>OX439044.1:57562731-58832731 GCA_949317995.1 Acholoe squamosa
TTAACCTCGGTCATGAGCTTCAATCGCCAGATGTAAGCAGCGTTGAGGATTCAGAGAAAAAGTGCTATAGTAGCCTGTCTCCCTCCTGTAACATTGGTAAAAATATCTTGGAGGATTCGTACATCAAGGCACAGATGGAAGCACTTGTGAAGACACCCACTGACGGGTCAAACACAAGGAAGCTTGAGGTGACGCAATATAGAGCACTCTCAGCCCGGACCACAAGGCGGGTGTCTCCAGTAGAGAAAGCATGTGTCAAGAAGGCTGCAGAGAACTCTACGACCCCGAGATGCCCCGGGCAGCCCATACGACGTTCTCGCAGTCTCCGCATGTGGGGGAAGGAAGAAGGTGCTGTTGTAACAGGTTATGCAGGCAGCACCCCTAAACCACAGAGAAGACGTCCCTCAGCTAACGAAAGACTCATCATGTAATATACTTCCTATCAACTAACCCAACATAACTTATATTTCTACTAAAACTTTGATTTGTTACATCAATTTCATGTTTAAGTTTATATGTTGTGTTAAAAGTTGGATGGCATAAGATCATCTTAGGTTTAATAGCATTTTACTTTCAATCAAATTTTAGGTTTTGAAGAGACAATGAATATGTCTTTCCCCACAAAAGCAAAAGAAAAAATCAAATCTAATTCAAATCATTATTTTCAACCAGTGGGAATATACATATTAAGAACATTTTCCAACTTGTTGTCAGATGAATGTACGAAGCAGTATGATGTGAATGTTTTAGAGGTTTCCTACATGTATATTTTATTCTATTAAAATTCATTTTACACTCTTTTTATTTCTAAAGGTTATATAACTACCTTGACAAATTCCTCATACATGTATTTTAGGAAGGCATGTGAACCATTAAGAAGTCCACAATGAATTTACAGTGTGTTTTGGACTACTGATTTTAACATACCCTGGTATGCCTACTTCATTTAACAGATTCTGATTCGGTATTCATAAAGAAAAAGTAACTAGACATTTTTAATTAACTAAATGAGTGATAACAATGAGATTATTGATCAAAATATGCTGAACTAACCAGTAGAATGGCTTTGTAGATAAGAATGCCGCATATCTGTCTAGACCGTTGGCAGTGGTATTTGACAAGTATTGATTTCAGTATTTTCATATTTTTATGTGGTAACTGACACCCTGGTACATGGAACTGTCACCTTATAATAACCTTCTAATGTCAAAGAAGGAACTATTATCAATCATTTGTTTCCATTTGTAATCATGGCCACGCCAGGACTGGATTCTGGGCCCCTCTTGGGCAATCAACTCCATAGCATCAAAATGGTTCTTGCGAGTAACTCGCCAGAACTGCATTAATGCATCATGGCGAGAAATATACAGCTGATATCAGAATTCGCGATATGACATAATCCATCTACAATATAAATGTTTGACTTATCAGGATGTTATGTCAGTGTCGTAAGATAAGGTGTTGACATCCATAGGTCTGAGGTGCCATAAGATATGGATCTGTGTCGAATTCAGAGAGGCATTATGAATTCTAGGAATTCCACAATATTCCCCAAAGTGTTGAGTCGAAGATATTTATCCATGGATTACAGCTGTTGTAATTATATTTAACTCTAATAGCGAGATGTAACTTCTGACTAGTATATTCTAATACCCATGTGTGACCAATGGCTTCCGTTATGATAAGGGACGATGTTATCTATTCATAATCATCTTAGTCCCCAGATACAGTTCTTATGGTAATTATATATCAAGCATGCGCTAATACTCTTATTATCGGAAGAAGTATTATTATTCTGGGTATCTTTTAGAGGAAAATTTTCCCCTACTTATTCTTGTGTTAGTGTTGCACAACAGGTATAAAGGTTATGGTTTGAGTGTTAGCACTGTATTTTGTAATTGATGGCTCCAGATTTTGCTGGAATTTCTATGGTAGATCATCTATCGTGGTATCCCCCTTTTGCTTGGGGATTTAGTGGGATTCTAGGTATACCTTTTTAAGCCCTTTTATGTTTATTTTGAAAACCCATCTTTTTTTATTTTATTTCATATTATGTATTTTTTTTTTTTATTTATTTATTTTTTTTTTTTGGGGGGGGGCAAGTATCCAAACTCTTAGTGCGTCTCATAGACAGGGTGGCTTTATACGTAGGATTCTTCTGTAGTGTTTCTGCCTTGACTGCTTCACATGTCAAGGTGAAAGGGAGAAGGAGAAGAAGTTTTAAATAGTGCTCTGTACACCAAATTGTATCTAAGTGTGTATGATCTGTCCACTTGTGTCGCTCACGACTCCAAGCATAATACGTCCAGCTGTTAATATCTCACCAATCTGTGTTGTTCAGTCTGCACTTAACTTTTTAATGTTCACAATTCTTTTGTCTGTTTTCAATGTTGTTAATTTTCTGTATTAATCTTTACATGTAAAATCTTCAATGTAATTCACACAGTGTACTTACCTGCATTAAAAACCACGATTTTCCATAGGAAGCCGCTGATGGGCGCAATTATAAGCTGTGGGTTATATGAGTGGTACATAGGCAAAGGTTCAGGAGTGAGAGTATGTGGAAGGGTTATCTCATGCGGACAAGTCCCGTATCGCACGACGCTGTGGCGGAGTGCGATGCGGGACTTGTCTCCCTAGTGCTCCTTTGCATTTATCTCATAGTTTGGGATTACATTGCAGTTTCTTTGATGAAAATCAGCCGCATATCGGCCTGCATACATTGTTTACATCAGCATTTTGAATGTATGACGTCATCCAATCATCACATAAAGGTTGTGTAATACGCACCCTATGTATTACACGGCACCTGTGTAATACGGTCCTCTCTATGGCAGCCCAGTATTTCAACATTTTTACCATGAGATAAAGGTATGTACTTGTAGGACCGGGTAATAAAAAGTTGAGATTTTCACCAAAGGCAAACCACATTTAAGCTGATGCTAAATTATTTTAGGTTAAAGTTCTATCAGAGAGATTGTTGTGCCCTTATTACAGAGAAAATAGTATGTGAATATTTGTTAATTTTCGTCTTGCTTACCGTCCATCTGCACCAAACCTTTCACACACCTAGCCGTCCACTTATAGATTTACCTCAATGAAAAAGGGACAATGAAAGTCTTAAGTAGAGCTCTAATGTGTAGAGGAAATAAGATTTTAACCGAGGACCTACAAAGCTGACATTTGATATCCTTTCGTTTTCGTAATCTAATATTTATTGTTATGATTCAAATCTGTTTGGTCCCTGGCAAAGAAAGTAAAGACTCTAGGTTCTCTGGTCCCGTGGTTTAGCATTTCTTGTGCTTGTAGGTCCTTATGGCAGACTCTTGACTTTAGTGTCATTGCTCTTTTATCTGAAAATCCAACTTACCGGTAGTAAGGCCACACCAAATTAAAAAGTTGGTCTATGGATTGTCATTTTGAAAAAATGGAGAGGGAGGGCGAATTTATTTATTTTTTTAAAATTTTTGTGACATTTTAATGATTGTTCAAAAATTATGGCCCCCCCCCCAAAAAAAAATCAGATTTTTGCAGAAAATGGTGCGGGCGCAATCCGTAGACAAAATAATTTTCAAAAAAAAAAAAAATTTGTATTTCTGAAAATATGATGGGGGAAATCCATAGACTATTTAATTTGGTGTGGCCTAAGATACAATTTTTACTCTACCAGTAAAAAAGAGAAGTTTGCCGATTTCCTATATCTGAGCCAGAGATAGCTTAGGTTGGGTTGAAACCTGGATGTTTACCTACATGTTACCAGGACTATGCAGCAATGGCGGATTTAGACGCCCCCCTCTATTTTTATCTAGAGTTTATTGCATTAGTTTGACCCAAAAAGATCCTCAAAAATGGGGGTGCACCCCCTCCTTTTAGGCCGCCCCCTCCTTTTCGAAATCCTGGATCCGCCACTGCTGCAGTATCTGGCTGAGGGGTTTTAGGGGCTTACCTTCTAGTTAGTAGGGGTAGGAAGAGCCTTCCTGATGAAAAGGTCATTGATAGAAATTTATACTTATAGCCAGGCACTAAGATAGTCAGAAAATAGCGTGAACGGAAGGAACTTTATGTGTGTTAGTGTCCTTGCTTGTAGATGACTCACAGGGTAACAAAGTGTATAGTGATCATCTTGATGTAAAATATGTCTCTGTTAATTGTGACCTGCACAATACTGTTATTTCGATATCCGTCTCACTATTTCATGTAGTTAATTGTTAGCTTTCTATTCACCTATGAGGTTATCCGTCCTGGATCTCCACAGCCGTCCTGTTAGGGAAAACAAATCAACATCTTTGCCTAAAAATGATTATAATATGGTTTCCATACTTGTAGAACCCGGTACATGTGTATGGAGTTTTTCTTTGTAAGATTGTAATTGTAAAAGGACTAACCTTTTAAAGGATACATAATGCCTCAAGCTTCATCATTTTTGTTGTTGTCTAGACTCAGCATTGCAATTATGTCGAGTTTCTCGCCAACACATAACATGATGTATAATGCAACCCTGGTGAGTTACTCGCCACGGCTGCTTCGGTGTATCACAAAGGTGAACAGAATGTTGAGGTGTTCCTTAAACGGTTACTGCTGTGTACTAATGTGTACTAAGGCATCCCATGTACACCTATTGAGGCAATATATTCAACACTATCCCACTCGTACGACTGCACCTTTAACTGGTATGTGTATTGGCATTGATGTATTTCACAGTGATGAAATAAATAAAAAAAAAAGAAGCAAATGACCACACTCCTTCTTCGGTTTCCCTGTATGAAATTCCCCTACATATAAGTCGCAGCATATATACATGAAAACAAACCACTGTGACTTTTGTAATATGACTAAACCTAAGATGCGCCTTATAGGCCAGGTACTTGTATGGGCGGATGGTAATCTTTTGAGGGAAGGGAAACATCTGATTAATGGATGGCGACAGAGTATATAGAGAGAACTAAACGACCATCGTGTACGAGGTGGCCGATCCACCACGAGGGGATGTCTCTCCGAGGGGTGGATCGGCCACTGAGGACACCAGGGGTGTTTAGTTCTCTATTTATTTTATATTTTTAGAGGGTTTACATAAGGAAAAATCAACAAAATTCATCACCGTAGTTCCCCATACGAGCGCCGGTCCACCATTTTGAATGTTTACATGCACCTGGAACAAGGCTGCGGTACCGGATCGGCCGCTGTGGTGGATCGGCACACGTTACGCCACTGGGGGTGTGGCAATCGGCCCCGCAATGCTATCTCTACGGGAAGAAGTTATTCACATAAAATAGAAGACAGATACTGGTTCAACAGTCAAACATTTCTCATAGAAAAGGATTACCCCCCCCCCCAAAAAAAAAAAAAAATAAATAAAAAAAAAAACGTACGAGATATACGTTAATCAAAGTATTAAAGTTGTTAATCATTTTATCACTTTTATGTCATTGTAAAGAGTTATCAAAAGTCAAACCAATCCGTCATTAGGACCAATAGAGATAACAATATCATGTAGACCCGTTAAGGGCCGCAGGATGCCTATAGATTATGGTCCTCTGTCGCCATGATGCACCAATGTAGTTTCGGTGAGTTACTCTCCATAACTGCATTGGCGTACCATGCCAACCCTCGAGTTTCTCAACCTATGAGGGTGTGCATAATATACCATCAGAGTTCATACATAAATGTCAAGGAAGGTCATTGAATGTCATGGAATATAAAGTTGTCTGTGAAAGTCATGGAATTTCTGAAAAGACAATAGTGAGTCATGGAAAAATGAACACTGAATATTTATTGCAAAATCCATTGGTCATTACCATTTTTTCCCACCTCAATTACAGATTTTTTTTCCCTCTCAAGGATCAAGCCTGATTTTGTCCAAAAATATTTTAAAATGTCATGGGAAATCTAGATTTTGAGTGACGATTTTGTGGGAACCTTGACCATGCAGAGTTACTCACCATCATGGCTACAAATGGGCATTTTACAACGTGATGCATCACGAGGCATTTTAATTCCCGGTTAGTGGATTCCTTAGTGGGCCGAACCCTGCTGAAGCTGATACCTTGTGGGGTAAGGACTGATAACAGCGAGCTGATGGGTACCAGGTGTTACGTAATGCACCCTAAAAAGTCTGCACTAAATTAAAGGAATTTTCTCATTGGTCAATAATGTATACCACGCTAGGTCGGAATAGTTATCAGTTACGGTACTGTTTTTTTTTCATGGCCTGGTCCGTCTGTACAGGAGCGCTTCCCTGGAGATTATTCATACTTGGACATTCAGTGACTCCTGATCTGTATACAATGTGTAGCAGGTCAAATGACCACCCTTTAATGATACCAACTTACTGGGGTAAATTAAATAAATAAATACAGAAAAAAAGAGAATAAAAAAAACTATGTTCTGTAAAGGTAAGTGCGAGTAATTTTCATTTTCTGGAATAGGATTTCCGATTTTTTTTTTTTTACATTCCCCTCTTTTCCAATTTTTTTTTCTAGCCAAGCAGAGAGTGTTTTCTGTCATACTAGCTTTGATTAAAAAAGAAAAATACCTCACATCTTTTTGATCTATTCATTTTTTTTTCTGATCTGAAATCCACTCTCCACCTAATAGCACTAATTATATTTGCTCAATTTGATTAGTGTGTAAACGACCTGCCATATTGAACAAATCTAACTGTGTCATGTTGTGACCTACCGGTAGTTCAGTTAAGGTCAGATAGGCTGGTATCCAGCAAGTCTGTTCTATATCCCACCAAGGGACCAACGCAGTACTCTGGGTACCTGCCCCACTCTAGCACATGATCCTGACCTACAGCCCAGACTACAGCCCCTGCCTACTTGTCACCCTTGTCGACCCCTATCACAACAAGTATGTGAGTTGGGCGCCGATCCAACTACTGCCTACATCAGCTGTTCCTCACTCTCTCCCAGTCTTCATTAATATTTGTTGTCAATAAAAGCTATTATTATTAATTAGATCTGACTTTGACTTTGGCAGGCTTGAGGTGTATATAAATGGGGACCTATGGACAGTGGTTATCTACAGCGGTGAGGGGCCTATGGCTCACTCCACCCACAGACAACAGCACCGAGGACGCCTGGCCTCCTCCACACCAAGCTAACAGGTACTGGAATACTGTTTAATACATGTATATATGGTTCAGGATACCTCCAGGTTCATGTGTTTCATTGTCGTCATGATGCATAGTGAGCACTGACGAATGCTGCAGTGATATATCATGCTGATCTTTTGGTAGTATGTGTCCTGGAGGGGTAACAGTGTTGTAGCTAGTGAGAGGACTTACTATATTATAATTCATGTGCTACCCTACTTCAAAGGGTTAAGCAGGGATGGAAGTCTTCAGGGTTATCCCTGATTTCAGGGATTTTCAAGTTCCATAGACCTATACAATCCTACACAAACCTATGGTTTTGGGGCTCTAATTGAACATTTCAGGGATTTTTTGCTCAGTGACTTTCATCCCTGGTTAAGGTTTCCCAAACAGTCTTTGTCCGAGTTAAAAACTTTAGGACATAATAGCAAAGCCTTCTTTTATACCCTGTTTTATTCTGCGTATTGTATTTTGGTCGCAATGCATGAATGCATCCCTATTAGAAAAATAAAAAAAGTAAACTAATTTAAAAGTGAATTATCATCCATCGTTAAAGTACCATTAATTCCTCATGCACATGGCATGGCTCGTTATGATGCATGGCTGAATCCCTGGCGAGTAATATTTATACATCATGACGATCCTATGCGGTCAATACACCCCCAGGTGGTCGGCATGATGCTCCAATGAGGTGCTGGTGAGCAGTCTCGCCAGCACTTAATTGGTGCATCATGCCTGCCAATGGACAAGATGCACTCTTGCTTTAGCCATAAAGGGTCAGGGTGGATGTTATTTAAATTAGATAGGAGTTAAACCTGACTGTATGCATGTATGATAAAATATATTTAATCGGTTACAGTATGTCGTCTATTCTCGCTGACGCGGTGACATCCGTCACCTTTACCATCAATGGCACCCAGCGCACCGGTAAGGATTTCAGCTTTATACATCATCAACAGAATGTTGTATTGATCCTATTGAATATTGCATGTCTGACCAACCTTGGCTGAAGAAATAATGACATTACTGACGAGCATTGACAAATTCTTGAATTTTTGAGTATAAGCCACATCTGACTGAGTCAGTACACTAATACTGTATGTCTTATTATAAGAATGGCAAACTTCTGGAAAGAGTTTGAGTGCAGATTCTTTGCAGATTATTTGATATAGCACTGAAACAGTTACAGCTTACAGAATGTAACCAAAGTCTGAGTATGGATTATACCCGAGATACAGTATTTGATGCGGAGGAATATGGGTCGTTAAAAAGAAAGATCGAAATAAAATGGTGATTATCTCAGTAAGATAGTGATAGGATATACTCTTTTAATCATATGAAAAGAAAATGTTTATCTGTTTCCCCTGCAGTGCCAGGTGATATCAAGTTCAAGTTGACGCTGAATGACTACCTGCGCTACCATGCGGGTCTCACCGGTACTAAACAGATGTGTGCCGAGGGGGGATGTGGAGCATGCGTCGTCATGGCAACTCACACGGATCCATCGACCAAGGCCACCAAGAAAGAAGCCATCAACTCTGTATGTCACCTGTACCGTAAATTCTCTTGTACAAGCCGCATCCCTCGTATAAGCCGCACCCCCGACTTTGGGAGGAGCTATGAGCCACATCCAAGGCTTAAAAAATGAAGGTTTTCTACTGTTCTATAAGATTATATACCCCCTATAAGCCGCACCCTGACTTGGGGCATATTTTATAAGCCTCCCCTTGAATTGGGTTCTAGTATAAGCCGCAGCTTATACGAGAGAATTTACGGTAGTTTCTACTGTATTAATGTACCAATTTTGATAATGTTATTGAAAAAATAAATGAATAAAAAAATTATGCCTGTATCAGAAAACCTGGAATAGAAAGTTGACAGGGAAAGTTATAGAATGTCATGGAATTCCAGCACTTTTTATCATGAGTCAGGGAAAGACATGAAATAATGAAAATTGTTCACTTTGTAAATAAAAAAAAACAACAAAATAAGTCAAAGTTTGCCCCACGTTCACAGAAATTTTACTGAGGATCACGGGTCAACAAAATTTGTCAGGGAAAATTCTCGTTTATTTTAATCATAAAAAGTTCTGGATATGTCATGGAAATTTGGTTTTGATTTTGTTGGAAGCCTCACTGGTCATATGAACCTTCCTACATTGACACATGCTGCATTGCATGAATACATGCATTTGTATCACTGTAAATTCAGGATATAAGCCGCACCCTGAGTTGGTGGCTTTTACCGCTATTTAGGTCTGACGTGGTTGTCATTCCTTAGGTGTAATGGCTTCTACACACGAGCTTCTCATGAGCAGATAAACCCAACATAAAGCTTGCCACACATTAGATTCAGAAGATCCGATAAGCTGCAGTAGGAAAAGGTGCTGGGATTTTAATTACGGTACTGAGTTGTTATCTCTCAACTCTGGCATTGTGCTGGGTTTGAGAGAATGCCATCAGGTAACATCCATTTGTAAGCCCTGTATAGTATTGATTTTTGAACAGTTTAGATATCCTTTAAATCAAACAGAAACTCTCCTGTCAGAGAGTCTGGTCGTATTATTATTTGCATTCTCTTCTATGGGGTTTTATTTTCCATTTAGTGTTTTTTTTTCTACATTATGTACCAGACGAAGGCTTTAATTGAATCAATAAAGGGACAGTTGATGAGGGGTAGTTTAGCCTCACATTGAATTGATTTCAACATAATACATTGTATCTTCATCTCGCCTGCAGTGCCTGTGCCTGGTGTATGCCATAGACGGCTGGTCCATCACCACTACAGAGGGCATTGGTAGTAAGTCCACCGGGTTCCACCAGGTCCAGGAGCGTATCGCGGAGTACAATGGGAGTCAGTGTGGTGCCTGTACACCCGGCCAGGTCATGTCAATGTACAGGTAACTAGGCCATTGACGCTTTTTGATATTTAATGAAATATATCATTTAACCGTATTAAGTCGAATATACCATAATATCCCATGTGATAAGTCGCCTCTTCATCACCTGCGAAATTCATACAAATTTGCAGCATATTTAACTGAAACTCTCAAAGGTCCCTGGGTATTCGTACAGAGAAACAATCATAAATTTACAGTATTGGTGCAAGTGCCAGATCTTTGAATAAGGACCTTGGGTGGAACGATATAAAAATTACACATTGGATACAGCCTACAGTTTAAATTTATAAGTAAGCACCCAGACAATTATATAGATAATCTTAGGTAAAACTTCTTGAAAATGGGTTTAGAATTCCACAGTAATTCTGAGGTTAACTTTAATTTGCCTCTATTCCCCAACTCAGTTTGCTACAGGAGGATGCACAGCCATCTAAGGAGAAGGTGGAGGCCACCTTTGGTGGTAACATCTGTCGCTGTACGGGATACCGCCCCATCCTAGATGCCTTCAAGTCCTTCTCTCCTGATGCCGTGGAGTCCTCCACTCTACCTACCGGCTGTATTGACATAGAGGTAGGCTTGAATCAACAAATATGACCACCGCATATTATGAATGGGTTTTGGAATATCTGGATAGGAATTTTTTCTGTATAATTTCTATTTTGTTTTAAGTCTTTTTTCATGTCTTAATCTCTTCACTCCTATTTAATTCTTCATTAGTTCAAAAGCCTGTCTTCCATCTGGGTGACTAAGATGACTACGACACTGCCTTATACAAGGTGTTATATGATCTGTAATGGGAAAAGGGACCTTACTAGTATTACTTTTTGCGTATTGTCCCATAATGAAGAAATAACTTTTTACCTTGGCCAACAGGACCTTGGCAAACATGGCTGCTGTGGCTCGTGTAAAGGAAAAGGTCATTGTGATCGGAAGCCTGCTCCGTTGGTGATCAAGGCTACCGGTGGTGAATGGTACCGACCCACAACACTATCCCAACTCCTCCTCCTGCTTGAGGAGAAAAAAACCCAAAAGGTGCGGATGATTGCTGGTAACACTGCTGTTGGTGAGTTGTCTTCATGTTTTCTTCAAATGTGAATTGACATTGTAACCCATAGTGTGTCCATCCCTTTCCAATGCTTACTAGCCCTGTTTAATTCCCTTATATAAGGCAGTACATATATGTGAAATTGGAAATTCGAGTATATATGAAAGCAGGATATTCGGATGAATTTCTCATGCAAATCAAATATTTGAATTATCACCTAGTAGGCAGAGCATAGCTGGGTTGAATTTAAGTCCCGTTAAGTTGGAACAGTCCAAGCTGTTGTGGTTGCGCAGTTCAAGCCCAGGTGGACCCCAGCTGGGTATGATGGACACAGTGATCGTTGTAGTTTTATAAAAGTGTCTAATGGTTCATTCTCATCTCTTCCTTTCACTAGGTGTTTACAAAGACAATATTTCTACTGTTTACATCGATATCAAGTCCATCCCAGACCTCTATGCCACAACCGTAAGTTGACTCACTTAACACAGGAGTCAAATAAAGATGCGAGTCAACATACAAGAACAACAAAACTTGTGTAATCATAAGAAAAAAAGAAAATCCCAACTTCTTTTTTTTTACAACTTTTACACATTTTTCTTCATCTGGAATTACGTAGCACACATGGCAATATATTCTCCACATACCTTCATTATCATAAAGTCATATAGCCTATGTAAAGGTGCCCTGGATAGCTGATTATAGCAAAAGTACTCATGAATTTTCATAGCAATCTTACCTCATAATGTAATTAAGAATCCTGATTATACTATATTCACCTCTGTTGTTATCAGGTGACGGACACTTTGGTGAAGGTGGGAGGTGGCGTTACGCTGACCACTCTGATAAAGACGCTCGAGTCAGCCGCCAAGTTATCTGGGTACGGGTACTGTCAGCAAGTCGCTGACCACATCCTCATTGTAGCAAGCGTGCCAATCAGGAATGTAAGTCTTCTTGGTACTATTGCCTGCTGACGGCTCAAAATCTCTGACGTATTTTGACCTAAGATCCCCTTTATCAGACATGAGTACGGAGATGTATGCTTTACTCCTTTTGCAGGAAAACCAGCTTCACTTTTAATACTGGGAAATTCCCCTCCTTTTACAGAATATTACTCAATTTTTTCCTACTTTATGATGACCATACAATAGCATTTATGTCCATCCTGGAAAAATAATCATCCGCTTCCTTGCCTTTTGGCAAGAGAAATATAAAATAGCATGCATGAAGCATGATGCCGTCTCTCAATTTTTGATCTTGTGTACAGGCTGGCAGTGTGGCAGGGAATCTGATGATGAAACATGCGCACAACGACTTCCTGTCAGATATCTTTACCCTACTGGAGGCGGTCGGTGCCAAACTCACTATCTGTAAGTTGGTTACATTTTTATAGCGCTCGAGCCCTTTGAGGACCACAGAACGCATTGAAATGTCTTGTCGCCTGATCGTTATTCGCTACATTTATACATGTGTCCCCCACCACACCCTCCTGGGGAAAAAAAAGATAAAAAGAAAGAAAATCCCTTGATGAAAATACAAGTGCTATTGTATTTGAAAAGTCTTTGTTGGATTGTACAAAATGGTAGGTCACTATCACCTGTAGCTTTCGTACATTTGACCTTTGAACCATGGCCAAATTCTTATAAATCACAGTACATAAATCTTTTACATTCCCCTACAGCTAGCAGCACCGAGAAGGTGGAGAGACTGCCCTCCGAGTTCCTCAACTACACTATGGCACAGAAGGTCATTGAAAGCATAACCTTTCCCAAGTTTGGCACCAACGAGGTCTTCCGCTCCTTCAAACCCATGCCGAGGGCTGAGGTAGGTTTGGACATTGTAAACAATTTGATGCATTGTGCGATGTTTCTTTACTGTAGAAAATAGCATGAACAGTATGATATTAGTCAAGACGATGAAGCTATGTCGGTGAAGTTTAAACCCTCCCAAAAGGAGAGAGGATTAAAGGATTGTCAACTGAAAAGGTCTTGATTGAATACAATGTAGTATCTTAACATACAATTCCCTTGATTGCCAATACCCCTGCAATAGTCTTATAGAAGAGTGTGCTCTATTTGTCGGTTACAGAATGCATATGCGCTGGTGAATGCAGCGTTCAGGATGGAGGTGGATTCTGAGTACCGTGTGACGTCCATCCCACAACTCGTGTTTGGTGGTATCAGCGGGTCATTCATCCATGCATCAAACACCGAGAACTACCTCTTCAACAAACAGCTGAATGGACGGTCTGTTCTACATGGTATGTACCTGGACATGGCTAGAGGAAAAGCAGAAAAAAGGGAAATATCAGATTAGGCCACACCAAAAACAGTCTGTTTTTGCATCACGCTCTCCATATTTAGGGAATAGAATTTTTTCTGAGTGTTCTCATTGTGATGTTTGGCAAAGCAAAAAAACAGAATTTGAAAAATTTTGCCTGTGCATAATTTTTTTCCAGCTTTATGCTGAAATTGATTTGCCAATCAGTCATACAAAATGATTAGTTTTAGTCAGTCAGGTTGTTTGTGTGCTCGATTCATCTACCAGGGTCGATTTATTGTGAGTGATGCAACACATTCACGATTGAAAATAGGTTCAAGTCTATTTACTGGTACTATGTATTTAACGTCTTCAGGTGCTTTGATCGCCTTGGAGGCAGAGATAATACCTGTACATGACCCGGTGTTGTCCTCCCCGAACTACCGCCGCAACCTGTCCACTGCGCTCTTCTACAAGGTTTGTTATTGTGGCGATTATCTTTACTGATTCTACTTTTAGATATGTGGACATAACACATAAGAACACATTATGGCTCCATTTTCTTTAGATAAATATAACCTCTTCATTGGTTGTTATGATTTTCAACCCTTTAATATTCCATCATGTTTATTAAACACAAGATTGTACCATAGTCATTTCTAGTCAAATTATTTTGTGTATAAAATCCTTTAGATTTGCTTTAATTGCCATATTTCCTTCAGGAAATTATGGCTTCAGTACGTGTATACAAGAAGGTGGACATTCTAGCACATTTTCTCTTACTACGTCTGCCCACTTGCCAGATTCTTTGAATATTCAGAGAAAAGTTGACTAAATGTTACAATTTAGGGGGCATTTTTAAGGGGGTTATTTTGGGGGGCTTTTAGATGCAAAAATTTGTGTTGGGGTTCCCGAAAAAGGTTAGTTCTTAACTCTATGTCCATTTTTCAGTGGTACCGAACGCACCCCTCATGACCTGCTTTTGAGACTGGTCCCCTGTCATTTACCTTAAAAGCGTGGCCGCCAAACACACAGTTAGGCACCTGAAACTCGCTCTCCGTGATTGGCTGAAAGACTGCCGTCCCCGTCTTTGATTGGCTGTTGGTAGTGACCTGACCCAGTTAGGCACGTCCGCCGTCCCTAGAAGCCACATGTTTCACTGGGACCGCTGCAGCACTGTGGTACTAGCGAAAATATTGTTGCCGAAGTGGCGCTATTGGCCCAAATATCTTATTATTTGAAAGAAATCTTGGTTTGTTGTTGCAGTACACATGGATTATTGTCACAACTCGTCCTTGTTTGCCGCATGGTGCCGAAAAATTGAAGGAATACATTAGATTTGAAAAAAATCATGACACCGTGTGCTGCGCGGCCCTGTTGGTGGTTCGAGATTGGTGGTCCGAGATCGAAACCCCACAGTCCCCGTCTTTGGACAAGAGTTAATGCTGCTGTATCAGTCATGATAAATAGACAATCGTGCCATCCCTAAATGGATTTCAACATGCCCAAATTGAATAAAATTTGTGCATCAGCTATTCATATTCTTTTACCTTAGTTCATCCTGGGAGTGTGTAAGGACGTTGTGTCGACACGGCTACAGTCAGGCGGCCCAATACTGGAGCGGCCGCTCTCCTCGGGCAAGCAGGAATACCCCACCGACAGCACCAAGTGGCCACTCACCAAACCCATCACCAAAATAACTGCCAAACTTCAGGTAGACTCATTACCCTTTTGTATATATGATACATGTATGCAGCACTGGTGATACGGCATTGGTGTATATTACAAGAATTGATCATCCAGCTATTAAGGGTTAAAGAAAACTCACATAACTAAAAAAGGAATAAGAAAACTGTCAGTGCTAATAATTTCTTCCTGTAATTACCAGATGGGCTTGAGGTAGGTCTAGGCTTATATACATACACGCTCGGATTTGCGGGAATATCCTCTTCTTTCTCAGATGTTTTTCTCCCAATTATCTATGGTTCAAATGAAATTCTGATGTTAATCATGAATTAAAATTCAGGCATCAGGAGAGGCGCAGTACATGGACGACATGCCGCTGGTGCCCGGTGAGCTGCACGCTGCCTTTGTCCTCACCACGCAGGGTAACGCTACAATCGACACCATCAACGCCACCAAAGCATTGGTCAGTACTAGCAATGGAAGTTTTTAGGTTTTCCCCCCCAACTTCATGAATTTTAAAGATACAAATACCTATACATTCCTTTACAAAACTTTTATTTAAAGGGGTTCATTTCACGGATTTTTGAGCTCTGTTAGTTTCTTCCTTGCAGGACTAGCAGAGAAGCTAAGGTCTTTCTCTGCTCTCCGGCATGATAGATACAATATCAAAATCTCTTCCATGCGAATGTTGCATAGAACAGCCTTATATTTTCAAACCGTCTTCGCGCAACATTCATCATAACTTCTCTGTCCTAGGTTAACTTAATAAGAATACCAAATTGTACATTGCAGAAAATCCCTGGTGTTGTGAAATTCCTCTCTGCCACTGACATTCCAACAGGTGGGCAGAACAACTTTACCCCATGGTCGCCCAATAGTGAGGAGGTAAGCCTGTTTGTGCATTTTAGAGCTTTTACCCATTTGCTTTTTCATTATGATGCGTGAATGTTGACCCAATGGCCATCTCTCTCCTTTATTCGTAACAAGAGATATGTATACGTCATGGTCATAATTTCTTTTCTAACAAAAAGTTATCTTCGGATATATATTCGGTTCCTCAAAAATCAAACTGGGTCTGCAGAATAACAAAAAAAAAACACACCAAAAAAACAATTGCAGGACCAAATGGTGAGAAACTTGTCGTATACACTACAACATGGATTGTCACTATACTGACATCTGATATCTCTGTATCCACCCCCCCCCCCCCCAGGTGCTATGCAGTGGTAAGGTGACGTATGCAGGACAGCCAGTCGGCATCATTGTGGCAGGTAGGTACACATGCTCCATGTACATCAGTGTGGCCAAGATTTGACATACTGTATTAAGGTGTTAAGCGTAGGGCTTTCAATAAGCCCCTTTCTTGTATAAGCAGCGGGGGTGTTGAAATATCTCCTGACCACTAAAAATTAGACATTGGAATACTGCCCCTTTTCAATAATGTCGCGGGGTGGTTACCTTCCATCCAAATCTAGAATTACTGCGGAATAAACGGCAACTTTTAAACACACTACTTGTTTACTTTTTTTCTCCAATAGAGGCACTGTTTAGTCTTTTGATAGCTACGGTAAGATAGTGATAGGCGTCCAAGTGATGCGATTTCAGCTAAAACGATCCTAGCAAAAGTTATTGAGTCATATAGTTGTCAGTTATACCCATTTCTCTATTAGGTGGCATACATTATTTTGATATAAAGGCACCCTGAATGTGTAAACAGAAGGCACTTTGATATGGAATAGTTCTTTGTTGTGGCGGGAAATATGTTGACAAGTTTAGGGAGGGGATATTTTATAACTGAAGAGGGCTCCACCAGCTGACCACTACCATTATAACCACTGGTTTGTATATAGAGTTTGTGCATGTATTTCACAAATTATCTCATTTTCCAGTGTCATTTGTCCCATACTGTTGGTGAAGTGGGACTGCCCTAGATTTGGGATCAAAGGTGTAGAGTGGGCATATGCCTGGTGATTACCCGTGTGATGTGCACCTGTGCTTTGGGAGTGCAAGGTTTGCATAGGTATGGGCATATTACCAGGGGTGTCTCCCTGTGCTGGAGTGTATATGTCTCCTACCACTGAGCCTAGGGCACTGGGCCTTGCTTCTGCTTGGGTGGGAGCTGGTGCTGCCATCTGGTGAGTAGCGGATAAACCAGGGATTTCACCTCGGATCGGCTGGTGTGAGGTTACACTGGCCAGCTGTGGGTGTTCCATCCCTCTACTATACCCACTGGTAACATACTCTGTATGTGGGTCAGTCTACCGACGGAACGATGGGAGACTAGGGTCACACTGGTTGTGTATTCCAACTGATAATTTGATTAATTTAATGGCTCGCTTTGATCTAGATAAGAATCTGATTGATCTAAGATGTGTATTACAGCCACGCAGCACATTCCCCCACCCTACCCTCGCCCTACATATTAGGATCTGATTGAAGATTAATGTGTATTGGGACCTCCCTGACCCCAGTCTCCCGTCATTCCATCAGTAGACTGACCCACATACAGAGTATGTTAGCAGTGGGTATAGTGGAGGGACGGAACACCCACAGCTGGTCAGTGTATTGTGAGGTGGGCTTGGTATGTATTGAGCCGGTTGGATTGCTGCATTGAAAGGCACTGGGTGGACTTAACCTGGTGCTTGTGTCTTGTGGTAGGATGGAGGCTGCAGTAGGTGCACTCGGGGTCTGAGTGGTGTGAGTTAACCTTGTGCTAGCTGGTGTTGGGTGGGTAACAGGGGCATAAGTTGGAGGTTCCCTGTTGTCATAGGCTGTGCAAATATCCCTTCTAACATCATCCATATTTCTGTTTATTCTCTCAGAAATATCTGTAGCCAATATTTCAGATCATCTTAAAACATCAGCATTGTCCTCAGCAGCTCTCCTCTGTGTGTGTATCATGTCACGCTCCATCTGAGCTCTCCAGGTATCCATGTTATCCAGTCTGTCATTGACTCTAGACAGTTGGCTGGTATGTTCCTTGCCTACCCTTTTAATCTCAGCAGACAGGAGATTAATTTGACCAGTCAGCAAGTTAGATAAAGTAACACTGACTGCCTGTGTGCATTCTCTCACCAGGTTTCTGGCCAGGTCATCCTGGTCATACCTGGGTGGGGGTCCAGATGTCATGCTGTTGTCTGTCCTGTACATGTTAAGGTGAGGGAAAGAGACTTCAGTGTCTTCTTCAGAAGTGATGCTGTCCTCTGAGGTGAAGTCAGGGGCAGTTGGTCTTCTGTTGAAGAATTCTGTGGTGGTTATTATATTACCTCCACCTGCTGCTGAATTTACACTTCTTAGCAGTCTATAATAAGAAGGTGTTTGTCTCCTGTGAGGTGAGCTGGACTGTACTTTTCTCCTCCTAGGGCTAGGTAAAGGTGTATAGTCAGATGAGGAGACTACAGATTCCAGGCTGGGGGAGAAGGTGTTGGGTGGTGGTGGGGTTGCCTCAGGGGTGGAGGGACCTTGGTATGATCTGAATGGATCACTGAAAGAAGTAGCGTCAGGCCACTGTTCCTCCAATATTATATTGATACAATCTAAAAAGGCTGAGGAGCTCTCACCACACTGTGTGTCCTCGAAGTTGCAGGTTGGTGCCTGCTGAGTTCTGTCGTTACTGTTTGCATTTGCTAATCTCCACCTGGCAATGGCTGATCTTACTCTTTGTATCCAGAGATCAGAATTAGGTGGTGTAATAGTAGAGTCTGGGATTACAAAATTATCCCAAGTGAGCTCAGAGGGGTCTAGGTGTATAAAACCTGCCTGATGGGAGGTGGGGTGTGTACCGGTACTAGGCTGCTGAGTGGAAACTGGTATGTTCTGTAAGGCAGCCTGTAGTTGACGCCTGGGCTCTAGATGTGAGTCTAAATCCAGGTAACTAGTAGAGTTAATTACAAGTGTAGGCTGTATTTCACTTGGTAGACCAGCAAGTCTTGGGGGACTCAGCGTCTGGGAAACCAGGTAAAGTCAAATTAAGGCCTGGTGCCTGTGATGCACTAGGTGTGCTGGTCTGTGTACCGGTATAACTATCAACTATAGTTGATGAGAAAGTTTTGTTCCTACTCACAGGTGTTGGTTTAGGTGTTAATAATAATGCTGGCAGGATAGGATCTAACAGAAAGTCGTCAGGTGACAAATCAGCTGTTTGACTAGGCTAGTGTGTGTGTCTGGAGGCGCTGCTGATGCTGCTTGTTGGGGCGTGTCTAGCCCTGGGGATGTAATGGCACTGATCCAGTCTGACCAAGCTATATTCTTGGGCCAAGGCAACTGAGTGTCGTAGGGTCTAGGTTTGGAGAAGAATAAGATGCTCTGAGTTGGTTCTGCCTGTTTATAAAGGGAGAGCCACTCAGTGTTACTCATGTGCTATTTCTGGAAGTACACAGTGACTCAGTCTGGGGGATGAGCAGCTCAGCCCCTATCTGGTTGGATCCAGTCTAATCCGGAGTAGGAGGAGGGAGCTGCTCTCAGGAGTGAGTCACCTGGGCAGGTGAGGCTAAAAATAGCAAATGATATCATGTCTTCCAGTGGGGAGCAGCAGGTGGGACCTGGGGGTACTCCCTAGAGGAAGACGGGGGTGAGTGAGTCACTCACCCGGTCAGGTTAAAAATAGGGTAGCCTTGGGTTCTACAGGGGGAGGCTTGGTCAGCTTGGTTTGAATATGTCGTTGATAATTATAATACATAGAATAGTCCATTGACACTATGGTCTTTAGGAATCTCATTCTCTTTTGCATAAGGCCCTTTGAAGAAAGAGGATCATGTATTGACCACATTATGACAAATTCTGTCAAATATCTAAAGAGTGGGGTTCTCAACTACCTAGCCTCTGATCATTTACCTGTCTATGCAGTTATCCTGAACAACGACCCCTCTTACACTGTAAATTCTTACTGGTCTAGAAATTACAAGAATCACAACCCTGATAGACTCTTAGATTGGGTATTGGATTGGGACTGGGACGAATTCTGGAACAGTGAGGATGTGGATCAAATGTGTGCCATAATGGAGTGTTGCATTACCGAGTACCTAGACAATTTTTGTCCTCTAGAAAAATGTGAGTATAAAGACTGTATTAAGTCGTGGATGACTGCAGAGATTCTGAGACTCTGTTCAGAGCGTAAAAAATGCATGGAGTCTTTCTTCCGAACAAAGTAGTGAAAGCACTTGCAAAAGGCAAAAATCTCCAAAAAGGTGAGGTATGCAAAATCTGAGGAAGTTAAGACCACCTTAGAATCTGTGATGCATCCTTACCTAACCAGGCACATGTCGGGAAAATGGATTTTAGGATTATACTGGATTCTCAGAGAGTACATCAAGAGCTTTAGAATACTTTTATTTTCATTAAAATATCTTTATTTGTCAATTTTTGCTGAATTTTCAAAATTACAAATTGGCCATTGTTCATTCCGAGAAATAGGGCTCTAAACATAGGCCTTTTTAAAATGTTGAGCTACATGTTGATATTAATAACATGTGTTTATTTATTTGATACCTTTCTTTCAATAGATTCAGTAAGATTATATAGTAAATCTATCTATGAAAGTTGTCGGGGCGAAAATTAGTGACAATTATCAATTCGGAAGATAATATTGGAAGCAAACACCCAAAAAGCTCCAAATGACTATAATTCGCATTTTCCACCTTTTGACCTCATTATCTCTGGTCTATGAGTGGCGTTGCTGCCTGATTTGGTTAGGATGCATCACAGATATGCATAGGAATGACCCCAAAAAGTTCTGGAATGTTCTAAATGGAATTCTGAAGCCAAACGGAGCCGTGCTACCTCCAATTCTGATTGGTGAGGATGGTGACCTTCTAAGTAACCAAGAATCAGTAGATTACTTAAACACCTTCTTTGCGGGTATAGGGAAAAAACTCAATTGAACTAGAAAATGCAGGGCATGCTAAGCAGGACTTCAACTCAGATTATAATCCCATTGGGGCAAATATCCACAATAATCTGGTTATCCATCCAGTGCTGGTGAAGATACTGATTAGCGAAATAAATGTTTCCAAAACATCAGGTATGAAAGATATCAGGACAAGTTATCTAAAAGAGGTACTACTGTTACTATCTGACCAATTAACTCACTTGCTGAATTTCTTGTTTAATTGCGGCGTGATTCCTGATGCATGGAAGGAAGCCAGAGTATCACCTATTCCCAAATCAGGTATTCCTGCAGGGTGTCCGTCGATCCTACTTTTCCTACTTTTTCCTATTATTTTATGATTTTGCTATTTTTCCTACTTTTTCTCAAAAATACCTACTTTTTCCTACTTTTTCATTTTGCCAAAGCAAAATGAAAAAGTAGGAAAAAAACATCTTGCTTGTTTCAGTACATGTTTATAGTAACTTATATCAAGTGAAATCAACCCTCAAGTCTTAATGTATAGGCTATTATAGTTCCCAATGAGGTACCTGAGGGAACTTATCACAGGCAATTATTGGCCGAGAGACCTTCTCTTTCGGCCATTAATACATCGTGTCAGAGGGAGACAGCACGTCATATCAAAAACAGCCAGAATCCTGTACTATAGATCAGCTACAGAAATCACTCACTGTGACGAATGTGCAGTATGTCTATGCTGTTTATAACACCTCTATCATGTATAATGACTCCAGCAGTGCCTAATATGGACACACTGAAATCTTGCTCTCCTTACCTGAAGTACCTACAGCCTCTAGTACTAACAATGTCACCTATAATTATCCCAGCAAAGCCTAACAAGGCTGCACTGATTGCCCTGCCCTGACCTGATGTACCTACAACCTCTAGTACTAATAATATCACCTATAATGACCCTATAGCAGTGCATAAGTACACACTGATTGCTCTTTTCTCACCTGATGTACCTACAGCCTCTAGTACTAGATAATATCATGACAAACCCAACTATGCCTAACAAGGTGGCACTAATTGCCCTCCCCTCACCAGACCTACCTACAACCTCTAGTACTAATGATATCAACTGTAATCATTAACCATCACAATACAATTCATCTCAGCTATGCTGAGCTTAACTCGAAATATATATTTCCTTAATATATCAAATGTATGTATACACTCCTCCTCGTAGGTGTTACTTTAGCCTCTCACCTCTTACAAACAAGAGTATTAGCCAGAGATGCAGCCCTAAGCACCTAGTGTTATCAACTGGGTGTTCCTAAAGTACTATACTATTCACTGTGGGTATTTTAATAGTGTGTATCTACTTCTGATTCATTAATGTAGTCATTCCATGACTGGCATGATGCCCTCTATTACAATCGATTGGCCATTACATCTGTAATTCACTTATAATATTTGTCCTTGACCAACCGTTTCCTTGTTAAGGAGTACCTGATTTTATTAGCAAAACTATGGCATGTGAACGATTTTCCTCCTCTTATATGTTTTATCCATTTAGTCTCGTACTGGCTAGTAACATTACTTTGGGTAGATAGCAGATTCTGTAATATCATTTGCATTATTATCTGGTACTCAAATTTTGCTATGTCTGTCATGCTCCTTTAGAACTTGTGTCAACGAACCGTTACAAGTCGATGTTGTAATGAACACTGAATCCAGAGGAGTTCTTTGATCCTTGTTTATTGCATGATGACAGAGTGTACATATAGGTGGTAACAATGATACACTTGCCAGCGTGCAGGCTCTGCCACTAAGCTCCTAGCTCAACCTGTCGTAGGTCCTAGATACTAGGGAGGTTGTACGTGGTATAATGTAAGTAGAAAAAGATGAGCTTAGAATAGATGATTGGGAGCTGCTCACCAGGTCTTAAACACTAAGGTGAGCAGCTCACAGGGTGATGAAATGTCCTGGTAGGAACAGGTCAGATCTGGTTGGGTCTGATCAGATCTGACGCGTCGCCATACCCGGTAATGATTCTATTTATGGATGGACCAATCAGGATGAAGGGAGGTTGTGGAATTTCCCTGCATCCTAGAAATGCGTCCACAGGTATGTCAGTATGTTGTGATACTCCCAGTGAGTCAGTGCCCAGAAATAGGATGGGTCCGGCTCTCACAACATCCTGGTATGGGTGATGTAAGAGCAGCTCACTGTACACACTGGGGGGGGGGGGATTGAGCTGTGAGCTTGTGAGCAGGTTCTGAGCATGTGTGGCGAAGTATTTGATAAATGTGTAAAATAATGAATAATACCCAGAATGGTCCATTGACACTTGCAAGGAACTGAGTACTGGAGTTGTAGCGCTACTACATTTTGCCTCCACATGGTTTATGAATAGTGCAGTTTTACTGTTACTAAGATATCTATGACTCAGCATGTGAGTTGTATCATTGCAATTTGCAGTATTTATTAATCACATCTTCATTAAAGATTCAGGGATATTGGCTTGTGGAATGAAAGAGCCAATTCTGATACCATTGGTGTGTAGGGGCCGGCATCGTTGTATATATATTAGTGCCGTTCATCCGAGAGACGTGTTCGTGTGGTACTTGTTCCTTCTATGCCAGCTAGGTGTCGCTTTGCGATACCTCGTTGGTACAAGAGGGGGCAGCACCATGCCTCGCGTCCAGCTTCTACTAAGAAGCCGGACGAGCGGCAGAAGGGGACTGGACATGGTCCAGTCAAGACGCTCAATATAACCTGTTGACAAACTGAATAAAGTCCTACCCGAGAGGTAGGGGTATCTGGGGCTTTGCCCAACCCGAACTACTCGTGTTGTGTTGGTATCTCTAGTGTTAAGCGAGCCAACGAGCCACCCAACATATAAGTCGATACGAACCATTACACTGGTGCCGTGACCAGTTGGTTCGGGGGTGGAGCGCGGCCACATTGGCCGAAAGCCTCGGGAAACCCGAAGCGGATCCCCCCAGCCCTGGGCTAGAGGGATTCGAAGAGGATGACTTTACATCCCAGCATCTGTTGTTAGACTGGAAACCCGGTCAACAACAAATGTACAATCCAGAGGGTGTCAGAAGTGTTTTCTCGACACCCAGTCTGATGGACGGTGCCACCGGTGATGGCATCGTAAAATTGTATCCGGGTACACCTCAAACGGGGGCACCGGATACAGGATTGTTTAGGGGGGTATTAAGACCCCCAACTTTGGACTTAAGCGATTGGTCCCAAGTGATAACTAGCAGACGCCAGCTAGGTCCTATTGCACCAGCAGGCTCGGCTAGCAGCTTGGGTACCCCAATAGCACAAAGCCCTATGCAGCGTACTGCAACCCCCCCCGGGAGCGGTACCAGAGGGGGCAAACGGAGTAGCCCCATTAATGACATCGTCGGACCACGACAGCGACGATGGTAAAGCCATAACGGACCCAGTGGTCCCGAAAGTAAATCTGAAGACTAAGCCTCGGGATGCTGAACCGAGAAACTCGGAAAAGCATCACCTAGGCCTATCTTTGGACGAAGGCTTGTCTGACTCCATGTTTAACCCTGGAGGCAGCCGCAAGTCGATTTACGGACGTCGAATGGGCCCCGGGTATAAAACTACCTCGGCCTATTTGAAAGCCAAAGAACAGGTAGAGTTACAGGATAAGAGGCAACATGAACAATTCATGGCAGCCCAATTAAAAATAGAAGAGGAAACTAAGTCCCGGATCGGAAAATTACGGTCCGTTGAGCAGGAGGCGATTCTAAAAGAATCCGACCTGAAATATCGCCTAACTTCCGTAGCCCACCAATTGGAGCGAAAGGAGAAAGACGAACGAGAAAGGGAGAAAAGACTGGCTGAGTTAGAACTCGAAGAAGCCAATAAGCTTAGAGCAATCGAAAAGGCCAGGGCCGAGGAGATTGCTAAGGCCCGGGATGTAAACAGACTACAATCCGAGTTGCATGCCATGGAGGAGAAGTTAAAGAAACTTCAACTCCGAAAGGCAGAAACAGAGGCCAAGCTGGTCGCGGAACAATCCGAGATCAGGAAGGAGACCAATGAGTACCAGAGGTCTCAAAAAGAGAAGGGTGAAAAGTATCGTCTACTAAAGGATACTTTTAAGCGAGAGTCATTGGCCGCTCAAGAGGAACGGAACCGAGCTGTTGCAGAAAATGAGAAGATTCGATCCGAGATCTTATCAGAAAACGCACAGCTGAGGGAGGAACAGCGAAACCTGACTACAGATGTAGCGACCCTCACAATAAATAAGTCTGCTATGGAGAGTTATTTACAGGAGCAAGAGCAAGCGAATGCCCCTCCTGCGAGTAAGGACGCGAACCCGAACTCGACGTTCGTTAAACAGGGTGACCCAGTCTCCTGTTCTACACCTAAGCATCCGCAGTACAGTCCTTTTGTCAATAAAAATGCGACGCGGAATGTAGATCAAGGGGGAGTCTATATCAGAACCCAAGATAAGCACGGCCGAACTAGTAGAGTCCGGATAAGTGAAGTCCCCATAGTCCATAACTTAGATCCGGACTATACACCCCGGGATGCTTCCGACAGTAGCGCGGAGACTAGTGGTTTCCACATACATGTGGATCAGACGGAAAGTGTTGGGTTGGGAGCTGATAATGACAGCAACCAACAAACTCCATCAAACGGTGGTAGTCAACCAACGGGGAACCCGCCATCCGATGGCGGCCACCAAGGTGCACAAGGGGGGGGCAGTGCTACGGGTACCACGGGTAACAGTAGTACCTCGGGTACCGGCCCTAACCAGGGGGGTGCAGGCTATACGAACCACAGTGGTTCACAGTGGACGTATACACAGCCTCCGCCACCACCTCCACCGGGCAACACGAGCTTCGGTGGTATAGGGGGCAATCGAACCTTGAACGAGACCAAGGCGATTGAATGGAGCAAGCAGCAATGCACCAGATTGATGTATGCTCACAATTCCGCCCGAAGGGTAGCCCTGATTCCTTGGGAATATGACGGTACTCGACCATGGAAAGAGTGGTTTGAAGATTTCATCGATGTGATGAATTGTAATGAGTGGACCCTATACGAGGCCAAGCCGCATCTAGTAAGATGTTTGAAAGGCGGGCCGGGTCGCATGGCTGTAGAGCAATGGCGGACCTGGTACGGCCTCGTAGGGAGTTTCGAGCAGTTAGTGGAATCTGCTAGCGGACTGTTATGTAACATGGTCAAGGAGGATCCGATGGTCCGCTTTAAAAAACGTACGCAGAAGCCTAACGAAGCTTTCAGAGCATTCGGTATGGAACTACATGCCCTGCTAAGCAAGGCCAGACCCGGTACAGAAAACCAGGACTGGTATATGGACGATTTGATTACACAATTCGTCAAGGGTTTAAGAGACCGAGACGAGCAGATTGCTGCAAGAGATGCCTGGAAAGAAGGCATAACATTGCACGGCATATTTAATGGTATAGATATGGCCGTGAAGAAGCGAACCATGCTAGCCGGTGACATACCGAGCACCACTGGCTCGGCTCCCCTAGCATCGGTAGTCCAGCAGTCCGAGGCAAATAGTACCTCGGACGACTTTGAGCTGATTGAATTCGAACAGGAGGACGGCACCTTCTGTTCGATGCAGCTAAGGAAAAATGCTTCAGGTAGGAAGTATATTTCAAGGAAGGCGTTTAATAAGCCAAGGGATTCTAGACCATCACCCGATGTCAAGAATGACCCGAAAATTGGTGAGAAGGCCGCCAGGCCTCCTGTAAGCACTGATAAAGCGAAGGGTCAATCTCCGGATATGACCAAACTTATGGAGGATATGTGTAAGAAGATTACAGATGCCCTCCAAGCCAGTCGGCAAAGACCCAGAGTGGATCGCCGAACGGTTAAGTGTTTCAGGTGTCAGCGCATGGGACACTATTCTTCCGAATGTACCGCTGCTAAGCCGGTAATGGCTGCCTTCTACGAAGCCGATGACAACGGCGAAGGAAGGGAGAACGCTACGGACTCCACCGAGGTGGAAAACTAGTGGGGGTTGTATCCACGGCATTGGGTATAACCCCGGGGAGGAACGAATGCCAAAATGCTACCGGGGGTGACCTGGTGGAAGATTTCGAATCAAATACACCTGGAGGCCGGGTGGCTGTGGGTGCGCACCCCTGCACCTTGGCCGGGGCCAGGGACCCTAGTGTTTATGTGTATGGGAGTGAGCATATGGAGGCGAGTGGCCGCACTGGGGGAGAGGAAGGATGGATCAAAGAGTTGATCCGAGTGTGTGGGACACGCCTTCCCCCAAGTCATCCGTGTCTGGAATTTCTGAGAGGACTCGGATTGAATCTTGGTGATTCGGGAGACTTTCACCAGTTTACCAGTAACCCCTCTCCTTTAGGGGGGAGACGGTGGTATGTACCCATATCTGTGGAAGGCCGGGTAGGGGAATTCTTGGTGGATACTGGAGCCAGCCACTCCTGTGTGTCCAAAAGATTTTTCGACTCGGTGGCCGGCAGCCATGAGAACCTCAAAACGGGGGTAAATGCTTGCACAGCCGACGGAAGCAGTATGCATACTTTTGGTAGGACGTTTATGCCTATCCGTATAGGAGGCAAAGATTTTGTTCTTTCGCCAACTATAGCAGAGGTTAGTGATGACGGAATCCTCGGACTGGATTTTGCAAGCTTATACGGGGCCGTCTTGGACCCGAGGGATGGTAAGATGAGTATACGGAACCTGTATGGCTTGCATGTCCAATGCGTATTGAGACAAGTGTCTTCGGTTGCATCAGTGATACACACGGTGAAGATCCCACCGGGTACCACTTGCGATGTCCTTTGTGGCGGATCAATGGCCCAAAGGAATGAAACTGGAGTCTATGAACCCGATACGGTGTATTTGTCGAGTATCGGGTTGGACTCAGTGGATACATTGGTGGCTAATGCAGCTTGGACTGTATTACCCATGACTAACCGAAGTGGTTCGGTGGTCTACTTGAAGCGAGGCGACAGTGTGGGTAGGATGAGTTCGGTTGAACACGTCGCCGAGGCTAAGTTCAATAAACCACTAAATTCCAAAAGCTGATTGACCAATCAGATCTGCAGGATACGGAGGATAAGGATTGCCTAGCGAAACTCCTACAAAAGTATGAGAGTGCTTTTGGTAGGGAAGGTGGACCGGTGGGTAGATCCGACAAGGTGTTGCACACCATAGATGTGGGCAACGAGAAACCTTTTAAAATCCCGTATCGTAGACTTCCTCTGAAGAAGAAGTTAATTTGTGAAGAGGAAATACGGAAACAGTTGGACTTAGGGGTCATCGTGCCGAGCTCGAGTCCCTGGTCCAGCCCTGTGTGTATGACCACTAAGAAAGACGGTACAATCCGCTTTTGTGTCGACTACCGAAAACTGAACGGTATGACAAAGAAAAACTCGTATCCCCTACCAAGGATAGACGAGACGTTAGATAGCTTGGGCGGGAACCAATGGTTCTGTACCTTGGACTTACAATCCGGATACTGGCAGATACCGATGCACCCTGATGACATGGAGAAAACAGCGTTCTCCAGTCATATGGGGCTATTCGAGTACAATGTCCTACCCTTCGGATTGTGTAACGCCCCCGCTACGTTCGAGGCCATGATGGAATCCTTGTTGAGTGATCTTTTGTGGAAGAAATGTTTGGTCTACTTGGACGACGTGGTCGTGTTCGGCAAGTCGTTCAAGGAATGCCATGCAAATCTGCAATTGGTCCTCGATCGGATACTATCAAACGGTCTTAAACTCAAACCCAAGAAATGTAATCTGTTTAAGAAAACAATTACATACTTGGGAAGGATCATCACCCCTAACGGGGTGAGCGCAGATCCGGAGAAATTAGAAGCTGTAGAGCATTGGGAGAGACCCACGAGTGCTAAGGAGGTGAGATCATTCCTAGGATTTTGTTCCTATTACCGTGATTTCATACTCTCGTGTCAGCTTTCCCATGCAGTGCTTAGCTCACTGGACCCCGGGTAGGGCACGGGACCCATTCCCATGGACCAGCGAGCAAGAAGAATCTTTTAGTAGAATAAAAGATTTGTTTAGGAACACACCCGTGTTGAAATATCCCACTCCCGAGGGACATTTCATCTTAGACACCGATGCGAGCAATGATGCAATTGGGGCAGCTCTCTCTCAGGTCCAGGAGGGAGTCGAAGTCCCAATAGCATTTGCTAGCAACACACTAAGCAAGACCCAGCGTAATTACTGTACCACCAAGCGGGAACTCCTCGTGGTGGTGGTGTATACGAAGAAGTTTAAGCATTTCCTCTGGGGAAGTGCCTTCACTTTAAGAACAGACCATTCGTCTCTTAGGTGGCTCCTTAACTTTAAGGACGCCGAGGGGATGATTGGACGATGGTTAGCTCATCTATCCGAGTTCGGATTGGAGCATAAACAAATAGAGCACCGACCCGGTGCTAAACACATCAATGCGGATGCCTTGTCGAGGCGACCTATCCGAAGGTGCCAAAATGCCACTTGTGAAGACTGTGGAGCCCACAATGCTGTGGTAGCCGGGTTGGTATTCAATTATACCACCCCCCGTATCCCCTGGGAGGAGGCTGTATGTAGCTATCTCGATTAGTTCCCGGAGACCATCAAGAAGTTCCAACAGTCGGATCCCACCACTGCGCGCATAATGGAATACCTACGGTCAGGTATTAAACCGGCAAGGCCGCTAGTATCCCTAGAAGATAGGGAAGCGAGGCGATTGCTAGCTCAATGGACCGAGCTAGAGATCCGAGATGGCATACTATGTAGGTGGAAGACAACTCCCACCAACAGTAGGCTGTTACAAATAGTGATACCCGCCCCGATGAGGAGGGATATCATGTATTATTGCCATGGTCACCAAACAAGCGGCCATTTCGGTAAGAAAAGGTCAATAGAGCGCCTACAAAGGCGTTACTACTGGCCTGGAATGAGAGGCGACCTGCTCCGGTGGATTGCCACTTGCCCGGATTGTTGTAAAAACAAGCCGGGACCCAGCCTGGGGAAGCAACCCTTATCCCAGGAATTGTTTGGTGTCAGATTCGCTCGAGTGGCGATAGACATCATCAGCGGAATCAAGACAACGCCCCGAGACAATACTTGCATGATGGTCGTAACCGACTATTATACCAAGTACACTCGGGTGTTCCCTCTTCCTAGCACCCAGCGTTTGTGAAAGGCTGGGTGCTGCATTTGGGTGTACCCCTTATGATGCACAGCGACCAAGGAAGAGAGTTTGAGTCGGAGCTTTGGCAGGAAATGTGCCATTACCTAGCCATTTGTAAGACCCGAACAAACCCATACCGACCACAGCCGGATGGGCAGGTAGAGCGGTTCAACAGAACCCTGATACAAGTGCTAAAGCCCCTGGTCAATACCCACCAGGACGACTGGGATGAACAGTGTGAGTTTGTAGTACATGCCTACAACAACACTGTCCATTCATCTACTAATTGCACTCCAAACATGCTAGTGTTCGGCGAGGACATCATAATGCCCACCGACTTGGTGTATGGAGTGGTTGGGATAGACCTGGAGGCGCCCTGCACCGTGTTGTTTGTGGAGTCGTTAAGGGATAGGTTCAAACAGGCATACGAGGCCGTTCGGAAAGAGCTGCTGAAGAGTGCGAAGTGGCAGAAGGTGGGTTATGACACCAATGCCAAACGAATTCGTTTTAATGTTGGGGACAAAGTACTAAGGTACTACGAGCTGCTAGAACGGCTGAAGCTCGTAACGCCTTGGGAAGGTCCGTTTAAAATTATTCGCGTCATCTCCGAGTCTACGGTGATGATGGAAGACTGCCTAACTGGTAGGAAATGGAAGACAAATGTCGGAAAACTTCGCCCCTGGAAGGGACGCGAAGAGGCGGAGAGGGAGTTCGGTTACAAACCACCTGAATCTGTCCCTAGCGGACCGAGCGTGGTAGTACCAATGAAGCGCCCTAGAGGCCGGCCGAGGAAAATGCCGGAAGACGAGGTAATGGTGAAAAAGAAGACGAAGGTCAGGAAACGACCTAATTGTAAGAAAAGGAAAAATGTCTCGCTGAGTGAAGGCATTACGTATGGGAAAGGTCCCGCAGTGGCTAAGCGGAACCCAGAAAAGGCCGTACGTAAAGCCGGGAAAAATAAGAGGCTAACCGAAGGCGTTAGACGCAGTCCCCGGTTGAGGTCTGCTGTAACCTAACTCAGTACACAACGAGCTGCTGCGTGTTGTCCGCCGTAGGCGGTTAACATACGTTCCACGGCTGGAGATGCCGAACGCGCCCTCCCCGGGTAGCTGTATCCCGTGAGTGGCGGTCGGATTAACCGGTACATTCGCTTTGAAGCGTTGTATACACCGCCAAGCTCCAGACGATAGCACTCGGGTAGTAGGCCGCGTCTCGCATGTCGAGTCGAATGTTAGTTCGGATCTAGTTCCCTAGGTGGCGCCGCGGGTGCGGCGGGAAAGCGCAGAACTAGGTCACCGGATAGCCATGGCGGGATCTCGCGAGACGAGAGGTCTGACGTCATACTGTTCATAACTAGAGCGGACTCGTGGTGGTAGGACGCCACCCGTTTTCGCTCTGGTTAGTGTTGGCGGTATACAGCCTCTAGCTGTCGTGTTAGCTTGCCCTAACTAAAACCCCTTTGTTGGACGAATCCTTCGGGAGGAGTCCAACACATTTTGCCAATTAAATTTGGAAGTCGCCCTCAGTGCCATGGCACAGGGGACGATTGACGCCGCGCGTCAAACTGCCAACGTTCTGTTGGAGCAAGGCGAGGACCTGAAGGTCCCGTCTCGGGTCGAGGAGTCTATGGACTCTTCGACTGAGGAGGCAGCCCGGACGCTCTCGGCGATGGCCGAGGCCACCAACCGGGAGAGGATGCCACCTCCACCACCACCGCGCCCGGAGCCCGCGTCTACGGCAGCAGCTTCGGGTGGCAACATGGATGTCTTGGACATTCCCCTGTATCCTCCGGGATTCAAGACTCGCATCGAGCGTATCGCACACGTCGATTGCGAGGCCGGTGTTGTATACACCTCCTGGGGGACTTATATCCCCATGCACGCCTCCATGTTCGGATACGGACCGTTGGCAGTGAAACCAGGCGTGCCCGAGGCCATACCAGACGACTTCAAGACTCTGGTTATGGACTCGTGCAGCGACGAGTTGGCTGACAGTATGCCAGTCTCTTGGCTCCGCAACTACCAAAAGTTGGGGGAGAAGATGGCGGTCAACGAGAGCTTGGCCCGAGCAGTGCTCCGAAGGCATCACCCGAAAGGCCGCGGAGTTAAGAGAGTCTGAGTCCGACATGGACACAGACTCTACAGTCACACTCTCCTCGGTGGAAACTGACCGGGTCAAGCGATTGACCCACAAGCCTGCGCCAAAGGGTCCTCTCACCGAGAGTGACCTGGAGGCTGAAGACGTGAGGATCGCCATCGAGAGGTCCACAACCGAGACGGAACCGGGTGCCGACATTCCGGAGGCGCCTGGCGAGATCTCGGAAGAGGACATCTCGCGTCAGCAGGCTGCTGTTGAAGCCAAGCGAGCCGAGCTTGCCAAACAGCAGAAGCAGCTCACCGCAGCTCGTCGGGCCCACCGGAACAACAGGCCCAAAGTAAGGCGAAGGCTTCCTCCGACTCTGACTCCCCGGTCAGTAGTAGGAGGAGCCCTCGTTCGAAGGACAGGGATCCACGGGAGTCGGATTCCAGTCCTGAGGTGCCGGCGCAGCCACCCAAGGTTGTGCGCCGGAAGAAGAAAAATGGAGCGAAAGCGTCTCCGGCAGAGCCCACGCCCCCCACCAAGCCGAGGGGTAAGAGCGACCCGAAGACGCCCGCCTCCAAGACGCCAGCAACCACAGTAGCCACCTCGGTTACTGCAGCTTCCACTGCCACCACCAGCAGGGCAAGAGCCAAGTCCTCTACCAAGGCTTCGTCTGGTACTACTACCACCAGCCGAGCCGGCCGTAGGGGAGAAGGCATTTACACGGACAGCGAGGGAAGCGAAAGCGACCCAGAGCTGCCTGAGTCAGCCAAATCTGATTTGGAGTCCGTGACAACGTGGGAAGAAATGACCACGGATGTCCCAAAGGATGACAATCAGAAGTGGATGTGGAAGAATGCAGTCGAGGGGTTCAAGGAACGGACTCCCCGCTGCTTCGCGGACTGTGCTTATGACACAGTCCACTACATGTGTCCGGGCGCCGTCAATAAAGACGGTGATAGCGACGACGAGGAGTGGATGAAATCCGGCCCCTCGGATACGCCAGTGGGTAAATTCTACCTCATTTGGATTGACCAGCTCAAATCCAAATTGGGGTCGATTTACAGCTATGAAGCCCGGACGAAAGTCCAGTGGGCGATGACCCAATGGGGGCCATCCGGCAACCGCCGGAGGTGCCCATTCGAGTCGTGCCAGCTGGCTTTCACGGGAGAGAAGATGTTCGAGACGAAGCCCCGCTTCGCTCGGCACATAGTGGAGAATCACATGCACCACAAGCCTGTGATGATGTGTGTGCTCGGAGACCGTCCGAGCAAACTAGGTGATGGTTCGTTTAACACTCACCGGCGTCGGGACATGGCTCTGCACTTGCAGAAAGCCCATGGCACCGGCCTGGAGAAAACGAGGAAACGGGCCATCAAGTGCTTCAACGAGCTCCTAGCTAACTGGGCCTCGTTGAGTGTGAAGGACGTCAAGGAGCAGGCATTCGAGACCGGATTCTGCTCGTGGAAGAGTGGCAACCTGTTGGCCTTCTTCCAGATCAACTTCTCCTCCACAAAGTTCGGGATGCCCAGTGAGGTGCACCTGAAAGTGAAGAAGTGGAGAGGGGATGATAAACGGGAGAAGGCCAAAGCCCGCTCGAAGGGTCCTAACGGAGGCACAGCCACGGCTACCGGTGCTTCCAAAAGGACCCGAGCAGACCGGTCCGTAAGCCCTTCGGGTAACAAGGACCAGCCCAGACCAGCCAACCCAGCTGATCGTCGTGAGTCGGGACAACACGTCTCGGCTCTGGATATGCCCAGCAACCAAACCCGTAGGGCGGTTAGCCAGGCGGCCACCCCGGCCACATCTTCTACACCTGCACCCGCGGAACAACGCCCGGGCGAAGCCTCTGGCAGCCAGGATGATGGGGGCGAACTCTTCGCTCCCCCATCCGGGTATACATCTTTGTGGGCTGGAGAGGGATCTTCCGGCAAGCGCCCCACGTATAGTGAGTACTCGGCGAAGTTCCCTTCCATGGGACCAGCGGGACCCGAATCTCAGGTCCTAACCCCCTTGGGCCGGTCTAAACCCCGGGGCAGAGGCCGTGGTGGAATGGAGTCCACCCGAGCTGCCCCGGGCGGTGGCCGTGGGCGGGGAGGCACAACGGTTGAGGGCCCGTCTGTCCCTCCAGCAGGCGCTCCGCCTGCCTCAGTGGAGGCCGCCGCGCCCCCACCAGTTATAGTTCCACCAACGGCCCCTCGGGTGTCCGTTATGGAGCTTATCTTGGGAACTCTGTCAGGTCTTCAGGATCCGAACACGTTTGTTGACCACCGCGATGTCCAAACGGCTCAGATCCAGAATGACCTGATGGCGGAATGGCAGGCATTGCATCGCCAGAAGTCAGTCGACTACTGGCGTGTGATGACTGAAGCCACCTTCAACCTGGTCTACGAGATCCAGAAGAGGGAGGAAGAGAAAATTCGGCTGCAGGAAAGGAAGAATGTCGAGGAGGCACTCGAATCCTGCCGGCGCCAGCAGATGGAAGCTGAAAAGCTTAAGGAGTTCCACCGTGCTGAGAACGCCGGGTACATCCACAGGTACAAGGAGGCTGACCTCAAGTTCTTCCTTGCATTCGGAAAGCACTTAGAAGAGTGGGACGGCCTTCCGTCGTCCCTAATCTTCATCCAGGATGCTCCACCGGTCCCGGCTGCTCCGCCGGTTCCGGCGGCTCAAACAGTTCCGGCTGCTCCTCCCGCCCCGGCTGCTCCAGCCGCCCCGGTTGCTCTACCTGCATCCGAGGCAATGGACAGTCCGTCTGCGGTGATGAGCGCCCTGAGCTTGGGGAGCGACACGCCCAGCGAGGCTTCCGCGCTGCTCTCTGCAAGCAGTTGCAGCAGCTCGGCTCCGTCTGCCTCGGCGGAGTCGGCTGAGAAGATGGACACGGATCCGGAAGATCTTTAAGTGTCCATCTGATGGTGTCTCTTGTACCCGAGGGTAAAAGCATTTATCATGCCAGAGGTACTGATCCTTACACTGGACTCGCTGATCTGGGACGGAACCTGCAGTGAAGATGGACGCTAACCCGAAACACCAAAAGGATTACTACACCTAACCGGGGCTCCATCTTCCCATCTTCATCAGGGCACAACATAACAGCAACGTGGCTTGCCACCACATACATGTCGCCGGGTGGAGCTGCAGAAACCAGTCGTTCCAGATTCGCCGGAAGTCCGGTATTTTGTAAGGGCGATCCTGCTACCCTGGTAGGAAGCCTATAATTATCAGTATTAATATTTTGTGTAAAGCTATTTTTATATAATACTTATATTCTTATAATTAAAACAAACAAAATTTTTCTCGGGTTACTTACCCCACCTCGGGTCGGTTAGTTACTACTGTAAAATATTATTCATACCATTTCACTACATGTCTACAACTTTTTATCGCGTCTCTTATACTATAATAACACTGTAACATTGTTACTATCTACCACCCTAGGTCGATGGTGCATAAGGCGCCACTTCCTAGTTGTTATTATTAGTTACTTCGGGTTATATGCGACGATGCCTCATCTTGTACATATTATTTATTATGCCCCTTAATGTTCTATTTTCTAAACGAACACTTATGTATAGACTTACCTAATTGTGTATAATATTACTGTATAAAGTTAACAATAGGTATTTGTTAATTACACCCAACCCTAGGTATAGTCTAGTGGGGGTGGTGTAGGGGCCGGCATCGTTGTATATATATTAGTGCCGTTCATCCGAGAGACGTGTTCGTGTGGTACTTGTTCCTTCTATGCCAGCTAGGTGTCGCTTTGCGATACCTCGTTGGTACAAGAGGGGGCAGCACCATGCCTCGCGTCCAGCTTCTACTAAGAAGCCGGACGAGCGGCAGAAGGGGACTGGACATGGTCCAGTCAAGACGCTCAATATAACCTGTTGACAAACTGAATAAAGTCCTACCCGAGAGGTAGGGGTATCTGGGGCTTTGCCCAACCCGAACTACTCGTGTTGTGTTGGTATCTCTAGTGTTAAGCGAGCCAACGAGCCACCCAACATATAAGTCGATACAAACCATTACAGGTGTATCAATTGATGTTTGATTATGCTAAAGTTAGTTGTGTGGTGATGGTAGGGATTGACTTGGTGGACATATATGCTTTGAGCATTAGGACTAGTATTATACTAATGTTTCACTCATAAACCCTTTAGCAGAATACATGCAAACACCTGACTGATAGTGATCAGGGAGGTAATATCAAAAGGTGGCTACATAAAATGTCAATAAGAGACTAATGGTGTCAGTGTTGGCTGCAATCTATATTTGAAACCATGGAGTGCCAATGTAGAAAACATTCAGAATTGCTTGCCGTTATGTTGTTATAATTGTCATGATACTTTTGGACAAAGATACTCCCTTAACATTGCTGTGCTTTTAGTTTTAGGCTATGCACTGCTGGTGATGAGTCAATAGATTGGTGACGGATTCATCTGACATCAAGTAACCTAGATAATTAAAGCCTGCTATAGAACTCTATAGAAACATGCCAAAATCCCACAAAATTTCAAGAATCTTGGATAAATAAGACAGATAAAAATGGAAATTTAGTCAAACAGTGGTATCGTGTAGATCCACGTTCTGCGTACAAAGCCTACTGCACACTATGCAACAAATCATTTTAAATAGATAATACAGATCTCCTGCAAGCTCTAGCCCATGTGTCAAGGGTTAAACATACTGGTTTTGCTAAAGCCAGATTTGGAAGCACACAGCCACTTCGAAGTGCTAGTGCAGCAGCTAGTGCATCTGTATCAGATGGTGCTGAACCAACCATAAGTGACAAAACAGTATCTAGTGCAAGCACCTCTGCTAAGCCTAGTTATTTCATGGTGCAGACAGCTTCCCAGCAAGAACAGACTGCCATTGCTGAAATCCTATGGGCCCACAAAGTATGTGAGAGCAACTTCAGCTTTCGGTCTTGTGAAGGATTGTCTGACTTATTTAAGAGAATGTTTCCTTGTGAGAGGGATATTGTGACACCCTCTGTGTAGTACATGAATACATTGTACAAAAACTGTGTCTATTAAGTAAGTTCTAATTTTGTGAAGGGGTTTCACAAAATTAGTACCTCACGGATCTTGTATGGCAGCCATGTTGAGGCAAAACTTTTGCCATAGACTTATCATTACAAGTTTCACCTGTTAGTGTGCTGAAACAACTAGCCAATTTCTCAATCTCAATCTAGGATCAGTAATCCCAATACATTGGCAACAATTCATGACAAAGAAACAATTTCCTGTTTTATTTCACACATTGTGCTCCAACATGGCCACTGTACATCATTTTGATGTAGCAGACTCGCAGTAAATGCCTTCATGAAACCACTGTATATCATGTTTCACATACCAAGGTACAAACTGAGCACCATTCAAATATGTTCTGGAATATTATCCTAATAGATTCTACATATAAGCTTATCAATTCGGAGGATAAATAGGTTTGTTACACATGCTTTGGTTATTCTACATATGTCCTATTTTTTCATGTATTTTCCTACTTTTATCCTACTTTAGTCCTACTTTTTGAAAATTTCCAGTCCTACTTTTGTCCTACTTTTTCAAAGGGGTCTGCCGGACACCCTGAATCCTAAAAACATCAATAATTGGCAGCCAAAATCACTTTTGTCTGTAGTAAGCAAAAGCGCTGAGAAATGCATGCAGTCACCTAGTTGAGTGTATGGAATGGGACCACTGTCTAACCGACAGACAGTATGGTTACAGAAGCAACTTGGGCACGGGTGATGCCAACTATGAGCTAGTTAATGATCTGTATGAATATAGGGACAACGGTGAAGTCACTGCTATATGCTATGTGGACCTACGCAAAGCATTTGACTTCATAGACCACAGCTATCTACTGGAGAAACTAAAACTGGTAAACCTTGCTAAATCAAAGTATGATTGGCTAGTGAGCTATCTTAGTAACCGCAGACAGTATGCCCAAATTGGTTCATATACATCTCCAGTTGAGAGAGTGGAATATGGTGTTCCGCAAGGGTCCATATTGGGACCGCTGCTATTTATATATAAATAAGTGAGCTAGCCGGCAACTTAATAAACTGTAAAAATCTACTATATGCTGACAACTTGGTTTTCTATTGTCCTGACAAAAACTCTGCGATTGTGATGCAAAATCTACAGTCTGACCTTTAAAAAGTTGTGCAAACCTGTATCGATCTGCGTTTAACAATAAATTCGGACAAAACCAAGTATATGCTTTGCGGTAGTAATGACAAAATTAAGAATGTAGGTGCAAATGGACTTAAAACTAGTCTCCGGCCATTGGCGAGAGTACAGACATATTGTTACCTTGGAGTTAGACTGGGAGAAACATTAACAATGAAAGAGTCAACCAATGACCTAATAAGAAAGGTTAATCACCGACTGTTTCGTTTTGCTAAACTAAGGAATGATATGAGTCGTGAAGATGCCATATGTGTGTATAAATCGACTACCATGAGCTTGTATGATTACGCTTGTTTTCTACAATGTGGGAGATAAAAGCATTGACCAACTCCATGAAGAATGTGGTGTCTTGAAGTTGGAAAGGCGTAAGGATGAAATGCATCTTGCATACATGTTCAAGTGCAGTACAAATAGTAAGCACTTACAAGATGAAGGACGTAGGACCACTCGTAGTAGTAATAAGAAAAAATTCAAGGTTAAAAGACCACGCCATGATTTCTATAAGAGATCACCTTTGTACAGGGGTGCTCGCATGTGGGACAACCTAGACAAGTGTTACCAGGACAGTGAGACCAAGCAGCAGTTCAAGGTGCGCATATCAAGGATCAAGGACTTGCACAAGAAGAGTGCCAAGCCACATCAGCAGCCTGGCAACTGGTATGACGACATGACTGTAATTGACGACTCATTCATCATCGCTGATTGACATTTGGGGACGCAAGTACAATTCTGTACACTAAAACATGTTAATTATGAGGACTAGGAAATTAGCCAGCCTTCTTATGGACAGACAAATGTATTACTAAAACATGTTCTCCTGTAAGGTTGTGTATATGGAGACAGGCAATTCGCCATTATCCCCAACCATGTGATAGAAACTCTCTTTTTGTTAGGTTGCTCAATTTGAGGACCTATAATCAACCTCAGTGGCTAAGAAATGGTTCAGCTTTTCCTTTCCTTTCTGCATTGTTGCTTTTGGTATAAATTAGCCTATTTTAAGTCTCTCACATTACTTTATCTCTTGATGCGAGTCAAGTATACTTGTTCAATCTACCAAAGCTTTTTTTTTCTCACTTGTTAACAATCGTTTTTCTTTTTTTTTTTTCTGTTTGTATTTGAATAAGTCATTTTGTTTAACTTATTTTTATAAAATCTTTAAAAAAAACACACACCTGTGCTAATCCATTTCGGTCCATACATTCCCTTGGTAATATAAAGCCATTTGAAAAATGGAATTTAATACATCCCTTTGCCCTGTACTAAAATGGAACCTACGGCACGCTGATTTGAGTACCAGCGCTAAAACAGGCAGATATGTTTATTGAAGATACTCATTTGCTCTTGCAGAGGACCGTCAGACTGCGCTTGCGGCAGCAGAGCTTGTCATGGTGACATACAAGAACATCCAGACACCGCTTCTCACTCTGGATGACGCCATAGCTGCCGGTTCCTTCTTCCCGACTACTGCTAGCCCGATTAAAAAGGGAGACGCAGACTGTATGTATCTCCACTATCTATCTACTCTGTTCTTTAATTTCTTCACTTTATCAAAGCCATATCAAGGACCAATGGAATCTGTATAGTAAAATTGTTAATTATTCCTTCTGCTTATTATTGCAGCGGCCATATCAGCCTCTGACAAGGTTATTGAAGGGGAGGTATCCTTTAAGACTCAGTACCACTTCACTATAGAAACTCAGGTATTAAAGCCTTTCCCACATTACTCAGTGCATCAATTTATGACAGTCTTCTTTGTGGTTTAATAATGGAATATGTGTGCGCATAATGTAAAAATGTATATTTTTACTGTAGGGTTCTCGTGTAGTGCCTACAGAGGATGGATATGATGTGTACCCGACAACGCAGAGTATTGACTTTGTACAACAAGCAGTAGCTGCCATTCTGAACACAAGGAACTCAGAGTAAGCCTTTTTAATCTTTGTGAAATTAATTAAAGAAATGCTTCATTGTGATGGATAGATTCTTAAACCCTCTCAGGGCTGCTAAAGCAGGAGTGCATCATGCCGACCCCTCAGCAGTATATCAAACACATAGTATCAATGCATCATGACGACCAATGGGCATGATGCATTAATGCATTAATAGTGGCCCTTGACGGGTTAATGAAACTTGTTTGTAAAAGACATCTCAGATGCTTATTCCTCTTTATAATGATTAATAACACTTTTAAAAGATGGTTTACTTCTAAAAAAATATTGAACTGACAGTAGATGTACTTATAACGGTATAAAATTATAATTTCCCAGCGTGCGTTGTGAAGTCAAGCGTATTGGCGGGGCTTACGGCTGCAAGATCAGCCGTAATTCTATGGTGAGTGCTGCCTGTGCCCTTGCAGCATACAGCACCAAAAAGTAAGTGATACTTTTGTACATCTAACTTTTCCAGTATTAAAAAGCATCCTTTGAAGAGTAGCCACACCCTCATATTCTCCCCCTGTGGAGTGGGGACCTTCATGTGAGGGCATGGAGGAGCAGAATAACTTCATTGGGAGTCCACGAAGGAGGAATTTTCCTCCTTCCATTCTACCAGTGGGCATACCAGATTCGTAAAAGGCGACAAACTTGGGGTTTCTTGTGTCTTGGGGTGAGCATGTGGGCAGCTGGTGTCCATATGCGCGGGCCCGGGCGTACATGCTTGCCTTTTGCCATGGGATTCCCCCTCAGTGAACCACGTCTGAGTGATCAAAGGCCGTGGTTTGTCTGGCCCTGTCTATGGGACCAGGCAAATAAAAGAACACTTGCTATCCTTCGAAAAGAGTAGGGGAATGAAGCCCCGGTAGCGGTTTTCCCCCTCACCCCTCCTCATAGATGCGGTCATTCATCTCATAGATTCGATCATTCATAGATTCGGTCACTGCTGTGTCGGGCAAGCAGCATATAAATACCTGCCTAGCTGTTTGGACAAGCAGCTTTTAAAAACCTGTCCAAAAAGAAAAGAAAGGACTTGTTGTCCGCGAACCACAGAAATGTCTGCTAACTTTTAAGTACTATTAGTGGACGTAAAATCAACCAAACCAAACCAAACCCTCATATTCGGGCCTGCTTTATGTGTATGCAAGAATCTGGGTAATAGTACACGTTATACAACTTTCTAAAGAGGGAGTGTGCCATATAAGCAGGGTAAAATAACATTAGACTAAACTGCCCAAAAAACGCTGGATGCGCCTTATACTTTTTTTCCAACTCTGGCTGCGTCTTATGTGTGGGAAGCGCTTTATACATGAGGTACTGAAGTATTAACTAACAGTGAATCTGACTTTGCTATCTTAAGATAAGCTAAAATTAGTATAAACTTTAAATAGCAGTGTTCACTGTGAATGTGGATTTTTTTTATTAGGCCACTCACTAAATGCAGATTGTTCTGCCTGGACCTATTTCAAGTACACCTATAAATGTTGCCAGTTACAATATGTAATTCTTAGAGATTCATAAATCTATGTTATAATAATGCAACTTTTCTTCACATAATCTGTCTTTCAATTGTCTGTGATAAGTGTACTACTTTGGCTGCAAAAAAGTGGCAGACTGTTAAAGGTTAATGGATGGTTATAAAGCCAAACACCCTTTGTAATATTGGTCACGTAGCGGTTCATAGCATATTCTTATTTTACACCTACAGGCCTGTGAGAATGGTCATGGACCTCCCGACCAACATGAAGGCCATTGGCAAAAGGTGCTCCTACGTCGGCAAGTATAAGGTACGCCGTAACTTCTGTAAGTTCTGTATTTAACATTTTCGATGCCTGCTCATAAAGAAAATATCAGAGATGTAAGTTGTCAGGGAAATCCCTGAAAATAGGGATTTCAAAAATCTTTAGATTAAGTCAAAATGGCGATATTTAAGGTCTTCAGGGCCAGATTTGATTCTCATATTCATAACAGTCAGTGTGAATATCCATATTCATCAAAATGAAGAGAAATATGTGTTCTTGCCCTAATGATAACCCCCTGAGCACTATACACATACCCATGCCTGTGTTGGCTGCTTTAACCAGTGGCTCCACTGAGGAACAGGAAGGCCCCCTGGTGTAAGCAGAGAGACTCAACTGGGCAGGGGAAGATCTCAGGGGCATACTGTACTAGGGGAAGTGAAGGGCATGCTGCTCTCTGATTTGTCTAAAATACTCAAGTCTCAAGACTGTAGTCTACAGTTGCCCTCCATACAGCCATTTGGGGAAACCCCTTCAGAAGTGCCATGTGAAACTCACACCACCACCCACCCACCAACCCCCAACCCCAACCACCATACATCTACTCAATGTCTGAACACCACACTCACCCCTCAGCCACCCTTAATCCTGAAGCATATACGGTAGGTTGAAAGAGATTAGGGGTGGGGTTGGTGGGGAGGGGGGAGGGTATACTAAACTCATAGTTTCCTATACATGTATTGTGGGGAAGGACATTGATTGTATACATGTACATTGCATATATAGACTTTACCAACCCCCCCCCCCCCCACCCTGCGATAATAGCTTTTCAGGGATTTTCTCAATACCCGACTTACATCTCTGAAATATATATAAAAAATATGTCTGTGGCAGTTATGTGATGCATTGATGTAACCACATAAATGAACTACCTTGACTACTTGAGTTGAAGGGGCTGATTACCAAAGGAAATAAGGGTAAACTAATACAAATAAGGTATGTTTTCCTGACAGGTTGGTGTGACAAATGCGGGAAAGTTAAATGGCGTCAAGCTGGAGTACTATCTAGACTGCGGCAACTCGCCCAACGACAACTCAGCCTCCATGGCCCAAAACTGGGCAGACAATGGTAAATTAGTCTCTACATGGGGGTTCAGAAATACAGTGTGGATTATTTAATTTTATAACACTGCTGGGCGAAGCCAGAGTGCATTATCCTGAATGCTGCGTTCTGATTGGCTTATTGACCGTGCATTATCTAGATGGATAATGCACTCCCAGCACAGGAGGTCAACTTCATCTCACATTTATACTTCACAATTGATATTCATATGTTGTCAGGTGGCTGATGGTTTTTTTTCTGTGTTATAACGGGAATAATGCACGGGTCATGGCTGCTGTCATGCTTTAGACTGTATTGAGACATCTGGGGGCCTATAAGGCCCCTTGATGTCTCATTACAGTCTAGAGCACTCCCACAGCCATGACCCGTGCATTATTCCCCAACTATATTCTGTGATCACCTTTCATCCTGAAATCTTTAAAGTTTCAAAGTGTCATGTTTATTTGCCACTGTGATGCACCAGTGCAGTGCTGGTGAGTAACTCACGCTTGCAGTGCTGGTGAGTAACTCACGCTTGCTGTGCTGGTGAGTAACTCACGCTTGCTGTGCTAGTGCTTTATGCCTACCAGTTCGGATTATCAAACTTGTGATGTGGTCAGAAAGAGGTATAGATATAACACTGCTGCATCCATGCATCATAATGACAAGGATATACAGAACTGTACTAATATAATGCCTAAATGATTGATGAAATTACCAAAGGCAGTCCATGTAGCACTAAGTTGTCTTTAATCACACACAGCTTACTTCTGTCAGAACTGGGACGTCAGTAGCCGCCTGGTGAAGACGAATGTCCCCGGTACCACATGGACACGTGCTCCTGGTAAGTGCTGGCTACATGATATAGAAGAACACCCGCCTTACCTACCGGTAGATTCTTTGTATTACCATAAATTACTGCATATAAGGCTCACGTTGCAAATATTAGCTACACCCTGACTTAAAGGTCACTGATATTCCATGGCTTATTCTCGACAGTTTACAGTAGTTGTGATTTTCTCTGTAGTGAACACCCGATAAAGGGCCGTATCCACTGCCCATGGATGGACCATCCGTGTGCTTCATTATTTTTGATGTGGCCGTTAATGATGCAGCTTCAAAATCAATATGTAGATTAAGAAGAACAAATCTGTCCAACAGGTTCAGTGCCGGCCATCTACATAATAGAGACAATGATGGAGCATGTGGCCAAGGAGCTCAGTATGGACCCGCTCTCCTTCAAACAGCTCAACCTCTACGTCAAGGACCAGGTACAGCCTCCCTAGATTGATAACAGATTTTTCCTGAAACCATCTCTTTTGCAATATTTTGATTAAAGCTGGTATCAAAGCTGATATAGCTTTGTCTGATATGTGGTTCAAAGAATTACATACCCCTTCCCCAGTCATAGGGTGCGTTTATTCTGGTAAGATGTGGTTCATTATGTGCATATCATTAGACTCTAGTTTCAACTGGTCTCCTCTTTGGTGGGAAGGGAAACCACTTGGTTCATTAGTTCTGGTCACCGCCAGGCAGTGGCAGTACTGATTGATCTGCTCTGCTGTCAGGCATCCAAATCAAAGTCACCACCAGTACAGAGAACTCTGGTTTATGACTTCAGATGGAGCCACTGTGCTGGTGCAATCAAGACTGCTTGTTAACCTGTATAAAATGCTGGAAGCATTTTACTTTTACAGATGTATATGCTTGAATTTAGCATGGTTAGAATGCACTGAATAGATTGAGATTTTGCCAGGACACTTTCACAACTTGGGTGGTGATAGATATGCAGAAAGTGGGAAATCTATATATATTTCAGCTCTTGTCCCAGCTTTAATATACATCCGTTTTCATCAAACGTATGTAGATCTATACACAAAAAGGAAGCGGGAAATGCGAGGGGAAGGTACTTAACTAACAAAGACCCTGTGTCCTTTTTTATTACAGACAACACATAATAACATGCCGCTGACGTACTGCAACATCCGTGAGATGGTCACCCAGCTGTCTACCTCCGCGGAACTTGCTAAGCGCAAGGCAGAGATCAGCACATTCAATGCGGTAAGTGGCGCTACATGATATTATTCAATGTAACTCTCTGTCCCAAAACGGAAGGAACATTTACACATTAACTAGTAGAGCTTGGTCTGTTATCTAAGAAATATCTGTCTTTTCTAATACCGGGTACTAAAAATGTTTCCAATTTTATTTTTCATGTTTCAGCGCTAGATATTATTTGTTTACTATAAAAGCCCATAGGGCTACAGTTTATAGGTGACCTAATCATACTGAGAGATGCTACTGAAATCCAGGTATATTAGTTTTCTACAAAATAAAGATGGGCTTGAGGAGTTTTCCTCCATTTTTATCGTAGAGGGAACGTGATTAATAGTAAAAAGATATATCAGTGGATATAAAGTGCTATATATATCCCACTTGGCAAAAAATGTTTTTTCAACCAATTTCCAACCAAATAACCAGGAGGGAAACCAATAAAAACGTGGTTTTAACGTAAAAAAAACAACGTTTTTATGTCAAGTGGGATAATTGTGCTTTACATTCACCTAGAATGTGCTTTACATTCACCTAGAATAATCGGTGGAAGAAGCGCGGTCTCGGTACGGTGCCCCTGAAGTATGGCGCGGAATGGGACGGTGTCCACTACAATGTGCTGGTGTCTATCCACTGCGGGGATGGCACTGTGTCTATCAGCCATGGCGGTATAGAGATAGGCCAGGGAATCAACACCAAGGTAGGGATAAAATAGTATTACAGAGTCCTTATAGGACGACTAAGCCCTAAAATGATTTATGAGAAACATACAAAGGCCCACTCAAATCAGTCACACTGAGGATTATTACACGAGGCGCGCCTTTGTCTATTACCCCCTTATCATTATTTTGTTTCTAGGTGGCGCAGGTAGCGGCACACATTCTGGATATAGACATGTCAGAGATCACCATCCGGCCGTCAGCGGACCACCAGAATGCCAACTCCAGCTCCACCGGAGGCAGTACTAGCAGTGAACTCTGCTGTCTTGTATGTATTAACTTGGGAAAATCACAGCATATAACCTGTAGCTAATAAGCCTATAGACTATTTTAGACGCTAGCTGTGGCTTGAATGATCACCCTATCTTTAAAACTATAGACCAAGATGACAATTTTCAAACCCCATGTGCGGTCTGTAGCTATCTCTTCTCATTGCTGCATAAAACAATAAAATGTTTCTTGCCCATTTGTTGTCATGATTCATGAAAGCAAGCTGGTAGTGTAAGTCGCCGTTATGCTGATTGGGTTGTAACACTGTTGTTTCGGCTTGAGGCCCCACTCGCTGGCTTAACTCCATCGAAGATGGTGTTCTAGTATTTAGCACTTCCAGATAGATCTGCATGACACTTTGGGCCTATTAGTTTTGTCAGAATTTGAAAGAAAATAAAAAGGTGTATGGACAATGAGCGTCAAAAACATTGTCTGCAATGAGTGTTCAGCCAAAGACATACCCGGTAATGGAGTGCATTTATCCCTCCAGAGGGTTTCCTCCAATCAATCCAAAAAGAACCATTTTCCAACACAGATAAGCCTGAATTTAGTTTTATACATGATTACATACAGGGTGTGCAGCAGGCATGTACAGAGCTTAACCGTCGCATGGCCACCGTCAAAGCCACCATGACCGACCCAACCTGGGCCGAGCTCGTCAAGGAGTGTTGCGCTAAGGGTGTGGATCTTACTGCCAGGAAGTGGTAAGAAATTAACTTTATGATTCTTGAGGGGAAGAAGTGAAAGCAGGGGACTTTCTTTACCGTTCTTTAAATGTGTGAAGAAATTCATATAGGGCTATTTACTCTTTTAGCCCTCTGACATTAATTCGATTGTAAGCAATCGTTATAGATATATGTACTTTACCAGGTATATTACTTCATGTGAACATTCAAGTATCCTATGGTTGCCAAGACCGGTGGCCATTTCCACAACAATAAAGCAATATGGGGGCCCTTGAGGGAGTCGATTCTGACTATGTCGATGTCCCAATTTTGCTTATGAGCAAATAATAACCATGGCCGATGTCACTAAGTCCCAAAATGGCCCATGTACAATCCGGATCCATGTCGTCCTGTCTAAGTCAGGGGTCTACAGTCGTAATGTACTGTGGTTGGTATAAATTTGCTCATAGGGTGGTGACCGAATCTGACCATGTGTTCAAGTACAACGTGTATGGAGTCACATTCGCAGAGGTCGAGCTGGATGTGCTGACCGGAGAAAGCATCGTGATGCGAGCTGACATGCTGTATGATGCTGGGGAGAGGTCAGTGCAAGATCATAATAATGTAGATTTTATCATGTTATTGCCTTGTTAACTAAGGTTTTGGTGTTCAATTCGGCAGTTACCACTGAGAATTGGCTAAATGAAATACCTGGTAATGGGTTTACTGCGGACATAACATGGATAAATCTATTTTCAAGTAAAATCTAACTCTATATCATCATTTTCACAGACCAATGAAATGAATGGTTATCTCTTTTGAACTAGCCACTGTTGCATACGAGCATCATGCTGCCATTCCGTGGTTGTATATACTCGAATGGGACCAGCAAAATGCGCTAGTACTGCATTAGTGGCAAATGAACATGAAGCTCGAGGCATCATATGGCCCGGAAAGTGTTAAAAGATTTCCCTTTTTGTTTTATGAAATTCGAACATCTCTTTTCAAACTCAATCTCTTTATTTTCTATAGCATGAACCCAGATGTAGACATAGGGCAGGTGGAGGGTGCGTTTGTGATGGGGTCCGGCTACTGGCGGTCAGAGCAGATTATATATGACAAGACGACCGGCGTCAACCTCACCAACAACACATGGGTATGTACTACTGTCTACTTACATTCTAATGCTTATATTGAGAACTCTGTACACATGCTTAACTCTCGATCCTCCTACTTCCTCCATTTTCACCATCTCCGATTGGCCTCTTGGTTGTCATGATACATGAATATAGCCCTGGTGAGTAACTTTCCATGACTACATTAATGCCTACCCTTGAAACGCTATGCCCACGATGCATGGATACACCCCTGAGAAGTGTACTTTTTAGGGCTTATCCATGGTATCTTTTATTTCCAGGAGTACAAGCCCCCTGTGCACAAGGACATTCCAGCTGACTTCCGTATAACTTTACTGAAGGATGCTCCCAACCCGCTCGGAGTTCTACGCTCAAAGTGTGAGTTGGATGTCTACTGTCACCAAATTACAAAAATAAATAAACTGATGGCAAAACATGATACCCAGAAGTTTTATTTCATCATGATGATGACATAGTATGTATCAATTTAAATTTCAGCCATGATCTAAATCTTCATTCCAAGTGTCTCGTATATCCTTGGCTGATACTACCGTAAATTCCCTCGTATAAGCTGCACCCTTGTATAAGCCACACCCTGATTTTGAGAGAAGGCTATAAGCCTAATCTAGAGCTTGAAAATTGGCAGTTTAAGTACTATTTTATGGTGTAAAAACCCCTCATATAAGCTGCACCCTGATTTTAGGCTGATTCTATAAGCCGAATTTTGGTTTAGGTTCTGGTATAAGCCTCGGCTTATATGAGAGAGTTTACGGTAGTTAGTACATTGAACATCAATATATTTCTATGAAAATATAAAATACTACTTTTTATATATGGCAGTGGTGGGTGAACCGCCCCTCTGTATGGCCTGCTCGGTGCTGTTTGCCCAGAAGGACGCTATACAGGCTGCACGCGCTGAGGTGGCCAAGACGGACTACTTCAAACTAGGTAAGTACTTTGGTATGGAATTTGTCAATTCTGGCCCGAAATTGAAAGAAAAAAAACTGTCTCTAAAATATGAAAGTCTGGTCTTTTTCTAGTTTGAAAAGAGCCCCAAAAAGAGTGTTGGCGCTCCTTACGTCATATTAAGAAATGCCCTGGGCATTGATGTAGGATACTAGTAGACATATCTTTCGTGATGGTTTTAGCGGTCGATTGATCGGTATGGTAGATGCAGTGATGTGCTGCACCAATTTATTAAAGTGTTGGTGAATGATGCATGAATGCAGCTCTGGCGAGTTACTTGCCTAGGCTGTACTCACGCATCATGACAACCAGTGGGCATGAATGTACTATGGATATATAATGGTTATCTTCATCCTATGTGATATATAGGAGCACCAGGTACAGTTGAGGTTGCGCAGACTCTGTGCCTTCCAGACATCAAGAACTATGTACTAACCGAGACAACCACCTGAAACTTCTGTCAGTCAGAACAACCAAGTCTACGGACAGACATTATGAGGACTATGTGGGAAATTTGTTCTGTGCTATAATATGTATACACACTACTGAAAGAAATTAACCTCAAATTGTATCGCTCAAAGGAAGCAGTCATGTATGTATAGATGATATCTATGTTCTATCATTTTTGGATGAAAGGTAATGATAAAATTAGATAAGCCTACTTCGAAAAGAAAACTACCTCTATATTTGATATGTTTATTGTGAATTTGTTGAAGAAATTTACCCCAAAATGTATCGCTAAAAGTAAGCATTGTATTATGTATGTACATGATGTATCTATATTTTATCATTTTTTGAGAAAAGTTAATGATAGAATTGAATAAGGCTACCTCGATAAGAAGACTACCTGTATATTTAATATGTTTATTGTGAATGCACTGTGATGACATTTTCATGTTCAGCTGAGAGATGGCAAAATACTACAGCTTCTAAGGCAGAAATTCTGTCTATATATACCTTGGTCTTCCATTATAGTACCACCTGGTGTTTAATAACCCTGTTATGATTCAATATTTTGTTGTAGATGCTATAAGAAAGTAGTTAAGGATGAGAGCGGCAGGCGCCTAGCGGCTGTTTTGTGAACTACTGCATTTAGCTCATTGAGGGGTATCTGGCATTTTTTGAAAAAAGTTTCTATCATTATTAGTTCAAAAGTTAAGTTTAGTGATATAAGTGAACATTTTTACTAGGTTTGAAGAAAGTTTTGTAAAGTACTACGAAGCCCCCATCTACCTCCCTGGATGTAGTCCACAGGCTTATGCAGTACGGGCCCACCCCTCTTTCATTCGCACTCACCTTGTGTAGAAAGTAGCTTTGGAACCATATGATTCTACAATCTTATCTTGATTAGCATACATCAATTGACATAATTGTAGTTTTTTTAGAGAAATTGTTTGTACAGTTTTCGAGATATTCACAAAAATCCCTCCAAAATCCCAATTGGCTAGATTTTGGGCCATTGAACTCAATGTTAAAGGGTCCTACAAATGATGGCCAGTACTGAAGAAAGTAGTGTTGGTACCCCAACTTTTTTGGAGTTGCAAGCCGCGTCAGCCGTCGAGAGCGTAGCGACCGTAGCAACTCCATAATGTTCTTGGTTTTCTCCCTGTCACCTATGACATCATTTATAATTTTACATCTTAAGACAGGAAATGTTGGCTTACTACTACCGCATTTATCATCACCCAATCAGCATTAAATATCATTGATAAATACCTACATTTAAAATTACAAATTGCCTGGATGTTAAGTACAGATTCAGATTATTTTACTGCAGGGCACAGTAGGCTGCTGACATTTGTATTCACACCTAGTGTACGAAGAAAGGCACATAAAATCTATTCTTCTTTGATAAATTTTGAATGAGTCCTGAGACTACAGCTTCTTTGCTTTATACATAGGTTCATTAATTTGTCCATTTATGAATACAAATTGAAAAACTGGACTGCTGCATACAAGTTAACACATTCCCTTAAACATTCATAATACTTATAATCTCCAACTAGTCAACACATTTTAAGTGAATAACTTGTGCAATGACCGACTTGATATTGTTTATTTTTTTTTTAGTAAAGTACGGTTTCATCTCAAAACTGTCTGTTAAAGCGATATTTACTAGATGGCTTGTTTCCATAGACAAGATAAGTATAAAAAAAAAAAAAGCTATTAGTTTTTCAATATCTGGTCCCTTCAACAATTGTCTGTTATCTAAAGATGGTGCCCAAGACAGAATCCTCAAACAAAGAAATAGTAATACGGTTAACAGTAAATAAGTTAAAAAAATAAATAAACAAAAAAGAAAGGAATGGGTGGGGGGGGGGGGTCATGCAATATTAGATATTTGCTCAAGTAGTTTAAGTTTGTGTGTATTTGTACTGATAAATCATCAATGATATGCGGACCAATCCATTTATAGAATATCAAGCAAAGCAATAAAGTAAATGTCAATGCATTTTGTGTCATTCGACTTTATTGTTATACGTGAAGGGAGTCCAGAGTTGAGTATGGTAACATAATTATTTTATTCATTTTTGTAGTTGTAACAAAAGAAACCTTAGATAATTCATTGATGCATCATTTTATAGTTCAGGAAATGTTTTGATTTGTCTTCTAAGGTTCGTTGATAAGGAAGACCCTTTGCTTCTTGTTGTTCTTTCATCCTGCAAAAGTAAGCATTTTAGATAGAATCAAAATCCAAATATTTCAACATTTGTTGTAAGTTAAAACTTTATACCAAAATACAGGACTGCTGCACCATCTACTACCGTAAAACCTCACCTACAAGTCGACCCCACCCCCAACTTAGAGCCAGAAATTATATCAAAACAAAACAATGAAAAGTAAAACCTCACCTACAAGTCGACCCCACCCCCCAACTTAGAGCCAGAAATTATATCAAAACAAAACAATGAAAAGTAAAACCTCACCTACAAGTCGACCCCACCCCCCAACTTAGAGCCAGAAATTATATCAAAACAAAACAATGAAAAGTAAAACCTCACCTACTAGTCGACCCCTCCCCTCAACTTAGAGCCAGAAATTATATCAAAATAAAACAATGAAAAGTAAAACCTCATCTACTAGTCGACCCCTCCCCCCAACTTAGAGCCAGAAATTATATCAAAACAAAACAATGAAAAGTAAAACCTCACCTACAAGTCGACCCCACCCCCCAACTTAGAGCCAGAAATTATATTAAAACAAAACAATGAAAAGTAAAACCTCACCTACAAGTCGACCCCACCCCCCAACTTAGAGCCAGAAATTATATTAAAACAAAACAATGAAAAGTAAAACCTCGCCTACAAGTCGACCCCTCCCCTCAACTTAGAGCCAGAAATTATATTAAAACAAAAGAATGAAAAGTAAAACCTCACCTACAAGTCGACCCCACCCCCCAACTTAGAGCCAGAAATTATATTAAAACAAAACAATGAAAAGTAAAACCTCGCCTACAAGTCGACCCCTCCCCTCAACTTAGAGCCAGAAATTATATTAAAACAAAACAATGAAAAGTAAAACCTCACCTACAAGTCGACCCCACCCCCCAACTTAGAGCCAGAAATTATATTAAAACAAAACAATGAAAAGTAAAACCTCGCCTACAAGTCGACCCCACCCCCAACTTAGAGCCAGAAATTATATTAAAACAAAACAATGAAAAGTAAAACCTCACCTACAAGTCGACCCCACCCCCCAACTTAGAGCCAGAAATTATATTAAAACAAAACAATGAAAAGTAAAACCTCGCCTACAAGTCGACCCCACCCCCAACTTAGAGCCAGAAATTATATCAAAACAAAACAATGAAAAGTAAAACCTCACCTACAAGTTGACCCCACCCCCCAACTTAGAGCCAGAAATTATATCAAAACAAAACCATGAAAAGTAAAACCTCACCTACTAGTCAACCCCACCCCCCAACTTAGAGCCAGAAATTATATTAAAACAAAACAATGAAAAGTAAAACCTCACCTACTAGTCGACCCCTCCCCTCAACTTAGAGCCAGAAATTATATCAAAACAAAACAATGAAAAGTAAAACCTCACCTACTAGTCGACCCCTCCCCTCAACTTAGAGCCAGAAATTATATCAAAACAAAACAATGAAAAGTAAAACCTCACCTACAAGTCGACCCCACCCCCCAACTTAGAGCCAGAAATTATATCAAAACAAAACAATGAAAAGTAAAACCTCACCCCCCACCAAATTGAGGATTTTTGGGGGTCCCAGACCTTTATCCCACAACAATTTCCCGACCGTTCCTATGAGATTTGGCCTCTTCTTTGTATATAGAAAATGCTGGATATGCTTGCAATATTTGATAATCCATTGAAACCAGCTATAAGGTAAAGTAAACCACGTTTAAAATGTTGATAAAATTTCATATCCTCCCTTTGGAAAATTCAAGCCCAAAAATTCTTTTTGGACCACTTAAATTCGTATCACATTTTTTAAAACCTCACCTATAAGTCCCCCCCCCCCCGACTCGGAGCCAAAAATTCGACTTATATATGTTTAAAAAAAATCGACTTATAGGTGAGGTTTTACGGGTTTGTTCAAACCTGACTCGCCTGAATGTAATACTGTAGTCGAGCAGATCCGTCTGAAAATTGTGCATTTTGGTATGATAGCATAGAAAAAGGTTTCCATGGCAACCATATCCAAGGAGAAATTTCAAGAATGGGCCTACCGGTATATTCAAAAATTATCAGTATATCCTAAAGTACCTATGGGCCGAATTTCATGTTTTTATACCAAAATGCACAATTCTAAAAATGAACGGATCTACTGGACTAGTGCACCATGCCGACCAATGGTGCACTAAAACATTAGTGGCCTATGCTGGTTTAAAGAGTTGTTACTGGTATCATGACTTACATGATCTTGGCCGTGCTCGGGATTGGTGCATCTCTGTGTGAGAGGGTATAGTTTTCACACGGCTACCACGAAGTTTGCTTTCTTCCGTTTTCCAGTTGGTAGGGTACTTTGCAATATTTCTCATGTACTGCTGGTTGACCTAAAATGGATGCAATCATTGATTTCATTTTCATCGTGTTAAAATCAAAGTACATGTACATGTATGTTCACGGAAGTGCAGTCAAATACTGTTTTACCACTCATTACAGTAAAACCCTGCTCATAAGCCGACCTTAGTCATAAGCCGGGGGTAGACTTTGAGGAAATGCTATAAGCTGATTTTGGGACCAAATTTTCACTGTTTTCACTATAATCTATAATAGTAAATAAAACCTCAGCCATAAGCAGGGGGAAGACGTTGGGAGAAATTTAGAAGCCTTAGAAGCCAATTTTGGTCCAAAATTCGGCTTATCACCAGGGTTTTACAGTAGCTACTTTAAGAAATACAGATTTTACTTAGCATAGAACCCTACTTCTGTGCCAAACTCTTCTGTTAGAAAATGCTGTAGACTAAGATCGATTCATATTACAACATGTCTTTTAGAGATACATTTTGCTCTTAAACATCAAATGCAGCAATACTGAAACGTAAAAACCTTCATGTTTACTTACCCGCCACTCATCGAGCCACTGGCGGTGGTGGTAATGTGGCTCCTTAGACATGATGCGCTTCAGGATGGCCTGGTTCTCGTGGGTGATGCGCAACAGCTCTCTCTGTCTGTGGGTCTTGTTTAGGCTGTTAGATGAATTCAACACATTAGTCATGATGCGTATACCTCCATTGCTATGATAGGTCAAAAATTTTACTACCATTAGGCCACACCAAAGAAATAAGTTGTCTACGGATTTTGGTTTTGAAAAAATGATGCGAGCGAGCAACATTTTTTTGTCTTTTTTAAGAATTTGTTGGCGTCCAATGGATTCCTTGCTGGAAAAGTGAGGCGAGCGCAAAAAAATTATTTGTAAAAAAAATTTACCAAACATTACAAAGAGAAAACTTGTAGAAAGTGAAGCGAGCGAAATCCATAGACGAGATGTTTTTCAAAGAAAAAAAATTTTTATTATCGAAAAATATGGAGAGGGAAATCCATAGACCAACTTATTTTTTTGGTGTGGCCTTAGGCTTATGTAAACATAGCATATATAAGCAAATGTCAACGACCATTGAATATTTTTGCATCATATTCCCCGAAGTGAGTCTGCCGTATTCAACGAGGCCTTATAGGCCGAGTTGAATGCGGGCAGACTCACCAAGGGGAATACGATGCAAAAATATTCCATGGGAGTTGACATTTGCATTTATGTCATGGCCCTATGGGGTTAATTTGCTTTAAAATAGAGAAACACAGCTCAGATCTGTTCAGAATCCAAGATGGCGGACACCCATTGAATACGGCCACATTGTATTCCATCCTCCATTGAATATGGCATGTCCGGTACTATTCTATAGTAACGGTCGTATCTGCCATGACATAAAGAGCGTGTAAGTCCCATGATTCCCTGCGAGAAATGGCCACCAAAACAGCCTCGAAATTTGACAGGAAGCCGCAACGTGGTATGCTTTAAGTATAGGGGGGGGGGTTCAATGATGGAGAACTTCTCCACTTAGAAAAATCTCTTGAGTAAATGACCATCATAACCAGTGGCCTATATCTCTAACACACCAGCATATATAGACAAAGGTGCACGAGAATTGGTCAGCACTGAGGGTTATCACACAAGGCGAAGCCGAGTGTGATAACCCTCAGTGGTGACCAATTCAAGAGCTCCTTTGTATTTATCTCAAGTTAGGGAGTGGTCATTATTTATCAACAGGGGGGGTGGTGGGTTTTCACGCGGACGCGCGAAAATTTTTTACGCCCCCCCTCGACGGCAGTAAAAAAATTTCGCGCCCCCCCCGCCAGAGGCGCGGAGAGTTTTCACGCCCCCTCTTTGATCTATAGTAGCGTGCGGGCTTTTTTGCTAAAAAGAGGGTAAATTTTTTTAGCCCCCCCTCAAGAGGGGTCAAATTTTTTTTAGCCCCCCCCTCGAGAGGGGTCAGAATTTTTTACGCCCCCCCCTCAAACCCACCACCCCCCCTGTTGATAATAAATGACCACTCCCTTAATTTAGTCAGATATGTTCAAAATTCGATTTATTTGGCATTAGAAGTGATTTTATCATCAGTTATTTGACTGTTTTGGATGTTTTCCCAGGGAGTGTGATACGGGGAAGGGTTATCACACTGTGGGGTGTGATACAGAGTTTCTTGGTTAAGCCTATGGGGCTCTCGTATTCAACTTGAGATAAGAAGGGAATCCCATAAGAAAATAGCAGTTATGAGGGATTAATATTTTTTTCAGCGCCCATAGCCACACAGCATTGCGTCCCATACTTCCTGTCCAGTTTCAAGACTATTTTTCTCGCTTGGAATGATGGGACTTATGCGCCCTATAAAGGTACAGCATAATCGGGCAACTTAAAGGGTTTTCCTGCAGTGGGGTTGCTCTTACAGGTTATGTATTTATCTCAAGTTGAATATGAGAGGCCCATAGGCTTAACCAAGAAACTCTGTATCACACCCCACAGTGTGATAACCCTTCCCCGTATCACACTCCCTGGGAAAACATCCAAAACGGTCAAATAACTGATGATAAAATCATTTCTAATGCCAAATAAATCGAATTTTGAACATATCTGACTAAATTAACTTGAGATAAATACAAAGGAGCACTTGAATTGGTCAGCACTGAGGGTTATCACACTCGGCTTCGCCTCGTGTGATAACCCTCAGTGCTGACCAATTCTCGTGCACCTTTGTCTATTTATCATAATAGTACTAAACATCTGATGGAGGCTGATAGCATTTCTGTGAATTCAAGGTATGATTTATACACAAAATGCAGCTAAATGCAAGAGGTTTATTGTTAATTACATGTGGCACTTCAGGGGTCATTGCACTACACATAACCGTTACTTGTGAAGGTCGCAATGGTACATAGACAAAGGTGCATGAGAATTGGTCAGCACTGAGGGTTATCACACTCGGCTTCGCCTCGTGTGATAACCCTCAGTGCTGACCAATTCAAGTGCTCCTTTGTATTTATCTCAAGTTAATTTAGTCAGATATGTTCAAAATTCGATTTATTTGGCATTAGAAATGATTTTATCATCAGTTATTTGACCGTTTTGGATGTTTTCCCAGGGAGTGTGATACGGGGAAGGGTTATCACACTGTGGGGTGTGATACAGAGTTTCTTGGTTAAGCCTATGGGCCTCTCATATTCAACTTGAGATAAATCATGAGAACAAACTGACCGACAACGGTGATTATGGAATCACTGGTTTATGTATAGTGTGTTACACTACCTTTTGGATAAGCAGTCGTTTCGGTTGTCAACACGTCCTCTGGCCCTCATAATGAAGGACATTTTCTCCATCAGGATCCGGTTATCACGCTCCACCACCGCCAACCGCTCCTGTTCCATCTGTGCAACAACAAGAACTATATGCATACATGTATGACAATTACATACTAAATCCTGTTTTGAAGAGAGCATCTGCAAGAAAGAGGAAGCTGTTTTAGACAGCAGTAGAGGGACCCTACGAGCTGCTCAGAGCTATTGCCTGGAGATGTTCAAAACCTTGGGGAGGCCACTGCAATGAGTGGCTAGAGTAACTCAGAGTTGATGCAGAGGCTGGGACTCAGTTCCATGCCAGATTACATCAATTGAAGCTAACCCCTTAAAGGCCACTAATGAATCGCTGCACCATACTGACCCTCTTGGAGCGTATCAACATGAATGCAGGTCTGGCGATAGACATTGATACCCCTCATCTCAAGATCACGGTTCATATACATATGAGTGTACAGGTTATAGGCCAAGTACTAAAGCATTAGTTCCAGGTTCAGCCACACACCCCTAAAACAAACGGATTCAAACACCATCTAGGGTGCAAACTCATGATGGAGATGTTAATCCTTTGAGAGGGGAATGCCAACATGCCCAATGAAGGGTTTGTTAGCCTTCATTAAATCCATAAATATCCCAGTTAGCCTGTTAGGTCTTTCAGTTTGCAGTTTTCTTCAAATGCCTACCAGTGCCTTTGTGATGGCACTTTTGACAAGTCTTAGATTTGGAACATAATAGCTTAAATTTACCATGTTTGGCGAAGATAGGATCTACCCTATGTTAATATGTCTACCCATATACATAAAGTTATTCCGGGATTTGAGTAAACGGAACCAGAGACTAGAAGAGAAAACTTACCTGTAGCTTTTTTAATTTGCAGTGTAGATGCATGTACGTTTTGGGTGGGTTATTATCAATCACAGGTTTTGCTGAAATGAAAAGAATTTGGCTATTAGCCTACTAAACTTAGACTGAGCACCGTATGTGTCACAGGTTTGGTAGGGCTACGAGAGTGGCTAAGGGAGTGTTCATTTTTTTAGCAACAGGGGAGTGTGATGGATTTGGGGAAGGGGCAAAAAAATTCAGACCCCTCTTTGGGGGAGGGGGAAACAATTTTTACCCCTTCATAACGAAAAAGCCTGCATGGTACTATAGAATAAAAGGGGGGGGGGGTATCACTCCTCCTATGCCATGGGGAGGGTTGGAAAAAAATTGATGTGTACATGCGAGCATCTACCACCCCTTCTCCATAAGAGGCTGTCTACAAATGACGTCATCCAGAAGGGGTGTTAGGCCCCGCATGACAGGATTAATTTTCTACATACCTTCAGCGTTGCAAGATTGGTGAAAAACATGACGAGGGGAAGGCATAAAAAAATAATGCGCCCCTGACAGATCACAAATGCGACCTTTGACCGTGTTCTAACACAATAGGTTTCCATGGTGACCAACATTTTTTTGCAATTTCCCCCCCCCCCCCCAAAATCACTGATTATACCAAGCAAAACACTGTTTTTAGTTGGGACTATTGTAAGGGTTGGTGGCCTTACGGACCTGGGGGGGTTCGGGTCTTACGATTCGGAAAGAAAGAGTAAGACAGTATTCCAAGTGTATGCCAACGGTTAGGTTTATTACTTAATGCACACTCACGGCTGCCGAATGATATCAAAGAGGCAGCTAATATTAAAAGACAGTGGTTTACATAGTGTGGAGGCCAGAAGGGCCTCTGACGTAGCGGCTGAGCCCTGGGCTTTATATACGGACCCAGGTGTTCGTCGTCAGATGTCCCCACAGACCCGGATCGGTGCTGCCACCTATCCGGAACCTGAGGAACGTCCGACGACTCGACTCACCCGCCACGTCAGACGGTACCCAACTCCTATGGTTTAGTAAAGTGTACCTCTACACCACTCCCCCAGACATTTAGGAGGGTGTTATACGTATAATATTACTAGGATAACATTTCTACATGTCTAAACCTTTAGTAGTAGAGGTACAACCATAGGTATAACATTAGCACTAAATAAATTGTGAACCAGATGTCATATATATATATTCGATAGTGAATTTTAGTTACATATAACGATTAGGATGTTGAAATATTATACGAATTACTTGAAGAAGAGACAGTTATGTGAAACGGAACTGTCTATTTAATTATTATACCACATAATATTGTATTATATTTCAGGTATAATTAATAAGACAAGTAATATGAATCGTATACATGTGATGATGACAGCTATATGTAACGGAACTGTCGATAATAAAACATATCACAAGATAACATCCGTATGTGTGTTTGTAGTCATTGACAACACATTTGAATATGTAGTCTTAAAGAAGACTGTTATAGTAACATCACTATCTAATGACATATTAATATTATACGAATCCGTTAAGGATTCCGTGAGTAGTACGAATATGATTATTTATAACATACACTTGAAAAAAAGAAAAAAACATCACGGTGTGGTAATGAATATAATAATATATTATCACCGTGTACCTAATAACCTTTATAGCACCAGATCATTATACTTATTATATATTTTGTCTCGCAGGACAATAATATGTGTTATCTGGTGAAGTTTAACGGATCTTATAATATAAATACTAATAGTGATTAGAGACCCGTATCAGGAAATGTCTATGTACCCGTATTATAATATGTATCTAGTGGATATGTACATACATATAATATTATAGAAAAATAGAAATATGACATTATATACAATATACAGGAATTATAAATGCTGCTGGAGTCTTCTGCTGTATCCTCCGGGTACTAGTAGGTAGGTGTGGTCAGCTAACCACGGGATGGACGTGCTAAAGTTTATAGTTTCCTTATATTGAGTGAACACGGTAGTTGATTTGGGGCAGCTACCCACAATCCTCTAGTAGTGCTAAAGTTTATAGTATATCCGAATGGTGTAGATTTGTAGAATATTAGTCCGGATGTGTCAACTGTGTAGAGAACGTAATCCTTTTTAAGTTTTAGTTGACATAAGTAAAATAATAGTCCGATATAGGTTGATCCGGAAGTAATAGTAGTAGAGATATAAGTCCATTCGGGAGTATAGATGAGTTGTAGAGGTAAATCGTAAAGTCCATCCTAGTAATTGGTTAGCACGGGTAACAGCAGGAGTCTGGAACTGGCATCCGGATACGTCTCACAGCAGCAAGTCTACTATCGGATTGTTCATGGATGAAATTATAAATCCGAATAGGCTATTCAGGGTGTAATAAATGTTATACAACCTGAATAATAGACTGGTCAAAGGAACCCGGAACACATAGCATAGGTGTTCATGCACTAGTAAAAGCATTCGCAGACCTTTAGGGTTCCGCAAAGACTATATCTGGTCATTTGGTGTTGGAAAAAAAATTATGGAAGAAATAACCCTAGCATGCTTTAAACGGATTTCTTAGCATGCTTCTTCTTCAGAAGAGCTAAAGCCGACTCGGGAGTGCCGTCCCACTCGTCCAAGTCGACTCCGAACACCCTCATGAACTTAGTGTTCAGGTTGGTGTTCCGAGTGATCTCCTCCTTTACACGCTTTTCCAACACGTGTACATCCATAGCTGCTTTTTCTTGAGCAGCTGAGGCAGCCTCCTCCTGGGCCTTTACATCGTCCCGGATGAGAGTCTCGAGACGTTGCTTTTCAGCGTCGCCCACCTGTTTCATACACAACAGAGTTTCGTTTAGGAGACCCTGATGAAACTCGATCGCTTTCTCACGAACGGTCTTCTCCCAATGGGTGTAGATGGCCTTCTGGACATCTGCCTCCCCTTGGCGAGACTTCTCAAACCAAACTTCCGCATTACCAGTTTTAATGGTAATGGCGTCCTTTGGTTTCTCAGGTGCCGCGACAGCCTTGGGAGGAGTCGAGGCGGCCTGTGGACCACTTCCGGGTTTAGGACTCCCGGACACACCTGTCGTTGGGACACAGAAGGCAGGTGGTACATTCTGTTTCAGTCCCATTTGCAGGTACATGTTTAACTGCTCCTGGGTAAAGGTAACTGGTGGGGCGGCTGGAGCGGATGCAGATCCGGCGGCAGCAGATGCGGTGGTCTTCTTTGGCATAAGGCGACCATCCTTTCCTACCACCAAGGTCTGGCTCTCAGGTCCAGGTCCCTGGTTTAAGGACGGAAAGTTTCGAGAACTCACTTTCCCAGGTTTAGATACGGCTCCAGCGTATCCGGCAGGTTCAGGCTTCTTGAACACCGGAGTGCCCTGAGCCTGTTCTGCGGGGTGCCTTGTCAGAGGGGACCTGGAACGGTCCTCTGCTCTGACCTTTGGTTTTGTTGTGCTCTGACCATTACCATTGCCGCCACGGTTCTGGTCTCTCCTGCTCCTTTCACGAGCTCTCTTTGCATCCTTTCCGGATTCCTCGCATTTCTGCCAGAGAGACTCGTGCATGTCCAGTTTACCCTTTCCAGGAGTCAGGACTATCTTTGCTCGGAGTTTCGAATCCTTGGTCTTCGGAACTTCGCAGAGGACTTGGTCCCCTGGTCGGATCTTAGACCAAGCATCCTCGCTCAGGCTATCGAACTCCTTCATGAGTTCCTGATGAAGCTCCATGATGCGCTTCCGGGCCCCGTCCAAACCTTCTGCGTGGCATTTCTTCTGGTGTCTAGCCAGATCACTACGTCGGTTGTATTGCACCTTCGTAGTACACTTCTTGCCCTTCTTACCATAACTCGGATCACAAATGTAAACCGGGTGATGGTGGAAGTGGGCCTCTACCAGATGCCTTTGGAACCGGGCTGGAGTACTCCAGGTCCGGATCGAGACATCACTCGCATCCTGGCAGATAGAGAAGGGACAGGACTTTTGATCGTCACCGTACCACTTCTCTAAAGCCCAACGCAGCTTCCTCCTCTGGGTATAAGTGTAATACCCTTCGGTGTGGTTTAGCATAAGCCACATCTTTCGATAGGCTTTGCTCGGATTGGGGTCCTCGTCCGAAAGGCGCATCCAATCTTCATCATCCGACTCATCGTTCTTATTGATTGAGTCTGGACAGGCATAGAGGGTAGAGCCGTCCTTCTTAACTCCGTACGCACAGTCGGAGAAACACGTCGGGATCCGGGTTTTGAATCCGGATTTGGCGTTAGCCCAACGTTCGGCCTCGGTTTGAGTTGATGGAGTGGCCTTCTCATCATACTCAACCGAGGATTCGTGCACCGACTCCTCGTCAGACGACTCAACCTCCATGGCAGTACTACCAGTGGTTGAGGTGCTGGGTTTCGGCTCGGGTCTCGCAGAATCCGGGAGATTCTTGAGCTTCCGAGCAGCGGATCGTCGGTTCTTACTGACCTTCCAGTCTTCCTCCGGTTCCTGGGTTCCGGATGTGCTGGAGGTCGTGGCTTCTACTGGAGTAGTAGTGCTGCCGGTAGCTGATGTAGCACTGGCGGAGCTTCTGGTGGCAAGCTTCAGGTCGGGGATAGGAGGTGCGGGTGCTTCCGCGGCCCTCTTAGCCTCTTCCTGTGCCTCCTGTTCGGCAGTCATGCGGCGGACAATAACCGTCCGAAGGGCTGCAGCTCGGTCCAATCCGATTAGTGAATTGTTCTGGACATCCACCAATTCCTGTTCGGTTATGTAGTAACCGTCGTCCCACTGCTCGAAGTTAGCAGCGGCCTCCCGGAATTCCTTAGTGGTCCGGCACGGCGTCCGGATAGCACTAGGGCGTGGGTAGGTCTGGCCATCGGTATCCCAGACACAGCCTACCCAGTTAATGTTCGTAGCCTTGACGTTCCACAGGGACTTGTCAGGCTTCGGATACGCTCCGAGCTCGAAGGCTCGGTTAGCTGCGTACACGGTTTCACGGAAACCGGCGTCCACCATAAGTCCCCGTTGGAACCACGGCCAGTCTCGAAGCCACTCGGGAGGCATCCTGGTCAGCTGTTCGGGAGCCATGACGCCCTCGATAGCTATCCTGACTTTCGGGTCCATCCTGACTGGTGTCCCGTCCGCGTAGGTCACTTGTGCCTGCAGTTCCGGGTGGACATACAGGTAGCGACCATCATAACTAGCTGGAAAAGGCTCCGCCACTGCTGGCTTCCACTCATCCTTCTGTCCGTCAACTTGGGTAGTTTCGGACTCTGTCGCTGCGGGTTCAGCACTCGCAGTCGCTCCGGATCCCTCTGCTGGGAGTGGAGATAGCAGTTTCTCTGGCTCATTGAGTGAGAATGAAGCCAGCTTCTCCTCGAACGAGCGATCCGTGGGTTCCTCCACGTCCATCATCTCGCTCTCTTCCTGTGTAACAGGCGACAAAGCTTCCGGAAAAGCTTCTGCGGACGGAGTTAGCTTATCCGGGTCACCGGATAGCTTGGCTGCAGCTACGGATTCCTCAGCCATGACTGGGGAATCGACCACGGGAGTAAACTACTCCTTTTTCCGGCTTTTACGGCGCCGGGGCCGGCACAAACGGAGTCTGTCTACCAGGAGACAGACTCTGGAGGAGCAGCGGGGGGTTTGCTTAGCCGGTAAAATCCAAGAAGGGAGCGAGCTCGACCGTCTTGGACGTTACCGAAAACAAATATGGCGGCAGGCCAGCTTTCGTGACGTCATTTCCCCGCGATCCGCGAGGTCACGAGAGGTCAGCCGAGACTGGACACGGTGACGTCATGCGGAAACGCACGTGCTACGGGCGGTACATCAACAAACTGATTGTTTTTAGGTAATTATCGCTCACCCCGATGACTCGACTGGGGATTTAAGTGGAGATTATGGAAAGCTTAAGCAAATCCACCGGATTATCCGTCCACTACCCATTGGTACATCATGCGGGGGCGACAAATAAGCCTTTAGGGTCAGTTGTCATCCGTTCCTCTAAATGTAAATATTACACTCGTTGTGTATACAGGTTAGGTCACTGCAGTCCTCTGGGCAATTCGGGGGCTGCGGCGAACGTATCTCCCCTTCTCGGATAGTTCTTTATCGGACCTGACAGTCTGAAGAGCTTTCTCTAGGTGCTTCTTAGCCTTAGAAACACCTTTCCTCTTCTTTTTGTCTTTACCTGCCGAGACTTTTTTAACTCCCCCACGCTTAATCGGTGTTGGCGTGGGTGTCACTGATTCGGAACACTTTTTGGGTCTATCCTGACCACGCTTCACTGTAGTGTTCTTTACCTGGTCTATTATGCGATTCTGATTCAGGATCCTTTCGGAACCTTCACCATACATTTCTGTGGAGGTCTCCCTCCCAGACCATCTCCTTAATCTAGCCACATTTGACTTATAGAGTCGACCAAGGTCAGATTTAATAATTACGGTACAATCACTGATAATTTGTGTTATAGTAAAGGGACCGTCCCAATTAGACGCTAATTTTATGTGTCTAAGTGGTTCATGTAATCTAAGGACTCTGTCTCCGGATTGGAATTTCCGATGTTTTAGATCGGTATCGTATCCTACTTTCTGCCATTTGGCACTTTTCTTCAAATCAATTCGGACAGACTCATATGCTTTTCTAAATCTGTCTCTTAAACATTCCACAAAAACTACATGGCAAGGTAGTTCAGGGTCCATTCCTACGACTCCAAAAACTAGGTCAGCAGGCATTATCAAATCCTCTCCGAATACTAAAAGGTTCGGAGAACAATTTGTACTTGAATGTACTGTACTATTATAAGCATGTGTCACAAAATGACATTGCTCATCCCAGTCATCCATATGTTCATTAACGAGTGACTTTAGGACTTGGATGAGGGTTCTATTGAACCTTTCCACCAATCCGTCGCTTTGTGGTCTATACGGATTGGTTCTAGTCTTGCAAATAGCCAAGTACTCGCACATACCCTGCCAGAGATTTGATTCGAATTCTCTGCCTTGGTCACTGTGTAACATTAATGGTACACCGAAGCTTAGTACCCAACCTTTTACAAAAGCTTCGGCACAAGTAATTGCTTTGTGGTCCGGTAGTGGAAATACTTTAGTGTATTTCGTATAATAATCACACACTACCATCATACAGGTATTATCATTAGCGGTTGTATTAAATCCACTAATAATATCTACCCCGATTCTTGCGAATCTAACTCGAAAAGTTCTTGGGATAGGGGAAGTTTGCCCATCCCGGGTCCGGGTTTGTTTTTACAACAATCCGGACAGGTGGTTACCCATCTTTGCAAGTCCCGTGTCATGCCAGGCCAATAGTATTTCTTGGAAAGTCGTGCTAGCGAGCGTTTCCTTCCGAAATGACCACTGGTCCGATGTCCATGACAGAAGTACATAATGTCATGTCTCATGGCATGTGGTATCACCACTTGCATGATTCTATCACCATTATTACATGGCTTCCAACGGTATAACACGCCTTTCCGGACTTCAAGCTCGGTCCATTGAGCAAGAAACCTTCTCATTTCTCGATTTTCCAGAGAGACCTCTGGTCTAACTGGACGTATACCCTTTGGTACTAATTGCAGTAGCTGTGCAGTTATCGAGTCAGCTTCCTGGAAATGTCGTATGTGATCCATAGACCAATCCAGTATACTGGCAACTAGGGGTACGAATGGTCTTCGAATCCCTGCTAACACTGCCTTATGAGCTCCACAATCAGTACAATCCGGATTATCACATTTCCGGATTGGTATTCGAGACAAAGCATCAGCATTTAAATGCTTAACTCCGGGTCTATGCTGAATCTGTTGATGTTCAAGCCCATATTCGGATAAATGGGCTAGCCATCGGCCTAACATGCCTTCAGCATCTCGGAAGTTCAGTAGCCACCTTAAAGAGGAATGATCCGTACGCAAAGTAAAGTTCGTTCCCCATAGAAAATGTTTGAACTTCTTGGTATATACGACTACTGCTAACAACTCTCTTTTGGTTGTGCAGTAATTGCGCTGGGTCTTGCTCAGTGTATTGCTGGCAAAGGCAATTGGCACTTCTCTCCCATTTTGGACTTGCGAGAGAGCTGCACCAATGCTATCATTACTAGCATCAGTATCCAGTATGAAATGATCCGTCTCATTCGGATATTGCAATACGGGAGTACTCGTGAACAGGTCTTTTAGCTTTTGGAAAGCGGTTTCCTGTTCATGCGTCCAAGGAAATTTTTCCTTGGTACTTTCTGGAGTCCAGTTAGCTATTGCTTGTAATGGGTAACTGACTCTAGAATAATTCGGAATAAATTCCCTGTAATAGGAACAGAATCCTAAAAAGGACCTCACTTCTTTGGGTGTTTTAGGTCTATTCCAATTCGTAACTGATTCGATTTTTTCCGGATCAGCCTTTATTCCTTCATCACTGATGATGCGGCCCAAATAATTTATGGACTTTCTAAACATGTGGCATTTCTTAGGTTTCAATTTGAGACCATTTGAAATAATACGTTCTAGTACCATTTTTAGGTTATTAGAACATTCTTCGAATGTTTTTCCGAAGACAATGACATCGTCTAGATATACAAGACATCTTTTCCACAATAAATCACTTAGAATTGTTTCCATCATTGCTTCAAATGTTGCAGGTGCATTGCACAATCCAAACGGCATTACATTATATTGGAATAATCCAATATGACTTGAAAATGCAGTTTTCTCCATATCTGAAGGGTTCATTCCCACTTGCCAATAGCCTGATTGCAAGTCTAGGGTACAAAACCAACTGTTTCCTCCTAAGGAGTCAATGGTTTCATCTATTCTCGGTAATGGATACGAATTCTTTTTCGTTATTCCATTCAACTTCCTGTAGTCTATGCAGAAACGGATAGTACCGTCTTTTTTTGTTACCATACACACAGGACTACTCCATGGACTATTGGAAGGGACTATTACATCCTGTTCCAACATCTTGTTTATTTCATCCTCAGCTACTCTCTTTTTTGCTAAGGGTAACCGTCTATACGGTATCTTAAAGGGTTCGGCATCCCCAGTATCTATTTTATGTAATACCTTATTTGTCGTACCTAGTTTTTCACCAGGTTTGGCAAAGGCAGTATGATACTGACAGAGCATATCATAGAACTCTTTCCGGTGTTCCGGATCTTCTAATGAAGTTTCTTCATACAACTTAAGTAAGTCTTCCGAAATTTCATCATCTCCTGTTACCTTCTGTAAGCTTAGCTTACTATCCGTTACAGTTTCCGAAAGGGTCACGTTTCCAAAAACTTGTCCCTTTTTCAAGTAGATAGTAGTGTTTCCAGTATTGGAGACAGGTACTACCGACCAGGATGCATTCGCTACTATCGTGTCTACAGAATTTAATCCAATACCTGACAAAGTAACTACATCCGGTTCTATCACTGCAGGTTTGTTACGCATTGCAGGATCACTTCTTACAAGCACATCACAGGCTACTCCCGGAGGGATTCGCACAGTGTGTGCCACACTAGCCATACTGCTCACTTGTCTCAGTGCACATCTAACCTTCACGGGATACGGGTATCTCACACTCAACACTCCTGTTTGGGGTTCCAATACAGCACCATACAGGGATGCGAAATCCAACCCGAGTATCCCCTCATCTGCTATATCCGCAACGGTGGCGCTCATGACATAGTCATGTATACCATCTAACTGTAGTCTCACACAAGTTCTACCATACGTTTGCAAGGTACTGCCGTCGGCCGTCTGAGCACTTCCTCCCGATTTGAGAGTATCATGTTCATCCGGTATAAGGTCGTAGAACCCCCTGGAGATACAAGAGTGGCTAGCTCCCGTATCCACAAGGAATTCGGCAGACCTTCCGTTAACAGTAAGGCAAACATACCACCGCCTTCCGTTTAGAACAGAGGGCATGTCCGTGACAATCGGAACGTCATTTTTCACACCAGGAGTCAATCCACATCCTTTTAAGAATTCCAGACAAGGATGACCCGGGGGCAGGTGGGCACCACAGACCTTGGCTAACGAATAGCCGCCTGCCTCGTTACTGATATTGGGTTTCCCCTGTGCTCCCATAGCACCTGTTATATCAGCTTCCCTAACCTTCCGGGTGTCTACAACCACCTCGGTGTTAGGCGATCTTGTTACTTCATGTTAACTATCATCACGGATGGTGATATCATGGCAAGATTTGTCACTGGGATCCCCTTCTTTGCCCCTCGGGAGACCCCTCCTTAGTTTTCCTCTGTACTTACTCCAGAGACACTCTCCTGTCTACGAGGGACAGGTTTTTCAGCCATACATTCTGGAGCATAATGCCCCAGTTTCTGGCATCTGAAACATCTCCTCTGAGATTTGTCAACTCTCGGTCTCTTTAGAGCTTCTGTTAATCCGGCTAATAATGTTTCCATCATGTTAGTCGGAGCAACAGTGGCTGCTACAGTTGGGTTCGCCGTAGAGGCTACACTGCCAGGTTGAGTTGATCCGGAAGCTGTTTTACCAGCAACTGATCCTCCTCTCCCTCTCGAATGTACTTTCCTATACCGCTTTTGTCGGTAATACTTTCCAGCTACATGCACTGAACCAATATAATCTCCGTTTTCATCGGAGACATATTCATCTTGCTCATCAACTTCATTCGATTCAACCGGAGCTAATTGGGAAGTATCGTATACCGGAGCAGGTGTACCTCCGTATTGGAATGGAGCTGCTCTTATTGGATTAGGTCCGAGACCTACCAGACGTTTCTTCATGTCATGTCCATCGATTGCTATGAACAGATCACTGAAGGAAGTGTCATCTTTCCAAGAGTCCCAGACCACTTGCTTGTGATCTGGATCACGCAATCCACTGTAGAATTGTATAAACAATTCTTGTAGATAACAATCATCATCATGAGCCCAATTTGGACGTGCTTTCGAAAGCAAGTCCTGTAGCTCCAAACCAAAGACTTTGTGTGATTCTTTAGGTTTTTGTGTCCTCTTCTTAAAGCTTACCCACGGATCTTCTCTAACGATTGATCCGAAAAGGTATGCGGCACATTCGACCAATTGATCATAGGTACCATATATTCCGTAAGCTGCTCTCCATTGGTTGAGAGCTACTTTTCCGCCTTTATTTAACCAACAAATCAAATATGGCAGAGCTTCTTCTTTTGTCCAGCCACTACAATTGACTTCGTCAACAAAAGCTTGATACCTGTCCTTCCATGGATCATTAGAATCATATGGAGGGGGTATCCGTGCCTGCCTACGTGCCGGATTATTACATCCGCGTAGTCTATCTGCTTCTCGCATGCTCCAGTTCATGACTTCCATGCCGTCTGCTCCCTTTCGGTAGCAGTCAATGCCAAGGTTTTGTATACATTGGCTTCTATCAAAGATGGTTTGCATCCCTGCAGGCATAGAAGTTCTCCTGTTAGGTTTCCTGCCATCTCCTCCTGATCCTGATCCTCCGAATCCGGATCCTCCTGGGCCGCCTGGAGGGTTTCCTCCTGGTGGACCATTATTATTATAGCCTCCAGATGAACCACCAGGGTATCCACTATTGTGACCGGTGTTTCCAGAAGAAGCATATCTAGGGTAAGAATCATTTTGATTCCATCCCTGGTTATAGCTATTACCATTCTGATAATTGCCACTTCCCGATGGATTATAATTATTTCTATATCCATAGGAAGATGTTCTCGGTTGGTACGTACTGCCGTTGATATTGTTTTGTGGCGGATTTGGTCTCGGAAAACGTCCATCAGTAGGACCATTACCAGAACCTGGGGGTGGATTCGGTAATCTTGGTACTGCTGGTGTACTGTGGCCGGGTTGGGGGAAATATGAAGGTGGTGTCAACATATGTCTCATTGGTCCGGGTGCTCTTGGTTGTGCCACGGGTGAATTATTATTATTCCCTGTAGCACCATCGTGAGTCGCTTTGATTTTGTGACTCAAATCTGGTATGGGTGGTGCTGGTCCTATCGTATCCAGCATTGGAACTACTGGTTTAGATGCGGTTCCATTTACTGCAGCATTATCCGGTTTCTTATAGATTCCGGATACCACATTCTTGTCAGCCCCATCATCAACGAATGGGCTGTATCTAATTGGGGTTGCATCTTTAGATGTCTTTCCCAACATTGTAGATACCACAGCTGGGTCTATATTACCTATAGTTAACTGGGCTGCTTCTACATATTTATCTAGAGTTATTGCAGTGGCCTGCAATTCCTGAAGCTCATTCGTGAGTTTCTGTTTATCCTCCTCCAGTTGTTTGTTGTAAGCTATGATGCCTACCCGGATGGTTTCATTGTCTTCAGCTTGTTTACTGCACTGAAGTTTCAATTTATCCAACTCACCCTGATAATGGCGAATTTCGGATTCGAATTTTGTCTTATCAAGGTTTAGTTGGTCGTTCGTATCTATGTATGTTTGGATACGAATGTGCCTATTATCATATTCTTTATTGAATGATTCTCTCATAGATTGAAGTTTTAGTTCTTCAGTCTCGAGTTCTTTCATGTACTCGCTCCTTCTGGCTTCGAATTCCTTTCGCATGCCAGTTAGGTCCTCTTCCATTTGAAGTTTTTCATGCAATACTTCATCCTTAGCTTTGACCAAGGTATTTAAATTCTCGTTCAAAGTTACATAAGTTTCATTCAACAACAGGACATCCGGTCGTTTTAATTCTTCACCTTCCGGTACCGCATAGGTTAAGTCGCCATCTATAGCGCTATAATCTAATATTGGTAATTCGGGCCTGGGTAACCTATAAGGTAGTTCCCCGAATGTTACCCTTTTTCGCATTGGTGCCGGATGTTCTGGGTTAGTACTACCACCGACTTCGAACATCGAATCACATAATTCGTCAACAATCGAATGCTGGCCTATTAAGTTACTATGTCTCTGTATGGACTGTTCGCGTCGTACAGAGTCTGGCAGATTCTCTTCACTATCATTATAGTGGGGTCCGGGATCTCTCCAAGATGCTGATTCTGCATCTTGTGAGTCCGAATGGGCTTGGAGCATTAGCGTTCCATTTCCATTCTCTTGGGCAAGTGATTGCCCTGCTGGGTTAGCTTCCCTAAGGGTGTCTAACCCATGTACTAGCCGTTCGGACGTTATAACGTCCGGGCTATACACCAGAATTAACTGGTCACGGCACCAGTGTAAGGGTTGGTGGCCTTACGGACCTGGGGGGGTTCGGGTCTTACGATTCGGAAAGAAAGAGTAAGACAGTATTCCAAGTGTATGCCAACGGTTAGGTTTATTACTTAATGCACACTCACGGCTGCCGAATGATATCAAAGAGGCAGCTAATATTAAAAGACAGTGGTTTACATAGTGTGGAGGCCAGAAGGGCCTCTGACGTAGCGGCTGAGCCCTGGGCTTTATATACGGACCCAGGTGTTCGTCGTCAGATGTCCCCACAGACCCGGATCGGTGCTGCCACCTATCCGGAACCTGAGGAACGTCCGACGACTCGACTCACCCGCCACGTCAGACGGTACCCAACTCCTATGGTTTAGTAAAGTGTACCTCTACACTATTTAGTCCTAGGTTTACTGAGGCGAAATACTGCTGTGACACCTCAATAGGCAGGTTGACACCATATCCAGATTTTTAGACATCTATTAAAAATAAATAGACCAGAGATGCCAACATTTGATTCATGGGCTTCAGGGACAAAGTTTGTGAAGTGAAGGAAATGGGGGAGGGGGTACCATTTACCAAGCAAGTTTTCAAGCAAAGCACAGCACTCAGCAGTATTCTTAGACCCTTACTAATTAGGGAGTGATCATTTTTTAACAACAGGGGGTGGGGTGGGTTTGCGCTCGGACGCGCGAAAAAAATTTCGACCCCCCCCTGTCTCGAGGGGGTAAAATATTTTCGACCCCCCCCCATAAGGGACAAAAATCGTATGTGAACGTCCCCTTTTAGCCTATAGTAACGCGCGGGGTTTTCCACTGAAAACAGGTGAAATTATTTTTAACCCCCCCCCATCAGAGGTGTTGAAAAAATTCTGACCCCCCCCTCAAACCACTCTCGTAGCCCTACCAAAGTAGGCCAACCCGTGACACAGACGAAACTCAGTCTACCTCAAACCCACCAGCCCCCCCCCCCCTGTTCGCTAGGCCTTACTCCATATTTTGGGAATTCACCAAGAGATTCCCTTTAAAACATCTGAACATTGGCAGAAAGGTGACTGACAGTTCAACTTCAAGTTCACGTCCATCTCTAGACTCATTCGAATTTTTTAATAGGCCTACCTGAGATGACCTTTTTCCTATGGGTGTCGAATCGACTTTGGTCCCATCTTTGCTTCAGAAGCTTGTTGTTTGCCGGTGTAATCGGCTGGTAAGCACGATGCATCATGAACAACTCGAACTAACATCCAATCTGATAAATCACATCATTGTGAAAACAAAAGCAGAAAAAAAAACTAAACTGAAGCCCGCCCCGACGAATCTCCTTCCACAAGCCGTGTCTAGATTGATTACTCTTGTGGCGTTACCATGGTGATAAAACATGTGTGACGCAGCTGTTGTCAAGGAGATGTGACGTCACAACAGTGTCCTAGCAACACAAAGGTTGTCAGTAACCAACGCAACAGGAAGCCAGCGGACAACACCAGCGGACAGTTGAAGAAGCGAGCAACAGTAAGTTTTAGGACACTCTTTTAATATCTCTTACTAGTTTGTTGGTCCGTCCCCCTACCGTAGCCGACGCTAAGGGGCTGTGTACAAATGACGTAATGCATTTTTGGACCATTTTTGACCCCCCCCCCCCTCCCCCCCTTCAATTGTCATGTTTCGTCATGCAGCTTTCGTCATACTACACTTGACCCCCCCCTCAGCATGATGTCAATTGTCATGCAGAGAGATACCCCCTCCCCCCCCCCCCCAAAGTGCATGATTAGTGAAGGCCTATAGGCTATAAACAAATTAAAATGGTTCAACCATATATAGGCCATTTATCTGCACTGCTCAGGGCAGTGAAAACAGCCCTGATAGAGCCTTACTAGTACTGCGGAGTACCACTTTCTGGCTGCAGCTTGTACACAGTTTGTTTCACAGAAAACACCTGACTTTACCTCACATGTTCCTTAATATCTCAATAACTATTAGAGATATCAACATGGGGGTTGCTGCATTGTTTAACAGACATATCATCCTTTTTTTTTTTTTTTTTGTGACGATTATTTCTGTTTGGGGGTAGATCTAAGCACCTACCCTATTGGACTACAATATTGTGTAACACCCCTGCAAACAAAAAAAAACAAAAAACACACGTTTATTTTACGTTAAAAAACGTTTCTGAAAGGTTGAGAAAACGGTTTTTGCAGAACCCCCCCCACCAAAAAAAAAACAACCTTTTTATATGAATATTATAAACAAACATCAATTTAACATTATAAAATTGTTAACATTTTTTTATTGTTAAAATACATTTTTAAAGGTTAAAATAAGTTTTTTTTGAGGTTCTGTCACCCACCAACGTTTTTTTTTTTTTTTTTGGGGGGGGGGGGAATGTAAAGCTAAACCATGTATGGATTTGAACCTGCTACCTTCAGATGGAGAGTCCCAAGTTCTATCCATTAGGCCACCAGGGCGTATATGCTAAGTTGTGACATTGAAGTCTATATAAGCCAACATGTCAGGTTGAAAATTAAGGTTAAAGAAAAAAGGTTTTTCTTTGAACCTAATATAGACCTTTTCTGAACGAGCAGGGAAAGTTGGGATAAAAATGTTTTTATCTAAACTTAAAAAAAACCCAAATAAGATGTGAAATAAAAAGTTTCTTTCTGTACCTAATCTGCACCTTTCCTGAACCTTCACAAAAGATAAAAACGTTTTTATCTAAACCTTAAAAAAAAAATTACAAATCATTCAGAAAAAAAGGTGTCGAAAGGTTAAGATGAAAACAATTTTTATCTGAACCTTAAAAAAACCCATTTCAGTTTGAAAAAAAAACCTTTTAAAAACTTTTTTTTTCTTACCATAAAAAAAAACGTTTCTTGTTTGCTGGGACCATCTGGCCTGCAGGAGGGCTCAGGACCAAATAATGGCGGGTCCTCATAATTAATCTGATCGTGGTTTTCTTTACCTTTCATCCATTTCTAGTAGTCCTAAAGGTTTAAGAAGTGCCACAGACATTTTTAGGGTCATAATGGTCATGATTGTGTCAATGGACTATTCTGGCTATTATCATTATTTTACAACTTTATTAATTTCTTCGCCATACAGACTTAAGCTCTATCCACAAGCCTACCACCTGCCCCTATCTATTTACTCAATAGTATGCGGGGTCACTAAAACACCAAACCCCGCCTCCTCCAGTGGGATCCAGTGAGCTGCTCACACGTCATCCCAACACGTATGTCATGACAGCCAAACCAGATTATTCTGGCCACAACCCCACTGGAGGTACTGCGACATACCAGTGGATGCTATTTTGGGACCAGGGCATACCTGAATGACCAGGGCATATCTGAATGACACGCCCTTGTCCTTCATTGGTCCACCTATGGAGCTTACTGGGTATAAGTAAGACACAGGAGCAGCTCACATCAGATCTCTCTAGCTCTCTACTGCTCACATCTAGAATCTAAGTATTAAAGCTATTTCTATGATATGTGTGCCCACAGGCCCCAGTGAAACAAGGCTGTCCCAACTGTGTGCTATAGTAATTGTAACACTTCTTTTGCCTCTCCTTCAAAACTTGAAAAGACGCAGATACAACCTTGTTGCACTGAGGTGACAAAGTGCTCTGATTTGTTATTTACATAGCACTACATGGGTGCTGTGTTCATAGCTAAAATTCCTTTATGGCTACACAAACTGACTTTATGGATTCCAGTCAAGTTGGTTGAGATGGTATAGTAAGGTACACAGGACAAAATGGTTGCTTAGTTACAGTAGGTTTGCATAGAAACATGACCTTAGGCCACACCAAAAAAATAAGTTGGTCTACTTATCGCCCTCTCCATATTTTCGGAAATACAAATTCTTTTTTTCTTTGAAAAAAATCTTGTCTACGGATTTCGCTCGCTTCAGTTTCTACAGGTTTTCTCTTTGTGATGTTTGGCAAAATTTAAATAAAATTTGTTCGCTCGCCTCAATTTCCTAATCCATTGGACGCTAAAAAATTCTAAAAAAAAAAAAATCGCTTGCTCACACCATGTTTTCAAAACCAAAATCCGTAGACCAACTTAATTTTTTGGTGTGGCCTTATTAGTGAACATTTGCAACTTTATTCGTAATGTAAACCTTTGAGAGATCACCTTAACCAGTATACAATAGTATGCAATGACAACTACATATGAATCGAGTGTCCCCTCCCCACCTTAGTACATCTAGTCCAAGGACTTCATTTGTGTTCTTGGGTCATTTTCATCGTAAGGTGGGCTTCCCTAGCCCACTTAAATGGGTCTATTTCTCCTCTTTCCTATCCCCTCTGGATTCGTGTGGTGCACATATGCGCGGGCACTGACACATTCCCCTGTGAAATTGTGTAATGTAGTTCTCGCCATGAATATGACCTTAGCTGTCGAAATGGCGTTAAACATCTATTACTCACTCACTCACTCATCGTAAGGTTTTGTAGATAATTCATGGGTTTTGCAGGTTGCATGAAGAATATGGCCTTGAGCAAACACAGGTGGATCCTAATTTCCTTTCCCAACCAACATAGCATGCAGCGTATTAGATATTGGGGGTTGCAGACCAAATTACCCATGGTCGTCACTAAAATCTGCAGAGCCAACTCAGTCATTTTTGGTTTTATTTATTTAAATACAATCAGAGGTTATTCTGAGCAAGATTTATTGAGACTCACCCAGAATGCCAAGCCTGTTGGTAGCTTTCCAATGACATATAACATGACTACATTAACAATGGTATCTATTTATTCCTTAGGCCCATAAGATAGATGCTGACAGAAATGGCAGACACTGAGATGTTGGGGAAGAATACAATCTTAGGGTATTGCAATACTGTAGGAGACAGAGTGGCCACAGCCACTCCCTCATGTGATGGTCAATATCACTGTCAAAGTTATCAGTTAAGTACCATTTCCCCATAAGAAATCAGCATTGAATGGAGGAAGTTTTGTGATTGGTTTCAGGTATTGGTTTTGATTTATAGGTTTTACTGAGACTGAGTTTAAGACCATCTGAGCCTAAGTTGGCAAACAAGCAAACATTATTAGTAAGCAAAAAGCAATCACTTTTATCAATGGACCTTTTAGTGTGGTAGCCTCTCAAAGGGTCAAATATAAATGTGGTCATAAATGTAGCAGTAAAGTCCATATGTTGTTATGCAAATTTGTTGTTTCTAAACAACTGGTTGCTATAGGCACTATGCCATAACAGGTAACAATACAGGAATTCATGGAGTCAAAGGGTAAAGCTGTAAAGGAATCTATTCTTTTTATAAGAGCATGGCAAGCCTGTGTTATCATATAAATGTCAAATCAGAACAGTTTTTTGCTAAGCAATCAAAGCTTTCAGCTATGAACTACCAACACCGAATACTCTCTTTGATTCAATTTGAGGTGGGGGACTCAGATTTCTCTGACAGGACATATAGTGTAGTTGCCATAGTACATTCTTGCATACTCTGGTATATTGTTGAAATTCTTGATGTTGCTAAGCAAAGTATTGGCTGTTTCTAAACAAAAACACCCTTGATTCCCAACCATCATCACTATTTGACTTCTTGGGGTTGATAGGATGAGATAGCATACCTTTTCAGAGGTCTATATACTAATGTTGCTGTACCATACTATGGTGCTGTACCATACTATGGTGCATTGTATTTTGTTGCTAGGCAAGAAAATGGCTGTTGCTATGCATGAATATATTTTGTATCCATCCATTATCACTAATTGATATCTTAAAGTTGATAGACTGAAATAAGACGACTTCTCAGAAGTCTACATGTGTATGTTTCCATACATATTTGATTATAGGGGCTCATTGCTAAGCAAATTTGCTGTTGCTAAGCAACCACCTGTACAAGCAAAAAAATTTGACTGCCTGAAGATTCCTTGGGTCCCATTTAGGGGGGTTAGGTTAGGATTCCATCTTATTCTGAGTAAGATTTATGCCATTGTAAGAGGGATTACCATCATTTGGTGGCAATATTGAATTATGCCATATTTTTCAATGAAGCAAACACAGGAGGTATCAGGACTTTTTACAGGTGAAAACTGATACGAAGTTAGGTCATTTCTGAAAGTTTCAGCTTTACTTTATCTTTTTTCACAGTCAAACGCTAAAATTCCTGGACTATAAGCATAACAAAGGAAAACACTGGTTGCTAAGGAAATATTGGTTTATAAGTGATGTTGCTAGGGAATCGGTTGCCATAGCAGCAAAATTCCAACACCACTGGATTTCCTTGGTATCAATTTAGGGGGGGGGTGGTAGGTGAACCCAAACCTAATAATTATTTGGTAAAATGGGCGTAACCAAGGGATTTTGTGGAAACAGGCTGGTTGCTAAGCAATCATCAATATCTCTAATTTCCCAATTTAAAGGTACCGATTTTAGGGCATACATTGGAATGACTAGCTTAGCGATTTCTATACCTAATTTCACATTAGGAAGATGATGCTTGGGGAAGATTTGTGAAAATAAATAAGAGGTTGCCAAAAGGTTATGGCATTAAATCACCAAATAGTCCTATACCTCATATTGGTAAATTCTGTGAATATCTCATCTTAAAATATGCCGATGTAACAAAGCATGATAAGCTTATAAAAAGCAGTGGGAGAGAAAGGTTAGCACAGATAGAGATGCTGTCAAATGATTTTGCATTGGAAAGTTGGCGCCGGGATGCACACTTGTCCCACCCTTCCTATCAAGCTTAGCACCAAATGAAGTGCGAGGGCAAAACTAGAAGAATGGGGGCCTGTCTTTGAGATGAGTTTGCCTTCAAAGCTGGATGCTTGAAGGTTCAAAGCTTTAGATTAAATGATGGAGCGTGAATGAAGTCGGGCCCCACTCAGAGGAGTTCATCAGATGTGGAACCCGGTATGTCACTAGAAAACAAAAAAGGTGAAGGCAAGGAGTTTGTGCCCATATGTGTCTGAAACTTCTGGAAAGTGAATTATTTGTTAAATGAGATTGTTCAAGGTGATCTGTGAGTGATTCAAAATTGTCAAGTCTTTTTTTGGAGTGGCTTAAGCAAGTTGTCTTTTTATCTTTTGGGCACGGATGTACATGTATGGCCACTACATTTGACCTGGTATATAACTAGATTTATGTTGAATAGTAAATGTTTAATCCAAAGGAAAAACTCCCATAATAGCCCAACCAATCTTTATATTTCAGAGGAGGACCATGAAATAGAATGGCCCAGCATTCCCATTCAGCAGACAACATTTCTCTAGGACTCTCTTCTTGTGACACATCGTCTGCCTTACTACTACCTTCACACTCCTCACATATGGAGGCCACAATGAGCACCACCAGGCAGCCTGCAGATGGCGCCCCCAACACTACTACATCCAACACCACCTCTTCCATTACCTCCAGTACTTCCTCCAGCTTCACCATCTACAGTGGCCCTGGAGGTGCACAGGGTGCCCAGGTAGACCAGCACATACACAGCTCAATCAGGGACAGCATGGCCACAGGTAGGACTGTAGCTGACATTTCGTATTTTCACACATTTATTTTCTAGCCGAGAATAAAACATTTGCTGAGTAAGTGACCAGTTGTGGCCATTGTCTGTCCAGCATTGGAAAGACCTAGCGTTGCTCTGAGAGAGACTAATAGTTTTAGGAAAATATTTATACCTCCATTTAAGTGTTCTTTCATGGTATAAATTATTTGCCTCAATTGTAATTCCTAATTTTACCTCGGGAATACCTCGGGTATTTCCGTAACCGATGAGATACGACCGAAGCCGGTCACGTGACGACAGTTTGGATCGAGCGTCCGTGTTTGGCAGACGGTTTCAAATTTCCAGGTGAGTTTTTGATCGGTTTTACCCATTTTACTGCCCTTTTCTGGGCAGTTTTTGCCCTATTTTAAGGGTTTTTGTTCTCGTTTGCTTCTAGCCAGGGTTACGCCGTTGGGGTACCCTTTTAGTGCTAGAAAATAAAGTTTTCTCTCAAAGACGGTTGTCGTGTCGGCAGGCCGTAGAGAGATTTTACATTTTTACAAATTCCTGGAGGAATTCCGCTGGAATTCTCTCGTTACAGGGATCTAACAGGGTTTTTTGAGCATTCCCTGATGTTTGGCACCCATTTTGCCCTCAGTTTGCCCGTTTTTCGGGCAGTTTTGGTCGATAGCGATCGAAAAATTCTTCGTTGGGGCTCGCCGAGCACCAGCGCGGTTGTACCTGCGTACTTAGAGTAGGACAACGTGAGAGCTACCTAAAGTATACCTCTAAGTGCATACCGCTCGGCGAGTTTCGCCGTTGCCGCTAAGCGGGTCTGCTCCAGGTACATGATCTAGTCCTACTCTAAGTACATACCGCTCGGCGAGTTTCGCCGTTGCCGCTAAGCGGGTCTGCTCCAGGTACATGTTTTCTAGTCCTGCTCTAAATACATAGCGCTCGGCGAGTTTCGCCGTTACCGCTAAGCGAGTCTGCTCCAGGTACACGTTATTGTCCTGCTCTAAGTACATAGCGCTCGGCGAGTTTCGCCGTTACCGCTAAACGGGTCTACTTCAGGTACATGTTCTAGTCCTGCTCTAAGTACATACCGCGATCATGTAGCTAGGCTATAATCTTTTATTTCTGGTCTTTTTCCAGGATGGCAAGTACATCTCAGTCCAGTCCCACTGCTGTGGAGAAGGGAAAGAAATCACATAAGAACTCTAGTTCAAGTTCCAGCTCTGCTAGATCTTCATCTAGGCATTCTAAGGATAAGGGTGCTGAGAAAGACACTGTGATTTCAGTAAACTCTGAGAAGGAGCCTGAAGTTCAAACTACTGAGACTCCCAGTGCTCCTGTGCTGTTGGTCCAGCAGCCACCTCAAAGATGGGCTCCTCCTATGCCCTACTATCAGCAGGGTTATGATTACTATCAGGACCCTTATCAGCCGATGGATTATGCCTATGGTATGGATCACATGGCCTACCAGTGTGAACCAGTAGAGGAGGAAGGTCAGGGTTATGTGGTACTAGGCCCACATGGACAGGCACATGCTATGTCAGTAGTGGATGATGAGGAGGAAGTGGCTTCTGTGCAAGGTGATTTTGAGGCACAGTCGTCAAAGGCTAAGCCACCTCCAATAGACTATCTCAAGGGGCTAACTGGAAGCCTAGCTGAGAGTATCCAGTCCTACAGACGGGAAAAAGCGGAACTAACCAAGGAAGGCCCCAACGTACATGAAGCCCTCTCCGATGCCATCAATTCCTATTTTGAAGAGACTTATATTGCCCAGGACTTGGAGAAAGCGGCTAAAGAATTTCCTAGGCCTTCAAATGTGCAGAGACTGGTAGCACCTAAGTTAGAGGAAGCAATTTTCAACTCTGAGGCACTCTCCAAGAATGCGGCAGTGCGTATGCTGGATGTATCTCTTCAGACCCTGCAGAAAGGGGTGGTCTCGGCCATTGCAGCTATGGCACCGTTAGGCTCGATGATGTTGGAGAAAGGGCCCGAGGACCAACAACTGGATGCCTTTGGAAGGGATTTTAATAAGGCAACCAGACTACTGGTCAATGTATGCAATGGGCTATCGGTGAAGAGGAGGGACTTGCTAAAACCTTTCCTTGCTAAGCCCTATGCTAAGGCGCTCACTAAGACCAACATTGATGGGGACCCACAATGGCTTTTTGGGGGCAACCTGGAGGCTCGTATTAAACAAGCTGAGGAGGACAAGAAGATCTCAGACAAGGTTCTAGCGTCCAAACGCCCGGGACCGCAGGATTCTCATTCCCAGTCTAAGAGGCAGAAGGTCATGGGCACAGCACCTGCTCAAGCCTGGGGGCCTAGACACCCTTATGGACAGAACCACTACTATGTCCAGGGCCCTAGGGGCCGCTACCCTGCTCCGCGCCATCAGTACGCTCAGCCGAGATTTCAAGTGGCTCATGGCTACAGGCAGACTTACTCTCAGAATTACCAGACACAAGGCCAGGGTTACCGCTTCAAAGCACCTCGTCCGCAGGGCCAAGGTCAGCAGCAGCAAGCCCAACAGGGTTTTTCCAAGAAGGGGCCCAAGTAGGGCAGGTGAGTCCCTTCCCACTACATAACACTGTCCAATCCTTTCAAGGGGGAAACATTCTGAAGTGTGCTGATGCTTGGTTTAAACTCACCAAGGACCCTTGGATCTTAGCCATGTCTCAGGGTGTCACCATTGACTTTAATGCCTTACCATCCCAGGACTGGGTGCCTCCTCCATATAAACTTGATCCGGTAGAGGTGGCCTTTATGGATAAGGAAGTAGATAAAATGGTAGCTAGGGGTATTATTGAGTTTACAGTACATGAACAGGGCGAATTCATCTCCAATGTTTTCCTGCGTCCCAAGCCCGATGGGGATTACAGGCTTATATTGGATTTGACAGATATGAACAAGCAGGTCATGTATGAGCATTTTAAGATGGCCTCCCTACAAACTGCTGTGGACCTTGTCACCCCTAATTGTTTTATGGGGAGTGTAGATTTAAAGGATGCCTATTACTCTATTCCTGTACGAGAAGATTATCGTAAATTTCTGAAGTTCAGGTGGAATGGGGTCCTCTACCAGTTTGTAGGGATGCCAAACGGTCTTTCATGTGCACCAAGAGTATTCACTAAGTTGCTCACTCCCCCCTTCGCAAAGCTAAGGGAGGAGGGACACATCTGTTTCCCCTACATTGACGATTCTTTTATTATGCATGAGTCAAAAGAAGGTTGTGAGCAATCTATCAGAAGAGTGTGTGAAACCCTGGATGGGTTAGGCTTTGTAATTCACCCAAATAAGTCAGCCTTTGTAGCCTCGCAAAAGGTGATTTTCTTGGGTTTTTGGATTGACTCTGTGGATATGTCTATATATCCAACTCAGGAGAAGGTAGACAAATTCATGTCAGATTCCTACTTGCTGCTGGGGAAAGTCAAGCCAAAAATCAGGGAGGTTGCATCTCTCATAGGTCTTATGGTAGCTTACTCGGCAGGAGTTCAATATGGGCCTGCACATATTAAAGGACTTGAGAAATGCAAGAATGAATGGTTAGCCTACCGAAAAGGGAATTTTGATGCAAAAATGGTACTTTCCAAGGATGCTATACAGGACATACTATGGTGGCAAGCCAGCATACCAACTGCTAAGAAGGCACTGGATGTAGGTCCACCAGAGTTTGAATTGTATACGGATGCATCGGATGACGGCTGGGGTGCACACAGGGGGAATGTCAGAACTAATGGCAGATGGCTTCCCTCTGAGGTGGACTTCCACACCAACATCCACGAGACCATGGCAATAGAATATGGGCTAAAATCATTGTGTAAAGTGAGAGGGGCTCATATTAGGGTCATGACAGATAATACCACGGCACTTGCATATGTGAGACATATGGGAGGGCTGCAGTCTCCAATGTGTAATCTGGTATCAAGAAACATCTGGAACTGGTGTGAGTCTAGAGGGATCTGGTTGACAGCGGCTCATGTGCCGGGAGTGAATAATGTCATCGCTGATCATGAGTCACGCCATTTCCAAGATGAGACTGAGTGGGAGATAAATGACTCAATTTTTGAAATCATTTGTGAAAGGTTTGGGAGGCCTCAGGTGGACATGTTCGCTTCTAGAACAAATTGTAAAGTTCAATGTTTTGTGTCACGTAGGCCAGAACCAGAAGCATGGAAAGTTGACTCTTTCTCATTCACATGGCCTAATAAGCTCTTATATTGTTTTCCTCCGTTCAGCATTGCAGGCCGGGTGCTTCAACGCATATTGAGGGCAGGAGCAAGGGCAATCCTCGTGATGCCGGATTGGGAGAGTCAACCCTGGAAGGCAAAAGCCCACAAGTATGCGGTGGACTACGTACGGTTCCGCAAGAGAAAGAACAACCTACTACCTCATGGGGCCCCTACAAGCCTACAGTTCATAGGAAGTCTACCAATTATAGCTTTCCTTTTCTGAGGCGACGCCTCCAAAAGGAAGGGTATGACAAGGCTTCCATTGACCTTATGATAAAAGCTTGGAGACCATCTACAAGGAAACTTTATACGACTTACATAAACAAATGGATAGTTTTCTGTGTTGAACGGGGTTATAACTGGATGAAGGGCACTATGCCACAAGTGTGTAAATTTATGAGAACTTTGTATGACTCGGGAGTAGGTCATGGAGTTATGAATGTGGCACGGTGTGCTTTGGGAACCCTGTTACCACAGGTAGATGGGGTGCCTATTGGGCAACATCCAAACATTTGCCATATGGTAAAGGGTACATACGAAGATAGACCTAGTGGACCAAGGTATGACACGTTTTGGGACGTTACAAAGGTATTCAAGTTGTTCAAAAGTTGGGGGGATAACAGTTCTTTGTCACTTAAGAAGTTATCGTTGAAACTAGCGGTCTTAATTTTGCTTGTCACATCTCAAAGAGGGCAGACAATCTTAGCGTTAAGGACAGATGAACTGTCTTGGGAAGACAGAAATGCTGTCTTCAGACTCAGTACTCTGTTAAAGTCTAACAGAGTCGGTGACCCTTTAAACACTGTGGTCTTGCGACCCTACATCCTGAATGAAAAACTCTGTGTGGTCAGCACCCTCAAAGCATATCTCACTAGGAGGCAAAAGGTCCGTGAAAAGTCTGAACGACTTAGGAGGAAGCTGAACCTCCCACCTCTTGAAAATCCACTGCAGCTCCTTATGAGTTACATTTCGCCTCATGACGGAATCAGTAGGGATACCCTGGCCAGGTGGACCATTGCCACTCTAGACATGGCTGAGATTGACACTTCACGTTGGAAGGCCCACTCTACTCGTGGGGCTTCAGCTTCAGCTTCCACCAAGGTAGGATCCTGCTTGAATGCCGTAATGCGCCTGGCAGGGTGGAAGTCAGCTGACTCATATCGGAAATTCTACAACAAGCCCATCGAGGTTGATACAGAGCATGTAGCTACTAACTTGCTGAGACTAGCAGATTAGATTTGTTGAACGTTCAAATGTATGGGTTGTCTGGTGTATTAATTGCTTTGGTTGGTTATTTGACTACTCCGGATAACTAGTGTACTGTGCTTTAACCAAGTTGGTAAAGGTCAGAAAATTAAAGGTGTTGAATTGATTCTGTATTGGTCTTGGTCAATTATTAAATTGATAATAATTGAGAATTATTGATAATAGCCAAAAATCTTTATGACTAGAAAAACACATTCGCTTTCAACATCTCATCGGTTACGGAAATACCCGAGGTATTCCCGAGGTAAAATTTTGGAATTTTGGGAAACTTACCGTAGGGTACCGGAGGGAAGTTGAAGTAAAACTTCTTATTTTACCGAGGGAATACGGGGTATTGGAGGAACAGATGCCCTTCCCACCCTACCCGTATTCTTTCGAGGTCATTATTATTATATGAAAAAATTGAAAGGTCTAATCTGGTTGTTTCCAGAAAATTGTGTGTGTTTTTCTACTCATAGATTTTAGGTTTTCAAGTCTGTCGTCACGTGACCGGCTTCGGTCGTATCTCATCTGTTCCTCCAATACCCCGTATTCCCTCGGTAAAATAAGAAGTTTTACTTCAACTTCCCTCCGGTACCCTACGGTAAGTTTCCCAAAATTCCAAAATATAAGTGTACAACATCATTATATAATAATGGAGGGTCATAAATAATGATTCTTAAGTGTACAACATCATTATATTACAATGATGTTGTACACTTAACCCTTTAACTCCCTGTACTGCATATAATACAGTACTATAACACTGAATTTCAATTAAAGCATGTTATCCAACAGTCTTCATGATTAAACCATGCAGCAGCATACTTTGGTTAATTGTTTCTGAATGCATCAGAAATGTCTGTTGCCTGCTGTTGTAGTATTTAGCAAAAATGTATCAGAACTGCCCATTAATTGAAGAGACTACCGGGGCAGGTCATCCATAAAGTACCATATGTTGGTCTCTTCTTGTGTACCTGTACACCCAGTATGCATTATTTTTCACACTTTCTGTCCAACAGCTCTGCATATAAGAAGAACCATCAAACTCCTCAGCTTTGTGGTAGCCGTCCTCTTCCTGCTGCTCGGCCTCATATGCCTGGTGACTGCCGGATTAACCCTTGTCATACCACAGCACTCAGATAGCGCAGTGGCCCAGCAAATGTCTAACACGCTCTTCACCATGCTAAATATTGCAGGAGTGCTGTGTATAGTACAGGGGGTGTCATGGAGCTCTAAAAGTTCTGCAAACTCCAGGCTGGTCTCTAACAACAATGTGCATCAGTATCCAATGTGGTCAAGGACACCTTTTATGGTGATGAACAGAGGTCCAATGAACAATCAGCAAGGGACAGGGCAAACAGGCACCACTTCTTTATGATACATTAGTCAATGAAGTTTAATTCCTTTTATCAAAGATTATTTGAACACAGATGCTTTCTGGTGCATATTTGTATTGTATGATAGTGAAACACATCTCTGATCATTAACAAATCTGTGTCACACATTAAGTGGTCTCATTCAAGTATACACAATACCATATGTATATTGAAGACTTGTGAATGCATGTGTGTAAAACTGACAGGTAATTGTAAATAGATACATTAAGGTATTTTCTGCTTTGACTTTATTTGCTAATGGTAATCATAAAACCCTTAGATACTGGTAGCAGTTTAGAATCAGCAATTTTTTCATAGCTAAGACTATCGATGAGAAAAATGTACGCACATTGCATCGCTTTTCGAAAATCAAGTAAGAACCGTGACATCCATACACTCAACATCCATCCACGCCCAACATCCACCCACTTAACATCGATGCACCAAACATCCATACAGCCAACATTCATACAGCCAACATCAATCTATACCCAACATGCTTCTGACGGAAAAAGTAATAGAGTGGGAATGGTAAGACACCAATTACCGTAAAACCTTGCGTTAGCCTTATAGAAGCAGAATTATTTAAGAGAGATTTTTCTCTAAGATTTCTCCAATATTCCCTTGACCCTCTATTGTGGTGAAATATGATAGTGGAGGCTCTAAGATGGCCATAGTTCTTTGAATTATGAAAATCCGTTGGTTAGATCAAGAGTTATTACATTTTTTTTATTTTTACACTCATATCTGCAAAGTCTGGGTGTGCCTTATATGCAAGGTGCGCCTTATATGCGAGGTATTACGGTATAAGGCAAGTATGAATGTCAGAATTAATAGTGATACCAATGAGCAACACATGCCCTAGTGTGAGGTTAATCATGATGAAAAACCAATAAGAAGTATACCATCTGTATAGCGTTCTACCGGGTTATGTGGTGCATGAAAGTCAGTGCCTGTCCATCGTCGTGACATGTAAATGCCAATCACCATTCCCAGCCAAGGCAGCGTCAAAGCCTTGCCCGAGGTCGCAGGCACTGCCAGTTCCAACGTTGTCAATATGCACACTGTGATAGGTCTGTAACATTCGCACGGGAGATGATTGGCCTCATGTCTGTGTACACACATCCTCCAGATTCCTCTCTGTAGGAAGCCATTTATTGCGTACTGTATGAGGACGACCACTTTGCTGTGCACTGGTTCTCAGAGAGAAGACCAATCTACAAAAGGTGGCTAAAAGGCAAAACGAAGCAGCCCACATTCTTACAAGCAAAGAAAGGTGATACCATGAGAGTTATTGATAGGATGAAGCAATTCTGACTTAGAATAGGAATCTAACAAGAAACATTTGTTCATTACTGTCAGCAGCAAGAAGGTCAGTATCATACTGATAGCATAACAGGTGTTGCAATAAGCAGGTATTGATATGCTCTCTCTTGTCCCAGAAGTGATTTGGTAAGCTGCTCCTGTAGAATATAACGGCCAGCACATCGGTGAGAATTATATTACCTAGCAACAGTCAGTGTGTTGCCATTGCACACCTCATGCCCACACTCCATTCTGTTTCTTTTTGCTGTTCTACTACACACCTGGACCAAAATGCAGTATAAAATCAGTATTTAAACAGTAGAAAAACAGTGGGGTGTGACAGTAGTGATTCAGTGTGAAAGCAGCATCAGAAACAGTACCATATCAGCATCTACTGGCATTCTACTGCTCAGCACACAAAACATGGCAGCGGTGATTCAGTAGCAGAACAGTAGTATTAGCAGCATGCAAGCAGTATTGAATCAGTTGTCCCAATTATGTAAATGAGGTGGCAGCATTTAAACAGTATCTACTTATTTAACACTGCATGACCATATATGGGGTTGGGGCAGTGTTCAATCAGCACTACTGCATGACTGCTGCTATAGCAGTAGGTGAGCAGTAGATCATACTGAAAACTACTGCTGGGGGCAGGTAGAAGCATAAAAGGAGCAGCCGCTGCTTTAGTACTGGCACTACCAATGCCTTTCTAGGTGGTGCTTGCTGGATTTGAACTTGGGATCTTCTGATTACTGTACCAACGCATTAGCCACCACCCCATCAGATATGTGGAGCTGTCATTACTCCCTAGTAGTGCATGCAATTCATATAGGAGGGGGGCAGTATTGATTCAGTAGTACTGGGTAACTTCTATCATAGAAGAAGGTAAGAGTAGGCATGTCTTATAAAGTACTGCTATAGTAGAATGCCTTGCATTTTATTGATGTTAAGGTGATACGACAGCAGCTTTGTAATTATCAATGATACATGTATACTATGTAGGAAAAAAAGTGGCATGATGGTGACCAAAATAATACTTGATGATTCAGTACATTTATGCCCTACATAAAGTCAGTGACTAATTCCTCGCTTTCACACATCCGAACATCATGTGTATCCATTACTCAATAACATAACCATATGCAAAGGTATAATTATGCTTTTCTTAACAAACACTGGATAGTTTCAGAATTTCATAACTGAATCTTTTGATTACTGTTCACAATCATACTGAAATTCACACTATGGACTGTCTCAGAAGCATCAGGTCAGTAGCCCAATAAATAATCAATGAATGGACAGAGCGATACCAGTAGATAGTCAGTAGACTACTGCATCTATGCTGCTGCACAGAGTGTGACATTTTTGGTATCTATTAAGATTCAGTTGAGAGTCAGTAGACTACTGATTCTAGCCTGAAAATGCAGTGCATACTCAGTTGAGAGTCAGTACACTACTGAGTCTATACTGAAAATGCAGTGTAGAGTCAGCTGTTTTGGAAGTATTTCAGCAGTACCTGCTGCAAAATGCAGTTGTTGATCAGCATATTCTCAGTAGCTACTGATAGGAGAAGTAGATACTGCCTTCTGGTCCGGGCCAATCAGCCCGCCACAAGGGTTTTACAACAGAGTACTTCTTATTCTGGAATACAGTTGTAGCTGCTGTAGTTATAAAACCAATGACCCGAAGTCAATAGTACTGTGTGCACAACGGCTGTATTTATAACCCATTTACAATTGCAGCTGAGAGTATGTTACCAATAACCAGAGTCAACAGATAAAGTTCATGAAAACATTCAGTTAGGACAGTGCTATCACATGTATAGTTTAAGTAAGTTTTGACTTCATTTGTTTGACCTTCATCACCATTAAAGAAAACGTTCAAAATCTTTCAGTCAGGGGGCCATTTGTGCTATTTTGTGAGAGGGTTAATTATTTTACTGATGTCCAGTATGGTTTTTCTAAATCAGACACATAAGATGTAAAAATGTGACCTGTCATAGAAAGGCGATGGTCTCGGAGAGGAGTCTACCTAGAAGACCCAGGGACATTTCTGCTATTTGGCTTGATCTAGGGAATTAAGCCAGCTGGGCTGGAGGGCATAGTCCCACAAGCATGCCGAATCCGAGGTATGGTCGGATAAGCTGTGCAGCATCCCCCAACCATGTCCAAGGCCGGAGCATGAATGTGGGCCTATGCCCGACAGAAGAGGCTCAATTGCAGTTCTATGTACCATAGGTCATGGTCAGTGGCTTTTCCATGTTGATGTTTGCTTTTGTCGTGGTAGATCTGAATCATACTCTTAAAATGCAATTTGATATGTTATTAACGCGACGCGTTCATACCTACCATAAAAAAAAAACAATGAAATATGTGCCACCCACCCTAAAAAAATTATTGGCTGTACGAGCATTTTCTGGCCTTCAGATTGCACCATGTTTACTTGAAAGATGAGGTGAGGAAGTGGTCAAAAATCACCATTGAAAATTTGCATTTGGATTTTAAGACATGGTTTGGAGGCGAAGGTCAGGAGAACTTGGCCTGGTGCCAGCTGAGGTCAGCTCTGATATCTATCTGTATAAACAACGGCTATCTGAAGTACTACATATACTCAAAGAGGCCGACCACCCAACCACTATCTATGTACAATGAAGCACTATCTATATATAGTACCCATCCAACCACTATCTGTGTAAATTACCATTTAATATCTGGAGAAATTTTTCCATCAAGATGTCAAGGCACATAAGTGATGTTAAATGGTGACATCATCAGATGCATCATATAAAGCTGCTGGATTCTTATGATGATGTATGTACACATATTTGGGGCCCTTGATGGGGGGCCCCCAATGTCATTTTAAGAATTGCCCATGTCCCATGTCACTAGGCAAAAACCCATGTCACTAGTGTCGCTATCATAGGCAAACACCCTGGAAGTGGATGTTAACCAGGGACAAGGTACCCATCATGGTATGGCTTATCAGTGGGTTTTACCTCAACCAGCAAAATTCAAAATGGCGGCTCCACTAGGCCTTAATACTGAGTCCTATAGGACGGACCTCATGTATAGGACGCAACCAGATTTAGGCTAAAATTGACACCTTGGAAAAAAAACATTTGTCATTAGAATAAGGCAACTAGGCCTCCCCAGGAAACTTTTTGAACAATTGAAGACCAAAAGGTGCATTCTGATGCTTTCTGAGGATAGATGAGATCTTTTCCACACCCTATTTTTCATGTCACTAATTGTCATGTCACATGTCGATTTTAAGGAATGGCCATGTCACATGTCACTAGCATAGCCATGTCCCATGTCGATTTTAAGAAATGGCCATGTCACCATGTCGATTTTAAGAAATGGTTATGTCACCATGTCGAATTTAGGGGTCTAGGGCCATATATTTCAGTGGCCATTCCAGAATCTTTTCATGCTATTGTCAATGGACCATTCTGGGTATTATTCATTATTTTTTATTAAATTCTTCGCCACACACGCTCAGGCCCTGCTCACAAGCTTACAGCTCACCCCCCCCCCCAGTGTGTACAGTGAGCTACTCTTACATCATCCATACCAGGATGTTATGAGAGCCGGACCCATTCCATTTCTGGGCACTGACTCACTGGGAGTATCACAACATACCGACATACCTGTGGACGCGTTTCTAGGATGCAGGGAAATTCCACAATCTCCCTTCACCCTGATTGGTCCACATATAAATAGAATCATTACCGGGTATGATGGCGCATCAGATCTGACCAGATCCAACCAGACCTGACCAGATCTGACCTGCTCCTACCGGTACATTTCATCACCCTGTGTGCTGCTCACCTAGGTATATAAGACCTGGTGAGCAGCTCCCAGTTATCTATTCTGAGCTAATCTTTTCTACTTACATTATCCCACGCACAACCTCCCTAGTATCTAGGACCTACGACAGTTTGAGCTACGAGCTTAGGGGCAGAGCCTGCACGCTGGCAAGTGTATCATTGTTACCACCTATATGTACACTCTGTCATCATGCAATAAACAAGGATCAAAGAACTTCTCTGGATTCAGTGTTCATTACAACATCGACTTGTAACGGTTCGTTGACACCATAAAGGCTATCACAATATGCTATCCTAAAAATAGAGAAGTGCTTTTCTTTAATGTAGTGGGTAATCTGATGTGTATTTGATACTTGATAGCAGCTTTTTCCTGATACAGGTTGTGTTAATTTACACTGATAGCAGTTGGATGGTCAGTCTCTAACTAGTACTACAGATGGCAGCTCTTTACATAGGTAGTGGTTGTACAGTTTCACTCTGGCATCCGGCCAAGAGATGGGGATGACTTGACCTGGCGCCCATCACAGATGTCATACTGTAGGTAGGTACTCTGGTGCACTGAGGTATAAACCCTCAGGGGACCACTGTACAGGAAGCACAAAGCATAGTTGGAGTAGACTATATAATGATAATATCTTTTATTGACAACAAAAAAGGTCATTTCTGACCTATGTGTCATGTAACTAGGGGGTTACTACAATAGTATAGCCTGCAATACCCACAGACACTCCCAGCATCGCGTTATATCCACTGACGCAGTGGACATCATATATTTTATGTCATAGGAATGGTTTGTTACAGAGATATGTTGAGTTTCTTTTCCTACCACCTCCCCGGTTCAGGTGATGAGAATTTAAACAAACGTAAGTGGAAGAAATAAGGCTCCCACCAAGAAATGACTCTGAGTATCTCATATACTGACACTATGGTTTTAATCCTGTATATATAAACTGTTTTTAGCCGAAATACACAACAGTGTGTATGACTGAATGTATGCTGTATCATAATTTCTTTCGGGCCTCCCTAGCCCACTTAAAAGGGTCTATTTCTTCTCTTTCCTATCCCCTCGGGATGTGTGTGGTGCACATATGCGCGGGCACTGACACATTCCCCTGTGAAATTGTGTAATGTAATTCTCGCCATGAATATGACCTTAGTTGTCGAAATGGCGTTAAACATCTATTACTCACTCACTCACTCATAATTTCTTACTCTGTAGCTCTTTGACTCTAGTGGAACCAAAATATGACGCCATGTACATTAGGGATTTGTATTTCACATTGACGCTACCAAAGTATTTATATGTCATGTGTTGATGCTCATATCCAATGTCACTAGAGCAAACCCAATGTTATTCATAGCATTTACAGGGAGAGTGTTTTAAAACCTTTTTGTGTCATATATAGTGTACCGGTATGTAAAATGAGCAGAGTGTATAGCGGGGTTCAACACTTAACTTCTCTCATTGGCCTCCCTGGCCTGTTTACACTGAAATCTCTGGGCTTACTGTTTTTTTTCTTTTGTAGATTATCATGTACATTAATGTTTTGTAATAGAGAATAAGTGCTTCTGAACAATGGATGGTAAATATATATATATATATATATATATATATATATATATATATATATATATATATTATCATTTAGTGGATTGAGATGATAGAAATATTGTCTTGTGAAATATTGAATTTTGTTAACATATTCAATCCATGTGTGAGTCACCTTTAGAATGGCATGTGTCCGTGTACTACATTTTATGTCCATATTCGTACACCTACTGACCCCTACCCCCTCTGTGTTCCAACTACGGACCCTAAAACCGAAACACGGATGTCCGTCTCTGCAAAGACGGACGTCCGTGTTGCGGAGACGGATGTCCGTGTTTGATTGATGAATGCGGTGAAACAGCCTCCTGTAAAAGACATATTTTTGGATGAGACATGTATGTAGAAGTTGTATAATCTTAACCGTTGTGATGCAAATCTAAGTCCAATTTTATATTCTTTGACATCTTACAAAGAAATATAAATTTGCAATTTGCAAATTTTCCAACGTTACAATTTCACAACCTTTCCCTATGTACATTTCCACTTGTTGGATACTGCGGGAAAAAAATACAGCTTGCCAAAATGAGAATTTGAGCCTAAAGCCAATGAAGCTGATATTTCTCCTGGTTTCGTTGCCATAGATGTGACAATTGATATCATTATATGTGTCAGTTATGAGGACAGGTGGAAGGCACCATCTGACAGATGTATCAAGATTCAATGAAAGTTAATTCTGCTCACTGAAGCCAGTTGTAAAAAAAATGTTTACAATGGTCTTCATATGTTTGTTTGTGAAATACTACATATATCAGCCCTGGGACTATTTCACCAACACTGTTTTTGAGACGTGTGTAATTTTTCGTATTTTCTTTTGATTTCAGAGATTTTCATCACACTAAATGAGCTATAAGAATGATATATAACAATATATTGACATTGAATTCTAAAGTCTTGCAAGATCTTTATACGCTCTGTTTGGCAACAGCTAGAAATATTTTGTATTTCTCCTACATAAATATAGCCACCATAAGAACAGGTCATATCAGTGAACCGTGGATATTCAGAGACGAAAAGAGATGTTTCTGAATCCAGAACCTGAGTGCAAGTTTTGTTTGTACAACCAGGTGTTGTGCCCCATATTAGTTTACTCTTATAAATACTTGTATAAGATATTCTATATGGACTCAATGATTGGTCAGCTGCCATTACAGCTACAATATAGAACTGGTGTGCAGAGGTGATTAACACTATAGATGCATTATTCTAATGTGTACAATTTACAGTACAATAGGAAAACAGCAGTGGGCTAAACTCAGCAGGCCCATCATACACTGATAGCAATGTTGATGAGTCCAGGCTACAGCTCTGATTAATGGCAATATCCAGTCTGAGGGCAGTTGGAAAATTGAAGTTGTCTGATGATTTTCCACAATCTGTAGCTATTTGAATATTGTAGATGAACATATGATTGAGATGGCTGGTTCCATGATACAGTGCCTACATTACTTATCAACTTACTTGTAGGCCTAATAGTTGCAGCTAATACCTTTACATGAAACTGGTACAGAACTTGTAGATAGCCTTGTCATTTGGATATTTCGTGGAGCAAGGAAGGGGGTGTGGATAGGGGGTCCCCCATGTCACATGTCGATTTTAAAAGATGGCCATGTCCCCATGTCCATTTTAAGAAATGATTATGTCACCATGTCAATTTTAAGAAATTGTTCATGTCACTAAGCCTAAAATAGCCTATGTCGCCATGTCAATTTTAGTGGTCCACACCCATAAGGAATAAGACGTACATAACTGTTGTAACTATAGACAGCTCTCTGTGGTGGAGAACAGCAAATGGGACCAAGCAGAGTTTTATATTAACTGTAAAGCTGGTTCACACCAAACACAGTGAAGGTTGAAAATAACAATTCCAGAAACAGTCTAGGTGTAGATCAATCATGGTCACATTGATAGCCAAGGTACTTGGCGCCAATTCAGCCTAGAGGTACTCCCCCTGCCATGCTGAAAAAGTGATCCTCCCACAGGGGGCTGTCAGGACTTGCTCTGCAGTCTGTGTTAACATTGTGCCGCCATCCCTAACTTCACATGACAAAGTTATTCTATAAAGATGTGATTCCAGATGTCTGACTACCATGTAGAGGTTAGTGCGTCGTATCAAATATGTTTGAAGGTTAGTCTTTAGGAGATTTTGGGTGTAAGCCATCCAGGCCATTGCATCATTTTTTACTGTGTTCGAACAGCTCCCTCTGTTCTCTGGGAAGGCGGTAAATCTCACTGAGGAGGCAGACTGGCTCAATAACACTAGGAAAATCCATGACTTGAGGTGTCACGGTATACTAATAGGGCCAAGGACGTTCTGATTCCCCCCCATCTTCCACCATAAAACTGGCGTCAATCGGGTTCTAATTTGATGGCGTTCATAAATAAAGGCTTAAATTAAAGCTGAAGTCATTCTTGATTTTTTTAGCATGGTCAACCATAACGGAGTCAGATCCGTTTTTGCACCAGTTGCCATGGAAATCACCATGTTGAATAAATTAAATGATACAGGCGCCCCTGACAAGTCACAAATGTGACCTTGGACCCCTCTCTGACAAAATAGGTTTCCATGGTGACCAAAAATTTTTTGCAACTTTTCCCCCCCAAATCATTACCTTTCTTCTGGTACCAAAATTATTAATCTGCGATAAAAATAAGGTCCCCTGGAACTGATTATACCAAGCAAAACACTGTTTTTAGTTGGGACTATTTAGCTGTCCTAGGCTTACCAGGGCGGATTACTACCGTGACACCTTAACAGCTGGGGTCATTTTTTCCGACAATATATAGTTTGCCCAGAAATAAAGATATTTACCTCCCTGACATGAATCTCAACTTTTTACATGGGAAATTTGTATATTTATGACCATGGAGCCTATTGAAATATGGGTGAGGGGTCCCTCAGGGGTCATTTTTTTTTGTATTTTAGGGGTTAAAAACAGGGACCTTTCTTTGGCTTGCTCTACCGAAAAATTGGATCTGACTTTGTTATGGCAAACTACCCTCATATGATGCCTTAACACATTGACAACAATAATGTATAACTGGTTAAGATCCCATCTATTCCTAAAAGCATGAGAGTAATCAAAACAAGGGCAATGTCCCCAAAACTAGGCCAAAATCTGCATGATTGGCGCAAAATGTGGTATTTTTTTAATGATGGCTGTTTATTTTCCCTAGCAACGCTTGACTACACAATTAAAAATTCTGAGGTTTGACTAAAATCCTATTTTCAAAGGAATATTCCATATGTTTTGAATAGAAGAAGCATAATTTGTGCTATTTATTAGCATTTCTAGAGGCTTTCAAGGTAATTTTTATGAAGGAGCCCTGGAACCACTTTCTGTGCCAAGTAGCCTCAACTGCCCCATCTGGAGCAAAAAAAGGTCAATCATATGCAAATCCCAGACAAATTCAAAGAAAAAAATGACCAAAATAGCTTCTCCTACACTTAATTTAGCTATTTTAATAAAAAAAAATCATCCAGTTTGGATTGAGTCCTTACAAGAGCCCAAAATGTGGCCAAAATCACCCCACCCAGCCACCCAGTTAAGGTGTCACGGTATACTAATAGGGCCAAGGACGTTCTGATTCCCCCCCATCTTCCACCATAAAACTGGCGTCAATCGGGTTCTAATTTGATGGCGTTCATAAATAAAGGCTTAAATTAAAGCTGAAGTCATTCTTGATTTTTTTAGCATGGTCAACCATAACGGAGTCAGATCCGTTTTTGCACCAGTTGCCATGGAAATCACCATGTTGAATAAATTAAATGATACAGGCGCCCCTGACAAGTCACAAATGTGACCTTGGACCCCTCTCTGACAAAATAGGTTTCCATGGTGACCAAAAATTTTTTGCAACTTTTCCCCCCCAAATCATAACCTTTCTTCTGGTACCAAAATTATTAATCTGCGATAAAAATAAGGTCCCCTGGCACTGATTATACCAAGCAAAATAGCTAAATAGTTGGGACTATTTAGCTGTCCTAGGCTTACCAGGGCGGATTACTACCGTGACACCTTGAGCATGACTGTGATTTGCTGAATGTCAGAATCGCAACTGAGGCACAGTGCCCATGTCAACATCAAATATGAATGCAATAAAACAGGGCGTGTCCCACCTCATGTCATCACATCATCGTTTAACTCAGTTTGCAATAGGGTGTGTATATATAGTTTTACTTTAATAGCAGTTCTCTATGTCATCCACACACGCCGCATGTGCAATGGAAGCTTTTCCAAATTAATAGAAAAAGTCATCATGGCCTAAATCCAGAATTCACTGGCTCTTCAACTCTTGCCATATTTAGACACAGTTTGGTCTGTGTATATCACATTACACAGGAACCAATACAAAAACAAGTGGCATACAGAATAAGTTATTGTCCTTGCCCCAATCACTCAGAATTTGTGTAGTATTGTGAGTGTTACATGTCAATAAAGTCCGAATTCTTAAATGATCAGGAATTTCTGTGACTGGTTTCCTGAGGTCATCTGAGGGAGACCACCCCTGATTGCTGTGTGTGCATAATTATTTTTGTGACCTCATTATGAATGAATTTGGGCATATATATTCCACATCAAAGGTCTCAGGTCGTCTAAAAGCAATCACTTCAGGGCGCATCAACTGCCTACGGATTGACCATTCAGGGATATTGCGTGGGCCACGCACCGCGCAATACACTCATTTTAATGCAAAATGGCGCATTAAAATGCACAAAAATGCGCCCATTGGGACATCATTCATCATCAGATCCATTCAAAAGAAAATCTTCCCTCCATAAACCCAAGAGGAGAATCCATATATGAAGTGTTATATATCGTTGGAAAGCTGGAAACATCAGGAAAACAGCCATGTACATGCTGTTAAGATAAACTAAAAAGACAACTTTCCCCAAATATAAATGTGAAAAAAATGTTCTCTACAAATCACGTTTCTCTGCTGAGGAAACTTGAGGAATTCTAAGATAACCCCATCAAGTTTTGCAGATTTGATTGAAATACATTAATCTAAATCATACACCATCTCTTGTAGTTGGAGAGTCTCGCCAGTCCCTGCACTTTCCATACTACACAACCTGTGTTCCCAAAAAGAATGAAGTCTGTAGCACTGAAGGAATTAAGCATAATGTTAGCTACTAGGTGGCACCAAAATGAAGAGCATGTCTCCTCTTTATAAGAAATCACATTTTTTTTTAAATCCTTTTATATCAACTTCTGGTTGCAGAAGTGACCTAAGAATATTCATTTGGGTAAAATATTGTCAAAATATACAGTCGGACATTGCCCAAAGTTTCCTGACAAGTTTTGCTAGAATGCCCTTAAATTATCACATGTGATAGTGCCACCTGGTGTTTGTGTTATACACCAAACTCCTTTGATGTTGCATTTTCAAAAATGTCAAAATATTTCAAAAATATTTATTTGAATATTCTCTACCATCTTGATACTACGGATATTAAGTTGACAAGCAGAAATACCTCCCAACCAGCATGCCCGCAAGGGTCAGAATTGGGATTCCTGTGGGCCTTTGGGCTAGCCCCGATGTGGGCTCAAGCTGGTAAATGTCTGAGCTGCCAGATTGGGCCGAGGTGGGCTAGTCCAGATCCCTCTTTTCATTATATATGTGATTTTTTTAAGGTTTTGCACTGTTTATATGTGTAGGGGTATAAAATTATATGTATAACACTCATTACGTTCATCAACCCATGGGACTCAGACCCAGCTCTCAGGGTGAGATAGAGGGATCTGGATGGCAGGTGGCAGCACCTGCCTTCGGGTTCATATCAATTACACAAGGGGGCCCACCACTCGTGTGTCACACGTCATGTGACGAGTCTGAGTTCTGCAGGCTTGTCCCATATATAAATAATGGCAGTTTTCTTGTTACCACCTCAGTAGTGGTCAAGACCACTGCTCACATCCTAAGGTTGTTACCATAAGGGTAACCAAATTCCCTGAGCATGTAGCCTGTAGAGGCTGGATGGTATTTAATAAACTTGGTTGCTTACCCAGAACTTCTCTATTTGTTCTTTCTTAACCTAACTGAAAAGTCGAACCATTACAACATGCATCTCTCTCAGCTATCTCTCTACCATTTCAACTACAGCCATCACAACAGCCAAGTTAGATCAGTAGAAAGAGCACTGGACTCCATATCCAAAGGTCAATGGTTCTAGACCAGTGAGGTCCTCACCATTTTTCAGGTGGAGACCCAAGCTTACTTTATATAAATTTTGAACTGAATGATAGGTTTTTATGCTTTTATTTCTTTTATTGTCAAGTGGAATGGTATAGATAGACTTATTTAGGAATATTGCCAATGCCATGAGAGGAGGGGAAGAGCTGTCATTGCATATAAAGAGTGTAAAACCTTCCAAAAATAATACACATCTATATATATAGTGAAAAGTGGTTTCTGGGCTAGCCCACCTGGGCCCCATCTGGCAGCTCAGACATTATTTTATCAGCTTGAGCCCACATTTGGGCTAGCCCAGAGAACCAGAGGAATCCCATCTGGAGCCTTTGTGGATGTTCTGGCTGGGCTTATATTTGAGAAAAAAAAAATGAAATAATTTGAATAAAGTCATATGGCATTGATTTGTATTAATTACATATTCATACATAGTTTTCTATGGGACTTTTATAAACTACTTTTTTCCATGAGATAAGATGTAACCCCCTTGCCCGAGTGAGACCCATGAACATTTCTCCGCCATAAGGGCTGAGTCATTTATTGCTAGCTGTGGGGGGGGGGGGACTTGATGGATTTTAGTGGATCAGTAAATTTCATTCCAACCCCCCACCAATATGGTGAAAGGTATTGTGATCCCCCTACTGAGAACCAATTTTGCTAAATGGCCCACTCCAAAATGCAAATGGAATGATGGGTTGCAATGAGTATTTGGATTTGCCCATATTTAGTTATGAATTCCCCTCCCAATGTGAGGGTTTATTGGGTGTTGCCCCCTACCACCAAGAAATTTCCATTTTAAATGACAGAGGTACCACTTTTCCTGGTTTACCAGGAATTCCTGGTTTTGATCCCAAGATTTCTGCATCAAATTATGGTAAATTCCTGGGAAAATGTGTTAAAAGTCCAGTTTTCCTGTTTTTTGTCGGCCAGTGAGTGGCATCTCTGAAATGACCCCCCACCCCATATCTAGCAAGCCACCGCTCCCCCCTCCCCACTGAGAATAAATTACTCATCCCTAAGGAGCTGTGATTATTCACAACTTCTATCACCTTTTTCTAGACAATGCATAGTTTACTTTACATATATTACACCACCAAATTACACATTATCCCCTACTTCTGATATGGTCATCTGGCCAAAACCTGCTCACAGAGTGACAAAACTATAACACATTGGGTCGCTATACAGCTGACTGCACACATGGACCCTTACCAGTAGTCACTTCACCATGGGAGACCACATATGTAGGCTGGTGTTCCCCAGTCTATATATAGACATCATGACAGCTGGTTACCACACTTTCTGATACACGGAAAGTGACCAGCAGCACTGGGGGAACCCCAATGAGGTCATACTTCATGGTTGACCAGTCATGAGAGGTGTTTCTTGGTGGGGGGGGGGGGGGCAACACCCAATAAACCCTCATATTGCGAGGTGAATTCATAACTAAATATGGGCAAATCCAAATACTCATTGCAAGCCATCATCAAATATCACCTTTTAAACACTGTACATTTTAAACATGAATTTGTGAACATGTAAAAATTGTACCTTTCTATTATGGGAAATAAATGCTTAAATCCAATGCTGTATATATCAAAATGAATGTAAAAATAATAACCTTTAATATACAGTTACCCCCAGTTATGAATTGTTGATAATAAAAAAAAAATTCACTTAGGATGAGCTTAAGACCCCTTCATAAATGGTGTGCTGAATTGAAATTATATATGCTGAGTTGGCAATGAACATGGATTTTTCAACCTTGTTAGGAATATATTTTACATGTTGATGTCTTTTAGAATTGGTCACTTACTTAACTCAACACATATTTTGACCGTCTAAATGAAACCATGTATACCATTGTTTTTTAAAGACCCTTATTGAATTGTAATTTAAATAATGAGCACATTTTACATACTTTCAAATGCATGTTGAATTTTTATGAATCACCCTCCAGATCCATATTGAAGATGTAAACTATATGGACAGAGGTTTGAAAATGTGACATACTATTTTATAACAATACAGGCAATAACGTTGTAACATATACAGATGTCCTGTCTTCATCACAGGCACATCAGCCAAGATGATCAAAAGACCTTGCACTAACAGCCTGTTCATGCCAGCCCTAGTTTGAAATATGTAAAAAAATGAGGTGCTCTTTATTCCCTGGCAGATATACCCTCAGTAGGCCCTTTGCCCCTCCCCCTGGATAGAGAAAAAGAAGAAAAAGGGCAGGAGCTATGGTTTCTGCCTCATCCTTCTTTTTCATGGATCTAAAATCATCATGTGATTCTACTCATGTGTTTCTCATGTTTTACAGGTACCCCTAGTGAAGCTAGGCATTAGTCTTCTTCAACTCTGCCATTACCAACACGTACAAGGCCTCTGCCTTTATCGACAATACTTGGCTAACTCCCTACACATACTGATGGTTAGGAAACGTTCAACCATTATGTCACTGTTTTCTTTTTGTTTGTTTTTTTTTTGGCTTTTTTTTTTGTGTGTGTAGGGCGTAATATAGCCTTATCACCGGAAACCAAAGACCCAACCCGAATGGTGAACACTACCTAAGGCTCGAGCAGCTCAGCTAGCAAGCTGTATACCCTAGTTTGGACATGGCTGCTCTTGACACTTGACGCTATGAGGAGGTCTTTGAACCTACACCCTCACACTCCTCTCACAGGGTGGCAGCTGCGTTGTCCATCACGAATATAATTACTGATAACACTGAAAACAGACATTATAATATGGTTAAATTTATCCTGTGAAAGTTCATGTATTGTGTAGTGATTACATGGATAAATTTTAAACAGTTAGGTCCTAACATAGACCTTAGAACATGAACAAGTAAAACATGGATATATTATAGTATATGTAGTTGTGTGTGTTTATCAATGTTTGTGCCACAAAGTCCTTTTAATATAAGGAGTGGGTGGGCGGGTTCAAAGTTTGTATGATCTGATGGTATTGATCTGCGGGTTCAGCCAAGATGGCAGGTGTTGAGATGCCGGGTCAAACTTCAACTTAGTTCCAGTTTCTCCCTGCAGGGGGAGGTGTGGCGCTTCCCGCCTCAGTGTGTGTTCTTGTCATTAACAGCAATTACAAATAATTTCTTTCAAGGACTGACTCCCTTGTGTACCGTACTCAACTGTTTCTTGTTCTTGATATTATATACTATATCAAACTTTACTAACAAGATAAATCTTGCACATTAAAACTCAAGAGTTCATTTCTATTCCTTGGATGGACAGAATTGGACGTGAACGCACTGCCCCCGCTCTCTGCCAACTTATCTAAGAAAGGTTTTCCCATCAAGTCAACCGTTATAATCATGATACATGTATAACATGATATGATTGACTCATTTCAAAAACATGAATTATTCCTTTCTCGAATATGTGTGCCCTTTATGGACCTCTACATACCCAAATCCTCGTGCAATCAGCGTTGTGATATTAGTTTCATTCTAGCATAATGCTAATTGATTTTTTATTACCTGAATCATTTGATTGGCCTACTAGATATGACGTCATTTAAGAAACTACCATAAAACCCAATATATAAGCTACATGCATGTAAAGGCCATACTCTCACTTTCAGATAATGCCATACGGTACTTAAGGCCGAGGCTGATAGGGCCCACCATGCAACCCCCCCACATCCCAACGCAACAAGTATTTTTCTGATCCTTAGGGTCCCCTTAACAAGATTCAAGATGTTAACATTGGTTATCTTGGGATGCACTACCGGATTTTGCTCATTATCCATGTGCGGGTTCAGACCACTTTTGGGTCAATTTTGCTACCATGTTATTCAAGGGGTATGCTCAATCCCTAAGCTCTAAGACTATCTTACCTTGTCTGGATCCTGAAGCTATTGGTCTCGTTGGAAAGAAGACATAATGAGCTTTTCATTAAGCCTAATACATGTTTTTAAGTTCAGATTTGAGTGTACCAGATGGTCAGAAAGAAGGAAGAGTGAAATCATAAAGTTCCTTTTTTAAGTTAAAAATTTTAAATGCACTCCAGATACATGTATAAAACTTGCTCTTATCCCTATCTAACCACAATATCTAATATGATTTATGTAGACCAAACCTATTTGAGTAATATGAGACATTTTGCCGCATTCCTTGTTGACTATGACCTGCGTTATTGCCTTAGAAGCGAAAATACTACCGTGAGCCAATACGATGCTGTTCCATTTCAATAATCTCCCTCTTTATCTAAATGGATATTTTTCATGCTAAATCTTTATCAATTCTCCCGACTCTTATGTAAAAAAGGCTGCTGATTAAGAACATACATGTTTCTACTTCATAAGATTTAATGGCGAGGCTGTATATGGCTGAAATTCAAAATGGCTGACAATAGAATCAAATGTCACTTGAAAATTACATATATGTGCAGTCTAGAAAGTATCTGGTGGGTCCCACCCCTATAAATAAGCTTAGTAGAATACAGTGGTGCTTTTGTTTTGTTGCTAGGTGGTATGGTTGCCTAGCAACAGTAGCTTTGCATAGCAACCAAACCTGAAAATATGCTCGAATGTGCATATCTGCATGGTTTCCTTTCAGCAATATACTCTCCTGATGTAAATTTGCATATAACTCTTCTGTGACTTCCATCATAGACGAGGAATATAGGAGATAAAAGGTTGCTAGGTTGTGTGGTGGCGTTGCAATAGCAGTTTTGCATAGCAACAATGCCTAGATTCATACCTGTGGGCATATACTATGTCTTGAGCATAGTCTCCCCTCAAGGACATAGATCACTGATTTCAAATTGCATATAGCTCCCTTGTGCATATCACACAGTATGAACATAGGTAGTTAACGGTTGCTATGTCATGTGGTTGTCTAGCAACTTTACATAGAACCCCATGTCCAAATCTCTGGAGATAGTCACAGATAAGTATATGGTCTCGCCTCAGAAATGAATTGCAACATACAATTCTCAATAGTAGTGTAGGTTGGGAAAAGGAACCTTGATGGTAAAGAGCATCTATAGTCATGATTATGCTAGAGCATTGTTTAAATAGAATAGAGATCTGGATAGGAACTACAGGCTTACTTACCCTAACTGGGGACGATGAGAGCTAAGATCATTGAACAGACCTCAAATGACAGATAATTTTTTTCGAAAGTAAACGTACAGTATTCGGATTATGAAGTGATTAGTGAGAGTCTTGCTGGGTTAAGAGACGATCAATCCATCCCAGAAAATAAGTCTAGTTGTGTGAAATTATTGGCCACAATAGCACAAGAACAAGGTAGTAAATGTGTGTTCGGATGATGTAAGGGTTGTTGTTGTTGTAATTCATTTATTCATACCATACAATCATACTCCCAAGATAGAATGTTTATCTTCATAACAGCTCAAGTAGAGATAGGGGGGAGGTTATTTTTCCCCAGATCCTGGGGAATAGTTCACTTGAACTCCACTAGATGGGAGTTTTGGATCTCCAATCACACTTTATATTCCAAATATCTGTATAGGAGAGACAGGTAAAGCATTGGGGTGATAGGGTGCCCCTTGTGAGGGAGGGCGAAAACCGGGGGTGATTGACTGGTAACTTCTTGTATCATGTATCCAATATACAGGCAGGTTGCCAGTCAATATTCTAGAATGGCTAGCTTGATCTTAATAGCTACTTGCTACTTTGTGTCTATCTGTCAGATGTTATTGATAGAGGTCACACATCCAATAAACCCCCCATTAAGTATTCTGTCCATTTGAAGTTGTGTATTCATCACAGCCATTCAACATACTATGCTTTTTTTCTCTCCCACATTAATCAAACCTTCCTGCAAAATGAATTACAGAGTTAGTGGTCAAGTCTGTGATTACTCTTTAAAAGATGCAATCAATGACTTGGCACTGTGGTGGGCAGCTCAATTTCTAAACCCTGGGTTACTTTAAAAGATGGCTTTCAATTGTCAAAATCAGGAAGGTGATATCCAATCATAGGATCCATGGAGAGAGGGAGACCGCAGATTCAAGTGAAGGTGACAGAAGCACAACAGTAGCCTCAGCTGCTTTCTAGATATTATATGAGCAGTTTGTACAATACGGATGACACTTCCCTTTTCTATAAGATAGACCAATCGACCACCATGTCCACTGTGTGTGATGTGAAATGGTAGAAGATACTCAAGGTCTGTGTGCCAGTGGCCTTCAGTAGTATTATTAGGGTCAACTAGTAATTCACTACACCATGGGGATAATGAACTATAACAGATCAACATGCCTTCTCAGAAGTGTCCAGCAGCATAATCCCCAGCTGTTGGGATCACACTGCTATGAGAGAAGTTGAACCAGAATGTAATGTTCAGAGATATGTAAGGATGGATAACACTGCGCCTGATGCTGTGAAGAGGCAACAGATGAGAGAATATCCTGAGAATTGTACAATTATATTTTCTCAATAGGTGAATGAAACCACCTTGCACTTACTTTCAGACAAGTAGGCTGCCCAAAGCTTTTGAGATAATCAATTAGGCATGCAGTACATTATGAGGCTGAGAGCCAATCTTCTGTATTCTAAATGTGCGTTATCAGAACCAGCAATGGTAAATTTTGATAATATGACAGTGGTTACAGGAATTTGATATGGGGGGCAGGGGACAATTGTTATGACAATTGTTATGAATTACAATCCTTTGTAATCATGAATATGTATATACAAAATAACACAGGGTATGGATGTAGCAAATATTTTATCATTATCTCATTATATATGGTCTCTCTTAATTGGATGATTTTAAAAGGTAGACTAACATCAAGCACATGATCTTGCAACCTGTTATATGCTTCTATTCTGAGATGTGCCAGGGGGGCTATACATACAAGTTCTTGGGGCAAGACCACACACTTATCTGTGACTATGTGCATAGATTTGTGCATGGGTTTCTATGTAAAGCTGCAGTTGCTAGGCAACCACATGACATAGCAACCATTTACTACCTATGTTCATACTGTGGGATGGCACAGGGGAGCTATATGCAATTTAAAATCAGTGAACTATGTCCTTGAGGGGAGACTATGCAAAGTATGTACCTACAGCTATGAACCTAGCTATGCAAAACCAGTATTGCTAGGCCACCACACAACCTAGCAACCTTTTATCACCTATATTCCTCGTCTATGATGGAAGTCACAGAAGAGTTATATGCAAGTTTCCATCAGGGGAGTATGTTACTGAATGGAAACCATGCAGATATCACATTTGAGCATATTTTCAGGCTTGGTTGCTATGCAAATTTACTGTTGCTAGGCAACCAGGCCACCTATTAACAAAACGAAAGTACCACTGTATTCAGCTAAGCTGCTTTATAGGGGGTAGGACCCACCAGATACTTTATAGACTGCACATACATGTAATTCAAAGTGACATTTGAATCTATTGTCGGCCATTTTGAATTTCAGCCACATACAGCCTCGCCATTAAATCTTATGAAGTAGAAACATGTATATTCTTAATCAGCACCCTTTTTTACATAAGAGTCGGGAGAATTGATAAAGATTTAGCATGAAAAACATCCATTTAGATAAAGAGGTAGATTATTGAAATGGAACAGCATTGTATTGACTCACAGTAGTGTCTTCGCTTCTAAGGCAATAACGTGAGTCATAGTCAACAAGGAATGCTGCAAAATGTCTCATATTACTCAGGAAGTTTTGGCCTACATAAATCATATTAGATATTGTGGTTAAATGGGGATAAGAGCAGGTTTTATACATGTATCTGGAGTGCATTTAAAATTTTCAGTTAAAAAAGGAATTTTATGATTTCAATCTTCCGTCTTCCTGACCATCTGGTACACTCAAATCTAAACTTAAAAACATGTATTAGAGCCTAATGAAAAGCTTTTAATGTCTTCTTTCCAACGAGACCAATAGCTTCAGGATCCAGACAAGGTAAGATAGTCTTAGAGCTTAGGGATTGAGCATACCCCTTGAATAACATGGTAGCAAAATTGACCCAAAAGTGGTCTGAACCCGCACATGGATAATGAGCAAAAACCAGTAGTGCATCCCAAGATAATCAATGTTAACATCTTGAATCTTGTTCAGGAGACCCTAAGTCGAAAAAATACCTGTCGCGTTGGGATGTGGGGGGGGGTGCATGGTGGGCCCTATCAGCCCCCGGCCTATTTGGGGCCTGAAGTGGTTGCTGATAATTAATTTAGTGTATACAATAATTATAAATCCTGTGTATGAGACGCAAACTGACTTCATGACTATTCTATATGCTGCAACGGCCACGGCTTATGTGCATAATTTTTGGTATTTAGTATGACTAGGTCCAGGCCCCTACATTAAGGTTTCCACAATATCTAAAGGCTCCACACCCTAATACTACTATTGATTGATAACTAGACAACAATTGATTCTGCATCATAGTCTCGTTAACTGAATCTAACTCCATCTGTCTGTGGATTTCCATTTCATATAATAAAGTTATTGAAAATATGATCTAAGTTATGAAATATTGAATGGTGCTGTCACACCCATATTAATCAATAAACTGATGATTTAGCAGAAATCATATATATATATATATATATATATATATATATATATATATATATATATGTGACCCATCAAGGTAAAACACCCCTCCATGGGGGATTTTTAATTCCCCATTTGGCCACCAGGGGGCATTGGAGGGGCAGAATTACTCAAAAATCATTATAAAAAATATGTTAAGCTAATTTTTATGCAGAATTCAATGGTCTCATTTAAAATGCAGCATTTTCAGTAGAAATGGCCCATATTTGGATGGTAAAATAAACATTTTTCATGAAAAATCCACCTATATGCCTCTTCCTGGTTGACATAGCAACCATTCAAATTATCAAAATATGCAGATTTTTTATGCCAATTTTCGGGGATATTCACCAAAACCCAAAGCTGAATAATGACCTATGTTCAAGGAGGGGTTCTGACATAACCATTGGGAAGCCAATGATATCTCATTTTAAAGACCTTGAGATGAACTTTGGTAAAGAATTTCCCTGCAGAGGGGTGTTTTTGCTTGCCTGGTCATATATATATATATATATATATATATATATATATATATATATATACATGTGTATATATATATATATATATATATATATATATATATATATATATATATATATAAAAATGCCCATAATCTCAATCATAAGAGGGGCCTAGGTTCTAATACAGAATCAATTGCACATCAACCTGCTCATAGCTGTGTTTATAACATAGCTGCCGGGCATCTATTCAAGAAACCAAGCACATTCATAGTTTCTGCTCTAGGAGTATGTGGGCACGGGGGAATCTGGTCTCCAGGGGGATTTTTAGTACACATAATACCTTTAGATCTTCTCCTCGGGATGCCATGTTATAAATAACAAATAGGGACACAACACTTATCTGCTTAACCTTGCATATCTTGATGTCAAAAGCTTAATGATCCCTCGTTGATGCCCTGGATGTTGGGAGGGGGGGGGGTGTTTCTAGACCGTGACCCAGACTACTTGCTCATACACAGTATGCTCAGGTAATGTAAGTACTTTCTTTCACCTGGATATAAGACACGACTATGGCAAGCGGTATGTTCACCCCCTGATATCAGTTTCTTCATTTGATATCAGAGTTTTTGTCACTGATATCACAGTTTAAGGATTTGATATCAGAGTTATTCTAGGAAAACCCCTGTATCAGGCTGATAATGTAGTTTATACCAGAAATTGGGGTTAATTGACTGATATTTCAGTTAAGCCTCAGTATCGGGGCAAAACAGCAGTTTCTCAAAAACTTTGATATCACAGTTTTTAACTCTGATATCAATAATTCTAGCTGTGATATCATAGATTTTATCTTTGATATCAAAGTTTTTAGATGTGATATCGATGTTTTAATTCTGATATCAGAGTTATTAACTGTGATATCAGTTTTAAACTTTGATATCAAAGTTTCTGATAAACTCATGTTTCATCCCGATACTGGAGTTTACAGAATATGAGAAATAACAGAAGATAATTAACACAAAGGCTTATTTTCTCTAATTAAAATGAAAAAGAAGCTGTGGAAATGAATGTATCACAATATCAGTCTGATATGGCAATATTTCGGAAAACTCTGATATCAGACCAGGAAACTGTGATATCAAAGTTAGAAAACCCTGATATCAAATTCTAAAATTGTGATATCAAAGTTAGAAAACCCAGGTATCAAGGGGTAAATATTTGGCTTGCCACACACGACAAACCACTTGTCCACTTTTTTTGGGACATTAATTATACACTGTATTCTGTTTCACCTTCTCTCTCTCTAGTTATATGTAAACATGATGTATAGAATAGTTAAGTATAACTTAAAGTAATCAAATTATTGCCAACCTAGGGTCGACCATTACACAACGGCTAGGCACAAGAAACTGCAGACCTCAGACATGGTCTTCATTGCTGGCCACTCTCTCCCTGCCTCCACCTTGGATGGATAAGTGACTGTTATAAAACCTACAAGTGTTTTCGGTAGAAATGGCCCATATTTGGATGGTAAAATGAACATTTTTCATGAGAAATCAACCTATATGCCTGTTACTGGTGGCCATGGCAACCATTCCAATATTCAAAATTTGCAGATTTTCGTCCCAATATTTGGCAATACTCACCAAAAACCCAAAACTAAAAACAGAAATGGAAAATTCCCTCTAGATCAAAACCTAGGATAAAAATCACCATAATGTTATGTATTTTTTATGAAAAAGGCTAATTTTTTTTTTTTTAGACATTATCATGGTTTATAATGTATTACGAGCTTAATCGGCAATTTCAGATATGAAGAACGACCTATGTTCAAGGAGGGGTTCTGACATAACTCGGGTCTCCCCAACCCATTTTTAAAAGGGGTCTGGTCTCCCTTTACTGTCCTCTCTTATCCTCTGACCTTCATTCTCATTCAATGGGCTTCCCTAGCCCTTCGGGCCTCCCTAGCCCACTTAAAAGGGTCTACTTCTTATCTTTCCTATCCCCTCAGGATGTGTGTGGTGCACATATGCGCGGGCACTGACACATTCCTCTGTGAAATTGTGTAATGTCGTTCTCGCCATGAATATGACCTTAGCTGTCGAAATGGCGTTAAACATCTATTACTCTCTCTCTCTCTCTCTGACATAACTACTAGGAATATTCAAGGTTGGTTGCTACTTGTTGAGAATGAACCTACTGCACAGGTCTCTGCGCGCACAGGTATCTGTGCATAATAGTTGAACTGGTCAGAAGACACCATTTTTGGTAGAAACATCCTTGATATCCACAAGAGATTTCAGCTTGTTTGATGACAATGAAGCATTTTGTGATGCTTTGAAATTTGTGTATATTAACATTTAGATTTTATTTAGATATTTTTCCGATTTTGTTTTATGGCTATGTTTATAATCCTCAAATGTGACCAGACAAGCAAGAACATCCCTCTGCAGGGAAATTCATTATTAAAGTTCCTCTCAATATCTTTAAAATGAGACATAATTGGCTTAAATATTCCTAGTAGTTATGTCAGAACCAATCCTTGAACATAGGTTGTTATTCATATCTGAAATTGATGATTAAGCTATAAATACATTATAAACCATAATAATGTCTAAAAACACAATAGATCAGCCTTTTTCATAAAAAATACAAAACAATACAGTGATTCTTATCATAGATGTTGATCTTGAAGGAATTTTGTGTTTTTGTTTTCAGTTTTGGGTTTTTGGTGAGTATCCCCGTAAATTAGCATAAGAATCTGCAAATTTTGATTATGAGAATGGTTGCCATGACAACTAGGAACAGGTATATGGTTTGATTATAGAGTAATATTGCCCCTCCAATGCCCCCTTGGGGCCTAATGGGAAATTAAAAATCCCCCGCGTATGGGTGTTCTTCCTTGATGGGTCACAAATGTTCTAAACAAAATTGTGGAAGTGATCATAATGCTCAGAATATCCAAGGGTATAGCTAGAAACCATTTTATACTATAATTGTTGCCATTTTAACCATAATGCAATGCTCCAAATGTGAGGTTTTGTTCATTTTTGGAGCACTTATTTATTTTAAGGGTCCAAAACCCTAAAATTATGGGTGGGACCATTTGTCAACATTTTTTTCACAAGAAAGGTGTTTATGTAAGGTATTTTCTGAGAAAGTATAAAAAAATCTGATGACTTTCAATACTGTTTTCAGGCAAAAGTGTTAGTAAGATTATGTCAAATTGACCTCACTTCTTTCTAAAACATCACAATTTTACTCAGAATGCCTTGCTATATGGCTAAAAAAATCACTTTTGTCATTTTTTTCCATAAAAAGGCCTTCTACATGTGAAGTTTCATCTTTCTGTGAATTATGGTTGATATAGAGTAAAATCAAGAAAACTTTCACTATATTTTCTTTCATTTTAGAGGAAAACATTACATACTTTTAATTTTCAAAATTCTATATTTAAAAAGTAACTCGGGACCCCCATTTTTCTTTTCATTATTCATTTCTATATGATGTTAGCTGCCTCTAGACCAAAAATGAAGATTTTCTGATGAATTTAGGTAAAGAGTAGAGACCAACCTTAAGCCAATGATGTCTCATTTTAAAGATCTTAAGATGAACTTTGATGATGAGTTTCCCTGCAGAGCGGTGTTTTTGCTTGCCTGGTCACAGATTGTGGTATCTATGTCACCTATAATATTAGTAGCAGTCACGTGTTGGTGTCTCCTCACACCCAGTGACATTCTCATGCACATGAATAATGCCGTGAGTGTGGGGAGAGCATCAACTTACCTACCACCATCAGTACAGGGTGTACCATAAAACCTAGCATAAGCTGCTCCCTCGTATTTAAGCCCTACCCCAACTTTGTGAAGAGCTTTTATTCACGTCAGTAGTCAGAAAACTGTTGGTTTAGTCCTGTTGTATAGGGCGAAGATCCTGCCTAGTACATAAGCCGTACCCACAGTTTGGGCCAATCCTATGAGCCACACAGGATGTTAGGCTGCACCTTAAATGGTGGGTTTTGCGGTAGGCCTATAGCTATAGCTAGTGACTAGAATTGTACCCTGGGACCTGGTGAGGTGATAACGGATCGTTACACACTCTAGTAGGAGACCACTCAGGGACCACTCAGGGACCAGGTGAAGTGTTGTAAAGTGCTCCTGTGGATCCTCTTTGTCCCGCTGCTATAGATCCATGATTAATCTATAGGATCCATATAAGGAATAGATCTATATAGGTAAGTCATTCCTTATACGTTATAGCCTATCTGTAGGTAAGTCATCTTTGATATTGTGTAGTGTAGTTTTCGCTCCATGAATATGACCTAGGCTGTCGAAATGGTTTTAAACATCTATTACTCACTCACTGCGTCGGTTGTATGCAGTACGACTGACTGACGCCATACCTTTCATATATTTCATCTCTATGCAAAGGCCTCTGTGGGCAAACAAACCAATGCACTGCATTGACCAATGAGTGCATTAATGCAATCATGCACGACAGGCTGGTTGGCATGGTACAACGATGAAGTACTGGTGTGCAGTCATTGATGCATTATTCCCACAACATGCATGGTGCATAAATGATGATTAACCTTTAAAGTCCCCCTGCCCCCTCCCCCTCCATTATAGGAAAACAGGCCTCAACGTTCACTTTCCACCGGGCCGGAGATACTTAAAGTGCCCTTTAAGGATTCGGTAGATAGAGGGATATGAGTGACCATGAGTGTGAAACTTAAGGTATCGTGCATGCATATTGGGTTAGACTTTTAGCGTCATCCAATTCCACCTATATAGGTAATAGGACATCGTAATGGACAATCCAGATAGACAATGGAGGCTTACTAGGCCAGGTATCTATGTTAATCTAGGGATGAGGCAACTAAACCTATCCACCATACAGGGTCGGGAGATGTAGGCCTATGCATTGCTATGCATATTTCCCTCCCTCTCTCACTGTCTCTTTTTTACAATACAGTTTATATGGAAGATCACTCAATAGAAAAGAAAGTTGCATCAGGCACCACACTAATGTACATGTATACGATTCATGCCTCATTCAAATACCAGGTTTTTATAGCATATTTATATTCAAGCCATCTCTGTTGTTGGAAAAAATGTATAATTATGTTCTATACAAATGCCTTGTGGCAGTTCTGTTAAATATATAATTTTGACCAGGCAAGCAAAAACACCCCTCTGCAGGGAATTTCTTTATCAAAGTGCATCTCAAGATCTTTAAAATGAGACATCATTGGCTTAAATATTCCTAGTTGTTATGTCAGGACCCCTCCTTGAACATAGGTCGTTATTCATATCTGAAATCGTCAATTAAGCTCTCAATGCATTATAAAACATAATAATGTCTAAAAACACAATAAATCAGCCTTTATCATAAAAAATACATAACAGTATGGTGATTTTTATCATAGGTTTTGATCTAGAGGGAATTTTCCATTTCTGTTTTCAGTTTTTTGATTTTTGGTGAGTATCCCCAAAGATTGGCATAAAAATCTGCAAATTTTGATAATTGGAATGGTTGCCATGGTAACAGGCATATAGGTTGATTTCTCATGAAAAATATTCATTTTACCATCCAAATATGGGCCATTTCTACCGAAAACGGTGCATTTTAAATGAAACTATTGAATCCTGTATAAAAAATTAGCTAAATATATTTTTATAATGATTTTAGAGTAATTTTGCCCGTCCAATGTCCCTGGTGGCCAAATGGGGAACTAAAAATCCCCCGCGGAGGGGTGTTTCTTCTCGATGGGTCGTGTTTAATGTACCGTACCCCTTACTGCTACACTGTATATTATCGAAAAATATGCTTAGCACATCAGAAAAAAAAGAATAAAAAATAGGCTAGGAGAGAGACAAGTATATGCACTGACCTGCATGCTCAGGGATCTGTGTCCAAATGTAGAGTACATATATTACTTAGAAGTGCAGTGACGGTTATGGGTGGTTGCCTTTAACCCGCCAAAAGTACAAAAACAAAGAGACACAGGATGATAGGACTAAGGTCAGGGCATGGTAGGAGGAGGGGGGGGTGCCCAGGATTGTCGGCAGTCAGATGGCAAAAGGGGGGGGGGTCTATGGATTATGGCATGGGTATGTTATATGATATACCAAATTAACTAACAAGTGTCACATTGACTTTAACTCTTTATAAGTGTCAAATATACAATGACACCGTTTATGGAAGAGTAGGAATCGATTTGACACTGTTGTTCATGGGAGTCAATGATGGCAAAAGTGTCTATTAGATTTTGACACCCTTCATGAACAGTGTCAAATGGGCTAGAAAGAGTGTTGAACTCTGCTTGGCACGTCAAACAGTGTTATTTTAACATGTCCTTTCTCTGTGTGCAGTTAACGTATGCATGGCATGCAGCACTACCACTGGGGGCAAAGGGCAATCTATTTAGTTATATAATTAAATTTTGCCTTTTGACCTCCTTTTTACCCTTACGACCTACGGATTATCCTTTACACTATTTATAGAAAGGGTGAAAATTATATGGATTCTCTGGTGCCAGCTCATATTTTGTATTAAGGGAATTTATGTATGTTGTCTACTTGATATGTGTCTGCTCTCAATACTAGACTGTCGTTTTAGCTTTTATTTCTATAATTATTTAGAATCACCTGATGTCCTATACTATATTAACCCTTGTAGAGCTTTCGCTTAGTCATTGCTCCAGCATGTTCATTTATCGTCACTATAGCTGCACTCAAAGGGGAATAAGGGTTAATGGTTGCATACGTAGACAAAACCGGCCAAGTAGAGCAGGACTTCATACTATAATGTAGGGCGTTCAGTCTATTTTTAGATAATGGAGAAAAACTTTTATTTTCAACCAGAAATGACTAAGGGGTAATACAAAACTGAAAGAATTGTACTTCTATCACCAATATTTCCTTTGTAAAAGAGCTTTTTTTCTGTCAGAAAAGGGGGTTTGGGGACAGACACACTCACTCACCATAGAAAGTGGTATAGACTGCTGGTGAAGTTTCTGTGAATGTGGGGAGGGCCCTGCAGTTTGTGCACCCTGAGCAGCCTCTGCAGTGAGTGGGGCCTACCTGTGTTATAGTAAAGGTACACACAGTGCAGTATTTGGGAACACATATTTGGGATGACAATGTAGCCCTATATCATAATAGTTCTATGCAATCAATGCTGGATTGATTTGCCTAGATTAGCCCAGCATTATAGCCATGTCTGGAGAGGCAGTTTTTGAACAGCTACCGTATCATCGTGTTCAAGCGCCCCGGCGGTCTTTAATTTGGCGGCATTAATTCCCTGGCACTTATTCAGGATACAGTTTTCAGTGCTTAAGAGATATTTCAATACACCCCCGGCGCTTATACAAGACAGGTGGTTCTTCAAATACCGGCGCTTGAACACGACGATACAGTATCAATTTCCACTACCAAAGTGCATGCCTCCCTAGGCAGCTCAATGTAGTCACTCCTCATTTACTCATTCATATAAAACCATGATTTTACTACTATAAACATTTTGAACAATGGCATGTATGTGTGGTATGAAGCCATAGCTTCCCATTTAGTATACATCTTCATGTTGTATATTGAAGGTAAATGCAAATAAATGCAGGATTAGTCTGAGAAGAGAGGAAAATAGCTGTTTGTCTGTGCCCTGTGTGCCCTCTGAACACCCTATATAGTGTAATCACCAATGAATAACACTCACTACACTACGATTTGAAGCTGTCCAGGGGTTGGTTTTAATATCACTAACGACAACATGGGGCTCATGGACTCAACATAGCCACTATGTTGTTGTCAGGGATATGGAAACAAACCCCAGGTTGCCATTATTCAGTATAGACAATGTGGATTCAATTGTACAGGGTTCCACGTGCAGCATCCACCATGGTGAATGTCATTGGTATCGTGGTGATCCTCATCTTCTATGCGGCCATCTTTGTGGTGGGAATAATAGCCGCTAGGAAGTTTAGGCCGGCTGCAGGATCTACAGACATAGATGTATCTATGGTGGCTGGCCGAAACCTGGGCCTCTTTGTAGGATTCTTTACGATGGCAGGTTAGTGTGACTGATGTAAGGTCTACTTTAAAGATTTACACGTTGTTTCCCCCTGCATGAAGTTTTGGATTTAGCTTTTCTCAACATTGTTTAATATACCATTTAACTTTAGATTTAGGCCTATGCATAAAAAGCCTTTCTACATAAATCATAGGGCGGTAGATTATTCGTCTCTATTAGTTTTATATTCAGCAAGAAACATGGGTGTGCCCCCCTCCATTTTCAAATCCTGGATCCGCCACTGTTTGTTTGCATCATTCAAAACCATAAGAATCTCGCGTAAAACAACTACTTACCTTAAGGGGTGCATCCACTGCTGACGGATGGACCATCCATCGGTTTCATCCGTCTTATTTATCATTGATTTCTATGGAGCAAAAAACAGATGAAGGGAGATGGATGGCCCATCCATCGGTTTCATCTGTCTTATTTATCATTGATTTCTATGGAGCAAAAATGGATGAAGGGAGACAGATGGTCCATCTGTCGGTTTCATCCATCTTATTTATCATTGATTTCTATGGAGCAAAAAATGGATGAAGGGAGACGGATGGTCCATCTGTTGGTTTCATCCATCATTGGTTTCATCCGTCTTATTTATCATTGATTTCTATGGAGCAAAAAATGGATGAAGGGAGACGGATGGTCCATCCGTCGTAATGGATGCAGGCCTTTACCTACCATCATCTCGCCTGGAAGCCATGATGCACTCAATTAGAGATTAGGTTAATAATTCTGACACTGTTACAGCTACCTTTGTGGGCGGAGGATATATCAATGGTACAGCTGAGGGCACAGCAAACGGTGGATTAGCATGGACGTTAACACCGTTTGCTATATTTCTTGGCACCACCATAGGTAAGAGGTTCATGCACAGAAAAAAATCCATGTAAGTTGGTCTAACTTAACTTAATCAAAACGGCCAAATAATCTTAACTAGTACATATATATATATATATATATATATATATATATATATATATATATATATATATATATATATATATATATATATGACTAATGTGTGACTAGTTTATGTTAGTCACACTGACTATCCAAATCAGTTTCTCTCTCCAAGCACAATCTTGAACAAGGTATCTGCTGGGAGTTTCAGGCAAACTAACCTATCTTAGCCACTGTCACTTAGTCACAGTGATTAAGATCCCTAAGTAACTTTGACTAAATTATATTAGCATAGTGTTGCCTTTATCACATCAGGTGGCAGTGTGGTTTGAAGCAGGCTTTTCTGGTGGCTGTGTACCATAAATTGTTTGACGGATGTCAAAATGATGGTGATTTTCAGGCACTGTATACATTTGAGGCTTTTATAATTCAATATAACATGAAGCTTGACAAAATATATCAAATATATAGGTTGATAATTTATTTAATAAACTAGGTAGACAGATAGTACCACCTTTTCAGTGGGAATCTAGATAAGTAAAATATCCACAGATGTATAGATCTGCTTCTTTGTGGGGAATCCAGAGTAACTTGACTCGGGTAATGAAAAATGACATGAGGCATTACACATGCTTCATAAATGATGAGACAATGATTTGTGGGATGTGGATCATATTATTATGGAGCTTAGGGTGTACACTCACCTTTTGAAATAAACAAAAAGTATTAGATTGCATACTTAGTCAAAACCACCAAGGAATCAAAATCAGGCAAGCCAAGGCAAGTTGGGCACTTTGACTAATGGTTAGTAGTATTTGACTAAGAAAAACCTAGACACTTAGGCACATGCTTTTGACTAGGTATTGTTAAAAAGTTAGGCTTTTTGACTAACATCTGACTAAAATTTTGAACATTATATTTTTTTTCTTTGTGACATTGCTACACCTATTGGATTTTTATTTTGTGATTGAAGTTGCTTAGTCTAGGCACCGGGCTTAATGTCTACTTCACGTTTTTCTCTGATCCCCGGGCTCAGATCACATTTAGCTTTGCACTCCACCTTTTACAACATTTTAGCTGTTCTATCCTCTTATGTAATTCCATCATCAGCTGGATTGCTGTATGCGCCCATTATGAGACGGCGACGTTACGTCACTATGCTGGACCCGCTACAGGAACGCTATGGAGACTTCATGACTGGACTCCTATTCATTGGTGCCACGTTTGGTGACATGTTATGGGGCGCCTCCATCCTAACTGCTCTGGGTGAGAACTAACAACTCACCTCAAAATAATTAGACATCATCTTCCTTGAATTCATAATTTTCTCTTCTCTGTCTCTCTCTGTCTGTCTATCTCTCTGGACTTGTTAGAGCTACGTATTGGGGTCATCTACAAGTAGAATCCTACATTGTGAGCTTTTTTGTCAACCCCACAATGAATGTCAGAATGACACGGTTTGTCTGTGCATATTTCAGACAGTACCATCACCTACTGCCCCCTACTGAGTACTAAACATTGCACCCCACATATTCAGACACGATAACCCCATAATGACAGACATTGCTTCCCACATATAGCAGTAACCCCATGATTACAGACATTCGACACAACATAAAAAGATACAGTTGATCCCAATTTAATCCAAACTTTAAATTCATGTGTGTGTGTTTGCCTGTGTGTGTGACGAAGAGAGCATAGGTTGACATGCTTCATTTCAACTCCTCGGTTTCAACACATTTGGCTGATAGCCCTTGCAATAAGCTTCGATTTGCACCCGGTGCCGTGTCTCTAAGTGCAACGGTTCACAAGCTAGAGCAAAAACAATTCTTTTACGGACCCCATCACGCAGCGGAGGCACTTTTTCCCAAATAGTCTGATGGTGAGCAGATGATGCCTGCATCATGTAGATGCAAGAGCTAATGCCCACTGAGCCATAATGTCTCCACACCCAACAGAGAACCCATAGTCTAACATTTTGAATAGGGACTCTTTTACGATACTTCCGCTAAAATCTTCAAAATTAAATAGCTCAGCAACCGCTGGTCCGATCGACTTTATCTTAGGTGCATTTTGAAGGCCATGGAGGCCGCTTTCTTGGTAGTCTGGAGCCAAATGTACAAAAGAGGCTTGATAAAGGGGTGCTGAGCATTTTTTGTTAAAATTGTTTTTAGGGTTGAATTAGGACAATTTGAGTCTAAAACCAATTTTAACAAAAAAATGCCCCTACCCGTCACATATCCTGAAAACGGACCCTGACAAGAAGTTTCCTGCTTTTGCTAGAACTGGGGACTTGGAAGGTCACCTATCAACTGCGGACCTGGAAATTAACTGGGGACTTGACCAAGTGGGGAGAAGAGGGAATGGTCAGTGTGAACACATATCTGTCTCAGTGTGTGTTGGTGTGTTATTTAATAAAATATATTCATGAATGAATAACAACATGACCCCACTATATTCAGACATTTTAACCCCAGAATGTACATATGTACATGTATGAAATGTGCTCCCTGCGATGAGAAATTGTACTTTTTCCCAACCCCACAGTGCACAGTCAAAACTTTCCCCACAATGTAGCTTTAGTAGGTATGGCTGTCTGTCTGCCTCTGTCCGTCTGCCTGGCTGTCTGGCTGTCTCTGTCTGTCTGTCTGTCTGTCTGTCTCTCTCTCTCTCTCTCTCTCTCTCTCTCTCTCTCTCTCTCTCTATCTATCTATCTCTCAGTGACCTTTTAAGAGCCCACCACATAAGATCACTTTACCTTACTTTATCAAAATGTGGCAGTTAAGGCCCATGTCTTCTATTCCGATCATCTAATGAAAGTCGGGCCTCCCCAGCCCCAGGCCATCTTTAAAAGGGGTCTATGTCTTGCTTTTCTATCCTCTCTGAGTGTGGGTGGTGTCCATATGCGCGGGCACTGGCACATATTCGTTCCTTGAATCTCCTCTTTCCTGTCCCCTCTTTCTTACATGTGTCTGGTGTCCATATGCACGGGCACAGGCACATGTATTCCTTTGTGACGTGATGTCTAATGTACTTTTTCCGCCATGAATATGACCTTAGCTGTCGGCTTGGCGTTAAACAACCATTACTCACTCACTCACTCACTCTCTAATGAAAGCCCGGGATAAAAACAATGGAAGATTGTGATGATACTCATAATAATATATAGAAGGGGATTTGAGATTAAGATAAATTTTCTTGCACTTATTCTGTGACACTATACATAATCCAATGAAGTAGGCCTAAATGGTCGTAAAATGTCAGAACAAATCGTTAGTTAAAACATCTATACATTTGTAGGTACAAGTCTGTCAGTGGTTCTACAAATCCCTGTGTGGGTGGGTATCATTGTGTCTACTGTTGTGGGCGTGGCCTACACCATATTTGGGTACATGGTGGCTGTAGCCTACACAGACATCTTACAGCTGTTTTTCATGGTACTGGGCCTGGTAAGTCGACTCTAATACACGTTTACATAGCCCACTGCATGAAAGCTGGGGTTTATGGCTAGTTAAGAATTGTTTAAATCCATTAACTCCTGGTTCACCAACTGGACATGAGTCGTGAAATAAGCAATAAATGCTCAGACTTGTCGGGATTCATTCATAATGAATTTGCTCCGCGTGGGGGGGGGGGGGGGGGTCCCACGGCTCTTATACGGGACAGAGCCATTGCTAGTACCAAACAAATTTCCTAGGTGGCTCATGTATATATAGTCGGGGGCCGGATCAGCACTTGGCCTCTTTGTACAGTTTACTTTGGTTGGCCCTTCCTAATAGTCTATATGAAGCTATATTCTAAAAATCTATAGCTTTGGATAGCAAATACTTTAAACTTAAACAATATTAGCTTTATATAGAATTAGTACTTCAAATACAAGAGAAATTAAACTTTAAAAGTTTTCTTAGAGGGCACATATAATCCAGGCTGAGTAAAACCAAGCCATTGATCCCCCTATCAGGCTAATCCCCTCCATTCACACCTAAAACAATGGACAGGTACATAAGGTGATTAAGATAGAGGCAGGGGCAGTCTTATCAATTCCCATTGTTTTCTGTGAATGGAGGGGAAGATAAGAGATTACCCACAATCCTCTTTCAGGTCCAAGAGGCTGTCGGGGGCCAGTTACATAACTAATTTCAAAATGGCCACCCCCATACAGGAATGGCTCTGTTCCCTATACCTTTTTATACAAAGGGGGGTGGGGCAAAAATAAGAAAGCTTGACAGCATAAAATTTTCAATAAATGGCCCGTGGGGACACTATTTACCGCATTATGCTATCTCAAAGGGATTTTTACCACAAATGTTTCAGTGCAATGCTACATTCTGGCACTGGGGAGATTGCTCCCCGATGTTCACAAGCTTTGTGGCAATATAACTAGTTCTAGAGTTACATTTATCGTTCATTTTCTACAGGTGTTAGCATTACCATTTGCCTTCACTCACCCTGCAGTAGGTGACATTGGTAAGACGTCTGATAAGTGGCTCGGGTCTATTCCTACAGCCAGTATCTCACCATGGATAGACTTCGCAATCATACAGGTTGGTACACTAAATACTTTGGCTATTTATCACTGATAATTCTACTTAAGCAAAGACCCCCAAGGCTTTGAACTAAGAGCAAGTGCAAACATGTGCATGTCTCTCCAACATTTCGAAAATGGAAGATGGAATATCAGTCATCATAATTATGCCAACTTTTGATAAACATAATCCTACCCCGACCCCTCAGAATATATAGTAGACAGACAGCATATCAAAGAGCCAGCCCGGCAACACCCCACACATCAAACAACGAAATACAGCATTTCAAGGGAAAGAAATTTCCTGTAGCCTATGGCCCTAAAACACTGCTGAACCGATACCTTTGTGCCGCCTATAGGATATACCTCCAACTTCAAACACATTCTGTCTCCCCAGTGCTCAGCAGTGGTCAATTTAATGCTACTGCTCATTATTCACACTAATTACACGACCTCTGTGATTTTGGGTGCTTTTTCTGGATATTCCCATTCTGATACCTGTCTATATTGCAGGTCTTAGGAGTGCTGATATCCTGGATATCGGCAATCCTAGGAGTGCTGATATCCAGGATATCAGCACTCCTTGTCCATGTCACATGTCACATGTCCTATGTTACATGTTAAAACCCACAAAATTTTCATGGCCAGGGTAGGGGTCGAACCTGCAGTCTCAGATCCCAAATCCAACTCCCTATGCATTGCACCACAGGGACTGATGAGAAGTGGTTGGCTAGAACCAGGTCTTGATATGATTCAAAGCCCGGGGAGGTCACTCACATATAGCTACTATACATTGAAAGTGTGAAAATCCCCAGCAGTCTGGGTTGTGACCCCCCCCTAGTTTTGTCGCTACTGCTCGCATAACGGCGATGACTGCGGGCTGTCCGCTGCCATAGCCGCGAGACGCGGAATGCATTCAAATAAAACCAAGCCAGGTGCCAAGGTGTATCGCCCGGTGGTCTAGTGGTTAGTGCATTGTGCTCAGCTGCTAGAGGTAGGCGGGACGATTCCTGGTCCGGGTGCATCTTTTTTTTGCCGTGTGTCCGCTGCCATTACCGCGAGACGTGGGACGCATTCAAAGCAAACCAAGCCGGGCGCTGAGGTGTATCGCCCGGTGGTCTAGCATATTTTTTTTCGCCGTGTTTACACACACTAGGCCTATGGCAGCCTTCGAGTCCCAGGAAAGGATTTTTGTTTTCAACTTGTTTTTATTGATATCCTATTGATTATTTATTGATTTTTTTTATTGATTAATCGTGTAATAAAAACAGTATTGAATGGGCTAAAGGGAACCTCATTCAGTGTATCGTAGGATATCGTACGGCCACTCGTTACGATATCCTACAATACACTGAATTCGGTGCCCGTTAGCCCATTCATTACTCTCTTACTAACCTCTACTACCATATTGCTGCCTATGTTACAGGTAGGTGGGTCCATCCCATGGCAGACCTACTTCCAGAGGGTACTCTCAGCTAGAACTGTATCACATGCACGCATCACAACTATTGCAGGAGCATTTGGTGCTCTTTTCTTGGGTGTCCCTCCTATTCTCATTGGGGCTATTGGTGTTTCCACTGGTGAGTATGGGTATGTTTGTGAATAATGACATTTTGAGATATACCAGTCTGTGCAGAAACTGCAGGGCAGAGGCAATGTCTACTAGGCCTACTTTGACCAATTCAATGCCTTGCTAGGGAAAACGTTAATTAAAGATTTATAAACTTTAAAAGTTCCTGTTAGTCCTTCTTCTTTTATGCAGAGAGAAAATACCATTTCCTCTTTGTTTGAAATCAAAAATCGCAAGACTTTTCAGTAGCCCTGTTCTACAAATACCAATATGATGTTTCTGTATTGCAGATTGGAATGCTACAGACCTAGGTGTGAGCCCTATTGGTACTGATGATGTTAATAAGATCCTGCCACTAGTTCTACAGTACCTCACTCCAAAACCAGTAGCTATCATTGGTAAGGCCATTATGTGATCATTTAACCAATTAAGGGTTACAGGGCGGCTCTGGGTTAATGCTCTATTGGTAACCCAAAAGATGGGGGTGATGCTCATATTGAGAACAAATGCAGTCAATAATCAAGGAAGCAAGTAGAAGTTGACCAAAATATTTTACTATAGCTCAAGGCCTGGCATCATTGGTGGCTGCCTTCATGTCATCCTTGGACTCCACCTAGGGTGGCCGGAGCATTTTTATCAAATGATATGGTAGACAACTATCATGCACCTACTTGTAGACCTGATATTGACATTTAGTAAATACATCATACTTAGTCGATAGACTAACTACAACCCAGCCTATAACTAATTCAAAATGTGTCACCACTGAACCCCTTCAGACAGATCTGAGTCTCCCTATTGAGAATAGACTTGCTCCACATACCCCAGCAATGGCACAGATCTACCACCTAGTGAGAACTGTAGGTACCATATCTGAAGACACTTACATAGGCTTGCATTTGTGATGCCACTGACTGGTTTCTGCCAATATGGAAATTATCCTGGTTTTCTCAATTCCTAATAGGGAATGCTCACAGGAATGTAAGTCACAAATTCAGAATTCCTGAAAAGTGGCAGCGAATACATGCATGCCTGTGTCCAGCTGGTGGAGCCCTCTAGTGACATTTTCTGCAAACAAGGGGGGATAGGGCCCCAAACAATGTGTCACAGCAGTATTCCGCCCCAGTAAACCTAGGACAGCTAAATAGTCGCAACTAAAAACAGTGTTTTGCTTGGTATAATCAGTGCCAGGGGACCTTATTTTGTGGTACCAGAAGAAAGTAACGATTTGGGGGGGGGGGGAAAGGTGCAAAAGATTTTTGGTCACCATGGAAACTTATTGTGTCAGAGAGGGGTCCAACGTTATGTACATTTATGACCTGTCAGGGGCGCCTGTATCATTTCATGGTGGTTTCTATGTGATATCTGTCAGGTCTATGTGATATCTGTCAGTTCTGGCAGCAGTGGTGGCTGCCTTCCTGTTATCCTAATTATAAAACTTTGCCTATGTTATATCTGCCAGATCTGGCAGCAGTGGTGGCTGCCATTATGTCATCCTAATTACAGTAAAACTTCGTTACAACAAACTAGTTGTTACAACCTCAAAAGATTCCTTACAACCAAATTTCGTTGTACCCAGGTTCAGCCTTCAGGAAGCTTCAATGAACCTCTAGACCCCTTTGCAGATATAGTGAAATTTGGTTATAACTCTTTTATAATGGAATTTTGCTTATAAGAAAGATGGTTTTGTCCCAATTTTCTCTCCCACAAATGCCTGCCAAATTTATTCCTTTATAGCAACTTAGGTAGGCTTTCTCAAAAATGGTGAAGGTGGGGGGGGGGAGATTCAGCCTCCAGTGCCCCATCCCCCCCCCCGAGTGACATCAGAATGAGAGAGGTCCCCTCACTCACCTGTTTAGTGACCAAACTTCTACATGGGCGTATAACACCTTCCCCTCCCCCTTCATTGTCTCCTGCCACTCAGACTAGCTCCAGGGGAGCATTTATTGTTTATTTTCCCAACTTTAGTAGTCCAAATTACTTCATTATAAGCAAGTGTAAGCCTATAGTAGTTCGTTGTAACCAAGTTATTTTACTATAGAAATACATAAGAGAAATTTGTGATTTGGCATTTTTGTTTGTTATATCCAAATTTCGTTGTAAGGGAGTTTGTTGTAACCAAGTTTCACTGTATAACACTTTGCCTATGTTAATATGTCTGTCATGTCTGGCAGCAGTGGTGGCTGCCTCCCTGTTATCCTAATTATAAAACTTTGCCTATGTTATATCTGCCAGATCTGGCAGTAGTGGTGGCTGCCATCACCTAATTATAACACTTTGCCTATGTTATGTCTGTCAGGTCTGGCGGCGGTGGTGGCTGCCGTTATGTCGTCCTTGGACTCTATCATCCTCAGTTCCAGCTCCATGTTCACCCAGAACGTCTACAGAATGAGCTTCAGGAGGAAGGTAGGGAACATTCATATTCAGCCACCAGATACGAGATCCATTTACATTGAATGCATCAATCACAATAAATATCTCGACACCCAATAACCTCTAGCGTCTAAAAATAATAAGTACTGGGTATTTTTTTTCTCTTTTTAAAAAGAATATACTAAGTCTGTTCTTTTAAAAATCGTTTTCAAAACCATTTCTCTTTCTATTTTCTTTTCAAATTTTCATTCTTTACAAAACTGTGTAAAATGGTCCAAACGAAATCGTTTGAAGAAAGATCTGAAGTATTGCTCTTTGTAATCTTTACAAAAACTTTTTATATTCTTTTAGTGAGAAGAAAATACTTTGGTATTTTCTTTTGTCCAAAACCTGTTGCTCAGGGTCAAGTTAGGGCCACCTCTTGAGGTGGGGATAAGGAATTCGAAAACTTCCACATAGATTTTTAAATATATTTTTCTTCAGATTATCAAAGAATATGACTTTACAAAGGCTATAAACATAAAAGAATTCACAACAATGAATTTGGTAACGTTTTGACTAAAGTCATGTGTAAGATTTTCTTCATATTTTCTTTATATTTTCGTTCTTTATAGAATCTTTCCAAAATCTTTTTATGGATATGCAGATAGGGTCATGTGACTCTCTCCTATGGATGGTTGGTCTATGGATAATCTTTTTGAAATCGTTAAACAAATTTTTCCTCTATCTATAATCTTTAAAGTTGAAAAATGAAATTACAAAGAGAAATGTAGCCTTTCTCATTTGAAAAGGAAAATACAAAGAAAATCATTACATGAATATTTAATTTTTGTCACATGATCTCTGAGAACCAATGATTGAAGGGAACCCCTCCTGACATTATGACATCATAGGGTGTTTCCCAGGTCTGTTCATCAGAATGCACGTATCAGCATAGAAACAATGTAGAATTCATTCTCTGAGAATATAATAAAGATTGTAGTATTCTAAAGAAAATTCAAAGAATGAAACAGTTTTTCTTTCTATGTTCTTTACATGTTGATTTTCTTAAAAATATATTGAAATACACTGAAAAGAATTTAAAGGGGGAAATGGGGTTTCCTTCCAAGTTGAATATTTTCTTTATTAGATCTTTTCTCTAAAAAGATTATATAAAGATTTCTTGAAAATAAGAGCAAAACTACCCTGGTCTCTTAAACTTAGGTGTACTGGGATGTTCCTAGGTTGAAACCCCAAGTGACTGTTTCTAGGTTCCTCCATGAATATTGTGCTTGTCTAAATTACTGGAGTATAAATACAAACCATAGCCCTTGGACCCAAATAAGCATGTATGTTAAGTACCAATCTTTTTGTAATGAAGATAGCAATGCCTCTTGGATTACTACATGTATGCCTGTGGAACCTAAATCACTTCGCTAGGTTGCCCAGCTTAGCATGACTAGGAGTACCATTTATTGGGTCTAGTAGAGTGGTACTACGCTTATGGTCAAAATGAGCTGGTGACCTCCCTGTATGGTGCTAACACCTGGTGTGGGATACCTGCAATACTCTCAATACCTTTTCCACCATGATTTATTATCTTGTTGCTGCTGTATCTTGTATGGTTTAGAAACTAAGGTGCGCGATCTAGAAGTGATTTGGGTTGTCCAGACATTTTGGCAATCTGAAAAGCATTGGGACCATCAACTACCACTCAGGTCACATTTGTCTGTTGTGAACATGGTTCTATACTCCCTGGTCAGAAAGTTATTCTCATCCTCACATGGGGGCGCCCATGCATGTGTCATAAGCTACACCTCTTCTGTACTGTACCAAGCCAATGATCATGACGTGGTATTTTCTATAGAGCGGTACGACAAGAAAGCGTGGCTTTTCAGAGAGGTTCTTGATAAACCATGTGCCTATGAAAGATAATTGTCTTGTTAATCCCCTGATGCAAATTGGCAATAGGTCTACACATATATATCATGTCGACCTGATTGCATAAAAGGACTGTGTGATCCATAAAGAATAAAAATTACCTGTTCAGCTAATTAGTCAAATTATTGAATTTCCCCATTGCCTTGCAGGCTTCCCAAACGGAGTTGATGGTGGTGCAGCGCGTGTCATTGTTTCTGACTGCTGCTATATCTACAGTGCTGGCACTCTTCCTCAAGTCCATCTTTGCCATGTTCTACCTGGCAGCAGATATTGTCTTTGTCATCATGTTACCTCAGCTTACCTGTGCACTAGCCACAGACACAGTTAATGCCTATGGCTCCTTTGTTGGCCTAGTGCTTGGCCTATTTCTAAGGATAGCTGGGGGTGACCAAGGGCTCAATATACCAGTTCTCATAAAATACCCCTTTTATAATAAGGAACAGGGTCAAGTCTTTCCATTTAAGACATTTGCCATGGTGTGTTCTCTTATATCCAATCTTGTAGTTTCTAATCTGGTGAGGGTTTTATTTAAAAGGGGTATTATTCCTAGGAAATTTGACTTTGCTGGGTGCTTATTAGAAAAGAAAAAAGATGAAATTATGGACCAAAAGGAGACAGATAAGTTTAAGTCAACAGACCAGATTTTGTACGATACAAAGTTGTGATGGTAAAAAACAAAGATTTTTTTTAGCGTAGTAGACTTAGTTGTAGGTCTCCTAAAAGCAAAATATTTTGTATTTACCCCATAGTTATCCATGTGCGTATGCCTCTCTTCAATTAAAAAACAAAATTAATAATTACCTGCACTTTGCAAGTATAGCCAGTGAAGCCGACGCTCCTTCTCGGCACCCTGGCACTCTCTAGCCCCCTCCCTTTCTGGCCTCACGCTCCCGTGGCCCATTGGTCACGCCTCACCAGTGAGCAAACTGTTGTCACATCCAAATAGCACCCTCCCCCCAACAGGGCACAAGCACCGCACGCACCTTTTAACCATTTAACCCTTTAAGGGCCACTGATGCATTAATCCGATTTACCATCGCTCGTCATGATGCACCAATGAAGTGCTGGCGAGCAGTCTCACCAGCACTTCACTGGTGCATCATGACGACCAATAGGTATAACACATTAATGCTCAGCCAAGTGGGACAGCCCTGATGTGATCAGATGGATGTTAGTGACCATTGGGACACCTCAACTACCCAATTCTATTGGTTTCCATGTATGTCGGCCATCTTGGTTTTCGGAAACACAGGGATCCAGGTCATATATGGTCAATTTTGAACTTTTATAGTGATCAAGTGGATGTTAGTAGCCATTGGGACACCTCAACTACCCAATTCTATTGTTTTCCATGTGTGTCGGCCATCTTGGTTTTTGGAAAGACAGGGATCCAGGCCATATATGGTCAATTTCGATCTTTTAAAGTGATCAGGTAATGATCATAGAGTCATAGTAATGATCCTAAAGTCCTAGACCATGGGAGATCTCGTTACTCACAATTTGTCAGCAATTAGTCAATATATTATGCTAGTAATTACTCACTATTTGTCAGAAATTGTACACCCAAAAGAAATATGGCACTGCAGCTCTGCTGTGCTACTTCCTTAAAATGTATCACATACATCCAAAAGAAAGATGGCACTGCAGCTCTGCTGTGCTACTTCCTTAAAATGTATCACATACATCCAAAAGAAAGATGGCACTGCAGCTCTGCTGCGCTACTTCCTTGAAAATGATCATATACAAATCCTAAGCCTTTTTGCCCTCGTACCAGATTTAAAAGCTCACTGCTGTGTGTGTTAAAGTAGTAGACAGGAGAAGAAACAGAGTTTCCACTGTTTTATTGCACAATCTTAACAGCAAACATTCAATTACAATCATAACCTCTCATCACAACCAGTAACTTGATTATAACATTATATCATCTTGTCTTCAGTTCCACAGTTCCAATACAATTTCTGATAAAATAAGAATATTTCATTTTCACTGGTCAACAAGTAATTATAATAATAGATTATAATGTATATATATATATATATATATATATATATATATATATATATATATATATATATATATATATGCATCATGTCCCAATCTTATCTGTACCTGTACATTAATAAAAACAATATCAGTGAACAATACCAATGTATCACCTTCAAAAGTAGTTTGTAAATGAAAAAGATAGACACAGATTTTGGTCAAGAAAATTGAGGGGCAGAGGGCAATAGATTAAAACAGAAGTCCCAGGATTAAGTAATACTTTGGATAAAAACAAATAGGGGAGTTATACTAAGTTGACTCAATGGCACATCTACTAGTACTGAGATCCGAAATAACAAAGGCAGTGTTTGTTATACGAGTAGAAAAGGGAAAAAATATCATTTCGGTTCCACTCATTGTTCTAAGTACTTAATTACATAAATAAATAGGCTCCTCTCTCCAGGACTTTGTAACAAAGAGATTAGATTCTAGAAAATGTGAAGAATAATTTTTGTAGTGCCTGCATAAGACACAAAGGTTAGACTTGAAACTATTTACTGTTTTCATGACATCTCGACCTTTCCCGTACACATGATTCAATATTCCCTCTGTTCAAAGCTTACCCTTCTCACATCTGTGCCTCACTGTGCATGCCCTTAATGCATTGACACACGTGGCAGTAGAACGTGATATGTACAATTCTATGAGAGAGGCAGACTAAAGCAGTTAATTCCTTTAGGATCACCTAGATGCAGCAGTGCATCATGCTCATGCCGAATGAAGTGTTGACGATACTCGCCAGCATTTCACTGGTGCATCATGCCGTTCCTGCATGAGTGTATCAACCCAGTAGGTAGCCCTGGTGAATGAAATGCCATGGAGCCCTGCATTGATGCATCATGAAGACCGATTGGCATGGTGGACTATTGCCTTGAAGTGTTAACCCCTTTAAGGGAAGCATGATGTGTGTCATTTCATGCCTCCATGATGCACCAATGCAATGCTGGCGAGGACCATTGAGGTTCTCAACCACTGTGACAGGAACTGCAAAAAGGGCCCTTAGTGCAGGGTGCATCAAGGTCCCTATTCCCAGGGCCTGTCATCACTGCAGATGGTCGACATCACATATGAATGCAGCCCTGGAGAGATACACTATGATGTCCCTAAAGAGTTAGTAAAGAGCAGTTTGATGTGATTGCCTACTGACTGTTAAAAGCTGTAGAGTACAACAGTGTAAAGTGGATTTGTCAAATTGATTTCATGTAGAAATAGGCAGAGGTCCATTCAATAACCTCCATTCAATATATCATTCCACAATCGTCTTACAAAAGCATTCCATTACAAAAAGCTCACTTATTAATTCAGTGTAAATTTGGAGTTCTAAACTCTGATTATAGAATGCCCTTTTACATCCTTCGGTATTTAATTACTTACTAAACATTCAACGGCCAACTGATGAAGAATAAACAGCTTTGTAATACATAACGTAGAAATACCATGGACTTTGTTAATTGCATTTCAAGCAACTAATAAACGGCATAGAATTAGTGTAAACTAAGTTCATTCATTGTTAGGACAAAAAATAATTATGTCTATGAGTAGTCATACTATGTTGAATGCTAACTTGAGGTAATTCAATTATCCAATTCATGGAAAGCTCTGTTTGATATGGCACCATTACCAATATTGTGATAACGTAATCAAAGGCAAACAAAAGTGCATAAATAAATCATAACCACTGGTTGTCATGATGCATGAATGCAGCCTTAACAAGTCTTCCCCTTATGACTCCTTATCCATGCAGCCTACCCTAATGGTTGAGGACCTACACCTAACATCATAGGGTTGGTCTGATGCATGAATAGAGTCGTTATGATTAAACTCATTAGGGTTGTATTCATGCGCCATAAAGATCAATGGAATAACGCACTATTGCAACAACAGCATTTTCAAGGGTCAATAATAAAATTAAAGATAAATCATCTTTTCTCACTCATGACTCATGTATTTCAAGGAGCACCAGATTCAGACATTGGGAAGTACCATTTGTAATTATTTGAGTTTCTTTTAAAGATTTCAAGATACACACTGAGCAATAAGTCCTTCTCTCAAGTCAAATAGCAAACCAACCTTAAATGCAGTCATAATGTTATGTCAATATAACTCATCGATTATTTACACTACAGACGAAGGGGGCACATCTTAGTCAACACAAATGATTCAATCAATTTAAGACAGTTACCCCTCTCCCTATCAATGTTATCATAACCCCTGTAGGGCCACATAATTATGGCGAGTAATTCACCAGACTCGCATTCATGCTTCATACACGCTGATGTACTCCCAAAGGATTGGCAAAATACATCAAAATTGAGGCATTGCGCTGACATAAAAGGGTTACAGTACATGCTTACATATTTACACAATGATATATAGACACCAATCTTCTCCTCCCTATAACCAGTATGCAGGCCTCCATCATAGCCCAAACTCAGACACTTGTAGTCCAATGATGCACTCTCTCATAGTTAAGTCTAACCATCTAAGGGTGACAGAGTACATTAATGCAGGATGATCATCTGTCATGATACATGAATGCATTCCTGGTGAGTAACGCGCCAAACACTCATACAAACACATAGGGTCGGTATGATACACCTGCAAAATGCTGGTGAGTTACTCACAGCAGCACAACATGTAGCCTTTAAGGGTATCATGCGGCCCTTATAAAAAGCCATATATAATAAAACCATGAATAACAAAGATGTGCTTCTTACACTGGTTATATTCAACAAAGAAATAATGTGTAATATATACCCGTGATAACATCCATAAACGTTGATCTATATTCCTGATTACTTATAAGTGTCCAAGAACAACATCCAAATGTCTATAGGCCCTTTAGGAGCCACTAAATGCAGAACTAATGGATCAGGGCGATTGGTTGTCATGATGTATGAATGCACGCCTGCAGGGTCTAGTTGCTACTTACCAGGGCAGCATTCTCCATCTTGTCATCCCTCCAAGGGTGCACCTATCAGCCCCTCAATTGAGGCAGCATGCATGATACAACCCTGGCGAATCTACATTCATATATCATACTGACCAATGGGCATGATACATCAATACATCGACTATTAAAACAGCTCTTAAAGTGGACTAAATAGTCATGGCCGGCATAATGGAAATCATGTGACTCCATGTAACTGGACAACTGCACAAATATAACATTACTTTACAAAATAGACATAGGCTTATATACTCTCCCCGTGCCATGAACACCAACCTGTACATGTTTACACCGGCTATGTACACAGAAAGAAACCTTGATAATTGATTGATAACTTAAGCCATTTTTATGCTTTATCGCCTTGAGGCATCACGCTTTGCTTCACGTATTTGATTGATATTGTCATTCTCTTAGGAACTGTCCGTAGAAAGTCAATGTATGACTATGTATGGTATGTTTTAGAGAAATAAAATGCATCTTTTTCCATGAACGGCAACAGAATTTGCAAGCCTAACATTTTTCGTTAGCTGGACGTTTCTTTCATTGGAATTCAGAAAGTACCAGGAACGGTAGACTTTAAAAAAAATTAGCAATGCTCTATGTACTTTAGTGATGTGCTTTAATGACTTTGAGTTTTTATAACACCAAGACAATGTCCCTATAAGGTCCCTCTGGAATGGCATATTCAAAGTATATGTAAACTGTATTTCTAACAGATGTAACCTCCAGGTACAGTACACATGTAGAGTGAAAGGAAATGGCACATTTATTTGAGCTGTTTCATAATTTGATGAAGTGTTATTGGTAAATCGATCAAGTATAGATGTACTTCTATCTAAGAATTAAGATAATTTCTTGGGCAAAAATGGCCGTGTCTGGATTAACAATACACCATGTAGAAACATATATCACCGGGTAACGTTGCGATGCCGTTAGTTTGTACCAACTTTGTGACAAAAGGCCTAAGACAACAAAATCATTATCAGAGTTTCACAACACTCATCATTTCTCTGAATGACTTCAATAAACCAGCTGTCATTTGGGCAACATGTATACTAACACCAAACATATACATTTAGGACATGTGTCTGTCCGTGTTTTATGCTACTTGTTATAATCTACCATCAAACCGCATGTACATTTATACATATAACACATAGATAAACTCATTTATAGATACTAGGGTTACTGATGTGTAATCAATTATATCTATTAATATGTACACTTAGGATTACCTACCCTATGACAATCTAATAGTGTGATTGCAACGAGCAATCCTTGACAAGGTCAGAAATGTATAGATTGACGCATATCATGCCGATTACAATATGTCACTCACGATGTCTAGAAAATTGTACATAAAAATACAACTAACAGGGGTGTCGGCGCAACTCCATAGATAAAATGATATTGCATCATGATGTAGTTGTCAGTATATAAACACCAGCAGTAAGAAATGTGTTTTAAGTACTCAAGTACCGATGCAGCTATATAACATAGAGGCTAGACCTCTCAATGTAACCAAAAGACTATGCATCCATGAACTTACAAGTGTCTGTACTTAATTGAACTCAGTGTCTATATGATTTCAATTAGCATCACATAATGCTAGATTGTACAATGTAAATGCACTGTTTTTTTTCACAGAAATGATAATACCCCTTACTCTAGACATGATATACACACCGGTTTATAGAGGGACGATGCAGTATTATCATATATACAGCAAATATGGCTTCACAATATGCAGAGTAGTTGGGAATGCAAGTCCTGTGTAACTGGCTGCAAGGAAATCACTTTATATTTAGCAGTAAGGCATCTCAAATTAAGTAAATTAACCACATGAAGAACGATTGTATGCGGATGTCTTGTAGATGATGAGCAACTTCATGTGACACTTATCTTTTTACTACTAGATACATGTATACATACATGTAACAATATTGATCTATGCTCTGGGGGCATTTCATAAGGTGCTGCTAATAAATCTCCTGATTATATCATCACGGTTTCCTTCTAATATTGAATGAATGAGGGCATTAATCAAACTGAAACACTATCCCTGTGTTTAAGTACAATAACTTTCAAACTTACACTGTCATAATACGCTAATAAGTATATATGTATTTATACATCATTTGTATCTATACAACAGAAATATAATTGTCCCATAGCTTAATATGTTATGTGCATGGCTCATCTATACTATGTACATGGATACTAGAAAGCTAGAATGTATCTGTCGAAATTGATTTACTTTAGAGTTATAGTTGTGGCCCTTTTTAGTCTTCCCATCTCAGTGTTTGGGGGTCCCCTCTGTGTAACAGATACATCACAATGTTATACCCTGGAGTATTCTTATTTCTACTGTATACAATTCATGAAAAGAAAAATACCTTATATATGATTTGCAGTCTTTCCTTTGTCTCATGCAGGGAGCCACGGCCCGGAGACACGGACACTGATCTATTTTAGTATAGTGCATCCACTGGCGTCATGTGAGACATACTTTCTATTCTGTACCAGCTACTTTGGCCTTTAAGTTCAGATAGTCTTCCCACTAGTTGTTTACCCTGCAATCCTCAAATGCCACCTTAACCAAAAATGGGCCTTATAATCCATACTAATGATCATGTTACTATATTTATATTGAACTATTTTTATCTCACACTTTTATAACCATGTACCTGGCCCCATACACTGTGGACTTCTCGAAGTATATCAAACTGATCTCTAAGCCCTAGGTGTTATTAAAGTTTTTCCTCCTTAGAAACACCATCTATAAATTTACACCTTATGTTGTACACCATATTTTCATCAGATACTGATCTCAGAGGCTGTAGTAGAGGATGCCCCTTCCCTGCAGGTGTCTTGGAGTATAACCTGAGGGACAGAAGCACTCAGCACCACCCTGGTGTTCACCTTACTCTGATACTGCTGATGCTGTAACTGCTGCTGGGGATCTGTGAGCTGATCACTGCTCAGCTTACTGAGGTGCTCAGGGTCTGACGCACTCCTCTCCTTTAAAGGTGGAGCTCCTGTGTCAGCAGGCTGTCCATTTGGTAGTCTGGCTGGGGGTGTCTGAGGTCTATAGTTGTCTGTTCGGTAAATGTGACTGCTGTGGTGGGGTCCTAAAGTGGTATTGTGTTTTACTGTGTTGGGTATAGGGGATTGGGGAGCTGTAGGCTGTGGGGAGCAAGAACTGTGGGATGAATCTGTGGTTGGGGCATCTGTGAGGTGTCTGTCTGTGTATCTTTTGTGGGGACTAGGTGAGTGGGTGCCATGTGCTGAATCTGTAGGTGTTTTGCCTTCAGTGCAGTTACTGTGGGTAGGTGTGATGGGTCTCGGTGGGTGGGGGTTAAAGAGTGAGTCTGTAGGATGTGCACACCTACTGGCAGCCTGTGAAGGCGAGGGATGCCGAGGGCTGCTGTTTCTGCTTAGCGGTTGTAACCGTGGTGGTGGGTGAGGTGAAGAATGAGTGCATGCAGGAAGTGAACATGTCCTCTGAGAGACACTGTCTGTTGTGTTATGAGCTCCATTGGACATGTCTTTATCAGCACTGCCCAAGTCAGAGAGGCCAGGTAGACTACGCACAGCCCGTTCACTATCCAAGGGCCGCTTGAGCATTGTGTCGTCATAGTCAAAACTATTGGACTTTCTGAGGACCTCCTTCTTCTTGCACTGCATGGGCAGTGAGGAAGTGCTGCCCCCTGTGCAGGTGGGCTCCAGTGCAGGAAAGTCATGCTCTGTGCTACTTAGCCACAGCTGGCGGCTGAGATTGCACCCAGGCCCACTAATGGCACCCAATTGGGTGCCATCTACACTGGCCGATCTACCCAAGGCCAGTTGACGGCGGGCTGCAGCCACCCGTTTACCCTTACAGTGGGGTTGGTTGCAATGACAACCACGCCAAGGCAGAGATGACAAGGCCTGGAACCTCTTCATTGAGGGCTTCTCCTTGGTCTCAGATCCCTCTGGGTCTTGTCTTTCACCTGAAGGAATCCCTGATGTTCGTGGACAGGGTAGTTCTGGCGCTGCCATAGTAGGGGTTTCCCGGACAGCTTCGATCGCTGCAACTGTGGTCCTTCCAGATGCCTGTGGTGAAGGTGGCTGGGACTTGACAGCGTAAACACTGTCACTTGCACTACTGTCCTCTGGTGGTGATGTAGATGAGTTACGGATCCTTTGCAGCTCATTAATCATGTCCTCAGTGATGTTCACATACTCATGGTTGTTATTCATCATGGCCAGTGATGAGCTATGGTCAAGATCAGAGGATGACGGGTCATTGCCTGTTGTAGGCAATCCATCTGTTTCAAAGCTCGACTCTTCTCGTGGCCTCATCAATTGATACTCAGGACCTGGTGAGCGCATCGATTCACGGGGAGACCCATTACAGCAATTTAGTGTCATTTTCTTTATTCCTGATGGTGAAGGTGATTTGGACTTGCCATGGAGAGGTGCACGGGGTGAATGGCTGCCCATATGGATGGAGCGTTGGCTGGATTCCAGAGGGCGGCGAGCTCCACCAGGTGATTCACCGAGTGGCAGTAAGGGGAAGAGACCCAGGGTATCTCTGTGTGCTCCTGGGGCATCCTGACCAAGCCAGGGACCCTCCTCCTGGTCACTATCAGCTCCATCTCCCATCTTGTCTGAGCCATGCTTGTGGCGGATTAGTGAGAGTAGGGCAGACCCGGCACCAACTGGACCCTCACGCATTGCTGACCGGAGGATGCCATTACTACGGTGACAGGTGCAACGTAAGGGTCCGCTGCCATTCATCAACACAGCCTCACCACTGCTGTTAGAGAAGCAGCAGGTGCTCTTATGGTGCACCTGGCGGATAGGATTGGATGAAGAGCCATTCGCCATAGGCAGCGGTTCTGGTAGTGGTCGGTCAGGCAGAGTGCGACCAGAAGAACCGTTGGTTGCCCTCGTGCTGCTGTTCAGCCCTGCAGCCTCAAGCTGGGCCGCACTAGCCCCACTGATGGAGTTACTGCGACTCATGCGCTTATCTATGTTAAAGAAGCTATTAAGGAGAGAGGGTCTGCGGGAGGAACCCCAGCTTATACTTAGGTTGCGATTACTGAACCGGGACAGACTCCGCGACATCGCTGACTCCTCCAATCGCTTACAGATCTGGGTACAGTCCTTCTTGAACTGTTTTGTGAATATCGCATAGAGAAATGGATTGGCACAGGAGTTGAGGGGCAGGACGAAGATGGTGAACACTTTGGCATCATTGAGGGATATGAGTTCTAGTCCAAATGCTGCGGTAAGGGAGAAGAAGGAGATGGGTGCCCAGCAGGCGAAGTCAGTGAAGACGAGAAGAGCCATTCTCTTGGCCACTCTCGAGTCATTGGAATTCCAGGCTTGTGACCCTCGGATGGAGCAGTACATCTTGGTGTAACAAGAGACAATGACACCAAAGGCAAGGCAGTTCAGGAACATGATGAAACATACATAGCCTGCAAAAAGAATAACAGGGTATCTTAGTTTTGGTGCATTTTCAATTTCTTCTTCTAGTCATAGTCTCCCTTAAGTTTAGTTGTAATCAAGGTTGTTAGATTTTAACATCAGTCAGTAAGACAAACTCTAAATTGATTATTCAGTCCTGAGAAGAAGAATAACTTTTTTACTGAAAAATGCATATTTTCATGCCACCAAACAATGTTTTAAGGTAAACATGGGAGGGCGTAGAGTCATAAAAAAGCTATCACCTTGGAGAAACTCTCATAAACTTATCTAATTTATTAAGTTATCATTTTCTGGAGCACATTCTTACCGAGGCTGACATTGTCACTGATCTCAAACGGGAGGCAGATCGCGAATTTGCGATAGTCGGAGACTCCAAAGAGCGGCATAGCAGCCAGCATGCCTGCCAGAAACCATCCACACGCCATTATATATCCTGTAAAATATACTACACAATGTTTTAAACGTTCATGATTGTGTGTTCTGGTACAAAACGCACAAAGGAAAATGAAAATGAAAGAGAAAGGATATGAGGAGCTAGCAGCTCTAGCCGAGATATTGTGCAGATATATAATGTGTGTGTGTGTGTGTGTGTGTGCGTGCGTGGCCACATAAACGAGACTTAGGGGCTATTTTGTGTGTCTGAGGACACCTTAGGGGCTTAGTTTGACTTAAGGGCTTAAGCCCCTAAGAATCTTACAAACTTTGTCCAGATGATCCTTAGGGGCTGAGCTTTCATCTGAGACCCACTTTCAAATTTAGCCCCTAAGTCATAAACTCTGCTTAAAAATGTATGTTCCCTCTGTGTATGTACCAAGACCATAAGGTGCTGGCCTCTGGTGGCAAAACTGAGCAAATTTTATATAGCTCTCCAAACAGATATCTGCAATGTCTAGTACTTTGGGATTTCAAATACTCTGCTTGGAGATGGTAACGTCATTAAGCCCCTAAGACACAAACATTTGACACTACCCTGGTCTCTGTGCCATAGTTTGCCAGTACAAAGTAAGTACCAGGAAGCCACAGAGGACCACTAAGCCCCTAAGGCACAAACTTGTCTAACCTACACTGGACCCTGTGCCCTGATTTGTCAGTACAATTCAAGTGCCAGGAAGCCACTGAGGACCAGTAAGCCCCCAAGGCACAAACTCACCTAACCAACACTGGACCTCTGCCCTGATTTGTCAGTACAATTCAAGTGCCAGGAAGCCACTGAGGACCAGTAAGCCCCCAAGGCACAAACTCACCTAACCAACACTGGACCTCTGCCCTGATTTGTCAGTACAATTCAAGTGCCAGGAAGCCACTGAGGACCAGTAAGCCCCCAAGGCACAAACTCACCTAACCAACACTGGGCCCTCTGCCCTGATTTGTCAGTACAATTTAAATACCAGGAAGCCACAGAGGAACAGTAAGCCCCTAAGGGCCAGGCCCTAAGGAACAAACTTGCCCTTGGATATGCCCCAGAGGACTTTTTGTGAAAGGACACAAGTGAATCAAGGAGGAGCCTCAATGAGAAGATTGTGACTCATTTTAAAGGTAAGACAATTTTATTTCTAGCTGTAGTTATGTGTGAAGTCCATAAATCGACCCTGGTCATTTTGTTCTATTTCATACAGTGCCCCAAATAGTAGGCCTATTGTTATAAGTCTACCAAGACTTCTCTTTGACTTTGCCCAGGCCTAGACTGAGGCTAAGCCTTAGCCTTAGGTCTCCCTTGCCCTAGCTCTATAGTCTCTCTTGACTTGCTCCTATCTTTCTCCATGTTGGCCTTTTTCATTTTAATCATGTAGAGCTGGGAATACATTGAGAAAAGTTTTCAGGAAAGATGGTAATAATTTGATAAAAAATGTCAGCTCGAAGTTGAGGGGCAAGCAGTGACGTGGGCCTGGCCTAAAACAAAGAGGAAAAGCTCTCAGCTGACCCCAGAGCTGTAAATTTTAGCCCCCCCCTCTGTTTGCCTCATTTTCTGACCCCAGAGCTGTAAATTTTAGCCCCCCCCCCTCCATTTGCCTCATTTTCTGACCCCAGAGCTGTAAATTTTAGCCTCCCCCCTCCGTTTTCCTCATTTTCTGACCCCAGACCTGTAAGTTTTAGCCCCCCCTACGTTTTCCTCATTTTCTGACCACAGAGCTGTAAATCTTAGTCCCCCCTATGTTTTCCTCATTTTCTGACCCCAGAGCTGTAAAATTTAGCCCCCCCCCTCCGTTTGCCTCATTTTCTGACCCCAGAGCTGTAAGTTTTAGCCCCCCCCCTACGTTTTCCTCATTTTCTGACCCCAGAGCTGTAAATTACAGCCCCCCTGTCCGTTTTCATTTCTGTTTAAACCCCCTAGACTGTAAATTTTAGCCCACCCCCTGTCCGTTTTCATCTCTTTTTAAACCCCCTAGACTGCAAATTTTAGCCCCCTCCTATGTTTTCCTCATTTTCAGACCCCAGAGCTGTAAGTTTTAGCCCCCTGCTACGTTTTCCTCATTTTCTGACCCCAGAGCCCACCCCCTGTCCGTTTTCATCTCTTTTTAAACCCCCTAGACTCTAAATTTAAGCCCACCCCCTGTCCAATTTCATCTCTTTTTAAATCCCCTAGACTGCAAATTTTAGCCGACCCCCTGTCCGTTTTCATCTCTTTGTAAACCCCCTAGACTGCAAATTTTAGCCCACCCCCTACATTTTCCTCATTTTCTGACCCCAGAGCTGTCAATTTTTAGCCCCCCCCCGTTTCCCTCATTTTCTGACCCCAGAGCTGTCAATTTTAGCCCCCCCCTCCGTTTCCCTTATTTTCTGACCCCAGAGCTATAAATTATAGCCCCCCCCTGTCCGTTTTCATCTCTTTTTAAACCCCCTAGACTGCAAATAGACCAGCGACAAAGTAATGCCTTTTTATATATAGTGTAATCAATTTCCAAGATTTTGGATAAATGTATATCACTTACGGGCTTATTCAGAGTTTGTGACTTAGGGGCTTAGTTCTACTTTAAAAATCATTCAAACATTTCATTTCAGAAAAGAATTGACTTCTACATTTTGGATAAAGGTATGTGACTTAGGGGCTTACTCAGAATTTGTGCCTTAGGGGCTCAGAGGAACTTAAAAAAAAATCCTTCAAACATTTCATTTCAGAATAGAATTGACTTTGACATTTTGGATAAAGGTACGTGATTTAGGGGCTTACTCAGAATTTGTGCCTTAGGGGCTCAGAGGAACTTAAAAAAAATCCTTCAAACATTTTCATTTCAGAATAGAATTGACTTTGACATTTTGGATAAAGGTATGTGACTTAGGGGCTTACTCAGAATTTGTGACTTAGGGGCTCAGAGGAACTTAAAATTCCTTCAAACATTTTCATTTCAGAATAGAATTGACTTTGACCTTTTGGATAAAGGTATGTGACTTAGGGGCTTACTCAGAATTTGTGACTTAGGGGCTCAGAGGAACTTAAAAATCCTTCATACATTTTCATTTCAGAATAGAATTGACTGACCTTTTGGATAAAGGTATGTGACTTAGGGGCTTACTCAGAATTTGTGCCCTAGGGGCTCAGAGGAACTTAAAAAAATCCTTGAAACATTTCATTTCAGAATAGAATTGACTTTGACATTTTGGATAAAGGTATGTGACTTGGGGGCTTACTCAGAATTTGTGCCTTAGGGGCTCATAGGAACTTAAAAATCATTCAAACATTTTCATTTCAGAATAGAATTGGCTTTGACATTTTGGATAAAGGTACGTGACTTAGGGGCTTACTCAGAATTTGTGCCTTAGGGGCTCAGAGGAACTTAAAAAAAATCCTTCAAACATTTTCATTTCAGAATAGAATTGGCTTTGACATTTTGGATAAAGGTATGTGACTTGGGGGCTTACTCAGAATTTGTGACTTAAGGGCTCAGAGGAACTTAAAAATCCTTCAAACATTTTCATTTCAGAATAGAATTGACTTTGACATTTTGGATAAAGGTATGTGACTTAGGGGCTTACTCAGAATTTGTGCCCTAGGGGCTCAGAGGAACTTAAAAAAATCCTTGAAACATTTCATTTCAGAATAGAATTGACTTTGACATTTTGGATAAAGGTATGTGACTTGGGGGCTTACTCAGAATTTGTGCCTTAGGGGCTCAGAGGAACTTAAAATTCCTTCAAATATTTCATTTCAGAATAGAATTGACTTTGACCTTTTGGATAAAGGTATGTGACTTAGGGGCTTACTCAGAATTTGTGACTTAGGGGCTCAGAGGAACTTAAAAATCCTTCAAACATTTCATTTCAGAATAGAATTGGCTTTGACATTTTGGATAAAGGTATGTGACTTAGGGGCTTACTCAGAATTTGTGCCTTAGGGGCTCAGAGGAACTTAAAAAAATCCTTCAAACATTTTCATTTCAGAATAGAATTGGCTTTGACATTTTGGATAAAGGTATGTGACTTGGGGGCTTACTCAGAATTTGTGACTTAAGGGCTCAGAGGAACTTAAAAATCCTTCAAACATTTTCATTTCAGAATAGAATTGGCTTTGACATTTTGGATAAAGGTATGTGACTTGGGGGCTTACTCAGAATTTGTGACTTAAGGGCTCAGAGGAACTTAAAAATCCTTCAAACATTTTCATTTCAGAATAGAATTGACTTTGACCTTTTGGATAAAGGTATGTGACTTAGGGGCTTACTCAGAATTTGTGCCTTAGGGGCTCAGAGGAACTCAAAAAAATCCTTCAAACATTTCATTTCAGAATAGAATTGGCCTTGACATTTTGGATAAAGGTATGTGACTTGGGGGCTTACTCAGAATTTGTGCCTTAGGGGCTCAGAGGAACTTAAAAATCCTTCAAACATTTCATTTCAGAATAGAATTGGCTTTGACATTTTGGATTAAGGTATGTGACTTAGGGGCTTACTCAGAATTTGTGACTTAGGGGCTCACAGCAAGTTAAAAAGATCCTTCAAACATTTTCATTTCAGAATAGAATTGACTGACCTTTTGGATAAAGGTATGTGACTAAGGGGCCTACTCAGAATATGTGACTTAGGGGCTCAGAGGAACTTAAAAATCCTTCAAACTTTTTCATTCCAGAAAAGAATTGACTTTGACATTTTGGATAAAGGTATGTGACTTAGGGGCTTACTCAGAACTAGAAATCATCCAAAGTAAAATTCCCTCCATACCGTAGAAAAAAGCAGAAGTACAAAAAGAGCCCCATGGCGGGAGGTATGAGCCTCTGGGAGAGGTTAAAACCCTTGGTGCAACAAGCAAACTCAATGAATTCCTTTAAATCACTCTTTAAAAGTACAGTCTTAGATCCTGAATTGCCCGAGTAAGCAGAATGATATGCATAGTCAGCTATTGTGTGTAAGTTTTTTTTTCTTTCTTTTCATTTCTCTCTTTCAACACTGTATAGAAATAAGGGCTAAACATTTATTAGTATTTTATGGTTGTTGTTCAAGTTCCAATATTTGCATATATACCCTTACTTTGGTACAATGTGCATACAGTAGCAACAAGAGTTCTAGCTGCTACCCTAGCTGTGCCCTGGGGAATTGATTGCACTGCAAGTGGTGGTTGGATGACACATGGGCCTTGGTGGTGTAACTCCCTCAACTATCTATAAATCTGAATCAAATAAAGTGTCCCTGATAGAGAAAGGATGTCCTCATTTACTTATCCATGGAAGATTTGCTGCATTGAGTAAAAGTACCCATTTAGAGGGTGTAAATTTGATGTTACTCTGAGTGGCCATACCGCCCCAATTATCCATAACATGGATCAGAGTGACCTCACACTCCATGTATTCAGTGATGACTAGGAGCCTGATGCTGTGTATATTATTTCATGTTGAGAACAACCGTTCCTATAGTAAAGCAAAGGCAAAGCCATTCCCTGTCAGGTTGTGCAGAAACTGAAGCTCATTCTGCATGGCAAAATAGTCTCAAACCCATTATCAAAAAGTGATTTTGGAGGGGTAACAGATAACATGAAATAAATACGGAGATTCACTTGATTTGCACCAAACTGAATATTTCCTCACTCATTAGCCACTAAGGCCTTTTAGGCCAAATCATGAAGAAACACCCAGTTAGGAGCAAATGTCGTGAACCTATGTCTATTTGCCTCTAATTTATCATTCGCATTGCAATATACAGCCATCATATAGGATTTGTAGCATAGAGACAAGGTGTTTCTTGAATTCTCTTTTGGATTCAGCAAAGAACACCCACATGGTAGTGAACCATCTAAATTAACTAAAGACATGGATCTAAATTTTTCCCTCATTCTAGGTACTGGTGTGAACAGAACATACCAGGCACTAAAAGATGTATGCTTGATGTGCCCTGGCCTGCAAGTGAGAGAACGTATCTATGCTACTGAGGTCCGTATGCTATTTGCAACAAGTCTACAGGTAAGACATTCTTCTACATGAAACCATGAAAATACTTATAAGCTTTCGGGTGGCTTTCGAGATCTTGTAAATTTAGATTGTAATGATTAATTCCTCCTTTTAGTGATAAATACAATATTATTGGTAATCAATATTTAAAAAGTATAACCTTGTACATTGTGACAAATGTCATATATAATTCATTGAATCACATGTATTCAAATTACATTACTATGATTTAATAGTACTATATCAAGCATTGAAAAGTTGAACAACATAATTAAATCGATATAACTTGTTCATGAAAAAAGAAGTTTAGAAATTAAATTCCAATTGTATTATATGTCTTTCTTAAGGCCCTGTGCCTGCCAAGGCACATACACCAACAAGTCCTCAGACACATGGGGCACAGTGAGGAAGTTCACCAGGCCTACTACAGGCATACATCCGCAGCAATAGAACAAACAAACATCTCAAAGCTCCTGCTGATCCAAGAGAGAAATTTGTTCAGCCGGTTCAGGGATAGACCAATAGAAAAGATATGAATGTAAGACAAACCCATACCTTAAATATAAGGTAGCCCTACATGTAAGACCCACCTAGAGTTGTAGATTTGTTTATAAAGAAAAGGATTTAGATATAGATCTAATTTGTAGGTAAATACCTGCCCCAAAACACTCTATATATTTTGGTAAAGTCACCTAGGATTTGGGGAGTCGTGTAACATTTGTCCCTGACGCATATTCCTGCTTTCATGTATCAACAGCACCACTCAGTATATATGCACAACTTTCATTAGGAAAGTATTTATTTTCGTAGCATATCAAATTGTCCAAACCCATCGTCCACTTGGCCCCTGTTGCTTGATTGAGCCAGACATTTCCTATATAAAAAGGCCTAGTGGACTATTGATATAAAAAATAAATGAAACACATAATTGAATTTGCAAATATGTCGACTGTATAGATACATACTTAATGTAAAAGGTCTTGCAGTATCTAATGTTGATTATTTCAGTTATTTGGTTTAAATGGTTAACCTCATTTTTTTAATTCCATAACTTGAATACTATTGTAGAGATCTTTGATGAAGCTGAAGTGTATGCCTGCCAACCAGCTGATAGGCCTACAGGTCAGTGGAAAGATTTGCATTCTATAGTATGCTTCGTTGTCTGCATATTCTTTGTGACTAGATAGCAACATACAAGGCATATGCTGACTTCATTAACATTCTATAAGGCACAGTGAAAAAAATGTCATGATATAGGCAAAGGTTCACTAATGGTAGTCTGTCTAATTGTTATCTCATGTGCAATACGGGTACTGTATTGCATGACGCCCATAGGTTGGAGTGCAATGCAGCACCTATGCGGTAAGTGAGATAACTGTCAGACATGCTCCTACAGGTGCTTATTTGCATTTATCTCATAGTTAAATCATCAAACTGGTCACCTGGACATAATTACATCATCGCTAGATGTGTGTAAGGTTTGTTTAAATCAGCATTTTGAATCTTTGATGTCATAAAAAAAAACATGACCAGGGCATGTAATAATCACCCTACATATTACATGCCCTCTATGTAATATGATACTGTAATGATATGTTTATGGCACTCCAGTATCTCAACATATTAACCATGAGATAAAAGACTGGTAAGGTCCGAATTGAAATACCTTACTTCAGGGGTGTGGGAAGCAGTTTCAGAGTGGGTGGGACCAGGGGGGTTTTCTGCAATTTTTGACCCCTTTGCTTGACCTTTGAGTTTTGACCTTTTGAGGAGTTGGCCAAAAGTTGGGGGGGGATATGTCCCCCCTGTCCCCCCATGCACTTAGGCATGGACCCTAGACCAAGTGAGGTGTTCCCTTGCCGACTGCACAGATGCAAGTTTCTATTTTTTATTCCATGAGGAAATGAGCAATAAATTAAGTGTCAAGAATTGATATGTTGTCACTAAATATTAGCTCAGTTTTTCAACCATTTATTGCATACTATACTGGGGAGCAAAGGTAAATTCTGGGCATATACTGTTCTATAGTACAATATCATCAGCTCTATGTCTCAGACTGTCTTTAGGTAGATTCTATTAGGCAAAGCAAAGGCCTATTCTTTGTGTGAGGTGTGACTAGATTGAGTGCAAAATCCATAATTTGAGTAAGACTGAAAAACAATGAATAGACCTCAATATTTGAGCACATTACATGTCCAAGAAATTGTGCTGAATGAATCTCTTATTTACTATGGTAGAGTCACTTGTTGAAGAGAGAGTGAATGCCTACCAATCAGCTGATGCACCTGCAAAAGTCAATCAACCAGCTGATGCCCCCACGAACACCTACTACCCAGCTGATGCCCCCATGAAAGCCTACCAACCAGATGATGCCCCAACAGGTCAGTGGAAACAATTGTATTATTTAGTATCCTTTGATGGATGTAAATGTTTTTGATGCTAGGTAACATGTTCTCACACATCCTGTGTCATTCATCACCAGTACAGGGTGGCACTGCAAAATTATGACATAAATGCTCATGGTCCACTGCCTATGCCTCATGCTATAAAGTAAAGATGATGGTGCTTGAAAGATGCACCTAAAGGGTAGATCAATTTAAATATTGAATATGTGAAATTTTGTTCTCGCTTTATCATGGATTGATTAAAAGGTTCCTACACCCATTTAATTCATCATTTGTAGCATTTAAATGGCATAGTAGCATCATCATTAACTTCAACCCTATGAATACATTTCAGTTGTTACAACCAAGCAAAAAAAGAAGCGCGAATGCAGTAGTAAGTGCAAATATTTTGTCTCTTGTCTTTTGTGTTTGAAAGATTGACTTCTGAGACTTCCTATGACTAAGTAAACGATAAGTTTTAGAATAACATTTTTTCATAGGTGTTAAAAAAGTTGTTTTAGATTGAAAAATGAAAAACAATCAACTGTTTCAATTTTACATTAAAATGCCATTAAAAATGAATCATAGCGGGGTAATGATCATCAAGAGGTTCAATAACATTGCTACAAACCTTCCTTCACAAGTTAGCCTGGAAGCACCTTTTGATGAAAGGCGAGTAGAACACAGAGGTATTACACTAGCAGTGATAATAGTATAGTCAGACAAGATGTCATGATTTTAATACCTAAAATCCACTTTTTTAACAGCTAGAGTAAAATGGACACCAAAGGAGATCACAGAGCTTCGCCGTTTGTGTGCAACTGCTCTAAAAGAGGGCAGAAATGTGACTCAAAAAGAGTCTGAGACAGCCATTTCTTACTCCAAGATGTAGCGTGGGGTTCTCCAGAGAAGAAGGTGGCAGGTGATAAAGTCAAAGATAAACTGGCTACTTAAGCATTAGTTCCCAAAGATATACTCTCATGGTATAGGCCTCTAGTAACACGGACAAGTCAAAGATAAACTGGCTACTTAAGAATTAGTAATTCTGTGTCCAGAGGACTTAATAATTGTTATTGTTATTGATACAATGAAAAAGTAAAGCCCATTGATAGTTCTCTAGTATATTTGTATGGCCAACTCAAAATTACATTGGTGGCAAGGAGTGTGGATGTGGTTAATGTTCCAAGTTTGCTATGCATATCAGACTTTGACCATTAGAATACTTTGATTTACAGATACACAAATAAATGTTGATGACAATTGACAGTTTGTTACTTCTTTATGTGATTAGCACATAGAGAAACTTGGATTTGATAGTTGATAGGAACATGTACAGAATGACTGGCATCATCAATACCAAGCTTATGAAATTTTAAACATTCTATTTGTAATTATAGATTGACATATTTCTACTCTACTGTTTTGACTAAACTGAATAAAAATGTTACTTTTAAAAAGAAAAAAAAATAAATAGTTGTTATTTCTTTGCAGTTTCCTAAACTATAGATTGTCTATATTAGGTCGAAAATCATAGAAGGTTTGCATATGACGAATTTGGAGGTATTCCAGCCCCTACTCTTCGAATTTTAGTTTCCCCTTCTATTTCTTTGGCTGAAAGTGTCAGGCTGGATGAGATCTTCATGTTACATATGGGTTTTGATGGTCCCATATGCATATTTTGGGCTCCAGGGGAGTAAAATGTGCCCAAAATGACCAAAATTGTCTGGGCGAAATTGTGTCTGGGAGAATGACATTTGAGTTACAAGCCATGTTGAGGGCTTAATTTCCTACAGAAACAATCTTCATACCTCCATGAAAATCTCAGGTACAGACTTTTATGACCTGTAGATTAAGAAAGTCACATTATCATTTATGTAAGATGTGTCCTTGCTATTGTAAAAGAAGCATATTTATAAGAACTCTTTTTCTGGGCATATGTCTGGGCGAATGACATGTAAGGCCCAATATGCACACTTTCTATAATTTGTGACCATTAATGGAAATTAGGTCACAAACCATTTCATCTAAGCAAAGGGATTTTTAATGTAATGGTCAAATTTTTTAAAAATTTTACTGATGGTTGAGTCATTACCATGTTAGCCATATAGAATTATTCCTGGATGACATCTATTGATATAATAAGATTGAGTTGCTTGAGTGGCTAATAAAAAATGCAATCAATGAACAACAGGGTTTTCATGAGCCAGAGCAGACCTTTGAGGCAGTATATCTATTTTCTTTTTTTTTCAAAAGTATGACACAGCTGTAGTAACTCAGTACCAGGTTTCCAAGAACTTGTAAGCTCCAAAATGGCCTCTATTTATTACAGAAGGTTGTGGTACTTTCCCTGCATGCACTACTTCTTGCCCTCTTCCTATGATCGCCTGATGTAACAGGGTTCCCACAAAATCCAAATTATATTTCCATGACATTTTAAAGTAATTTTAGACATTATCAGAGTAACCTCTCAGCAGAATTCCTGCAATTGAGTTGGAAAAAAAGGGTCAACTCTAATGGAATTTTCAATAAATATATATTGTTTTCCCATAACTTTCCATGACTCAAATGACATTTTTCAGAAATTCCATGACATTCCATGACTTTCCCTGACAACTTTTTATTCCATGCCATTCCATGACACGTGGGAACCTTGTGTAAGTCTGATTCTAGGCTTCTTGGCACTGCCGGGAAATGGACCTATCCATTTAGAGGGGTGGCAGGTAGCATGTCTCAGACATGTTTATTTAGAAGTTGCTTGGGGGGGATTTATTTTTTTATGTAAACCATGACTCAGTCTGATGATTTGGGCTTGGTGTCTCAGTGTTCCTGGAAAATTGGAAGAGTTGTTCTTGTCAGGTGATTCCATTTTGGTACATTTACCTTCCGCCTTCACTGTGCATGTGGTGTGTGTTTGATACTTGACATTTCATGCTAAGCCCCTAAGTTACAGTTTCACTCAGTCACAAACATTTTATGCTAAGCCCCTAAAGTACAAACAGTTTCACTAATCCCCTGACATTTTAGACTATGCCTTTAAAGTACAAGCAGTTTAACTAATTCCCTAAGTCACAAACATTTCATGCTAAGCCCGTAAGTCAATCTGTGACTTAGGAGCTTAGTAACACCTGAAAAATCCTGGTCACCCCTTTGAATCAAACATGGGTTACTCTAAATCTCTAATGTATAATACTTTTTTTTTCAGATAAGCCCCTAAGCCACAAAGTGTAAACAGTCCTAATAATAATCATCAGTACTATACCTCTAAAATTCCATCAATTTACCACAAACAAGCTGCTAGAATTTTAACATAAACCCTACAAAGATTCATTCAAAGCCCATTCAAGCAGTTTGCTCTAACCCCCAAAAGTCTTAATTCAAGCTTCTAAGTAACATACTATCTAACCTAATCACTTAAACCATAACAATTTATCGCTATGTTTTCTTGAAACCTAAGGTACTAAGTCACAACCACTTTGGTCCACAAGTATCAAACGTTTTATCGTCAGCATCTAAGTTATTTACCTTTCATCCTAATTTATCCTTATGCCTATTACATGTACATCAGTCATTTTAACAAGAGCCCCTAAGTCACGGACATTTTTTCCTACCCTAAGCCCCTAAGTTACAAACATCATACCCTTATACCCTCTGTCACAGAGATTTTACAATAAACCCCTAAGTCACAGATATCTTGTCCTACATTAAGCCCCTAAGTCACAAACATTTTATTACCCCCTAAGTCACAGACTTATAGTTTGGTCATGCACCCCCAGGTGGCAATACTTGTACTAAGCCCCTAACACCTTAATTTTCAATAAGCCCCTAAGGAACTAAGCCCCTAATCCACTGATCCCCTAAGTCACATATGTGTGGTATCATGTATGTATGTATGTATGTATGTATGTATGTATGTATGTATGTATGTATGTACGTATGTATGTATGTATGTATGGCCACATAAACGAGAAGTTGAGGGGCAAGCAGTGACGTGGGCCTGGCCTAAAACAAAGAGGAAAAGCTCTCAGCTGACCCCAGAGCTGTAAATTTTAGCCCCCCCCACTATGTTTTCCTCATTTTCTGACCCCAGGGCTGTCAATTTTAGCCCCCCCTCCGTTTGCCTCATTTTCTGACCCCAGAGCTGTAAGTTTTAGCCCCCCCCCTATGTTTTCCTCATTTTCTGACCCCAGGGCTGTCAATTTTAGCCCCCCCCTCCGTTTCCCTCATTTTCTGACCCCAGAGCTGTAAATTATAGCCCCCCCCCTGTCCATTTTCATCTCTTTTTAAACCCCCTAGACTGCAAATAGACCAGCGACAAAGTAATGCCTTTTTATATATAGTGTAATCAATTTCCAAGATTTTGGATAAATGTATATCACTTAGGGGCTTATTCAGAGTTTGTGACTTAGGGGCTTAGTTCTACTTTAAAAATCATTCAAACATTTCATTTCAGAAAAGAATTGACTTCTACATTTTGGATAAAGGTATGTGACTTAGGGGCTTACTCAGAATTTGTGCCTTAGGGGCTCAGAGGAACTTAAAAATCCTTCAAACATTTTCATTTCAGAATAGAATTGGCTTTGACATTTTGGATAAAGGTATGTGACTTAGGGGCTTACTCAGAATTTGTGCCTTAGGGGTTCAGAGGAACTTAAAAAAATCCTTCAAACATTTTCATTTCAGAATAGAATTGGCTTTGACATTTTGGATAAAGGTATGTGACTTAGGGGCTTACTCAGAATTTGCGCCCTAGGGGCTCAGAGGAACTTAAAAAAATCCTTCAAACATTTCATTTCAGAATAGAATTGGCTTTGACATTTTGGATAAAGGTATGTGACTTAGGGGCTTACTCAGAATTTGCGCCCTAGGGGCTCAGAGGAACTTAAAAAAATCCTTATGATTGATGTGCATGCGGCAAGCGGCTTGGCTTTTGGAAGTAATCAAGAGGTTGGCAAGAGAAAATGGAACACCCCATGAAAATGCTGACATGGCATTTTTTTTAGCTCCAGACTGGTTTAACATCATAGCAGAAGCTGCACTGAGATGTGCATCGAAGAACGAGGAGGTGGATTGTGACAATCCAAGCACTGCTATTAAACTGGGGCAGGACATTACATGAATGGCAGAATCGAAAAGATTCAATGCACTTGAGGGAAGAGAAGAGGGGCTTGTAGCACTTGCTGAAGCAGATGCATTTCTACAAATGTTGCAGAGCAAGTGGGCAATCCGGGTCACAAAGTTTGCCCGGGTGGCCTTGGACAACAACAAGAAGGCTTGTCTCCTCCCATATCCAGAAGATCTAAAACTGTCAGAATTTCTAGTGGAGGAAATAGTTAGGATTGATCTGACAGTAAAAGATCTTGAAACAAGGAGAGCCATAATGGCTGTTCTGCAGCCCTACCTCCTCCTTCACAACAAGCGAAGGCCAGGAGAGCTGGATACTATGACATAAGTATTATCAATTGTCATGCAATGCAAACATATAGGTCTAGTTACAAATTACTGGCTTTGAAATGGCTTAAAAAAAACAAAACATTGCTACCACAATGGAACAGTGAATAATGACAATTGTAAACTATGAATTTACTTGCTATTGTAACCTTTTATGGCAAGAGAAAATAAGACTTCTATCCTTATAAATGCAGACATACATATCTGCATGTATGGGCATCAAACAAAATTACATGGAGACAGAATGAAAAAATTCAAGTTATTTTTTATTTAAATTGTCTTGCTGCACCTAACTCACTGATGGTACTGTGAACTTCATGGAAATTCATACAAATGATATAATGTATACTGTATATCTAGTCATCGTTGTAGAGTAAGGTTTGACTTTTTTTCAAATGCTCCACATGAATCTCTTTTCCTTATTTAAAATAACATTATTATTCAATCCAGGCTTACCCAGTATGAGAAGAGGACGGTGGGGCTCGACAAAGTGGAACTCAGCCTCTTAGGAGAGCTAACTCCCTTGGAGAGGGAGCTGGTCAAGAGTCAGGAGTTAGTGGATCTACGGAACAAAGTAAGGAACTGTTTGTGCATGATTATTTATCATCTCAAATAAAAACAGCAGCTTCAGAGATTGGACTGATGACCTCCATGTCACCTGTTATAACCCTTCCCTACACAAAACAGACATAACATGAAATCTCAGATGTGAGGGGGAGGGGGGTTATGAAAAAGTTAAAATGCTCCTATCATGGGTTGTGATATGTTCAACAGTCAATAAATACACACCAGATATCAAGATCCTCACTCAAAGACTTTCAATCTGTGTATTATTGAAAATATTAAGTTTTTCAATTTCTTTTCATTTTTTTGGACATTTTTGGCACTTTCCTCTATCACCCATAAAATACATTCCAATGTCATGAAAATCATTTTGTATTATACTTATCATGTGTACTCTCTTATTCAAACTTTAGTTTACTCTTTAGGCCTAACTAAACCGACCGGTTTGCCTTATACCTACCTAACTTTAGTCATCTCTTGTATGTTACACAACCTACAGCACATACTAAAATGAAAGTTTTGAAGGAGGTTCATTCGAACCCTTAAACAGTAGCCACCATAGCTTACAACGCGAAAAGATTTGTCACCACTTTTACATATATTTGGACAAACCATTCAACAAAATAAATTGTACAGGAACACTGGAACACCTCTATGCAATGCCCTAAATTGTCTAGTAGGGGGTCATTCACATAATTTGTCATTAATGATGTCATGCTGGGGGGTCAGACCTGGCATGACAGAATAAATCTTCCATATTCCGTTAGCATTGCAAAATTGGCAAAAAAATATGACGAGGGATCACAATTGGTCAAATTCAGTACAATTCCTGCCCAAAGCTATAACTAAAATATTACATGGATTATGCTTTTAAGTATATATTGTGTTTTCATAGCGAGGGCTCAAACCCGTCCCACTCTTGGTGCCAGAAGTTGCTGTTAAACCTCTGCAGTTCCTAACAGATGAGGCAGCAAGAAAGGCTGCAGGGATCTGTGAGACAAACACAAATATCTTTGCAAATACAGGTAGGCCTTATAATTGTACAATGCCAGTATGATACTTGTTTTCAATGCATATTTAGCGTTTTTCACCCTTTAAGGGCCACTGCTGCCTTGAAACAGGACATCCTCTGAAAAACTGCTGCTGCCTCAGGGCAGCATCATTGGTGTAGATAAGGGCAGTGCCACCCTATGACTGACATAGCTGTATCTCAAATATTTTATCTTTTTGATTAAAATAACATTGTGTCTGCATAGATACACATGTATCCTTGTAAGATATGTAAACTTCCCCTTGTCATTGGATTTTTTATCATTCTTATCTAATGATTTAGGGCAGAACAATATGCTTTCTGCTGCCAGGTAGAGGGGTGGCAGGTAGCATGTCTCAGACATGTTTATTTAGAAGTTGCTTGGGGGGGATTTATTTTTTTATGTAAACCATGACTCAGTCTGATGATTTGGGCTTGGTGTCTCAGTGTTCCTGGAAACTTGGAACAGTTGTGGACAAATGAGGAGAAAGGGTCCTCCGAGGTAAAATGTAGCATTTAAAATTGAAGTCATCAGCTTTAATATGAGGTATATCACTTGCAGATAGCCCTTCCGGTCCCGGGGATATGGCTTTATGAACATTGAATGACATAACCATATCAATACAGCCAATAAGCTCTGTCATTCATGGTTTCGATTAAATCCTGCATCTAATTAGCATAATGATTTAAATAATCTATTTATAAATGACCAATGCTTTCCATACATTTGGTCATAACATTGGATGTAGAAATGGTATCTTTGTGCAGTTTTCAGCATTAAAATCCCTGTAAATCGTTCAATGGACTAATGTCATTTTCTTTTTCTATTTGGAATGTTTTCTTGTTGCCATGGCAACACATTTCTATGAGAACCCTTATTTAGGCCTTCTTTTGGATTCAAAACATTCCATTTACCTTCCAAATATAGAGGAAATGAATGAAAATAGAACATTTTTGAGAAAATTTTCTTTTTCTGTGTAAAAGAGTACCTAAGACCAGTTTTTTGGCCTATTTCTCACACTTATAGCCTTTGTATCTCCCCTAGTGGCCAAACCCAGGACTAAAAATCCCGCAGGGAGGGACCTTATTCCTCATCTGCCCACAGTTGTTCTTGTCAGGTGATCCCATTTTGGTACATTTACCTTCCGCCTTCACTGTGCATGTGGTGTGTGTTTGATACTTGACATTTAATGCTAAGCCCCTAAGTTACAGTTTCACTCAGTCACAAACATTTTATGCTAAGCCCCTAAAGTACAAACAGTTTCACTAATCCCCTGACATTTTAGACTATGCCTCTAAAGTACAAGCAGTTTAACTAATTCCCTAAGTCACAAATATTTCATGCTAAGCCCATAAGTCAATCTGTGACTTAGGAGCTAAGTAACACTTGAAAAATCCTGGTCACCCCTTTGAATTAAACATGGGTTACTCTAAATCTCTAATGTATAATACTTTTTTTCAGATAAGCCCCTAAGCCACAAAGTGTAAACAGTCCTAATAATAATCATCAGTACTATACCTCTAAAATACCATCAGTTTACCACAAACAAGCTGCTAGAATTTTAACATAAACCCTACAAAGATTCATTCAAAGCCCATTCAAGCAGTTTGCTCTAACCCTCAAAAGTCTTAATTCAAGCTTCTAAGTAACATACTATCTAACCTAATCACTTAAACCATAACAATTTATCGCTATGTTTTCTTGAAACCTAAGGTACTAAGTCACAACCACTTTGGTCCACAAGTATCAAACATTTTATCGTCAGCATCTAAGTTATTTACCTTTCATCCTAATTTATCCTTATGCCTATTACCGTAATCTCCCGCGTATAAGGCGCATCCCGCGTATAAGGCGCACCCAGAGTTTCAGAATATGGTCAAAAAAATAAAAAATTCATAACTTTTGTTCTAATGAATGGATTTTCAAAATTCAAAAAGCTATGTGCTGTTTGGACCCCCGTGACCCTCCTGGACCCCAAATGCAGCAGATGAGCTTGTATGGTAGTGTAACATATCAAAAGAAAGGTCTTGGTGTCCCCCTTGTGGATCCAATTAGAACTAAAACCCCCCGTATAAGACGCGCCTTATACGCGGGAGATTACGGTACATGTACAACAGTCATTTTAACATGAGCCCCTAAGTCATGGACATTTTTTCCTACCCTAAGCGCCTAAGTTACAAACATCATACCCTTATACCCTCTGTCACAGAGATTTTACAATAAACCCCTAAGTCACAGATATCTTGTCCTACTTTCCCTGCTAGCACAACTCATACAATTGATGTCTTTTTTATGTAAATCACATGGGTTTTCACGTAAGAATGATGTAAATTGCACAAGTTGTGCTAGCTGGGTTAAGCCCCTAAGTCACAAACATTTTATTACCCCCTAAGGCACAGACTTATAGTTTGGTCATGCACCCCCAGGTGGCAATACTTGTACTAAGCCCCTAACACCTTAATTTTCAATAAGCCCCTAAGGAACTAAGCCCCTAATCCACTGATCCCCTAAGTCACATATGTGTGGTATCATGCGTGCATGCATGCATGCATGCATGTATGTATGTATGTATGTATGTATGTATGTATGTATGTATGTATGTATGTGTATATATATATATATATATATATATATATATATATATATATATATATATATATATATATATAATTGCACTATTTTTTAAACCTCCAGACCTTCCCACTTTTTTTATGCAGAGACCATTCAAAATAATACAAAGTATCTCTTCAAATTATAATGATGAAATCTGGCATATGCCTACCTACAAACACACCCCAAGACACGTTGTGTTGTCTGGTTGAACTTGGGACCTTTATACTGACAACAACCAACCTTTGCTTTCAGTGGTTACAACCAAATCTACCCGGCAGCAATAGAGTATTTATAGCCATACAGGAACATATGCTCTCGGTTGTAGAGGGATAACTGTAGCATTCACTTGCCTCCCAGCCAATATAGAAGGCCAAAAGCCAGTGCTGCCTTAAGGCCATTCTGCTTCCTCTGCCTCAAAAAGGAGGCTCTCAAAGGGGAATAGATCTCACGGGAAATAGTGGGCACCGAACAATGACACATTACAATGTCGATAACGCATATGGGGGAAAGACAGGAAATAGAAGAACACCTCAAAGTCAATAACAATACACTGGATTCTTTTAGGTGTTACCACTGGTGGACTAACCATACCCATTGGTAAGGGGATGCACACAGAGAGGCCAACCTTTTCTGAACCTTAGTAAATGACACGTTTTATGTATCACCATGGCACTGCCCTAGGTTTTGTATATATGATTCATTGGTGTGAATTTGCTTCATTTCCTTGTTATATTATGTGGCCGATACGTATGTTCCAGCTGCTATCAGCTCCGACAATGTCATTGGCTGAGTTATGTTTGACTCTATTGTAGCGGATTTGAAACAGACTTGATTGTATTTATATTCTTATTGTATTTATTCAGTTGTTGAAAAAACGTGCAGGCCAACAGCTATTGACGGCAAAAAGACTACTCGGCTCGCACGGTATGTGAGACTGGTGGATTGTATGTCTGCCATTTTTGGATCATAGAGAACAGTAACTGGAAGCTGTCGTGCATTTAAGATTGGTCTTTACTCTCTACTGAAAGCCAACAAAATTTCTTTTTTGTTTGTTTCACCGTTGATTAAATCATATGCAATCGATACATGAAATGAAAAATGGGGGATCCCAGGGTATTTTTTTTAAATATAGAATTTTGAAAACTAAAAGTTCCCCCCTTTTTCTAAAAATGAGAAAAAAAGGTGAAAGCTTTCCATATAACGCTGCTAGCATTTAAGTGCGTTTTGGGCCACCTATTGCGCTGCCATGCATTTAAGTGCTTTTTGGTCCCCCACCCCCAGTTTTTTCTTTGTGGTGGCAGTTCCCAGTGCCTACAAGGCAATAGCTCAAGGTACCAGTGTAACAGAGAAAGCTGGTTGCACGTACCGGCATGTCTCAGAGACAGGCGCTTGTTAAGGTGCATGGCGTGGGTGATGGCGTAGAAGCGTTCCATGGTGATGAGAGTGAGCGTGAAGACGGACAGCTCACTAGATAACACCCCCAGGAAGCCAGCCATCTGGCACCCCAACGACGTCTGCCACTGTATGGCGTGCTTCTTAAACTCCCCTGGAATAGAAATAGTATAGGGTTAGATATTGCTATAACGCAATAGGTGTAAGAAACAGTACTCAGACATACTCATTATGTCTGAGGCCGAAACCGAATTACCACAATACCCCCATATAAGCCGCACCTGTATATAACCCTGACTTTGGGAGAATTCTATAAGCCTCAGCTGGCTTAAATAACATTTGAAGTGGTCTATAAGCCGCGCCTTATACAAGGGGTTTTACGATATGGCTAATGGGTAAAGAAATGTGGAACAGAAATTATGCTCCCATAATTATGCTGGATGACTTTGATATTGATAACGCCGCTGTAAATGGACAATTCCCACTGGGATTGCTGGAAGAAATCAAATTGTTAGTTTTCTGAACACTGTCCATAGGATATTTATGAATTGGAGAGCCTAAGGGCTCAGGTATACAACCCTGTTAGACAATGCATGAGCAGTAAGGCCACCTTACAGGAATAAAGGCCCTCGACCATCGTGTGTTATAGTCCAACAGAGAGTCTCAACATGAAGAACATCGTTGTCTATTCTCTAAATAGAACATGGTACACTGCTAAAGAATAAGCATGATTCTTGCTGGGTCTGATATTGATCCATATAGCAACCATTTAGCATGAACCTAAGGCACTTTACAGTGATTATAGGGTTAAATCCATGGATAGACCTGTATAGCAGAAGCTGGAGGATGTATCAAAGGTCACCACCCTGAGTGGTGGAGCTGTGGGAGTTAAGTACATTAGTCACAATCAAATATACAGAAAAAAGGTCTCTGACAGGAGAACCAGTCTCTCCCATTATGAAACCTACATGTGGACCTATTAAGTTTTTAGCTATGCATTTATTTGCAAAACTCAATTAAAATTCAAGGACATAGACTAACTCGGGAAGGTCCTTTTCAAAATGTTGAATGTTAATCCAGCTAAGTTGAATTAAGTATGAAGTCGATTTTCCTTTGGTCTCATGAGGCACTAATGCAGTGCTAAAATTATCTTCTCACCAGCATTGCATTGGTGTATCATGGCATCTGGGCCTTTATATATTCATCAGTGTATGAAACAAATGCAGCCCTGACAATTAAACTCACAAAGCACTTTAATATTGCACCAATAACGACCATGTGCACCAAATACTATGCTGCCTGTAAGAGGTTAATATTACCTGTATTGGCATACAGAAATAGCCTCCCACAGTAAGTGTAGACATGGTGTCTATATATAGTAGTGACTGAGTTGGTCTGACCTATTGTGATCATCTACTGTGATCATCATCTGCAGTACCTTGGGAACAGGGAGGCAGGGGAGTTATAATTACTTTCTTGATTCTTACTTGCCTAATCACCAACACCCATTCTTCCACCTAATCATATGGAAAACTGACTATACTTTGGACATTAAAACTTTTTAATTGTCTCCAGCAAACAAAACACCGTGAATAGCCCCCACAGACAATGGAAATTGCAAGATCAGACAATGATGTATACATAGGTCTTGGTGGCAGAGGGGGTGATGCTCGAAAACAATTCAGACTTGTGAAATACAGATTGATAAATTGTGAGTAACAATTCGGCTTAAAAAAAGTTTGTCGACCATAAATGTTAAGGGAGTGATCATTTTTTTTTAACAACGGGGGGGGGGGCTGGTGGGTTTGAAGGGGGGGGTCAGAATTTCAAAAAAAAATTTCCCAATGAAGAGGGGGGGGATCGGATTTTTTTTCATGTGTCCGCGCGCAAACCCACCAGCCCCCCGTTGTTGAAAAATGATCACTCCCAAAGAGAGGCTTGTCAACTGCTCAACTCGTTCTCGTGAAGCTGCTTACTCATCCTACATTTACCATTCCACTGCAGGACAGCTACAATAGTAGAAAATATATTTGAAAACTCAATGGCCTGAATTTACAGGAAAGAGGTCTAGTAATAGCAGCCCATACATAGCTGGGCCTGAAGCAAGAGGTGTGCTACCTGAGGTGTGGAGGGTACTTAAGAAAAATGACCACTCACCTAAGGTGGAGGCGTCCACAATGGCCAGGAAACCCAGGTAGATGCCCATGAAGAAGTCAGCGAAGGCCAGGTTACAGATGAGGAATCGCGGCACGTCCATCTTGGTACGGCTCACCATGCTCACCAACAGCACCGTGCCGTTACCTAGCAACGCCAACAGGAACACGATCCACACCCCACAGCGCAGGGACCACCAACCCATCAGGTCATCACATGGCATGAAGGGACCTGGTGTAGGAAATATAGTGATGTTACATACATAAACCATCAACCCATCAGGTCATCACATGGCATGAAGGGACCTGGTGTAGGAAATATAGTGATGTTACATACATAAACCACCAACCCATCAGGTCATCACATGGCATGAAGGGACCTGGTGTAGGAAATATAGTGATGTTACATACATAAACCATCAACCCATCAGGTCATCACATGGCATGAAGGGACCTGGTGTAGGAAATATAGTGATGTTACATACATAAACCATCAACCCATCAGGTCATCACATGGCATGAAGGGACGTGGGTGGAAATAAGAAACTATTGTAGGAAGCCATAGGTCTCGGTCATCACATATACCAAACATGCCATCAAATCGTCATGGACCTTGACATTTTGACCCTTTTATCCTTATGGAGTATATATACCTTCAATGCTGGTGGAACAGGGTTCTACCATATATGCTATCAAATAGGCATGGACCTTGAGATATTGCCCCTTTTATCCCTATGGAGTATATATATATATATATATATATATATATATATATATATATATATATATATATATATATCACTTCAATGCTGGTGATACAGGGTTCCACCATAATATGGCATATATTATATGCTATCTTATAACATGGTTATCGAGTTTAGGCACTAATTTCAGTTCCTAAAGTGGATAATATGAGTTCTGATATCTCTGGATATAAGAACCAAAAATTGACAGCGGACCGGACATACCTTGACAACTAGTTGACACGAAAGTAAATCCTCCATTTTTGAAGCTTATGTACGAAATGTGATGACATGCTTTGGATATAATATAGTTGAAACCATATTCTACCTCCCTGTTGACTAGATTCCTTGATATTATGGCTGTATTTGATATAAAAAAGGTTAAACTTTCGAAGCTAGCGACTGGCTGTGTATGTTCGCCATAGCGTTTGTCAACATGACCTCTCTTGCCATCTGGTGTATATCCTATCAACTAGCCACGGGCATTAACTTAATAGAAGAGGAACCATAACGAACCTGTATAAAGAAATGCTACTACTACCCCTTCTGTATGTTCCCACTGCGAGTAAGTTTATGCCCGTGAAAGTCTGATCTGGGTTCAGGCTCAGTTTCCTCAGCCCAATCAATTTTGACACAATTCCCCTTTAAATTAGTGACAACTTTAGGTCCTCAACTTGACAATACCCATGACTACAGCTTTAGGTCATCAGGGGGTCATCATAGATGATGACTTTAGGTCGTCGCTGACATCCTTTAGAGCCATATAGTCCTTATAGAAATTACATATACTGTATTCGACGTAATAAGCACCCCTCCCCTAATAAGCACCCCACCCCCTTTTTGTTTTGTTTTTAAAACAAGAAAAAAGACCATTTTTTCACCATTTTAGAGTCAGTTAAACTTTTACCTACCGGAGGGCCATAAATACAACTTTTAAGCGCCCCAGGTGCTTATTACGTCGAATATGGTATGTATAGTATTGTCTTTTACATTTTCCCAATATCATTTCTTTGATTATATCTTGTTATCTCATCCACCATGAAATATTTATTGTGGCTATTCCCAACCCACTTTCATGGGTTCAGTGGTACACTCTGACGTAGTGCATTGTGAGTACACCCACACACATGTATTATACCATAGCCACACTCAAATAAGGGGTCATACTATAGCAATATTCATAAGAGAGGTGTCATTACCAGAATAACCCATCTTTTCTACATTTTCTACTTAGAAATGCCTATTTACTTTTGTGTCAAACATTGCCCATATTTTCCTTTTCAGAGTAGACTATACAACAAGAACATAAACTCGTCATATACGACGACTTACCAATAGCGGCGGGTTTTCAAATATTTCCCATGCAACCCATCCCTTCATGTCGTATCGGGGTATACCATTAAACTAATTAATCTACAGTGATCTGACATTTTTGATATAGTAAATGAGAGAGTCAGTTGTAAATTAGGCTAATGGAACATCCCATTTACTCATAATTACAAGGAAACCCTTCTCTATTGGCTAGTGCATTCTGAAATGTCAGGAAGGAGACGCTCAAAATGCTGCTGTCGCCCTAAAAGCAGATACAGTTACTTAGAGGGAGGGGGGCTCAAGTTACCATCACTTTGTGAGATGACTTAATCACAAATGATTGTGCATATATCTTTTCGTGTGCACAGGGGCACAGTTCTGGACTGCTTTCATATTGGGGATCTTCTGTCAGGAAGCGAGGTTCTTTTACATCCTGTGTTTTCCCTTGTCACCGGTTACTTATTCCCCCTTGGATTGGAGTCAAGGTGGTTTTTATATTATCACTTCTTATGGTGTGATATGTGAGGCTTTACCATGGATGATGCCATGCAAAATTGTCACTGATGTCAATACTATCACCATACCTGGCATTGGTTTACACAAGATGGGTGGACGTGCAATAATGATGTCCTGTGCATCCAACCGGGGTCCATAGTTCTTGAAGTAGTTGGCGGCAGACTTGGGGATGTCCTCCGGGTAATCCATCGCCTCGTCTGTACCAAACGAATCCCAGATGTCCTCCACCAAACTGTGGTAGTTATCAGATATATTCTCTGTAGGGGAATAATAAAGATTGTTAATAATTAATAACTACCACTTAATTTTGAATTTTCTCATCATATTGTATTTAGCCATACAGGCAAGAAGAGGTGTACATTGGTATTTGAATTTCAGACACTGCTGGATGTCCATTCTACAGCACTTTTACTATATCAAACACTCTCTGATGTGTTTGTTGAATGAAAAGTGAAACTTTCATTAAGTCAAGAAAAAGGTAGTACAATGCAGTTAGGGCTTTTAACTGGATTTCAATGGAGACTTTATCCAGAGTGTAGGGACTGTTTTGGAGGTACCCCAGGGGCTACATAAAATGGTGAGCCACTGTATGTTTTATCCAGATGTCACAAATATTCAACTCTGGCAGGGAAAACCTAAAACATCCCACTTGGGATGCTTCAGATAGACTCTACTTCATTAAAACTGATGAGAAAAAAAGAAAAACAGTAAAAAGTGTAACAAGGTTATCTCCCTGATTGGATTTTTTTTATTCCGCTGAGAAGCGTCGAAAGTGTTCCCAGACTGGATGTGGTCGTTTGTTGACTGATTCTTGGTCAGGGGCTTTGATTGACAGATGGAAATAGGTTAGCCCCACCCACCATACCACATTTCCCCTGTTTCCCATGTGGCTAGCTCCATTCAGTGTTCTATGATACTAGACTATGTACATTATAACCTACTATACCATACCAGCACGACTAGTAGTATCAGTTGGAAAGAGAAATCAGAAGGTCAGACGCTTTAAAACTGTGGCTTCATCATATTTCTAAAAGGCCTTTTGTTGCTGCTATTCTAGGAAAGCTGTTTGTCATTCACATTTCTCTAACCTGTCATCAGCGGTGGATCCAGGATTTTGAGAAGGGGGGGGGAAGCACATTTTGGTCATATCATGTCAGTGAAATGTTGGCACATCCATCACAGGCGAAGCGCAGTGATTTGGCGAGCGCAGCGAAGCCCCTCTGCTAGGGGGGTCTGGGGGGATGCCCCCCCATAAAATTTTGAAAAACTAGATGGCATTTTGTGCATTCTGGTGCATTTCTAGATCCAAATATAGAGGCACCTGAACTGTCTACTTTCATTCTTGTATAGCAAGATTCAGATACATGTATTCAGCTTGGAAATGGATGAAGTGGGTTTGAGGGCAGAATGAGACTGATGTAGACTAATCCTTGGACTGGGATTGGGTGACACTGAAGTGGAGGAATGGTATGGCTGGGGGTAAGGACATGAGATGGTGAGACTGGTGTGAGGGCAAGGTGAGACTGTGGTAGAGGAATGGTGGGACTGGTGTCAGGGCAGGGTGAGACTGTGGTAGAGGAATTGTAGGACTGGGGATGAGGATTCCTCCACCCTCTGTCTTATATATCCTCCTTCTCCTCCCAGTCCAACCATTCCTCTTTCTTTTACTTTACCTATCCTGGCCTCACCCCAGTCCAACCATCCCTCCTCCCTCAGCCTTATCTAATGTAAGGATGGAGATTATGCCAGAGGGGCATGAAAAATACAGGTATTATAAACCAATTCAGCAAGAAAGGATGACTTTTTCAAGAAGGAACTGTTGTTGACAATGTTTTTGCATCTTTATCTGGATTAGGTCACAGTAACGTAAATCTGATATCAGAATATTGCAATGTATCATGCATATTTGTGGATAAATGAGGGAAAAGGGTCCTCCGAGGTGAAATGTGATATTTATCTAATTGAAGTCATTGGCTTTAAAATGAGGTATAACACTTGCAGATACCCCCTCTGGATTCAAGAAAATTGAATGACATAACTGTACCAATACAGCCAATAAGCTCTACCATTCCTTGTTTTAATCAAATCAGGCATCTAATTAGCATTATGATTTAAATAATCAACTGAAAAATGGCCAACCCTTTCCATACATTTGGGCCTAACTTTGGATCTAGCAATGGTATCTCAATGCTTTTTTCAGCGTATACATGAATCTACACGAATCATTCTATCTATTGACATTAATATTTTTTCTATTTGGAATATTATTTTGGTTGCCATGGCAACCTGTATCTCTGAGAATGCTTATTTAGGCCTTGTTTTGGATTCAAAATGTTCCATTTACACTCTAAATACACATGAAGTGCCAGAAAATAGAACGTTTTTGAGAAAACCGTGTTTTTCTGTATAAAAGAATACATAATAGCAATTTTTGGTATATTTTTCATGATTTTAGCCTGTGTGGCTCCCCTAGTGGCCAAATCTAGTACTAAAAATCCCACAGGGAAGGCCCTTTCCCCTCATTTGCCCACATTTAAAAAAACAATTGCCTTGTAAATCTCCTGTCATGAATTGTTAGTCTGTGTGGGTATTGATGGTCATGTTAAAGCATTTTGCTAAAACTATTCCCAACACAACTTTTTCTTATAGAGAGTCAGCTTTATTTGCTGCATGGGTCTATAGTCACTATCAAATCTATGAGGAAGGGTGAGGGAGAAAACTGGCACTGGGGCTTCTATATTCACATACTCTTCTTGAATGATAGCAAACATTCATTTATTTGTCTGGTCCCATAGTCAGGGCCAGACAAACCATGGCCTTTGATCACTTAGACATGGTTCACAAGCATTTGGGCCTGGGCCAATGCATATGGACACCAGCTGCCCATATGCTCATCTCATGTCACAAGAAACCTCAAGTTTGTCAAATTAGGTACCCCACAGAGGAAAAAGTGAATGAGAGGGGAGAGTATGTAGAATAACAGAAAGGGAGGAGTGGGAGGAAATGGAATGACATGGAGGATGTAAGGGAGGACTGAAGGCATACAGATATACATTGTACTCCATGGCCCCACCTACAAATTCAATGGTTGAGGCCATTTTGCTGAGAAAATTTTGAAAATTTCAAGAGCAAAATATGCATTCTGGTGACTTCTGGGAATCAGAATTTTTGAAAAATTCTTTCACCGTTGGATAGCCCAAAATCTCTATATGATACATCCATAGACGGGAAAATAGGGGCGAGCCGGGTGCCCCCCCCCCCCCTGGATCCACGCCTGGTCATGCTATGATACAACAGGGGACTACTAAGCCATTTTAGGCCATTATAATCCGCTTTAATGCGGTGGAAATTATATGGTAATGTTAGATTTACAGATTTACCAATCTAGAGCTTCTTGCTACAGCACAGAAAGCGTAGACTTTAAGTTTACTATATCAATACTGCTTTCTCCTTCCAATCTTGCTAACCCTCTCTGTATAGTACTTCCGTATTCTCAATACGTAGGTTTGATACATAGACAGAGGTTCAGGAGATTAACTCCAAACTAAGTTTTTCTCCATGAACTACTTTGACGCTATCGAGTGAAGAAATACTTAGTTTGGAGTAAATCGAGTGGATCTCTGTATTTTTTCTTTCATGTTACTTTGGTGTTAAATATCTATGGGGTTTGAGGCTATATTCTATGCATCACAATGGAGAATGTGACCGTGGAGAATGAGATTCAGTTTCTTCATGACCCTGTGAGCAATGGGTGTTTCCATACAAATCTATAGTTCGGCTATATATCTAAGTCTCGTTCTCAGCATGAAATAAATGACTGTTCTTGTCTGCAATATACCATCAAAATGAGACTTGTTAGAAAATGTTACATTGCACTGTGCTACATCAATTGACATAATTTTACCGAGGGGCTTGTTTCAATATCCCTGACAACGACGTAGACTCCAAAGTCCTGATATAGCCACGCTGTTGACCAATAGTCATGCTGTATCATTTTTTAAGATAATAAACATGGTTATAGGTTAAAAGGAACAATGGAAAATAACAATTTTAGAAAGGTGCCACTGCTCCCATAGGCTATAATTATGTGGAAAGCAGTGGGGACAAAATTCACTTTTTCGACTTTCAAACAGCTCTCACACATTCCCTATGGAAAAATAATCATCATTCTGATTTTACATTGCATTAGTACATGTCTTTTCTATTGGATTCACTATTAATGTAAAAGTATTGATTAATTTTCGATTAGCCTAGCCTACTGCCCTACTGTTTAGCTTAACACTTCTGTATAGTACTAGCCTCAGGAGGTGTTTTCTGATCAGGCTGCTCTCTCACTCTCAACATAGTAGAGTGAACCCTTACACCAGTGCCATTACAGACAAAAATTAAAGATGACACTCTGTTTCCATAGCAACGACTGTCCCGGCAAGGTCTATGCCATTACAGCGTAAGTGAAAATTGCATGTAGGCCACTTCTCTACGAATGCTCACTCTGCAGCTTGTGTGCGGAACCGGAAGCAACTATAGAATGTGCTACGATGGCTTGAGTATGTAACAGTGCATTAGGTGCACATCAGCAGAGGTTGTGATCCTACCCAGGACCCAAAATACAACCGGGGTCCTGAGGCCTGTACAACCATTCTGAGATCACTTCTTAATGTGACATTAGTCTGCTTCCCTGCTATAGGTCACGTAATAGCACCAAAACTTGGTTATGGCACTAGAACAAATCTCATAGTGATGCAGCCTATAGGACTATCAACTGGACGGACCATCTGGGGAACCATCAATGTGATATGTTACATAGTAAGTTGCACATAGAGCGAGAAAGATAGATGCTAGCACCAGCAAAATTGCATTTCAGTTCGGATTTTCTTGTATTTCATTTATTTATTCTAGAAACCCTGTGGGATGACATGGTTTAAGCCTTCCCGAGAGACAGATATAAGACTTAGTAATCATAAACGACGTATCTTTAATCTAAGAAAGATTTAACAAAGTTTGATTTTTGGATGAATAAGATACCATTGGTAGAGCAAAGCAAACAGATGCCTAGCAACCCTCGTTTGTGAGACCGATATCAATAAGACACAAGATGATGTTGGTGGAGCCTAGACCTATAAAGGTGCATGGTCACAGTGCATGGCAGTGCCGTCTCTGAATGCATTATCACTAGTCTTCCTTGGCCTTCAAATGAATTGCATCCTAGTGGGCAGGATACAACTTGCTACGTTGGTTTATGCCCTAAGGACATACTGCCGTGCCACGTGAGAGTGGCGCATACATTTCCGCAGACAGAGGTACCTTCCCACCCTGGGCTTGGAAAGGAGGTAGAGAAGAATCTATGCCCCTGGGGCATAGGTACTGGGATCTTGTAGGCTATAATGAGAGCTCCTACAGTGCATAGACCTAGCTATGCCCTCAGGGCATGTCAAGGGAGCCCTGATGCACTGAATTGTTATTTAATAACTTAGAAGAAAGGGACATGCCTTGAGGGCATAGATTGTGCTTGTGCTACCCTGAGGACATGCACTAGTCAATTAGCCTCTGGCATTGGCATCACTAATAATACCCTTGGGGCATAGCCTACCACTAATATTGATGCCCTTAGGGCCTGATCTGGACTAGGCCCCCTAATACAAAATTTCTTTTCATCATCAGGATATATTCTGGACTTGAGGCTATAAAATAATGCAACTGTTATGCCCTAAGGGCATTTTTTTTATCATCAATGCCCTCAGGGCATTAGTGCTCACTAACTGATGCCCCCAGGGACTGTCTCTTCTCTATAGATTCCCCAGGTAAATTCTCTACCTATTAAAGGATGGTGTAGTTTTGGGTTTTCAAAGTAATGCCCCAAGGGTATTCATACACTAGTAATGCCCTAAGGGCATGCTTTGGTCAATCATAGTGTGGATAGTGGCCTAGACAATGCTGGTGTTGTCCTGAGGGCATGTGTGTGCTTATGGTTAATCTCAGAACTTCAAAAGAGCAGGAATATGCCCCCAGGGACCAATACACAATGCCCTCAGGTCATACACTAGAAGTGGTCAATTGTTGATATGTAAAGGCCAGCAATATTCCCTCAGGGCATGCCCAATCCCGCACGGGGGTCCCAAAAATATACGCGTCACCATGGGGGCGGCGCTGCATGCCCTCAGGGCATAGTCTAACGTAGCAAGTTACGTCCTGCTCCGTCCTGCTCCTGGCGGCAGTACCTTAAGGTCACATACAAGAGGAGGCTTAAGGCTGTTGTCATATTAAAGGACTGTCAGACAACTACATGTATGCATTCGAGGCTCCAACAGTCAGTCATATGTGCCTGACGGATACAAAGCAGAGAGATGCATATATACCGAGGGCGGCTAGCATAAGGAAGTGGGTGGGGGGTGGGGGGCTGAGAAGCAGGCAAAATGCAGACTTGGACTGCATGACCGCATTTCTTGCTGAAATATCGGCTCGCAAATCCTGAACAGAAATTGTGCCAATGGTGCCCTCCGAGCATTATCCCATAATGGGCCTAAATCACTTTCTCAATGAGGACAGACACCTAATTCAATTGGCCTGTCTTTTAGTGACATTTGTTGAACTACATGCTTGAGACTAGATGTAACATGAAGTTGAATCGTAGGCCTATCTGTACATGAATGTAGCCCTGATGGGTAACTTGCTGCATTCGTGCATCTTGACGACCAATGAGCATGATGCATTAATGCATTTGCGGACCAGAAAGGGTTAGGAACTTTACTGGATGTATCTCAGGATGTTATTCATCCTATAGGTGTCTGCCCCTGTCTCTCTTTCACAACATATACCAGCCACAGAGCTATAGTGGAAATTTCCTTCATGGTTCTTTTGTTGTTTTTTTCAATGGCTGAGAAGCGCCGGAAGTGTCACCAGACAAAGGTGGTGTTTAATGGTTGTTAACTTCCGACTGAGGAGTTTCAGTGACACCTGGTTCCAGGTTAGACACGCCCACCCAGACCCTAGTGATGGATTCGCCCACCAGTTGTGTGACGTCACCTGAACTGGTTTCTGGTTATCTCCGAGAACTGTAGTCCTGGTTTCAGGAAGGCTGAGTTCCACTCAAGCCTATGCAGTTACATATGCTTCTCTTTATGCGCTACTAAGCATTTCACTTGGATCACCACAATTCCTTGTAATTTAAAGGATTCAGGAAAGATCTTTTCCCCGTTTTCTTTTTTATTGCTGAAGTTGTATTAAATGACTGAATCTAAATATCCAAAAGTTTATGCATAATTCAGTGGTATTCTGTCACAGCGTTAGACTGAATTATACATGTCTAAGGCTGTAATCTTAATGTCACTCTGGTATAATATAGGTAACCTAACCTTGCAGCATGGGACCTCTAGATCAGATGGTATTCATACTAACAGTAGGGCCTACAATGGTTAGTAGATCTATGTCACGAAATGCATGAAGCATTTCTCGTCCTACGTTCATATTTTCAATAGGCTCTAGTTCAAGAACAAAGTCCCTGCTAGCACAACTCATCCAAATGATGTATTTTTTACGTAAAAACGATCAATTTTCACGTAAGAATGACGTAAATTACACGAGTAGTGCTACCTGGGGTAGTGTTATAATTAAAGCCATTAAGTAGTGTTATGATAAACACCAACTAAGTACCTCTTCCCCTATGTTACTTCAAGTACCCTCTTTGAGTATATAAGTATTGTGATGGGTTACCCATTTACACATCATGCCGCACCAAAAAATGATATCTTGTTGATGAAAGTACATTGAAGGCCTACTTTGTCCATCAACTAGTTCACCGCAAACACCGCTGGATGAGTAGGTGGTACCAGGACAACAAAAGGTGTATTAATGCAGCCTACACCTTACAATGCATGGCAGTAATGTGAATGGCATTTCTTTCTTTATACTACATGGGTGCTAGAAATTGGCCCATATATTCATGACATCCTAGTGGGAGGGCTTTGGGAGTTCTGTGCATTAAGGTCAGCTAACAGGAGGAGGGTGGAGGATTGCTATACATGCTTTGGTGTGGGAGAGAACTCCTGGGGTGGTATTGTGCGGGGGAGCAGCAATGGGTACCTGCAGTGGCTTACCGTGAATAAGGTCTTTATAATCAGAGGCGTAGGAAGCAAATCTTCATTGGGGGGGGCCCAGTGAGGGGCCCACCTGGACCACCGTGAATTGTCGGCTCAAGCACAATAGTACCTACACATGGCTATGATTTATATAATAAGTAATTTTTGATGAATTTTAGATCTGATTTGAGGCCTGGGCCACCATTTCCCCTATTATCATTACTATATCAATCTCATTTGAGGCGCAAAATCTTAGCTCTTTTTCAATCATTATGAATTCTTGGCAAATTCTGGGGGGTCCAGACATACTCAGGCCCCACCTCCTTCATGATTGGGGGGGCCCATGCCCCCCTGGCCCCCCCCTTTTCCTACGCCCCTGATAATGGGTGTTAGTCATCCGTCGGTATAAGATACCGCTTTAGTAACTTTAGTAGCTTTAGCACCCCCGTACATCATATAATGGAGACATATCAATGTTGTATTAAGTATGCCTTTCATCTCAACAGGCCATATTTCATCCATCAGGACCTTAATATGTGACATGGACTGGGGAGAGGGACATTAATGCACCCTGCACTAAGGGCCTTTTTCGCAGATCCTGTCACATATATATATATATATATATATATATATATATATATATATATATATATAGTCCTGCTTATAGAGGACTCACCAGCACGGCATTGGTGCATTATGATGACAAGGATCAATGAAGGTTTAGACAGCCAATGGCCCTTTATGGGGTGTATGTCCTGTACAATTGCTTCATAGCCCATAGGAATCCTATCCATCAATGCATTTGGGGACAGGTTTTCACTGAAGCGGTTAATTAGGTTAATTTGTCCTCCTGTGTACCAAGTGATGTAGAGCTGACTAGGAGCCGAACTCTTTGGGAGTGTATCATTTCCATAAAGTCAGCATCATGTATGTGAATTACACACCAGGGATTCATAAAATACTGTATTCATCATGACTCCCGAAGGCCATGACTCCCGAAGGGGGGGAGCGTCGGCATGCTCCAATGAATTGCTGTCGAGCCAACACTTCATTGGTGCATCACGCCGACCAATGGACATAATGCACTCCTGTGGCCCTTAAAGGGATCAAGAGCACTGTTAGTGTACACCTAATGCACAGTCACATCCTCAACCCATTGTGGCCCCTTCTAGAGCCGCTGCCGGCACACTTTACGTCCCCAGGGCAAGGCTGCTTTTGACGGCTGATGGTTTGGCCTCAGCAGCTATAACCTTTCTCAAGTAAAAGAGGGAGAGGCAATCTCCTATCCTAAGGCATGTGGAAAGTGGTTAGCCACACTTTATTATACACAGCACAAAAGGGGCCTCAGGGTAACATTAAGAAAGAGCTACTTACTTATTTGACTGGTAGTAGTATATAGAAATGTCAAGTCTATGGCACACCAACTGCTGCAGAGACTATTGTAGTAGTATATAAAATGTGAACATTTTAAATGCCACTGGTTGTATATAACAATTTGTGGGTGAGACTTTGCCAGATTTCTGAATAATGATTTGAAAACTTGTAACATTAATGTAAACCTAATGGATAAGTCGTGTCTACATATAAGCTACACCCCTAACTCTGGGAGGAGCTAAGATCAGCATCTAGGCTTCTGAAATAGTGCAGAAGCTGTGGCCCGTCTGTGGTGTTTTAAGGTAGGCCTATAGAACCTTCAGTATCTTACATATAGATCTCAACCCATTACAGGCTGAGTAGGTGGGGCTAACTTGTGCTTATCTGTCACTCAAACCCCCTGGCGAGAGGTCACTCACTGAGAGACTCCACCATAGTCTGGGGACACTTCCGATGCTTCTCAGCCACCGGAAAAAAACACAAAACAGGAACATCTCTGCTGTTGGTTTCTGTTTTATTTATCTCAGCGCAATTTTCTTTTTGATAGAAGTTGGAATGAAAAAGGAAAAGAGGTGGGAGAGCAAAGGCATAAAGTATCCCCATGATGATGTTTTATGCTGTCGGTGTCAGATAGGCATATTTAAATATGGGATGGGAGACGTATAAAACAAAGCTTGCCTCCAATGTTTTTATCCATCCTAGAAGTGTGTCGATCCTGCCATATATGTATTTGATAGCTGTGTTATTGACTGCCCAAGTAAGGACTCAAATAATGTCTGATGGATATATGTGACCAGGCAAGCAAAAACACCCCTCTGCAGGGAAATTCATTATCAAAGCTCATCTCAAGATCTTTAAAATGAGACATCATTGGCTTAAACATTCCTAGTAGTCATTTCAGAACCCCTCCTTGAACATAGGTTGTTATTCATATCTGAAATCGATGATTAAACTCTAAATACATTATCAAACATAATATTATCTAAAAACACAATAATTCATAAAAATACATAAAGATATGGTGATTTTTATCATAGATTTTGATCTAGAAGGAATTTTCAATTTCTGTTTTCAGTTTTGGGTTTTTGATAAGTATCCCCAAAAATTGGCATAACAATTTACAAATTTTGATTATTGGAATGGTTGCCATGGCAACCAGGAACAGGCATCTCAGTTTTTCCCATGAAAAATGTTCATTTTCCCTTCCAAATATGGGCCATTTCTAGCAATGCCCCCTGGTGGCCAAATGGGGAATTAAAAATGCCCCGTGGAGGGGTCTTCTCCCTGGATATAGGTCACATATGTATGCCATCTGACAAAGAGTCACTTCCAAAGACTGCATTAAATTATTTTATGTATCATGCTGACCTTTTGGGAGTTTAGTATCTCCATATGGTTGGTATGACGCATGAATGCACCCCTGATAAGTAGACAAGACCAGACTCCAGACTCCAGTGCAAGAAGGTTGTAACCGAGATTTTGGCAAAAATGGGGTTTCTTCTGTTTTAACATAATATTGATCCTTATCTACCTACTACGAAAATACTGAAGCTTTGTCTGTGATATGTGTGCCTACAGGCCCACAGTGCAATATTGCTTTACCCACTTGGTGCTATGGTAAGTGAATCACTTCTCCTGCAAGAGTTGAAAAATGCAGTTACAACCTTTTTGCACTAAGGCGACGATATGCCTTCAGTTCAACCTACCTAATGGCCCCCAGATGTTTGTGAGGTTCCTCAAAAAGATGTTGTCAGGGTCTTTGCTTAGCCACGTGATGTCCTCCTTCAATTTCACCTCTCCCTTGTCGTGGTCCTTTGATGATGATCAGAGGAGATGAATTAGTGTAAAGAAGAAGATCAAAATTTGAACTCAGAGATTACAAAATGAGACCAATTTCACAAGGCTGAACGACGTTAATCAAATCACAGTTCTGAACAACTCGAGATTTGATTCAAAGCAATTATTGATGCAATTCTTAAATAAATTGCAAGAGTTATTTCATTTCTTGTAATTAGTGACATCACTCAGCAAAAGTCGTTTCTATATGCAAAGGATTCTTAAGCCATTATGTTGGTCAGGAATGCAGCTGTTGGATTGACAATAGTGCATTGGTGTATAATGCCAAACCATTCTAGGAGCTGCTGCGAAAAGATTGGGGTATAATTCTTTGGACGGTGCTATTCCCAAATCAGTTCCCTGTTGGGTTGCCAATACATAATTGTTCATAAAAGTGATTTAGGAGTGGTTGGGAATTGGTGAATGCTTCCCAATTGAGAACCAATTCCCGATTAGTTCCTTCCTCCAATTTTCTGGAGGGTGTTGCTAAAGGACAGGAACTCAATTCTGTTGGAGGTGCTATTCCTAAATGGGAACTGACTACCCTCAGGCAATGACTTCTCCTCTGTTTTGCAGCAAGGTAATAGGTTAGAGAATTGATTCTTAAGTTTTCATGAATTTGGGAATGCTTCCCAGTATGACTCACACTAAGAGGACTGATTCTGAGTGTAAGGTGAGAAGTTGGTTCTGTGCAGCAGAACAGCCAGGAACTGGAAGGTGAGTTACAACAGTGAGAATCCGATCCCGATTCTTTTCAAATAGCCTCCGGGAGGGTGTTGCGAAAGGACAGGAAATCAATTCTGTCGGAGGTGCTATTCCCAAATGAGAACTGACTACCCTCAGGCAATGACTTCTCCCCTGTTTTGCAGCAAGGTAATAGGTTATAGAATTGATTCTTAAGTTTTCATGAATTGGGGAATGCTTCCCAGTGTGACTCACACTAAGAGGATTGATTCTGAGTGTATGGTGAGAAGTAAGCTCTGAGCAGGGAAACGGCCAGGAACTGCAAGGTGAGTTACGACAGTGAGAATTTGATTCCGATTCTTTTCGCAATAGCCTCCTGGCCTATCTACTATTGGAATGTTCGCAATGCAGTCCAATTCAGAGCATGTCAATTCCATTACAGTATAAGGTGGGCATTGGTCTCTCTGCAGGCTGTTGCAAAAAGATTTGGAAACGATTTTGTCGGAGGTGGTATTCCCAAAATGGAACTGACTGACCTCAGGGAATCAATTCCCTGTTGGGTTGCCAAAAGATAATTGGTCATAGAAGTAGTTTAGGAGTGGTCAGGAACTGGTGAATGCTTCCTAATCGAGAACCAATTCCCAGACAGTTCCTTTCTCCAATTCCCTGGCCTTTCGACTATGGGAAGAATTCAGGTGGAATTAATCATGGAACCAGTTCCTCAACTTTTGGCAATGAAGTCTAATTCAGAGTAAGTCAATTCCATTACAGTATAAGGTGGGAATTGGTCTCCCTGGGTGGAGAATCGGGAGGAACTGGAAGATGCATTTGTATCTGTAAGGTGCGTTAGCTACAGTGAGAATCGAATTCCCAATCTTTTTCGCAAAAGCCTCCAGAGTATATCAAACTCATTGGGTGAGTATGATGCTGAAATACAGCCACGATGAGCCACTTATCAGGCATCATCATGATAAATCGGGATAATTCATTAATGCATCATGCCAACCCTACAGGGCTGATGCACTCTCAGTGCTCTCCATGATGCATCAATGGGCATGATGTCTTAATGCATTAGTACTCCTTAAAGCACAAAGCATACCTTGGGTTTCTCCTGTATAAACTGACAGCAATGATAGGCATAGCTCAGCGTCAGTCGCTGTATGCGGGGAAAGGTCTCCGGCAGTGGGAAGTCCTTTAAACGCTTGTTGCCAAATGTCTTAAGGTTCTTCAGTTTACTCAATCCACGAGTTGGCAAAGCGGCAAACTGGTTGTCACCAACGTTTCTGTGGTCAAGAAAAAAAAATGATTATAGAATTAAATTGGCTAAAAGAACCAGATTCAAAACACTGAATGTTTTAATTGATATCACATTACATGGCAATTCAGAATGAGCGAGGGGTAATTAATGAATGGTCGTTTAACACCATTAGAAATGACAGCAAAGGTCATATTCGTGGCAAGGAAAGAGGCATTGATATCAGTTGAATAATCCAAGGGACTCAGAATTTGGACATTAATGAAAAAAGGTGGTTAATTATGCAGTTGTTTTATTTACAATATATTGATAAGTCTACATGATTATGATATTTGCTGATCAGTTAATAGATAAAACTCTTACAAGTCTTCCAGGTTTTGAAGAGGTACAAAAGCATCTGGATGAATGGTCTCAATTCTGTTATGTTGAAGGTCTCTGTAAGAAGACAATATCATTTGAGTCAGGTGTATGAGGGGAAATAAATCTCTTCTCATCACCCACAACATGTGCACCTACAAATTAGGTAATACAGACATAGGGTATGCATAGGACTATCCTGTCGTCTATACTAAAAGTAGCAGGTGGTGTTATAAGATATAATCAGTGGTTGATAGCTCAAATCAGCTACAGTGAGTGAGTAATAGATGTTTAACGCCATTTCGACAGCTAAGGTCATATTCATGGCGAGAACTACATTACACAATTTCACAAGAGGAATGTGTCAGTGCCCGCGCATATGTGCACCACACACATCTGAAGGGGATAGGAAAGATGAGATATAGACCCTTTTAAGTGGGCTAGGGAAGCCCGAAAATCAGCTACAAACTCAGAGAGAGAGACATACCTTATATTGTTAACGAAAGACCCTATCTTATATGAGAAAACCAGAAGTGATGCCATGAATTATCTGTTAGTTTAAATTTTCTCTATATGATTTTACTTTGAGAAGCAAAAACTACATTTCACAAGGCATCAGTTAATTAATCATAATACTTCCTACATGTTACTTTTTGATAATGATAATGTTGATTGAAATTATCTTGTTTCTCAAAACGTGTTGAGCTGAATGGTACACTTTTTGGTATTCCAACCACCCATATCAACCCCTATTTCCCCTTTGTTCATCATATTAGATGATTTAAAATAAAAAATCTAACTAACAAGTACTGTAGTTGTGTGAGGTTGGTGAAGGCTGAGGCAGGAACGTCCTGAATCATGTTATGGGACAGGGTCAGGTCACGCAGCTGGGACAAGCCCTGGAATGGGCGGCCGGACAGTGACATCAACTCATTGTTACCAAGGTTACTGAAACAGACATCAACTCATCGTTACCAAGGTTACTGAAACATATATAAATTATTGTTACCAAGGTTACTGAAACAGTCATCAAATTATAGAAACATGATTTTGGTCTAACAAAGAGCATATCACTGTAACCATGGTTACTGAAACAAATCTAGAACATACTGTTATCATGGTTATCAAAACAGTGACCACACATGGTTACTGAAACACCAATTCAATGATAGCTTGGTTACTGAAACAAAGTTATGGTCAATTAATAATACCCAGGAATCAATACCCAGGCATCATGTAACTGCTTTTACATAGAAGTCATGTTTACTAGCTGGTCTTGCTGCAACAGTATTTGTGCACTGCTTTTGCCTTGCTGTCCATCTACACAATCCACACACTGCTAATAATATAAGACCGTACAGACAATCGCTATCAGGCATTCTTATACGTACAACTGCAGAATATTCTACCAGCAGACTAGTCAGCATATTACACAGAACAAATTTGATGGGGTGGAAGGGGGTCAATATGAAAGCAATAAAGAAATTTATTGAAGTTGATAAAGGATGGACAGACGTTGTTGTGAAGAACAAGAACACATGACTTTAAATCACACAATTTGACAAAGTGTACAGGTTTGGAGTAAGCAATGGGCTGTACTAGATAAGTCTGGTTATACTTTTGGTTTACTTTTTCAAGTGATACTATACAGTCATGAAATTCTGTTTAAGATTGAAAGTAAAATTATTCCTAGATTTGTGAAGGATTTTCAATTTTGTACGGACTACATACATTCAGTTCAAATCTAATAATCACAAACAGTTTTTTAAGACATGTGAGTACTGCAGGCATAATTTATTGCGTCCAGAGCTTATACTGCGGTGACGTATTTCCCTCTGCTTTAATAACACTAACATAATCTTTATAAGAATGAATTTCCTATTGTCTTTGTATATGTAACTCGAGTTGGGCTTACTCAATAAATCACATTTTGTGCTAGATACTACCAACCAATTCCATGAACGAGCCGATGAGGTGTGGAAATTTCCAAATGGTCAAATGTTGATAATTATGTGAGTGAATACGGACATGTGTGAGCCAGCAAGCAGAAAGGACAGTTACTGCGGGATTTAGTACCAGATTTAGCCACCAGGGGGCACCACTATGGACTAGAATAGGAAAAATATGACTAAAACTGTTATAGGCTACTTTTTATTGGAGAATTCAATGGTTTTTGATAAAACGTTCTATTTTAGGTGGAAAGGTTCCAAATTTGGCATGTAAAAAGAATTTTTGGGCCAAAATAGGCATTTTTGTTGATTTCTGTTGCCATGGAAACATGATTTTCATTCTAAATAGGAAAATCAATGATTCCATTTGAAGGAACATCCAACAAGGTTTACTATGGTGAAAACAGAATGAAAATACCATTTCTAGATCAAAAGTTATGGGCAAAAGAATAAAAATTCATAAGAATTTAGCTAATTAGCATAAATTATTCTAATTAGCTATATATCTCATGACCAATTAGACAAAGAGCTTATTAACCTTCTTGAAATGGTCACACCTACCCATATCTAGCAAGCCATTCCTCCAAAACTAACAGGAGTATCTTCTCATGCTATGTATCACTGTAAAGCTAGTGATTTGAATTTTAAAGTTGACTTTTAGCACGGAGCACCCTTTCTCCTTGCCTCTACACATGTTTGTTTCTTAATACTTCATTTGACACCCAGAACATCGTCAGGTTTTGTAAATCACCCTTCAGATTTGACAAAGAACACAGTGTGTACTTACAGGGTCCTGAGGTCGTGGCACCCACTCATGTCTGGGATGATGGTTATACTGTTTGAATGGATGTCACTGTGGAGAGGACATAGTTAACATATTCATTATAGCATGGATACATTTAATTTATAGATTCAATTCTGATGAATACATTAGGCTCAGTCCTTACATGGAAATCTTTTATGCGTTCCACATCAGAGCAGTAAGATGTAATGTGTTTACTCCATCTTTCCTATATAAATTACATGTTAATTGACATTTGCAGGGGTTTGCGACAAACGGCGGTTCTGAACTAAAACATTTACTTATTTAGTGGTAAAGAGGTAAAACATAAACTTACAAGCTCTGGAGTTTGTGTAGCTTAGAACAGATGTCAGTTGGGATGAACTTGATGTTGCCCCTATCCAAGGTCAAGGTCACTAAGTTGTTTGTGCCGCTCAGATCTGGGAATTCTACCTGGTCCCGCGCCTCAGACAGGATCCTTGGGTACAGCCATTAAGAGTGGGGTCAATGAATTGGATTACAAAAAGAGGGATAGATAGATAGATAGATGGATAGATCTATAGGTAGATCAACCCAGAAAAAGGGGCGAGGGGCCTCCTGGGCTCCCCTTCTGTGGTGGATCCAGGATCTGGAAAAGGCGGGGGCGCGGCCCAAAAGGAGGAGGGACACCCCCTATTTTTGAGTAAATTTTGAGTTCAAAATAACTCATTAAACTCTTGAGTACCGGGGAAAAGGGGGGGGGGTGCACACGCCCCCGCATCCCCCACTCTTTATCCACCACTGCCCTTGGCTTTCCTGTGTTGATCTTTATGGGTGCAAATCTGAGATGATCAATTGGGTAATAAAGATGCTTGAAAATATATTCTAATATGGGACACCTTTTCAATGATTATTTTAGAAATGACAAAACAAGAATATTAGTCCCTATGATGAGATATAGGAGGGCAATACGTCCGTTACCACTATTCTGAACATTCCAATAGGCATGTGGTTAGCTATTAAAGATACCAGCACGAAATTGACAGATCATACAGATGGATAATTTTGCAACATTTTGGTATAAAGATTTTAGTATTTAGATATAAGTGGACCCTTTAACTACAGCACTACTTTCATGGTAACGGTAGTCTACACTAGATTAACTTGCTGTTGACTTGCTCTAGTAATATCATATAAACTTATGTCTCATAAAAAAACAATATCAACAGTGGTTAAAAGTACATCTTATTATTAGTAAACATTTACTTTTATTTTCTATGAAGGACATCGTCATTTGGCTTAGTTTTTATGTTTAATTATTCACCAATATTCCTTAAATGTTAATAGGCATGACTAAAAGTATATTCATCTATAGGTCTTGATGTGTACAACATTTTAGGTCAGATCTTCTTATATTCAATGTAGTGTGGTCTGCGTGGTGACTGATACAGTGCATTAATTCAATTATTTTGCCATCTCGGAATTTCACCACATTATTATTCTTGTAATTAGTCTGATAGAGGGAAGGTAAAACACAGAATTCCCATGTGAATCGCATAGTGTTGCATTGAACAAATCACTGCCTCACAGCCAAAGGCATTAACATCCCCATTCTCCTGTCTCCCATTATCTCGGCCAGACATTTCCCATTTGATAAATCAGAACTACCAGATCTCTCTGACATTTATATTCTAAAAAGGACAAATACGGCTAGTGGCATTGTTTTTTTTTGTTCTTTAACATAATAGGACACAATCAATGACAAGAGCTCCCTCACTCTCTCCTGTCACTTGTAGAGGGCAGCAATCATGTCCCTGTGGGGCCATCTACAAATGACGTAACACTGTTGAGGGGGGGGGGCAGGCCTGGCTAGACAGGATTAGTCCTCCAGTAAACTTCAGCATTATAAAATTGGCAAAAAAAAAACAACAACAAAAAATGACCAGGGGGTCAAAAATGATCAAATGTGGCACGACGCCATTTATGGATGGCCAAACTACACAATGCAGAACTTGGTCTGCAAGAGCTATAATTCATGACGAGTGTGTGTAAGTGAAGGATAATGACACGAGGCCGTAGGCCGAGTGTTATTAGCCTTTGCTAACACACACGAGTCATGAATTATCCATTGACTACTTATTTTATACCATGAAACCAATAAATAATCAATAGAATACCAATAAATTCAAGTTGAAAACAAAAATTATTCCCCCTCCCCGGGACTCGATCGAAGCCAGCCATAGTGTGTGTACAGGTACATACAAATCCTCGCCGGACAGCGACAGCGCCCGTCTCGGCTTGGCTTGGCAGTGGCACATGGCAAAAAATAGTGTACATACACCTCGTCACCCGGCAGTGGACAGCTAAAGCTTTGAATGCGTCTCGCAGTTATGTTTTTGTAAAATACACCTCCTCTCCCAGCAGCGGACAGCGACAGTGCATACGGCGAAAAAAGATGCGCCCGGACCGGGGCTCGATCCATGTACCTCTGACGGCTGAGCGCAAGGCGCTAACCGCTATGCCACCGAGTCACCTCCTTTGAATGTGTCTCGCGGTTATGTTTGTGTATAAAACACCTTGTCGCCTGGCAGCAGACAGCTACAGCGCACATGGCTTTGTATGATATCCAGACGTGGTTCGAACCGAGCGTTTCTCGTCAGTCCCTGTGGCGCAGTGCATAGGGAGTTGGATTTGGGATGTGAGACTGCAGGTTCGATCCTACCCTGGCCTGGAGCATTTCGTGGGTTTTAACATGTAACATAAGACATGGAAGGACATGTAAGGTGTGCTGGTTATCCATGGATAATGGCACAGGGTGTGTAATATCGACAGATATGTGGATGGGAATAGCCACCAAAAAGCACTGAGTAGCCCAGAAATCGTGGTATAAACGCCAATACACATTTTGAATGCGACTTGAAGAATGCAGTTGTATGAGAAATAACATGCAGAGTGATATCACAGAGTCGGGAAATAGGAGAGTGATCTAAAATCTTGGCTAAAGTAGTGAGATGCGACCAAAATGTTTAAAAGCCTACATATATTCACCTCACAGTTTCCCATACAGAAAGGGACACGTCAAATCTTCTCAGGCCATTGTTGGAAAGCAGGAAAGCTTTCCTATACTCAGCACAGACCTAGTTACATGTATGCAGACACTTGGGAAAGCATTATAATGAGCATTATGTCTGTGCAATTAATTCAGATGTTCTCAGACTCCTGCAGCATTCGCTCTGAATGTATTACTCACATTTTACCTCTAAAACACTTAGGCTGGGGGCTGATAGGGCCCACCATGCACCCCCCTCTCCACATCCCAACACGATGGGTATTTTTTCGATCCTTAGGGTCCCCTGAACAAGATTCAAGATGTTAACATTGATTATCTTGGGATGCATTACCGGTTTTGGCTCATTATCCATGTGTGGGTTCAGACCACTTTTGTGTCAATTTTGGTACCATGTTATTCAAGGGGTATGCTCAACCCCCAAGCTCTAAGACTATCTTACCTTGTCTGGATCCTGAAGCTTTTGGTCTTGTTGTAATGAAGACATAATGAGCTTTTCATTAAGCCCTAATACATGTTTTTAAGTTCAGATTTGAGTGTATCAGACATTCGGGAAGACGGAAGATTGAAATTACCTTCCTTTTTTTTTTTTACTAAAAAACTTAAATGCGATCCAGATACATGTATAAAGCTTGCCCTTATCCCCATCTAAGCACAATATCTAATATGATTTATGTAGGCCAAACCGTTCTGAGTAATATGAGACATTTTGCAGAATTCCTTGATGACTATGACACACGTTATTGCCTTGGACGCAACTTTAGACACTTCCTTAAGCCAATATGATGCTGTTCCATTTCAATAATCTCCCTCTTTATGTAAATGGATGTTTTTCCAAGCTAAATCTTCATCAATTCTCCTGATTCTTATGCTAAAAAGAGTGCTGATTAAGAATTTGTATGTTTCTACTTCATAAAATTTAATGGCAAGGCTGTATATGGCTGAAATTCAAAATGGCTGACAATAGATTCAGATGTCACTTTGAATTACATAATTGTGCAGTCTAGAAAGTATCTAGTCCTACCCCCTATAAATCAGCTTAGTAGAATACAGTGCTGCTTTTGTTTTGTTGCTAAGTGGTGTGGTTGCCTAGCAACAGCAGCTTTGCATAGCAACCAAGCCTGAAATATGCTTGAATGCTCATATATGCATGGTTTCCTTTCAGCAACATACTCCCCTGATGTAAACTTGTATATAACTCTTCTGTGACTTCCATCATAGACTAGGAATATAGGTGATAAAACCTTGCTAGGTTGTGTGATGGCCTAGCAATAGCAGTTTTACATAGCAACAATGCCTAGATTCATTCCTGTAGGCATATACTATGGCTTGTGTATAGTTTCCCCTCAAGGACATAGATCACTGATTTCCAATTGCATATAGCTCCCTTGTGCACACCACACAGTATGGACATAGGTAGAAATGGTTGCTATGTCATGTGGTTGCCTAGCAACTGCAGCTTTACATAAAACCCCATGTCCAAATCTATGCAGATAGTCACAGATAAGTGTATGGTCTTGCCTCAAGAACTTGTATGTATAGCTCCCCTGTCCACATCTCAGAATAGAAGCACATATAACACGTTGCAAGGTCATGTGCTTGATTGATTGATTGATTTGTGTTTTACAGCACTTTAGCGGCACTAAGTGGCTATCCCGTGCTTCACAGGTTGATAATTTAACAGAGGAATGTGTCAGTGCCCGCGCATATATGCACCACACACATCCTGAGGGGATAGGAAAGAGAGATAGACCCTTTTAAGTGGGCTAGGGAAGCCCAGGTCATGTGCTTGATGTGAATATACCTTTTAAAATCATCTAATTGACAGAGACCATATGATGATAAAATGACAAAATATTTGCCACATCTACACCCTGTGTTATTTTGTATATACATATCCATGCATATGTATCCTAGATCATCCATGATCATCTCAAAAGCCTTGGGCAGCCTACTTATCTGAAAGTAGGTGCAAGGTGGAATTTGTATTGACCTTAGACAGTGCTGGTTTAATTTACATATTGAGAAAATGAGAGAGAAGGATTGGAATGCAATTGTACAATTCTCAGGATATTCTCTCATCTGTTATCTCTTCAGAGCATCAGGCCCAGTGTCATCTATCCTTACATATCTCTGAACATACCCAGATAGCACAACTCATACAATTTACGTCATTCTTATGTGAAAACTCGTTTGATTTACGTAAATAAGAAATCATTTTGATGAGTAGTGCTAGCAGGGATTACATTCTTGTTCAACTTCTCTCATAGCAGTGTGATCCCAACAGCTGGTGATTATGCTGATGGACACTTCAAGGAAGGCATGTTGATCTGTTGCAGTTCATTATCCCAAACACATATGGTGTAGTGAATTACTATAGTTGACCCTGATAATACTACTGAAGACCACTGTCACACAGACCTGGAGTATCTTCTACCATTCCACATCACACACAGTGGACATGGTGGTGGATTGGTCTATTTTATAGAGGAGGGAAGTGTCATCCATATTGTACACATTGCTCCTATTATATCTAGAAAGGACCAGAAGCTACTGTTGTGATAAATCTCTGTCACCATCACTATAATCTGCAGTCTCTCTCTCCATGGATTCTATGAATGGAGATCATCTTCCTGCCTTTGACAATTGATAGCCTCTTTTAAAATAAACCAGGGTTTGGACATTGAGATGCTCAACACAGTGCCAAGTCATCTACTGCATCTTTTAAACAGCAATCACAGACTTGACCACTAACTCTGTAATTCATTTTGCAGAAAGGTTTAATTAATATGGGAGAGAAAAAAACATTGTTTATCGAATGACTGTGATGGATACATAACTGCAAATGGACAGAATACTTAATGGGAGGTTTATTGCATGTGTGACCATTATCAATGACATCTGACATATAGGCACAAAGTGACTATTAGTAGCTATTAAGATCAAGCTAGCCATCCTAGACAATTGGTTGGCAACTTGCCTGTATATTGGAGACATGATACAAGAAGTTACCAGTCAATCATCCCCTGTTTTTGTCCCAACTCACAAGCGGCACCCTCTCAACCCAATGCTTTATTGTCTCTCCTATACAGATATTTAAAATATAAAGTGTGATTGGAGATCTCAAAGTCCCATCTAGTGGAGTTCAAGTGAACTATTCAGGAACTGGGGGAAAATAACCGCCCCTCCAACTATCTCTAACTTGAGCTGTCATGAAGTAAAACATTCCATCTTGGGAGTATGAATGCATGGGATAAATAAACAACAACCCTCACATCAACAAAACACACATTTACTACCTTGTTCTATTGTGTTATTGTAGCCAACAATTTCACACAACTAGACATTATCAGGGGAGTATGTTGCTGAAAGGAAACCACGCAGATATGAGCATTCAAGCATATTTTCAGGCTTGGTTGCTATGCAAAGCTGCCGTTGCTGGGCAACCACACCACTTAGCAACAAAACAAAAGCAGCACTGTATTCTACTAAGCTGATTTATAGGGGGTAGGACCCACCAGCTACTTTCTAGACTGCACATTTATGTAATTCAAAGTGACATCTGAATCTATTGTCAGCCATTTTGAATTTCAGCCATATACAGCCTTGCCATTAGATTTTATGAAGTAGAAACATGCAAATTCTTAATCAGCATCCTTTTAGGCATAAGAATCAGGAGAATTGATGAAGATTTAGCATGGAAAAACATCCATTTACATAAAGAGGGAGATTATTGAAATGGAACAGCATCGTATTGGCTCAAGGAAGTGTCTAAAGTTGTGTCCAAGGCAATAACGTGTGTCATAGTCAATAAGGAATTCTGAAAAATGGCTCATATTACTCAGAATGGTTTGGCCTACATGAATTATATTAGATATTGTGCTTTGATTGGGATAAGGGCAAGTTTTATACATGTATCTGGATCGCATTTAAGATTTTCATTTAAAAAAAGGAACTTGGTAATTTCAATCTTCTGTCTTCCCGAATGTCTGATACACTCAAATCTGAACTTAAAAACATGTATCAGGGCTTAATGAAAAGCTCATTATGTCTTCATTACAACAAGACCAATAGCTTCAGGATCCAGACAAGGTAAGATAGTCTTAGAGCTTGGGGGTTGAGCATACCCCTTGAATAACATGATACCAAAATTGACACAAAAGTGGTCTGAACCCGCACATGGATAATGAGCGAAAACCGGTAGTGCATCCCAAGATAATCAATGTTAACATCTTGAATCTTGTTCAGGGAACCCAAGGATCAAAAAAATACCCATCGTGTTGGGATGTGGAGAGGGGGGTGCATGGTGGGCCCTATCGGCCCCCAGCCTAAGTGATTTAGAGGTTAAATGTGAGTAATACATTTAGAGCGAATGCTGCAGGAGTATGAGAACATCTGAATTAATTGCACAGACATAATGCTCATAATAATGCTTTCCCAAGTGTCTGCGTACATGTAACTAGGTCTGTGCTGAGTATAGGAAAGCTTTCCTGCTTTCCAACAATGGCCTGAGAAGATTTGACATGTTCCTTTCTGTATAAATCCTATTAAGTACATGTTCGGATGTCTGTGCAATATTTCAGGTGATCCCCTAAAAGAGCACATCAATATACCTTTTACTTCCCACATGATGATTATCATATTGGAATAGATATATGTATTCTCACCAGTTTATCGGTCTTTTTAGTCTAGGCAATGCACTGTACAATAAAGTATGTCCAGTTTGGACAGATTAAAATAATACTAACACTCTGTCCAACTTGGGCAGGTTACTATGACACTAACAGTCTATATCCAGTTTGGTTAGGTGACTAGACTACAGTACTCACAGGCGGTCCAGTTTGGGCAGGTTACTGAAGGCAAAGCGGCCGGCTGAGTGGATGGGGTTCTTCTTCAGCTGAAGCACGGTCAGTTCTTTGTTGCCACGGAAACAGTCATCAGGCAAATAGTGTATGTCATTCTCTGCCAGGTTCCTGCAGGAAAAGGGGGGTATTTGGGTTGTTTGTATTGTATCTCGTTTTCCACTTAAGTCAGCAAAATCTCAAGGGAAATTCGTTTCTAGCTTTATATTGTGTAGTATTAATCAGGAAAACAGCCGCAGTGATTAACCTTGCAGTATAGCATTTCCACATCACCCAAACCCAGTCTGTGCATCATTACAAGAACATTAACCACCCGGCATCACCTGGCATTTAAAGGACCAGGATCTCACACAATTCTATATTTCTGCCCTGTAAATACACCCTATGGCATTTGACCACAAGAATGGTTTGATCTCCAAATTAAAATATCAGCTCCCATGCCTTTCTCTTAAGTTTACTAAAGAGCAACATAATATGCCCCAGCCGAATAAACAGGGTATAACTGACATGATTATGATATCCACTTACAGTTCCGTGAGACGTGGGAGAGATGCCAACCCCACTGGCACATGCTTCAAACGGTTACCATTAAGCTCTCTGGAAAAAAAAGAAAGATTGAAAGGACTAGTAAAATAAAAACGTTTTGATTTCATCTATGGCATTGCATTCCTTGTATCCATCTATTATTATGTGTTGTCAATAGGGGAATAGCTTATCATTTGCATCTTTGAAATAAGATAAGAGTCTATAATCATATCCCATCAAATAAGTGTCAAAGTTCCACTGTGCGGATTATCGGCCATTCCCGTTTTTAGACTTTTAACCACATAAGACATGACAACATTTCATGAAGCACATAGAGGGAGGCATATGCCATACTTTTCACTTTCTGTCAAAACCTGACCAAGACAGCTTTCCTAATATTGATTTTGAAATACATTATACAGATTCACTTACAACATTTTGAGATCAGACAGTCCCTCGAAGGCATAGTCTCCTATCGAGGAGATATTATTGTAGTTTAACAATCTGAAAATACAAATACAGAATTCTGGAAGTACTGCAACATATATTGTACCAATCTCAGCTTTTTAATAACGTACAACAATGCATTCTGAATTTCTACCCAGCTAGCACACGCCATGCAATTTACATCACTTTTATGTCATTTCTACGTCAGCTTTACATAAAAATGAAGTAAGTTGCATGACACGTCCTAGCTGGTTATAGCCAGATAGGTGAGCTATAAAAACTTTTGTACAACAATTATCCCAAATGAACTAGCTGGATGAACAGCTAAATCCATGAGGACATTGCTTCCAGTTCGTTATCATAAGCTGTGGGAGCACTGTGCAAAATAGGGTGTGCTTTTGTGCTAGTTGCATAGAAAAAGATACACATGGATGGAGTTGTATGGTCTGTTGCATAGTGGACCCTACTATTAAAATTATTATTCCTGCACTCGCCTGAAAAGCAAAATTTGATGTGATCTGCAAAAAGGGATCTTAGAGCCGGGTAAAATAAGGGCCCCTTTCCCAGTACCTGTCACATGGTTATTATCCATAAGTTAGTCTGATGCAACTGCAGACCCAGTGCAATTTCTAGTTGCAACAAGGTTTATTCTCGCAGTGGACTTTGGCCTATAGATTCATTGTGATTATAGAATTGAAATATTATATGAGTTGAATGCTACTTGCAAATTCAATGCTCTGGAAAATTCCCACTATGTAGGACAGTAAATTTGTGGGCAGATGAGGAGAAAGGTATGTTCCTGCGAGATGTTTTAGTACTGGGTATGGCCACTAAGGGAGCTAGGTACATGTACAAATGCCAGAAATGTGCAACAATAGGCCAACATTGATTTTAGGTACTTTTTCACATAGAAAAAGGTGGTTCCCTCAATAACATTCTATTTTCTTGCATTCCATCTATAGGGGAGTCTATTTGGAATGTAAATGGATCGTTTTAAATCGAGAATGAGGCGTAAATAAGGGTTCCAATATAGGTGTGTTGCCATGCCAACAAAAATTACATTCTAATTACAAAAGATTATACAATGTATATCAATTGATAACATGATTCATTAGGATTTGTATGCTGTATGGCGTGTTGATACTGTTTCTAGATTGAAAGTTATGAACAAATGTATGAACAAGCTTGGTGATTTCTTAATTAATGATTTGCATAACATTAAATATATGATACACTTAAAGATAGAGAGATAGAGCTTATTGGCTGTCGCCATACAATTGCATGATTGCATTTAAGTTAAAGCAATATCTCCAAGACTAGAGATGCTCTCTGCAAGTCTTATACCTCGTTCTGTAGCTCATGACTTCAATTCTGAATGTTATATTTTACATTGGAGGGCCCTTTTTCCTTATCTGTTCACTGGTGTTCGAAAACTCAGAGAAAATTCATAATCTCGAACATATAATTATCTTTATAGTTGCAACAGTATATATCAAGATAAGTGACTATTCTTGTATCTGATTAGCAAACATGAGCACTAACATAGGTGTATGATATTTTCCTGGTGCTGCATAAGTAAATCGAGGGGAGAAGAGAAAAAAGAACTTATTGGCATAAAGCATCCTTAATCTTAGGAGTATGGTGTGTGACACCATTCACACCTGGGTTAATGGTGCTATTAAAAAGGGTCAGGTTGATATCTTAGTGCATATTGAAACTCATTTTCTCTTCGTTTTCCATGTGTTAGTATCCAAAGTTTGGCCCCAGATATATAGTTCCTACAGGATGAAGGTGCTGACAGTGAGTTGGCCAGATATTGTTAATATAGGGCAGCAGCCTGAGGTGATGGATGTAATATGTCTGTGTTGTAAGACATGGCGAAGGTTAAGTAATAGGTATACATTGTTTAAGTCTGTTTACTGCCGTGGCCTCTGAAACCGAGGCCTGGAATGAGGCTATAGCCTGGTCTCCCAGAGTAAGGCTTGAACTGTATAGAATCAAATTATATCAAACATAGGGTGAGGTAAGGCGGGTTTGAGTTTAGTGAGATTTCTTGTCGTGATTTCAGCTAGAGCATAGGTTCTTTTAGGTGGGTCATGTTGATGGGACAGTGCATCTGCCAGAGGTATGAGTTCACCCTTATTGTGTCTAATATCTAGTGTGTGTTCATTTGTAGTAGCCTCAAGCCACAGCTGTCTTGCACAGGCAGATAACACCTTGTCTTGAGTTCTGCCTGATACTAGGGCCTATTGGGATCCTAGGTTGTCCGTATATATTATGATCCTAAAGCCATGTTTATCTTTGGGAACAGTGTACAATAAGCTATAAGCAGATTTACAGCTTCGAGTCTATGTATGGGCTTGTAGGCTTGTATGTGTGCTTCGTCATATTGTAGTGTGTAGTAGTGTTGGTCTGAGTTGTCACCCCCGCCCATCAGTGTAGAGTCACATTCTAACGAGTAGATTTCAGTGGGTGGTAGTAGGAGGTGTATGCCGTTAGCTAGGGTAGCATACTTAACAAACCAGGATTTGTCAGATTTGCATGGGTTGTTGAGGAAGACCATGCCGGCATCTGGAGTGTTCCTTAGTGTCTCCAGTACCCTACACATGAACTTCCTTGAGTTAGGTATGCATTTTGAAATGTGAGATAATTTGCCTACTAATGACTGGAGTTGCTTCTTAGTAGCAAATTTGGCCCTCTCCCAGTGTTTGCACTCATCAATAACCTCCTGCAGTTTAGAGTCAGGTATAGTAAGAGTCATTTCTACCGTATTGAGTCTGAATCCCAGCCAGCCCATGATCTGGGTTGGAGGTTCACACTTTTTAGGGGACAACTCGATGCCTAGTTCAACTTAGGAAGTCTGAATAAGCCTGATTAGCCTCATCGAGAGTCTGAGCTGCCCCGCAGAAGTTGTCAAGGTAGTTCAAGGACCAATTCCCTTGTTTAGCAAAGAGGTAGGCAATAACTGAGGTAGTGCGTTGACAGGCTAAGCTGAAAAGCCTGGCCCCAAAAGAGGGGCAAGTGTCTATATACACTGCAAAAATGGTGTTTAGATCCTAAACACAATTCTAAACATATTCTTGCAACGTTTTTGTAATCACATTAATTTCCTAAACATGTTTAGCCAAACAATGCGCTTAGCTCAAGTGTTTAGAAATGTAGGTGTTTAGGTCAAAACTTTGTGTTTAGATATATGAATTTTTGTGTTTAGGTGTTTATGAATTTTTGTGTTTAGATGTTTAAATGATTTGATGGAGAGTTAAGGTTTGCAGACAAGTATGCATTAAAAAACAGAGATATATATATTTTTGTTTCTCATTTACTGGGGGGGGGGGCATCAGCATGTATTTACTTGTCAAAGTCTCCAAAGATGTCAGCCACAGTTATATACGTGTACACACTGAATCAGAATGAGAGACTTGAGAAAGTACAACAGCTTGGCAGGAAGGGCATTGCCTTATCTATTCTAGAATAACATAAAATAGGTGTCAGTCATGGAGTTTATTGATTATTTTATACTAGTGATGGTGGCATGAGGTGAATCTAGTCAATTTACTATTGCCCTTTCTATCCACATGATATTCTATGAAATGAAACCGTAATAAACATGGGATTTGGGGACATTTGTGACAACAATTGATTATAACTGTGTGCAGATAGTCCATTAAGGTAGTGCTGCTACCTGGTGTAGATTCAACATCCAAGTATCTAAACATATTGATGTTTAAATCTAAACACCTATTATTCAACTGTCTCAACTCTATACATCTAAACATGTTTAGCGTAAATGTTTATGTAGTTAGAATAAAAGTGTTAATTTCCTAAATGCGTAGTCGATGAGACACCTAACTGACCTATATGTTTAGGTTTTAAACATGTTTAGACCTAAACATGTTTAAAATCTAAACACCATTTTTGCAGTGTAGTAGAGGCCTCTGTGTTTCATGGTGAGTAGTGGTAAATCATTGACCTCGATTTTCAACTGTCTATAGGCACGAGCCATGTCTGCCTTGTACATATAGGAACCTTGTCCAAGGGAATGAACTTTAGTGACAAGGTCGGCAATGGAAGGCAAGGTGTAAGGTCGATGCTGTCCATCGATACAGTTTTTAGGGACTCCACTGTTCATGCCCTTACCATCGGGGAAAGATAGATCCAGTACTGCCCTTCTAGAGGAGGTCTCTTTCTTTGGTCGGGTGAGTAGAGGTGCTACATTGCACCAGGGTTTAAATAGAGCCGATGTGAAAGGCCCAAGAAGTCCACCTAGTTCTAGTTCATTTTTGATGAATTCGTCTTTGTGAGTAGGGTATCTAAGAGCTGAGCTGTGGTTTGTTTCAGTGGAGACGGGTGGTGTATCTGCAGTGTAGCCAACTGGCCAACCATAGCATAAGTATTCACATAGTTTATAGTCATGGTAAACCTTGTAATTTGCTTTCCCAGATGTCCAGATTGAGGCCCGATGGTAATGTGAGTCTGGGGCCTAACCTGTTGGGCAAGCAGGTCTCTCTCATAGTGTCATATAGCTTAGCATATTGAGGGCAACTATCCCAAAGTGTGTCACCCATTGCAACCAGGGTTGAGAGTGGCTCAGAGATTAGAGAAGGTGGAGCCACCGGGTTGAGTCATTGAGAGACTGGTGAGTACTTGGAACCACCACTAGATGGAGTATGAATTTGCCTGTCAGTCTCATTACCCGCAATTGATCAATTACTGATAATGGTGCTATTAAATAGGGTCAGGTTGATATCTTAGTGCATATTGAAACTCATTTTCTCTTCGTTTTCTTTTTGTAAAGGTGTTTGAATTAATCAACTGTATATGGATGGAATATTTTATTTTTTGCACCCGTTGAATACCTTTATCAAGATTCAAATTCTAGGTTGATGGTGTTACTCGTAGTGCTAGCGATTGTAGTCTGGTGTCTGGAATAAAAGTTGGGCTCATTTTTCACTCTGTTTAGAGGGCACTGTATAATTAAGAAAACTAGTTTTAATGCATTTCACAGCAATTTACTTCAAAACACAATCAATGATGGCAAACTTACAGAACAGCAAGTCGGGTCAGGTTGACAAAGGCGTAGTTGGGGACGACTTGGATCGAGTTCAGGGCCAACGTCCTGAAAAAAAAGAGAAGGAAAAAGGATAAAGGTGACAGCTTTTAATTTGCAGACCATTCCACTTTTTTATGAACCCAGGCATTGTTTATTTCAACGGTGGGACACTTAACCCAGATAACCCTAAAGTGGCAATTTTTGTCATAGGGTGCTTAAAATTGGTAAGTAGACTGATATATGACCACATATGCCCTGTACTGAGGGACTGCTTACCGTCCTACATGTAGGACAGTAGGGCTTAGGACTACTGTCCTTTGAGATTTGTGTTCTTTTGGTTGCCATGGAAACCACAATTCCTATACAAGAGTGCCAGAAACTGACAAATATGCTTATATATGGCCATTTATGCCATACAAGAAATCTCAAAGCTTTAGCAAAAGCGGATCCAGAGATTAGCACCATCCTACATGTAGGACAGTAGGACTTTGGGCGTCTGTCTGAAAAGGTCCAAATCTTTACCGGAAGGTAATTTCCTACGTAGTAGGTGTTTTGGGACATATGTGTAATGTCATAAAAGTACCTAAGAATACCCGCATGGAACATTTTTGGAAGCCTTGGTCCTAGAACTATAAGATGTAATATTTTACTTCCATATCTGTTAAGTTTAATTGTGGATATAGACCTCTTCCCATTATGTCACATAGGCGTCCTACATGTAGGACAGTAGGGCTATCTGGATTGACAGACGTAAAGTAAAGGACCAAATTAGCAGGCACAGTTTTTACGTAATACCTCATCAAGGCAATGGTTGTACACTTCTCCATATTGTGACGCTGTTCCACAGTGACAAAAAACCCATTACACAATAAAATCAACTGATGCTGTTCTCCCTGAGTGACGCAGTTTAAATCCAGTGTCAACAGAGATACTGTATCTAAATTATTATCAATATTCTATGACAGATATATGATAGATGAGGTCAGTGAATGGCACAATGAGGTCAGGAAATTATATCCAATTTTTGCTATGATTTTTCATTACACTTTCCACAACTGACATGTATGTAAGAAAAATGGGAAATGCTATAAAAAGTACATTTTTTTTATCATATTATAACATGTCCTAGTGGACACTGGGGGAACTACATGCCGATTCAGAACTTCTAGTGCCGATTTCTGATAGAAATAAGCATAAAATCAGTGATTTAACAGTGGGACTGGAAAGATGAGATATCATATCATATATCTAAAACTTTACAGCATGTAAATCGGACTATGAATGAGGTATTTAGACAGATTTCCTGGCAGATTATGAAACCGGAAGTGACGCTGCTACCTAACTAGGTCATTTTACACTGGAACCCTGTGTAACAGTGTCACTTTAACAGCGACTGACACAGTTTAGATCCATGATAGATTGTGTAACAGGGGGGTTGCACAGGTCGCTATCTATGATGCTGTTACTGCGTCAAAAAGTGGAATTTAGCATGCCTGATTGTGTAACAACCCCCTGAAATCAATGCACCATTGCATTAACACACTAGGTAATGAGTGCAGCAGCTTATGGATCATTTCAGAGGCTTATATTTACAGCAAAGCCAATAACCTAGGGTGGAGCCTATAATAGAGAGTTTAAAGGGGGTCTAGCATGCTAATGCATAACTGCATTAAAAAGCCCCTTGACCAATCAGGTCGTCGCAGTTTTTCTGCTTGTTCCCACGAATTTGTGAGCAATCGTTTGGCAGGTACCAGTACTGAAATTTGGCATGCTAGCCGCCCTTTAAGATTTACCTACTTGTAATGTGTACGACAACGTCTAGCCTACCATTTCCTATCATTCTGGACTTACACGTTGCCGTACAAGTCTTGATCTTAAACTCTCTAATATCATGTGGCTGCTGCTGATACTCAGGGTTTTACAGTACTTCACATTGAGGCTAAATTGATAGAGGTGTCACCCCAAGATGGGCCTAAGAACATGGGTGTGTTGAAAAGCCTTTGTGAAGCATGCACAATGGATATTCACTTCTGTAAAGTATATTAGGGTCCCTACTTCTATCCATTGAGCCTCAGGCGCTGCTTTCCAGAAGCCCTCATTGCCTCAACACTTCCGCTGAACACAACAGCGGCCATTTTGTTATTAATGACTTAGAGCATGTGCCCATGGATATTGCCTTGTAGGGGGGACTTACATCCAGGCACGCTACAACTGCGGGATCACCCCGGGGATCACACGACTTCCAGGAAAACATGTGTAGTTCCCCGAGTTGCCACAAGGTGGACATGATGAACAAGTTTATGTCTGGCTCACCCTCAGGTGTCTGGGACGTAATGACTTTGTGGATGTCGTGATAGGATCGCCATTTATTACTTGATTGGTTTTCTCTTGGCAGTTATCTTCTTCTTAAGCTTCACTGATAAGGTTTGAGTAGCCTTAAACTCCCACGAAATACACTTCAGAAAAAAAGGCCTCCTGAGAACTGAGCATGCCATGAATAAAGCATCATATTCATTTTGACATCCCGGCCAAGAAGTTAATTCAGTTTTTCCCACCCAATCGAGGTCCTCATTATCAAGTTGGCCACCTATACATAAGAATCAACTCACAATCACTCCATAGTCACCTTTGGTAATGAATAACCTTGCCCTGAGGCATGAACAAAAATCACTTTTAGCTATGAATATAATTGTGACAGTACTACTTTGGTTGGTGAGCTTGCTCAGGGCAGCTACAAGTGTGGTAGTAAGGTTGTTGTGGATCTATACTTACAATGCTGCTAGGTTGGTGAGTTTGCTAAGGGCAGCTACAGGTCTCCTAGGAAGATCGTTGTAGATGTAATACTTACAATGCTGCTAGGTTGGTGAGTTTGCTAAGGGCAGCTACAGGTCTCCTAGGAAGGTTGTTGTAGATGTAATACTTACACTGCTGCTAGGCTGGTGAGCATGCTAAGGGCAGCTACGAGTATATCAGTATGGTTGTTGTAGATGTAATACTTACAATGCTGCTAGGTTGGTGAGTTTGCTAAGAGCAGCTACGAGTATAGCAGTAAGGTTGTTGTAGATGTCATACTTACAATGCTGCTAGGTTGGTGAGTTTGCTAAGGGCAGCTACGAGTATAGCAGTAAGGTTGTTGTAGATGTCATACTTACAGTGCTGCTAGGTTGGTGAGTTTGCTTAGGGCAGCTACTGGTATCGTAGTAAGGTTGTTATGGTCCAGCCACAACATGGTCAGGTTTGTCAGCGTCTCAAAACTATCATCTGCCACCACCCGGATGTTACATGCATCCAACTGCCTGCAATACAACAGAACACACAGCATATCAATCTCCGAGGTTTTTATAAATTTGCATTCAATAAAAATGGTTCTGCGTTTTTTCGGTTCAGACTGCACATAGGTTTTGTGGCCTAAAGGCAATGATATTTTGTGGCCTTAAGGATTTGTGGTGTAAAGGTTTTTGTGGACTAAAGGATTTTGTGGGCTAAAAGCAATTGTGGTGTAAAGGCTTTTGTGACTCAACGCCACTTTTGTGGTCTTAAGTGAGCCTTTACCTCACAAAATGATACTGTTTTGTGGCCTAAAGGCAATTTTGTGGCCTAAAGGCCCCACAGGTGTGTACCATTATATAGACATATATAGGGCACCATTTCATTATTGGGAGGAGAGTGCATTGACAGGTCCCCCTGCCGCCTCATCTTCCTACCCCAGTGTACAAAATTATTCCAGAACAAGGGACATATATCATATTGCGAGGTTTTTTGTTTAGGCCTATGTGTATAGATGTGTAGCCATGGCAGTTTGGATCTCTGAACTTCTCACCTTGATGATATGGGTACCATATTTTCAAACAACATAACAAGCCAGGAGCAGGTCTGCTTTGAGATCAGAGCCGGAAGTCGCTGATACCTGCGTGCACGCGGTGTTCCCAGAAACAGTCTGATCCCGATTGAGCGCTATATAGTGGAGTATCACACCATGTGACTCTTATAGGACTAACCTTGTCTGATTTCCCTCTATCCCTATTTACAGTACTGCCTTTCTCTGTCTCTGTGTGCATAGATCCCCCAGTATGTGTGCTGAATCTGGCTCTTAACGACCGGTCTGCACACATCAGTCACATACTAACACTCCGCCTATCACATCAATCAGATGCAATTTCCTGCGGACTTTGGTGTCTCTCTCCCTCAAAGACACAGCTGATGGGTCCATTTAAGGAGGGTAAGAGTAAGAAACAACAGGCAAGCCCTATCCCACTAAGGATGTTATTCCTCAGAAGTCTATGCGTTTGGACCTTCCAGGGTCCCTAGAATTCAAGGGTTGTTAAAGTTTAGATCCAATTTGAAATGACACCTAAAATTGAACACAGCAAAGTGTGAAGGTTTTGTAGCCCTAGAACGCCTAGAGGAGTTCTATCTTATATCAGGGGCATTCTGAGCACTTAAAGCTGGTGTAAAAGCTTATATTGCTTTGTCCAATCTGTATCTCAGAGAATCGTATACAACTTCCCCAGTCATAGGGTAGCAACACTGAGTGGTCTGCTCTTCTGTCAGACATCCAAATCAAAGTCACCACTACTATTGATTATGCTGTTCAGTGGCTTCAGCTGGAGCCACTGTGCTGGTGCAATCAAGCTGCAATCAAGACTGCTTGTCAACATGGATAAAATGTTTCCAGCATTTTATTTTTACGCACATAAGTGATTGAATTTAGCATGGATATACTGCAGTGAATATACTGAGATTTTGCCACATCATTTTTACAAGTTTGAAGATGATAAATAGCAGAAATTATGTAAACTCATCGTACATGTATTCAAGTAACTCCTTTTTCTAGCATATATCTGTATGTTTCCTTCTCCCGTGGCCTCATTGTTCCATGAAGCCATGGAAGTTATAAGGTTGCTTTCCCAGTGCACATGACTATGTATAGCTCGTGTATTTCCTAGCAGAGGCTCTGGCTATAAGAAGGGTTTCCTAACATACTTTGTCCTAACATTCAGTCTCTGAATCTCTGCTAATAGGATATAAATACATTGGACATGGGGCCGGGGAGGTCTAGAGTATGTTTCTCCGGAGAGTTGTATGCATCCTTTTATAAGACAACTGAACGATTACAAATAAACCCTCGATCAGCTTTATAGTAAACCATAGATATAACCTTAAAATATTTGACCCATCTTGATTGTTCAATTCAATGCCATAAAAATCAATTATAGATAGATTAAATTTTGTTGTCCCATCATTTGAGTATCATGACTATACAATGGCAGTGTGGTTTGCAAAAAAACAAAACAAAAAAAAACAACAACACTAAAATATGCTGAACCATTATAGCTAGTCAGGCAGTGCATTTGGTACTTTAGAGACTCTAATCCCGGGGATTTTATTCTCCTTATAGAACACCAATTTCACACTACCTGTATATCTAGCTACTGTCAGTTCCCAATTATCAGATCCTTATAGAAAATATGCCTGATAAAGCATTGGCGAGAAGCAGTAAATAATCCTGTGGCAAAGTTGAAGACCTTCCTTCTACCAGGTTAAAGGCAAGCTGGGAGGAAACAGGCACCGCGAGGTGGGCGGAAATTGGATGGTTCTGCCACCTACTGGGCAAATTACAAGCCCGTTTCCTATTGGCCAATAATTAGTGACGGCGGCCTATCAGGTAACTCCGTTAGCATCACGTGTAGAGGCAGCAGGGCTGCACAGAATGGGTGTTAAAGGCACCTTTACCATGTACAATCAACCTAGAATCTGCCCTCCCTCCACCTTTCCACCATCATGCCTCCATGGATGCGAACGTTCAAGTCTAGATATCAATACAATACCAGACATATTGGTTGGTTTTCAATGTTTTCAAAACCATAATATTCATTCATTCAGCCGTTTACAAAGTGAAAATTCTGAAACATTTGTCTTGTTCATTTGTTTTAGATGAGAAAGAAAATTACCTCTCCCCTCTTTAAACCATTTAGTTGTTGCTGTGCACAGAGAGTGTAAGGTAAAAATAAAAATATTGTGTGTTTCCAGTTACATGGCTCAAACATCTAGGGTCTGTAGGTCGGATTTATTTATTTTTTTTGATTTTGTAGAGAAAAGTATGGCCAGACATGGCAGATTCTTTGATTTAGGTGTAAAAATATAAAAAAAAAAATAAATAAAAAAAATGAGAAAGGTGAAGAATATGTAAAACATATGAATAACAGCAGTTATTTTTATACCAAGAGATGATCGTTGGGAGAAAATCATGAAAATTTCGAGAAAAAAAAATCCCAAATTTTTCAAAGAATATTTGAAAATTCTGAAAAAAATTACTAAAATTCTCAAAAAATTCTGAAAATAAAAAAAAATTCAGGGTCGGCCCTGTTTGGCTAGGGTCGGTTAGATAACTGGAAACAAACCTTTTTTAGGCCTAATTTATCCCTACAGGGTATTTCTAGTACTGCTTGGTCGAGTAGCTCAAGTTGTTCACACATCATGTTAAGAAATGCCATCCTGTACCCATTTGTGAGTGTATTTGACTGCTAGATATTGTCATAGAATACATGGACAAAGGTGAACCTTATGACTGTATTTATTTCATGTTATCTTAGTTAGAAACGTTCTCTCACGGGGGTGTGAGATAAGGAGCTCCCATGTTGAGTCTATGGGACGTCCGTATTTCACTCCTTTCAACATGAAATAAATACATGTAAAGTTATAGATATCTGACCATTTCATATTGTTACCATGATGCATTAATGCAGTGCAGTTGAGTCTACTTGCAAGCATTGCTGCATCATCATCATGATGCATCGATGCGGCACTGGCGAGCGACAGCAGAATTCTACAGAACTTAAAAGCTGCATTTTATGAATCCTTCAGGAATTTGTGATTTCCATTTGGACGTTGTTTTTAATATGGCAGAATATATTATCATATACAGGGCTTCCCAACCACTCTGATCATACCTGTCTTATATCTTTATAATTCATTAAGCAATGCAGTGTTGGGTAAAATACTGAACTTGTAACCTTTGTGTGCCAGAGAGACGTAATTGGAACCATTCAATGTTATAGCAGGAAGCAGAAAAAAAGGTTCCGGTCTGGAGGTGGGGACACTCCTTTCTCTCCTTTTGTTTGCTTGAGAAAAGAGATCGTGCAGGGAAAGGTGATGAGGAAATGTCATACAGTGGCGGATCCAGGATTCTAAGGGACTGAGTGGCCAGTTAAGCCGGCACTCAACAGTTTCTACAGAGAGGAGTCCGACATAACAACGATAAACTGGCATATTAAAATATGAAAGGTAAATATCAACTTCATTTGATGATGATGGGGAAATAAAGAAATAAAGAACATGACATCATACACACCTCTTCTTTATTAAAACACATAAATTGATAGGACGGCAAAGCCAAGAGTGGCAAATAGGGGGATGCTATGAAGATAAGTTTTCTTGTGACCGGTGATCTATAGATAAATACATCAAATATCAATGATTGGCAAGTAATAATAATAGATATTCTCTTGGTCACCTTGGTCGTCACCTGTGCCCTTCGGACGTAGGGACTAGCGTAGGGGATGCAAGATCTGATATTTTGACTTTTTGGCCTAAAATCATGTATTAAGATGTATCTGGGCATCAAAATCCGATCTCAGGGCTGTGTCTACCTCCTAAAACATTTGTTTATGCATACTAACTCCATCTAGTGTGTAGTCCCTTTCTCACAAGCTAGAACTCCCTACACTCAGATTTGGAGGCAGCCACTCAACCAACTATGCTAGGGATCCCAATGGGCATAGGGATCCTAAAGGGATGGTATAGTTTTCTTTAAGTTACCAAATAGATTCTAGGTGTAAGCATTCTGTTTGTATGATATGTTATAAAAGAGATATTCTACTAAAATGTGAGTGATCAAAGTTTGGTGTAGGTTCTATGCAGAATTCATTAGAAAATGTCATGTCATATAATACAACACTGTCATTTCGTACATAAAGATCCCAATTATTTGGACAGCTGTTATTTCACTCTCATACGCTCAGTCACATTCACCTTTGGTTCGGGTACTAGATATGCACTGTACATGACTGTAGAAAGTCTAATGTAGTTTCCATGCAATGTTGAAATAATATCTAACATCATTGATAACATGATAAACCTGTATACATGTCTCAGCCTGTGCAAAAGTTTAAAGCTATCTGCCTTTTTGTCTAATGGATTTTGGAGGCCTCGAAAGCCTAGTGTGCTTCGACATAATTATAGTGAAAACACAGTATTATAAAGATATAACTTACAGTTGTTCCAATCTGTAGAGGCCCTTGAGGGCTGCAGAGGGCACCTGGGTGAACAGGTTCTGCTGTAGATGTCTGCAAGTAGAAACATAATGTTACAACATTACAGTTGGTTTTGGACTTCTTGACTGACAATGTATGAGGCTAAGTATCACGACACAATTTGACATAAAAGTTTTCACATAAAAGTCCAAATGATTCTTCCTCCAAATGGTGGGAGTTAAGTGAAACTATTCTGGGAATACTCTTTACACCCACCCATATGGTGAGTGCTGTGACACAATTTCTAGACTTCTTCCTATATCCGCCCCCATCTGGTGAGAAGAAAATTGAAAAAAAGTCTTGCACTATTTGTTACATCTTCCCCAATATATGGTGGGAGTCGAGTAGACTATTCTAGGGCTACTTTCTATATCTTTCCAAATATAGTGACAGTGATTGTTCCCTTTCCTACCTCTCCCACCACCTGGTGGGCGTAAAGTGACACTTCCTGTAGGACTGTTCACTCCCACCTACAGGTCCTTTCAGCCATCTCTCAGACCTAGTTTGTTAGAGTAATCTAAATCTCCCCCAGGCCCTGTAGTTTGTGTTGTGTGTCTTAGACACAGGTGGTAAGCGAGCTTCATTAATCAAACTCTCAGACAGTGTCTTCTTAGCACTCTTTAATTGAAAGATGCACGTAACAGTAGTGTTGGATTATGGAGGGGGTAGGGTGAATAAAAAGCCCAGTCTGACTCTTTTTTTCTTATTTCAGCCCATTCTTGCTTGGCCCTTTCAACGGTCGTGACACCTGAAATGCCTGGGTCACCAGGAAATCATTTCTTAAGCCATTACGGCACACAGAGCTCCATGAGTGCGAATGCTATGGGGATTTCGGTATGACTTGTATCTTACCTATAGACAGAAATGAGGAGGTGAATGTACAATGCATTCTGAATTGTTGAAGTAGGATCACTTGTGTGTTAAGACACAATAAAAAACAATCTTAACTTAACTTGAAATTAAATTAAGATGATTGAAGGCCACAGTAGGGAGTAAAAAGGGGGTGCTGCATTTAAATACCATACACACCCTACTAGCTTGCTAACTCCTGACACCTAGATGCACTTATGTAGTTCTGGTGAGTCACTCACAAGTACCAGGCTACTGCCACTGCATTTGGTGTATCATGACCATAAAGGAATTTGTACCTTAAGGCATCATGTGACCCTCAAAGGGGCCTCTTTCTGTCTGCATGGCAGCATTAAATTGATTAAGGATCATATTTCCTGCAACTTAATTCAACTAAAGTTGCAGGGAATACAGACCTGACGACACTGCCCATAAGTAAACCCCTAAATTTATTCTTATCAACTAATTAACTAATTGGCTACTTGATCCAGATTAAAGTGTAAACCAGTCATCATAGAACCATAAAGATTATTTTATCTTCCTCTGACCTGAGACAAACTGGGGGTTGGTGTCTACTGCGATCATTTATAGTCCTTCATAAGCAAACTGACGAAGGGTCTTTAAAAGATCTGAAATGTTCACTTGTTAACTACTCTGTACATCAATAATAAAGCTACATAAACAAATAAAAGGTTGAAACCTAAATTCCTTGTGTCTGGTTTTGCGTTATCCAAATTCTTATATAATGATTGCAGATATTATTGTTATCTGGAAACTCAATTGTGCATGATTCCACTAAAACATTGTTTGCTAATGATCTGAAGATGGATAAAGGTAACATTATCCTCCTGATATTGTCTTTGCACTGATTATCAATTTATGGTGAAAAGGCGCCTTACAGATGAATTTAACTAGAACCACTGTTCCCTACATGCCCTGTGGAATACAATCTACCTTTTCTAGTTCCCAAATGATAATGAAAGAAAATAGATTGTTTTGATGTGCAATAGGAATGGAGCAAATATTGCTGATCTGTAGGCCTATTATTCTAATATCTCTATCCATGAGATAATTGCAAAGGCCTTTGCCTAAAATAGGTTTTCCAGAGTCAAGACATTGGTGTACCTCAGAAGGAAAGCAATAGGTACTTGTTTAGATCTATTCAAAATCACAGTGATTGCAGAAGTTTCCTGCTTTCTGTCTCCCCCTTTGTAAACAAGAATTAGAAGAACTGCTCCTGCTTGCCTAATGGTAGTTCTGCGTAGTCATTAAAAGTAACCTATAATCGTGACCAGTAAACTGAGCACAATGCCACTTCGGAGACGCCTCCACCGCATGGGATTGAGAATGAACAAAAATATTTTGCTTTTTGTGTTTGAAAAGATTGAAAGATCTCCATCACAAAAATGAAGGATTAATTAAATATTGTTTCAGCTGTTTGTCTGATTTCACAATCATAAAACATAATACCAGTCTGGCTCATAATGATCTAGACAAGAAAAAATATGTAATGTCATCATAGGGGAACTACCTTTTTATTTCTTAATGTGGTAGCTGTAGAAAACTTAATTATTTTGTTATTACTGTACTGTTAATTTGATCATTCATACGATTCCTTGTAAAACATGTATGGTCAATTTCACATTGAGAAAGTAAAAACCAAGTGCGTCAGAAGAGTCCTCTCTTTTGTAGGCCCAAAGAGCAAGATATATCATGAGAAGTTTTTTGTAGATTACAAATTCATCAATGTCACTAGGTGCCAGTGTGTTTTTACAAGCAAGGCAACTTAGGCTAAAATCACCTTCCGTCCCATATTTGGCACGATCGATTCCCTTTACTATCAGAAATCATAGATATTTTTATATGCCTTATCAGGAAGCATTAATATAATGTCATGAATCCATACAGGTTGTGATTACCATCAACCGAACTGCTATTTGGACCTGGCTCGAGCTCTTTAGGAAGCACCTGACAGTGAGTATAAAGGCAACAGCTGTCACAGTGTGTATAATTATGCAGTATTAGGCAGTAGCCTTTTAAGTACTCTGTGGCTTAGCAGGTTGGGTGTGGTTTGGATGACTGGGTGTGAATTATGGATGTTAATGTGTGGGGTAAGTGAGGACAAACAGGTCATTAAGTAGTCTTCACACCCTTAATGACCGCCTGTTGCACCAATGCTTCTTGCCCCACGGGATGTGGCCACAGTGGGGCTGATGCATTCCCCAAAGTTAACACACCTAATCATGATAATAGCTTTTCACAGATGGACATGTATATAAAATGTTCCATGACAGATGAGTGTAGTACACATGCACTTCATACTTCACTTATGAATAGGTTAGCAGCATTACTTTTTTTGTAATGATACTAAATTATGTACACTTGAAAAAAGAATAAACCATTCATATGTGCTGCAGTATTCCAGACACATCTACCCTTCACAAGGTCTATTTGTAGAGACATGGTTATGTATGTGGAAGAATTGGGATAGGGATGTGTGGGGACACGGAAACCTATCTACATGTAGTTGCAATGTACTAATAAAGTCATACAGGATGGAAGAAAGAATAATTTCTCAGAAATTATGATAAGTTCATTGAAGCTTCTTTTCCCTGTTTTTCCTATACAATGGAGGCTCCAAAGTATTCAGTATTCCATGCTCCCAAACACATTTTGCTTCCCAGCAAATTGTCGTGAGTCCTCGTCAACCTGTGTGAAGTGGCTCACACATGTCGCTAGATGAAACACGACGTCGTTATAGCACAAGATCACCAGGAATAGCAATTGCTATGCCACGTGAGTCTAACACACAGTGGCGAAAGATGACGGAATGAGTTATCACTCAAAAAGGAGTCACCATTGATGACCAATCATGGCGACAGATGACAACAATTTGCTGGGTTTTGTTCTAGTCCATGTAAAAAGGGCTTTCATGATTGTGCAGGGGATATGCTTCAGACTTTTCAGATTAGCTACTTTAAAGGTTGAGCAGAGCCGCTGAGCAAAGAAAGATGACCTTATCAAAGGAGGAAATGAGATCACAAACCTCTCACAAAAGGAAAACAAGAAACCATTTTAGGGCTGCATGGATGCATTATAATACTTGCATTTTCAGGTTCTTTAGCTATTAGGATGCACCAATGTAGTGCTCGCAATTGTAGCAACCATGTCAGATTGACATTGGCCATGAAAGGAGTTCTGGTGAGTTACTTGCCAGGGCTACATTCATGCATCACGACAACCATTGGTACATTAAGTAGCCCTTGAAAAAAAACATTTAATGCTTGTTTGGGTCAAGGAGTTGTAAAGCTAATTTACTTGGATTGTTACTACACACGAGAGAGAGAGAGAGAGAGAGAGAGAGAGAGAGAGAGAGAGAGAGAGAGAGAGAGAGAGAGAGAGAGAGAAAGAAAGGACTTCATAAGAATTTGAATGTAAAAGCTTTACAGTTTGTTGGTAATCTCATCTTTTCTTGATGATACCCTTCTGGTGATTTCCTGTCTGCTGATGAAAAGAAATTTAGACAAATTGTTACAGCCAAAGGCTGAGATTTTACTTTGAGCAACATCTCTCCATTCCTTAATTCAAAGGGGTGGATGATATCTTGTAAAAACTTGTGTAATCTCTGTCTCATTGTTGGTACAACAAAAAGAAACATCCAAAGCTTTATCCCTTTTTCAATGTGCAACAAGAGAAGGAAAATAAGCTTTTAACTTTTGAAAGACTCGAAATTCAAACCTCTTTTGAATAGGAGATTTGCACTTGTTGTACTGTGTTTCCTGTCTCACGGCAAGTAATTCAAGCAGGTAACAGGCGGAATCTAGGGGAAGAACAGCATATCAGGTAGCAAATGTTGACTTCTCTGGTGCATAATTTCACTAAGATGATAAAAATGCTTAAACCTGTGTGCCTTTCCTCTTTGGTGTCCGTTACAGCTATACTTTTAAGAAACCACATGTAGTGTGCAGTCAGCAATTTGATAGGCGAACCCTATTATCTCTTGACATTGTCTCTTCACATAGCTTACAATAGTGCCACGGGTCTATAAGTGTGTAAATAGGGGGCAGCACAGAGAAGCTACGGCTCTTTTTACCCACTGGTTTGGCAGGTTGGGTGTGGTTTGGTGAAAGAGTGTCAACTAGGGATGTGGGGTAAGTCAGGACAAACTGTGTTAATAAGTGGTATTTAACCCATTAGGCATTTAAGGGCCAGGTATTGCATTAATACCTAATAGTTTTTTTTTCTATCTTGACCAATCAGATAACTATAATCCTGTAACTTCAATGTTCTTATTACTATTCTCGGTTGCATACAGTTTCTGCAAGGTATACATACCTTGATCAGCTCATCATCATGGTTAACTTACAGGTTTGAAAACATTGTCCTCAGATGGCTGGCAAGATGTACCAATGCAGTTGTGCTCGTACGGTACAGAAAAAAAGAAGAAAATCCTCACTTTTCATTCCAGGGTGTTTAAATTTATTTACTCCCATTGGGTAGACTCACCAGGACTACATCCACACATCATGGCGACCCCACACTGTAAAAATAGCTGTTGAATCTACGAGGGATCCTTGTAAAACAGTGAACCACCCTGACTAGATAGCAGGGGGCCAGCGTAATTTTTTACAAGAAACTCCAGGTGGCAGTGTGGTGGTACAAGGAATCTCTAGGAAAATAACGACATCTCTGTGAAAAAAACGATGGATCTCTGGAAACTTTTGGACGAGGAATCCTTTGTTATTTTGACAACATTTTTTTACAGTGCACATGTGCTGAATTTATTAGGCCTAGATCTAAATAAGTGCTTCAATGGGCCACTATTATAGTAAAATTGCAATCTGTACGTCAATGCACAACATACCCTGGATAGAAATAAACATTGTGATATCATAAGAAACAACCAGGTCATAGTCATCAGTCTATTAGACACATTTCGACTAGTCATGCAGAGTACATTACAAGACGTAGACCACCTGGCTAAAATCATTGCTTAGATATGTATACCTAAGAATAAGAATAATATATATGTGGGAACAGGAAAAACTGTTTACAAACTCTACCAAAGCCTTACAAAGGGGGCTGAAAGCAAGTTTTTCACAAATGTTGCCAAAATCAATGAGAGTTTCTCCCAGAGTAATTCACAAAGGCTTACACTGTAAAAAAGGTGTTTAAAAATACACACCAAATTTTCTCAACACCAGCATTTAAACACCTAAACACTTGAAGTGTTTAAGTGTTTAGCTTTTAAATACTTTCTGTAAAACACCTAAAAACTGAAGTGTTTAAACACTTGGTTAAACACTTCATCGTTAAACCCGTGTAAAATTAAACACGTTTAGCCCAAAACAAGTGTTTAGAAAAGTGGGTCAAGAAAGTGTTTAACCAAGTGTTTAAATCCTAAACACTAGTGTTTAATCCCTAAACACTGTTTTTTACAGTGTAGGGAAAGGCGGGCCCCTCAGAATTTGCAAGGAGCTCATGGTAAAATGCTCAAAAATCGCAAAAACTTCTTTGGCCATTCAATTGATGTGGTGGAGGGATGGGGGGAAATGGGTTTGCAGACATCACCATTCTCATGCGGATTTAATGTGGCTGTGGTAATGGATAAAGATTTGCTTCCTACTCCTCTGATTTATATATGTTCTACATAATAAAATAGCCAACAGGAGGGCCCTACCTGGCTACTTTTGATACATTGGAGCTAAATGCAAGAAAGGGACAACCTACAACCAACCATCAACTGGTATATTATATATATGGACCCAGTCAAGAGAATTGTCAACTGATAGAGATATCATCTATAATTCCTATTTTGCAAAGACAGTCCAGCTATAGGAGTCATTTTACCAGATACATCAATAACCAAATTAGTATTACACCAGACTTCTAAATGAGAATTAATCACACAGGGCAGAAGAGTTGGAAGAAAAATTCGAACCCTTCAAGCTAGAAAAGGGGGATTTCTAAGGCTTGGTGGTCAGAACCATAAATAAAAAGTCCCTTTTCAGGGAGGAAATAACTATGGTACATTTTATTCCTTTAAATCCTTTAAATCACATTACTGAATGGTCCCTTTGATGTTGCCTACTTGGATTCTCCAAAAATGTCAATTTCCCATGTGGCAGCTTCCTCCTGGGATATTCCAAGGAATCAATGTGATGAATGGACACCTCAGCCAGGATCAGGGAATACCAATTCTCCAACTGAGAATATAAGCCATTACAACAGTTTGAACAAAGAAGCATTAGAGTTTAGCCTCTTTGCTTAGCCATTTTATCTCATTCAATCTTCTCATGTTTTCCTCATGACACCTTTGAGGGTTTGAGATGGGACGTTTCTTATACTTGAGGATAACTGTGACTCAACAAAAGAGAACATCCCTCCACGGGGGATTTTTAATTCCCCATTTGGCCACCAGGGGGCATTAGAGGGGCAAAATAACTTATAAAATGATTATAAAAATACATTAGGTTAAATTTTGATGGAGAATTCAATGGTCTCAGATAAAGCGCTCCATTTTTGGTAGAAATGTCCCATATTTGGAAGGTATAAAATGAACATTTTTCATGAAAAATCTGCATATGCTTACTTCTGGTTGCCATGGCAACCATTCCAGTGGTCCAAATTTGCAGATTGTTATGCCAACTTTTGGTTTTTTCACCAAAAGCCCAAAACTGAAAACAGAAATGGAAAATTCCTTCTAGATCCATATCTATGATAAAAGTCACCATTTTATCATGTATTTCTTTTATGATAAAGGCTGATTTATTAGACATTATTATGATCTCGAGCTTAATCATTGATTTCAAATGTGAATAACAACCTATGTTCAAGGAGGGGTTCTAACATAACTTCTAGGAATATCTAAGCCAACGATGTCTCATTTTAAAGATCTTGAAATGAACTTTTATAATGAATTTCCTTGCAGAGGGGTGTTTATCATATTATTATTATTTACTTATTCAGATGATGGCTTGAGGTTCAAATAATTTGTCAAGGCCAAAGACGGAGGTTCATTTAATGCCATCTCATCCACCCTTTCTGACCAAAATATCTATGTGTAGGACTAGGAAATAGAGGGAAGAAAACAGCATTAGGCTATGCCAACTGGAAGTAGGTCTCAGTAATGAGGGACTTTCTATATATACAACAAGAACAAGCCATATTTTGTATATACAGGTGCCCTTCTGGAGGACCTGCCATGTATGCAAAAGAAATGCATTCACACTCAAGAAAGTATCCCATTGGCCCCAAACTGTTCCGTCTTTACTATAACGAGTACTGATTGGGAAGATTGTGATGGAACAATGCCACAAGTGTTAAATCACATTTCAGTCTTGGACAGCTTAACAAAGAATGATGACCTCCTTCATTTCAATACATTTATCTCTTAAAACCCCCAAAGAATTGGGAAAGATTTAAGACATTGTAACACCACAGGATGCCTATTTAGAAAGTTTGGCAAGAATTCTATAGTCTTGTGTCAAGTGCGTCAAGTTTTCTGATTTTAGGAATAGTGTACAAATCTAAAAGAAATAGTTGCCAGACTTAAATTCTGGCGAACATTCCATTTTGACAAAATTATCCTCTACAATGTATTTTAATTTTAGGATACCTCCAGGATACGTCCTAAGACGTGTTTTATGAATTACCTCACAACAACCAAGAGAGAGTTTCAAGAGAATATTCTGAGGCATGCACATCTTGCCTCAAAAGGAGTGATAAATGTTGCTCGGAATTACAATTTTCACACTCTTCATGAATTTTCACCCTCTTCAACTTTGTGAATAACCTCCCAGTGTTTGCACTGACTATACTCAGTCCATTGACACTGCCATATATGGCAACATATCCCAGCAAATTGTCGTGACTCCTTGTCAACCTGTGTGAAGTGGCTCACACATGTCGCTAGATGGAACAAGACGTCGCTATAGCACAAGATCACCAGGAATAGCAATGGTGGTGATCACATGGCCTCACCTCAGATGGCGAGGATGGTGATCACTCAGACTCACCAGGGATGGCGACATGGGTGATCACTCACCTCGCTAGATGAAACACGCACCTCGTCATAGCACATGTTCACCAGGGATGGCGAGGATCGTGATCACTCATCCTCACCAGGGATGGCGACATGAGTGATCACTCATCCTCACCAGGGATGGCGACATGAGTGATCACTCACTTCGCTAGATGAGACGCACACCACGTCATAATACACATTCACCACGGATGGCAAGGATTGTGATCAGTCACTTCGCTAGATAAAACGTGTACCTTGTGATAGCACAGGTTCACCACAGAGGGTGAGGATCTTGATCACCCACACTCACCAGGGATGGCGACACGAGTGATCACTCACCTCGCTAGATGAAACGCGCACAACGTCATAGCGCAGGTTCACCATGGATGGCGAGAGTGGTGATCACCCAGACTCACCAGTGATGGCGACGCTGGTGATCACTCACCTTGTTAGATGAAAAGCTCATGATCATCGACATGGGTAATCATGCAGCCTCACATCTGCCAGATCAAAGTATGTTTTGCCAGAGAAGGTATTGCCATATGTATCTTCCCTCTAACCACAGACAAGGTGTTCATGTTGACATTTCCCTATGTATTTTTCCTGTAACCAGAGAAAAGGTGTTTATGGATAGTTGCTTTCATTTTAGAGATACCTCTATCTAAATTCAATTGATATTCTCTCTATATAATCTTGTTTGATTCAACTCTGAAGTATTATATGGAAATCAGTGTGAAACAAAGCACATTTGATATGTATGGGACTTATACTTCATGCCCACACTTCCTAGATAGGCTACATGTTGAACAGTGGTGCTGTCTCAACAACTTTGGCAATGGTGGTGATAAGTTGCCACTGTGAGTGAGAGTGAGTGACAGATGATGCAATCCTCAGAGAGCATTGACTTGGAGTGACACAAATTCACGTATTGAGTGAGACCAATGTTGGCAATGGTGGTGATAAGTCGCCATTTTGAGAGAAGATTAACTAGGAGTGATACACACTCACGCAGTGAGTGAGAGCCATGTGGCAATGTAGGTGAAAAGTTGCCATTCTGACTGAGAGTTGACAGGCAGTGGCACATACTCACGCAGTGAGTTAGATCCATGTTGGCGATGGTGGTGATAAGTCACCATGCTTTGTGAGGGATGACAAGGGGTGGCACATACTCACGCAGTGAGTGAGATCATGTTGGCGACTGTTGTGATAAATCGCCATGCCATGTGAGACTGACACACAGTGGCGAAAGATGACGCAGTGAGTTATCACTCAGAAAGGAGTCACCATTGATGACCAATCATGGCGACAGATAACGACAATTTGCTGGGATATGTTGGGTGCAGAGGTTACATTACTGGTTGGTGCTTCAAAATATCTCATATCTTGTAGTCTCAAATTCCAAGTACCCCAATACACCTACTAACAACCAAACATGGACACATCATCACATCATAATAGTGTATTCTTGAACCGCTCTGCATCGCATTATATTTTGGTTTGGCGAGAGGACACATCAAAACTCCATGGGAATCAGCAGCACATCAAAACTCCATGGGAATCAGTAGGACTTCTAAAGGTTAACTGGGAAGTCAAAAAAGCAAAATGAAAAAAATAAGAATGGAGAAGACATTAATTTGCACCACATAATGACATTATGTTGGCTGACAAGTAGAAAGGATGGGTCGTGAGCTCTATCATGTGTTAGCCTCTGTGTTTGCCAGCTCATTATTATAACTGAGCAATGTATTAACATAGGCAGGAATAGTAGCTTCAAAAACTCAGCAATAAACCAGTTGAGGTCCTTCTTTTTTATTGATCTAATTCATTTATTTGGGAAGGTGATTGCTGGCTTACTGGAATTAGAAATGTGAAATTCATCAAATCGGATTGATGCAGAACGGTCCCATGAAAGTTGATTAGCGGGATTTGCCAGATAGAATTGCTCCTGGGACTTTCCAATAATTTTTCACAATCAGGTGCCTTAATACAATGAATGGACACTTCAGTAAGGATTAGTTAGCCCCCATTTCCAGACAGAGAGGAAAAAAGAATTACAACCACTTTAGGGAAAAGGTATTAGAGGGTAACGGTTTTTCCAAGTGAACTACCGGTCTATTTCTTTTACTTGGTTATCTCATCATTTCCTCGTGACTTAATTAAATGACGTTAGAAAGAGAGTTTTTTTTTATCATTAATAAGTTATTCTGATGATTGGTTGAAGGTTAAATAGGTTTCCACAAATAGACACAACCTTTTCCAATAAAATCCCACCCACGGATCTCATCCTTTAGTGCTGTTTCATGTAAGAACAAGCATATCAGTTCCGTCTTTGGACAACTGGAGAGAAAAATAATCGAATGTCTTTGGCCTTTAGACAGGCAACACGAATTACTAAGATTGACGACCGAGAAGTTCCTTGTGATATTATAATCCCTGTGATAACTTAAAAAGGTCAATTACAGGCAGAAGGCCTGAGTGGGGGAAAAACAACCCAGCGATTCTGACAGATCATCATCCCTCCAAAAATTCCCTGTGGCTGTTTCTAAGCGTCTTACTTGCACAAAGTGCTGAGCACAATGTCCAATGTCAATGCAGGTAAAATATATGGTCGACTGAGATGATGAGATAATTTGCTTAATTGAAGATATATTGCATCACTCCACAACACGAGTATATCGGGAGGAAGTAAATCAAATATCTTGTTGTCCAACATTTCCTTCGGAGGCTACTTGTGTAGTACATTTTACAGACGTAAAGGCATACCCAAAACCTATACACCAGGTGTCAAATCTTTACCTAGGCCAATGGGACCGGATTGAGGATTCTCAGCACCCAAATTCCTGAAAATCAGTTCTTTTTCTCTGATTTTAAGAAAGTTTGTTAAACAGGTAAACATATTATGCCAGACTATGATATCTTTATAGAATAAACCATAGCATTCTCTTTGCTATAGAATGTGGATGTAACAAGGACCAGGCATTATGGGATGAAGGTTAATATTGATGTCAATTCCTAAGTTTTTCTTTTGTTGATATTCAAGTAATTAACACATTTCGTTGAAATTAGAGAGGGAAAACTGGGGCACAGGGAGTACACCATGAGTTACGATATCCTACGATACACTGAATGAGGTGCCCGTTAGCCCACACTGAAAAAAGTCTTCCTGTCATAATGACATGTATATCCATGTCAACTTGATTTGACACAGAGAGCACATGTCATTGGGACATGGCACATATGTCACCATGACAACTGTCTTCATCACGCATGTCAATTGGAGTTGACGAACCAATGTGAGAGTGTCAACCTCATTCAACATGCCTTTCACACATGTCATGTGGGAGACAATCGTGACCTGTGCAGTATGCGTCAAAGCGATCAGTCTTCTTTTCTCTGTGCATTCCTTACTGTCTTTATTACATGAATAATCAATAAAAAATCAATAAATAATCAATAGAATATTAATAAATAAAGTTGGGTTGGCGTGAACGCGGACAGCTTCTGGTGGCATTCTAACCAATAGACCACCAGTACACACAGCTTGGCGCCTGACAGCCATTTGGTCTGAATGCATCCTGCAGTCCTCTATAATTATAATGCTATTTTAACCTTATTCTAACCACTAACCACAGGGCCGCACACATTTCGGCTTGTTTTGCTTTGAATGCGTCCCGCGTCTTGCGGTTATGGCAGAGGACACACAGCAAAAAAAAGGTGCGCCCGGACCAGGACTCATCCTATCTACCTCTAGAAGCTGAGCGCAATACGCTACCCACTAGACCACCAAGTCATACACCTCAGCGCCCGGCTTGGTTTGCTTTGAATGCGGCTCACGTTTATGGCAGTGGACAGCCCGCAGTCGTCGCCTCGCCATCATGCGAGCAGTAGGGACAAAGCTGGGGGGGGGTCACAACCCAGACTGCCGGGGATTTTCACTCTTTGAATGTATAGAAGTTATATGTGAGTCCCATCCCCAGGCTTTGTATCATATCAAGACCTGGTTCTAGCCAACCACTACTTGTCAGTCCCTGTGGCGCAATGCATATATAGGGATCAGGAGACTGCAGGTTCGACCCATACCCTGGCCATGATACTTTCATGGGTTTTAACATGTGACATGGACAAGGAGTGCCGATATCCATGGATATCAGCACTCTTAGGAGTGCCAATATCCATGGATATCAGCACTCTTAGGAGTGCCGATATCCATGGATATCGGCACTCCTAGGACCAGAAATATTGACAGGTATCAGAACCGGAATATCCAGAAATGTGACATGGACAAGGAGTGCCGATATCCATGGATATCAGCACTCTTAGGTGTGCCGATATCCATGGATATCAGCACTCCTAGGACCAGCAATATTGACAGGTATCAGAACCGGAATATCCAGAAAAAGCACCCAAAATCACAGAGGTCGTGTAATAAATATTCATACACATGTTTCATTTACATTCTAGAACTTATTAGTCAATATATCATTTCATGTGGATATAAAATCGGAATGAACAGATTCCCGACTGTGAGGTAGTGGGGCTTTGCACGGAGGATTTAATCTACCTGTCTCAGATTGTCCAGGTGACAGATAGCTTGAGTAATTGCAAAATAGATGAAAGGTAAGTGAGAAGCCAACAGGTGTTGGTTGCAAATATTGCCATCTTAGGTGGGCCTTGGCCGAGCACAACCAATTTTAACATGAACAAGAAAATGAGAAAGTCTGGAGATAAATATGTTTAGTATCTTAACATTGAACTAAAACTTGGGACCTGTTGTATCTCCAATATCATCACATTGAGGCGAAGGGTTGTAAACTATGCATTAGGAGTAATCATGCACTGAAATACAGGTTTGTCAGAAGAGACCAAAAATGGACCTTGAAACGTCTATTATTTATAAGTGAAGCCGTACATGTCCTTCCAAACCAATAGGAAAGGGGGTAAATGTTCATATTGATTCAATGGTTGATGGCACTAATCCCCGATTGTAGAGGCTAGTAAATTGAGCAAATAAATTTTGTACTTACAAACTTGTCAACTTCCTTAGCCCCCCAAACACGTGGGCTGGTAATGTTTTCATTTGGTTGCCCATCAGACGTCTGGAAAGAGAACATAGTATGATATCAGACAACTAGTTGCAAAGATACACTGTAAAAAATGTCATTGAAATAACGAAGAATTCCTCGTCCTAAAGTTGCCAGAGATCCGTTATTATTTTTACAGAGATTCCTTGTACCATCACACTGCCCCCTGAAGCTTCTTGTAAAAACTACATTAGGCCTCTATTGTATAGTTATGGTGGTTCACTGTTCAGTTTTACAAGAATCCCCAGTAGATTCGACAGTTATTTTTTTACAGTGTAAGGTATACGATTTCGGACTAGTAGTCTTCTTCACTTAGTACAACAGCATTGACCATAATGTGTAGATTATGATAAAGGTGTAGTAATTCATTCCTGGCAACCTGGTGGTAACTGGTAATGTGGGCATGAGTGCTGTCCCCCACGTTCCTAATGTAAACAATATGGTTTCGGCACAATCACTGCTCCAGAGCTTTGGTAACACCCAAGTACCCTACGATGATCTGCTAACTTCAATGAGCCAGGCCATCAATCCAGTAAATACAGCAAGGGTACAAGCCTTATTAGACACCGCTCAACACATCTCGGGTGTAAAAGGTAAGCGCACACATGCCTATCACTTCATCACTAGAGGCCCCACTCGCATTAAAACTACACTCCAGATGCTCACCCCCGGCGAATAGTTGTATGGCCTCCAAAGGCTCACTGTGGATGAGAGAACCCCTCTCTTAGACAGGCCTAAAATTGTGGAGCACTTTAATCAAGTTGTCTTTGATGCAAAAGACTTTGACTGGAATCAAGTCAGAGATTGGTCTGAGGAGGTTTTGTCTTGCATCGGTGACGGCGTCTACAAGTGGTCTGACCCTACTAATCCTGCCTGGTCTGACCCTCAGAAGATTTCCTATGGTGGCCTCAGTGGCTGAAGAGGCTAAAGCCAAGGCAGCACGTAAACATGAAAATTGTACTAAGGTGGCCGCCTCCTTCTCAGCCGCACCTGCCCAGCCTCAAGCTACCTCACAGTCCAACCAGAAAAATAACCAGCAACAGGGCAACAATGGTAAAAGCAACGATAACGGCAACAATGGACAATGCTGCCGTGCTAAGTCATCAGCCAACAGGACAGATGTGTCTTGTTCAGACTCAGCAGCAGGATGCTCTAAGCAGGATGGCCATGTTGAGGACTCCCTCTCACAAGGTCACCACTACTCATGGTGTCGTCAAAATATACAACTGATCCACTACCACTCTGTAACCTCCTGTAACATTAAAGCAGGGAAGCAAGGTCAGTCCTTTCGTGCATGAACCGGGGTACCCCGGCTCACACCCTCAGTCTAAACATACCCACAATGTATTGGACTTTAAACCCCCAGTGACTCACGGAACTGAACTAACCTAATGCTGCTATTTTTGTACCTCAAACCCTCGTGAGTGCTGCTCCTATAATATTATGTGAAGACATTAGTCTCGACACTAGCATGAAGCCATTGGCATTGCTTGGGTACAACACAGTCCCTCATTGTAAATCAGACTCTGTCACCAATATGGCCTCTAATACAGCCATACAAGTCACAACTAAGCCTAAAGTACCTGAGTGTACACTCTCCCCAGGCAGTAACTTATCCATAGGTGATAGCTCTGGACTTCAATCTATTAATAAGGAGACTGGTAGCCAATGCATTCACATTAGCACACCTGCAAGTGTTGACACTGCAGGTGACAATGACTTAGACAATGACTTAGACAATGAGGACTTGGAGTATGACCCTCTGTTATCAGACGCTCCTCCATTAGGCCCATCCCCACATGATTACGCTCCAGTTAAAAATGCATTCTGGCCACAACTATCAATGTCAGGCTGGGACCATTTCCCCCAGTATGCTATTTTGTACATTGCTAGCAGGTAGTCCTGCCTGCCTTATCATATAGGAGCTAAAATCACAGTCCCCTCTGGGCTACACCTCAACAGGTGGGATACCCTCCTGACAGACTACCTTGATTGTTATCCTACCTGAGATATAGATGGCCAGTTGGCTTTACCAGAAGTGAACCCCCAAAATCCACATATAAGAACCACTCATCAGTAACTAACCACGATTCCCATCTAGCAGAATTTGTCAAAGTGGAAATGGAATTTTGTGGCATCCTTGGTCCATTTGCTCGTCCCCCCTTCCAACCATGGTGCAACACGGCACCACTTATGACAAGACCAAAAAAGGACTCGTTGGCTAGGAGAATTGTCTTGGATTTATCTTATCCTGATGGCCAGGGTGTTAACGGGGGAATAACTAAAACCGTTTAGATGGTAAACTAAGACCCTATACCTTACCATCCCCAGAGGATCTCTGCACCAAGATCAAAGAGCTGGGACCGGAAGCTTACCAATGGAAAGCAGACCTGGCCCGTGCTTATCGCCAACTTAGAACTTGTCCAGCAGACCTCCCTCTCTTGGCCATGGAAATTCAAGGACAATATTACTTGGATTTATGCCCGTCATTTGGTGCCAGACTTTCATCTTCAGCCTGCCAAAGGACCTCAAATGCAGTCATATAGCTTATGGGTCAGGCTCACTACTGGTCACTAGCCTACTTGGACGATTACTGCGGAGCAGCTGCCACACTAGAACAGGCCTCAGAGGCATATGATGCATTCTAATCTCTCACCCAAGACCTTGGACTAGACCTCTCCATTAAAAAGTGTCAACCACCACCACATGTAATGGAGTGGTTGGGTATTGAGTTTAACACCATAGACATGACCATTACTGTCCCACACCAAAAGCGACAAGAAATTGAAGCTGAGTAAGCTCTCTGGCTGGATAAAAAAACAGCCACAAAAAACAGGTACAATCTCTTGCGGGTAAACTCAACCATGTATCTCTGTGCATACCACAATCCAGGAAGTTCATCTGCAGAATCCTGTATGCACTTAGAGTGGCAAAAGATGACACATTTGTTTTCATATCCGCCTAGATGTGCGCTGGTTCTACCAGTACGAAAGAGTCTGTAATGGTATACACTTCATAACTCCTCCTTACAAAGACTTCTGGGTTGAATGTGACTCAACCCTCCAAAGTGATGGGGGAAACTCAAGTTCTGAATAATACTCACTGGACTACTCAGGTGAACAGAAAAAGAAATACCCCTTCATCCTCCACTTGGAAGCAGTAAACCTGTTAATTGCATACAGGTCCCTTGTACCAGCGGATACAAAAGGTTACCTCATCACTGTGCATATAGACAACATGGCCTCTAGCATAGCCTTACAAACTGGCCGCACGAAATCTTGGCAGCTTGCTCAAGACAGCTATGGTTAGAGGCAGCTAAGGGCGACCATAGGATTGTAATAAAACACAAGCCAGACAGGGAAATACCACTCGCAGATGCACTAAGCAGACGAAACCTCCCAGACAAGCATGAATTTGTCATCTCTGAAGTGGCAAAGAGAGGGTTGAAAAAAGTACCCCGAGCAGTAGCTCTTCCCCTCTTTGACCCTATCTGATAACTTCATTACAGATTGCCCCCTTGGTCACCAGACTATCGCATCCTACAATGCAGCCACACTGCAAAAATGGTGTTTAGATTTTAAACATGTTTAGGTCTAAACACGTTTAAAACCTAAACATATAGGTCAGTTAGGTGTCTCATCGACTACACATTTAGGAAATGAACACTTTTATTCTAACTACATAAACATTTATGCTAAATATGTTTAGATGTTTAGAGTTGAGACAGTTGAATAATAGGTGTTTAGATTTAAACATCAATATGTTTAGATACTTGGATGTTGAATCCACACCAGGTAGCAGCACTGCCTTTGACTGGACTATCTGCACACAGTTATAATCAAATGTTGTTACAAATGTCCCCAAATCCCATGTTTATCATGGTTTCATTTCATATAAAGTCATGTGAAAAGAAAGGGCAATAGAAAATTGACTAGATTTACCTCATGCTACCATAAAATAATCAATAAACTCCATGACTGACACCTATTTGATGTTATTCTGGAATAAATAAGGCAATGTCCTTCCTGCCAAGCTGTTGTACTTTCTCAAGTCTCTCATTCTGATGCAGTGTGTAATATATGTACACGTATATATCTGTGGCTGACATCTTTGGAGACTTTGACAAGTAAATACCTGCTGATGTCCCCCCCCCAGTAAATGAGAAAACAAACAAAATATATCTCTGTTTTTAATGCATATATGTCTGCAAACCTTAACTCTCCATCAAATCATTTAAAGATCTAAACACAAAAATTCATAAACACCTAAACACAAAAATTCATAAACACCTAAACAAAAAGTTTTAACCTAAACACCTACATTTCTAAACACTTGAGCTAAGCACATTGTTTGGCTAAACATGTTTAGGAAATTAATGTGATTACAAAAACGTTGCAAGAATATGTTTAGAATTGTGTTTAGGATCTAAACACCATTTTTGCAGTGCACCTCTGACGCTACAGCTGTAAACAAGTTACGTCAGGCCACTCACTATTTGACTTTTGCCCTGAACTACAGCATTAATCCATTGTTCCCTCCCATCCCAGATGCTGTGATGTTTGCCCAATTTCATGCTAATTTACTCTCAACCCCTGGTTCTAGAAGGAATTACATAAGTGGAGCCAGACACTGGATTTAGGTGAGAGGGGATTATCCTTCTCCACTCTCTGCTCTAGAATCTAACTCAGTACTTAAAATAATAAAACCCATATTCCAACCCCGGCTCCAGCACTACTACATACTGACTTAGAACGAGTTTGCATCAAGCTCTACACCGCAGCAAACTCCCTACCGGTCATAGCTGCTCTGACAATAGGCTTCTTTGGCTTCCTAAGAGCTTCTCATTTACTATCTCCCACAGCCACGCTATGGCCGGGTCCCCATACCTTACTCAGGGGTGATATTACAGTTGCTCCTATCGGTCTTCAAGTCACACTACGCTCATCAAAGACAATCTCACCTTTTGGAAGGCCGGTAGTATTGTCACTTCCCCACTTAAAGAACTCACCAGCTTGCCCCACAACAGCATGGATTAAGTATGCCCGTTCGCTCCCTGCATCACCCATGTCGCCAGCTTTCATGCTGTACAATGGAACTTTACTCACTCCAACACAGCTTAACACTGTGGTACGTGACTCACTGGCTTCCATCGAGTGTAAATATGGGGGAGCATACTCGGGACACTCCCTCAGGAGAGGTGGAACTTTTGCTGCTGTGGCTGCTGGAGCAAATCAAAAAGATGTCGCCACTTATGGCACCTGGAATAGTATCATGGGTATGAAGCTCTACCTACCGTCCACATCATCAACTCATGTATCCATGAACATGTCCACACTGTTTGCCTCTAAACCTTGATGATGTTACTTGTGGTTAAATCCGACATATAGGTCAAAGGTCATGACCTCTCTTAACTAGGTCATGTAAAAGTTATAGGTAAAGGTCATATGTGTATCAATTCTGTCTAATAAGGTCAAATCTGCTTTATAGGTCAAGGTCACCTTTGTGTACTGTAATCTTCACAAAACTTATAAACCATATACAGGTATTTCTTACTCTATTGTACTTAACTCATATAATGGGTCATTCACCACTTTTCTCACAATTGTTATTGTTGCTGTTAAAATTTCAATTTAGTATATAAACTCCAAATTATACCAAACTTCAAGCCTCATGTTCTCATTATTTGCAATTGCAAATTGCAGAGTAATGAGAGGGAGCCGGGAAAAATTTCTCACTAGCACCACCATCGGGAGTTCACTTAACTACTACTGTGGGATTCTGGGTAGCGTTCCTTTTAGTCTTCACCATTTTGTCACCTGGTAACTTAGGGATTCAAACATTTTCTCCCACCCACTCACACCTTTTCATACAATTCACATTATATTAACTGGTATTGCAATGTTTCTAAACCTTGATGATGTTACTTGTGGTTAAATCCGACATATAGGTCAAAGATCATCATCTCTCAACTAGGTCATGTTAAAGTTATAGATCAAGGTCATATGTGTATCAATTCCGTATATCAAATCTGGTTTATAGGTCAAGGTCACCTTTGTGTACTGTAATCTCCACAAAACTTATAAATCATATACAGGTATTTCTTACTCTATTGTACTTAACTCATATAATGGGTCATTCACCACTTTTCTCACAATTGTTATGGTTGTTGTTAAAATTTCAATTTAGTATATAAACTCCACATTATACCAAACTTCAAGCCTCATGTTCTCCTTATGTACATTTATTGCACCTGGACATAATAAAATCAAGTGAAACCTGAGGAGTGTGATTTAAGATGAGATGGAACAGATGCAAGACATAAACATTGGTCACGTAATTATGCGTCTGCAAAACAAGAAGACTGGAAACATTAATTGGCATCAGAAGAATATGCATGGCTTCCCCTTGCAACTGTAATATCAGTTTATGTATCGTTGAATAAAGAAATGAATGCCTGGTTCTGAGCAAGGGGAAGGGGTAAATTTTAGGCATGGCGCAAAACACTAAAATCATAGCGTGTATATAATTATGGGCAGAATATAATGGTACATGATAAGATGTAGATTTACAACCCCAAGGAAATTTATGAAAATACATTAAATTACGGTCTATGCTATGTGATGCATCGTATTGGTACTCATTCTCACTGGCCTTTGAACAATAAATTTGTTCCAATATAAACCGCATAATTATGTTGAAAATGGACCCTCCACTCAATGTAGAAAAACACCCTTCTGTGCAGATTCGCTTATGAAATACAGCAAAATATGATTGGGTTATTACCAGTCTTCCATAGTGATACAGAATGGTGCTACAAATGACATTTGTCTTGATGTGAAGCAACTAATCATAGAGTCATATTTCATACACATTATTGTGATGCGTTGTGTGTTCTCTCTTTGGTCCAGAGTACATGTCAGTGCATGTGGGTTGATCCTTATCCATTGTCATAGCTACATGGCGATTTAATTGATCGTGTCAATGTGTAGCCCTACAAGTAATCATAGAGCCATATTGCATAGGGCCTACTCATTCATATTCCATTCTGACCCTCCAAAATTGATGCATGCACATCCGATGAGTGGTGCCATCATGATTCATCCATATGACTCAATAGTGGTGCATTCCTCACCAGTGCTGCATTGGTGCATTATATAACTCAATAGGAACCTGATACTGGGGAGTGGCACAAAGGGGTTATATACACTAGTTGGCTTGGGGTTCAATGGTAGTGAATGTTTTTCAGACTGCATCTGTGACATGTCTTGACTCAGTGGGTCATTGTGAAGCAAGAGTGCAATAATACATCAAGTCTGTTTGTACTCTTGAAGGTGACCACAGATGGACCATATAGAGTTGGTAACTAGGGACGTCTGATTAGATCATATACGGAATATCAAACATATTTGATACTGTCAGACTCAACTGGATCGACATACGCACAGACACTCCTAGCGGGTAATGTTCTAGAGCTGCATTGATGCTTCGTAAACAACAAATACAGGGTTGATACACTAGATCACAGGCAGTCTGCATGATATTGAGGGAGTAATGTATGGGCTACGGGCCGTTTTCCACCACCCGATATGGCCCCTCTAGTGGCGCTAGACCCATAGCAGATGCTATTTTCGGCTGACAGATACCATGCCCAACCATTGCACCCTATGGCAGCCCCCTCGGCCGAGGTGGTTGTGTGGGGCAGCTATCGGCCGATAGAGCACTCATATCGGGTGGTGGAAAATGGCCCTAACAGGCACCAAACTGCTTGTATCATACGATATCTAAGGAGGGGCCGTAGGCCCAAAGTTTGATATCCTATGATACAAGCAGGTTGATATCCTGCGACTGGCAATGGAATTCTCATGGTTTTAACATGTGACATATGACATGTCTCAAATTTGTAAGGTGTGCCTGATATCCATGGATAACAGGCACTGGGTGTCTGATATCCATGGATATGAGGCACACTATACAAAGTCATGATGCATGCCTCATGGTGTGCAATATTGACAGGTATCAGAATGGGAATATCCAGGAAAAGCACTCAGAATCACAGAAATCGTGTAATAAATATCAATAATGTATGGGTAAGAAGACCTTCCAGCACTTCATTGGTGCATCATGCCGACCGTTAGACATGATGAACTCCTGCATAAGAGGCTGTAAATGGCTAGAAATACATACAGTATGATTTTGTATTAAAAGTGACATGATAATGATATTGTATACACAGCATTTCACATAGATAAGATTTTTACAGAAGTCCTGTTTAAATCTCCAATTTCAATTGCCGGTGATCCAAAATGGTTGTATGCACTGAGAGTTACAGCTCCTAACCGGTTTAACCAAAATAGTGGCACATTTCAGGGAAATATGAAAAAAAAGCCGAGTGTATGCAACAAGCGCTATACCCGATCACCACGGCAGGAATTGCCTGTCAATGCCTACCGGCAGAGATATGCACGCAAATTGCCACAATCAGGACAACCATGGTACATGTAGTTCTTTTCTCAGAATCTTTGGTCTACTGCATACTGAGACATTTGCTATAGGGTTAGGCTTCCTGCGCACGTGTCTTTTTCCTAGAACAGTAAAAGCATGGATATATGCACTTGTGAACTAGAATGAGCATTGTACATCTTTATCATTAAGTTATTTATAAGTATATTCCCCTCACATGACTAACGTTAAACAGACGTGTTTTAGTTATCTTCGCTATTTGGAAACGTGTCACAGAATAGCAGTTTTGGCCTTTTAAAACTGTTCAATTGATTCTTGCTTTCACAATCCAATACTGCCACATATCAAATACTGCATGGTTGGCAAAGAAATATTAAAGCATCTGGGCCTGTGATACTTGTCAAAAGTACAACCAATTTCGCATATTTCTCCTGCCTGGTGATCTGTAATATAGGATTGTAGTGGACTTAGTGACTGGAAAAGCCAGACAAGAGTCTTAGAAGTTAGAGTTCAGATCAAAAGTCCTAAGGTATTCTTACGTTGCCCTCCTGGCCCTGTTATAAGTCAAACGCAGGCCTCAATGGCGCTTTGGGGGAACAGACGCCTCCAGAGTCAGCGTATTTGGAGATGTGGACCTCTGAATGTAATTTAGATGTACTATCTGTAGACAGCAGACATAGATGGCTGGGTATATGCACGATCAGTGTTCACTTCAGCTGCTGCTGCCTAACCACATCAAACCCTTTTGAAATAGACTCCGCGGTCGAGTGATCTCTGAGCCTCAAGCAGGATACTACACTTCTATATTTTCCTGCAGTCTACATGCCGCTCATGGTCTTGGGCCCGACAAAAAACAATAATGCGTCTAGAAGAGGCTATTATGGCTATGGCTCTGGGAAGCCATAAGGCATATCTACTACCAGTAGCACTTGGTGAAATGCCATTTAGGATGTTGTATTTTATGAAGAATGCACAATTCCCGAACCAGCCTCCAGACCAAGCAGGGAACTTAGCAGCTGACTATCAATGATGTAGGAGTAGCTCGTACAAAGTGTCACAGTCTTACTAAGCTACTGGGTGTGGTTTACCAGACACTGCTTCCTGTCCTCAGTAACACAGGGCCTTAAGCCATCTCTAAGACCCTCCTGCCACTTCCATAGATGGCTGTGTCTGGACTACCATATCTACCTATTTATAATATATGCATATATGTGCAGTGTGTGGACTGCCTTTATACCTGTTTGTAGGGCCTCTCACATTCACCCTCGGTGTTGTACTTATCTAATCTCTTTGATTGACCTATTACTGTCTAGTTTGCTGAAACTTAGATTAAGCAAAATGAAAATATATAAAGACGTATGAAATAAGGCTTGAATACAACATCTCGAGACTGTCTGGAGAAAGCAGACGTGAAGGAGCAGGGGGCCATATCATTTCTGTATAGGAATGTAATATATAATGATTAGACTTGAACGAGTTGACTTTAGGGGGTGATAAAAGCATGAGCTGTAGGCATAACCTATGCTCATGAAATAAAGGCTTAGGTCAGGCCATCGGTTGTCTATATTTACTGTGTTCAGTATATCTCTGCCCTGATATGATCAGTTTATCATTGAAGCCCTACAAGTCTGACTGCCATGCAGGACGTTCGGCAATAGTCAAGCTCTTATTCCTAGTATACCTAATTTCTGTTTCTTGAAATGTATACGCCTTACTCGACTGACTTAATCAAAACTTGTTTTACAAGTTGGTTATATAGCGATATCCTAATAAAAATTGGCGAATTGAGCCTATTCTACTCGATTACAAAATTCCCGATTCTGGAACTTGGAGACGTAGCAAAATCCAGTCCATCTGATTTGGAGTATGATAAGGCCTACAATCCTGAAACGACTGAATTTGCTGAAACACAAAATGCAAAGTGAGAATTGGCCTCATATTTAATATACATGACGGGCTTCCCTAGCCCACTTATAAGGGTCTATTTCTCCTCTTTCCTATTCCCTCGGGATGTGTGTAGTGCACATATGTGTAGGCACTGACACTGTGAAATTGTAATGTAGTTCTCACCATGAATATGACCTTCGCTATCGTTGGCGTTAAACATCTATTACCCATTTACTAATATACATGAAGCTTAAGACATGGACTGACAAGAAGCTTCTCTTCCGTGCTCTCTCAGGCTTAAAGGATCATAAAGCATAGGACATCAGCCACCATTATACATCACTACTACGAGGCGGCATACCTCTCTCCTCTGACTTCATGAATGATGCAGATTGAGGCATGACCCCTGTCTCATCTACCACCGTGAGGTCTTTGTCACTTTTCAAGTGGAGGGCAGTCCCCATAATAGGCTTAGGGAAAAAGAGGACTTAGTGTGTTCCATGTATGTAGCCAATACCAAAGTAATGGTGTTTTTCTTCTTTGCGGATAGATCTAAATGGATTCAAATCAAATAACATTTTGGAGCAACACCATATAAATTGCTGTGCTTTTCCATTTACTACGCAGTACTATATCGGCCTGTCTATATACTACATAGGACAAAACTTTTATTTGTTCTTTCAATATTATTGTCAGTACCTAATATGTTCTTATGGAACATTTTTCATCGTATTCCCCAAGGTGGGACCGGCATATCCAACCATTATATGGCTGAGTTGGATGTGACCGCTCCCATCACAATGAAAAATGTTTCAAGGCAGTGAACATTTGCATTTATTTCAGGGTTTAGAGATGGATATAACCACAATTACATCATCTAAAGATAACGTGACTAGGCCATAGAATACGAGCACATTGTCTTCCATACTCCATGGAATACAGACGTTTGGGTTAGCCCTATGGTGTCGTTGTAGCCACCTGGAAATAAAATATTACACTATGCAGTGTTAAACCTGGCTTTAGATATAATTACACACTCGCTACTATAGTATACACACAGGTGGGCTGGTATGAAACAAGGCCACATTGTCAGAATAATCTGGCAATATATCAACACCAGGCATGCTACTGAGTATTCCTGCACTGCCCTCCTTGTCTGGTTATAAGTCAGACAGCACCCCCTGCCCTCCCCCATGATAGCACTGTGAGCAGCAATTGAGCAGTCAGCTTGGTGGGAAATGGGTAGCACCGTCAAGTAGTGGGTGTAATTTGGATTCTTTCTGCACAGACAGCAGACATAAAGAGGTGGAAATGTGGGAGATTAGTGTTCCTTTCAGCTGCAGACCTAACCTAATCGACCCCCCTTGGGAGTGTCTCCAGCCTGGGGAGTTCTGATTTCTCAGCACTGTGGGGTTAGGTGTCCATGTAATTCTACTATATAACATGGTTATCGAGTTTAGGCACTGATTTCAGTTCCTGAAATGGATAATATGAGCACTGATTTCAGTTCCTAAAATGGATAATATGAGTTCTGATATCTCAGGATATAAGAATCCAAAATGACAGAGGATCGGACATACCTTGACAACAAGTTGACACGAAAGTAAATCCTCCATTTTTGAAGCTTATGTACGAAATGTGACGACATGCTTTGGACATAACATTGTTGAAACCTTATTCTAACTCCCTGTCAGGTAGATCGCTTGATATTATGGCTGAATTTAACATAAAAAAATCATAAAGATTCGAAGCGGGCCACATGCCGTGCGTCTTCGCCATTAGGTTTGTCAACATGACCTCTCATGCCATCTGGTGTATATCCTATCAACTAGCCATGGGCATTAACTTAATAAAAGAGGAACCATAGCAAACCCGTATAAAGCAATGCTACTACTACCCTTTCTGTATGTTCCCACTGCGAGTAAGTTAACACCCGTGAAAGTGGCACAGCCTGGTGTATAGTGATTGAACTAGCTGTCTGCTTGGACCAAGATGTTGGAGGGCCGTCTCGTCGACTCGCACTAGAAAACAATGGATTCTATAAATTTTAAAGGTAAATACTTAGAATTAATGGTGGAAACCATGTTATATATGCAATATGTAATGATCAGACTTGAACTCATGCCTTTCAGGGCTTATATAGGCACTCCGCTTTGCGTCATGCCAATATCATCCCCTGAAAGGCATTCGTTCAAGTCTAATCATTATATATTACATTTTTAAGGAATCATCAGGATCTGTCATGAACTGGAAATGGCTGTGAAGCAGTCTCTGCCTCCAGAAGTCGTACCTGGACAATCTACAAGATCAGATCATAGGTGTACTTAGATTCTTTTAGATAGCTTCCTCTATCACTGTTTTACTAACAGGTGCCAATAATTCCTATTGTAATGTTCGCTGTACTGTAAACAGAGGTTAGGTTATTGAAATTATTTCAGCTGATAACATGCATTCCTGATTACTTAGGGACATTGCTATGTTGCCTCGTCCTGGTGCTGCAAACCTGCCTAAAAATGCTCCTCTGCTTCTCTTCTTAGCAATATCACTACACTATAAGGTGACATCCAGCCATATTACCTCTTATTCCGACATTTTATAGTGTGGCTTTCCTAATATTCTTTACTCCACCTACTTCGAAACGGTAAAATTGCATAGAATCATCTGATACTGCCAAAATTAATATTAATCTGTCCAATGACAGAGCGAGTAGGAAACATTTCATTAATACATACCCCAATTCCACCTTGGCTGTAACAGTATGGTGAATGTAATTAGATTGAATAGGTTTCATTTGGTATGCTACTCATATTATGAAACTTTATTATACCTTGCTCAAGGCTACATGCATATGATAAGACTTGTCACAATCTTATGATGTAAATAACAAGGCTAGGGCCAAGGTCACATCTGTTTCATTGTACAGCTACATTAAGCCCAGGCAGGTATTTTGCTTGCCTTTAACTGCTACTGGAATACAAATTCCCTTTCTTCCCAATAAAAGTGGATCTAGCACTTTCCAGCTACATATCATCCAACCTCACAATACTGAATTCAGTATTTACCTCTAAACGTTGACAACGTTTGGACCTCTCATTAAAGGGAAAGACCAGCCTATTTTCATGATGCCCTCCTTTTTGGTATTGAATAAAAAGATTAAGGCATACTTATGATCATATTTGCTTTTATTCAGGAGAGCAGGGAGCTTCTTTGATGTTTTCTATGACGTCACAATAGACCAATACGCTGGTCCCCGCAGGTATTTGAGGGCTAGATACCCGCTGGCCATGTCTGATGACATTCTCCCCAGATCATGGGGAGATGTACTCTTGGCCTCCACTAGATGGGAGTATTTCTATTCTCCAATCACATACTATATCCAAACATCTGTATAGGAGAGACAGGTTGACTATTTGGGTGTTATGGTGCCCTCTTGTGAGTAAGGGTTAAAACAGGGGATGATTGACTGGTAACTTCTTAGACATGGCCTGCCTCTATGATGTCCCCAACATAGAGGCAGGTTGCCAGCCAAAATAGACCAATTGCACCTAAATTGATGCATTTGGTCTATTGTGACATCATAGAAGACATCAAAGAAGCTCCCTGCTCTCCCTTATGAAAGCAAATATGATCATAAGTATGCCTTAATGATTTTATTCAATATAAAGTCTTTCAAAAGAGGGCACCCCTTTAAGGCCCTGTTTCAAACTATTCAAGCTATCTAGTTCCGTGACGCTTCACAGATCCTCTCTAGAATGAAAATTTTACATTCATAGAGAAACAAATTATCTTCATATGAATGCTTAAGGTTCAAGGGCTTGTGAAGTCTAGTATATTTATGACTTTGTACATTGATCTTCCGATCGGATTTACTTGTACCGTTATACTTTACATATGAGCGTCTCTGCGTGAGAAGGATCAACTCTCTGTACCTGGAATGAAACCTGTTGTGGCAATAAAAAAAGTATAAAACCTTTGAAAAAACAAACAAATTAAAACAATGTCTCTTTTACCTATTTTAGATGCATCTGACAACTGATGCCCCTTTCACTAAATCTCAGCACCTGATGCTTGTTTCCCACTACCTGTCATTGACACTTACTGGCCCTTCGCTCTTACCTACATATTGCCTGTTTTCTATGGATGCTCCCACATCACTACTGAGTTTGGTAATATTCCAGGTAAGAAACCCATGAAATCCAATAGCCGTCAAGGATGAAAACCCATATCCGACACTCTCCTCGAGTTCATGACGCTGCTAAAATTAGTTCAAAGCCCTCTTTTGTCGGTTTCCAAAAGAACTGTCTGAATATTCTAAACCTGTCCCACAAGCTGAAACACACACAAAATGACGCAGGTGAAACATCTTCCAGTCTTCCATTTCTCAGCATTAATTTTGTTTTTCAGATGATTCCCATCTGAAGATAATCCCCGTATTCTGGCTAGATGTCAGCATTTTAAAGACAGCACATGCACTGCATAAATGGTGTTTAGATCCTAAACACAATTATAATCATTTTCTTGTCATGTGTTTCTAATCACTTTAAGACCCTAAACATATTTGGCCAAACAATGTGTTTAGCTCAAGTGTTTAGAAATATAGGTGTTTAGGTTCAAAATTTTGTGTTTAGATATCTATGAAATTTTGTGTTTAGGTGTTTAGATGTCTAAGTGATTTGATGGAAATTTAGAGGTTGCAGATGTTTGCATTCAGAAAATAAAGGATTATCTTTTATTTGTTTTCTTATTTATCTTGTGGGGGACATCAGGTATTTTGAAATCCCCAAAAATGTCAGCCAAAGGTATGTACATTCATATATAACACTTAAGTACATACCGCATTAGAACGAGAGACTTGAGAAAAAACAACAGTTTGACAGAAAGGGCATTGCTTTGGCAGTAACAAATAACATGAAATAGGTGTCAGTCATGAAACCTATTGATTATTTTATGCCAATGATGGTGGTGTAGCCCGAATTCAGTTATTTCTCCATTGCCTTCTCTTAACATTCTATGAAATGAAACCAAGATTAATATGGGACATTTGTCACAACAATAATTATTGATTGTGATTTTGTGCTTATAGTCCATTTGTAGGTAGTGCTGCTACATGTGTGTATCGGACATACAAGTGTCTAAATATATTGATGTTTAAATCTAAACACCTAGTATTCAATGTGTAAACTCTAAACATCTAAACATGTTTAGCAAAAATGTTTATGTATTTAGAATAAAAGTGTTTATTTCCTGTGTAGTTAATGATATACCTAACTGACCTATATGTTTAGGTTTCAAACATGTTTAGACCTAAACATGTTTAAAATCTGAACACCTTTTTGCAGTGTGAGATTTCAGTTTCGACTGTTTACAAGGCTTTGTTGTGTGTGATAGAGGCTAGAGAAATGGCAGAGCTGGTACAGTGCAGTTTCTTAAGGGCAACGTTCGACAATTACCTCACTGATAAAGGGGTGGTCTTTTACTAGCAGCCATACGCAAATGACATCACGCTGGAGGGAGGAGGGGGAGTCAGGCTCGGCGTACCGGAATTGATTTTCCATATACCTTCAGCATTGCAAATTAGGCAAAAAACGTGACGAGAGGGGAGGGGGGGGGTCAAATTTTGCGTGACGTCATTAATGGATGGCCCCCTATCGGTGCCAGACAGTGACATGTGAGTGAGGCTGTTACTGACATATGTGTTGTTTCTTTTTGTCAGGGCCAATTAAGATTTTCAACGCATTAGTTGCATTACGGTATTATGCAAGTGATCAAACATGCAAGTATATCAACCCTTCATGAGACGAATTTACCTCAATTTTTTGAAAGACATTACTTATTTGAGCTGATCACCTTGCGATATAAAACATAGTATAGCTGGTAAAGCTTGTCTCAGTAACATAACCCTGCCTCATATGTTCTATTCTGAATACCCAAGATGATGGAGTAACTTCCTTCAGTTTGGCAGTTTAATTAAGATAGTATAATTGGGTATGAGGCACCTTAATAAAGTATGCAGTCTCCATATAGACATTGTGGGATGTGGAAGCCCTCATCGTCTCTCCCAAAGAAGTATGTGTTTAGTTCACACTAGACGATATAACGAGGATTTTCTATTTTTTGATTTTGATATCAGGAGGCAAATACAGGTCTCTATGTATTCACATATCTGTATTTACAAATCTACCATAAAAATGCCATATTGCCAGCATCACAAAGATACCAACACCAGATAAGCCAGACATTACCCCCTGAGGGCATTATTAAGGACACAGTCAGCATGGTGGTCAATAGGCAGCGCCGTCTAGTAGTGGGTGGAATGTAGATTCATTCTGTTCAGATAGCAGACAGAAAGGGTTGTCAATTGTGGTGTATCAATGTTACTTTTAGCTGCAGCGTAACCCCATCAAACCTCCATTGGATGTATATATCCTGTGCTACCAGCACTCGAATTATCTATGTACTGCAGCTTACATGCCCCATGTCCCTGGTGGCTCTCAGTCCATGGTTGAAATTATGTTCTATCATATAGTCAGCATTGCAGCTCCCATAAGAAACACTGGACCAATGTTCATGGTGTTCACCAGAGGACCAACACACTGTGATGACCTTATTCCCTCACTCTCCCAGCAGATACTTTAATTCAACTACATGATATAGCTATTGAATGGGGAATTAAAGAACATCTGTAGGTTTGTTATATTTAGATAATGTGAGACAACAATAGAACCGTGTTTACACATGGGGTTGGAGTGTTGGTCCCCTGACCAACCCATGAGGCCAAGGCCGCGAAGTAGCCCCTCAGACCCCCCATGTGACCTGCGACCACCATACATGTCTGGACTGCGGGACTACCATATCCATCCATTCAAAAACAAAAATTCAGCCTGTAGAGTCTAGGCACTCTAATTGCTATTGGTGGAACGCTCCCAGTGGGCCAGTGGTCATCATTATAATGATTTTGGATGATTAGATTCCCTGCAGGTTACAGCTGTAAATGGCTGCCCCATTAAGGTAATGCTTGATGGGAACTACATTTTACACCTACCAGAATCTGCTGGACTAACCTAAAAGATGCTTGCCTAATATATGATTGGCAGATTATCTAATGTGGAGAGACTATAGAGGAGGGTAATGAGGCATGTGTGTTTCTATCAATATGAATTCTCTTGCTACTTCCATACGCACACATTTTAATTTCTCTCCCAGGGTTCAATCGGTGTCTCTTTTGATCGAGGAGTAGGATTGGCAAATAGTCCTAGATTGCCCTAGTCCCTTTCAATATCATGTTTGTTGTCAGATATGTCGGTAGTACAGAACCATATAAAAGAGCAGAGAACTGCTTTAAAACATGACTTTGTCCTGTTTGAGCAAGTTCGGAATCCCACAGTAAATGGTTCGTCTTTAGCCAAGGCCGGACATCAGACACCTATTCAGCAGATCATGTAGGTGTGACAATTCTAAGTGAACACTTCACAGAATGTGTCCTGACACATCCGTTATAAGGTATAAGGTAAGTCTCTCATGATCAGGAGGCATTGCACAACCTTCCTGAGGGAACCATCTCATCTCGTTTGAGGTTATTTCATCTATTCATGACTATTGTTTGAGGCTTATTCTATTTATTCCTATTGTAGATCATGGTGCACCAATAAATAGTAGCTATATGCAATATAACTTACCAGCATGACTTGTGTTCGAGTCAGGGCGACTTACCCTACATATGAGGGGATTCAGGGAGATTACCAAAGCAATTCTTTAAAGGGTCTTTCTGTAGTTATACTTAAAGTGTATTGAGTATGATATATTTGACGGCTAACATCCTTTTGACATGGATGAATTCAGATAATCATATATCTATTGCTTTTGAGACTACTGTTTTTGGTTTGCTTTGGTTGACCTGAAAAGCGTACATGTATGACCATTGCCAAATAAAACTTGTTAAGAACTCAAACTCAAAAGCTCACCCCTACTTCACTGGGTTTTTCATATAAAACAAACAGTATAGCCAACATGGAATGTGGGACCTCATACTTTATTTCATGTGAACTATCATATAAATTTTCTTCATGCCATGGTGAAATATCAGGATAGTAACTCTCTTTAGGTGAAGCACCAGAGATTGTCTGTCAAGAACTGTCTGTACTGTGTCAGTCAAGAAACAAGTAACACCAGACTCCATTATAAACCACCACTAAGGTTGTCACCCCTCCCATTATCTCTGGACTCATGAATAATTCAGTAACAGTTGCAGCCCCCTGACTCACCTGCTGTTGTAAGGTATTTGCCACTTCTCGGCCGATGCATATAGCTTTGGGAAAATGGGTGTACTTCTCACGCTACACATAATCTGTGGTATTGATTCAATGAGCACCTTATTCGCAAACACACACATTGCCTAATATTTTCTAGGATGTCGGGAATATCTTTTTTTTTCAAAAAATGAGGAAGATTGTAGGGTCGGCCCTGTGTCCCTAGATAGGTTTGAATATAGGCAGAAATATTCATTTACCTCTTACTTATTGGCGACCTTACATGTTTGTATTACAATATTATAATGCAATTTTATAGGCCTTACTGTTATTTTGGCAGTGTTGGAGGTGTCAATCTCTAATCCCTGGTAATTCGGAAAATTGATTGAATGCCTATATGAGTTACAGTAAGAAAAGAAAAGAAAACTAGGACTAGTTCCATCTCTATATATAGAGATGGCTCTAGTCCTAGCTTTTTTCATTCAATAAAGGGCTGATGCTTCAATGTAATGATGTGAGTTACTCACCAGTGCTGCACTGGTGCATCGTGAGATTCATAGAAGCAAGGGTATATGGGTCAATCCACTGAAAGTGTCCACTTGTCCATGGTAGAGGGTCATTTTTTGAAAACTCAGCCTGAATGTAATGGGCGTGAGCAAAATGGACTTGAAAATAGATCGGATTAGGAATAGATAAAATTATATTGGTCTGTTGCTGTTTGGCTTGATGGTATAGAGCCTGGAATGAGGTGGACATTGAAAAAAAAAGAAATTTTTGGCCATTTCTCCAACTTTGGGCCACCATATCTAAAAACACATGAGGCAGACATATGTAAATCCGCCCTTCTTTTGAAGCCCAAGGTGTTTCCTTTTAAATCAAACCAGAAATAAGAAGAATGGTTAATTGCTTTTTATCCTACAGCCCCCTGTATCCAAAAAGACCAAAAAAGACCCAGGTGGCCACTTTCTGTAGACTGACCCATATATAGGCTTGGTGGTATTATGCAGCCCTTTAAGGATTGGAGACTGTAGTCAGATTACATCAGACATTGTATTGAACACAGACAGGGGTAATCACCTTCACCCAGTCTACACACATTGACAAACACAAACAAGGAGCCTGAGGGGAGGGACACCTATCTTCTTACAAGGAATCATAATGGGGCAGACCTGGCATGATCATCAATTTGCTTCTAAAGATGTGTTATCAATGTGAACGCTTGTCAGGCCATTGCCCCTTGTCATCCTACAGATAGGTATGCCTGGTAAATGTGATATCCAATCTAGGCAAGGGAAGCTATATGATTGTATTCTTATTATAAATGATGAAGGTGGCTGGAGATTGTAGGATAGAATATTGTGGTTTAGGTGAGACATCTGAGCACCTGTATGACAAAACATTCGTAAATTAAAGGGGACGTAGTCCAATGACTAAGCCAGTTGGTACCCATGTTGGATTGTTATTAAATACCACATAATTCATATTTTAGCATAGCGGTATTTCGGTTAATGGTAGAAGTCTGGCCTGTATTGATTGATTGAATTTCTTTTATTTATACTGAATAAGGAATAGGCATTATATAATTGCCTGTATATGGATCTGATTCAGTTGACTGTTTAAATGCCAACGTACTGGTAATAACACGAAAATTCTCGATAAGTATTATGATATATTAATAATATTGATAATGATAATAGATAATAATTCTCAAATCTGGCTTAAGGCCATCACTTAAACTAATAGGGAAAGATTAAAGCTGTTAATACTTTTGGAAACCATTAATTAACATGGTTTCTTTGTAGGGCAGCTAAATTCTGGGACAAGAAATGGCAGGATACTTGTTATTTGGGAGCAAGCTCCCAGCAAAAGCTCCCAGCAAAGGCTGGTGTTGTTGCCTTGGTGGACTGATGGTGTTGTCCAGTATAATCATTAATAAAGCAGCTGGATTCATCCAGTCTTATGTACGAAGAAGTAGAGTCTTTGGCGTGGGTATAATGGGGCTAATAGGGGGAGGAGGGAGGGAGAGCAGGGAAGACACTCTCATAACTGGGCCCCAGACGAGGTCCAGGTTTGGTCATAGGCTAGTCTTCAGGCGTTGTTTACTAATGTTTGAATGGGTTTCAGAGGCTGTTGCATAGAACACGTCACAGTAGTCTACAACTGGGTTAAACATGGTTTTCACAACTGTTACAGCGGCTCTTTCTGTAAGGTTTGACTTAATTTCATTAAATAGATTTAACATTTCTTCCCAGTGTTCCAAGATGGTGATTGTAAACCAGAAAAGGGTCAAGGATTAGGCCTAAATATTTGTATGAGGGGGTTGATTCGATGATATCCTTACCTATCTTTAAATTTGGGCCTGACTAGATGTCGAGCTAGTGCTTGGGTGGTGAACGGCATATATTTAGTTTTCTTGCAATTTAGTCACAACCTATTTCTGTTACACCATCTGCACACTCTTTCCAAGTCACTATTAATTGCATCTTGAACATTGGCTTGGAATACATGGGAAAATGGGGGTACTTCTGAACCTTGGGGTACTCCACAGCCTATTAAATGTGGTTCAGATAATTGACAAGTGGCTTTGTTTGCTGTGAACTATAGGTGAAATAGTTTGAAGTAATTTTGTGTAAGGCCTTTTTAATTTGTTCAATTTTATTTTCGTTTGTTAATATACTATGGTTTAAAGTTTAAAATCGAGAAATATTGCTGTTGTACATTCATTGTTGTTGAAAGCCTCATAGATAGAATTGGTCAATTTCATGATACTGTCTTGGGTTGATCTGTTAGGGCAAAAACCATCGGTATTTCGGTTAATGGTATTAGTCGGGCCTGTAGCTGTGCATCTGCCAGTCTCCATACACGTCTACACACTCTAGATACCAGGCCTCTTCTCCTTGCTTACACCTGGTATAGGATCTCTCTTAACCCTTTATGGGCTGAATTAAGTCTACAAGTATATTTATTTATCATTTGTCAGCCTGATGCACCAGTAGGGTGCAACAAATGCTGACTTTATCCAAACAAAATAATATTTACTACTACATCATGCTAAATGGGGCTATATCTCAAGAACTGTTAACCAGGGACCAAAGCTCTAGGTGAGCTTTAGATCAGAGATACAGCCAACTGTCAATCACACATTTTGCAATTTGGTGTGGCACCTTTGGTGTTCTCTAGGGGTATAATCTCCATCATTGGATTAGTTTCTGTGTCCATGTACCTATAGGCCTAATCGACTCTTAATGAGTTTGGCCAAAGTTTTACAGAAAAGAAAGTAATAAAAGTATGCATCATTGAGACACCTCTGAGTAGTTTAGGAATGTAAAGACTTGATATACTGTTTCTTTCCCCAAAGAAAGAGTCATGTTGTAGTGTCAAGAAAATTAAGAATATCATGAATCGTTGATTCATAGTATTTGGGCCGAACGTCTGATAATGGACCCTCTGTGTCCCTTTTGTGTATAGATAATCATCCATCGTACCATTGATTCACCGATAACAGCGGGGAATGATGAAAAGGGAGGGGCTTGATTATACCTCAGTATGAATTAACCCCATGACAAAGAGCCTTTTGGTGATTAATACAACAGAGGGGGAATCTTTGCGAGGATAAAGCCCTTCATCTCGGCTTGGGATAATCTGGTTAGGAGCAGACTTCGCTGACAGTTTTATCTTATGTTGGGACGCAAGCACTCATTAACTGACCACTGAGAGTGGACTCTGTTGTAGTCAGCTGATATTGCGGGCTGCATCCTAGGGGCTACTATATCCTGGTAGACCAGAGTCCACTTCCTGTCAGCTGAGATCTCAACTTAAAACAAAAATTCAGCTGAGATGAACAACTAGATTTAACTGAGATCTTAGCCGAAACATGGATTAAGCTGAGATTAAGCTAAGATTTCAGCTTAAAACAAAGATGCAGCTTAGATTAACAACTACGTTCAGCTGAGATCTCAGTTGAAAGCAAGGGTTCAGCTGATGTTTGAGACAATTGAGGCAAAACCCCCAACCCCCTTTCACTTTTTTTCTTCTATCAAGATTAGAAGAAGTTCTGAATGTGTTTGAGTTGAGAAGGGGAGGGACAAAATATTTGATGAGACACATGCTCATGGTGCCCTCTTTTGGTTTGGAAGAGGAACTAGGGTAGTCCGCCCTCAGTGATCACCAAATTGCATTTTGCTGTTGGGACTGTGGGTCCATACTAGGAGCTCAATCTACGTAGTGCCCTTAGGGGCATGGTCAATCTTTTCTTAGTGGCTGAAAATGCATAGACTAGGTGGTTTCTGACCATTTTTGACCTTCTTTGGCTTTCCTCTTTTCCAAAAGGGGCATCCCCAACCCCCGTTGAATGAAGATGACCCTGAATTTATGCATTTCATCCTTTTTCTGTTTGTTAGGCTATATTGAAACTTCAGGTTTTATCATAATACATAGAAATGTATATGTGACACATGGTTGCCGTAAGTAGTATATGGAAATGTACATGTTATACAGGGTCGCCGTGAGTAGTATATAGAAATGCACATGTTGTGCAGGGCCACATTGAGTAGTATATAGAAATATGCCTGTTGTGCAGGGCCAGTAGGGTGAGTAGTATATAGAAATGTACATGTTGAGCAGGGCCAGTAGGGTGAGTAGTATATAGAAATGTACATGTTGGACAGGGCCAGTAGGGTGAGTAGTATATATAAATGTACATCTTACACAGGCCCATAGTGAGCAGAATATAGATTATGTACAGGTTGTTCAGGGCCAGTAGGGTGAGTAGTATAAAGAAATGTATAATTATGGTGTGCAGGGCCATAGTGAGTAGTATAAAGAAGTCTAAATATTGAGCAGGGCCAGTAGGGTGAGTAGTATATAGAAATGTACATATTTACACAGGGTCGTCGTGAGTAGTATATAGAAATGTACATGTTATTCAGGGCCATAGTGAGTAGTATAATGGAGATGAACATGTGCAGGGTTACAATGAGTCATGTATAGAAAGATGTCGACTAATCTTATGGCAAGTAGTGTATAGACGTTATGTTGTAAGGGTTATAACGTGTAGTATATAGAGACGGAAATGTTAACCTGGCTTGCCAAAACAGAATTGATATGACAGCCACTCGTTTTCATGCTTAAGTTATGGGTAAAGAAAACAGGTGGATGGATAATGGTTTCTGGGCATAACCAGGATAGACGGGACAGAAATGGTTGATTTGATCGGGCCATGTGTCTGCTTGCAGAATCACATCTCACGAAATCCTATCTTGTTTTACAGCAGTGCTCTGGTAATCCATGTGTTGTAGACGTCTGATGTGGGTCCAAATCCCATCAAACCAGGAGGAAAACATCCACAAAGATCCAGCAAATTGGTTTATCTTGACATTTCCCTGCTCTGTTTTATCCCATATTATTCTATTCACTGGGCTCTGAACAGTAGCATCAGGTAGATGTCTAGGTGTGTGGTCAGAAAAAGGGAGATATTGGAGCAGGCCTAAATGCTTTAGGTAGTGCATGTTGTATTTATCTTGTCCTTGCCATACATCAATAGCAATACACTGACATCAAGGTGACCATATTGAAAATTAAAGCAGGATATGTGGAACTATGTCGTCTTCCGGGAACCAAAGAATAAGGACAGACATAGGCCTACTCTTTACTTTCCGACAATTCTGGACCAACTATCACAACATATATATTTTAGCTTCTTTCTACAAACGCCTTTTGATGCATTATGATTTCCTGAGTAACAATGGCAAAATGCTACTTACATTTCCTGTAGGTTCTTGAGGTGGCTGAACGCATACGGCTGTAGCTCACTGAGGCTATTCATGCTGAGGTCTCTGTAAGGAAATAGCAATAATTACTTACAGTCATATTCCACATATAGTGCACATATTAGCACTTTATGCACGTCTAATCCTAAGTGCATCACATAGTTTTGGATATAGACAAAGGGTTGTAAAAAGAAATAATCAGAACTTCCCACATTAAATGAGTTTATATTTACATGGGCTACTTCAACTTCAGGCTAGAGAAAATTTACACTTTTTTCCTACTCCCTAGGCTATTTTTCTATTCGCCATCATTCTATAAACTCTTGATGACTTCTCATTACCTTACTTTGGCTACAGGTCACTATACTTAACAAAACACCCAATGGTACTCCATGATTCTCATCATCTAGAAATAGGTCTATGGGTCTAGAAATAGAGCTAACAGACCAGGAGGGTTTACACATCTGACATAGACGTGCACGTGTAGAGATCACCTTAGGCTAATTGATATGCATGAGGTCACAGGGGCCTGCAGAGCTCCACTGATACAAGTGAGCCCCTGGGATTTACTGCCCATTCCCTCTGCATACCAGGCCATTTCAACTAGTTAGATGAACATACTTTCACATTACTCTTCTTTCTCCTTGACAAGTTCAAAGTCAAGAGCAAATCACTCCATCTGTGTACCTTTCCACCTACCTATTTTTAGCCCTTCAAGAGCTCGGTAGTACCAAACCGGCCTGTATATGCGCCGGGGCACTCATTGGTTTCAACTAGGCAATACGCTCAGCCCTTATTCAAGACCGGCGCTAATTCAAGACTTAAATTGTTTTTTTAGAACAAATATTCTGAGTTTTATTGGTCATAAGATAGGAGGACACGATACAGTATATTATCAACTTGATGACAACACACACAGAATAAGATATAAACTACCTATCTCTCCAAAAGAATAATATTGATAGGAACAAATGATGCTGACCAAATTGCTCAAGGTGCCACCTTCATATATATGTGACATGTACTGGGAATAAGGCCCTTAATGTACCCTGCACTAAGGGCCTTTTTCGCAGATCCTGTCACATATGTTGTTTTGGTGACACCTTCAAATAAAATTCCTGATCTGCACAGATCATAAAGTAATAATGATGTTATCTTATGAGTCATGACAGCGACTTATAAAGATACTTTGTATATTATAACTCCCCCTCTACCCTCCCTACCCCCCTCATCTCCCCACAAAAAACAATTCAAGTCAATATCTTCACACCCTCAATGTGTAAATTGTAGTGCATGTTAGCATTTCAATACTCCTGTACCCCTGGCGCTTATTCAAGACCAGCGCTTATTCAAAGACCTGGCGCTTATACAGGCCAGTACGGGTCTCTTATTTTGGTTAAGACCACAGTAGTTGCTGCCATAATGCATGAATGCAGCCTTTTGAGTGACAGGTCAGTGCTGATGCATACGGTCTCAGACCTGTTAGGGCTTCAGCATGTTGCACCGGTGAAATGTTACTTTCCTTTGCATTAGTTTATCATTACCACAAATGTACAGAACACAGTGAGGCATTTTAAAAGGTACAGGGAATATCCATATACCTTGAGGCATCATACAGAAATTTAAAAAAAGGTTACATGGTGGAGGTAAAGGCTATGCAGAATCTAACCAAATTACAGCAATTTCTATGCCCAGATTGAGAAATTCTACTTCGCTGTATTACTAAGACGGCTATAGACAAGGAACATTCAATTCAGATGCTGCATGCAGGGGACTTCTGTTAGGAATATCACAGTTTACTGTATGGGGCACATCCACATGGACACAAAGAAGCAGGCGTTAATCCTTAAAGGGACATAATATTGCCTCCTGTACCTTATCCTTTGCCAGAATAGTGCAATAATGCAGCATCAGTGAGGAATTGAATGATGCATCATATTGATGCACTCCTAAGGATTTGGTATGATACACCATTGCAATTGCAATGAGTTGCTAATGACCACTGCATCGGATCACTTCAAGAAATAGGCAGCCAATTTTGAGGCATTACGCTGTCCTGGATTGTGTTATCCCTATATTATGTGCTCCTGACATTTATTAGTCTCTGAACACTGAGCAACTGATAAGAAAATAAGTTGCATATCGAAAGGTTCACATTAAAAGCATGAGGAAAGGGAGGGGTTAAAAAAGCATGACGGCAAAAAGAAATGACGTCATTCACAACAACCCCTTTTAGTATTTGAAAGTGAAGATCCAGGTTAGACACAATTAATTGACGCTTTGGATGTCAAGCTCCATTCCACAAGGCCAGTAACACTACCGCCTTTTATGAAGCATAACGCTATCAAATGGAAATTAGCTAAATCTTTTCAAATATTTTCTTTTTCTTAATTTAAGTCTATAGTTCCATGATTAGACTAACATAATATTACACGGTAAGCTCGGGCAGGTGTTCTGAAAATAGTATCATATTAGCTATAAAAATGGTAAAAACAGTGTCAAAAGAGCTCAGCATTGCTGCACATTGCCTCACTACAGCCACACCCATAGGCATGCTACATGACAAAGCATCTATACTATTTCATGATCCTTGGAATAGATAGGTCTAGAAATAGACTGTGAAGTTATTACCTCACAGATACCTACACTTACATATCACCTTAGTCTCTAGTGGCTAATTCATGACGTCATACAGAGAGAGCTCCACTGATCTAAATTGGGCCCTAGGTATTTTACTGCCCATTTGCTCTGAATAAAAAGCCTTTTTATCTTGAATACAGAAAGGGGAACATATTTTCATATTAAATAGCACCTGGTGATTTATTGCACTATGGCATCGCTATTGTATTCCAGTATAAAATACATATATGTTCACGCCTATAGAACTACCGTGAATGAAAGCTGTGTATAAAATGCTTCAACTTATTGCCATCCCCGTCTGTTCAATAAGCAATGTTCTTTTTTACTGTATATACATGTTTTCCCTAATATTCCCAACTACTAACAGTGTGGTTCTTATCGCCATCATAAGGTTCCTAGTGAAATATAATCAGTATAGACTTATTTCATGCAAAGCATAGTAACCAGATCAAAAACTCTCTTAACTTGAAAATGAATGGCTATTTCACTAGTATCATTTGCATTGCATTGTATGGACCTCGTGTTACATGTTCTTATTGTTAGTTTTCATGAATAATTTTTTTTTCTTTTGAAATAAAACGTGAAGTATATTACGGATAAGGCCTAGTACAAGAATTTTCATAGCCGTTGATTGCATTGTATCAGCTCATGTGCTGTGCTTCATCTTTCAATTCCCCTTTTCACTCGTTCTATAAGCTGGACACAATATATGGGTTTTAAACCATTGCAGTACATGATATGTACTTCATTTTCCTTTATCCCTTTTCCCTTATTGTATAAGCTGGAAACAATTTATGGATTTTATCCATTTTAATACATAATATTATGTTCCTAAAGATATTTCACATCCCCTCCCACCCAAGGCCATTAATTCTGTTTTCTCGCGTAGGTAGTGTCTGTGTGAAAAGGTCAGCATTTTTAACACTAGATAATTAGCCCCATCTGCAGACTGAATGTACATAACAACTCTTATTCAACAAAAATCTAAATGTCGTTATGATGCACAAAGACATTATATTTGAATGCTCCATTAGTGAGTTGACATGCATGACAAGATACTCACAGGGTTGCAGTCATTTGCCATAAAGAAGTTAAAATGCATTTTTGTACTATTAGACACTCGCCCACATCCTTGTCCTCCTGACATGGAGGATAACATAAAAAAAAGTTGTTCTTTTTTTCTTTTTATTTCAAAATATGAATTCAAGATGGGTTAACAGTAGAATTTAAAATTTTCAAAGGAGAATAGGAACCAATACATGCAGCTGTGCAAGAAAGAGAAACGCAGTATACAATGCCTTGCCTCATCCTATTTATCTTGTATCAACACTGGCGAACTGGGGAAAGAAACTTGCTACCCACCAGAGGCTGAGCCACTCATAGCAATGCAGAAATGTCAATAGCTCAGTCAGGACCTGTCCTGTCCAACTGTAACCTGAACCTGGAGGTTATACAACATTTACCATGCTGCCTACCTGGGGCCTACAGCCAAAGGTAATGTGGCTAATATATACCCTCATGGGCGGCATAGTACTTTGAATGCTTTGTGCTTGTATGAATGCTTTGGGAGGTTTTGTTAGAAATAGCCCCTTGCATAGGGAAGTTTTGCTGATAAAGTACCCCTGCCAGCCACACACATGTATATATTATGTCGAACATATCATACAATGTCACTGTTGGGTTATAAGTGCCTGTGCCTTATTGTTACATTCTGGATGCAGCAGTGGCATGATTCCTACCATGTCTGCATTCATTTGTCACAATGACAAATGGACATTAGATATTAGCCATAACCATCATTAGACATAGCGAATCATCATTAACTCAAGAAATGTTAGATTCGATTTTAGAAATAAGTGCCCTATTACTACTGTGTTAAAAGCGTTATAGAAGAAAGATAAAACAATTCCTTAGAGAACACAGCAAAATGTCTTTCACAGGGGATATCTACTTCTTACAAGAAATGGGTATTAAGCTCAGAGCCACCCATCAATGTTAAAAACAAACTGTAACTGTGACTCTGACTGCTACTTCAAGTTACTTAGTGCTAAAGAAATATTCACATTCCATGGAGAGGTGGTTCTGGATACTGTAAGCAGACCAATTATAGTAGAACCAGCTAGAGTTATCTGTCTTCAAAAGGCAAACACTTAGGCAGCCCATTAACTTAAACCCTTCAAGGGCTTCTGATGAATCAAGGCATCATGCCCATTGGTCGTCATGACACATGAATGTAGCCCTGCCATGTTGGTTCTTGTACTCACCAGGGCTGCATACAAGCATCAGGAGGCCATTTCTTAAGGCACTACGACTGCACACAGCCACTACGATCTGATATTTTGAAACCTAGTCCCAGTAATGGTAGGCAGTGCCCTACGACTGCTCTGTACAATCAACCCCTTATATGTACCTATTACCTAGAATTTGGTAGGACAGTCGTAGTGCTGCATGCAATACATGACCAACACTAGTGGGTTGTAATGTCAATAAGTTAAGGGACTTCACTACGACTTCAAGGTGAGCAGTCATAGTGTGTTAAGAAATGGTCGCCTGGCTGACCTAAGATTTCGATATACACCCAGAGGGTTGTCATGATGCTCCAATGAAGCACTGCCAAACACTTCATTGGTGCATCATGACGATCATTGGACATAGTGCACTGGACATAGTGGCTCTGAAAGGTCCCATGCTTATAAATTTGTCATAGGTCATGAATACCGGCAGTTCTAGTCTGAATCAATGCATCATGGAGACCCACCGTAAGACATGCATCAACCCTGGGGTCAGTGTAATCAATGCAGGAGGACCATGCATTAAGGTTATAAACACTGATAAAAGGGCACAATGCAAAAATTCCAACTTTAGCCCAGTCACATTTATACACGATCCGTATCTCTATTTGACGCCTTTTATTTGGTCATTATTCAGACCAGAAGGTTTTAGCAAGCCAGATCACCTGCGTCAGGTTTAACAAGGTCCCTATTCTTCCAGCTCACCCTGGGTCTTTGTTACTACACTGCTACATGGCTAATGTGATCCTGCCAGGGTTGAACCTATGTGAGGGTGGTATTTCATGGATGTGAGGCAAGGAGTAGGCCCTAGTGTTGTCATAAACCTCCGACATAATCATTATAATAATGTAGGAGGATGGTGACAACAGTATAATGATTGTATTTACTTTTCTACTATTCATAAAGTAAGGCCATGCTATTAGCAAAAGGTACCAGATAAATTTAAACCTGGGAATATTATGCAGCTCTTGTATCAAACCCCATGGTCACACAATGTCACATTTAGATCCATCTCCATAAGCAGGTACCTGCCGCAGCAAAAGGGGGTGGGGTATAATCAGTGACTACCCAGCAAATTGTCGTTATCTGTCGCCATGATTGGTCATCAATGGTGACTCCTTTTTGAGTGATAACTCACTGCGTCATCTTTCGCCACTGTGTATCAGTCTCACATGGCATGGCAATTTATCACCACAGTCACCAACATGATCTCACTCACTGCGTGAGTATGTGCCACCCCCTGTCATCCCTCACAAAGCATGGTGACTTATCACCACCATCGCCAACATGGATCTCACTCACTCCGTCAATATGTGCCACTGCCTGTCAACTCTCACTCAGAATGGCGGCTTATCACAAGCATCGCCAACATGGATCTGACTCACTGTGTGATTATGTACCACTCCCGTGCCACTGGCATCAACTCTCACACAAAATGGCGAATTATCACTACCATTGCCAACATTGGTCTCACTCAATGCGTGAACTTGTGTCACTCCATGTCAATGCTCTCTGAGGATTGCATCATCTGTCACTCACTCTCACTCAGAATGGCAACTTATCACCACCATTGCCAGCCTTTGTCTCACTCAATGTGTGAATTTGTGTCACTCCAAGTCAATGCTCTCTGAGGATTGCATCATCTGTCACTCACTCTCACTCAGAATGGCAACTTATCACCACCATTGCCAAAGTTGTTGAGACAGCACCACTGTTCAACATGTAGCCTATCTAGGAAGTGTGGGCATGAATTATAAGTCCCATACTTATCAAATGTGCTTTGTTTCACACTGATTTCCATGTAATACTTCATGGTTGAATCAAACAAGATTATATAGAGAAAATATCAATTGAATTTAGATAGAGGTATCTCTAAAATAAAAGCAACTATCCATAAACACCTTTTCTCTGGTTACAGGAAAAATACATAAGGAAGTATCTACATGAACACCTTGTCTGTGGTTAGAGGGAAGATACATATGGCAATACCTTCTCTGGCAAAACATACATTGATCTGACAGATGTGAGGCTGCATGATTACCAATGTCGATGATCATGAGCTTTTCATCTAACAAGATGAGTGATCACCAGTATCGCCGTCACTGGTGAGTCTGAGTGATCACCACTCTCCCCATCCATGGTGAACCTGCGCTATGACGTGGGGCGCATTCCATCTAGCGAGGTGAGTGATCAACCACCTTGCCATCCCTGGTGAGTGTGAGTCATCATGATCCTCGCCAACCGTGGTGAACGTGCATTATGGCATGGTGTGCGTTTCATCTAGCGAGATGAATGATCACCTGAGTGACCATCCCCGTGAGTGTGAGTGATCACGATCCTTGCCATCTGTGGTGAATGTGCATTATGACTTGGTGTGCGTCTCATCTAGCGAAGTGAGTGATCACTCATGTCACCATCCCTGGTGAGGATGAGTGATCACTCATGTCGCCATCCCTGGTGAGGATGAGCGATCAAGATCCTCGCCATCCCTGGTAACATTCACTATGACGAGGTGCGTGTTTCATCTAGCGAGGTCAGTGATCACCTGCGTCGCCATCCCTGGTGAGTCTGAGTGATCACCATCCTCGCCATCTGAGGTGAGGCCATGTGATCACCACCATTGCTATTCCTGGTGATCTTGTGCTATAGTGACGTCGTGTTCCATCTAGCGACATGTGTGAGCCACTTCACACAGGTTGACCAGGAATCACGACAATTTGCTGGGTAGGTCTATAATTAAGTGCCTCATCCCTATAGATTGTACTGAGTGATTTATGTAATATATGTAGCTCTCCTTAGATATAGAAGCTCTCCTCAGATATCTCAGATATAGAGCTCCTTTGTTCAGCTGCCCATCAGTGATAAGAGGGGGGATGCCCATCAGTGTGAGAAGGGAGGTGTCTTAGTATACACTGATATTGTCTAAGATGAATGAGGGCTGGCCACCTCTCAAGACAGCAGAGTGTTAGCTGTAAATAACAGGTTACTCCTAGGTGTAGCAGGTACCCAGTGTTGTATTAGACAATGAGAAATTAGGCAACTGACTATTTAGAGAATAGACAACGGTATTCTTCATGTCAAGGTACTGGTCTCAGGCCTTATGAAGGCCCTCGACCATCGTGCATTATAGTCCAACAGAGAGTCAAGACATGAGGAATGAGTTGTCTATTGTTTTTATAAAACATGTTAGAAATTTTATCACATTGATTAAAAGTTTCAAGCCTCTGATATCCCACAGGAAGTATAGACAAGCTGTGACCTTGCTCAGGCGTGCACTGTACTCCTATAATGCACTCAAGGTCACTTATATTGTGCAGCAGTGCATGGGCTGGCGTTTTATAAATATCATTAGAACACCAATCCTCACCTCATTACATGTGACATGAACTGGGAATAGGGACCTTAATGCACCCTGCATTAAGGGCCTTTTTTCGCAGATCCTGTCACACATTAGATCACATTAGGAATGAACCAGAGTAAGGTAGCCCATTTATATCATACTTACTCTGCTATTGAACCAAATTGAAGACAGTTCTTTAGAATAGAGCTGACAATTCATCTCTCGGGCCTTTTCTAGGAAGTGATGGGTGTCTAGCTTAGTCTACCAATGTAAAAACATAATCTCCATCTGTGAGGAGTAATTGTCCTTGTAGCACAGCGAGTTTAAAGTGTTGCAAGAAGAAAAAGGAAAATACTCAGACTGTAGAAGCAGTACATTGATAAATTACAGCTAGAGTCACCAGGGGCCATGGGACAGACATTTAGCTAGCCCTTTATGATTCTATGGCTCATCGTCGTAAATAGAGTTCTAGCCTAAATCGATGCACCCTGCCTGACCTCCTTGGGTGTATTAAGTCTGGAATTGTCAGCTTGATCCTGTATGCAGCACATACATAAGGGCTTACTGATGTAGACTCACCGACTGGGACGACATCCATCAATCAAACAAAACCTAACGGGTGTTATTCATTAAAGCACTATGCAGTCCCGAAAGGGTTAAACACAATGCTACAACAGTACTTCTGTTTCAGGCTCTCTCATTGGTCATTATTCATGCCTAGCAGAGCCAATTCACTGTCAGGCTTTACCTTTTACCTGGTTGTAAAAAGTTTGATGCATTGTGCTCAATGATAACATGATACATGGACACAGGCCAGGCTAGTAAAATACCAGCACTGCGATGATCATCGACGATCCTATGGGATAACAGAGAGATTGCTGTGCATATTGTGATTTTAACCTGTCTATAATCCCATTTAGCATGATGAATCAAGGCAGTCCTGTTGAATGCTGTAAAAGGGCATCATCATCAAACCAACCTTTAATCATAGTGAGCCAGACACCATTAATTCCTCAGCAGGCATGTACATGTACTGGTTGTAAAGTGTCTACATTTACTTTAAATCCATAACAATGACAACCATGACTTCCTCTATGTGAATATACAAGGGCCCTGTAAGTGGTGCACCCATATCATATAGAATGCTGATGCAATATTGAGAGTCCAATAGTACTTTATCAAGTAACACAGATAGCAAAGATTAATCATTTTCTTTATTTTATCGGGAGATGATGGAGAGCGAATAGAGCTCAGTAATCAAATCTGGAGGTGACTTCAGAAAAGAGGACTGTAGCTCACAGAAACTGATTTGCAACACTGCAAATATATATATATATATATATATATATATATATATATATATATACACTCGTGTATATTTATATAATTAGCCGCGGACGGTTAGGGACTACTTGCAGCTCGTAAGGATACCAATGATGTCATAGTGTGACGTCATGGTCAACAACTCTACTGGTATAAAAGGAGGCGGGTTCAATCTAACCGTCAATTGGCTCGTATTCACCTGTACAGGTAACACCACGCTGGGTGTTCCCTGGAATTTTAAATTTTAATCGCTGTTTGAGGTCTTTGGACCTCATTTTTTACTCAGAAATGGGTAGGAGGTCTACGAGAAATACCAAGACTAAGGTATCGGCGAAAAAATCGGCCAAATCAGCAAAAACTTCGCATGAATCGGCCAATTCAGGATTAGCGAGCGACTTGGATTTGTCCAGTACATCACTTGATTTGGACTGTCCAGTCGTTGACCAGACGAGGAACAGCAGGCTAGAGAAGCTGGAAGGCGAATTGGCGGATATCAAGTCTCTACTACGAGAGGTGGTGGACGGAGGGGACCGTAAAGATGTGATGTATGGTACTTCGAATGGTTCGGGCAAGCCACGTGCGCATGTTGATAAACAAGAGATGACGTCACATCGCCAGGGACGCGGACCGGTAGTCAAGGAGACAAGACAACAGTCGCCATGCTTTCCGCCAGCGCAAGACGAGGACGAGTGGATTAAAGTCGCGCGACGGGGTCGTCATCGGTCTAGATCGTCATTTACAGCTCGTCAATGCAGCCGCAGCTTTTCACGTTTATCGTCAATGGATTCGTCTATGTCTGGTCGTCATCGTCATACCAAAATTGGTGAGTTTGACCAAGAAAATTATGTAGAAAAGAAGGATAGGATTGACTCTATTGAGAAGCTTATTCTAGTCAACCTTAAATTCGCCCTAAAGTACTATAGAAAGGGCGCTGATATTGAAGGGATGCTGAAACACTTGCAAGTTTTGGTTGAGAAATCTGGTACTAAAATATATACTGTACCAGCCCTCACTGCGTATGACAAGTCTGTAAGATCCAGGGCTAACGAGAATGGTATCTGTGCGTTCAATGTCATTGAAAATTCAGACATTTTAAGATATTTGTCGTATGATGGTACTGTACAGGCCCAGAAGGCTTATTCCAATAAGTCGAAAAATTCTGGGAAATTTAAAGTATCCACAAACTCGTGTTATGCCTTTAACAGGGCTGAGGGATGTAATAGGGATCCCTGCAAATACAAACATGTATGTAGCTCATGTACCAAACCAGGCCACAGTAGAGTGGACTGTCAGGTAATCAAATCTGACTAGGATTTTACAGGTGAGCGGGGTCCTATGTGTGACAGTGTGTCGATGTCAAAGTCTTGTATAGTAGGTTTGGTAGACCCTAGTTCGCCTCCACCCGCTGCTCCAGCTCGGGGTGTTGGTATAGTTAATGCTGGAGAGGTAGATTTGGTCTCTCTGAGTGATATCAGCGTACCAGGTTTACAAAGTGATGTTGAAAATGATATTAATATTAATTCCGGCTCTGTTGGTTCGGATATATCATTTAGTGGCCCAGTACAGGGCAAGGCTAAACCATATTTTACTGTTGCTATTGGTAATCTACCTAACATCGAAGTGTATGATAGCTGTATAAATGGTGTGTGCGATTGTGTACACTATATTCATGGTAAAAGGTCCCAGATTTTACCTTGCAGAGTTGCCCCATTCTTAACCCAGAAAGGAGTTATCAATATAAATGATAAAGAGGCACTGTTCTTATGGCAAGGTTTTGTTGAGGGGTTCAGGATAGTTGACCTGGACTGCAATACTTCTTATGATTGCAGAAATTATAAGTCCATTCTTGAAGAAAACTTCTATAATGAATTTTGTAGCATTTTGCGAGAGGAGTTAGAGGCGGGGCTAGTGTCCAAAGTTGAAAACAAACCTAAGTGCATCCACTCCCTGGGCGGTGTGGAGAAGGCAAATGGCAAGTTAAGGCCTATAACTGATTGCAGTATGCCGGAGAAGGTTTCCATTAATAATTATATGGACAAGACTAGTTCTACCTTCTCTTACAATAATATTGGTACGGTCACAGCTCAGTTAGATAAAAATGATTTTATGAGCGTAGTAGATTTAAAATCTGCCTATAGAACCATTAATGTTTATGGTCCCCACACTGATATGCAAGGGTTCAGATGGGATTTTGGCCAAGGTGAAGGTTACTATGTAAGCAATAGGTTGATTTTTGGACTTAAATGTGCCCCTTATATATTCAATAGAATATCTGATTTTATTGTGGAGGTGGTCAGGAGCTATGGTGTGAAAAGATTGGTCAATTATCTGGATGACTTTATCATAATTGCAGAAACTTATGGTGAATGTTTACGTCAAAGGAATATCCTCATAGAGTGCATGCAGCATATGGGGTTTGTGGTATCGAGAGAAAAAGTAACGGATCCTTCACAAACTTGTAAATTCCTTGGTATTAATATAGACTCTGTTAATCTGGAATTATCCTTGCCAGAAGATAAATTGACCAAGATGAAAGATATTTTGATGGAAAATGTCAGTAAGAAATTTATTTCCAGAAAGAATCTTGAAAGGATAGGTGACCTGATGTCTTTCTGCTCGCAGGTGGTTAAGGGTGGTAGGACCTTTAGCAGGTTGATCTCTGCGCTCGAGCTAGACCAGAAGGTTATATTAGGGTTTCGGCCTGTACTCGCCAGGATATGCAGTGGTGGCTTGAATTTTGTAAAGTTTTCAATTGTAGAAAATTGATTCTGAACGATCTGGTAAATACTCCTATGTACTCCGAATCATCTATCAAAGGCTTTGGAGCATGGATGGGGAGGGACTATTTATATGGTGACTGGACCTCATATGATATGTTTAACCTAGGTACAGGCCATTTTGTTTCCCCTCCAATTTTGGATAGGTTTAAAGACCATCATAGAAACATAAATGTATATGAGTTATACCCGGTCATGGTTGGCTTGAAGCGTTGGATTTCAAGTTGTAAAAATAGTAGAATACACTGTATTACTGATAATATGCAGGTTCTAGCTATGATAAATACTGGTAGGTCCAGGAATAAGTTATGTATGGAATGGTTAAGAGAGATCTTCTGGCTTTGCTTCATTAACAATGTAGAGGTATATGCAACTTATATTAGGTCGGAGGACAATGTCCTGGCCGACCAACTATCTAGACTGGCTTATAAGGGTATGCCAAGCAAATGTATAGCTTCTCTCCATGATAATAATATGTGTTGCTTTAATTCCAGAATGGGAGAGATTACTAAACAGAAAAAGGTTACTTTTAGCCCAGGGTGTGTCAGAAAATACGAGGAGGGCAAGGAACCAACAACTTAGAAGGTATAAAAAATTTTGTAAAAAATTTTGTTTACAAACTTTTCCTTGTTCTCCCTCTCAAGGTTCTATATATGCAGTTTACTTATCTGATTTTATGAAGCCATCATCTGTAAAAAATTATTTGTCTGCGGTTTGGTATTTTCAAAAACTTAAGGGCTATTCTGATTATAGTAGTAACTTCATGTTAAAAAAGACCCTTAATGGCATTGACAGGCTCTCTACCTGTTCAACCAAAGTTAATCATTATTATACCCCTAAAGACATGTTGAGGTTAAGGTCATTCTTGGATCTAACCAACATGGCAGACTTGAAGTTTTGGATGGCAATTTTAACATGCTACAGGGGTGTGTTACGTGTGGGGCATGTGGTTGAGTCTCCACACTCCTTAAAGGTTGGTGATATTAAATTTCATCGTAGTTATTTGTCTATGTGTATCAGAACGTCTAAAACCGATCAGCTTGGTAAAGACTCCTTTAATATCTATTTGTCAAAAAATGTTAACTCCCCACTATGTCCTTATCTAGGCTTGAAAAAATTGTGCTTGGGTAGGGGTAATAGGGAGTATCTGTTTGTATCCAGTGGTATTCCCCTTCAGTACCAGTATGTCAACTCCAGGTTAAAATCTTTATCCTTTCAAGCTGGTATCGAAGGCTGTGTATCTACCCATTCTTTAAGGCACGGTGGTGCTACATTGTTAAAGGACTCGGGTCTAAGTATAGAGTCTATTAAAAAGAGAGTTAACTGGAAATCCAACTCAGTATTTAATTACCTACATAATTACAAGGATGAACTATTGGAGTTGGATAGGGTGTGTCAATCTCATTTGCAATGCTGATTGATATGTGTTTTCACATGTGTTTGCCGTGTTTTTGTGTGTTTTGGCATGTATGGTGCTGATAGCCCCAAGGTCAGTAACCCACCAAACTCATGTGTTCTGTCATAGGTCATTTATTACATGTTATATATTTATTAATACATTTTATTACCGGTTACCCTGGTATCTATTATTATCCTATCCATGTATTACCGGTATAATTATTCCCTGGTAGCGAGATAACTTATGGAACTATATACACTCGTGTATATTTATATAATTAGCCGCGGACGGTTAGGGACTACTTGTAGCTCGTAAGGATACCAATGATGTCATAGTGTGACGTCATGGTCAACAACTCCACTGGTATAAAAAGGGGGCGGGTTCAATCTAATCGTCAATTGGCTCGTATTCACCTGTACAGGTAACACCACGCTGGGTGTTCCCTGGAATTTTAAATTTTTACTATTGTTGTTACTATTGTTATTACCATTGTTATTCTATACTATTGTTATTATATTACAATTTTACTGACTATGCTTATTGTCAACTGATTTTATAGTTGTTTTAATAAAGGCATGTATGGTGCTGATAGCCCCAAGGTCAGTAACCCACCAAACTCATGTATTCTGTCATAGGTCATTTATTACATGTTATATATTTATTAATACATTTTATTACCGGTTACCCTGGTATCTATTATTATCCTATCCATGTATTACCGGTATAATTATTCCCTGGTAGCGAGATAACTTATATATATATATATATATATATATATATATATATATATATGTATAGTACAATTTCACATGGTATACAGTTTGCATGCGCTCCTATTGTTACATAGAAGACGATCATATTATGCTCAATACATCCCACGTGATATTAAGCACAACACCAAGATGTATGTTCAAAGATACCTATCTATCTACATGATTGTTGACACCTTCATGGTAATGAAGAAGGATTATGACTTCACAAGGGACGGCTTCTCTGCCACTACACCCTCATTCATCCTTCAAAGCATCACCCTTGAAGTGTTAAACATCAATGTCTGAAACTTTATCCCCATATCCTCTTCAAACATCAGCTCTGTGGTCTGTAAACCCCATGTGCTGCTTGACGTAAAGAGTGATTGATCTCTTATCATACCAGTGCCTGCAGTGGCAACTGTTTGAGGTGACATGAATATAAGAGGCACACTCACATAATATACAGGGGAACTTTGGAGTATAGCACAGCTGATGTTGCAGTCTGTTTTAAATATTTTACTTTTGATGATTATTTTATCAGGCCCCCAATCATTTCTTTCATATCTAAGATTAAATCTAATCCAGAGTTGTCATAAAGAAAGTAATTTATGTGTTCATTATAAAAGAAATCAGGCCTCAAAACCTTTACATACTATTTACATACGTCACCATCAGCATACACAAGCTGCTCTCCATGTGATGGGGCAGTAAGCAGGGGCAGAGATTGGTCTACCATTATTAGTGCCTCACCCTCATGTACATACTAAGTCTTAGGTAGGCTGATGATCAATCACCAGCCACACTGCTCTGTGTTATGAGCTGCTCATCAGTGTAAGTGGGGCGGTGTAAGGGATGCTCGCTACACTGATCACGTATAGAGAGATACGGTAAATATCCATTACCTCATACTGTCATATTGTTATTTTGCATCATGATGGATGATGGATAACTGGCCAGGGATACATTTATGCATCACGCGGGCCCTACATAAGAGGTATCCTGTAGCCCTTAAAGCATTAAAGATGAATGAGAGATGACTGCCTAAAAGGGCACCAGGGGTGATGGCTGTCAATAACAGCTTCATTACTTAAGATACAGTAGGTTAAAGGGCAGCATCAGAGAAATGAAAAGAAGGCAATGCCTTACCATAAACCTTTCTTTTATCTTTCAGATATTTGTCCTATATGCAAGCCGCAAAAATTACATGCAACCCCAGGTTACTACATACCAGCCAGACATTTCGGTTGGCTGTTTGACAATTTCTGCCAGTCCTGCAGCCATATTTATTAAAACTATAAATGAGAACTTTTCTTTAACACACCTAAAACACCTGAATTGCACTCATGGAAAGCATCAAGGTCATAAACTTGTGCAACTATAGGGGGGGGGGGGCAATATCAATCTCTACCAACAAAATCATACACGTGTGATCAGAACAGGGCAGCAGGAGATACTACTCTGTAACAATATGGGACTCTTCAACATGGTGGCAAACAGCTCTGTAAATGGACACTTAGAGGCAGCAGCCAGCATCCCCTCATCTCATCAGTATCCAATCACATTTTGGTAATCATCTGACCGCTATGGTGTAAGGCTTTACACAATGACTGTGTGAAGAGCTTGGCTAGTCACTGTTCCCTGCCTTTTTCGGATACTATGAACTCATCACAGATCAACCCTTCAGGGCCCACATGGCGCTTTAGTACGCTTTCCCTTACGTGAATTCAATGTATATAAATGCAGGTACTCATCATGGCTACATTCAAACATACTGATGCTATGCAGTTAGTAAAATCTCCCAGGTCAGAAGGGACATGAAGCTCTAGCTTGATCTATGTGTAATTTAGTTGGGTTTATCACTGCATGGTGCACACTATCTGAGACTGTGCAGAGGGCATCGTTTCACTCACTAAATGAGATGATAGTGTCAATACTATTCTGCATGAGGGGACTCTATGTGATGGTGGAACATGAAAATCATTAACAAGAGATGACATCAATCCTTCCAGGCAGATTTTCTCTTTATCTTCAACTCAGTTCCTCTGAGCTGTTCAAGGGCCAGTGGAGCAGTCCTACCGGTGTGACTAGATTCTTACACTTAACAATATATATATATATATATATATATATATATATATATATATATATATATATATATATATATATGTGGTCAATTCTCACGAAAATGGAGCACAGGCTCACTATACCTTGCCCCATCCATGTACACTTAACAGGGGGTCTAACTGCTATATTGTTTATACATTCACATTGCTGCTACCATTATCATACCATGGGTACCCACTTTTGCCCATGTAGTGATCTAATCTATGATAATAACAGGGTAAAATGTGGATATTTCAAAGGTTTTCAACTAAAAAAAAATATAAGTAAAACACATTAGGTGATTTATTTGAGGTACAAGAAGGTCCATAATAACACTTTTCATATGGACTATTGTAGAATTGAAAAACGAAAATTTTGACACCATCAGAGCTCATTTTCAATTATTTTCTTGTTATTTATAAGGAAAAATGTAATTGTGTAATATTTGCATCACCGTACGTAGGTACACTAGAATGAGTATAATGTCAAGGAGAAAATCCTCTTGGGATATATAGATGTCTCAGTTTTTATGGCTCAGTGGGGGGGCAATATAATATTAATATAAAATATTTCTAACAGGCATTTGTCAATGACCTATAGGACTGACAAGCATGTGGTGTACCCCTTAGCATCACTATACGTAGGTACATTGAATCATTGATTAAAGGAGAGTAATTAATATTTAGTAAATTATTTCATAACATGTTTATATATGTGGTCCAGGGAATATCCATGCAAAATATTGTCATAACTAGATGAATACATTACAACCTATTCGGAAGAATCATGGAAATATCACCGTAAGTAGGTACATCACCATGCATAGGTCCATGATTGAAACCTATGCCATAGAATGATAGAAACAGCTAATGCTATCTATAAACCTATTGATATACTTCAATTGACTAAGGATAAATACTATGGACCTGTTACAATACCAGAAATCAATAAATTTGTGAAGATAATGACTGCAATGCATAGACATCACCGTACGTAGGTATATCACCATACGTAGGTCCAGCTCCATAAGTGGGTGTAATTAATTGCATCATAATCTATTCTTATCATAGATATAAATGATAAAGACCCCTAGCCAACATGTTGTTATGATTGTATGAACAAAATATATCAGTTTTCTTGCAAATAATCTTGTTTTATAGCAACCCATGTAATTTGTTCATATACAAGATTCATCACCGTACGTAGGTCCACCAGTTTTCTTCCTAAAACTGTCATAAAATCTTTAATTTTCATAGTTAGTGTTCCCAATTTTGCCAGTTATTAATATTATATGCTGCCTTTCAGCCCACAAGAAATGCAAAACATCTGAGCAGTTCAGATTTTTTCTCCTCCTCGGCCATGTGCTCCATTTTCATGAGAATTGACCATATATATACTTCCCTATATTCTCCTTATTTTCCAACTTTACTTTATGTAACTTTCTTTTAAATAAAGGCATACAGCACCCGGGGCAGCAGCCATACACTACTCCTACAACTTGTTCTACAGTATCAATGTGGCTAGAACACCCTTATCTAAGTGGCTAAAAGACTCTGCACAGTCCGTCCATGCATATGTCTCCGTGAAAATCACATTCCTGCTTCTAGACTGCAGTCTGGTGACACCTTTAAACCAATAAGGAGGGGAGGTTAGATACGGTGAGTTACGGGAACAATTTAGTGTAGACGTTCTGCCTCCTGTCCAATACATCTAAGGGCATTATCTGTATGTCAACCATTAGAATAGCATTTTAACACTTGTTTTTTTCATCTTTTAGACTTATAAGTATATAGTGAATACTCATGCCCTGTGCAGCTGCTGTGCCATACACACAACAAACTGTCAGAGCAAGTAGGTATGTGCTCCCTTCAGTGCAGACCTACACTATATCTTGAACGCGGTATACTTTAAAATCAAAATCAGCATTGGGAGTCAAATATCATCAAATGCCTCTATAGCCCTTTTATGATGTTGTGATTACATACATTTATTTCATGTTGCTGCCTGTTGAACCCTTTGCCAGTCTATCTACCATGTACGGCCACCATGAAAGCAGAGTAGAGATCATTACTTAAGGTTGTATTGTGCACACATCAATATGATTGCAAATGCCAAAGCGTTTCCTATAAGACCAGCGGTGCAATCTGAAGAGTACAGATATCAAATAGGAAAAGACTGGTATAGTCTAGTTTTGTGCAGGAGAGCAGTGCTCAGTAAAGTTCCATAGGAGGGTATATATGTTCAATATGCACCTTCTTTCTTGGGGCCCCTCGATCCACGAATAAAGAGAAACAAAACAGGAAAACTGGGCCCCAATCCTTTTAATCCAAATGGGAAACCTGGAGGATGATGTAGACAATAATGTGCTAGACTCACAGCTCTGTTATCAAGGGATTTTCAGTGCCAGGGGGAGCATTCAGCAGCCATCTTTATAGCCTCTACGTCATTGGTATATAAAGAGGAGTTTTAAAAATTCATGAGAGATGGCCAGCTTAAAGGGCACCAGGGGTGTTGGGATGTCAATAGCACCCTGCTTTCAGTCATGATAAACCAGTACCTGAGGCAGCAGTTAAGTGGCCCACTTGGATAAAGTCATATCACCAAAGATTAAAAAAGAATAGGATCTAATCCAGCCATAAATTCCGAATGTTATCCTAGTTATGACAAGGCTATATACTGCTTTAAAGGTAGAGATGCCTTTAAGGGACTGGAATGAGAATTATAATTTACTCTGGGAAATTAGTTATCATAAAAATCCTTTCAAAATGTAGTAAATCTGCCGTGTTAGATTGGAATTTCCCCATGTCAAGAGCATCTCTATCCCGAGGGAGGGACGTCCCTCCTTCCAGAGTCCCTCCCGTGGGACAGGCATATCATAGTAGTTAAGTAGTCCCCTTATCATTCCATGTTTCCCCCATCAGGAGTTGTCAGAATTTAGTGCTCTAATTGTGTGTGGGATGCCAAAACTATTATGTAATAATTAAGATTATTCATATTAATATGTCATGTGATATGATATATAAATTGATTATAACCACAGAGATGGTAATTAAGGACAAATACACATGAGAAACTAATGATAAGAATGTATGATTGATATTTATGTGATTTATGGACTATGATGTGAAAAATGTGACATATGGGATATGGACTTTATTGATCCATCATTAATGCTGGTGCCGCCACACCAGCAGAAACATTATGAAAGCCAGACATGTAAATCCCTCATAAACCACCAAGCATAAAAGCTCCACCATTATATTAACCTCAAATATGAACATGGCGATGCACAAAGACCGGCAGCTTTCACAGATTATTAATATATTTATGTATTAAGTACTATAACAGAACCGACGGTTTTACATGCTCAGGCCCACCTGCCGCATGCCTAATGCTTGTGAAAGCTTGGTCTAACTAATCAGCATCCATGTTGCATTGTACCAATTATATGCCAAGTTTAATAGACACTGACTTCCTGTGCTGCCTCAGGGTTAGGATATAAACCCTGGAGCAGCCACTGGTTGTTAGCAGTTGTACCAGTCATCTCCAGGTGGTCAATATTAATATACTTTTCAATAAACCACATTCCTACAGAGATCACGCCGTAGTTGGACTCTGAATCATTAAATGGGGCTTTCATGCCCACAATGTATTACAAAAAACAGCCAAGCTGAAAACAACACAGGCCACTCTGACTTGCATCTTGGTATCCTGCACAAGTAATTACCTCTGATCAATGCAGCCCTTAGCAACTTACATGATGGAATTTGTTTGAAAATACAAGATTGGCAATCCCTCGCACCTAATTGAAGTAACTAAAATACTAAAACTGGCCACTAAGTTTTCATATGGGAAAAAACCCACATGCCAGCATCATTTTGACAACTTTAGATCTTTTGCACTGTGATCAATATATTTACATCATATTTGTTTGATTGGCACACTGACATTTTGGGATATGAGTTAAATTTTTTCTGCTGCTTGGAGTCAGGTCGACTTGTGTACTCAATCAGGATGGTGAATTATTGTATATATGCTGAATACGAGTCCGATTTGATGCAGACTGCACTGCAGCTACCTGGCTTTATGTCTCCAATATCAGTTGCCGCGGTCTAGTCCTATCTCTAACATATTAAGTATAGGTGTTTCCAGGTTATTGGAAGGAGAAGTTCTCAAGATGCAATTGGAGAAGACTTTCAGAAGGTAGCTTCTTTACAAATTGGATAGGGAGACTAGATACACTGCAAAAATGGTGTTTAGATTTTAAACATGTTTAGGTCTAAACACGTTTAAAACCTAAACACATAGGTCAGTTAGGTGTCTCATCGACTACACATTTAGGAAATTAACACTTTTATTCTAACTACATAAACATTTACGCTAAACATGTTTAGAGTTGAGACAGTTGAATAATAGGTGTTTAGATTTAAACATCAATATGTTTAGATACTTGGATGTTGAATCCACACCAGGTAGCAGCACTACCTTTGACTGGACTATCTGCACACAGTTATAGTCAATTGTTGTGACAAATGTCTAAAATCCCATGTTTATCATGGTTTCATTTCATAGAATGTCAAGTGAATAGAAAGGGCAATAGAAAATTGACTAGATTCACCTCATGCCACCATCATTACCATAAAATAATCAATAAACTCCATGACTGACACCTATTTAATGTTATTCTGGAATAGATAAGGCAAATTCCTTCCTGCCCAGCTGTTGTACTTTCTCAAGTCTCTCATTCTGATACAGTGTGTAATCTATGTACACGTATATATAGCTGTGACTGACATCTTTGGAGACTTTGACAAGTAGATACCTGCTGATGTCCCCCACCCAGTAAATGAGAAAAAAAACATAAATATATCTCTGTTTTTTAATGCATACATGTCTGCAAACCTTAAATCTCCATCAAATCATTTAAACATCTAAAGACAAAAATTCATCAACACCTAAACACAAAAATTCATACATCTAAACACAAATGTTTTAACCTAAACACCTACATTTCTAAACACTTGAGCTAAGCATATTGTTTGGCTAAACATGTTTAGGAAAGTAATGTGATTACAAAAACGTTGCAAGAATATGTTTAGAATTGTGTTTAGGATCTAAACACCATTTTTGCAGTGTAGATGAAACCTTCACAAGGCATAATTTCTGTTCAGCATAATGACATTTCTACCTCTGATGCAATGTGCTCAAAGATTTTTTCTTCATTTTATGCATAAAGAAAATAGATATTGCCTAATTTCTCTCAGCTATCTTTTCCTATGATTGGGTCTTTCTGACAGCAAAGCTCTATACCCGAAGACCTATAAATTATTCATTTTTAAGATTCAGCCGATAACAAAAACCTCCCCAGTCCCCTTCTGTCAAAACAGCTGCTGCTAATAAGGGGCTGAGGACCTATGTATTATGGTGTCACAGTACTAATAGGGCCAAGGACGTTCTGATTTCCCCCCCATCTTCCACCATAAAACTGGCGTCAATCGGGTTCTAATTTGATGGGGTTCATAAATAAAGGCTTAAATAAAAGCTGAAGTCATTCTTGATTTTTTAGCATGATCAACCATAACGGAGTCAGATCCGTTTTTGCACCAGTTGCCATGGAAACCACCATGTTGAATAAATTTAATGATACAGGCGCCCCAGACAAGTCACAAATGTGACCTTGGACCCCTCTCTGACAAAATAGGTTTCCATGGTGACCAAAAATTTTTTGCAACTTTTTTCCCCCCAAATCGTTACCTTTCTTCTGGTACCAAAATTATTAATCTGCGATAAAAATAAGGTCCCCTGGCACTGATTATACCAAGCAAAACACTGTTTTTAGTTGGGACTATTTAGCTGTCCTAGGTTTACTGGGGTGGAATACTACTGTGACACCTTATATGGACGGGTGCTTAGGTGATATAATGGCTCCTCCATGTAAAGTCTGCAGCAAGGGTGTATCCTGTTGCTGGACCCAAAGGCTGTTGCGGAAAGAACTGGAATCGAATTGTCACTGTAGCTATTTGATCTTCCAATTCTCCACTCTTCCCCACAATGAGAATCGACCTCCCCAGGGAATTGATTCCTATACTTGAGAATTACACCCTGCCTCTGTACGACTTCTATGCCACTCCTCTGACCGATTCCCTTTTTGCAACACATGAGGGAATCAATTCCCTGATATCAGTGAGTTCCGTTTTGGGAATAGCACCGTATCACACTGCCAGGTATATCACCCCAAATGGCCACATAACTACTGATAAAGTGATTACTAATCCCAAATAAAAGAATTTTTGAACATTTCTGACTAAGATAACTTGAGATGAATAAAAAGGAGCATTTGAATCGGTCACCACTGAGGGTTATCACACCCGGCTTCACCTCGTGTGATAACTATCAGCGGTGACCCTTTCTTGTGCACCTTTGTCTATGTGCTGTTTACAAGGTGCATACATGCATAGGCATGATATTTGGTCTGTACCTTTGCTTAATGCAGTCACAGTAACTCCAAGAACAATATATACGAACATTATCTCTGATGGTTTTATTCAATTGGATAACAGGGACCTAGATCTACTGCATGTAGTGTAGTAAGGTACCTGTCATTGTTATAGTTACAAGTATGTATTTCATTCCAACTCGGCCAGCCATGTTGATTGGAACACTTACTTGTCACGCTGAGCTGATTATTGTATGTGCGGCATAAAATTACATGAAGGGGCATTGACAATTGATCACATTTGTAGCCTAAATTCCATATCTGTGTAGAGGTCGGCAGAAAACTACCTGCAGAAACCGGGAGTCGAACCCGGGACCCTCCAACCTGCAGGCGGAAGCTCTACCGCTGAGCTACTTCCCTGTTGGACATTCTCTACCTTCCACCTACATCTGGATCGGTATGATACACAAGGGGGGCAGCTTATACCGGCTGACCAGCCCCTGAGGGCTGGTGCAACTGGAACAGGGCACTGGAACACTCCTCCCAACCAGCTTCAACCATGGCCAACCAGCACCAAGCATTCCTCCCAACCAGATCGGTTTGGGCTTTATCAAGCAGTGTGAGGCACTCCTGACTTCCCAGTTGACCTACCAGTACACAGTACTGCCAGGGTCGAAGCGTATCTGTATTATACCGTTCCAGGCACCCACACCTGGATTGGTATGACACACATGTAGGGGGGAGCTACCACCAGATGCCAGCCCCTGGGGGCTGGGATCTCCAGAAACGGGGCTGCTGGCCTTATGGCAGAGCTGGCCCCTATATTAGTTGACCTGTCAGGTAAATTCAAGGTTTAATACAACAATCACTGAATAAATCAAGCCTACAGATATTATTGAATGTATGTAGTAACAGATGAATGTATTTCCTCCAATGTGCTTAGAAATTGAATTAACTTTTCCCTACATATCTAAATTCAACACTATATGGAAAGTACTTTAGCATCCAAAAGTAATCACCATCATATTTCAGAACCAACCAGCAGGTGCCATTAAGGGTAACTATCTCAAACACTACCGCTTCATACCAACATGAAGGGCAGGGATTTTATGTTCACCACCTCTCATTTACCACTAATAAATCTCTTACAGTATAGAGCTAAATGCCTATTACATAGCCATGTACATTATTCAACGTAGGCAGCTAGGGTGGTGCAGGTAATGTAAGTCTTGCCACCCTGGTTCCCATTATTCTCTTTCAGAGCAGCAGGTGCCAGTAAGGAATCATGGACATATAAAGGAATGCTCAGAGAAACAGGATCTATGTATGGTACAATATTTAGGAGACTCTACTTAAATCAGGCACATCACAGCCCCTACTTATAAGGTGTTGGGCACAAAGGTATGGGGAGGGATAAAATAGAACTTTTTTTTATGAAGCTCATAGCCCATATAAACTCTTTGGCTTTGGATAATATAAGGGACGTGTAAAATCATAGAAATCCGGTAATCTTCCAACCTTAGGAATATCAGGATATAGATAAAGGTCTTTTAGAATAGTTCAATACTGAGAGCTAGGACACAGTACAAACTTAAGTAATGTAACCCTCAGTGGCAACTAATTAGAATGACATTTTCAACATCATTCAATGATTTCGAGAAAAAAGGTTTCACTCTGTCTTTTAAAAATATATGAGCTGATAGGGATGTACTACTATTACCCACTCCCCACTTCACTATAGTTTAGGTAATCCCCATGTCAGCAATCTATAGTAAAACTCTATGTATATAAAAAACAGAAGAAAAGGCCACACTTCCAACCATTCACAGTCATTGGATACAGCCACATATATGCCTACTGTGGGGTAATTAGTGAGTTCCCATTAGAAACATAGTTAATAGTATGGGATTGCTACCTACCATCTTTGAATGTGTTTTATTATTATCGTTGACTGACACCTACTGAGACAGCCCGATGGCCAGAGCAGTGGCAGACACTGCATGTCCTGTCAGTCATTTCAGTAGTTTGGACCTTCTTGTCAACATCTTGAGGGCTGCTCGGGAAGGTCTGAGGTATGAATGTTGGGGCATGGGAGTAAGCGTAATCAACATCCATCTGGTATGTTTGAACTGTTGTCTGTATGTTTAAACTTGACTTTCACATAAAAACTGTATTTCCAAGGTTCTGAGGGCAAAAATAATTCTAGAATTTTGAACATTATCAGATGATTCTTGACGAAAATATCTTAAAGAAATTGAATTTATAACACATCTGTAATATTTTCCATATTCATTGACGTCCTCTGCACAACCTAAGTACCTTTATAGTCATGATAGCAAAGTAAATGTTTTATCTCGTTGCATCTGGAATGTAGGAATTGGAAGGCATTGGACAAATCTAAATCTAGCTCATCACACAAAAATGTGTGACCATAAAAGAACGGTAGAAATGTTGTGACAGAGAACTGTTTAAATAGATACTTACAGGAGCAGCCCCTCATCCCACCAGTTTCCAGTCACACTGTGACAATTACCGCACTGCAATGGTGAGGCAATATACACGATGACTGTGTGTGGAGTGCTTAGTCACAACCGTTCCCAGCCTTGTTTCCAAAAATGTTGAAGTCAGCTATGTTCGATTTAATGCACTTTGATATACAGTTCACAAAACTTCCGAGAGGAACATGAGACTTGAGAATAAAATGTGGGTCAACGCGGTAAAAGGTACGCCCGTGAGGGGGTTCGCGGGCGTACCTTTTACCATGTAGATCCACAAATGATTTTTAAAGGTTGAGGTGACGTCATTATTGTGTGCATATTCTCCGAGACTACTAATAGTGTATCCTCTGTCACCCACCAAGATAGTAACATCCATGCATACACTGTGCTATATTGAGTCTCTATGTCATACAGGGGCAATCCCATCAGGATGTAAATTTATAGTAAATAATATATCCGTATCAATGTGAGCTGTACTAGCCATCATTTTTTGCGAAGCCATTTTGATGAAAGAAATAGACCAAAACTAATGATGGTCCTTGTAGGGATTAAGGATTCAGTACTGGTGAGCTGCAAGTGAGGTTAGTTATACCCTGAAATACAGGCTTGAAGGTCTCTCTAATGATCAACATGATACGCTTAACCTCATTCACTGCATCAGCGCATCATGGCACAATTCACACATAAGGCCATCGGAATGATACCGTTAACAAAGGGTAAGCCGCAACTCATGTGTTTATCAGTGTCAGTACGGAGTATTCAGTTGGCATCTTTATAGAATTTAGTGCTTTTATATAAAGAGGAGCCTTAAAAATTCATCAGAGATGGCCACAAGGGTTATTGGGACGTCAACAGCAGCTTTCCTGTGCCATTATGCAGGATATAGCTCCTAATGCCAATCCAGTTATTCAGAAAAATAAAGATAAAAACAGTTTCTATAACATATGTGCTTTCTAGGTTTGTATAGTGAAGAAAGTGATTGCTATGTACTGTAGAAATGAGAAGATGTTGCCTTAAGGGCTGCATCCACTGCAAACGGATGGACCATCCACCGACTGCATCCGTTTTATTTATCATTGTGTTCTATGGAGAGAAAACGGATGAAGGGAGATGGATGGTCAATATGTGGACAGTAGATGCAGCCTTTAAGGACGAAGGTTCAGGGGAAGATGGGAACAATCACAAGTAATGAAAGTTAAAATGGGGAAGAGAATTACAGTACAAAATGAGTGCACTGAAAACCTAGAAGTTCTGAAACTAGTCAACGGTGACCACTTTAGGTCCTCAAGTTGACGATACCTAAAACTACAACTTAAGGTAGTCAAAATGACGACTTTAAGTCGTCATCCTGACGACCTGAGTCATCAATATGATGACTCTGTACTGTCAGTATTGTCATCCTGATGACTCAGGTCGTCAGGATGACGACCTAAAGTCATCTTTTCGACTACCTAAAGCTGTAGTTTTAGGTATCGTCAACTTGAGGACCTAAAGTGGTCACCGCTGACTAGTTTTGGATCTTCCATGTTTTCAGTGTGAACATGATTTCAAGTCTTTTCTGGATGTAGTGATTCTGCTTTAAACCTGAACTGTCTGAACCCTTCCCATTACACCTTAATGAAGCTTGTTCTTATCCCTCACACAGGCCAAAGAAAATATGACGAAGATGTGACAAAGCTAAGAGCATGTGTGATAACGATGTGGGGAATGCTCATAAATCTAGATCTAATGTGAAGATTAGTTGTTACTAACAATAAAGAGCAACAGTGTGTATCCCAAAGTTGCCAGTGATCCATCATTATATTTCACAGGGATGTTGTTATTTTTACAGATATTTATTGTACCGCCACACTGCCACCTGGGAATTCCTGCAAAAACTACAATGGCTCCCTGCTAAATAATAACAGTGGTTCAGCGTTAAGTTTGACAAGGATCCCTGGTAGATTTAACAGTTTTTTTACAGTGCAGTCACCTGTTATAGAGTGGTCTAAGAGGGTACGAGCAGGCGGTCTAGAATATAGGTTCTTACAGACAGCAATCCCTCACCTCATCAGTCCCCAATCACATCTTGGTGATCAGCCTACCACTTAGGTATGTGAGTCTGGACAATGGCTGTAAATGAAAAGCGTTATCACCCACATGTGTCCCCTGTTCCACATGTATCCCTTCAAGATGCAGTAGTGCATTATGCCCATTTTTCAGCATGATGGACCAGTTTTCAAAGTGCATAATCCCACACTTCAAGGGTGTATCATGCCAATCCTCTAGATGTGTATGATCCTAAAAGGGTTAGCATGACGCCTGATTGTAGCCCTGGTGAGTTTACAAACTTGGGGGGAGGGTAATTTCCGGGGCGGGGAAATTTCCCGGGGGGGATTTTTCCAGGGGGGGGGGAATTTTCGGTTGGAAGATTTCCAAGGGGGTAATCTCCCGGCAACTAATAATGTACTTGGTGCAGTACGAAGCGGATCTTAAAGAATCTAGAACTGTAATCTATTTATTTCTATTTGGTTGATTCAATATGAATTTGCAACAACAAAACAATGCTGAGAGATTTGGATTTACCTTTCTGGTCACATGGGGATATATACATGATGTATACATCTCAGCTGCCATATCATACACTGTCAGGTGCTGCGACCTGTTGAACAGGACGTGAAAGGTTCATCAAGTATGATCAATTAATCCCAAATAAAGCAGTGGTATTCTACCTTTATGTCACTACTAGTACCTCTCCATGCAACACACCGAGGGCATGGACATGTTTTACACCATCTAATTAATTTATTGACAAACACATGTATCTAAATACTAAAGAGTTATTGTGCATATTGGAAAAATAAGGGCATAGGACCCATGGAATTGCATCTGGGGATCCATTCTAATCCTCTTTCCTCCCCTTAATGCTGCAATTTCATGTTGTACCTCTCCGCCTCTCCACCTGTAGACTATGCACAGTACTCAGTGGAGTAGCTTTCTCCCCTATTATCCTCATAGATGCTCGTTACACACTAAGATTCTGTTGTTTTTTTTTAAACACTTTCTTGTACGATGATGTGAAAAACGTTTTTGGAAAAAAACACACACCCTTTACACTATGGGCAACAGTGTTTGAAAATCAAAATGGTTACCATAAATATATATATATATATATATATATATATATATATATATATATATATATATATATATATATATATATATATATATAATAATTTGCATAAATCCCAATTTTTTAACGCAGTTTGAACCTAAACACTTCATTCTCAGAAGGATTCAAACACTTTTTAAACTAAATAGGTTTGCCAGGTTTGAACTAAATCACTTTTGGCAGAGGTTTAAAGTGTTTTGCCAAAAAAGGTGTTTAATAAAATGCTACTAAACACATTTTAGTGTGTAGGTACTGAGTGGGCATGTCCATTGAGCAGTGGCTATATCCAGGGGGAGCAGCTTGGAGCTGGATGACAGAAGCCAGAATTTCCTCAAACTGCCAATCGCAGATTTCCTTCCTGCCAGCTCCCTGGCCCCTGGCTGATCCTGTCCACCAATCAGAGCCTTTCTTGTTGCAGGTGTGAGGGAACCCAATCTTGATGCTCTGTGAGGGGTACATATTAGGGAGGAGGGAAAAGGTCAAGCAGTTAATTTATGCATCCCCCATAACATTCTAACACATAGATATGTGCATGCATGTGCATATATCTTTATCCTATAAGCGCTGTTGTTTACTATACTGAATTGATACAGATTGACCAAAAAATGAATAACAAGCAGGAGTGTGATTTTTTTTTAGTTAGGAGTTAGGGATGGGTGGTGTAGTGTGTATTCCAATCTGAATGTGATTCATGCTATTCAATGTTCCCTGTAATAATCTCGAGATGTAAAGTTTCCTTCTCAGAACTTCGCTTCAAATAAAATTGTCAATCACTTTGAATTACTTTCTGTGCATGTGTTTCTGATATGGGTAACCAGATTCTTTATCTTTTATCCCTCAGTGGTAGTATGGCTAACTGTGGCCCTCACACGTGATTGTGGTAGTAATAGTCAGTCTCGTATGGGAAAGTCCTGACACTTTGGTGACACCTCTTGCCACTTATTGCATGTACAGAGCAATATCAGTCTACCCGATCTAAGCTCTGCATACAGAGAAGAATGGGAAAGACTCCCTTTGTCTTACTGCTATGAAATGACAGGAGGTATTGGGTTTACGACTGCAATGTTATTAGTGGACAGAAATGTGTGAAGGTCATATAAATGATTATTTATGTTTCACCTGCAATTCATATAATCCAATACAGTGCAATGCCACAGTTATAATATAATATGGCTGTCATATAAAATGGTGCACTATACATGTATATAATTATGCCCACAACTTTGATAATAAACATGTCAGTGACATACGTGATGACAGAAGAGTAGAACAGACACGAGAGGAGTACTTACCTGTAACAGAATAAAGCACATGATTAATTCAATTGTGTACATTGGCAGCGAATGTCCTGTTACAACCTTTATTGTAGATTGAATATATTGCTTAAATTATCAAAGTCAAGACTTTTGTGCTTAGAAAGTGCCTTGATGCTAGAGGGCGAAGGAGTGGGGGTTAGAAAGGTCGAGACTAAACAAGGCTCCCTAAATTGGAGTATAATAAGATAATAAATTGACATTAACAGTATAATGAATAGACATCAACAGTTGAGGGATTGATGATCATATTCATCGCTACCAGTTGCTCATAAAATTATGTATTTTTTTATGATCTTTGGTTCACGATTAGAACATTGTAAATGAAACAAAGGGCATATTGTCCTGTGTAATGTGCTGCTGTTTTTGTGAGATGTCTAATGAGTATTTGGCCCTTTCACTGTGTCAACAGACGGTTACATGTGGTGAAGTGAATGTACACGGAATCCAGGGAAGTTCATTTGATCCTTTTATTGCATAGCTGACATGAGTGTTTCATAAAGGTGGTAACAATGATAACACTCACCAAGATCTAAGCTCTGCCTCCGATCCTATAGCTCAACCTGTCGTAGATTCTAGGTATAGGTGTAAGGTGTAAGTTGGGAGAGATGATCTTAGAATAGATAGCTTAGAATAGATGATTGGGAGCTGCTCAAGCTACCTTATATACTGAGGGCTTGAGCAGCTCACAGTTTTGTGAAATGTTCTGTACATGTGGCTCAATAGAATAGTGACACATGTCATACAGAGAGAGTGCCACCTGTGGGTAGATTATGTTAATGAGGATTGAGAGGAGATTGTGAAATATCCTCTCATTCCAAATATGGCACCACAGGTTGATCGCACTTCCTCCAGTTGGACTGAGTAGATAAGGTTGGAATGTTATTACATCCTTGTACCTTATGTCACAGAGTCTAATGGAGGAAGTGTGTTTGTGATGAGTAATGGATCCTGGTTCCTGTTGGAGAATGCAGGAGATTATTGAGTGTAGATCATGGGCAGAGCTTAGGCTTTATATGGCGAAGAATTTAGTAAATATGAAAAATAATAATAATACCCAGAATGGTCCATTGACAACTGGGTGCAGTGGCTTCATTGTGATGATACACAGTATTTACAGTCGTTTCTAAATGATATAGATGATACATCAATCACTACAGTTATTGTAGTAGTGTCGCTCAGATTGGTTTGGCTGGGATATAATGCACATGCAAGGAAGAGAGATTCACTTCATCTGGAGGTTACTCCAAAATACAATACTGTAGATCACAGTAAATGTGATTTGGAATACTGTAGGTAATTGCCCTTTTTGGTTGTAGGGCATACCCTGTCGGGTCTTGTCCTATCGTCATATCGGTGTACATACCTGTCATTATGGACACAGTGCAAGGTAAAGTAAAAATCAAAGTAGGTCTGGGGTATATTTCAATATTGCTAAACATAGTCTTAAAACAGAGGCGTAGGAAGCAAATCTTCATTGGGGGGGGCCCAGAGGGGGCCCCACCTCGAACAGCTTGGATTGACGGTTCAAACGCAAAAGCGCCTATACATACCTATATAAAATTTGTATAGAAAAGTGATTATTTGATAAATTTGAGATCTGATTTGATGCCCAGGCCCCCATTTTCCCTATTCCATTACTACATCAATCCAATTTAAAATGCAAAGTTTTAGCTTCTCATTCGATTCATTATGAATTCTTGGCAAATTTTTTTTTGGGGCCCAGACATACTCAGGCCCCACCTCCTTTATAATTGGGGGGGGGCAGCCCCCCCCTGGCCCCCCCTTTTTCCTACGCCCCTGTAAAATCATCATGAAAGTCAAAAAGTCTTTTACAAACATACATGTGCACGTCTAAATCAGTGCTAATTCTGTGGATCTAACTTCTCTTGTGATCTCAGTCAGGTAGGGATTTTGCAAAGTAACCTACTGAATTGCAATGAAAATTGCAGTAGTGCCAATGCCTTTGGTGTTGATTTTCTGTGTATGTCAGGTTTATTTGTTATTTTGTGAGATGAGACATTTCTGGTCACAAAAAAGTGTCTTCATGTAAAGTACCGGGCCCTCTTGCACAATAGAAGACAACCCCACATTCAATACATCCCACTTTGGGATTATCAACTAGATCACTCTGTTCTTTGTTCAGAGATAGTCATATATATATATATATATATATATATATATATATATATATATATATATATATATATATATATATATATATCCTCCTCACATTGACAGTCATTGTTAGTAATATCATGACTTCATTTAGTCGCCAAGTACAAGGTAATACTTCTCTGCTACTACATACTACACTCCCCCCCCCCTCATCCAAAGCCTTTACGTCAAGATTTGACACATCAATATCTGAAACCCTATCCCCCATATCCTCTCTGGCAGCAGCTCCTGGGTCCCCTTGTGCTGCTTGACATTGAGGGGGATTGATCTGAAATTCTACCAGTGCAAACAGTGGCAACTGTTTGAAGTAACCTATACAAAGGTGCTTTTGCAGTGAAAATATAGATCAACCAGTTTTAACATTTCAGTTCTGATGATATATCAGGGCCCTCGTTCAAGCTTTGTTCATCTAAGATTGATTCTAATCTTATGAAGAAGCAAATACCAGTACATCAGTAAACCTACAGACATTTTATAAGTAGTATAGGTCCATCACCATCAGCAGTCAACGGCTATTTTCCTTGGGGGAATCAGTAAAAACCATGATTAAAACATTACCAACTGTGACAACAATATGAAGTGCGCCCATCACAGTCATTAATATAATTCATACGATGATTGTGATCATCTTTTTACAACGTTGTAGATACAATATTGATGTGGTCCGCTCTATTTTCAAGTAATTATCAATGAATATTAGCATTTTAAGATACAAAAGACACAACTTACACAATGACAGAAGGCATCTCGGACTTCTTGCAATTGTGGCTGAAATGTTATAGCAGCCATGGATGGGAGGGGGCAGGCCATGCTATATTATCGTACCTATCCTCCACCTGCCGAGGTAAGGACTACAGTCAGACATTGATAGTCCATTTCTTGATAGTCCGACATACACAGGATCATGCCATGCTTTGCCTGGGACAGTTTCAACACATTAGCATACGAATATGACTTGATAGTCCGCCAGATTCAATATCTCTAATGTTTTTGTCTGCAATCACAAGGGACATACTATTAAGGTCTGAATGAATATTGGCACTGCCTTTGAGAAGAAACCGCTAGTAGATTATCATTAACATTTCCCATTTGTGCCATCACACTAAGGGCATAACTATGGTGCACCTCCTCTCCACTGCCACCGACAAAGATCTGACAGCATAATCTCCATACCCATACTATAATAATAACACCAACGTCCCTAATTCTGTCAAAGCGGCTGGTGCCCTAGAGGCCGGGTTACAACAGAAGAATATTCTGTTTAAGACGCCGTGTTAGGATCATGTATGAAGGGTTTTATATCTCCTATGTGAAAGGTCTGCAGCAGGAGAATGTGGGTGGGTTATCACAAACCTCTTTGAAGTAGATGGTCCGACTTCCCCTTCACAAATGAACTTGCATGCAGATAAAGAGAGGACAGTCCACTTGGGAATATGAGGGACACCTACTGACAGCAGCCGTAATAATTTGGAGTTGCTTGCCGCATAGCAGCCGGGCGCGTAGCGACAGCAGCAACTCCATTATGTTTTCGGTTTTGGCCATGGGCGCTCTATGACGTCACCATTGACGTCATAGTACAGCCCCTGTGATGTCAAGCAGCATCTGTGACGTCATGCGCAAGCCGCAAGTATTTCCTGACGCGTTTCTTAGTCATTGCTCTGTGCCTGGTGAACAGGAGATGAATGGACAGACCATGGCACTGTGCATGGCAATTAAGTTGCCAAGGTGTTACTCAAAAGAAGGACACCTGAGGGTTGGGGGGGGGGGGGGCACTGTTGCTGTATGCTTCAGTACTGCATGCATCTTTAAAGTCAAAATTCTCCAAACGTTCTAGAGGACAATGGTACCGGTACTACAAAACATGGAGCGGAGAGCACAAACCTGGGCACAGACTGCCACTCTGTCCCCAGGACCCCACCAGCATCGGCGCGGACATTGCAGCGTCGGGCAGCGTCACATTGGTAATGTGATTTTAAAGGGGGCCTAGCATGGTGATGCATGCCCACAGTAAAAATTCACATGACCACCAATTTTTCCACTGGGTCCCGCGGATTTGTGAACCATCTATTGGCAGGTACCCATGTTGAAATTCGCGTGCTAATCCGGCCAGAGGAATGTCCACTGTGGTCACAGAATAGAGATCATATGCCTATTCTGTGCCGTGTTACCAGGCAATGTTACCAGGACGAGAATATTGCACAGAATTAGGGCATGGAAACGCGGCCATTGGGGATGTAGTGAGGTGAGGTCGGGGTGGATCATTTGTGGTGGGGGCACATTTGTTTGTCACACTAGGCCTTACTAGTATAGACCTAGGCTATATTATAGGAAAGCCCCTCTCTGCACTCCAATTCAATGAAGGTAGTCCTACGGAATGAGCTATAGGCTGTAACAAGCAGGTCAAATGTTTTTACCTCCCCTCAACCTCCCCCCCCCATGTTGATAAATAATGACCACTGCCCTAGAGCTCAGGAAAAATGTGGCTTGGACCACGGATAGGAGTGGCAACTCCTACCCGTGGTCATTGCCACATTTTTCTTGTTTTAGGAAGAAGTGTGCACCTATTACAGCCTTAATGGAAATCAGTAACGGCTTTCTCTGTACCCTTTTCTGAGACTAATACAAAATCATAAATGGTGATTCCTCTCGCAGAAGTTTTGCACCCCATACACATCTCAGGGAACCGTGATAAGGACAATCTTGTTTCTCATCACCGCCCTCGTCAGAAAAATCGCCATTTTAAGTGTGTTTTTTTTTTCTTTTTTTTTCTTTTAGGATTTCTGAGGAAAATATACTAAAATAATGAAGAAAAGTAGTCGAGTTTGGTATCAAATGAAAGGTTATGCAGCTGACTATCAATAATAGACATTCTAACACTTTTGAAGTATCAATGACAACTTTCGGATTATAATGCAGTTTTTCATACATGCGACATCCGTGATGAGCCCGTGATGCATATATATATCAGGCCCTAATAAGCTGCTTCCGCAAAAAACCCCAACTTTTTAAATCCTCCCTCATCACTTTTTCCGTGGTTTGGTGATGAGAAACAAGTTTTTTTGGAGTGGCCTAATAATTGTATCTTATTGGCAGTCAGGCCAGGCTATTTCACTAAGGAGCTTTGGAGGTCCGTTATTTTCCCATTTCTGCTACCAGGGGGTGTCTGGACGTCATGTGACTTGTGTAAACCAATCAGGATGATGTGGAATTGTGTATGTTGAGGACAGGGTCCATTTACTGCCAGCTGCACATTCTACACACTTTCCCCATACTACTATCCTGCTTTTAGTATCAGTCTTTGTGTATCGATTCACCCCTGCTAGTCTAGACTGCATCTAACAAGTTTACTCTGGGTGTTGCTGTGCATAGATAATAGTCAATTGCAGTTCCTATACAGTGTAATCGGAGAAATCTCTCAGAATTGATTCAAATAGACTAGATATACAAAACATCTTCAGCTATCTTAATGTTAGACACAGCGGACCAGACACAGCAGCATACTAAAGACTATTTATAAGGATAGAAAGGAAGCTGTGTATACATCTGTTATGTACTCTATGAAAGAATCGGCGCAAACACAGACATGAATATAAGAAAGAGATGTGCATGGTCCGTTGTATTCATCCTATGGATTCCTATGAAAGGTACTGGTGAGCACATCTTTCTATATATATCTTTTTATTATCGTCTTAGGGATCATTTTCTAGTCTTCATACATACAAATGATGATAGTCATCCCATGAACAAGGTGCCAATTATTTGTAATGAGGACTTCATGGTGTCTAACAAGTATGCACAGCAACCATCATTTTCTTTACTGCCACCTGGTACAGTCACAGTGTAATAAAACATGAGGTTTTATTGTAAACAGAGTGAAAGATGAGGGTTTGTCATCTGTTGTTGGATGATTTGTATCATTAACATGATGGACTGCCACTTACTCTGGCATTCATACTGCAGTGATCACTGTTTAAGGATGTTTGGGGATTTTGGATTAATCACCAGTAGTGGCATTAGCCAGTAATGAGCATCCATATAATATTATGGGTCAAAACCCGATCAAAATCACAGCTGATTTGAATCTGGTCCTTCTTCATCACAGTGATTCATTGTATATAAAATGTGCATAGGTGTGGCATATGGTCTGCACACTTACTTTAGTGATATGGGGAATGACCTTCAATTAATTAAAAAGAAAAGAGAATTACTAATGCTCTGCAGTGGCATACTTATGTTTTCCCTACTATGTGCTTCTTGAACTAACCTTTTTTGGCATACCAGTCTAAAGGGCTGGTTCCACTGCCTTGGTCGGGTCCATTTTCTGCTAAAGCGGGTATTCCACTGCCATCGGTCGGCCCTATTTTCACTAATCTGACCCTTTTTTTATACTTTTACATAATTAAAAATAATCTGATCTGTGATTAGCAAAATCTCGGCCGACCAACGGCAGTGGAATACCCACGTAATCTGACAGTTTTTTCCATACATATAAAAATTGGTCAGATAAGCAAAGAAAATAGACCCAACTGACACTGTCAATGGACCATTCTGGGTATTATTCATTATTTTATACATTTATTAATTTCTTCGCCACACACCCTCAGGCCCTGCTCACAAGCTTACAGCTCAGCCCCCCCCCAGTGTGTACAGTGAGCTACTCTTACATCATCCATACCAAGATGTTATGAGAGCCGGACCCATTCCATTTCTGGGCACTGACTCACTGGGAGTATCACAACATACCGACATACCTGTGGACGCGTTTCTAGGATGCAGGGAAATTCCACAATCTCCCTTCACCCTGATTGGTCCACATATAAATAGAGTCATTACCGGGTATGACGGCGCGTCAGATCTGACCAGATCCAACCAGATCTGACCTGCTCCTACCGGTACATTTCGTCACCCTGTGTAATGCTCACCTAGGTATATAAGACCCGGTAAGTAGCTCCCAGTTATCTATTCTAAGCCATCTTTTTCTACTTACATTATCCCACGCACAACCTCCCTAGTATCTAGGACCTACGACAGGTTGAGCTAGGAGCTTAGGGGCAGAGCCTGCACGCTGGCGAGTGTATTATTGTTACCACCTATATGTACACTCTGTCATCATGCAATAAACAAGGATCAAAGAACTTCTCTGGAGGCCATTTCTTAACACACTATGACTGCTGTCCTTTAAATCGTAGTGAGAATCTAATAATTTTGCCATAACAGTACTATGCACTAGTAGTCCCTAATGTCTGCACCAGTACGACTGCCCTACTAAACCTTATGTAATTACTGCATAGCTGCTAATCGTAGTGAGCAGTCGTAGGGCAGTTCCTACGATAGCCTGGCTTATTCTTGGCATTTTTAAATCGTAGTGGGTGTGTGCAGTCGTAGTACATTGAGAAATGGCCTCCTGGTTCAGTGTTCATTACAACATCGACTTGTAACGGTTCGTTGACAACACTGTGGAACCAACCCTTTAAGTCAGCACTCGGTCGAAACTACTTGAGGCATCCCAAAATAAACACTATGAAACCTAGATTTCAGAACTAATTCCCAGGTGCCACTTCATAGTAATGCATGAAAGGAAAAGATATCAATTTGCACGTATGGAGCACAGAGGTTTGAGTGAACTCATGATCTCGCAATTATAGCAGGTGTCAGAGGAGGAGCCTTTAGAACAGAGTCTATTTGTCAAATCACCATATTTACAGAAAAGTCAAAGAAAAATCAAATACCTTAGCTATTGCCAGGAGCCATCTGATATCCTAGAAACGTGTAAGATCAATCCAGCCATAGTATACAGACAAAGGTCCACTCCCCACTTCATATACAGATTATGATATCACTGTAAGAAACCTTTGTTGAAGACTTTATCATTTCTAAAAAGGTGAGAAATAGGCGGCAGACAAACTCTTCACACTCACAGTCAGTGAGTACGGATACACACTGGAAGGTTATAAGCACTTGTAATTAGTCAGTTCCTATTAGAAAGAATAGAAAGGGTTTGCCACCTGCTGTCTTTGAATACAGATAGCAGGTGGCAATACTCAGACAGGACCATGATTACCAAATGATGTGGGTCTGCCAGGGTAGTTATCATTACTGCTTGTCATAGACATTTATGAGTATTAGAACAATGTATCCCAGCTCATGTATTTATGATCAGGCCTTGTCAGACATTTGCTGCCAGGATTCTCTCCTCTATTATACGAACGGTGCTGAAAAAACCATAAAGGCAGTGCTGCATTGCTTCATCATGAAATGTTGATTGCGTCTACCTGGGATTGGCAACAAATGAGAATGACGCATTTTTGCAATGTAACCCTTAATGGTTACAGGATGCTAACTTGATATCACAATCAAAGGGATGAACAAAATGAAGGTATGGCTGTACTCCACAATCTTCATTTTTTTGCAATAAAGCTTCATATGCATGTGTCAGGCAAGCAACCATATGCTCTGTTCTCTATGTATTTCCCAACTTATTAATCTTTTTTTTTGTATTGAAGGCCTTGCAGCTTTCTATATATGCTTGTAGAATGAGAAGGTTCGATGAAGGAAAATATGCATGTGGATACAACATACGTTTATAAATGCTTTTTGAAGGCTTGACTATGTAGACATAAATTCAATCCCTTCTATAACACTACCTCTTCATGATAAAACACTGAATGCATGGACATATTCTCCACCTCTCCATTTAATTCACTGAAAGAAGGGGTCTGTACTTAAAAGCATTATTCACTATGGGGGGTAAGGGGGGAACAAGACTACCCACGTTTTAACTTCTTCCTTCTCATCACTGCCGTCACATGTTGCACCCCTGACCATTTTGAGTGCCATCTAGATTATGCACTAGGTCCTGCCTTGAAATACCGCCTCCCAATCAACAATGCACATTTTCCCCTTTATCATTCGCCATTGTTCTGAGATGCTTGGCAGTTTTGGGTGAGATGGCAGAAGTCGGAGTTACCTCAACCTGCCAGTCACAGAGAGCCTTTCCCCCCAGGCCCCAGGCTTACCAATCATTGCCTTTGTCACTGCAGGCTTCAGTAGTATTGTCCATCAAAACCTAATCTTCATGCTCTGTGAGGAATGCATAATTGGGGCCAGGGAAAATGTAGGATGGAAGATTGCTTGATGATGAAACAGTTTACTTATATGCCCTGTCTTCTAGAACTTTAATGTTGTACTTTACCCTTTGACTATAATAATGCAAAAATTCAGCAGAGGCAAACGCTTCCCCAGTACTAAACTAATGCACCATCTTATGAGGTTGTGCACGGCTAACATATAGGCAATTTCAACTACTCTCAATATCCACTTTATATAGACAGTGATGAAAGCTAATAACAATATCCAGTCCATATCAGAATTTACTAAACATTTCTTTTTCGCTATGTTATGTGTAGAGCAATATCAGGCTTTCAATCGCCTATCAAAGATTTCTCTTGGAACCATTATAAATCTGTTATCAGTCTAGCTTAGAAATGCAATCAAAAGGTAGAAATATAGTTATGATTGAATCATCATAACTATAGAGCAGATAAGTCCGTGTTACTTTTTTCATTAAAATCCATCAACCTCTAATGAATGACACCCTTATGTTATGTAGAAATCGCATTAGAAACCAACTGGATGTGGATACACAGTAGATGAGCGAATGATTTTAAAATGACTTCAATCAAATTTAGTAGAGTATAAAAAGGAAAACCGACATTAATTAATTATCATGACGGTACAAAATCTCAGTATTTATGCCCTTACCTAATGAGCATTACTGTGATTAGAAATCAATAAATCCAAATTTATCAGTTTAGAGAGAAGAAAATCATTTCTATCATTTGAACACTGGCAGAGGAAAAGGATGAGGGAGGCTGGATCTGATAATAAGATGAGACCTTTACAAAATATCATTGCAACCCTGCCCGTTTGCATCGAATAGGGCCACACCCTAAATATTTCAGAGCAGAAAATGAAAGTACGTGTCACATTGACTGTTTGTGTGAGTGTTTAAAGTTTGAATGCCAAGCACATTACCATGTAATGTGGACCTATTGGCAGACCTAGGTTGATATAGATATCCAGGTGTTCAATCATTACAAGACTAATACTTGCAAAAGAAAGCCGTCATACCAAAATACAAGATGACTGGAGGCTTTATGTGTGATGTAGCCCTGGAAGTCCTGGGGCTTAAGCCTCCCTTACCAGAGTTATGATATAGGGGCATTGGGGCCCATATTCAACAAATATAATATATAAGCAAATGTCAACTAACAGTGAATAATTTAGGATCGTATTCCCAGAGGTGCTTCTGCCCGTATTCAACGAGGCCTTATAGGGTTAAATTGCTTTAAAATAAAGAAACACAACCATATTTACTGTTTTTCAATGTGTCAAGTCGTCCCGGTTTGTTTTCATCCACCATGACACCTTGCTCGACGAAGTAGGTCACGTGATACAGAGCTAGCCGCTACTTTTAGTTTCGATATAAATGGGCAATATCTTCTTTTTTAACATGGCGCTAACACTTAGATATACCTTAAACAATTCATAACATATTATTTAACTAGTTCAATCATTCTTTTTTTGCGTAAAACTTCTAATAACCATACCTAAATACGAAACTAATTAGCTCTGTATAAATTCAAAATGGCGCCGCTGAATATGCGAGGATCGTATTCCACCCCCCCCATTGAATACGGCGTAAGTAGTACTAATCTATAGTGTCAACGATATTAGCCATGGCATAATGTATGTGTCCACTGAAATAACAATGCTTATATTGGGGGTTTATAGATCAAACAGCTCCAAAAGCCACACTAAACATCTGGATGGAGAATGACAATGTACAGGGTTGCATTAATTTATGGGTAATCTAGAACTGCAAGCTGCAACCATATTGGTTGGCAGTCAATGTTGTCGTGGGTGAGCATCAGTTGGATGCAAAGTCAAAATCCGACACTTTGTGGTAGCGCTTCAGAGGGGAATGCCATACACCGTTCCACTCTATGTGGGAGGTTGAGGGTGAAATGGTGTATTCAAAGGAATTCAAACGCATGTAAATAATCTCACAAGCATAGAGGGAGCAGTCTATGAAAAGAAAAGCCACCTTTATGTAAGCTTATGAACAGATCTCAAAAGAAAAGAGAGATTATCCTACTCTGTGTGCCACAATAAATATGCTCTGCCTTTTGGTATATGCATGGTGAGTTATTTTCGTTCCTACCAGAAATTACAGTAGCATGACATGACATGATGTTGCATGATGATCAAAAGGACTGTGGCCTTAGTGACATGAATCAGGTGCCAGTGTAGATGGCAATGAAGAAAAGCCACAGTCTACACTACAATCCTTACTTGAACATGTGTACGCTAGATGCCCATGCCCAATTTGGACACATGCAGTGATATATTGCTGTGGCTGTTAACCTACAAGCTACAATTTGAAGTGTCAGAGTAATAGAGCTGTCCCCTATTGCTCTCATCAAAATGTCCCATAATTGAGTCAACACTGCTGGGAAAGACTTTTAATTTCCTGTATCGCCATGTACACAGAGCTGTTTATGGACAAAGGGTCAGGATTTCCAAAAAGCTGTCCTGACTAAGTCAATTTACTGTATACAGAATGCAGGCATCTGTCTCGGAAGCTGCATGCAAACATCTAAAAATGCCTTTTGTGTTTGTGTGTTAAATCGCCTTTATTGATCATAATACTGAAAAATTCTGTACAGTTCTCTGATTGTATAGCGACATATGGTTTGACCAAATACAGGCAAGCTGCCGCTGGGCTTATTCAGCCAGTTAAAGCTGGCAACTTAACCTTTCAATTATACTGCTTCACTGCCTTGAACTTAAACCTAAGTGGAAAGAAAGAGTTAAAACAGCCATCTAACAACAATCCCTCATTACATAATATAAGTCAACTGTCATACCTTATACCACTAAAGAATATAAATCTTTAAGCTAGCATGTGCATACAGCTTTTACACTGGGATATTTGTCCCTGTAATTATTAAAAATTAGCTAGGGCCGTATATCCCTTTGAAGTTCTATCTAATCTGGAATTTAAACTAGAGGAGGGGGCTGGGGAATCTGGGTATGGGGGTATCAAGGGCTGAGAGCACCAGGCACATAAAATCCATGTACAGTGAGTGGAAAAAGAAATTGTCTATCAACTTGGTTGTTTAACTTATCAGCTAAATCCTTTTTTAGAGTAATCTTGAATTGTTCTTTGTTGGCTATCATTTTTTTTGTTTGCGTCAAGGGAATTCCAGATTAAACCAAGGCCATATTCAAGGCTTCTGCTGTACACACTCAAGTTTGGCGTATCCATTTTCAAAACTGGACCATCCCATAGACGGGTTCTCATGTGTCTATCATCTACATATTTCACATCTCTTGACCTATCATATCCCTCAACAAGGGCATGCATATACCTTCTATCAATCAGCTTATTCACTTTAGCCTGTTTATATATGTACATAATTAAAGGTACCAATTTTGACTTCAACAAATTTTGTTGAAGTCAAAATTGGTACCTTCAATGCCACTTTAAGACACCGACTTTGACATCTCTGTAGTCTTAGGAGTCACTACCATTGGTATACAAAATATCTGCATATTCTAATACTGATAAAATGTAAGTTTTATATATTATAGCGTATTGGTACATACATACGATGCCAATTTACAAAGTATATAAGTTCTATATTCAACATTCTTGCATTGGTGCTTGACAAACGTATTATATGACAGTTTAGGATCCAGTATAACTCCCAGATATGTATAACTAGGCACCTGTGCAACCTTTTCACTGTTTAGCAGTGGTTAGAATGTAAGGGAGTATGTTTGAATACCATGTATTTGCGTTAAGAGTTGACCTTGAATTGAATATTTGTTTAATTTCTGTAATAAAATATTGGGCTCTACAGTATCAAAGGCTTTCTTAAAATCTATAAAACTGCTATTGTAAAATTGCCTTTGTTTCTTTCTCTTGCTATATCACCAGTGAAATCTCCTATAATTTTGACTGTAGAATAACCTTTCCTATATCCTCCCTGGCGTCCCGACAAAACTTCATGATCTTCCAAAAATTCACTCAACCTAGAATGAACTATTTGGCATTCTCCTAGTTTAGGTCGCTAAATGGTCACCTTAAAAACGTTTAGCTCACTAAAACAATTTTAAAGTATCAGCGACCAGTTTTTAGCGACCAGTTTTAATGACCTCAGTGAGAATATGGGTGACATTGTAGGCTACATGTCAGTTTTTACAGAATGAAAATCAGAGTATTATTAAGGTAACTATGAAGCAAAATGTGATCCTACCCAGCTTTCCCCCCCTTTTTTTTAAGCACACGAATATGGCTTATTCCATAACAGATCCCCTTCCCTGGTACATACTCCTTTATCAATATGTAGAAGGGTGTCTGTTATGGAACAAGCCGTATACTTGTGCTCAAGAAAAAAATAATAAAAAAAAGTTGATGATGATAAAAAAGTTGGGTAGCGACCTAAACTTCTAGAGATATGAATAGTCTGCAACTGCCAAATTCTTAACCCCCCAAAAAAACAAGCCCCATTTTTTTTATAGCCTCCCCTTAAGGGAAACCCTTTCCCCAGGAGTCCTATTCCCTGTGCTTAAATGCCATCGTTAAAAATGCTTAAATACCGAAGTTTCAAATGCAAATTTCAAAACTGTACTGTTTAAGCCAGTTATTGCACTGGACTTGATTACCTTTATCCTTGATTAATTTTAAAACTTCTTCAGTGTTTGTAAGACAATCACTCAGAGACGCATTATCCACAGTATCACCCCGAAATTTCCAGTCATCCACAAACTTTGATGCCAATGTCGCTCCAATATTGGCAAAGAAATTGTTCATGTATTCAGAGACATTATCTACAACCTCAGTCGTATCAGTATTTATGAGTTCAATATTCTTGGCTGACCCACCTTTCCCTGGTAAGAGTTTGTTGATTTCATGCCAAAACATTTTAGAGTTCCCATCAGCTTCCCTTATTTGTGTTTGAATATAGTCCCTCCTAGCATGTCTACACAAAGTCTTAACCCTATTCCTATGTTGTCTTGCTATTTCTCTATCTTCTGGTTTTCTAGATCGTCGAGCTTAATTATACAGCTTATCTTTGTTTTTGATTTCAGAAATCAAGTCCTTGGTAATCTAAGGCTCAGATATTGATTTAACTTTATACTCTTGGTAAGGGCAGAGATCATCCATAATACCAAAAAGGGTTCATACATATATTCCCAACCGTAGTTTATATCTAAACATTTATATAAATGATTCCAGGAAGCTTGCATAAGCTTTTCCCTAATAATGTTTTCATCATATCTTTTCATATTCCTAGCCACAATGGGTTTTTTAGGTGGTGGCTTATTCTTAAAAGGCTTAACTACACAAACAATGTTGTGATCACTAATTATTACAGGTGTGACAGATGAGATCATATGACTGGTGTCATTTGTATAGATAACATCAAGCAGTGTTGGGTTATGACTAAAACGTGTTGGTTTCTTCATCACATTCTTTAAACCATAACATAAGAGACCAGCATTGAAGTTAGTTACATCATCATCGTCCATGTCAAACATATTCAAGTTTATGTCGCCTAGTACAAAAATATTACATCTATGTATATGTTTTATACCATCGATAGCTCTCTTAATACTATTCCAAAAAATATCAAAGCTCCCTCCATGAGGTCTATAAACATTAAAAATAATATTGTTTCTTTGTTTAGGATATCTTGCTGTCACAACTTTACAAGATTTGTTGTATATACCATATTCATGTGCTGATGAGGATAGTGTATCTTTTAAAATACAGCAACCCCCCCCCCCCCACCCAGTTTTGGAAGAGCCGTCCACATGGTCAGTCCATGCCCGATCAACCCTGTACAAGTTATATCCTGGAATTTTATATAAACTTTCATTATCTTTAACTTCAAACCATGTTTCAGACAAAGTAATGATATCTACACCACTAGAACCAATTATACCATGGTTATGGCTGATTTGCATATTTCAGCGTTTGTTTTATTAAGCTGTAGAGGACTCAAATGCTCTATAAATGGTGGAAATCGAATGTCATTCTCGGCAGACCACACGGCGTATTATCACTATTGACAAACAAGAAATCCAATATGGTGGAATGGCTTCCTCCTCGTCCGGCCCGACTCGCATCAGAATTCATTGTTTCAGTGGGAGGAGTATCTTGCATTTAAATTGTAGAAGTATCAAGGGTGATAGTTTTTCATGTATTAGTTAGAGGTTAAATAAGAGATATCGATGTACGAGTTGAATTTAGCCACGGATACAATCAACTAAGGCGTATAAGGCACACTTTACTAGGTATAATACACACAGGTAGGATGTATATGCACTTTTGACCATCCTACCATAAAAACGCCCTCGTTATACGCGGTGCGTTCGGAGTACGGCCGAGGGATCAACGCTGTTTTGTAAGGCCACCCCCTATTGGTCTGCCCCATGTGGGACAATGTTGATCCCCAAGTCAACTTACTACACTTCCAAGCATAGTTAAGGACTGGTACCTAGCCAGACCTGGCTGGGGTGGAAGGGGGTGGAGGGAACCAGCTGAGGTGGGGTAGTTAGCGTTCGAGGTCACCCCTACCCATAATGCACTAGATATCGATAGAAAACCGCTGCCCGAACGCTTCGAGTGTAGTCAAGTACATCCATAGAAGTCAGGTTTACCTACTTGACCTCAAGGCACAGTCTTGAATAGTGGTGTCTTGTCTTATAGGGCAGGTGAGGAAATAAGAATTGTACCACTAACACATGTAACAAAACAGCTTAAATCTGAAAAGTGGTACAAATATACTCAAAATAGGTATATTTGAAACGCGGTTCATGAAGATGTAATTATTAAAAATTAGCTGTCTACAGAACAGGGTTTCTACTGGAATGGCGGGGGAAAACGTATTTATGCATTGCATTACTATTAGTTTTAAAGGTTAGGCCCTAGTTGTGGTTGTGCTGCAGCAACCTGGTCTTGTAGGTTGTACTTTTTGAGAACAAAATCTAGGTGGTTGACGATATTTCTAGCCCAGAGTTTTTTCAGCTTAGTTGTTGGATGACGACCATCATCCAAGAGTTTGTACCTGTCTTGTCGCCCTTGCCTGGGGTGTGAATAGTGGACGTATCTAGATAACCAGGGTGCAGTTGTATCCAGGCCAATGTTAATGTGGTAAATACGAGCATTGATTTCCCATAGCTATTCACACCCCAGGAAAGGACGACAAGACAGGTACAAACTCTTGGATGACGGTTGCCCTCCTCATCAGCATTTGTAACTTGCCTATTCAACTGTATTCCTGTGATAGGGCACAAGATTACTTTTGCAAATGGGTGTTTACCACGAATTTTGGCAACTTGTGACTCTAATAATTGTCCCATAGATTCAGCAAACCTTTCACTGTTGATCATAAATTACTATTTCATTGTGAAAGGATAAGGGAATGTACCAGTATAGAATGAAAACATGGCTTGTATGTGACAATTCAATTGTGATTCCATGGAAACTAAAACCATATGCCCCTGTAGTTGTGAATGAGGAGTAATCTGATAGGAAAAGGATCTCCTCACAAGTCAATTCATGGTATAGACTAAGGAATGTCAAGTGCCCAAGTGTCTTCCTCAAATCAAACAATAACATCAAACGGGACCCGGCATAGATTTCCAATTCCAAATATATGGCAGCTAAAATAGCTGTGTTCCAGAGATATAGTAGATATAGGAATCCTCTGTTTGAATACAACAGTGTACAGTTATTATTCTAGTATTCTGCAGGTCCTACAAAATGACAAAGAAATAGATGAAGTGGACTCCCAACAATCCTATCGTATCGTATACAGTCAACAAACAAAGGTAATGTGAGATTTGTATGCAAAGAAACATGAGATAGACTCCATTTGTCTTTCAGCTTCTAAATGACATGAGATACTGATTGAAAGACTGTAATGTTTTAGGGACACTCACTACAGAGAAAACATCCTGTATACATCTGTGTATGTATGGGGTGAGAGTAGAACAGACACCGAAGTAGAATGTACACCGTATTACTTCAATTTTGGACATTGAACGAAAATATTTGATGCAAGTTAGATTTTAGCTAGATAACCTTTAATACCATCATGCCTAGAAAGCACCCTGATCAGGTAGGGAACAAGGGGGAAATAGTGGGGTTCGGAAGTGCCAAAACTGAACAAGGCACTTCACAAGCACTTCATCTTGCCTCTCTGCATATTCTCAGGGATTGTTCTGAGCTTTCACTGATCCGCGATGCAGAAAGTTTCACATACAGCCCTTTTCTCATCAATCATTCAAAGTACCCACTGCAGGCGCACGGTGCTTTATATTTGAATGTATACGATGGTGTACCCTACTCCTGGCTGACACCATTATCACTGATCATATGTTTATGATTCCCTTCCAAGACTAAGGCTTTACTTAATGGTAAGCACTTGTCTCAAATTAGCGTATTGAGACTGTGAGTGCATAGACACATGTAAAGACCACTATGGTATCTGTGCTTTTCAAATTCCTCTGTTGGCAGACAGGAGAAGAACAGTCTATATCTCTTTTAAGTGAAGTCAACCTCTTCATCACCAATACTTGGCTTTAACAGGGTACGTACTAGATCTACTTACTGAATGATTGCACTTTAGACTATTTCATGTCTTTTCTCCAAGGATAATATTAAAACCCTCCTAGAAGGACTTGACCTTTTTGTCATCATTCAGATGAAAAAAATAGGAAAAATGAGGAAGTCCTGTTGGATTGGAAAATCTTTCTCTATTGCAAAGGACAGTAGGTATAATGTTCACTTCACCTTGCCATGTTGGAAACTATAGGGCAAAGACGTGTTACTATGACTTTTTGTAATGGTCTCAGGAAGGCATTTCTCAAGATGGCACAACTAGACCCCTGTCAAATCGTAGTGGGATCCCTCACTATAATGCCATTATAACCCTGCATCTAAATGGTTACTTATGACTGCCCTACCAAACCCTATGTAATTACTGTGTTAAATGCTGATTGTACAGAGCAGTCATAGCACATTACCTATGATCACCCACTTTAATATTGAGGATTTTAAAATCGTAGTGGCTGCCTTCAATCGTACCATCTTAGGAAATGCATTCCTGGTGAGTACTTCGTCTGCCAAATATCAAAGTTTTGTGACGAAGTGCTTTACTGCATTGATTACTAGTAATTATCTCTTGAGACTTTCCACTTGAAATCCTTATGAAAATATAGAGAACGATTAGGGACCATCTCAGGGGCCTCATTATGCCAAAAGTCCCTCATTTGTCCATTTGATTGCTAATCCATGGTTCACATGAGGACCATAACTCCCACGTGTTCTGAAATGTAGTTCTCCCCTGCAAGGAATCGGAGGGTTTTAGGTATTTAGCTTGACACTGGGGTGTCTTTTTGATTAATCACCAATGTTACTTTGGAGGGTGATGGAATGGCTTTATCGCTACATGCATGTGTATGGATTGAATTGGGACCAGGTTGCAGGACTTTTATCACCTTTACTTTAGCATAGTACACTCGGTAGCGGAAGATCAATCAACTATGTCAGTTCAGTACAGTGGGCACCAAAAAGCAGCTTGCCCACACCTTTACCCTATTTAATCAATATATTTTATTGACTGATGAGTCTGCCCCTAAGAGGAAGGCGATGTTTGTTTCAAGAGCTCTGACCCAGTCAGACATTTTTCTCCAAAGGTCAACCAGAGAAGTCCAATAAATTCTCAAAACTGTGCTTACTGTCCTCCTAGGAACCATATTTTCTTGAAGGCCGTTCCTATCGCCAGCTTTTCTTTTTTTTGCTCAGTCCTGAAAAGGGTTATGGATGGTCATTAGGCCAAGTAGAGTGGGACATTCATGTAAAGATGATTATGAAATATTAAGTAGGTTGGGATAGGGTCAGGTTGGCCTTGGTCTACCCGACTACAGGCCATTTCACCTTTTTTGACTCCAAAGTGAAGGAACATGTTAAATTCAACTTTTTTGTCATTACTAGGCAGAGGATCCTTCTCCCCAAGCAGCAGCAGGAGAGGGCTGGGCTTTGGAAATGATAAAAGAGGGATGGCTGTTCTACTTTTTTGTTACATGTTCACTGAATTTCAATAGAAAAAAAAGGAATCCAAGATCTTTTTATTCCATAATGCAGGATCCATATTTACCTACTGTTATCTATCTGAGCCTATTTCATGACCCATCCATATCTTTGAGTTCCCAACTCTTGCGACCTATTCTCGATTAGATATTTATGTATATTCTGCTTCAATTGAGACTGGGACGGGATTACTATGGTGAAGAGCGAAAGGTAAATATATTCTCTGTGGGTTCAAGCTCTTAGTGACTTGCACTTTTGTCTGACTATCCAACCAGGGAGTGCTTACCTAGTGATGGATTGCACTACGCAGCCATTAAGGGCATGTTTGTGAACAAAAACCCTGTATTGAAACTGCGAGTACTTTCAAGAATACACAAAGGGTAGCTTTGCCTACACCGGTCTCTGAATCGCTCCATATCTGCCTATTCCACTTGACTACACACACTCTAGGATGAAGACCCTGGAGGCTTTATCCAGAGGATATGTGTGTGTACAAACACCCCTTCCCATCCTATTCCAAACATCTTGTTTGCTCTTACATGCTGCACTTGTGCCTGTTCAAATTCAGGGCTGGAACTGATTATAATAATATATTTACAGAGGACTGCAGTTAGAATTGTCTCATTACTCTTCCTTTCAACTTTATGCTCTAATATGGATTAAAAGACATTTATGATCCCAAGGATTAAGCATTGGATTCCGGGTAGTCAGTAAAAGAATATTTTCGAGATGAATGCTTTAATGTCTTTACCTTCTGCCTGTGTATGTACTTATTGAAGCTTTGGCTCGAGGGAATGAGCGGCAAGAATGCTCAAGGGCCTGCCCAGTAAACACCATACCAAACTGCTAAGTAGATCTTTGGTATAACTAGGTTTGGTTCCTACCAAATTGGTTTGAATTACATTTTTTTGCTTGGTATATGGACGTTCAAACATTAAGTTTTAACTACGTTCTAGATACATAGCATCTAAAATACATTTTCCTATGTATTTTTACATTTTTCTTGTACCAAAAAGCTACCTTAAATTTAAAAAGAAAATTTAAAAAAAATATAATGCTCCCTATATCAAAATCGTTTCCAGGTATGGCCTGGGATTGATCCCAAAACCCCTGGATTTGAAAAGATTTGCTCTACAGACTGAGCTATCCAGGCAGTCAATTTATCTATATTCAAGAGCATAATATATTCTCTTGGATCTTGGTGGAAGGTAATGAAAATGACATAATGGACTATTCATACACAAATCTTTGTCAGAATCTATAGCGCAGTGGTAGGAAGCAGGCATAAGATGTGGAAGGTCAAGGCTTCACCTTGATGGACTTTTACCTTTTTCTTTTCTTCTTTTCCCTTTTTTTGGGCAACTCTTTGGTAGTAGAAAAGGGTAAAAATATGTAGAAATATGTATGTATTATATATCTACATATCTAGAATGTAGATAAACCTTAACGTTTAAACGTCCACATACCAAGCAAAAATACGTAGTTGCAACCAAAATGTTACGTAGATATAGCTCTTACAACGTCCATATACGAAGTTGTGTTTACTGGGTGTTTAGAAGGTGCTTCCTCTAGTTCTGCCCATTCTCTATTCCCATGGCTAGATTTAAACTTGATTTTATATAATATTATAGGATGCCAAATCAAAAATGGATTAATGTTCAGCCTATAATATGATAAGGGAGGGATAAACAATCACCTCACACTTTCAAAAACCCTAAATCATACACTTTCGTTGATTGCAGGTGTTCTTAGGGGTAATCCATTTTTGCCAAATCAAAAATGGATTAATGTTCAGCCTATAATATGATAAGGGAGGGATAAACAATCACCTCACACTTTCAAAAACCCTAAATCATACACTTTCGTTGATTGCAGGTGTTCTTAGGGGTAGAAATTGAGTTAATCAGTATCAGCTATTCATGCCATGACTGATTCCTGATCTGGGTTTGAGGTATAGTGAATGGAAGGTTGCCCAAGCAGCAGCTGTCACTTTGCACCTCAGGTCATCTTTTGTTAAACTGTTATGGCCCCCGTTATATCCATTTAGGATAATCCCAAGGAGAATTGCATTTTTATTGGCATTTTAAGTAAGCAAAAATAGGAATTGATTTTGGTTGGAATAGAGGGTAGAATGTAGTGGCAAATGTAAATGAGGCAATGTACGAAGGATACACGGGTAGAGTAGTTGTTTGAGATGTTAGGTGCAACGAGTCTTGTGGCAGATTCATAAACGAAGCAGTGATAAACAATGGTGTGAGCGAGAAATACTAATTATGCTACTTATTGAACTGCAATAAGATATCACCGGCCGATTGTTGATTTCAAAATTGTTGTATAGAATTACAAAAGATAATGAGTGATTCCAATGGGGCGGGGGTAATCTAGTCTGTTGACCCATTCTGTATCTCTCTGAAACCCTGTCCTATAAGTGTTTACATCCATTATGTGATGACAGAATCATAAAACCATTAATTCAACAACACCATGTTCAGTCTCATCTAAAAACACATTCATACATCAGCTTTAACCAATGTATCTCAATAATACTCTACTAGGAGTTGGGCAATAGGTGGTGATGATGATTATTCGTGTGGTAGTGCACTTTAGTACAGATTGATGTGTTTGTTGTATACACGGGTGCTGTGGTACAAGGTAATGAGTAACTAATAGAGAGTACTTGCAGTGGATGAGCAGCTCACGTCATGGAGGCGGGACCAGCAATACAATGGCGGCCTGTAAATGAGTGGCCAGGTCCTTTGCTGCCCCAGTCTGATCACCTCCCTTTCATGATTTACTCTGGTTCCTCTGAACAGGAGGTGCAGTGTGTGAGCAGATCAATGAGTAGCTGGATAGGTGAGACTCAGCAGGAAAGGGGATTGACCCAGAATTTAGCCAGAGGCACAGGATCCAGCAGGACCTTTTGGTGGATTGAAGGAGAGAGGAAAAAGGAAGTAAGAGTTGGGAAAGCGAGACCAGAGAAGGGTGTAAGGGTAGAACAACCCTGAGATAGATATCCACATATATGCAACATCTACCCGTTAGATATCTAAGTATATCCAGTCCTAGAGCAATCCATATTTATATTCTTGCCTTGCCAAAAAAGCCAGAACACTATACAAAATACTTTCTGTGTGAAATGGTTATTCTTTTATGTGGTAACCGCCATCTATATACAGGGAGCCTCAACTGAGATGGCAGCAGTTGGACGATGTCATTGTTAGGCAGGTGGCAAATGAGTATGACCAATTAATATAGCCTGCATGCCAATTCGCAAGGTGATTGTGGGCAGGGGCTTTGGGAGCCAGAAGGCAATGGGATTTGAAAGAATGAGAAGGAGGAAGAGAGGGGTTTGCATGTGGGAGGAGGGAGACAAAGAGGAGTGTGACAGCACAAAAGTGAATAAAGTGAGGGGAGAGGTATGAGTATATACTTCTGTAGCCTCAGCCTACATCGATTCCAAAGGTGTCAGGATTAGGAGCAGTTACTTAGTATGGAACAGGAACTAGTTGACGTTTTTAAAAACAGATAGGATAGATATAGCCCAGAGATCATCACTTTTTCACCATTTTCGTTTACAAAGTTTTCGTAAAATCACATAACTCACCCACCGCGATTAGTCCAGAAATGATAACACTGATAATTTAGAGGAAAAGTTGCTAGCAACTTTGGTTCCAGAAGCCTCTGTTGTAAATCCTACTTGTGAAGAGGGTACGGTAACTTTGTCCTGGGTAAGCACCAGGGAAACAGCCCACTGGAGGACTACACAATAACACCATGTACAATAATTATAATTATGACTTTGGACTATGAGTGATACAAGCCTGGCTACAGACTGTAGCCAGAACCTACAACAATTACTGCCTGCTCTCACATTTCCAAGTGCAACCTATCCATGAACATATCCAAATTACCAGATATTATAACATGTTCTAGGAAACACATGAGCCATTTGCCAGCGTGGACCAATGCGAAATGAAGAGTATCTCATGCACTTTAGCAGATTTCCTTATAATGTCAATCTCTGAATCAAGTAGGACTATCATATTCTGTCTGCTGCCAGGAGTTTATTTGGTCAAAACCTCCAGGCAAAAGAGGGACACCATGAAAACTGTGGTGAGAATTGAGTCCATTCATTAATCTATCATTTCAAAAATGCTCAGAAGGGTTTTATAGTGAAATTTGCATTCCAGTCTGTGCCAACCCATATGGAGATTCAGAATTTCGCACAGATTGTCTGAATTGTTTGATGCAATCCCACTTTAAATTGGAATGTTGTGATAAGAACTAAAACAGCCCCCGTTCACAATAGGGCAGGATGCAGCTTGGCATATTGGGATTTGTGTGGAGCAAATTTCTGTACAGCCTGCTGGACATCATTGATTATTCACTAGTCCTGCTCTATATATGCTAGATATGCAGGATGGGAATGAGTCATCATAATCAACGAAGTTGAAATAGTGCTACTCTCTCAATGTGTCTGCAGTAAAAATAGGGAACATAATTGGAAAGGAGCACACAGTAAAACCCGCGGGAATTCATTAGTAACAGGATAGAACTGAAAAGTACCGGTGTATGTTGTATGGGAGGGAACTAGTTGGTGTAGACAGATTATGAATAATCAAAAAGTCAATCATTATTTCAGATTATAATTATCTGTAGAATGTTCTATTTACTTTACCTTCTCTCTCATTGGTCACCTTGAAAATCTTATTACCACGTATATGATTATTTGACCAATAAAAACCTTTCAAACTCAACTCAATTCAAAGTCAAACAAAGTTTCTGCAGCTTTATTATCCTGATGATTTTCGACATACATAATGATTTCATTACTCATAAACGAATGTATAGAAAATAAAATCGTCAGATCAGATCTACGGCAGTTGAACTAGTCCTTTAAAGGGGGGCTAGCATGGCGAATTTAAACATGCATACCTGCCCGAAGATCGTCAATAAATTTGTGAGACCCAGCGAAAAAATTTGGGATACCCTTTAAGGAAATAAATATATTCTTTACACAAAGTGTCACACGGTGGTCTCCAATGACTAGTGTGTCTGAAGGCAATAGCATAATTATAAGAATAGTACAGGTACACGAGAGGCATGTATACCATGTCGCGCTTGATGTTCTCCTGCTTAATTAAAGCAAATTTCTGCTACGATATATTTACTCCTATGTAGTGGTAGGGTTACTACAGGGAAGCGCGTGATGCATATAAACAGGACTACAAAGTGCTTATGACAAAGAACAGGTGCTGGGTCATAATGATATAATAAATTATATAAATGGTAGCATATCTATTGATCCCTAACCTTCCTATTACACTTGTTCAGATGTTCTGCGGTTCATCAAATACAATTTGGAGGGACTCTTTCTTTTCCTGCCTTGTGAACTATAGATAGACCTATTTGTGTAAAGATTGGGTCAGTATCTTTTATACTTACAATGGCAACTTGGTTGCCCAAAATACCTCAGACAAAGCATTAGAATAGGGATTACAGTACAAATTCATGACATATTTTGAATCAGGGGCAGCTAGTCCTTTAGACCATTACAATCGACATTATTTAAATGATTTCGTTTTGTGGACTGCATTTGGAAGAGTATCGAGCCCCTGTGCAAAGCAAGCAGTCCTATCACTTACAGGTCATCTTGTGAAGCATATTACCCAGCAAATTGTCGTCATCTGTCGCCATGATTGGTCATCAATGGTGACTCCTTTTTGAGTGATAACTCATTCCGTCATCTTTCGCCACTGTGTGTTAGACTCACGTGGCATAGCAATTGCTATTCCTGGTGATCTTGTGCTATAACGACGTCGTGTTCCATCTAGCGACATGTGTGAGCCACTTCACACAGGTTGACGAGGACTCACGACAATTTGCTGGGTAGCCTATATGCATTAGTCTATGTATTTCTAGGGTAATAAGAAAAGTGGTCCCCAGTTCTTTTACTGGACGCAGTGGAATACTCAGTGAAAGAAGCCGGGAATAAATGATATACACAACTTAGGGAATAGGCAGATGTCTTTTGATTTGTGGTTTCCAGTAAAGAAAGCCTGGATACGAGTTGTCAGAGTTGACATAACCCCACCACAACATAAAGAACACTGTTGTATTATATGACAAACAGACAAAAGTAATTTTGACTTAAGGAAAGGGGTAATAGATGTGCTTTCTGGTTCTTAAAGAGTTAGTAGTAACTCTGATGACAAGCGAGGCAGTGAATACACACACACCGGATTATGGGGGGACATGTTATGAGCAAAGATTCCCTGTTTATGCTTGTCAACTCATTAGTTTTATTTCATCCCCTGCTTTCAATGCCCTCTGATATCCCTTATGGCCTCTCTCTCATAGACATCCCATATCTTTCATCCTCCCACTCTTTCACCCCTGCCCTTGCTATGCTTTGCATCCCACCCATATTCCAGGGTGCCCACTTTTTGCCAGTTTCTGTTGAATGTGACAGACTGATTGTTATCTGCTACATTGTGCTCTAACCCATGAGAACACATCCTCCCAAGGGCCTGGCTAGAGTGTAAAGGCATTCTTAGGTGGTAGGAAGCTAATAAGGATGGCTGAACCAACAGTCTTATCCTTGGAAAGAAAGAAATTAAAAAAATAAATTGTTGTTTTTGCTAGTTGGATCAGATATTGAAATCACACTTATCTGGTTCCTATTTTTGCCCACTGGTTGCCAGCTGCCGGAGGTTGACACGGTCACCTCATTTGCACATATGGACAGTAATGCTTAGGGTAGATCAATATAAGTCTGTTATCCATGCAGGAGGGTACGATACTTTTTATCAGAGATAGAGGCATGTCCCTAATGAGGTTGGAGCCCTGCTGAGAGGTGGTGCCACCATGCCATGAATCACCCATTGATATAATGGTAGATCAGTGGCTACAGTAAAAGCCAAGCAATTGCCACTGATGAATACAGTCTGTGCTCTAAGCTTCCCCCACATAACTACCCATTATAGCTGCCCTGTGTGTGTGTCACTTTTATGAATAATCTTCTGCATCCCTCTAACCAACCATGACATATTTTAAGAATCAGGAATATGATTATCATTATGTTTTGTTCGATACAGTATGAACTTCACTACTGGGGTGCCTTCTTTTACTCTTTGTTGAGATTATTATTTGGAATAATTGAATCGGTATTCCGGTTGGTATGTTATGAGCTAAGACCGAGGAAAAAGGAACTACACTTATCAAAACCTAACCAAAAGTTCTAGAGGTAAGGTTTCAGCCATTTCATGTGGAGGACTGCCTAAGCACAGTACTGTTGCCTATAGATACATTAGTGAAGGTCGACATCTGGGTGATTTCCCCTATACTATAAGCTACTGGGCCTCCCAATCCATCCCCCACTGCTACAAGCGGCACTAAAAGTATTGAGGGGACCAGTAATACCCTCATTTCCTGTGGGTCAATGCACTGAAATTCACTTCATCACTCAAATTATGGTCATCAGACACTTACTGTATCAGAGATTTCAGAGAGTAGGAGAGACAGGCAGACCAAAGAAACAGACAGGGAAATGGGGTGAGAGAGATCGAACTATTCCCAATGGAAGCTGATAAAATGGGAAAACTATGTAGTTTTCAGTGAATTGGAACCTGATTGTTCCTTAGTTTATGTACAGATTTTCACTGAACAAATCTGTCACATGTCAGTAAAGTAGCAAAACCACTTTGCAGGGTCATACAGTGCAAATAGAAAAAGAACAGTTAGAATGACATACCTGATGAGATAAGGGTAGATACCAAAGTAGTACTTACCTGTAATAGAAAAAAAAACCACAATTATAATTATTGAAATAGAATCTATCTGCATATTTAATGAAACAACAACTATAGCATATGTAATGACTGAGAAAGGACCATGCTGCAATTCCCATGTAAGGGGGTACCATAGATAAAGAGTCTCTTACTTGAATCAGAGGTGTAGGAAGGCCCTATCTTGATGACCTTGAATTGTCGGCTCAAGCGCAATGGCGCTATTATACATACCTATAAAATGTGTATAAAAAGTAATTTTTGATGAATATTAGATGTCATTTGAGGCCCAGGCCTCCATTTTTCTTACTCCATTTCTATATCATTCTAATTTGAGATGCAAATTTCTAGCTTCTTGTTCAATCTATTATGGATTCTTGGCAAATTTTGGGGGGGGGCCCAAACATACTCAGGTCCCACCTACTTTATTATTGGGGCCCCGCCCCCCTTTCCTACGCCCCTGTTGAAGGAAGGTGAGAATAAGGAAACACATACAGAGATTACTTTCAGGTTAGATTTTGTCCCATCCGTTATGGTCATGTTTAAAAATGCATATTATCATGTATTTTCTCAATTTTCTTGGATTGGTGCCAATCAATCCTTACTTTCATAACGTGGATCTATTAGTTTTATATTCAACGTGCTCTCAAACCACATTTCTTACTTAGAATGAATTTGCTGAGCCTCAAACTGGTGAAAGAATCCTTCTCCATTAAGTTCAGATGCCACTCTTCAGTAGGAGCTTTAACTATTGGATATTGTCCAACTGGGGCGGCATTTCTAGTTCTATTCACTATACAATTAGAAGGAATCAATGCTATGTTGACTCTACTACAGAATGCTTGATTTCCACCTCCATGTACCTAAAACCGTTTGTAGTTCAAAGAAAGGATTTCCTTCCAGAACTTCAATATAACAGCCATGCAAGAAACTATCCAAGGAAGGCTTATTATTGGAAGAAGTGCTGTTCCCTCCCCCCCCCCACCAAAGCTAAATGATTGCAGGGTACATTACTGGGACATCCACCATACAGACACGTGACCTGGTCACTGAGCAGTCTCACACTGAATTGAACATCAGGTTACTACCGCTGTTAGTAGCAGCTTCTGTAGGAGGTCTATCGGTCACTATTTCCTAACTCTATTCAAAGTGTATATATAATACCAGGATAAGCAGTTGAGCTCTTGCTCCGAATTCCCCATAGATATGTTTTCCCCCTCTATTAATGTCAACTACTTCTGTGAGTTTCTAGTCAGGTTCTAGGTCACTTTCGGTGACCATGTCCATTAGTGGCCATACCACTTTAGAGGACTGGTTCAGATAGAAATGTCAGAGGCTTGAATTGCCTGAAACTGCCAATCACAGCCTTCGTTTCACCTGCCTTCAGGGACGTGCCCCAGGGCACATCTTGTCCTCCAATCATAAGACATCTAACGTAAGCTTGACTCTGACTAATAATGAGCACTAGAGGGTATTCTGGAACAGATAGGATGGGGCCTTAGCTAGAGAACAGATGATTGAAAGCCATACCTCAATAGCACCCCGGCCGCTTATAGATTTATCCCAAATATGAATATAATGTTATGGGTATATTCTCTATAGTGAAAAGCAACATAAACAGGACTGCTTATTACTGGCAGTGTGCGTAGGTAAAGTACATACATGTACAGGAGTTTCCAAAATTGCCCCTGATTTATCATGTATTCATTTCGAGTGAACCCAATCTTTATAACTCACTGCAGTATAAAAGCGACGGGAGACTTCTTTAGAAGAATCATTGCAAAGCTATTATAACCTGGCCTTGAAACAATGGTGAATAGATTTTCCTTGATCAGTTGCTGAGGGCAGAATATAGTAAACATTTGCATATAAAATGCACACTTCATTCTGTATCAAAATGCATGACGTCACAACATTGTGTGAGGGCAATCTGTTTTCATGTAGCGTCAAATAAAATTTGGAATACCCATTTCGCCTATATATCGATATATGCAATCAGACCATATAGTATGATGTTATACCACTTTGACCATTGAGTATTTATAACCACAGTCAATTACAACCAAATTCAGCATAGCCTTAGACCACAGTAACTAAGTAATAAAATGGAAGAGTTGTGTTCAATTACCTGATGCCTCTTTCTGATCCCTAAGGACATGACACTTGACACATGACACGGCAGATCGTAATCACGGCAGATCGTGATCACCCAGACAATATTCTCCCATCATTTTTCCCAATCCATCACTTTTATTTCATTCCCTGCTTCCATTACCCAGGTTGCCAGTCTCCCATAGCCATCTCCGACTCTCATGTGGTTCCTTTCCCACCACACTCTTTCCACCCCACCTCCGCCCTTCCAACTTTCCATTCTTTTCTTTCCACCCAGAATCTAGCAAAGTGGGTTGCCTTTCCACCCACTGACACAGTCTATTCCTACCATCAAGGCGCACAATGACTCATTCCATAGAGGAGCAAATGATGACCCGAAATATCAGGGGGGACATCTACATTGTCTAGATAAATCAGCAGACAGCTCACTTTGGTGGCAATTGTAGCCATCGGGCATGATGGACTTACTGCTTTCTGTCACTGTGTGCTCTGACCCATTAGTTTATAGACTTGCCCCATCTCTCTTACTCTAGAGGTATGTATGTTATACCAGATACGCTACAACTACAGCACTGACACATGTCTGCTAGTGTCCAGGGTATAGAAGGTGTAGTGGTCTCCACCTTCCAACTACACCTGGATCGGTATGATACACACACTAGGGGGCAGTGATTACCTGGTACCAAGCTCTCTAGAGATCCCCCTCGCAAGGCGATTACAGGGAATTACAGGGAATTACTGCCCCTACACTCCTCCCCATCAGCTTCAACCACCATCCACTAGCACCCGGCATTCCCGCTCAATCCAGTTACCTGGGGCTTTTTCAAGCAGTGTTGGGGCACTCCTGACTTCCCAGCGGATGTACTGATACAAGTACCGGATTGGTTAAAGCGTCATCTGTATCATATCAGCCCAGCTCCTGAGTCCTCAATCCATGATTGCATTAAGATCCGGGGTTCCCATACCTTCAATCTGTAATTGTGTTAGGATGCTTGGTTTCTCCACCAATGTAGTGGTCAGTGGAAAATGCCATGGAGAAACCGGGACTCGAACCTGGGACCCTCCAACTTCGAGGTGGAAGCTCTACCCCTGAGCTACTTCCCCTGGCCTGACATTCTCTACCTTCCAACTACACCTGCATCAGTATGATAAACATACTAGGGGGCAGTGATTACCTGGTACCGAGCTCTCTAGAGATCCCCCTCGCGAGGCGGGACCACTCGGTATCTCCACCAAGTATGGGGAATTACTGCCCCTACAAAGGTTTTAATCATTTTTCATCAGTGATGAATGCATGTACTGCTGCAGCACGAGGGCCCCCAAAAGGGGAACACCCATCACCACAAAAAAAAACATTATACACCATACACCATTGTGATGACTCAGACTAATTAGGTCAGTAGGTCAAAGGTCAAAGATGCATATAAAATCAATTATTTATACAAGCATTTGAACGAATGGTAGGGGTAATTGTACTTTTATAACTATGAGTACTTTACTACTGGAACATTGACCAATGAACTACATGAATTTGTGACAGAATCTGTGAAAAGAGCCCTTAGTGCAGGGTGCATTAATGTCCAAATTCCAAGTTTATGTCACATTTAGTGATTAATATCTCAGTCTGATTAGGTTCATATGTCAACTTTCATGTTGCAAATGTAGGCCACCTTATGTTTATTAATAACCATACCTTTTCAATGGTCACTGCTATGGGTGAATCATAGACATAGGCTTAGTTTGCAGTTCATCAATGTTTTAACAATCAGGATTTTGTTATATCAAGCTGATGAATGAACTACATTCCTGAATGGAATAATATATAACGTATGGATAACTAGGTCAGTAGGTCAAAGGCATAAATTGTAGGCATTATAGGTAATCCTGCTGCAGAGTGAAGAGGGCAACAACCATCACCAGAAATAGCAAAATACACCTTCAAAACTGTGGACATCAGGTATGAGTGAAGTTTTGGTGAAATAATCCAAAGGAAAATGTTTTAGTGATTGTTTTAATTCAAATTTAGTAGGTATTTTTCATAATTACATTTACTGGTATGTCGGTAAGAATTCATAACTGGGTACCTCTATGCATTTATAATTAGATCTATGTGGGGTAAGAATATCCATTAAAAATGATAGGCCCTATATCAGATTAATCAGGTGAGTAGGTCAACCATCAAACACATATATGAGTCATCCTAAAAAGTAATCTAGCATGCAGGAAAACTCATTGAAAATCAATAATATTTTAATTTTTCCGTTTGCCCATGGTATTATGCATTATGCATAATCACTTCAAGAATTATTCCCCATAACTGCTAGGAGTTATTGGTAAAATCTTTGTGGTCTACGTAAAGCGGAATCATATGTACCTCATTTTTCACTGTATCCTAAAGCATTATAAAAAACTACCTATGTCAGATTTAAATACATGTTAAGAATACCTCGTGTGTCTACAATGAACTCAAGAAGAAAAGCACTAGGTTGGCTAGTATTTCCATGTTTGCTAGTATGTCCATCTGCTTGTAGAATTAATTTGGGGTGGTTTTAGAGGGACCATACGTGCCACACGCTTGGCTTAATGGTGAATTTACCCCTGGAATATAATATAAATATCATTAAAGCTTACTTATATCAGGACCTAATAATATGGTTTGTGATAGGATTGTGTCATTCATTCACTTTTTGGAATGCCAGTGACCCCATTTCGATGCAATTGACCATATGCTATCTGACATAAAGACCATCCCTGGGGGTCCACTTGCTGATATCCAACTACCATGTCCATACAGCAAATGGCCAGAAGCCCCCCATAGTATTGATTATGTAAGGGTTTGTGGCCTTACGGATCTGGGGGGTTCGGGTCTTACGATTCGAAAGAAGGAGTAAGACGGTAATTCAAGTGTATGCCAACGGTTAGTTTATTTCTTAGTGTACACTCACGGCTGCCGGATGGTATAGAATATGCAGCTAAGATGGATGGAGAAATGATCTACATGGTGCGGAGGCCTGGAGGGCCTCTGACTTAGCGGCTGAGCCCTGGGCTTTATATAAGGACCCAGGTGTTCGTCGTCAGATGTCCCCACAGACCCGGATCGGTGCTGCCACCTATCCGGAACCTGAGGAACGTCCGACGACTCGACTCACCCGCCACGTCAGACGGTACCCAACTCTACGGTTAGACAATGCGTACCTCTACACCACTCCCCCAGACATTTAGGAGGGTGTTATAGTTATAGTAATATTACTAGGACAACATATCTATATGTCTTAACCATTAGTAATAGAGGTACAACCATAGATATAACATTAACACCAGGTTAGATATCATTTGAATGTCATATACATATATTCGATAGTGTATGTAGTTACAAAATGGCAAAGTTGAATGTTCGAATATGATACGAATTAATTATATGAGTAACAGTTATATGTATCGGAACTGTTAATTAGCTTATTATACCATAGGATATCATATTATGTGTACGGTATAAATTATAAGATAAGTATCATAATTCGTATACATGTGATAGTAACAGTTATGTGTAACAGAACTGTTAACGTTAGATACATCATGTAATAACATTCATATGCGTTTGTAGTTATTAATACCACATTTGATTATGTAGTCTTAAAAAAGACTGTTATAGTAACTACACTATCTAATGACATATAATCTTGTAACATCATTGTATGACATAACCATATGGATCCGTTAAGGATTCCGTGAGTAGTACGAATAGAACCATTTGTATTATACACTTGAAAAGAAAAAAATCACGGTGTAGTAATGAATATAATGATATATATGTTATCACCGTGTACCGAATAACCTTTATAACACCAGATTAATATATTTACGATATAATATGTCTCGCAGGACAATAATAAGTAAGTTCTGGTGTAGTTTATCGGATCTTACATTATAATAATTAACACTGACCTAAGATCCGTACCAACATACATATATATATATACCCGTATTACAATATATAGTACAATGTGACCAGTGTAGTCTTATATGTACATACAAATAACATTATAGAAAAATAGACATATGATAACATTTACAATTTTAGAAAAGATGATAGCTGCTGCTGGGGTCTTCTGCTGTAGCCCTTCGGATGCTCACTGATAGGTGTGGTCAGCTAACCACGGGATGGACGTGCTAGAGTCTATAGTTATTAGGGTGAAACACGGTAGATGAGTTTGGGGCAGCTACCCACAATCCTCTAGAAGTGCTAAAGTTCATAGGTAAATCCGAATGGTGTAGAATGTAGAAGTGAATTGTAGATCCGGTTCTGTCAACTGTATAGAATCGTAATCTGTTTTAAGTTTAGTTGACATAAGTAGAAAATAGTCCAATATAGGCTGGTCCGGAAGTAATAGTAGTATATGGTATAAGTCCATTCGGGAGTATAGATGAGTTGTAGAGGTAAATCGTAAAGTCCATCCTAGTAAGTGGTTAGCACGGGTAACAGCAGGAGTCTGGAACTGGCATCCGGATACGTCTGACAGCAGCAAGTCTACTATCGGATTGTTCATAGGTGAAGTTATAAATCCGAATAGACTATTCAGGGTACAATAAGGGTTATACAGCCTGAATTATACAATAAGCTGGTCATAAGAGGAACCCGGAACACATACTATAGGTGTTCATACACTAGTGAAGAAAACATTCGCAGACCTATAAGGTTCCGCAAAGACTATATCTGGTTATTTGGTGGTGAAGAAAAAAATTATGGGAAAATAACCCGTAGCATGCTTAGACGGATTTCTTAGCATGCTTCTTCTTAAGAAGAGCTAGAGCCGACTCGGGAGTGCCGTCCCACTCGTCCAGGTCGACTCCGAATACCCTCATGAACTTAGTGTTCAAGTTGGTATTCCGGGTAATCTCCTCCTTTACACGTTTCTCCAGCACGTGCATGTCCATAGCTGCCTTTTCTTGGGCAGCTGCGGCAGCCTCCTCCTGGGACTTCACATCGTCCTGAATGAGGGTCTCGAGGCGCTGCTTTTCAGCATCCGCGACCTCCTTCATACACAACAGGGTGTCGTTTAGGAGTCCCTGATGAAATTCTGTGGCCTTCTCACGGACACACTTCTCCCAGTGGGTGTAGATGGCCTTCTGGACATCTGCCTCCCCTTGGCGAGATTTCTCAAACCAAATTTCCGCATTACCGGCCTTAATGGTAATAGCGTCCTTTGGTTTCGCAGGTGCAGCGACAGCCTTGGGAGGAGTCGATGCAGCCTGTGGACCACTTCCGGGTTTGGGGCTTCCGGACACGCCTGCTGATGGTACACAGTAGGCAGGGGGCGCGTTCTGCTTCAATCCCATTTGCAGGTACATGTTCAACTGCTCCTGGGTGAAGCTAACTGGCAGGGCGGCTGGAGCGGATGCGGATCCGGCGGCAGCAGGTGCTGTGGTCTTCTTTGGGACAAGACGACCATCCTTTCCTACCACCAAGGTCTGGCTCTCAGGTCCAGGTCCCTGGGTTAAGGACGAAAAGTTACAAGGATTAACTTTCCCAGGCTTCGATACGGCTCCAGCGTATCCGGCAGGTTCGGGCTTCTTGAACACCGGAGTGCCCTGAGCCTGCTCTGCGGGGTGCCTAGCCAGAGGAGACCTGGAACGGTCCTCTGCTCTGACTTTCGGTTTAGCAGTGGTGCTCTGACCATTACCGTTGCCACCACGGTTCTGATCTCTTCTGCTCCTTTCACGAGCTCTCTTTCCCTCCTTTCCGGATTCCTCGCATTTCTGCCAGAGAGACTCGTGCATGTCCAGTTTACCCTTTCCAGGAGTAAGGACTATCTTCGCGCGGAGTTTCGAATCCTTGGTCTTCGGAACCTCGCAGAGGACTTGGTCCCCCAGTCGGATCTTAGACCAAGCATCCTCGCTCAGGCTATCGAACTCCTTCATGAGTTCCTGGTGAAGCTCCATGATACGCTTCCGAGCCATGTCCAAACCTTCGGCGTGGCATTTCTTCTGGTGTCTCGCCAGATCACTACGTCGGCTGTATTGCACCTTAGTAGTACACTTCTTACCCTTCTTGCCATAACTCGGATCACAAATGTAAACCGGGTGATGGTGGAAGTGGGTCTCGACGAGATGTCTTTGGAACCGAGCTGGAGTGCTCCAGGTCCGGACCGAGACATCACTCGCATCCTGGCAGATAGAGAAGGGACAGGACTTCTGGTCGTCACCGTACCACTTCTCTAGAGCCCAACGTAGCTTCCTCCTCTGGGTATAGGTATAGTACCCTTCGGTATGGTTAAGCATAAGCCACATCTTTTGATAGGCCTTGCTCGGATTGGGGTCCTCGTCCGGAAGACGCATCCAATCTTCGTCATCTGACTCATTGTTCTTATTGATTGAGTCCGGGCAGGCATAGAGGGTAGAGCCGTCCTTCTTTACTCCGTAGGCACAATCGGAGAAGCACGTCGGAATCCGGGTTTTGAATCCGGATTTGGCGTTAGCCCAACGTTCGGCCTCGGTTTGAGTTGATGGAGTGGCCTTCTCATCATACTCAACCGAGGACTCGTGCACCGACTCCTCGTCAGACGACTCAACCTCCATGGCGGTACTACCAGTGGTTGAGGTGCTGGGTTTCGGCTCGGCTCTAGCAGAATCCGGGAGATTCTTGAGCTTCCGAGCAGCAGATCGTCGGTTCTTACTGACCTTCCAGTCTTCCTCCGGTTCCTGGGTTCCGGATGTGCTGGAGGTCGTGGCTTCTACTGGGGTAGTAGTACTGCCGGTAGCTTGTGTAGCACTGGCTGAGCTCCTGGTGGCAAGCTTCAGGTCGGGGATAGGAGGTGCGGGTACTTCCGCAGCTCTCTTAGCCTCTTCCTGGGCCTCCTGTTCGGCAGTGATACGGCGGACAATAACCGTCCGAAGGGCTGCAGCTCGGTCCAATCCGATTAGTGAATTGTTCTGGACATCCACCAATTCCTGCTCGGTTATGTAGAAACCGTCATCCCACTGCTCGAAGTTAGCAGCGGCCTCCCTGAATTCCTTAGTGGTCCGGTACTGCGTCCGGGTAGCACTAGGGCGTGGGTAGGTCTGTCCATCGGTATCCCAGACACAGCCTACCCAGTTGATGTTCGTAGCCTTGACGTTCCACAGGGATTTGTCAGGCTTCGGATACGCTCCGAGCTCGAAGGCTCGGTTAGCTGCATACACGGTTTCACGGAAACCAGCGTCTACCATAAGTCCCCGTTGGAACCACGGCCAGTCTCGAAGCCACTCGGGAGGCGTCCTGGTCAGCTGTTCGGGAGCCATGACGCCCTCGATAGCTATCCTGACTTTCGGGTCCATCCTGACTGGTGTCCCGTCCGCGTAGGTCACTTGTGCCTGCAGTTCCGGGTGGACATACAGGTAGCGACCATCATAGCTAGCTGGAAAAGGTTCCGCCACTGCTGGCTTCCACTCATCCTTCTGTCCGTCAACTTGGGTAGTTTCGGACTCAGTTGCTGCGGGTTCAGCACTCGCAGCCCCTCCGGATCCCTCGGCCAGGAGTGGAGATAAAAGTTTCTCTGGCTCATTTAGTGAGAATGAAGCCAGCTTCTCCTCGAACGAGCGATCCGTGGGTTCCTCCACGTCCATCATCTCGCTCTCTTCCTGTGTAACAGGTGACAAAGCTTCCGGAAAAGCTTTTGGGACGGAGTCAGCTTATCCGGGTCACCGGATAGCTTGGCTGCAGCTACGGATTCCTCAGCCATGACCGGGGAATCGCCTACGGGAGTAAAATACTCCTTTTTTCCAGCTTTTACGGCGCCGGGGCCGACACAAACGGAGTCTGTCTACCAGGAGACAGACTCTGGAGGAGCGAGGAGGGCTTTGCTAACCGGTAAAATCCAAGAAGGGAGCGCGCTCGACCGTCTTGAACGTTACCGAAAACAAATATGGCGACAGGCCAGCTTTCGTGACGTCATTTCCCCGCATCCCGCGAGGTCATGAGAGGTCAGCCGAGACTGGACACGGTGACGTCATGCGGAAACGCACGTGCTACAAGCGGAACATAAACAAACTGAATGTTTTTAGGTAATTATCGCTCATGCCGATGACTCGTCTGGGGATTTAAGTGGAGATTATGGAAAGCTTAAGCAAATCCACCGGATTATCCGTCCACTACCCATTGGTACGTCATGCGGCGGCGACAAATAAGCCTTTCGGGTCAGTTGTCATCCGTTCCTCTAAATGTAAACATTACACTCGTTGTGTATACAGGTTAGGTCACTGCAGTCCTCTGGGCAATTCGAGGGCTGCGACGAACGTATCTCCCCTTATCGGATAGTTCTCTATCGGACCTGACAGTCTGAAGAGCTTTTTCTAGGTGTTTCTTAGCCTTAGAGACACCTTTCCTCTTCTTCTTGTCTTCACCTGCCGAGACTTTTTTAACTCCCCCACGCTTAATCGGTGTTGGCGCGGGTGTCACTGATTCGGAACACTTTTTAGGCCTACCACGGCCTCGCTTCACTGTAGTGTTCTTTACCTGGTCTATTATGCGATTCTGGTTCAGGATCTTTCCGGAACCTTCACCATACATTTCTGTGGAGGTCTCCCTCCCAGACCATTTCCTCAGTCTGGCCACATTTGACTTATACAGTCGACCAAGGTCAGATTTAATTATTACGGTACAGTCACTGATAACTTGGGTTACCGTGAAGGGACCATCCCAATTAGACGCTAATTTTATGTGCCTAAGTGGTTCATGTAGCCTGAGAACTCTATCTCCGGATTGGAATTTCCGATGCTTTAGATCGGTATCATATCCAACTTTCTGCCATTTGGCACTTTTCTCCAAATCGATCCGGACAGACTCATATGCTTTTTTAAATCTGTCTCTTAAACATTCCACAAAAACTACATGGCAAGGTAGTTCCGGGTCCATCCCGGTGTCTCCAGAGACGTTTTTCACTGACCACTACCGACCATGATGCATTTGCTACAATAGTGTCTGCGGATACTAATCCGATACTTGACAGAGTAGCTACATCCGGTTCTATCACTGCAGGCTTATTGCGCATTGCAGGATCACTTCTTACAAGCACATCACAGGCTACTCCCAGAGGGATTCGCACAGTGTGTGCTACACTAGCCATACTGCTCACTTGTCTCAGTACACACCTAACCTTTACGGGATATGGGTATTTCACACTCAACACTCCTGATTGAGGTTCCAACACAGCACCATACAGGGATGCAAAATCCAACCCAAGTATCCCCTCATCTGCTATATCCGCAACGGTGGCGCTCATGACATAGTCATGTATACCATCCACCTGTAGTTTCACACAAGTTCTACCATACGTTTGCAAGGTACTGCCATCGGCCGTCTGAGCACTTCCTCCCGATTTGAGAGTATCATGTTCATCCGGTATAAGATCGTAGAATCCCCTGGAGATACAAGAGTGGCTAGCTCCCGTATCTACAAGGAATTCGGCAGATCTTCCGTTAACAGTGAGGCAAACATACCACCGCCTTCCGTTTAGAACAGAGGGCATGTCCGTGATGATCGGAACGTCATTTTTCACACCAGGAGTCGATCCACATCCTTTCAGGAATTCCAGACAAGGATGACCCGGGGGCAGGTGGGCACCACAGACCTTGGCTAACTCGTAGCCGCCTGCCTCGTTACTGATATTGGGTTTCCCCTGTGCTCCCGTGGCACCTGCTATATCAGCTTCCCTAGCCTTCCGGGTGTCTACAACCACCTCGGTGCTAGGCGAGTTTGCTACTACATGCGAACTATCATCACGGATGGTGATATCATGGCAAGATTTGTCACTGGGATCCCCTTCTTTGTCCCTCGGGAGACCCCTTCCTAGTTTTCCTCTGTACTTATTCCAGAGACACCTTCCTGTTTACGCGGGACAGGTTTCTCAGCCATACATTCCGGAGCATAATGCCCCAGTTTCTGGCATCTGAAACATCTCCTCTGAGATTTATCAACTCTCGGCCTCTTTAGAGCTTCTGTTAGTCCGGCTATTAAGGTTTCCATTACATTAGTCGGAGTAGCAGTGGCCACCACAGTTGGCTTCGCCGCAGAGACTACATTGCTAGATTGGTTTGATTCGGAAGCTGTGTTACCAGCGGCAGATCCTCCCTTCCCTCTCGAATGTACTTTCCTATACCTATTTTGTCGTTAATACTTTCCAGCTACTTGAACTGAACCAATATATTCTCCGTTTTCATCGGAGACATATTCATCCTCCTCATCAGCATCATGCGAATCAACCGCGGCTAACTGGGAAGTATCATATATCGGAGCAGGTGTACCTCCATATTGAAAAGGTGCTGCTCTTACCGGATTAGGTCCTAGACCTACCAATCATTTCTTCATGTCATGTCCATCGATTGCTATGAACAGGTCACTGAAGGAAGTGTCATCTTTCCAAGAATCCCAAACAACTTGTTTGTGATCCGGATCCCGCAATCCATTATAGAATTGTATGAACAATTCCTGTAGATAACAGTCATCGTCATGAGCCCAATTTGGACGTGCTTTTGATAGTAAGTCCTGTAGCTCCAAACCAAAGACCTTGTGATATTCTTTTGGTTTCTGTGTTCTTTTCTTGAAGCTTACCCATGGATCTTCTCTAACGATTGATCCGAATAGGTATGCGGCACATTCGACCAATTGATCATAGGTGCCGTATAATCCGTAAGCTGCTCTCCATTGGTTGAGGGCTACTTTTCCACCTTTATTCAACCAACAGATCAAATACGGCAGAGCTTCTTCTTTTGTCCAGCCACTGCAATTGACTTCGTCGACAAAAGCTTTATACCTATCCTTCCATGGGTCATTAGAATCGTATGGAGGGGGTATCCGTGCCTGTCTACGTGCCGGATTATTACATCCGCGTAGTCTATCTGCTTCTCGCATGCTCCAGTTCATGACTTCCATGCCATCCGCTCCCTTTCGGTAGCAGTCAATGCCAAGGTTTTGGATACATTGGCTCCTATCAAAGATGGTTTGCATCCCTGCAGGCATGGAAGTTCTTCTATTTGGCTTCCTGCCATCTCCTCCTGATCCTGATCCTCCCGATCCGGATCCACCTGGGCCACCTGGGGGGTTCCCTCCTGGTGGACCATTATTGTGATAGTTTCCGGATGAGCCGCCAGGGCATCCACCATTATAACTGGCATTTCCAGAAGACGCATACCTAGGGTAAGAATTATTTTGATTCCATCCCTGGTTATAGTTATTACCATTTTGATAATTACCACTTCCTGATGGATTATGATTATATCTATATCCATAGGAAGATGCTCTTGGTTGATACATTCCGCCATTAACGTTGTTTTGTGGCGGGTTCGGTCTTGGAAAACGTCCATCAGTAGGACCATTACCTGGAACCGAAGATGGGTTCGGTAATCTTGGACCTGCTGGTGTACTATGTCCAGGTTGGGGGAAATATGAAGGTGGTGTCAACATATGCCTCGTAGGACCCGGTACTCTTGGTTGTGCTACGGGTGTATTATTGTTGGTTCCGGCAGCACTATCGCGAGTCGTTTTAGTTTTGTGACTCAGGTCTGGTATTGGTGGTGCCGGACCTATTGTATCCAGCGATGGAGTTGCTGGTGTAGGTGCGGTTCCACTATCTGCGGCATTATCCGGTTTCGTATAGACTCTGGATACTACATTCTTAGTAGCCCCATCGTTAACGAAAGGGTTGTATCCAGTTGGAGTTGTCTTCCCCAACATTTTAGACACCACAGCTGGATCTATATTACCTATAGTCAACTGGGCGGCTTCTACGTACCTATCTAAGGTTATTGCAGTAGTCTGCATCTCCTGAAGCTCATTCCTGAGTTTCTGTCTATCTTCTTCCAGTTGTTCATTGTAAGCTATAATGCCTACCCGGATAGCTTCATTGTCTTCAGCTTGTTTAGTACACTGAAGTTTCAATTCCTCCAACTCGTTTTGATAGTGGCATATTTCGGATTCGAATTTTGCCTTATCATGACTTAGTTGGTCGCTCGTATCTATGTATGTTTGGATACGAATGTGTCTATTGTCATACTCCTTATTGAATGACTCTCTCATTTCCTGGAGTTTTCGTTCTTCATTCTCGAGTTCTTTCATGTACTCACTCCTTCTGGCTTCGAATTCCTTCCGCATGCCAGTTAGGTCCTCTTCTAGCTGAAGTTTTTCATGGAATACTTCATCTTTAGCTTTGACCAAGATATTTAGATTCTCGTTCAAAGTTACGTAAGTTTCATTTTTAAATTCTTCACCTTCCGGTACCGCATAGGTTAAGTCACCATCTATAGCGCTATAATCTAATATTGGTAGTCCGGGTCTGGGTAATCTGGCGCTGGATGTTCTGGGTTGGTACTACCACCAACTTCGAACATCGAATTAGATAGCTCGTCAACAAGTGATTGTTGGCTCATTAACTTACCCTGTCTCTGTATGGACTGTTCACGTCGTACAGAGTCTGGTAGATTCTCCTCACTATCATTATAGTGGGGTTCGGGATCTCTCCAAGATGTAGATTCCGCATCTTGGGAGTTCGAATGGTTTTGGAGCACTAATGATCCATTGCCATTCTCCTGGGCAATCAGTTGCCCTACTGGGTTAGCTTCCCTAAGGTTATCTAACCCATGTACCAGCCGTTTGGACGTTATGACGTCCGGGCTATACACTAGAATTAACTGGTCACGGCACCAGTGTAAGGGTTTGTGGCCTTACGGATCTGGGGGGTTCGGGTCTTATGATTCGAAAGAAGGAGTAAGACGGTAATTCAAGTGTATGCCAACGGTTAGTTTATTTCTTAGTGTACACTCACGGCTGCCGGATGGTATAGAATAAGCAGCTAAGATGGATGGAGAAATGATCTACATGGTGCGGAGGCCTGGAGGGCCTCTGACGTAGCGGCTGAGCCCTGGGCTTTATATAAGGACCCAGGTGTTCGTCGTCAGATGTCCCCACAGACCCGGATCAGTGCTGCCACCTATCCGGAACCTGAGGAACGTCCGACGACTCGACTCACCCGCCACGTCAGACGGTACCCAACTCTACGGTTAGACAATGCATACCTCTACAATTATAAAGACAAAAAAAAAAATCAGCCTTTTTCATAAAAAAAATACATAATGATATGGTGATTTTTATCATAGATTTTGATCTAGAAGGAATTTTCCATTTGTTTTCAATTTTGGGTTTCTGGTGAAAATCCCAAAACATTGGCATAAAAATCTGCAAATTCAAATTATTGGAATGGTTGGCAACCAGGAACAGGCATAGGCAAAAATGATTTCCTATGCTTACCCAGCTCGCTGGGAATAAACAGAAGAAAGGGAGAAAAATCTATGTTCAAAGGGGGTTCTGACATAACTACTAGGAATATCTAAGCCAATGATGTCTCATTTTATAGATCTTGAGATGACCTTTGATAATGAATTTCCCTGCAGAGGGATGTTTTTGCTTGCCTGGTCAAAAATGAGATTGGCAAGTATAGGTTCGCACTCCCAATAGAACTCATTGTAGATCAGCCAAACAGGTGTATGGCATAAATATAGTTTAACAGAAGATGACCCATTTTCGTGACCTGACCTTTGACCTACTGACCTAATTAATCTCAAAATATGACCGTTATGTTAAACACATGTTTTTACACTGGTTCAGCTATTGGTACAAGAATAGTATAGGTTCCCTAGGATTTGTTACTCCATAGAGTCCTATAGTGCAAGCCACCCCCCCCCCTCTACCCCCCCTTAAAAGTAGGCTACCTTTTGTGTTCAGGTTACATGGACGTAAATGCTGCCCTCTCGTGAGTCATATGGTATTCAGGCCTGCACTGAAGGTGATCTGGGTGCTGATTGGCTTAGAAATCATATGCAAGAAATATTGGTAAAATTATGAAAAAAATCACAAGTGACCCCAAATAGTTCCTAAATGGAACAGTAGATGAGTTTTTATATTTTGCCAAGGTTTGGTGATTTTATCAGGTCTGCAAATGTTCATCTGGCCAATGGAGGTTTTGAGGCCCAAAATAGGGTAGAATGGCACTTGCTGTACGTATCGCTCCCTTAGTTAAGATTTTCAGGGTTAAGCCTATCCTATATTCTAACACATTGTGTGTGAGAGATGGTTTAATCTTGCTACGGTCGAAAATATTACCAACGAACATTACGGGGGGCTGTTTTTATGTGTTATGCTATATAGAAACATAGAGGAAATGGAATTAGTTCCACGTAACCTATAGGATGATTGGACATTTGACCTGCCTATTTCAAATGCCCTCTTAATGTCATTTTTCTGTTACAGCAAGGATGGTTTTACAGGAATTTGGCCAAATTAGTCACAGAAATGGTGTGTAAATAAAAAAAATAGGAAAACCTTGCTTGCGGAGGTAGGGTAATTCACTAAATATTGCAGTTTCTATGAATCTCCCAAAACATAACTTTTTCTGGTCATAAACCACCTACAGGGTGAAATTTTCAGCAGAAAATGACATTTTAGCCTCATTTTAATCTTCCTAGGGTTATTGATGCACAGATATCCATGTAGGGCCTACCATAGGGTCCATTGGAAGTTGGTCGGGTTTGCGGTGTTTCGTCAAAGTTTCAGTGAGAGCGCAACTATCTAATTAACCAGTAGTAATTTATCCCCCAGTGCAAATATTAGTACAATATTGATAACAGGTATTCTTGATGCATGTAACAGAAAAGGCATGCCTTAAAAAATGATCCCCTGGTAAGATATGATCTGTAAAAAGTGGGATTAATTATAGGCCTAATATTAATCATTTTTCACCAGTTTTATCATGTTTTTCATGATTTTGTGAGTTTTTCTGGCAAGATCCTAACAATATTTTGCAAAATCAATGCCCCCTTCATCATCAGGTGACTGAATTCACTGCAAATATGCAATTTGACAGCTCTAGAACTGCTGCTTGTGCAGTGCATAGATCTTTGATGATAAAAGTTGCTGCTCGGAAATCACATTGAAAACTGGTAGGAATTTCAGTGTGAATTGCACACATCAATCCCCTCATATCATAACATTGAGAAAGGCTGTTGCCACCAAACTTTAGGATTTTATAGGACAGACCCTAAGGTTTGATAGGAAAAACATTTTAGTTTTATCTGAAGACCCTACCCCTAATTAAGGTTACATGGACGTAAATGCTGCCCTCTGGTGAGTCATATGGTATTCAGGCCTGCACTGAAGGTGATCTGGGTGCTGATTGGCTTAGAAATCATATGCAAGAAATATTGGTAAAATTATGAAAAAAATCACAAGTGACCCCAAATAGTTCCTATATGGAACAGTAGATGAGTTTTTATATTTTGCCAAGGTTTGGTGATTTTATCAGGTCTGCAAATGTTCATCTGGCCAATGGAGGTTTTGAGGCCCAAAATAGGGTAGAATGGCACTTGCTGTACGTATCGCTCCCTTAGTTAAGATTTTCAGGGTTAAGCCTATCCTATATTCTAACACATTGTGTGTGAGAGATGGTTTAATCTTGCTACGGTCGAAAATATTACCAACGAACATTACGGGGGGCTGTTTTTATGTGTTATGCTATATAGAAACATAGAGGAAATGGAATTAGTTCCACGTAACCTTCAGTAAGGGGGTTTATGGAGATGTCAGGAATCTTTATCAGAGTGATATCAAATGGAAACAAGGGGCCACCTATACCAAAAACTCCTGCTGAACCCAAAATTTGTGGTCTTGATTCTCAAAATTTGGCCAAAGGTACCTAAAAATGAGGTTTGATGATGAGAATATTTTAAAAATGTAAAAAAGTTATATTGAAACTCTGCACATCCCTCATATTTGACTGGCATATCTGTGATATTACCTAGCACCAGTGTATCTTTTGAATATGCTCACCTTACAAGGTACCCTCTGTGCCTATCTCTTAAACTGTTTATTACCTATCCTCCTTGCTACCCATCCTCTTCAATACCTATCCCTCAAGCTCACCTTATAGCTTTCCTACCTATCACAGCTTGATCAGCTGGGATAGCTCACATCCAACCTTCATTATGATCTCTTAGTCAACCTATCCCCTAAAGAACAAATCCAACAGTCTACCTCAAGCATACATCTACTGATCACTCATGCTATATATCCTTGAGGTTACCTATCCTTCAGGCTGCCTCCTTCATGGTATATAAGCCTCAGTCTACCTAACCAGCTATCTATGTATCTCTCACCTTGTATTCTATTCTTTCTACCTTTATAGTAGCTCTTATAGTCTATGCCTTGTGAAATATACCTATCGCTCATTGTACCTATCCTCAAGTCTGTATATCACTCATGTTTACTTTACATATCCCTCAGCTCATTGAATTATCATGCTTTTCTAAAATGCCTCACTATGGCTATCATTAGACTAGCTAGCTTCTTATCCTACATGTATGTTGTTTATTCCCCTCTTCCTATCCTCCATGCTGCATATCACTCATGCTATCCCACTTGACAACAAAACATTTTTAAGGTTAAAAAACTCAAGGATATATAGCATGAGGGCTAGGTATTGAAGAGGATGGGTAGCAAGGAGGATAGGTAGCATGTGTAATAAACAGTTTAAGAGATAGGCATAGAGAGTACTGTGTGAAGTGAGCATATTCAAAAGATACATTGGTGCTAGGTAATATCACAGATGTGCCAGTCAAACATGAGGGATGTGAAGAGTTGGGGGATAGTCACCATGAGGGACAGGTAAAGTGAATGATAGGCAGATTGAGGATAGGTAGACTAATGGTAAGAATGTACAGAGAAAATTAGGTACAAAGGTGAGGGGTAAACTGTAATCCTTTAAGCCATTTGAGGGAAAACCTAATTAAACTCTAGATGTTTCAAGGGATAGGTAGTATGAGTGATAGGTAGACTAAGGGATAGGCAGTATGTGGGAGAGGCAGAGCCATACACAGGCAGAGTACTTGTCAGGTTGAGATAGGCAGACATTGGGATATGTAGATTGAGGTATTGACTTTGATTAGCATGTTGCATCTATAAAAAGTTCCAATCATTTTCAACATAACTTTTGTACATTTTTAAAATATTCTCACCGTCAAACCTCCTTTTTAGGTACTTTTGGTCAAATTCTGAGAATCAAGATCACAAATCTTGGATTCTGCAGGATTTTTTGGTAAAGGTGGCCCCTTGTTTCCATTTGATATCACTCTGATGAAGATTCCTGACATCTCTATAAACCCCCTTATCCTACATAGGACTCAATACTGAACACAAAAGGGAGCCTACTTTTAAGGGGGGGATAGAGGGGGAAGGGGGTTGTTACACTGTGTTCATAGTTAAAGCTCTGAGTTTCACCTCCTATCTATTGAAGCTTCTTGATTGGTAGTAGCATTCTTCAATAAAGATACCTTTGATATTAGGATTTGATTAATTAATTTGAATTAGAAATAAATAAATATTCCTTTTTTATTTTTATTTTATTACACCTGTGGGGTGTTTCAGAAGCCGGACATAATAATGAACATTAAATATCTGTTTCTAAAACTGCAGGCCTCTAAACTTACAACTGCAACCGTTATTATGTCTCTTCAGTCATATCTCAGTTGTAGACTATAACTTTAGGTGTTTCACAACAAGATACAACTGAAGTTATAACTACAGTCATAAATACTTACAACCGGTCTGCAACCGTTGGCAGCTGTTTCTAGAGGCTGATCTGTGTGGACCTATTTCAACCACATCAAACAAGAAATATTTATTCAGAGGAAAAAAAAGGGTTCTATCTTTTTTGCATGGTAAGGATATATCATATATCAATTTTTGTTGAAATATATATCCTTTTAGACCTTGAAATGGAGTAAATTCAAAATTTCCACCTATGGTACATAAGAGGTCACTCTTAAGTCAGTCATGACTTTTACAGTCTACAACAGGTCACCGCTATAGCGCAGTGACTGTAGTGTAATGTTAAAGTAGGTGATCTACACTGCAAAAATGGTGTTTAGATCCTAAACATAATTCTAAAAAATTCTTGTCCCATTTTCTGAACACAATATCATCCTAAACACATGAAAAGTGTTTAGAGAAATGACATGTTCAGCTATTTAATGTATTTATGCTATAAAGTGTCTAGGTTTATACTAGTTTTTGTCTGATTTGAAGAATTTTGCAAAATAATGCCTTCCATAGATTTGCTTCTCTATGCATACTATGATATTGTATTTGTGGATTGGCTTATGAATGAATTTAGGTTGAGGACCCTATGCATCATTCATGCCCACTCTCTGAAGGGGATCGATGCACCTTCATCTACAGGGACAGCTATATTGTCCAAGTATTTCATCTCTACTGTATTGAACCCATATCACCTCAGTGCCAGGGCCCCATTGTAAAATACAACAGGCACACAGAAAGGATTTTACCTTAATTCACAAAATGGGTGTCCGAGCACTAGAACTTTGCTTCCCCCTGGTGCACTAGTAGCAATGCCATAGGGTGTAACTACATAGCCTCTTATTGTTAATGTAATATACATACTCTATTAGGTAAAACTGTGATTTAGGAGAATACTGCAATATATTGTAACCAAGCAATAACAGATGACTGCAAGCAGAAGGTCAACTATAGATTAGAGCTGACACCTGGTGTATATTTTTATGTCTAAACACCAAGAAATATTAGTGTTTAAAAGCTAACGCCTAGTTTTCTGTCTGTTTACAGTCTGCACATGTAAATATGTTTAATGTAACTGTTTAGGTGTTTAGAATTTAAATATTTTAATCCTAAACACATTGTTGGCTAAACACCTATTGAACCAAAATGTTTAGATTTTAAACATGTTTAGACCTAAACACCATTTTTGCAGTGTAGTACAGTTGTAGCTAAACTTACAGCTACAGCTAAACTTATAACTACATATAACTCTATATTTTTAGCCCCCTGTGCTATAGTGCCCAACAGTGGCCTGAGGCCTGTTTCACAAGGACCAAGTACAAGTAAGATTGGTGTACAAGCAAGATCACTCCTATGGTCATCCTAAGATTGAAGCTAGGCTTCTTAGGCTTAGGGGAAGTGTTTCAAAAGTAAATGGGGAGTGAAACTTACTAGTAAAGGGTCAATATAAGAGTGACTTATAACCAACATAAAGTAGCTGATTTATGGGGAAGGTTGATGGTACACATAAATGTGAAAAATCCTATCAACAAGTGGAATCCCACAAAACTTTCTAATGCATGAAGTCAGGCATATATAAAATAGAAATTCCCCTTTTTAATACCATTTTCTATCATGGAATTATTAAGTAAAGCCATATTCTGCACCTAGGTGATCAATCTTCCTAGCTGGATAATTGGCCTGTGAGTGACATTACAACTGATCTTGATTACTGCCCTATGTCTAATTGACTATGGTGTCTAAAGGACCAGTCTTATGTTCCAATAGGAGTAACAGCTTGTTTTGAAACACTTGTAGTAATTCCCAAATGACTGATATTAAGTGGTTACTCATAGAGTGGAAAGATTGATCTTAAATAAAGAATGATTGTAAAACAGGTCTCTAATCGCATCGTGCCGGGTATGAGTGGTCCAATATATCTGCCTCAGGTGACTCAGATGGATTTCTCTCTGAAATATGAGGTAAGAGGGGGGTTCCCCATGTTATACACTGCTTTCCTGCCATCTGTGATTGAAATTGTAACTTACAACTAGAGTTATAGTGGAAGTTACAGTCTACAACTGGTTTAGTCATAAGTCAGGACTTACAACCACTGTCTGTTTCACAACAACTTTAGCTATAGCACTGATTTTAGGTTATAAACTCAGTAAGATAATAATCATCGTTCAGAAACACCTGCAGTTTTAAGCCTATGATCACTATTAAAACTGCAATAATATCTCCCTACAACTGGATGTAGACATTATTGCCTTCTGAAACACCCTATACGCATATCTGTAATCCTGACATTCTAAGCTTTAATTTGGTATATAGCATGTTTTGTTTTTTTATGGTGATGGGTCCATCTTGAAAAACAGCTCCTAGTCATCCATGCTGCAGCAGTAATGCTTCTAATGTGTCTAATGAGGTTTGCTGCAGGGAGGGGATGTCACTGTGGCAGGGATCACCCATTAATACAATGGTCGATCTGTTAGATCAGTGCATGCCAATCAAGGCTGCAGTAAAAGCCAGACAACCAAATCGGATGAATGTAGTCTGAGTTCTCGACCTCCTTCACATGACAAGCTTTCACGTCTTACCTGTCTGTGATTCCTTTCTATAATCTATTTCAGGAACTGTTTCCCTGTCTGACAGTTGAGTATCTTATGATAAATATAATGGAAATATGTTTTGTAGTACATAATGAAATATGATATTTACTAGTTTGATTTCTTGTGTTGACATTTTGAATTGAAGAAATTGAAATGGTATGGCTATATGTCTCGCCACTATGATGCAAATCTGAATGTGAAGGTTTCTGACCGGTTTCTGACCATGAGGTTTCTGACCAGACATGAAGGTGCAGGAAACCTCTAAATTCCATAAGGAATTGAAAGAATAAGTATTTCTGCACATGTTTCAAGTAAAAATATACCTTAAATATCCTCTATAACTATATATATAAGGCATCAGTGCCTTCTGTTTGAAGCCTTCTCCTCTACATGAAGGTTTCTTACCAGTACATTTCATCAGTTCACAGATCCCAATAGGAACAACATAAACTCATACTTTCAAATAGATATGAAAGGAAACATATTCTTCTAACTATGGAAATATTAATTCAATCTTATCTCTTCTTCTTTCATGTCTGTCTTTCTTGTTGTACGTATGGAAAAAAAGACTAAAAAAAATTTTTACAGTTCCTTGATTTCCAGTTATCATCACATGCTCCCCCTTTGTGGTATGAGGGCAAAAGTATATATCCCCTAGAGATAAATGTCTCAGGTAACCCCTCAGCTCACATGTCACAGGAACCAAAAGTCTGCGGGTCAGAAACCTTCAAATTCAGAATTCTTCCAATGTGGCTTCGGTCAGAAACCTCCATTAGAAACAAGATCGCCAATTGTGGGAAAAGAATTTTCACAGATGGATGGAGCCAAGATATAATTGAACTTATGTTGACCAAAAAAACTTTACCTTTCTGTGAAAGAATTCAAACTACAGGTCAATATTATTATATTTTGATAACTGCCGGTCAGAAACCTCCATGGTCAGAAACCTTCACCAGAAATAAGAAGGTCAATTGTGCCATTATAAAAGGTGTAGGAAAATATTTCTCATTGAAAAATAGAGTCAAAATAGGATAAAACATATGTTGACTGAACAAACTATACCTTTCTGTCATAGAATTCAAACTACTGATCGATATATTTTTTCCTAACTGCTGGTCAGATACCTCCCCAGTCAGAAACCTTCACTTGTGGCTCCAGTCAGAAACCTTCATCAGAAACAAGATGGCCAATTGTGCCACAAATATAAGGGGTGGCAAGAAATTTTCCAATCTACAATAAAGTCAGGATAGGGTCAATTCTATTTTGACTGAAAAAAACTACGCCTTTCTGTGATGGAATTCAAACTACAGGTCAATATGTTTTTATAACTGCCAGTCAGAAACCTCCCCGGTGAGAAACCTCCATCAAGAATAAGATAAGCATGTACTCTGAATTCCATCAGAGGAAGGTTTATCTTTCACAGGTATTTAGGTGTACAGACACAATGCTACAATCTTCCAGTGAAGTTCCCTTTTGCACAGTGTCTATTTATGGAACAATAGGGTATTAATTGTCCAAGAGATGGAGGTTTCTGACCGGCTGACATGAAATCCCATTTTTCCTGTTATCTATTGTATTATATCACAGGGTTTTAGCAAAGAAATTACAAAAGGCTGTGTTTAACACCTATTTCTGTCAAAAAGATTAGTTAAATAATAGTGGTAGCCATGCTATTGGGTATTTCTACTTCTTTCTATGCAAAAACTAATGAAGGTTTCTGACCGGCTTGAATGGCCAGAGTTAAATCTGTTTACTGCTGCCATAGTTATATCATTTAACTATTCTTGTTGATAGAAATAGATGGAGTTTACCATCCTTGAATGGATTTTGTCAACTGGAGACTCAGAATTATTTATATTTCTTTTTTTTTTTAGAATTCAGTTTGTTGTCTATTAATAAGGACATGAAAGTAAAAAGTTGATAGAAAATAGTGAGGTATCAGTACTTCTGCCTGCCTACTGCCATATCTTTGAAAAAAAATGGTCAAAAAGTGTACATTGGGTAAGGTAATACATGCACAGACTTAAATCATCTAAAAATATATATACTTTTCTCTGACAGAATTCAAACTACAGCCAAATATAGCAGCCGGTCAGAAACTGGTCAGAAACCTCCGGTCAGAAACCTTCATTTTGCATTTGCATCTCTTATATGAATCAGAGCCTATATACATTAGTAGATACAATGCAATCGCCTAAAAAATGGGAAACTGCACTCCTCGAAAAGTGTACATAGTTCTAGAGGTGGATATCATTTCCTTTGGAGGACTGTACTTGTAGGCCCATGTTGATGGAAGGTTGGCATTTGGGTGATCTCTCCTGCAATAAAGGATCCCTTCCCCCTCTCTAGACAAGTGGCACTCAAAGTAGAGAGGGAACCTTCAATACTGACATTTCCTGTGGGTCCATGCTCATTCTTTCGTGTACATGGACTGTGTAAAGTAAATATTGTTGGGGGGTGAATTAGCTTTAACAACAGAACATCAATGCTAGGACAGAGATGCAAGTAACTATCCAAGGTAAAGAAACGTAGCATTTTCACTGCAAGGAGTGCTGCCCCTCCCCAGCCAACGGGTCCCCACTGAACAAGATCTCGGGAGTTTTCTCAGGAATTTCTTGAGTCCCGACTTTTGAATACAGCAAGAATAGAGAACGTGATTTTCCCCGGATATTTGGACAAATCTCAACTTCTTGAGAAAAAAAAATGAGTCTAGATCTCAAGATTTTCCCAGGAATTTCTTGGGAAAGACTCGGGATGTTCCCAGGAAAGACTCGGGATATTCCCAGGAACTGGACATGTTTTCTTTCCTGCAGTATAAGATGTTCTGACATGTCCAAATTCTCAGGGAAAATCATGTACTCCTTGCCCAAGTTGTGAAAGTTCCCTACTCGAGTCCTGTTCAGTGGGTCCGGGCACCATGGCCCGTTAAAGGGTACATTATTGGGACAACCACCAGGGGAGCTACACTGAAAACCTGGAAGATCCGAAACTAGTCAGCGGTGACCACTTTAGGTCCTCAAGTTGACGATACCTAAAACTACAACTTTAGGTAGTCAAAATGACGACTTTAGGTCATCATCCTGACAACCTAAGTCATCAGTATGACAACTCTGTACTGTCAGTATTGTCATACTGACGACTCAGGTCGTCAGGATGACGACCTAAAGTCATCATTTTGACTACCTAAAGCTGTAGTTTCAGGTATCGTCAACTGGAGGACCTAAAGTCATCACCGCTGACTAGTTTAGGATTTTCCAGGTTTTCAGTGTACCGACATGTGACCTTGTCACTGAGCAGTCCGACACCTAATGGAACATTAAGTAACTAACACCTTAGCTGTGAGTAGCGGCTTATGTGGATGGGCTACTGCTTACTTTGCCCTAATCTACTCAAGGTTTATAATAATATTAATTCCCAAGCAGTTACGCACTGGCCTTGAATTCCTCCTAGACATGCTACCTTTCTCCTATAATTGTCCAATACTTCTCTGAGTTGCTCGTCTGATACTCTACGTCTCCTAGTGACCATATTTAGGACAGCAGCATTAGGTGACATACAGAGAATAAAATTGCCTCAAACTGCCAATCATACACATCCTTCCTGCTACCTCTAGTGTCCCCATGTCCTCCAATCACAGGACCTCTTACTGGAGGCTCAGGTAGCCTACCCCTGAAGGTTTGAATCTGATTAGGTAATGGTCGGCATTGAGGGGAGATGGAGGACACATAGGATGACACTTTTGCTGGATAACTAATCAATGAAAGACTAAGTCAATCTCAATAGTACATACCTTGGTGCTTATAGAATCGTCTTAATGACAGTTTTCTCAAAGGAAAATATTACAAGTAGAAAATCATCAGAAACACACAGGAGTGCCTACTATGGACAGGATGCTTAGCTCAAACGCATGTACAGCAACAATGTCATTAGCATCTTGCCACTGTATTATTCTAAGCTGATTTTGAGTGAAACCAATCTCTAATGCTCTAATAGAACTGTATTTTCTTTCCAACAATAAGTTGCAGTGAAATGTAATAAGTACATGAATGGCATTGGTCATTCCAAAATACCTGTTTTACAAAGAAAAGAATGATGGATTTAAATCTAATCTTCACAGTATCCGTTGGTCGGAGCAATTTCTTTCCAAGTATTAAATTTAAATTGTGATTTAAATACCCACAAATGTTGTGATTTTTCTTTTTCATTTTCATTCTCCAATCGCTACATATGTAATCATATCCAAGTATCATTACATTTGTGATCATATCCAAGTAATATTGCAATAGCCCTTCAGTCTGTCCAAAATCAATTAATTTAAGTGTGGCCTTTTGACCAGAGTCATCAAGTAATGGCATAGGAGATGGTGAAAACTGTGATTAAATCTTTGGTATCCATCTGAGCACCGGGGAGTGTTTTTCCCTTTCTCTTTTTCATTTGTGCACATCAGGATCATCTTCATGATATCAATTCAATTTGTGTTGTCGCCAGAAATCTTGGCTCATACTAGGCATCCTTTATTCTTGTGGTGTCTCATAAAATCCCAATATAAAGCTATCCAATGCACTATGATAGTGTTTAATACACAATTATGATTATTAACATGATCCAAGTTGATTCAAGTCCAATATATACTTGGCCAAACAACGACATGAGACAATAAGGACCCCCATACAATCCTGTGTGTGATAGAAATCGTTGATTTGTCAAATATATTGACCTGCAGAGGGTCGATGATGCATACATTCTTGTATATGGCTATCATTGTGATATAGCTATAGCCAGATCTCAAACTGATTATTTGTATGTGCGCGGCCATGTTAGTTCTGTCCACGGAATCTATCGGGAGATCATGTAGGTACCAGCCTTGCAATTATGATGAGATGTCAGGAACAGATGAGGTCGTGAGACCAGGTCCGGAAGTCGCTGATGTCAGCTTGCACATGCCACTCCCGGGAACCAGTCCGGTCCAGAGTCAGTGCTATACTGGCACATCATATTGGAAATCTAGTCTTAATGGACAGATGGAGTACTTATGCTATTGGATGGCTTTCATAAAGTCTAGAGCTATGATTCAGAGAACTAGCTGTTGGGATAGAAGGTCTAGATAACTTAGTGGGTACAAACCTGCTAGAGGCACAAGTCCTGTGTTTTGTAAAGTGTGTATGCATACATTACACACAAACTCTTAGAAAATTATCGCATTTAATAATCTTAGCTTTCTTCAACCCGGAAATTAGATTTGAATTCAATGCATTCTATTCAGTTCAGTTTACTTCATTCAATTTTATCTTACCTTGATTAAATTAGACCTTGATATCATGCTAAATAAGCTTAGACTAGACATAGACCTTAGGCCAAAGACAAAAAGAAGTTGTGTTTCCAGTTACATGCTTCAAATATCTAGGGTCGGTAGGTCGGACTTCTTTTTTTTTATGTTAAAACTATGAAAAACATGAGAAAGAAGAAAAAAGATATGCACGTTAAGCTCTGACTCAGGACCAATAGAATTATTGATGAAAATCTATGAAAAATATGAAAAAGAAATGTTGAAAATTGATGAAAATATGAAAATCTTCCTAAAAATATCTTACCTCTTGAGAAACCATGGCCTATAAGGAAGACAGTTAGTGCATGTGATAGCAAGGCGTGAAGCTAAAGACCTTGTTTTATACACCATCTTGGCCCTACGTATGCTTCTTTTTCGTTATACTCTGGCAAATTCACGAGGAAGAAATGAGGAAGCAGTTGAAGGATTCCATTTGAATTTGTCTTCATTTAATTGTCCTCATTTCAGTTTTTGAATGAAATGTCTTTGGAATTGGTCCATCCAATTGCAGTAGCCAGGCTGGGCATTGTTGATTGCAAAATCCTTTAAATGGGATTTCTACTGGATATTGTTCATTTTGATAGCATCTGCGAATTACCGGCAACGAGGGACAAAAGAAATGTAATGTGGACAAAATGGTGCATGTGTCATACTAGTAATTGTGCATGATCAAGTTGTCATATGAGAAATATCATATGACTAGTGGTATATAGTGTAAATACATCAAGCTCTCATAAATTGTGTTAATTCCAGTTATCACTGGTTTATTCAGCTTTAGGCAACATGTAAGAAATATCAATCACACATATGTTAATGTGCAGGTAATTTCCACATACAGTAAATATACAATTGTTCATAAAGTATAATGTTCTGTTCCACTCCACCTGTGAGATAATAATAATAATACAATGTCCAGTATACGTCTAGGTGGGTTCCCACACCTAGCTCCTGACCTGCTGCTTAGAGGAATAATATAATAATGTTCAACTTTACCCTCTGTTAAATGCTCCAGAAACGGGGCTGCTGGCCTTACGGCAGAGCTGGCCCCTACACTCCTCCCTACCTACGGGGGGTAGCTTATACCGGCTGACAGGGACAGGGACAGATGGCATACCGCCATGGACTCACAGCCAGAGCTGGCCCCTACATGCTAATGAACTGACGCCGTTGGGTGTCGGGATGAAGCCGGGGAATTCCCTTGTCTGACCAACTATAGTAATTAGACTTGTTCAATTAATCACAATACATGGTCTACAGCATCAAGTCTGACTGATTAGAGATTTCACTCTTAAAAAAAGAATTCAATTGCTTATTTTCTTTATCTGAGGTGCATATATTTAATGTGAATCCAATTTAACTATGTAAAATTTTCAAGTGGTGGACTTAGATATTACCCTCCCCTTCTGAGTCCTGGATCTGCCATTGGATGAATTGCTGATTTTGACAAGGGGTGACTTGACGTCTGTTCACAATGAATAATTAGACTAAACTTGAATTTTATTAGTTGATATCTGGCCATTGAACAGTTTATAAAGGAGAAAATAGCTGTCCCTATTTTGGTTCAAAATTGAGATAGGGATGCAGGATCCTTAGCAGATGGGATGCCAAGGACAGCAATCTAGTGTCTCGGTAGGTCTGTAACCGCTTGTTTATCCTTGTAACTGGTTGTGTAAAGCAGAGAGCAGCAGTCTAGATACTGTACTGTCTAACAATGAATCAGTCAATGAGGTTCTATATATTTCCAGAGTCACGCTTATCAGGTACCTATACCTAGCTTTGATCAAAGATGATGATAGTATTTCAGTGCACAGAGGCTTATGGCACTCTAACGGCCTCTTACAGATTACTGATGCACACTATTTATGTCAGTTTAGGTGGATGTTGATTGAGAATTTTTCACTATGGTCACTCATGTGTGGAAGTTTACACTTCGAGGCATCTGTGACAATAACTCTTAGGTCAGAATAACTCTATCAATAATAGTGATATAATGTCTCTAATACATGTCACATAAAGAACTTATAAGGGGGTGAAGTTGGTATAAAGATTTTAGCCATTGGTCAAATGGTCCCTGATTTGTGGGTCAGAATGTCAATGTGGACTGGGTTTTCGTCACAGACGCCTCAACTACATGTTATAATGTTGCTAATTTATTTAAGTATCCATTTGTGTTTCTTACATGTCATATCATCCAACACAGCCTGCTTATCAATTCTGACAAGCATTGGTAGGCTGTGGGCCTGCAGTGTAGCATTTTGAGTACCATTTCTCATATAGGGGGTTTTCGTCACAGACGCCTCACGATTTTGTTTGTTGCAAAGTCAGACTCATCTGGTGTAACCCAGTGGACGTCAATTACTTGGGGGAGCCTTGTTTTTGTCAAATAAGTGTTACATCTGGTTGTTTATCAAAGATTTTCTGAAGATTCTCTGCAGACTTTGACAAATTTTGCCATCAAAGTTTAGGAATCTGATCAAATTTCTTTCGCAGTCCAAAGATTATACCCCCTAGTACTTGCTGATGTGGTTAGATTTGGTTAATTTGGTCTCATTTTGATGAAAACAGTATAGCTTGATTGAATTAGCAAGCCTCTTGGACTTGGCAGGTGCCTGCCATGTTGATTTTGGGCGATATTTGATACAGACTCATATTCGTGAGGCGTCTGTGACGAAAACTCCTGTTGAACAAAATTCTCTCTGGTGAGCACCATATGCTGCCCTAAGGTCAAAAATGGATTGAAATGTGCAGAAATGATGTGCCCCAAATATTTTAGGGCATTTGCTACTTGTTTTGTTGATTTTATTCAAGAGTTTGTGGGTCTAAAATTCCTACCTGTACATGAAATGAGGGTATTCAATTGACTTTTCTGTGGTTGATATGATGTTTTGTACTCCTATTCATCAATTGTGTGTGTTATAATTAGAATCCCATTACTTATTTGGCCACAACAAGCACCAAAGTGCAGAAATGAGTTTTCGTCACAGACGCCTCCGACGGAAATGAAATTCTGGTTTTGTAATCTTGCAAAGCCTCATCTATACTATATTTATTCTTGGTAAACTATGATACATTATTATTCAATGTCCTGACCTAAAATAATTACATTTCCAGCATATTTATCTAAATTTATTGCATTTTTAGTTTTCATCCCCTTTTGGGGGCCCCTTTACCTGTGTGTAATTTGGATTTTCCTCATTTTTTTCCATCTCGGCAGACATTCAACACTCAAGGGTACAAAATTGGTTTTAGTGAGGCCATTACTGTTTTATTTTCCCCAAACTAGACATAATGAGGATTAGTTAAAGCAATTCTGGAGCTAACCAGGGCATTATTGACAGAACTGCAGTAAAGTTAGTGATTTGAAGACAAAAATATCCAATTTTTCAATATTTTGATAATTATGTCTGGGCTCTCACAAATATTTTTTAAAGATACAGTTTTGCATTCTTGTATGCTTAATCCAGTTAGTAATAGGTACTTGCAACCCAAATTCCAAGTTGCTGTGATTGTCCTAACTTGTTTTAGAGCAATCCTACAGTTTTCATCACAGACGCCTCACAAAAAAATTCGCTGATATCCAGTTGGCCATGAATAAAAACTGCAGTTCTTGCAGGAAGCCAGTCCACCAGGGGTTTTCATAAGGCCAAGATGTTGCATTATCAATATAATACACTTTTGTAATGTTATCTTGACTTTTATCTTTCTGTACCGTGTGCACCAGATAATGTGCACTTTTTCTGACATTCACCGATATACAGACTAACCCCCCCCCAAAAAAAAAATTAATCGCTCAGATTTGCACTTGTTGAGGTGGTGCAATAGGCAAGCCAGATGCTCCTAAATACATACCTACATCAATCCTTATTGGAGTATTCGGTTGGTATCATTTTTTATCATTCGCGATAAGTGCATCTCTCGTCTACCCAGTACTCTTAGTACTATGTAGAATTAGATGGGTGATTGGTCTCAGTGCAAAGGGGTCTCGGTCTGGCTAATTTCCAATGAGTGACCCATCACACGAAGACTTCAAATTCCAATGCTATTCCTATGGACATTTTGATATGACTTGAAGAGAGCAGTCGTAGATTGTTAAGAAATACCCTCCACACCTTTACCTTGAATAGAAAGCCACCACCTACAACGCACACCCTGAGGTCACACATATAAGGCCCATTCCTGACTTTAGCTGACCCTATGAGGTGCAGGTTATATGCGGGGTAAGACGAATAGATCTGACATGAAAAAGATGTTAGATATTGGTATTACTAATGATTATCTTTAGCCCTAAAAAGTCATCAGTGGCTTTCATTATCACTACTCTTTACAGTATACACGCTGTGCTTTCTCTGTCCCCTAATTCCCAAAACCATATATAAGTTGACAATGTATTTGACAAACTATACACACTGCTATCCCAGTGCGTACCAAAAACAAGGCAAGTAAATGAGATAACACTGACTTTGTAGTATATAATCTGCATAGAGTCATATAAAATATTCTCATCTCGTAATAAGGTGCAAATGGGATCTCTATAATAGTATAAACAGATACAGTTGACATAAAGCATATGATCATGAGCTTAACATGTAGGTGGCAGACAATGAATTAGTATGTATCTCTGAATGAGAAAGATCTATTGATCATTAGTAGGCCTGTCATTCCACAAATTTGCTGCACGCTTAATGAACTTTGATATGCAAGTCCGGATTGCTAACCTATCAGCACACCTACAGTAATCCCTAATGCAATTCAAATATTTTCTTGATTCATAATGAAATTGAATCGATGTGGTCATGCCAAGAATGCAGAAATTGTTAATTCCAAAATTGGCAGACCTCTAAGGTGGGAATCTGGAATTGAAAATCGAAAGAGATAGACGGAGAAGAAAAGCTCATCAATCAAGGTAATTTCATAATCAACAAAGATGGAGTACTGCAGTCTTTTTGTGCTAATTGGTATTTGAACAGCATAAAGCATGCCAATCACACATTGTCTCAGCAACTTCGGTTACTCCCAACACAAAAGGGCAAAGGTAGAGGGCCTATGGGTGATCAGTTATCACTGTGTGAAGTCATAATTCCAATTTCTGACTTTTTCAATTGTGTGTTTTTTTCTTCTATCAAAGGCATGATACCATTTTCCTAAAAGCAGACATTGTTTTCTGTCTGGTAAAACTAGTTGTATGAAAGGCCATTCCCTTTACGATACCTGTAGTTTGGCAGCAATGAGGATCTGAAAAGAATGATTAATCTATTGCATTAGTCAGTCCTTGTTAAAAAGGTACCTGAATGGGACTGAGTGGGCAGCTATAAGCCTAACTACAAAGTCACGTTTCTCATTCATTAAGCACGAAGAGCGGCTACTCTTTCAGTCTGGCCCTAAAACATCCATATCCAACTATTCCACTTGACTGCACACACAGTATATCACCACCAATCCCTTGAGAGGTTCTTTAGAGTGGTGTTCAGTACATAGAACACCCTTTTTACTTTTCTGCTGTTGCATATGTTATATGGCAAGTCGTTTTCATGCTACTCTAACCTACACTTAGGGATATCAGAAGTGGATGTTTATATAGGTAAAAAGCAGATACGACTGTTTCCATTGATATAGGCAGGTAGATTAACCTTGAGACGCCCCACTTATTGGCAAGAAAAATGTGGCAAGGACCACGAATAGGAGTTGCCACTCCATATTGGGGAACCAGGAACAACACCACATTAAAACTTCCCCAATCTGACCCAAATCAATCCAACCTTTGGTGCTCATGAGAACGGATCCTGTACGGTATTCATTCTAATTATAAGATGCTGGGAGATGAAAGCAGAAGGAGATGTGATCCTGACACTCAAATTGCAACCATTCAATCTACATTGTGAAACGAAATCGTTGAATCTACCTGGGATCCTCGTAATACTGGACAGTGAACCACCTTAATTGTTTGGCAGGAATATCCACCTGTAAGGACATGAAGTAGGCCTATCAAAGTAGGATCAGGAGTTTGGGTCCCTCTGTATGGAAGGGTGATCCATCATCTATGGCTGTTAGTTTTCTAGGACCATGGAGGAGTCTTGGTAACTCCTCCATCCTGGGCATCCTAGATCTACTACTGCCTGATTCAGTCCCCAGGAGGACGTGGGGTCTGGGGCTTACAAGTCCTGTGACAAAGTGCCTGTGTCTGGTGCTTATGAGCCACGTGTCTGGGACACTACCGAATATACATAGAATGTACATCTCTTATATGATGAAAAATATCTTAGTTGAAGTCTGAGCAGGATTCCAGCATATAGATGCGATCAATAAGGTAACAACAGTTCTTTGCATCTTACACTAGGGTAAATCGCCCCTGATTCGACCACCAGGCATGTTTGTAAACCTTAAGCCGACCACCCTTCTATCATATGTTATTTTCACAATTTATGGGTAATGATTGGATACTATGGAAGGTTAAACTATTGTAGTCAATCAGGCACAATCAATTAGTAATTCTATGTTATCTGAAAGAGGTTAGTCAGGGTGGTCGACATAAGGTACCGATATGCCTAGTGGTCGAGTCAGGGACGACTTACCCTATGTTATGTACAAGGTTCTAGACATTTGGATGTGCAAAGCCATATTGACCCAACTTGTAGGCTGGTAGCCCGGGCTGGTACCAGCAGCTAACCATTGTCACCAATGAATATTATATTTTGCAATGGGGGACTGTGATACATTGTAATCAGTACTCATGTGCAGATCATGACAATAATCTGTATTCCTGATTAGCATTGTACGAACAATTTAAGAGGGACAGGCATTTCTCTTATCACTGTCCACTTTCTGCTATTTACAGTACAACTAAACAGTAGCAGCCGTATTCAGTAGAGCAGCTTGGGGAGCAAGATGCTTGGGGTGTCAAGATGCTGCTGAATGACTATGTCATACTCAAGTGAGCAGGTGACTTAATGTTTGTCACTGGTTGATGGAATTTGATCTGCCACTTCTCAATAATTATTCCCAATATCAACAATATTGAATCAAAATCAACAGACTCTTTTATATGCGCCTGTGTGTTTTATTCAAATTTTTTCGAGTTTCAACTGAGACTAATCTTCAATAAACACTACATCCAGATGCGACCTACAATGCAACTGGGGAAAGGCAAAGCTACTAAAACAATGTTTGATAAATGCCCAAAAAGGGGGGTTGCTTCCGTGTTTTGGTGTAGTCAAAACTCCATTTAACTGAGATATAAATTGTTTATTTGCAACTACTGTTTCAAGAAAGAATACGTGAGAAATCATAAGTTACGAACCCTAGATGTGATCTGAAATATCATGTTTCCTTTTTTCAATTGTTAATATGACGTTGTTTTCCATTTAGATTTCTGTGTGCAACATTAGAAATCTGATCCTGGAATATTCTTTTGCATGGCCTCGGCTATTCGGCTTTATTATACAGATGATATTAAAGTTGAAGCAAATTTTGCACAAACATCATGTGAACCATATTAACTTTAATGTGAAAAAGTGATGACATAGAGCAAACTCATGAATGCAAATACTTCTTTGACTTATTGATTGATAATGATCTTTGAGAAACATATAGACTGTGGGCCACTGTAGACCCCCCTGCACCCCCTCAGGATATTTTCAGAAACCTGACCCTATGAGCTATTGAAATCCGCTTGTCTTCACTTTGTTCATGGGTGGGTGTGGCTGTGAGGTGCTGCTAATCATTACTTTAGTCAAATACTTAGAATCAATGTTTGCTTAATATCTACATTACTATTCCACATAAAAAGCATATTGTTCTGCAGGGATACTATTTACAGTCAAGGCAATCAGCTGATAATGTATATCAGTCATAAAAAACTGTAAAACCCTGCATAAGCTGCCTGATCCCCTGTACAGGCGCCCAAAGTTTGCCTCTATAGTGAAAATACTACTCAAAGTGAGACTTTCAGAATACTAAACAAACCTTATTATATACTCATGAAAGTAGTCAGAAGTATTCATAAGAGACCCTTAGAAGCCATCTGGTTGTGATTACAGCAGTATAACCTGCCATAGCGAAGGGGGTCTGCCTTGGTAAAATACTGATAAGTCAGCTGTTTTACAGGTCTTTTGCTCATTTATAATCCAGTGTTTCTTCTGCCATAATACATCAGAATGAGATCAGATTAGGAGGTGTAGACCAGATTAGGCCCTCTTAGAAACTACCTTTTTACCTAACCCCCCCCCCCAGCTCACTCCCCCTCCCTCCACCCACCACCTTCCCATAAAACCCCATACAATTGCAATACCATAACAATGGTGTGTTATTATATGCAGTGAACATTTTGTATCACCAACCCTCTCCTCTCACAGATATAATGTACTCATTTGACTGGCAAATGGTAAAACTTTCTATAGATCCTCCCCCCCTCCCACACTCTTCAGCACCTAAAACCCCGGAAGAACCACTGCTGCCACGGGGTAGCACCAAGGGGTTACTTAAGGGCAGCAGTACCACATGATGGCCTCCTCATATCAGAGCCAACCAGAACAGGTAGCCTATTATTTCAGGCTGCCATGTTCCATATTCGTCAACTTATCCCTCTTATTTCTTATGCTACAGATATAAACTGGAAACAAAAATGCAACATACCAGATGCTTATCGCATCCATGACAGCATCAAATCAAATTTCTGCTAGAATTCAGACGGACAGTAAATGAAGCAGAGCAGAGAACATGGGGGAAGGAGCATAGCAATTACTAGCAGATGAGTACATCTATAGAAGTAATACCACTTTGTGTGCGCATACAATATGAATGAATCTGCTTCTTTATTCCAAACAATGGAAAATTTGTCAAAGGAAGTCAAATGAATGTGAAATAGAAAACAAATCTGCACAGAGAAAAGAACACTGATCGCTTTGACACATACTGCACAGGTCATGCATGATTTGTCTTCCACATGACATGTATGAAGGCATGTCAAATGAGGTTGACACTCTCACATTTGGTTCGTCAACTCCACTTGACATGCGTAAGGAAGACATGTCACATATTCCTGATCCATGCACCTGAGTGCTAGGTAATACTGTGAGACAATTATGTAAGGGTCAAGAGCAGTCAATAGCTACATGTACCAATGGTTTAATCAAGGCAGGCCTATAATAGAAGGCAGGGGACATCATAGTCCCACAGGCCAGCAACAACAAGGCAATTTCTCCTATCTGCAGAACTTCTACTTGACTGAGGACCTCGATGCAGTCCATAAGACAAGGGCATAGAGGTGTATGGCAATGCCATATGTCTCCATGTACTCTAGATACTGAGATTATAGATTGTGGGCTAGCATACAATCTTTTGATATTTTCACTGACCCACACATAAGGTGTCTAGCCTCTCCTGTTGAAGACTTCAGGATTGCGGGTGTCTTTTTTTTATATTTAATAACAAATGCAAATTTAACAATGAAATAGAATTCACTACCATTCATTGATAGTATTTACAAATCTTAGTGATCTTTTCTTCATGAAAACAAAGTAACACAGATACATCAAATGCCTCAAGTGTTAGTAGTACCTCTTGGTAGTGATTAATCCTGGTACCAAAATGGTAGTTTGCCCCATCTAGTGGAATATCCTAGAACAATTATGTATGTCAAGCCATCACATGTTAAGTGCCTTTGACATGGCTGTGACCCTAATCAACTCACAGATGACATGGCATTTTTTAGGCATGTCAAATCATATGGGGATTACTGTGTGCTACAGTTGTCATGGTGACATATGTGCACATGTCCCAATGACATGTGCTCTCTGTGTCAAATCAAGTTGACATGGGTATACATGTCACTTTGTCAGGAAGACTTTTTTCAGTGTGGGAGTCTGCCCCAGCGTGTCTCAATTATTGAACAAGAACATTTCACTGAAACAATATGGCAGTAGGCCTACCAGCAATGTATATAACATCAGACTCTTTATATGCAGTAAATTTGAGGTTGATGTTTCATAAGAAGACCAATTATCTTGCCCTAACTTAGAGTCTGTTAGGAAACCCAAATAGCAGTCAGGCAATGGGTCATCCACCTAAGGCATATGTAGACCTGCTTCATTTTTCAATAGAAACAAGCTTTATTACCAACAAATAGAGTAAAGGGCTGCTCAGACTGGTCGTAGGAAGATAAGAAGTAGGACGCAATTTTTCGGCCGGAAAATCGGGGATAAAATTGTACAGTGTGACTCAAAAATCTGCCAAAATCTCACAATTTTAAAATCGTGAAAGTTTGGTATGCACAACTTGGGAAATTGTGGAAAAATCGTGTCATAGTCGTGGATTTCCCATCGTAGTCGTAGATATTCTACGACCAGTCTGACCGGCCCTTAAGTAAGAAAACTTCAATGTTTGGCCCATCATATAAGGTGTTGAAGTCTACAACCCTATGTAATAGGCTGATGCTAATCCATAAGTGAGAAAGAGAGGATAGTCTCAACTTAAATTATTTTTGTTGGGGAGGTGGAGGGCACATAGCACCAGTCCACCTGGATAGATGTGGTTAATTTAGATTCAGTTTCAAAGGCTACAGAGGTCTGACCTTTTCCCTATTGGTGGAGAGTGCTGGGCCCCTAATCCATGCTTCTTTATGATCTAAACAAATAAGTAAAAAGCTGACTTATATCCATGCTGACAGATACAGTGCAATCAATGTGTGGATATGGCTTGTATACACTGCATATTATTACAGAACATGTACTGGGGTGATGAGAGGGTGGTGGAGAGGAGGAGGGCACCTTTGTGCTTGTTACTAAGCTCAAAGTGCCAGTGCCACCTCCCTTATAACTCTCTGTCATTGCTTTAGTATGTCATGTTATATCCACTAGCTCTCATCAAAATACAAACATAGTTTTTTCACCATGCAGGACTGAATGGCATGCATAGTGAAAAACATGCTCATATGGATATCTAAGATTTTGAGTAAACCTTTACATAATAGCGATACCTGTTTGTTTAATGCTGAAAACCCTCAAATAATGGTCTGATTTAAGAAGCTATTAATACCTACGAGAAGTGCAGCCACAGCTTAACAAGGCTGCCTAGCCTTCATCGACTAGGTTGGTGTGAATGTCCATATGTATATATCTTTAGTTCTTTCCTGTGGGGTACAGGGCAGTCAGCTATAGCTAAGTTTCATTGCAGCTATCACTCAATACACTGGTTTTGCATAAGGTGTAGAGAGAGCCCACCCTCATGAGCATGCATTTGGGTTGATGATTATCATTATGGTCCAAATAGATCACCCGGGTGATCTATTGGCCTACTGACTTTAAGACACTGCACCACCTCCACCTGGTGTAGATTAGAACAGTTACCCCTTCACACTCTTCCCCCACAGCATGGGTGACAGCAGTTCAGCAAGCAGCAGCCACGCAGGGCAGGCAGGACAAGAACTTTGTTTTTTTTTTACTATTCTCTATCTTAATAAAGTGCTGGGTCACTCTGTGATGGTCGGCTAAACGGTAGTGGCGAGTTCATAAGGAACGTCTCTGCACCTTTATAAGTTGGTCTCACATTATCCCTGTATTGTTGAAATTACAGTATCCATAGTTAATAGCTTTTATACTCTCGAATTTCAATTTTCATGAATATTAATGGGTATAAATATATAAAATGCAACATTTATCTATCCCATCATTACCAACATGTCCAAACCTACAATTTGAAACAATTTTTGGGTCTCTGTTTTGATTATTAAAGCAGTTGTTGCAAAGATTACATTTTCTCCGAGATGCCAGAATCATTTGATATCTTTTGAAATCAACCTATGACATACAGTGCAAATAGCCTTAAAATCTAAAAACCATTTTCTTCTATTACAACATACACCAGGGGTCAGATTAAACCCAATAGTTAGTACTTTAGCCTGTTCTTAAGTCAATTTAGCACTTGTGTAAAAAGATATCGTGAAATATTTTAAATAAAATTGAAAATATTCATGAACATTAGATATAATGCAAATTAGATAATTTAAAAATCAGACATTGAAGTTGAGGGGCAATCAATAAGCTTTTATTTGGTTTTAGTCTGACCCTTCTAACTTGATTATTAAGGGAGCAGTGACCAATCAAGTGATTGCGGGATGATCACAAAAAAATTGATAGGTTTACACACATAATATGTCCTCACGGTCACACCCACCTGTGAATCAAGTGCAGACAAGTGAAGTTTTATAGCTGATATACTTGTCTATCAGGGAAAAGGTGTCTTATCAAATCCCCAGGGAGGTGCAGGGTCCCACTATCCAGCCCATGGACTATAATGTTTATGGAAAAGCAGCTGATGCAGCAATCCTGTCAGAAATTAGTGGGCCTATTGTGAGTCATGTGGATTAAACATGTGAGAGTGTGACACAAAGTCTGTGATGACAAAAGTGTAGACTTGTATGTTCAATGCTTTTTCAATGATAGCACTAGAAACACACCATCATGCAAAATGTGTATCAATTCTAGGGTAGACGACTGTTCCTGAGCAGGTGTTCAATAAGGGAAATGTAGTAGCTAATATCCTTGAGTCTAATAGGTCCTTAGGGCTCCCCAAGGTACTAAGTGAAAGCCAATTAGTTGGGCTTTTGGACCAATTACCTTTCTCAAATCCATGTATAAAGTGTATCTATTGTTTTTCATCATTTCTAAAACCATCTCAGTTAGTCTTTTGACCACCTTGCACCTTGAGCTGCCCACTTGATAACTACTCTTTCAATGGGGCTATGTTCATTAAACTATCATTTGAAAAAAAGAAAAAGTGTCTTCTATAGATATGCAGTAAAATGGCGTAATTATGGCCAAGGACATTGTAAATATCTCATCAAAATAGAATTGGTATTTCCAACCCTGCATTATGGAGGCTTTGTTTTTAATGTACTTTAATAGACCTTCAATATGGATCATAATAATCCATCCCTTAAATTTATCATCACAATTTCAGTATCAAATAGTTCCTATACATAATAATAACCGTAGCATTACAGTAGAGATTGAAATGTATGCATTAGAGATTTCTATCCCAAACTATTCTGGCCATGAATCTTGTGATGTAATCCTACATAATTAATGGTTTCTATTCAATTAAATGCACAAATAGATGTATAAGGAGGTGAAATGGTGGTCATCTCAAGGTGAAATTGGTTTGTTCTATGAAATAGGTCCTATACAGAAAGTATTTAACATTTCTGCACTTTTCCTTATGCTATCATTTAGCAAAGATACTTATTTATGCCTAGAGTCAAAATGTTGTATATGTGAGCACTCGTCATCTTCAAATTATCGAACCAAAGTTGGGGAATTCTGATGAAACGACCAGCTGGTCATGGTAAAAACCATTCAAACAGGGGAACTTTAGTGTATCATGCAGTGACAATTACTTCATATATTCCAGGACATCATCTATGGGGTACTATAACACCTCTTTTTCAATAACATTAGGGTTTAAGACCAATGCACTACATGTGAAAGTGAGAAAAACAAGCTGACAGGTGGTCGACTCTAGGAATGTGGTCGTCTTTAGGTTAATCTACCCTAATACTTTGAAGATATAATTATCGATCAGGACTAATTTCAAATTAACAATGTTCAATGTCTGTTTCATTGAATATTCGCGATCCATCTTATACTAATTCCTGAGAGACAAGAACTATAACTGTGGCATTGCAAGGAATACAGGAGAAAAGTAGAACAGCAGGCACACACTACATTCTGACAGAAGCATGACATTTAGTTTTTTGTATTAGTCTCACCAGGACCAATGTTTGAACAGCCTGCTCTCATTGATTATCTCTCTGTTTCTGTGCTGTAGACACGTCCATTTTGGATGTTGGATATACATCCTGGGAATTCACATGTGATTATAACGATTGGAACCAAATCAAATAATTTAGCTCATATTAACAGCTACTAATTCAAATATACATATATATATATATATATATATATATATATATATATATATATATATATATATATATATATATATATATATATATATATCCGTATGCAGGTACATAAATACCATTTTGGAATCAATACCTCTCCTGTGTTCCAATTAGTTGTCAATTATATTGTAGGAAAACTAGTTAGCTGAATAATGCCATTTGTATGTAAATGAAATATATTTACTAGATCTGAATTAATCTGACAAGAATAGCTTACTTTATCGGAGATTACAAAATTTTATTGTGTCCATGCGAATTTACCAGCTAACATAGACAGAGATTCAAATAGCCTACTGATATGAGAGGTGTCACACAAGTTATTCCCCTTAGGGTAGAGGCACCCATTTCGGACGCTCCTGACCACACAGTAGGTGGCCATATTTGGTGCTTAAATCTTGTACATTTAAAAGTGGTGAACTCTATCTTCCATTTCATCAGTTGATACACAATACTTTACCCTCAAGATCGTTGAAGAAATTTTTAATGAAACTCTTCAATACATATGAATAAATGAGCTGTACATATTTAGTCTCCAAAACATCAAATTGTACCTCAGGTCAGACAGCTCATGCCAGAGGTGACCCTAGAGTCAGACACTATGTTATCTAATTGATAAAGACACAATGGGTCACTGTATCTAAAATATTCTATAAAGGCACATAGCATATGACACTAAGGAATCCAAGCTAATGCAATACTCCTCTCCAGGACACTCTCAGATGTTTAATTTTGCATACTTATAACAGGTCAGTCTACAGGCCCAGATGAGCATGACTTCTATGGGCAGATGGAGTAGTGCTTAGGTTATGGTGTTATATAATAGGTAAACCAAACACAGATTAAATATTCAGATCTGGGAGTACAGGTATATTATGAAGGATTCTGTTAGTAATGAAATGTCCATTATAAAAGTAATGAAATCAGGATATAATTGTGTCCCAGGTGGGGTGTAATTGGTGTCCAACTGTAGGTGTAATATGAAGGTCATAGAAGAATAACTCCCATATTGTAACATGAGGGATGTATTCAGGTTTGTCAAGTCAAGTTATTAGCAAAAAACGTGTATATTGTCATTGACATAAAAATCCTATAAACATGGAGGTTAAGACATGACAAATTGACAAATCAAACCAGGATCTCCATTCACTCGCCATTCTTCATCCTTAGAATATAACAAAAATACCCTGGGTTTGTACAGTTGTAGAACCATGTATGACAGATGTTTTACATGTTATTCCCCCTTTGTTAGAATGATAGCTGAATTTTTTCATATCTATTATGTAATTCAATGCAAAAGGTGTCTGACTTTAGGTGTCTGTCCGACTCAGGGTGCCTCTAACCTATCACTATCTGTTTTATTAGTATTATTACAGTATACTAGAGAAGATCAGTTCCTGCAATGTACATTAAATTTTATGCTATAACTTTGTGGAAGTAAGTTTTACACTATATATATATATATATATTTATATATATATATATATATATATTTATATATTTATATATTTATATATTGCACTAGTTCAATAATATTATGTTATGACTTGTTTAAGGTATATCTAAGTATTAGTGCCATGTTAAAAAAGAAAATATTGTCCTGTGCAAGGAACATTTAATTCAAAATTCGAGTAAGGTGTCATTGCGGATCAAAACAAACCGAGGAGATGATCGGCGTCTTCAAAATCAGTACTTATTGTTGTAATTCTTTATCTAAAAGCAAATTCATCCCGTAGGGCCATGGCATAAATGTAAATGTCCACTCCCGTGAATAACTTCGCATCGTATTCACCTTGGTCGTGGACATTTGCTTATATAATATATATGGTTATCCTCATTCCTCATCCTTGCTAGCTTCTAAATACATCTGCTTGACATCAAGTGTTCTGACATTTGTGTTTTTTTTTCTCTTCTAGATATAGCTTGGTGTAGATATCATTGAATGTAGGTGGGTGGTTTAGCTGTAAGGCATTTATCCAACCTAAACATAGACAATAGGATGGGACGGAAGAGTTTGAGGGAAAATGGGATGATTGGGGCTGGGCACCCCTATGTCATGCATGCATGCCTCAATACTGCACTGTTATCCTCAAGGCAGTGCAAAAGTAGATAGCTTTGGGAAAGGACAGCATTCCAAACCCTAACATGTCTATACTGGTAAAAAAATTCATTGGTCATTACATGCAGCATAATTATTCATGGCAAGTGAATGGTCTTGATATGAATAATAACCCATTGGCATTCCGGGGAGAGGAAGCACCTAATATATCTAATGTCTCGGAAAGTACTCAGTTTCCGCTGAATAGACTCGGACTTCCCTCCTCTCTCCCCCCCCTTACATTCACCCAAAAGTACTGCCTCCCCCCACCTGGCTGATATCCAATCAACATGATATTCCTCATCTACGTGATACCTATTTTGCTCGGATACTCCATTTCTCGTCCACCTCGCACTCTCCTTATTTTCTACTCACTTGCTCCATTCTCTACTAACCATTCTAATTACCTTCATGTACCATTTGTCCAATGTTCTCCTTGGATGGCCCTAATTCACCTAATGGTCAAAGGAGCTGACCTAGGCCAGGGTGCAGAGGGTTCTTTGCTATAGACTGGTACGGTGTATCCTAAATCGTTGTAAAAGTATGCCAGAGGCTATGTAGCCATCTGAGCTCTTCGGTTGTATGACATCATGATGGTCATCAAAGCTGGATATATTCCTTATAAAGATCACTCTCTGGTAATAACAGCCATTGCTCCTATTGGTACCTCACCTCTTTACTGCATCACTGAAGTTAATATTGGCCTGGATCTAGAAATGAGGACACAGCACCTTTTACACCCCCACTGTAGGTCTCAGTGAAGGAAATCCCGCAGAAAACCGGAAGTCATATACGATTGTGGTCAGAAGTGAATACTGCAGGCACACTGGATGGTCAATAACCATGTTGAAAATGATGCCAATAAATATAAAACCACTACACATGTTGTTGAACATTTGCTGCTTTGGATAAAATACCAGGATGGTATTTCTCAAAGTGCTTACCCATTTTTTCAAAGGTTAGATTGGAAATAGTGAATCTACATTTTATTCAATGCAGATTTAGGCAGAATCAGGGTGTTTTTACGCAATAGTCCAGTGCTCAAAATTTCCGTGGTCAATTCATATTTTAAGTCAGCCTATATTATGAAGGAAGGATGTATCTATTAATTCTGGGGTGGTTTTTAGAAAATGAACATGTTCCAATGGGTGCTATCACGTTTCAGGCTACATTAAATTATACTGCGGAACCAATTCCTTCTCTGAGACCTAAAGCATATGGGGGATTAGCATGAAGAAGGAAAATACCCCTCAAATCAGTTTTTTTTCTATATTAATTATTTAGAGAAGGATTGTTTTTGCCAAATTCTATGGAAAATATGTTCATAGGTCTCTAAAATGTGTCCAAAATCAAGGAAAAATCATGTTTATATTGCTGTCGGAGTGGTCCGCAGGCCGCGCTGCAGGTTCATTTCAGTCTAGGCCCATTGGCATAGTGCAGATTATTTTGATAGGCCCGATTTATTTTTACCTTATTCTTAACAGGGTATCCATATCATATCTGTGTAGTATTGGCCACTTGCAGCTAGTCTAGGTAGTACAGAGAGGGGTTATTTTTGCGCTTTGACATATCATCTGTATTAGTTTAGTTAGGCACTGACACCGCAAATGGTATATCTACCGCTTCAAGGAAACTATCCAGGGTATAATATTTTGGGACATTTCCTTGAAATCATCTAGAAATGTAGTATTGTATAACCCAGTATCCATGTTACGTACTCTCATAAATCTTCCCAGGCATGGCATGTGAATATTGTGTACTTTTTGCAGTGATTTTTATGTATTTTTCTACAATTTTTCATAATTTGTCAATTATATCCACAGTTAACTGCAACAAGGACACTTACACCATATAGAGAAAGATCAAAAGAATATCCATGCCAAATCTGATGGTCCTAGAGGCACTGCTTGTATTGAAAATGACTCAAAGATGAAGAGGGCGGTGTCCTCGGACAGAGACATAGAAATCAGGCTGATTTTGGGTATTACTTGGCCCGAAAGGCACCCTATATCATGAGATAGAGCGGGCCAAGGAGCATAAAACCTAGGGGCCTGTGTAAAACATCTATTGGGTTATAAAAATCTCAATTATAGACAAGACGTGCACACAGCCCATTAATAGTAGGTCTCAGTGAAGGAAATCCCGCAGAAAACCGGAAGTCATATACGATTGTGGTCAGAAGTGAATACTGCAGGCACACTGGATGGTCAATAACCATGTTGAAAATAATGCCAATAAATATAAAACCACTACACATGTTGTTGAACATTTGCTGCTTTGGATAAAATACCAGGAGGGCATTTCTCAAAGTGCTTACCCATTTTTTCAAAGGTTAGATTGGAAATAGTGAATCTACATTTTATTCAGTGCAGATTTAGGCAGAATCAGGGTGTTTTTACGCAATAGTCCAGTGCTCAAAATTTCCGTGGTCAATTCATATTTTAAGTCAGCCTATATTATGAAGGAAGGATGTATCTATTAATTCTGGGGTGATTTTTAGAAAATGAACATGTTCCAATGGGTGCTATCGCGTTTCACGCTACATTAAATTATAGCGCGGAACCTATTCCTTCTCTGAGACCTGTAGTCTCTGCTGTCGGTTCTGCATGTTATTGGGTTTTGTGACATCACTAGAATATACATTACGATCTATAGATCATTAGGTATGATGTTATTGAAGTTAGAGTACATCCTATACATAAGTTCAGTATGAATGAAAATTGTTATTTGTCTACCCCAACTTTGCCATAATGTAAATTAACTAGTCTGCTTATGTGTGGTACTATGCTTTGGGACAAACTTGATGGCGAGACCCAGAAACTCGGGTCCAAAGCTGAGTTCATGAAGAAAAAAATGAGTGTCCTATGAAATTACAGTTTTTTTTCAGCTATACTCCTATACTTCTCTATTGACAAGTAATTTACTAAGATGTCTATCCATAGCAGAAGCTATTTTCTTATCCATATGCTATGTACTCTCCCACTACATGATGCATTTTGGTTATTCTTGATTTGTACTGAAGTTTTTGTACTAGCTATACCTGAAAAGATTACATGTATGATGATTTATGGACAATAAATTTGTTCAACTCAAACTCAACTCTAGTTTGTATACAAATTCAAAACATACTCGGAACCGAGTAATTTTCACAGAGCAAGGATAAGAAGTGATACCAACCAGCCAACCATGCAAGGACATTTGAATGTAGCACTACCCAGTGCTAAAAACAAAGTTCAAATCATGCAAATGTAATGCTCCTTTTAATGAGCTCCAATAGGGCATGTTGATAGAGCGTGTGCCTGGCATGAAAGATGTCTGCTGGTTTGACGTTGAATATGATGTCACCATACCTGATGGAATGAAAACAGCCACTGCGCAGTACTCACCGCAGTGAGAATTCCAGTTTTGCTGCAACTTTGATGAACTTGTTTATGAAATATTGTGTTGTGTAATTAGTGCAGCCACAAAAAATGACAGCGAATAACCAGGAGTGAAGAATGTATTTCTTAAGTTACAAATTTTTCACTTTCAGAAACTTGCAAATCGCTCCTTTAACCCTTCCTGTACATTCTGTCGCCCATAGATGCAATCACTGCTCTGTCATCAAGCAAGTAGGATATAAATATCTGTCTAGCTGTTTTGGACAAGCAGATTCTAAATCCCTGTCTAAACTGAGAAGAGAATTGACTTTATGTTCCGAACACACAGTCTTCCCACTAATATTCAATTGCAATTAGTGGAGGTAAAATCAACCAAGCCAAACCAAACTCTGAAATGGAGATGCTGAAATTTGAGAAGGTCAAGGTAAAATGAACGAATAGGGGCAGAGGACAATGTTTCACCTTTAATCGTCATGGGAGTGGGAAATAATCGGCAATAATGTCTCATCTTCTTTGGACTACCTGATAGATTTTTTTTTCTTTATATATGGCTCCTAGACAAGGTATGAATGGAATTTCAAGGAAATGAGTGGAAACTGCGATGTACAAAGGCGCCATCCCAATGTGTCAATCATTTAGTTTTTCCTCACTGCTATGAAAGACTTTATGCTGGTTTTCCTTAAAACCCGAACATATCTAGGAAACTGAACCATGCCTATTAGCAGTAGGCCTATAGCAACACACTTGGCACAGCAATCAGTATGGGCAAAGAGCTATTGGTTTTTATTCCACTAGTCCATCCCTGAAACCATTAACGTGTTCAAAGGAACTACTTGTAGATCTAGATAGCTAAGAATCAGGCTCAATGGACCACTGTAACTATACTGAACTTCCAAAGCCAGCTCCTTGTTTACCAAACAAAAAATGGAAGCGAGACGCATACTTTAAATCTACCCTAGTCCTTCAATATCCAACCATTCCACATGACTAGATATACACTTTAGGACTAAGCCCCGCCAGCTTTCTCAGAGGGTCACTCAGTACCAAGAGCACGTCCTCCCCTTGTTGCAAGAATTCACATTTCTCTGATGTTTATCTCTACCCCAACCTATAAACGTTGACATCAGAATTCAATGTGTTTGCCATCACTCATATTTTCGAATCGTTTTTTAAAGGGCCATCAACAGTATTAACATGTTAATATCCCTTGATTCCTGCCACATGGATACCTATCAAGGATGTTTATTTTCGCTACCATTCTACTTCAACAAGTCCTCATAGTCATGTTGTCCTGCTCATCGTGGCCACATGACCTAGCATTAATCTCGAACCAGATAAGTTCAAACCATGATAACATCCTTCAAGATCTTGTAGAATTTGAAAAAACAACAACCCTAATGATACTGTCCCTACGCGAAAGAACTACTTTTATCAAAAATATTTAAAAATTGTTTTTTTTATGAAAATGACATTGAGGCTATTTGCTTTTTTTAAAGGACGCTTGCGCTACGCTGACTTATTGAGAATCACAAGCAGTGGTCTTTCTTTTGTAAGGAAACCATTGCAAGTCTTTCTTTTAAACTTCTCATTTGTCTCCTCTAAATGGACTTTTCTGTCACAAACATAGTAAGGGCGCAACAGGACCATGGTTATCTGGTTTTATACCACGGTTATCACATTTCACATGCATATAGTTGGTAATACAATATGAGCTTGATGATGTTGAATCTTTAGGAATAAATTGAATATCCCAGGTTAAAAAATGTGTCCACCTAATCACAGATAGAATGCACAACTGAACATATTGCTGAAATATGATTCACCCATCTGAAATGGCCATCATATGAAACACTGAAATAGATTTTGTATTCAGAAATTCAATGGTCGATATTACATTATCAGGTTTCCCTACCTGGAACATGCCAATGATATTGAAATGAAATAAGAAATATCATATTTCCTTTCTTTTCTGCACTTATGATATGGATAATCCAATCCTGGCCTAGGCAGGTATAGGATCATAACCCTTCTGTACAACACATAGGCAGACATGCATAGTAATGTGTCAACATGACCAGTTTCTCCAGGAGTGGGGTTTTGCTGTTCGAAACCAGGCTGTTTGCCAGTTTGGAACAGCAAGAATCACACAAGTGAAGAAACTGGGAGTGGAGACACTTTAAAGTGCATCTCTGTATTTATTTCATGTTACTTGTGTTGTGCAGAAGGACCCCACAAATCGCTTTTTGATAAAGAGTTTGAGGTTATTTTTATGACATCATAGTGGAGAATGGGGCAGTGTAGAAACAACTTCAGTTTCTGCACACCACTGTGAAGAATGGGTCATCCTATAATATCTAAAGTACAATTCTTGCTTCCATTTTTGTTTGGTGGACAAGAAGCTGGCTTTGGAAGTTCAGTAAAGTTATACCGGTCCATTCAGCCTGATTCTTAGCTATCTAGATCTACGAACAGTGCCTCTGAACATGTTAATGGTTTCAGGGATGGACTAGTGGAATACGACTCAATGGCCCAATGCCCACACACATTACTATGCTAAGTGTGTTGATATGGGCCTTATGTAGCCTACTACTAATAGGCATGGTTCACCTTCCTAAATATGTTCAGGTTTTAAGGAAAACCAGCATAATGCCATTCATAGCGGTGAGGGAAAACTAAATGAGTGACACATTGGGATGGCACCTCTATACATCACAGTTTCCATTCATTTCATTGAAATTCCATTCATATCTTGTCTAGGAGCCATATATTAAGATTAAGAAGAAATAATCTATTGTGTAGTCAGAAGAAGATGAGCAATTATTTCCAACTGATTTTCCACTCCCATGCCGATAAAAGGTTTTTTCATTTCAGGGATATCATAGTGTTTTGTGTGGGTAACAGAAGGAAAACTGTTTCTATCATAGCCTTTGTGTCTTTCAAATTAAATAGCACTGGCAAGTTTTGAAGAATCAATCACAATATTTACAGTGCAGGGGGTCTGCCACCTCCTATTATTGATATTACCCTGACATATGAGTGATATTACCCTATGCTGAGTGATATTATCCTGAAGCAATTTAGAAATGATTTTAGGGACAGCCTTCTTCATTTTGTGTAAGGACTATGCAATATGTAAAAACCAAAATATTTTAAATAGATGTTCATCAGATGCATGGTAGGGAAAATCAAAAGAAAAATACTGAAATAATTTTAATTTTCATTATTTTAGATTGATTTTAGCTGAAGCTAAAAATCATGGGGTAGTATCAATCACAAAGTGTGTGATACAGTCCTGTTTTAGCCTGGTGTCACATGCCTAATTTGAAATTACCATGGCGAGTAGATCTATAAAATAAGCTAGATCTCACTATAGCAGAAAATTCCGGCCCTGTTCCGCTAGAACATATAGGGCCTGTCGGTCTTGTGTCGGCTTTAAAAGTTCATCACCAGCAGAAAACAGATAAGTATCCATGTAGGAAGGCTGGTGCTGTGTAACTGGTTGTTGTGGCATATATCCATATTCATGTCATACAAACACAACATGTTGTAATGAGCTCCAGATGAATGTAATAATGGAGGGATGTGTCTGGCATAAGGGTTATCCATGATTTTGATATAGATGTACCCTCTAAAAGATAGCTGTTGAATATACCAGGGATCCTTACAAAACTGAACAGTGAACCGCCGTAATCACATTACAATGAAGCAGTGTGGTTTCTACAATGAAGCCCCAAATAGCAGTACAGTGGTGAAAGGAACCTCTATTGAAATAAAGATGGATCTTTAACAACATTAATATTGTGATAAGTATTTCGCCATCATTTCAACGACATTGTCTTTTTTTATTACAGTGTAGGGCTATGATAGAGTATTGTAAAACCCTGCCCATAAGCCCGACTCATAGACCATTCCAGAGGCCTACTGCAGCTTATAATAGAGTTTTCCTGAAGTCAGGGGGCACTGCCAAGACTTCGCATGTATCTTTATTACATACTCACATAGCTGATGAGAGCAGAGCAGACTTTGAAGCAGTACTTACCTGTAAAATATGAAAACATTTTTATTAGTATCATACATTGCTGTTTGTCCTCATGATTAGGTCAAAGGAGCATTAGGCACAATGAGATCATAAATGTGAGCCAGCAAGCAGAAATGGGGGTTCCTGCGGGATTTAGTACCTGTTTTAGCCACCAGGAGGCATCACTATGGGCTGGAATAGGAAAAATATGCCTAAAACTGTTTTAGGATACTTTTTCAAGGAGAATTCAATGATTTTTGATAAAACGTTCTATTTTGGGTGGAAAGGTTCCAAACAAGGCATGTAAAAGGAACGTTTTTTGGCCTAAATAGGCATTTTTGTTGATTTCTGTTGCCATGGATACATGGTTTCCATTCTAAATAGGAAAATCGATGATCTCATCTGAAGGTATGTTTCACCAGGTTTACTATGGGGAAAACAAAATGAAAATACCATTTCTAGATCAAAATTTATGGGCAAAAGAATTAAAAAATTATGCTAATTTAGCTAATCAGCATAAATTATGCTAATTTTAGATGTATCTCATGACCAATTAGATGTAGAGCTTATTGCCATTCAGGAAATTGTCATAACTACCCATATTTAGCAAGTCATTCCTCTAAGACTAACAGGAGTATCTTCTCTTGCAATATACCACTAAAAAGCTAGTGATCTGAATTTCAAAGTTGACTTTAAGCATGGAGCCCCCTTTCTCCTTGCCCCTACACAAATGTCTTTTGATTTTAGTAAATGTACAATATAACATCAATCAATTACAAATGTACAATATAACATCAATCAATTACAATATGCCAACATATCCTTAATGATTAAAGTTGGTTGAATTCAAATGATGAGAAATGAATTCTTGGAGGTCATTTCCCAAGGTTTTATGATCACACAGCGCATAGGTTGAATACCTGAGCTATTGGTATGATAATTATGGTACGAATTAAAATGGACATACATAGTACTTAAAGATACATTTCAAGGTCTGTTATATCTATTGACTATCCTTCAAATTGTTTGGTTTCTTGAGGCTGAGGTAAGATGATAAATTTGTCCCATTTCCATATGGAGTTGCTTGGGGCATTAATAGGAAATTTGTGGTACAGAGGGCATAGATAATCAGTATAAAGACCCTGACTGTAAAAGGATAATCAGCAAAGATGGTAGTGAAGGTCATTTGTCCTAATTCCTTGTTTCTTCTCTCCACACAATTTTAATGGATGTGGTCCATCTAACAATGCACACGAGAAGTGGGAGGGAGAGAGGTTGGTGAAGACAGGATGTGGGGTAAAAGCAATACTGAATAAGTTGGAGAAATAAGCTGGGATGAAACAAACAGAGCAATCAATTAAAATAGTTGTGATGAAATAATAATATCAGAGAAAGCCTTCTCTACCCATTTTTCCCATTGTCAAGATTGTCCAGACAAATAATATAGGGCCTATTATAGTGCCCCAATGCATCACAAAACATATTTTTATTGATGCAAGCTTGACAATCTCATAATGTGGATTACATCATCATAAATTTGTAGAAAGAGAAAGGGGGAACTATTTAATGAGTTAAAAGCAAGTGATTTATTATGATGGCCTGTATGATAAATTGTGTAGTGGTTACTGGAAGTTACATAATTTCCTTTAAAATTCTATACCCAGATTGCCTCAGGCAATACCAGCATCCTACCTAAATGTAGTATGAATTCAGTCAGTGCTGTTGCCATACTACAAGGTATAAGCTGCTGAATGTGAGTGGGCTCTGTCCATGACGAACAATCAATTATGTCTGCCCTTAGCACTTCAGCAATGAGGCAGCTCGGCTACACGGTATCCCTCTCCCACATACCTGCCTCAGCCTGACCCTGGAGGAGGGAAGGGGTATGAGTGGTGACTTATAAGGGTGTGATAAAATGCTTGTGTGTCTAAGGGTCATATATCAGGTGTCTGAGTGTACAGTATGGGAGCATGTAAAGATAGTGCTAGAGATGAAGTAGAAATAACAAGGGGAGGGGCTTTAAGAGAAATACATTCTCGATCTTCTGCCTGATATCTTCTGTATGAACTGGGCCCCTGTCACAAGCTAAGATTCTTTTTGTATTAAGATATGACAACTTTAGTATTATGGAGATCCTCACAAATAATACATTTAGAAAAAAAGAAAAAGAAACCTAAAAAAAAAAAAAAACATAAAAAGAACAAAGTAATAAAATAGTATGTATATTATGTAGACTTCATACAGGGAAGTACATCATAAAATGTTTCAGCTCTCTCACACCTGATTCCCACTGAACCTAATGACTATCATAGATCCTCAAATTCACAACCACTGCATCCTTATCTTGATTGGCTCAGGTTTTGTGGCTCAGGTTTTTTGTATATCTATGCAACCTTCTTGGTTAAAACGCGTACAATAGGCTAAAACAGGGCAGTATCACACACTTTGTGATTGAAACTACCCCATGATTTTTAGCTTCAGTTAAAACATTCTAGAATATTGAAAAATAAAGTTATTTCAATGTTTTCCTTTGATTTTCCCTACCACATAGATATAATGCATCTGATGAACATCTATTTAAAATATTTCGGTTTTTACATATATCATAGTCCTTACACAGAATGAAGAAGGGTGTCACTAAAATCATTTCTAAATTGCTTCAGGATAATATCACTCAGCGTAGGGTAATATCACTCATATATCAGGGTAATATCAATCATAGGAGGTGGCAGACCCCCTGCACTGTAAATATTGTGATTGATTCTTCAAAACTTGCCAGTGCTATTTAATTTGAAAGACACATAGGCTATGATAGAAACGGTTTTTCTTCTGTTACCCACACAAAACACTATGATATCCCTGAAATGAAAAATATTTTATCTTTTATTCAAAAGTGTAGAATGAACAAACAGGGGCAGAGACAGATGTCTCACCTTTTATCAGCATGGGAGTGGGAAATCGGTTGAAGATAATGGCTCATCTTCTTTTGACTACACAATAGATTTCGGGTTGTACAGGCACATCCTTGTTTGGGCCGACCCCAGCAGAGTCTGGACTTCCCTGAAGAGGGCAGAGTGGAAATTGCGGCCCTGGTCAGTATGAACAATCACCGGAGGGTCCAGTCGGCAGACGACCTCAGTCACAAAACCCCTGGTCACTGTGGAGGCTTCCTAATCCGGCAAGGCTACTGCCTCTGCCCAGCGGGTGAAGTAGTCCATCACTACTAATATGTACCTGTTATCTCTAGGAGTCTTTGGAAGTGGCCCTAGCAAATTAATGGCGACCCTCTCCATGGTCCACCCCACAGGCTGATGCTTCATCATGGCTCTGGGTGGCTGGGTTGGCTTCTTCCGACGGAGACAGGCAGTGCACGCCGCATGCCAAAACGTCATGTCCCGCCGGCAATCGGGCCAATAGTAGGACTGTTGGAGGCGCCTGATTGATTCTTTTCCCTGGCCAAAATGGCTGGACAGCGGAGAACCATGCGACTCCCTCATCACCCCCTCTTTCTTAGAGGCTGGTACCAATATTTGAAAAGTGGACCTCCCCTGGCTTCCCACCAGATGCGCCCCAGGGATGCTGCTCTCACCTCCAGGCGTCCCAACTGAGCCACTAGGCCCCTCACCTCATAGGGTTCCCGGGCTAAGCTGTCGGTTGATGGAACTTCTTTCTCCCCCTCACCTCGGACAGCAGATGGTCTTCCTGCTGTTCCTTCTTCCACCCATTTTCCCCTTCGTCTTCTACTGGACATTGGGAGCGTGTCATAACCCTGTAGCAGTTGTCCGGTGCCTCTTCCGGTGAGCTCCACCCACATGGCTGTGCAGCCATCCCGGCCGGTGTTTGATTGTGTAATCATAAGTTTCAATCAACTACAGCCACCTAGCCATCTGGCCCTCAGGTTCCTTGAAACTGAGTAACCAGCGCAAGGCGTTGTGGTCAGTCCTGACTTTTATGTGCCATCCAACCAAGTAGTGCCTGAATTTCTTCAGGCCAAACACCACAGCCAGCATCTCTTGCCTCATCACACAGTAATTTCGCTCCAGCTTGATTCCCACTGTAATTCCTTGTTTTTCTCAGTGAGCAAGGAAAGAGGCTTGGCTACTGATGTGAAATCAGCCACACATCCCGTATAGTAACCACACAGGCTCAGAAAACTCCTCACCTCCCAAATAGAGGTAGGTGTCGGCCACTCAGCTACCATAGCTACTTTTTCCGGTTCGGTACCGACCCCCCGCTCGTCCACCACATGGCCCAAGAAAGCGACACTGGGTCTCACCAACTGACATTTGCTGGGTTTGATTTTGAGGCCTGCACTCTCCAGGCGTCTCTTCCAGACGATGGAGATGAGTGGGAGGTCAGGGGCAAACACTATGATATCATCCAGGTAGACCAAGCATTCGGACCACTGCATGCCCTCCATGACAATCTCCATCAGGCACTCAAAAGTGCTTGGTGCGTTGTATAGCCCGTAGGGCATGACACAAAACTGGTAAAGATCACAGTGTGTTGAAAACACAGTCTTTTCTCTATCACTTTTATCCACTTCCAGCTGCCAATAACCCGAGGCCAGATCCAGGGTAGAGAACCAACGGGCCCCTCCCATAGAGTCCAGTGAATCATCGGTTCTCGGCAGGGGGTAGGCGTCCGTCACAGTCACCTCATTGACTTTGTGATAGTTAACGCAGAACCACATCTTTCTAATGCATCTTTCTAATGCACCAGGACTACCGGAGACACCAACGGCCCTCGACTCTTTTCTATAACAACCTGTGCCAGCATAGCATCCACTTTGGCGTTGACTATCGGCTGGCACCCCACCGCTGGGGTGGCAGCTTCACTGGCAGGGCTGGTGTTTATTTGGTGGGCGACTATAGAGGTATGCCCCAAATCTCCGGCGGTCAACTGGAACGCAGCTCTGCATTGACGCAACTTGTCTATCTGGGGCATTTTGTCCTCCACCGGCGGATCCATGATCAGGTCAGAGCACCAGGCCGGCGTCCCTTCCTCCTCAGAGTCCACCGCAAGGACCCTCACCCAATCCTCCTGCCCCACCGTGGAGGGCATTTCCACTCCATCGAGGGTGGCGAGGCCCATGCCCTCATATAACGTGACAGGGTCTTGACCCGAGTTGAAAACTAAGATGGGGACTAGGGATTTATCAGGGCTCACCAAAGTGTGACCGACCCAAAATCCATGATTTAGCTCCACCCCATCCAAGCCTTTCACTATCCCCGTCCGGCCAGGTGCCCATTGTCCATCCATCCTCCCTTCTAGAATCTCTTGCTGGCCAGGCACCACCGTTGTGCAGCCACTGACCACTCTACACCCTGTGGTGCAGAAGTCCCCCACAACAGCTTCTCCCCTGCCAGGTCCACCAAGGCTTTCTCCTGCCTCACAAATTCCGCTCCAAGGATACCCTCAGCTCGAATATCCACCACCAAGAAGTAATGGGATGCTCGGCATTCCTGCCACTCAGCAGGGTGGTTAACTTAACCTCCAACTCAATGGGAGTACCGTCTGCTTTGGTAAGCCTCCCGTTGTGTTGCTGCAGGGCACTCAGCGAACCAGCACCATGCCACCACTTCGCAGATAACAGGTTCACCGTAGCACCGGTGTCAACTAAGAGCTGTATGTTCTTGCCCCAAAGTTGCCCTGTCAGTTCTGGCCCATTCCCCATGCACTCCCGGCGCCCTTTTCACTCCTTCGACTTTCCTACAGAGGCCTCCTCTTGGCCACCAGAAGAGACCCCTACCAGTTTCCCGACACCTGGTTCACTTCTGCTGATTGACCCCCGGATGCAGACCTCTCTTTAGCTAACCTCGCCTTGAATTTCGGGCAATTACGTCTGAAATGACCTTCATCACCACACTCAAAGCATCCTTTCAGCCTTGGGCGGCCCGCTCCATCCTGGAACTTGGCTTCCAAAGATGCCATGAATGAGTCCAGTTTCGACTTCAGCCACTCTTCCATCGCAGGTCCCGGGCAAGCAACCGCCCCCACAGGCGAATCCTCTATCGCCCTCAACTGGCTATCCGACAACTGATTATCATCAAGGAATGCCTGGCCCTCCACTGCAGTTTCTAATGCATCCGACAACTTCCTAGGCCTTGTTTGGAAAATCCACGCCTTAAGCTGGGGATCCCTGAGACTATCTAGGAAACGGTCTTTCGCCATCGTATCCTGGGTAGCTGCAACGCTAGTTTTGTTAACCGCATGATATCATCAGCCAGGTTGTGTAGGGACTCATTGTTCTGCCTGCAGCGAGTTCTACATAGAGCCTTGTAGCTCTCCACCTGATTCAGGAGTTGAAACCTATTAACTAGAGCTCCCCTCAGGCTTTTGTACCCACCAGTCAGATGGGTCAGCAGTTGACAGGACAAGCCAGCGGGCTTTTCCCCACAGACTAATGCCAAGGAAACCTCCGCCTCTTCCTCCGTCCACCGGTTAGCCTTACACACAAATCAAAATGAGCCAAAAACTTGTCTCAGTTTGTGGTACCATCAAATTTGCCTACCCGCTCCTAATACCTCCTCCAAGCAGGCTCTCGCCTCCCCAGTACTTGGTGTCTTTCTTTACGTCATCCCCCACTTTCTAATAATCATGCAAAGGTTCAGACCGGACATGCGACACCGCTGTCACCACTGTAATAAAATAAAGGCTGGCACCAAGTATAGATTTAACGAACTTGTACTGTTTTATTCAAGGCCACACCCCTGCCTGTCTGTAGGCTTGGGTTCATTTATTAATGTAAATGTCTACTACCACAGCAGCACACCCAGCTCGTTGGCTCGCCCGGTGGATGATCGTCTCTCTCCGCCTCAGGCGGGTCTGCACCTAGCTGCTCGCCGACCTCTCTACACATCTCAACAGGTGGCCTCAGACTGGTCTAAGCCCCCGACTTCTTCTCTACATTGTCTTAAATACCCTTTTCCAAACCTCGTGACGTCACTCCCTAGGCCACGCCCCCTTCTCTTCCAAATCAGGCTTGCTAACACCTGCTGCTATGCCCCCCGTGTTGCGCTACAACACTAGCGCCTCAGCGTCTCCGCTGGACGCACCTGTCTCATTTTGTTTACTCCGCTGGAACCATCTCCATTACAATATGATAATACCAGCCGATTTAGGAAGAGTAATTTCGTAACATCAGTAAAAAATGTGTGCTGATTTCACTAACTAGTGTTATATATTAAAATCTGTTATCTTATATACTTGATAACCCTACATGATATATGTCTATCACTATACATTGAATATCATTGTACTACGTGTACATGGCTCTCACCTGTACACTCACCACTCCCCTTAGTTACACATACCAATGCTAGGGGTCACCCCAGTTGCTATGGTACGTACACGCTGTATCCTACCTATAACCTCAGATCAGCATTAGCCTCTTACCCATTAACAACTATTACTAAGACCCTGTACAATATGCTGGAATAAATACATATGCATTATAAACTGACACAAGGTATTGCCTGTTTGATCATGCATACTTTACAGCATTTACAGCATATCAAAATGTGACACTAGCAGTGATTCAAATCTTCATAATCTATTCTGAACCTTAACAGACATTATGGTGACAATTGTGATATCCATGTTCTTGATTTGTCTTATTTCTTTCTAGTACTCCCCTGAAAACTGTGACATTGAAAAAACAAAACACAAGGCAAATACTACACAGCTAAAAATGATTTTCTTATCCAAGAAAATAAACTTGATACAAGAAATCTTTTCTAGTTATGGGGAAGATTCTGTTTATAAGATTCATCAGTCATCTTGTCTTTAAGAAAATCAAGTTTTGAACAAATCTTGAGCTCCCTTCTTGATTTAAGTGTTCACGATTATTTTTCTTAAGAAAATCTCTTGAAATTGGTAGTTCTGTCCACCACATAACATTATTTATCTTTAATCTTAAAACAAGAAAGTCTCATTTCTTGATATGAGATTTATCAAACTAGAACTGTTTTCTTACATCTAGAAAAAGGTAGAACTAAGATCTTGTTAGAAATTGGCCAAGGAGTATTAAATTACATGCCAGGTAAGTATTATTTTATTTAATATAAGGAAATTACATAGTCTGCCACTAGGTGTCAGCACTACCTGTTATGGTGAATTATTTGCAATACAAAGTACAAATGCCTAGCTTAAACTTGGTCCTAAACGGTAGATGTGGTAAAATAAAGCGAAAACTGAAGGAAACTGATTTGGAATTAATTTTGTATCAGGATCTATTGGTCAGATAGTTTTTTGATGGAAATTCAAGGCATGAAGGAAGCTAAACACCTTTTGCATAGATAATATGATAATGTAAGGGTGGGATGTGCCACAGCCTCTCATTAAATCAAAGACTTTGAATAAAGGTCTTAACTTGATTTAAGATTGATTTCTTAAGATTGTATTTCCTAATTCAAGTAAGTTGGACATACCAAGATTTCAAGTAAAAATTTTTTTACCTGGCGGACAAACTTAAGTTAATTTTACTTAAAATGAAAGATAATTTCTTAAGATAAGAAAGTTATTTTTGCTGTGTACATCTATAGTGGGGCATGACAAAACGGGTATCAGTCCCAGCCGGACTAATGTTAGAGCAGCAATTGATTATTTTCCCTGTCTCTGCTTGTCTGTACACTGTCCATGTTGTATGCTAGATATTTACTCATGGAAATTCACATGGCGAATTCTGCATGAAAGTGTCAATGGACCATTCTGGGTATTATTATTATTTTTCATATTTACTAAATTCTTCGCCATATAAAGCCTAAGCTCTGCCCATGATCCACACTCAATAATCTCCTGTATTCCTCAATAGGAACCAGGATCCTTTAGTCATCACAAACACACTTCCTCTATTAGACTCTGTGACATAAGGTACAAGGATGTAATAACATTCCAACCTTATCTACTCAGTCCAACTGGAGGAAGTGCGATCCACCTGTGATGCCATATTTGGAACGAGAGGATATTTCACAATCTGCTCTCAATCCTCATTAATATAATCTACCCACAGGTGGCACTCTCTCCTTATGACATGTGTCACTATTCTATTAAGCCACATGTACAGAACATTTCACAACACTGTGAGCTGCTCAGGCTCTTAGTATATAAGGTAGCTTGAGCAGCTCCCAATCATCTATTCTAAGCTATCTATTCTAAGATAATCTCTCCCAACTTACACCTTACACCTACACCTAGAACCTATGACAGGTTGAGCTATAGGATCGGAGGCAGAGCTTAGATCTTGGCGAGTGTCATCATTGTTACCACCTTTATGAAACACTCATGTCAGCTATGCAATAAAAGGATCAAATGAACTTCCCTGGATTCCGTGTACATTCACTTCACCACATGTAACCGTCCGTTGACAAAAGGTTTATATTGCCATCTGTCATAACAGAAAGAGAACAGCCAGCAGAAAAAGCAGACAAGTGAATATTGAGAGCCTGTTAAGATCACTTCCATTGATAAAACATAATGGCTAAGCTCTGGATGTGTTCTGTACTGCAGATATGTATGTTTGACTCCGCAGAACCTTGCCTATAAGACACGGTGATATTTTTGCCAATTTAGTACTGTTAACTATATGAGATGAATGAGATGATTACTCACAAACTAAGCTAATCTTACGTATTTCCTCAGAGCTGTCTGTGTCTAGACATAGGGTCATGTTCCCATGGTTACTGTGGGACCGTCTGTTCCAGGAATTCCTCAGTATAAAGTGACGGCCAGATAGCAAACCAGTCGGAGGTTTCTGTAGTACGGAGCCCCCAATAGGACATACCAAAAATAATTTTTCACCAGAAAAAATATTCTTGCGGGTACTGAACAATTCTTGCGGGTACTGAACAATTCTTGCGGGTACAGAAATATTAATTGTGGGTACTGAATAATTCTTGCATGTACAGAAACAATTCTTGCAGGTACTGAACAATTCTCGCGGGTACAGAAACAATTCTTGCGGGTACTGAACAATTCTTGCGGATACAGAAAAATTCTTGCGGGTACTGAACAATTCTTGCGGGTACTGAAACAATTCTTACAGGTACAGGAACGATTCTTGCAGGTACTGAAACAATTATTACAGGTACAGGAACAATTCTTGCGGGAACTGGGTGATTCTTGCAGGTACTGGGCGATTCTTGCAGGGTAATACGAAGCCCCTAATAGGACATACCAAAAATTTTTTTTTTTCAAAACAAAAATTATTCTTGGGGGTACAGGAGCAATTATTGTGGGTACTGGGTGATTCTTGCGGGTACTGGGTAATGTTTGTGGGTACTGGGTATTTTTTGCGGGTACAGGAACAATTCTTTTGATGCCCAGAAACAATTTTCATGGGCACAGAGAAGGTGTTGCAGGTAGAGAAATAATTCTTGTGGGTACAGAAACAATTCTTGCGGGTACAGAATCAGTTGTGTAAGGTGAAGAAACCATTCTGTTGTGTGCAGGAATTATTCTTGCATTTCCGGGGTCCAGACAATTCTTGCAGGTAATCTTCTTAGTGACCATAGAAGGACATCTCTTGAATGTTCAGCAATATCTATGTAGGTAATTCTTCAATTTCAAACCAACAAAGTAAAACCTTTCCTGTTCCTGCAGGAATCCTTCTATATTAGCAGGAAGGTTCCTGTACCTGCAGGAATATGCAAAAAAAACTTTTTGGTATGTACCCACAAGAATTGTTTAGTATCAGCAAGAATTGTTCAGTATCCGCAAGAATTGTTCAGTACCCGCAAGAATTGTTCAGTACCCGCAAGAATATTTTTTCTGGTGAAATTTTTTTTTGGCATGTGCTCTTAGGGGCTCCGTACCTTAGCCTTCTCCTCTGCCTTCACCAGCAGAAACTAACTAGACAGACTTCTTAGGCCCCCTCAGTGCATTCCTAGAAAGGTAATGTACCCGGGGTCATGTAGTCCTGTAGGGGGGCATTGCATGTAGAATCATAGACGTTAAAGCTGAATCTGCCTCGCTGGTTAGCAAGGCTGCTTTTAATAACCATTTTTAGAGACTGACAGCCGATCACAGACATCTGATCATTTCTGTCACTGACCCATCATCTATCAAGGATTCATGTACTATCAACCATGTACAATCTGGATTCAGGGGGTATAGGCACAATGTCATTCTCTTGGCTGTCAGTCGTGTTCGCATGAAATGTTGAAATCTGATTATTCAGTTGATATAATACTCTTGTTATGTGATTCCATTGCATACATACCGCCGCTCTTATCAATACCCTTCTGTCCTACCACTCTACACTGTAAAAAAAAATGTCATTGAAATAATGGTGAAATTCCTGTCCTAAAGGTTCCAGAGATCCATTATTATTTTTACGGAGATTCCTTGTACCACAGTGTGTACTGTACTGCTTCATTGTAGAAACTTTACTGATTCACTGTACATAGCAGATTGATAGGTCCAATTAGTCTAACTGATCACTACTGTGTGTGGAGGGGTTGGGCCAGGAGATCACTGCCAAGGCCCACAGGGCTGAGGCCAGTGATCCCCGCCCAACCCGACACACAGGGAGTGATCAGTGTTCTACCATAGCCTTCCAAGATTGCCCCCCCCCCACCCATTGTTAAAAAAGACTCTAATGCCAGTCCTGTTAAACCATACAAAATCACAAGGGCCAGGTAGTATGACAGACTAGTGACCCAATACTGAGTCGAGTATAAGGCTAGCCTGGTATGGGGTCATTTACCTGCACTCCTGCATGTAGTAGTACTACTACTAGTAGCACTATACTAGGACAAGGCTATTATGCTCCATGCCCTGTTGATAGTAAGGAATAGATAGCACCCCATCATTAGTACTATATAATTTTTTTACAGTGGGCCCTTCTTTTAGAATTAGATATAAGATAAGTTTCATTTATACTTTAAACAGGGAGGCTAGCCTTTGAGAGTAGGCCTAGAGCTGGGCGGTGATCCAGCAGATCACCTGCCCAGTGCCTTATTCTGGTTAACATAGGGTTCAATGGGATCAACCTGCCCAGCTCCACACAGCTATGGTAGAACCCTGTGCCAACAGTGAGGTCTGCGTGTGGGTGATTTACAGAGACTGAAACTTTACCATATCAGTAGGGGCCGGTTGGGTTGGAACTGGTAATGATGTCATTTCCTATGGAAGCGTGCCAGTTGATAGGAAGAATCTGCCTTCTATCACCCACATTATGGTGGCTCAATACTCACTGAGTAGACATTAAGGGTGCTCGGAAATTTAGTGGCGTTAGGTAGCAGCATTAGACAACATGATAATCGTGGTCCTGTAGAAGTTAGGAAACCTAACCTAACAAAACTAACTAATATTTGAATAACAAATATTTTGGTATACATTAATGGTATTTTTTCACCTTGTCATCTCAACGTTGGACTGCGCATGGGGGCGCTGAAAGATTTATAATATCCTACAATTTAAAAAAGAAAATAGAAATTGTTAATTAACTTAAAAGTCCACTAATGTTATGACTATCAGAAGAGTATTTTCTCTGCAGTATTGCAACGTAACATGGAGTGTCACCAGCCTGGTTTTCACTATCCCTGGTGGAAATTGTGAATAAACTACATACTAAGTCTGATAGTTATATTGGAAACCATACTCAGGTGGCATGTGAGTGGCAGGAAGAATATGGCAGATTCAGATAGTAGAGACTTTGCTAGTCTGAATGATCATACATGTATCGTTGTACAACGAGTCAAATGACTCACCCATTCAGTACATGATCCATATGTATATTGCTTATTAATGGAACATGAGAAGGTTTTTCACCATGCCCTCTTTATACTGCCATCCATTCAAGCCATTTCTAGTCCAACAATGAGGAGGTTTACAGTGAGCTATAGATACCCATAGAATGAAATTAGAACTACCCTCATATATCTATTGTGACATGTCCACATGGAATGTCATGTCGGGCAGTTATCATTTAAATCGTAGTGAAAAGCTATCTCTACCACGGAATTTGATATGGCAGTTATTATTCATAGATCAGTGTTTTTAAACTATGTATGCATACTTTAACTGCTGTAATAGCTCTAATCAGCCAGTCTAATATCATACAGCTTTGTCATTTATAACTGTCTTCAGACATGCCGTATATATTCATGAATAATCACCCTGGCAGTAATAGATTTGTAAGGGATATCACCACTGACCCTTATACAAGACAAGTGCTTATTGAGGCTCTAGTTTTAATGCTAAGAGTAAGCTCAGGAGCCCATCACCTCTGCATAGTTCATATTGTCATGAGGATAGGGTTTAGTAGGTAATGCCTTGCACTATGGACATGAAAAATAATTATATAACGATATTGGACTTTCAAACTCATTACTTCCCAGCAAACATATAGCATTAAGGCAAACTTGAAATGTTCTTAGGGCATTAGACATCATTACTTTAAGTAATACATTATGGTCCCCAGCCACAGGAAACAAGGACAGTTATTCGTGTGACGTACACAAGTCATTCCCTGATTCTCATGACATTCTCATCATTTGCACATGTGAAATTTCTAAGGACCTTTATCTTCTTCAGGTTTCTGAAGTGAGCTTTGAATAAGCCTAAATAGATTGTACCCCACATAAATATAAAGGCATTGTCAGAAGACTTGGAACCATGGAGAGTAAAATAAGCTAGATCTCACCACAGCAGAAAACAGATCAATATAGAGAGGCTGATACTGTGTAACTAGTTATTATGGCGTATATCATATCCATAGTCACATACTGTATTCATGTCCTACAAACATGACGTCTGTTGCAATGAGCTCCAGATGAATATAATAATGGAGGTATGTGTCTGACATAAAGATTAACCATGATCTTGATATGCATGTACACTCTAAGAAATAGCTGTTTAATTTAACAGGGATCCAATAAAACTGAACAGTGAATCTCTGTAACCATATTGCAGTGAAGCAGTGTGGTTTCTACAATGAAGCCCCAAAAAGCAGTATGGTGGTGCAAGGAACTTCTATGGAAATAATGATGGATCTTTGGCAAATTTGAGACAAGGATTTTGCCATTATTTTGAGGACATTGTCTTTTACAGTGTAGGCTATGACAGGGTATTGTAAAACTCTGCCTATAAGCCACAACTCACACCTACTGCACCTTATAATAGTGTCTTCCTGAAGTCGGGGCACTTGGACTTGGCTTGTATATACATTACGGTACTCACATAGCTGATGAGATAGGGGCAGAGCAGACTTTGAAGCAGTACTTACCTGTAAAAGATGAAAACATTTTTATTAGTATCATACATTGTTGTTTGTCTTCACCATAAAGACAAAGGGGCATTTGCATTAAGCACAATGAGATTATGTGTTTTGATGTGAGTAAAAGTACAATACATCTATACAAACGCTTGTAGTATGTTCAACATATCCTCAATGATTTGAAGTTGTTTGAATTCAAATGATAAGAAATGAATTCTTGGAGGTCATTTCCCAAGGTTTCATTATCATATACAGTGCTGATGCTGAATTCCTGTGCTATTGGTATGGAAATCATGGTTCAAATTAAAAGGGGCATACATAGTATGTTAGATACATTTCAGTGTCCATTATATTCCATTTCCATATGGAGTTGGTCGGGGCATTAAGGGTATGTTTGTGGTTGAGAGGGTGTAGGTAATCAGAATGTAAGAGGATAAGAGCCCAACTGTAATCAGCAAAGATGCTACTAAGGGCCATTTGTCCTAATTCCCTGTTTCCTCCGTCCACACAATTTCAATGAATGTGGTCTGTGTAACAGTGCACTTGAGAAGTGGGAGGGAGAGAGGTTGCTTTAGATGGGATGTGGGGTACAAGCAATACTGAATAAGTTGGAGAAATAAGCTGGGATGAAACAAACAGAACAATCAATTTAAAATAGGTGTGATGAAATAACAATATTAGAGAATTGCCAAGGGTGTTACAAGTCCAGAATTTGATTCCAATCGAAGCAGACAAATATAATGCCCCAGTGCATCACAAAAAGTACTTTCTATTGACATAAGCATGGCAATCTCATAATGTGGATTGCATCATCATAAATTTGTAGAAAGAGAAAGAGGAAGTATCTAATGAGTTAAAAGCAAGCGATTTATCATGATGGTCTGTATGATTAAATTGCTGGAATTACTATAATTTCCTTTAAAGTCCTAATAACCAGATTGACCTGAGGCAAAACCAGCATCCTACCTAAATGGGCAATCTTCTGGCGCCCGTCGCGTAATGTAAACATGTCGCCCTATGGGGCCTTAACCATTGGAGTCTCAGTGTTTGTAAACATATAGTAAAAGTGGAATGTTGTCCCTGCAGCACCCGGTCTGGTGAGTGGCACCTGTCCTCTGGTCAGCGTGCAACAGCATGCCTGTCAGCCTGCCACCTGGCTCCTGCCCCCCCCACCCCACACCCACCAGCCCAGGGGGCCCTTACTCAATGTACTGAATTTTGTTTCTATATTTCTTGCTAATACAGTGTCAGTATTTAGTAGTAAAACATATCTGTGTGTTCACAGCCCTGCAGGGCAAGATTCTATACTGAATAGAAGTACATTTTCAATTTAAGAAACTCCAGAAATTGCCAATTTTTGCCCCCCAAATACTAAATAAGTATCATAGTTTTGGAGCAACATTGGGCCATTTCTGGAGTTTCTTGAATTGAAAGTCTTCCAATCCATAAAAATTACCAGATTATCCCTATTTTCTGTACATATCAATTTATTTAACTCCAGAAATAGTCCTTTTTTCCTATAAATTTAAGGACACATATTTTGCTTATTTAGGACACATATTTTGCCTATTTAGCACTACACGATTGTGGCTTTCTGGAGTTACACAAACTGAAACTGCACTACTGAAACCGCTCACATATTCCTTGGCATCATAATTATTTGTCTTGATATGTACAGAAAATAGGGACAATTATGTAAATTTTATGGATTGAAATAGATTTATGTTTGATATTTGTGACATGTACTGGGAGAAGGGGTATTAAAACCCCCTGCACTAAGCCCCTTTTTCGCAGATCGTGTCACATTTGTTTCAGTAGTATCCATATTTATGCATATTCTACCGATTGCCGCTATGGTTTTTTCATATTCTACCCTCTCCCCATAGGATTTATGCATATTCTGCCCACTGCCCTACAGCTTTAATATTATTATTCCATATAAGTAGCCCTGCGGGGCAAGCTTCTCTCCTATACCTTGTGTATAGTATAGAATTCTATTCTATATAAAGGAATAGTGCATAGAAGCTTATATAGCAGAAATGCGGTTCCTGGCTTTATATACTACACTCAGGGTAGTTTCCACAGAAATGGTGTTCAGGGATATGTAGTTGTGCAATATTGTTTGGTGACCTGACACCCCAGTCACTAGTGACAGCCTATCTAAAGGACCTATAATAGGGTGGCCAGTGTGATTCCAGTCACCCCAACTCCCCGCCTCACACACACACCCAGCCTCTATATACAGAACTGTAAACACTACACAGTGCCCACTTGTGCAGAACTTGCTTCTATTTTGATCCACTCTCCATCCAACCCAATGTTTATGTTTACACAACGGGCGATAGGAGCCAAAAGATTGCCCCTAAATGTAGTATGAAATCAAGCAGTGCTGTCGCCATACTACAAGGTAGAAGCTGCTGAAGGTGAGTGGGTTCTGTACAAGGAGAAGATCAATAAATTCTGTCTGCCCTTAGTCCAGCAGCAATGAGGCAACTGGACTACAGAGTGTCCCCCTTCAACATGTATACCTGCCTCAGTGTGACCCTGGAGGAGGGGAGGAGTGTGAGTGGTGACTTATAACAGTATAAGGGGTGTGATAATATGCTTGTGTGTCTGGGGGTCATATATCAAGTGTCTGGGTGTACAGTATGGGAGCATGTATATACATAGTGCTAGAGATGAAACTGAAATGACAGGGGAGGGTTTTAAGGTAGGTCGCTACCATTGAATCAAAGATCCTAGATTTTCTTCATTTTTCTCCCAGAGATACAAAAAAAAATCATCTAGAATAAGAATATGAAAAAAAAGTAGGGGGTCCCGAGCTACTTTTTTTTTCTACAGATTTATTTTAATCTTCACCTAGAAATTAGAGAAAATGTGTCTCAGATTTGAGATTTTTTTCTGTCATAACTATTTAATACAGAGATATGAAACCTCGCATGGTAAATGGTCTGATATCCTTATTTATTAAGAATTTTTTATTTTAACTACATAGCATGGAATTCTGGGTAAATTTCTCATTTTTCGGAAAAGAGAGGGGTAAATTTTCTATTATTTCAAAACAAATACAAATAAAATTCATATTTTCAACCACTAGATTTTTTAAAACTTTACTAAAGCATTGTACAGATAATTTGCTTTTTAATAAGAACACTTTGATATGGGGTCCCATTAATTTTTTTGTAGTTTGGGTCATTTAAAAAAAAAAGTATTGTAGAAATTGATATAAATTCATATTCAAAGCACTGCATGATGGGTAAAATGTTTGAATTCTTGGCATAAATTTTTTTTTTTATTATATGCCCTCAATCACTGTAAGCATCCTCTCACTTCTACAGCATTGTCTACGTAATGTGAGGGCTATGATTATAAGGCCCAAATGAATGTCTGAGAATGATGGAAAAAATCCAGATGTAGATATGTCAAAATTTCAAAGTGCCATAAAATCCACAATTTTGACTAAAATGGCTCAAGATTTCTCGTGCACATTTAGGGCCTAGACATGTATATGCGTGCCAAAAATGGACTCATTCTGATGAAGATGACTTATATGCACAGGGACCTGCGCAGTAGGCTCAAATCCAATAGTAGCGACCCACCTTAAGAGAAAGCCAAAACCAATAAACCATGAAATACATTCTCCATCTTCTATCTGATATGTATTGTATGAACTGGGCCCCTGTCATAGCTGAAGAATATGCATGGAACAGAAGAATGTATAACAACGTAATAAAAAAAAACTTTGACTTTGAGACAATACTTTGTCCTCTTCTCAGTATGTTGAGCATCTGCATTTGCTAAGAAATTGAGAAGTGGTGATTATTGTTATTACCAAGGGATAACATTTTTCCATTTTACAAGACATGAGGATGACAATAACAAAAAATGGCTGTTCATAACTTCCACACAAGGTAAGATGAAATTTCCTACTCATGGTTCATGTTTCCGCACACCTATGTCAAGCTGAAATGGGTCTAAAGGCAGAACAGTTATATGCAATATACTGAAGCGTAGATTTATGTTCAGGAGACAACAGGCCTTTATTGTGACAAACATAAAAAGGCTATAGAAAAACGGCTTTACTTGCTAATAAAATATTTTAAATCCATCCTGTTTTTCTTTTGATGGGATGGGTGGATGTGCATAATTCTGAACAGGAGAATTTGCAGTTGCCAACCTGATTAGGGCTGATATCTACCCTGAAACCGTGAAGAAAAAATGCTCAGACCTGTCATACTTATATCTATATATTTGTCCCACTGTGCCGGTCCTTGTCAGAATAGGAAGCTTTCTATGTGAATAAACCAGCTATTGCTAGTTCATAACATTGGACCATCCATCTATATGAAGGTAACCAAGAAGAAAGAAGTACTGGTAGCCCTTAACGGTTTAAACAACATGGGCTGATTTACTGAGCTGAGCTGCTCAGAGTCCAATGGGACTCCTAACTCTACTTGTTAGGACATAACGAAGGGTTATGGCCAGTCCCTTGGGCCTCATAATGCAGTCTAGCTGCTAAAACACTGTCCTGATAAGGCATTTACTCTTTCATGATCAACATAGTATTCCTACCCAGTAGTAACTGTAGCAACCATCCGTGGAATTGTACAAATTCTCAATTCATTGTGAAAAGGCAGTTAAGCAGATATATGTGACAAAACCTGGGAAAACCTAACATTACGGGGATTTAAAGCTATTTAGAGCCTCTAGGTGGCCCAGTCAAAAAGAACAACAAGGCATATTTACTGTAACCTATCAGAATACCTTCTATTGGTCTTCCCACATATTTGGACAATCACAGACCCTAAATACTGGGCCAAGGCCTCATTTACAACACAGATAGGCATGTTATCATGTCCAATATTGATATTTTCTGTGCAGGTTGACAGAATCTGGGATTTTCTTAGTTCAGGTATATCTATCTGGTTTGAGTAAGCAGTTGACCATGGTATATCAAATGAACCAATTAAACTATACAATGGTTTCATTGAAATGGGAAGGTCTCAAGGATCATTTTGATATATCGATCATCAAAATCTGTCAAGGGGAAGTGGGAGAAAGTTTCATGACAATGTGTTAGGTTATACCATGTTCAGCACTGGTATGTATGTATGTATATATATATATATATATATATATATATATATATATATATATATATATATATAACGTCATTGCCTAAGGGGCCTTGAAAGAACTGAATGATTGTGATTCTCGGCATTCTCCACATTTACGTCATAAAAATAGCATAAACCCCAGTATTAAAATATGCTTTTATATATTGTAGAATGGAAAAAAGACATAGCTGTAGGTACATAGCGGGAGTTCTGCTACTTGAATTGGAAAAAGAAATAATCAAAATGTGACTTAATTTGCGAAAATGGGGCTTAGTGCAGGGGGTCCTAAGACCCCTTTTCCCAGTACATGTCACTGATGATATCTGAATTCAGGTGGAACTTGTTGCTATCCCTGCATTCATATTTCATATGCTGTTAAACCTGTGTTTCACGCCGACACAATAATTATTGGGCACATCCAAGTGAAGCAGCCCGTGTACGTTTCATCAATCCATGTTTTCATATCTATTTCTACCCATCTTTCACAGAAAACATAAAACGCTGCCATATGGCTACTTGTGAACATTTAAGAAAAAAGTCTTTGTAGCCCAGCCTTTCTCGTAATACACACATGGATTAGAAAGCTAGTTGATAAATTGACACACTGTTCTGACCTGGCATCTGATTTGTTACTAAAATAAGAAAAACAGACATGTGCGTTTGTTCCCTCGCCCAAAGCACGATATCTGTTGTTTTGTGGGGGCTTTGCCTTACATTGGAGATCAAGAACCAAGGGCTGAGGGCAGGGGACAAACACGAATCTGAGGGGTTTATTTACGTTTTGAACCAACAAATTATTTCAACCTTCTTTAAAACATACAGGCAAATAGACAGAAACACCACCAAATCCAAGTATTCATGTTTAGATTGCATGGGTCTCCTGACCCCAAGATGGCCGTGCCTATATTCAACCAACCAGATTGCACGATTTCTCGGCTTCCATTGCAGGAGTGTTAGAATCTCTAGCTTAATGTGCACCCACTGTTGGACTACACCACAACTAGGCTGGCTAAGTTCGAATGGAACTAGTCTTTAAAATATTGCACTTTGTAACGATTTCAAGAGAAACAAGTGCATGTCCTTGTCATGTATAATTGTAAAACATATAGTTGAACAAACTCAACAGTATTTGAGATGACTAGATTACACTCAGACTTTATCCAATGTATGTGATTTCCAGCAGCAGACAGCAGCATGTGTAGGTAAAATAGGAAATCATTAGGTGACCCTGCCTAAGGAGGCAATACATGTCAGCAGTAAACCTCAACACCGCAGAATCTATCTGCTTTGATCAAAAGGTGCCATATTCTTATATATATATATATATATATATATATATATATATATATATATATATATATATATATATATATATATATAAGGCTGCTGGATTACTTTGTGTGCAGCCTACCTCAGTGGTGTCATTATGGCACTCCCAATATCTAGAAAATGAGTTGTCCACTTCTCAATAACGCTAATCAATACTATTGAGAAATGCTCTCTTTTTGTCTGGTAGCGAGAACCAAGATCATCAAAGATGTCTGACCCCCTTCTCCAACATAGCATGTTCTGATCATGTTCTGATCATCTGCTGATTATCAATATACTACATGAAGTGCATGATGGTGTAGGTGAAGATATAAGGGGAATAGGTCGGGTACGAGAGTATATAATTATACTGGGTGAAAGCGGCAGTGGAGCTGGTTCTGGCGACTTGCACTGATAAGCTGATAAGATGGGGACCAGTAGTGTGTGGATGTTATCCAGCGACAAGGTACCCATAAAAGCAATGCCTTATCAGTATGTTTTGCCACCTTTGGTATAACCAGCGAAATTCAAAATCGTGGGTACACTGGCTATTGGTCCAGGCTCCTATAGCCAGAGACGGCAGGAATTAGAGGGAAGCATATGAGTGAAGTAGAGGAAAACTGTGTTTAGAGATAGAAAGGTTTTGTTGGTAGTAGTCCAGCCGACAAGGTCAGCATGGGCCTTTGACTACTGACTTTGAGTCTTTCGTCAGCTGGTTGCTGTGTGATTTCCTCTGTGACCCTGGGCCATAGGCAGCAGGTGCACACTTCCTTCTGTCTGTTGGCAGTAGAACTTAATGCAATCATCAGGACTATTTCAACTTCTTCAATCCTATCTGTTATTATATGTTGACAGATGCCTTTCTTGGGGAAGTCAGATGTTAAATCGTATCATTTTTCTTTTAAACAGTCAATATACACAATCTCTTATCAGAATAAGTTGACAGCATCGTTTATGATTGGTGAATACAAGCACCAATCATAAACGACTGAAGATTAGATTTTCATGATTGGCTATGATAGGTTATCAATGTTGAGAGCTCTTCATTCAATGTTTAGGAGAGATAGGTTGCCATGGTAACCAAATACAACTGACCTTATTTCAACACCAACAGTTAATTCCATGCCTACAGGCAGGAAATTAAGAGTCCTGATTGTATTGACCAAATTAAGTTCTATCTAAATAGGTGTAATTTGGGAAGAGTGTGCCGTGTGCATTGAGACTATCATTCTCTTGACTAAGTGCCAATCTTAGGTATTACAAATGTTACACATCAGCTAATATTTATTTTTACCCTTGCTGCTGGATGAACAATGATAAATGAATGGCTATATATGCTATCAATACATATATAACCTCGCACAAGTGGGGTTTCATTGGTTATAATACATTGGTGCGCAGCGCAAGTATAACCAATAGAACCCCACTCATATGATATTATATATTCCTTAATGTGTTTATCTTACAATTTACCTCTTAAAACCAATAAAGAATCAATAAAATCAATCGGAAAAATATGGGGATTGAAACCCTGTAACAAAAGATGTTCTGGGTTAGAGCGCTACACCCTCCTGATGTGGCCACACCGCCAGGCGTATGGGAGCCTATAACCACATAAAGCTGTTCTCAGCTTGCTCAAGTCGCGCACAGTACTGAACCTATATAGCCTTTGCATCTGATAGCAAGCCCCCCCCCCCCAAAAAAAAAAAAAAAAAAAAAAAAAAAAAAATCAACTAACTAACCTGTACTGCTGCTATGAAAGTCTAGCGATGTGGTCTCATTGGTAGCAAGCTGGCATTTAGACCCCACCTTTACAGGATCAAGTCCTGTTAGGACTGTTATATACAGTTCTCATTGGTTTTAACATATGACATAGACATGAGTCAAAATTAAATTGAATGAAAGCAAAAGTGCTCTCATATCATATACTATATGAAATGTATTAGCTGTCAATTCTTATTGGTGTCAGTGTCAAATGAGTGCGGTTATACCTATATAGCGCACAGTGGTTATGACCAAAAAGGTACTGGAAACCTCCAAATCATGGGATACCACTCTATACCGACGATGCTCTACCCATGGCCATTCTGTGTTATAACGCGAATTCTTTATGGACCTCCATAGTGCTTTTTCCTCTTGGTTAATATTTGCCCAATATTGTTTGATCTTCCTTTCATCACTCCCCCTCCCTTATCAAAACCGAATGAATATTTGAGAGCAAAGTCTCCCACTACCAATAGCTTGAGACTGTTCACTTCCACTGCCCCCTGGTTGCGATGAGACGTAGTAGTATATATAAAAGGTCTATTTACTCAGGTTACATTACTAGCTAAGCCAGGAGTTCAAGTTACCATACTGACATATGGACACTGGCTGGCTAAGCAGCATTTACAGCCAATTTATGGCTTGTTCAGTCGTTAGCTGTAAATTTTACCACAATGAACTGTTATGGACGTTTAGTGTGTTTGAATGGTATACTGGGTTTGGATGTAATACTCCACATGTAGAAACAGATGGAGATAGAAGCGGGATAAGTGCAGGACGGCGCTCAACCATTGACCCTACTTGGCAGGTGAGTACACATGGTCCCTGGCAGAGCAGGATCACCCAGGACACAATCCAGGATTATTGACTTCACCTGTTTCCCGGTGGACAATAAGAACAGGGGAACGAGCTGAAGTAAAGTAACAGGCTATAGCAGGTATTGAAGGTATTTGTCAGTTCTTAATTCTAGTAAGCATTTTAGCATGGAGTTTTAATTAAAATGTGCGTAAAGTGGCAAAGCCTTCAGAGGGTTTATATCTCTGCAACATCCTTTTACACCTAATGGCAAAGTGATGTAAAAATTGACGCTAATCCTAAAAATTTGTGAACTGACAGCAGTCATAAGTTTATGATTGCTACATTTATGCATGACTCACTAGGTAATAAAAAGAAAATCCTCTCGCTTACCGTTGTCCAGTTAATAACATGATATTTCCTTGTTTACTCTCCCTCCTCTCTACTTGGTGTTTCTTAAGATTCAATATAGCCTCATACAAGACTATGGAATAATGGCATTATGCAAGTAGGCTATTCTTAACCCTTTGCGGCTGCGAAATTAAAGACTTTAAAAACCGAGGAATTCAAAAGTGTATGATTTGGCCATAACACCACAAGAAAAGAGGCAAGTAGTTGTTCTCTTGGACATTCAATATGTAGACCCAATCTGTTATGATAGTTGCAATAAGATCGGTGCTCAATATCCCTCCTATCAAACTCTATATGAGCCACCCTGTATAATACCGAGCTGCTTAGGCCTGGAGGGACTTCCCTAACTGTGCTTATAAAGGGACGCACAATGATGTTTTCCCAGAGGGACTCACAGTAATCACAAGCCCCATAATACCTTCAATCCCTCTTTTGTCAAATGGATGATTCATTGTCCGGTAGCAGTGTCCAGCCCGCTTAGCCAATATTGACACATTCAACTATCCACAAAGATCTACAATGCTAGAAATCTCTAGCTATTATACCTAGTGTTTCTTTACGTATGCAGTCATAATATTATTTCAATGTGTCACCAACATAGTGCTAGGCAATTACTCATCAGCACATGATTGATGACAGCACTAGGAGCATAATCCCATCTTCAAGTTTGAAGCTGTGATTGATATATAACATTGACTACAGCTGGTATTACATATCCAGACCAAGTGATATTTAATCATACATCTCTATATGAGACAACCTGGGCCTGATATTGACACTATGTCATCATCAGCTGGGATATTGAAATAAGCCCTAGAAGATCTATCTTGAACATACAACATGGAGAGGATCTGTCACATGATATAAACCTAATGGAAAGGGTTCCTACTTGGAAGTAGAGACAAGAGTACATTAAGGGGATGGTAGCATTGGTGAGCAGGTTCAGGTTGGGTAAGGCAGTAGTAGCAGCTTGTAAATGAGTTACTGATGACAAGGCTGGAAGGGCCTTCACAGGGCCCTTTACTGATGACAAGGCCGGAAGGGCCTTCACGGGGCCCTTTACTGATGACAAGGCCGGAAGGACGGGGCCCTTTACTGCCCAAGTCTTGGAATCTGCTCTTCATGATCTATTCTGGTTACTGTGAGCAGGTGGCTTAGCGTGTGAGCTCAATAGGTGAGACTCAGCAGGAAAAGGGTTTGATTCAAATCTCAACCACCAAGTAATGCCTCAAGCACAGATTCAGGAGGACCATGGGTTGATTTATGCTAAACAAGTAAGCTAAAAACAACTGGGGGGTGTAGAAAGATGTATGTCTTATGTCAATACATGTTCTATTTCAGGGACCCATCACATATTTTACCAGCTAAACAGGCTGTTGTCAGAAAGACAACAGAGATAAGTGTAGCATGATAAGTGTAGCATGTACACACAGAGAAGAACACTGATCGCTTTGACGCATACTGCACAGGTCACAATTTGTCTCCCACATGACATGTATGAAGGCATGTTGAATGAGGTTGACACTCTCATATTTGGTGTGCTCTCTGTGTCCAATCAAGTTGACATGGGTATACATGTCACTTTTTCAGGAAGACTTTTTTTCAGTGTAATTGTCACCTAATAACTACATTATTAGAACCCATTTGCCACTTTCTGATATTCTTGCTAACATCTAGATCTCTTATGCATTACTTACCCGCATAACTGGTTAGATTAGAACGCATACTGTCATTATCCTGACACAATTCAAACATTACCCTCAAACAGGAATCTTTAAATTCCAATCTCAATGGCAATCGTATACATATGGTGTGTGCGTCTTTCCACTGAATCTTCCAGGACTGTGGTATTTTCCTATTCCCCTGGCCACTTACTGCATATCTCCTGGGCCTGCCATTAGTGGCCCTATTCATGGGAGCAGGTTAAGGAGTGCTGGCCGAGGGTGGAATTACCCCAAACTGCCCATCATTGCCATGCTTCCTTCGGCCCCAGGGCTCATACACTGAAAACCTAGAAGTTCTGAAACTAGTCAGCGGTAACCACTTTAGGTCCTCAAGTTGACGATACCTAAAACTACAACTTAAGGTAGTCAAAATGACGACTTTAAGTCGTCATCCTGACGACCTAAGTCATCAATATGTACTGTCAGTATTGTCATCCTGATGACTCAGGTCATCAGGATGATGACCTAAAGTCGTCATTTTGACTACCTAAAGCTGTAGTTTTAGGTATCGTCAACTTGAGGACCTAAAGTGGTCACCGCTGACTAGTTTCGGATCTTCCATGTTTTCAGTGTACCGTGTGCCAATCATAGGGCTTCTTACTGCAGGCCTAGGAAATGGCAATTGACTTGATTCCGATGGATGGGCTATGCAATAGAGATATAATTATGAGGGCCTGGGAACTATGTGGGCAAGGCATGACTCTGCTAAAGTACTTTATAAAGGTGGATCCTTAAAAGACTAGTGTTACTAATTTCATTATGTGTGTACAGTGGAAAGGTTTTAATCTGGCTTCATCATAGATGACACCAAATACTGAGCTCAAATTTTCTATGACAAACTGGATCATTATTTAAATATACCCATGACTTTCAGTATTTTTAGTTATTCATCTGATTGAATTCCAGCTATGTATGTAAAGTACAGTAATTCATCAATGTATAATTTCCACTTAGCAAATATGCACCCCTGTACGGTTGATAGCCAAAAGGTCCGTTCAGTTTGATTATTGTAGAGCTGCCTATATAGTAGTCTGTGTTTTTCATCTTCTTTTGTGGCTCCTTTCTCCAAACTAGGATAAAAACGCATAACCCCTTTTGTGGTATTTTTGAAATGTTGACGGCATGATCTGTTGGGTTAGTTTTACTATCTTTATCAACTACCAGCTACACCATGAATTTTACACTAGCATTTGCAATATTAAAATGCCCAGCAAGACAGCCTCAACCATAATCTGGTAGGGAACATTCTGATTAGGGGAACTAAATCTGAGACCAATTTTTTAGAGCCTTCTATTATAGACAACATGCCATTGTTTCCTTTATTCTTTACTGTTGGACAAAAACTGTCCCTGTCAGATCAATGCACTATGCAGATAGAGAAGTAAAAGGGGTCACACAATGTCCTGTGTCTGCATCAAACTTCTGTTGCACATCAAATTGCATGACTTGAATTTACTGCAAGTTGGTAGCAGTGAATCCCTGCACTGTAAAAAAAAAAGATGTCGAAATAATGGTGAAGTCCTTGGCTCAAAGTTGCCATTATTTTCAGAGAGATTCCGTGCCACACCATAGTGCCACCTAGGGGTTTTTTTTGTAAAAAAAACTACATTGGTTCACTGCAAAACAATTGCGATGGTTCACTGTTCAGTTTTATGAGGACCCCTGGTAGACCCAACAGTTATTTTTTACAGTGTGGTAAACTAAGTAACATCTCCCATGTTAAAGGTAGTAGATACAATCTGGCTAAATGAAGATTGACCAACATTTTTCTTAATACAATAGTAGACACACTCTGGCTAATTTAGGATTAAGAAACATTTTGATACTTAGATTACATGAAGAAAAGATAAAAACCATAGGTCACAGGGGCCGTTGGGCTACTGGATTAAATTGTGTGGTCTTAACTTTAGACGTCTATGAGAAATTGTATTCTTCTATATTAAATTCCAAAGACAAACATCCTCCAAAAAATTCTTAACCAAACTTCAGGTATGCATATCTATGACAATCAGAAACATTTTGGAACCATGTACTCATGAAAGAATTTCACCATTTTATATGATTAAGAAAGATTTGTAATTCATACTTGGGCTTAAAGTCCATCAAATCAGATTAAATAAAATGTAACACAATAAACAGCTGATAAAGCATCCATACTCCTTAAAGTGACTGGAATAAGAAGAACAGACTTTCAATGATAAAGTTGTGTTTAGATTGGTTTCAGTGGAATGCTTAAAGGATATATCTTGATTTTCAAAAATTGCTTTAATGAAGATTTAGCTTACAATGATGTTGTGTCATCTAGTGGAAAAGAGCTATAAATTTAACTTGGTGTGTATTATGGGATGTCGAGGCAAGGCTTAGCAAACAGGTGGTTGACACTACAACAGGCCCAACAAGGGCAGCCATGATACTAACCACAAGAGGTAAAAACCATCATGACAGGTACATCGCAGAGCATTAAAATATCGTCACTTTTGTTTTTCACTTTAACAAGCCAAGTCTGTTCTGTCATAATAATGGATGAACAAGGTAAAACGTACCTTCGTGAGGCCCCTCACGAAGGTACGTTTTACCTTGTTGATCCACAATATTCAATGATCATCTTTTTTCATTTCATTGTAAAACATGTTTCTTTTGGAATACAATATTCTGGCCTGAATTTGACTCAGTATTCATCAATAACTACCTCTTCTCCTTTCCACATTCCCCCTGAAGACTGATTAGACAGGCAACGTAGGTAAGCCTCTAAGCCTGGATGGTCGTCTTCTTACAGGTCCCATGTGTACACTCACCTGAAGACTCGGGTCAATTAGGATCGAGTCTTGTCTTATTTCTACCTTTTACGTTCAGGGAATGAGTAATTCAACCTCCCTGAAGGTCGGCTTAATGTGGTATTGGTCGGCTTAATGTGGCCAATACAACTTTTCATGTGAAGTCATTTGGGATAACACTCTATGGCATTTAAAGTGAGGATTTTTTTACATTGCTTCACCCACTTTCATCTTTCATTTTAAACCTTCGTAGACTCCATAATCATGCTCATTCCTTGTCACAATTAAACTGCATTGGTGCATCATGCCTAATCGTTATATGTGTATTAACCCTGTAGGGATGGGGACCATCAAAGCAAAATAACATGCTGCACCACTATGGGACCATTAGCAGATTAAGGGTTAAGGTTGCTATAATGATGAGAGAGGTAGCCTTTATCTACAATAGTCCTGCATCCAGTAAGGTTAATGGCCATGGTCCCCTTTGAGCAGGATTGATGTATCCAAGTTAAGGGTCATTGCTGGCATGTTGTGCCGCCCCATGGGAGCCACAAAGGGATGGTGACTAGTTACCTACACAGACTTATGTCTACTGCCAGAACCTGCTCACTGAAGACGCAGCCAGTCACTGCCACTGCCACTGAGAAAATATTCTTACTCACATGAGTCTAGATCCAGACTCAGGCAATGTCGCCAAAATGAGTATTGTTTGAGACTCAGCCTGACCCTTGTATGATACTCAGGCAAAGCCAGAGTATCATACAAGGATCAGCCTCAGGATCTGCCTGAGTATCATCCAAGGATCAGGCTGAGTCTCAAACAATACTCATTTTGGCGACATTGCCTGAGTCTGGATCTAGACTCATGTGAGTAAGAATATTTTCTCAGTGGTCATGAATATAGGCCGTCTCTGTCGGGTCTCAGCAAGCATTAACTGATTTATTAATTTGAGGATTAAGACAAAAATCACCAAGACAGTGTCCATGGTGCATGTAAATTCTGCAGGACTTGGGTTGTAGTAGAATTAGTAAATCCTACAACGGATGGTTGCTAACATGCAAGCCATACTTCCATGGTTTGGGAATTATATTTCGAGGACACTCATCGGGTCTTAGATAATCCTAAGGTCACAAGGGCATATCAATACCCAGGATGTAAGCTATTGGCACATGCCCTTCTGGCATATCTCCTACACTGCAGGCTATGCAAAGTCCACACAGCCAGCTGACACAGGAGAACTGATGTCATGTGTGAGCTTTACTACTATTGCAGGTCTCAATCAAGTATGGCTGCCAGCTGGGCAGGCCCAAGGATATGTCTTCTGTTGACACCTCAAACACCCTGTGTGTGCCTCAATATGTTCCTGTATGGGGCTTTAGGCTATTTGATCCTTTAAATGTTAAGTTCATTATCGCTTTACGTCCATATGTTCTCACAATGTATAGACATCACCCTGGCTAGGACAGTTGTCAGCACTGCATTTCTCCATGATGACAGCAGCTGATGTAGTTGATGTGTGAAATTGTGGACTTCAAGTGATCCATAGAGGGTTAAGTTTAAATTTGGGACAGACATTACAAAATGCCCTTCAATGTTTGTTTTGGTGCCAAAAACGGAGATTTAAACACTTGGAATAAAGCGGACAATGGTTGCCACTTTTATACCCCCTTCCCCAGAGTGTGTTCAAAAGTTGGGTTGGCAATGGACACCTGATACCACTGTTGTGTTAGCCCAGGCTACAGATTTTCTATTTTTAGTCCAATATGCCTATTGTCAACATTATGACTGAATGCAGCTCTGGTAAAGGATTTACAAAAGTGGCATTCATGATTGCATCATGGCAAGATTATTGACTGATAACTCGTGAAACATGATTATTATGTTGGTACCAAAGCAGAATCTGTAATACGTGCTCTTGATGGTACGTTAATGCATTCTGAAGAAAAATGTACCAGAGCCTCCGTGGCACCATTCTATAAAGGGTTGTGGTACGTTGAGCATAACGCACATCCAAGGTACACACTCTGAGTGGTGCAGAACCAATCAACTATAGGTGTATCCCAAGTCATATTTTAGTCACTTTAGTGCTATTTTATAGCATAAAATCCCCTCTTATAGTGTACACCTTTGGCTCATCCAATAAGCTAAGGTAGAGCAGGGGTCCATCCCAATGGATAAGCCGTGTCTTATAGATACTACAGTTTTTTTAGAGTTGCTTGCCACATAGCGGCCGGGAGCGCAGCGACCGTAGCAACTTCATTATTGTTTTGGTTTGTCAGTGAAGTCACGGTCACCTTGTGACGCAATTTGTGACGTCATACGTCGGCAGTGACGTCATACGTCAGCGCAGAGTGCAACTCCTATCCGTGGTCCTTGCCACATTTTTATGATATATTCACTGATATGTTTATGATATATTCACTGCTATATACATGTACAGTATATACTTTATACAACATTTCAGGATGAAGTGTGAATGAGTAAAATCCCTATTTCTCTTACTTTGTCTGCAGTCGTTTTGTCACCAGTAGATTTTGGTAAGAGTACTGACAACCAATGTACTCACGATTTGACAAAGATACAGTACGTAATTTAATGTTATATACCCACATATCTTTTACAAATGCATATTCTTCACATAAGGGCATTTCTCAATAATGCTATAGCAAGAAATACCCTCATGCATTTATTTTAGCCATGTTATTTGAAGAGGATAAAACATTTTACCTTTACCTGTGCTGACTTGGCGTTTCGCCCTTATGAATCTTTTACCACTGCACTCAGACCCTAATAACAAGGTTAGTGAAAGCTGAGCCAGGTTTGAAGTTTACAAAGTAACTTGATTTTCTATCAACACAATATATATGTGTGTCATAGTGCTTAAGAAGCAGCATTAATTGTTATAAAGATGCATCAATGCAGAATGTAGTTGATTATGCTAGGCTGGCGAGAAATATTTAACAATGAGTACAATTCCATAATTACTACCAAATGTCCCTCATAGTAAACTCTATGTGTGTTTCTCTGTTCTAAGCTGCTAAGGTCTGAAGAGGACTTCCCTAACAATACTGTAAAGTCATAAAAAAAAGATTAAGTGTTATTCCCTTAGACCATTTATAATACGGTCCTCATAATGTCTCTTGTCCCGCTACTGTTGAACATAATAGCCCATATCATCAAGATCACTCAAACAGAATTGGCAAACACTCACTATCTACAAAGATAGCACTAGATGAGGTATGTTATTCACACTGTTCTAATAATCTCACCCTCGGTATACAGACTCTGTATTCTGCAGCGATTTGATGCACTCCGAGAGTGCTGCACAACATGCCAATAGCAATATGCTGATGAGTTCCTAACTGCTGGGTAATTGGTGTGTATATACTCTGGTGTCAAGAAAGATAAAGTTACAAGCATTTAGCCATTGCAAAACTCCCAAATTCTAATCCTGCATTCCCAACCATAATCCCACCTCCCAGATGTAGCTGGAATTGATCGCCAATCTGCTGATGTCACATCTCAGGTCAATAAGCAGTAATTGCACATCTTTACTAAAATCTACTTTGTACTTTTGGTATACATGATGCATTCTTGTGAAAGGATCTCCCTACTGGTCAAACTATATGTGGCTATTACTTGAGCAGTATCTACAGTGGAGACTAGATTTAGGGGTATTTTATGGGAGGGTCCTATAGCACCACACGATTGGCAATTCAAAGGTGGCTGCTGCAATTTGAAGAGCCGCTCAGTGGGAGGTAGTGGTGGTAGTAGCAGCCTGTAAATGAATTACTAATGCAAAGAGCAGAAGGGCTGGCACCAACTACCAGATTGACAAAGGTCCTGATGATAATAGGAAACCATGGCCCTGATTGGCTAGCCAACATCATACTATCATGGCATTGCTCATGGGGTGTGCGCCAAATACTGGTAACTTCCAAGTTCTCCAGCTGCAGAGGGTAGAATACATTATTATGCTGGTTCTTGGAGAAATTCTAGCAGGGGAATTGGAGAGGAATGTCATGATAGATCAATAAAGCTATGCTTCTTAAAAGAGCCTTTATTGCAGTATCCTGATATAGAGTTCACGATAACAGTACCATATTCTCGACTTATAAAATGGCAGCAATATCTTGCAATAGACGTAGGTCCTCTATGCTGGGAAACTCCCCTTCATGATTTACTCCGCTCACTTTAAGCAGAGGTACAGTGCGTGAGAAGATCAATGAGCAGCTCAATAGGTGGGACTTGGCTGGAAAAAAGAGCTTGATATGAACCTACCAAGTGATGCTCCAGGCACGAATTCAGGTGGGCAAAGGGTGGAATGGAGTTAGGCAGGCAAGCAAAAAAAGGATTTGAGGTAGTAGGGAAATTTGTGGCTGAACATGTCATACCAGGCATGCACTTCATCTGGCAGTCTTAAAGTCTAAAGGGTATTACTAAAGGGTTTCCTGTCACCCCAAGGGCTCATCATGTCTCCCAATCATGCAGCTTTGTTTTGCTTCATTTTACATGACACCGAATACTAGTCACATTTTGATTGAGAGACCTGATCATAATCTAAACACATCCATGACATTTACAATGTAATTAAAAAGGAATCGTCCCTGTCAGAAGTTTTAGATGTTTGAGGTACATCGATGACTTTCAAGACTACACTATTCCATTTGTCTGAATCAACGTTCTGTTTCATTTTAAAACTGCAAACTTAAATTTACTCCTGTTGTTACATTTATTCACATACTTTCACATTTTATTTTAAACCCTTAGTGGACTCCTTAGAACCTTGACATACATGCTCATCCCTTGTCACGAGTATTACTGTATTCATGCTTACTCCTCAGGGTTAAAATATTACTGATTATGCATCATAAAATGAAAAGGTCATATCATATCAATGTACCCAGATGTATCAGAGAGATTAGGCTGTATACAATTGCAATAATCCTTCAGTTAGTTTATGTTAATCGCTGGGATGTGGTATCTCCCTATTGGGGGTCACATATATAATGATGAATTCTGGTTACCTCCTCAGACCGTTGTCTGCTACTAGAAACAGTTCACTGAAATAGCAGCAAATCACAGTCACTGAATAAAGTATTATTATATTCTCATCATGCATTTACAGCATTCATTAACCTGACGTTTGAGTCTTAGTACTGCAGTGTTCACAAATGATGTGTTTCTGCTTCGAAGCCCCAGTAAGAAATCCCTTATTGTTGGCTAAAATGATCCAGGGCTTCAAGTGATATAATGCATCAGCAGGGCAGTCTCAGCAAGAAATTCCCCAGCAATGTAGCGGTGCATGATGCCAATGGATAAATGCTGTGAAAGAAAGTTATTTACATGTAAGCTTCATTTTCATAGTATGAGAATTATTGTGGACATACCGGATTTAGATTGTGCTGTAGGCCTAGGTGGTTCTACTGCCTACCTAGGGGTATTTATAGCCCATTTACAACCGGGGCTTAGAGTATAGTTGATTATGTTCGGCTGCATGGCTGGGAATATTGAACAATCACAGTACAGAAGGTACTAGGGTAACTTACCAGTTACCCCATCCAACGAATCCTATGTGTAGTATACAATTACACAGTATCTCTATTGATTTGAGTAATGCTAAGTTGTTTAGATGTGGTGTACAACATGCACAATCATCTGAGGTAATAACTGTGGGTTGACTAGAACAGTAGTATAGAGAGGTTTTGGATATTTCAGTACTAGGGAACTTGGTTTGTTTACAATAACAAGTACTAGGGTAACTTCATTAGGAGTTACCCTAGTACATAACTTTCAGCTTTGCCTGATTTCTATGTAATTCAAGTATTCTAGTAACTCCAGGACTCCAGGTATCCACAAGTATCCATGCCCTAGCGCATATTCTGCAATATTATTATGAAGTAGAATAGTCTATTAACAGCATAGACCAAGGAAAAATGTCCACACTTATTCGTATATGACCTTTCGTGTTGGATGGGATAACTGCCAGTTAGCCTAGTACCTTCTGCACTGTGACAATGGGAAAAACATCATGAGTGGGTACTACTAAATCTCCCTCATATTAACCCTGTATGCGCTGCTTTACACTGCTCAGGTGTGGAGGGGACTTGCCTAACTGCCATATCAAGGCATAAAGAAGGATTAGGTGCAGGCCCCATTATGAACACAGCCCTCACAATGTCTTCAGTTCATCTATTGTCAAAAGCTAGTACATGGTCCTCCTGCTGACTTAGCAAATATTGAAACACTCAACCATCCACAAAGATATATAAAGATAGCAGTAAATTAGGTCCTCCATTCAGACTGATCTGGAATGAATACCCTCGGTATAAAGACTCAGCCATATTCTGCTGTTCTTCCCCTTTCTTCAACGCGAAACCATATCTGTAGCCCCTTTTCTATTTGTTGGAAATAAAGATAGTTTACAATATTTGTTGTCATGATGCATGAATGCAAACACAGTGAGGAACTTGCACATTTTGAATCCATGCATCATTCCTCAGGGCTGATACACTCTGAAAAGGGGTTCCCAAAGTGGCAATACAATATTGATGAGCTATGATGAGTTACTCACTACCCATAATCAGTGTGTAGCAATCACAAGGAAGATAAATTTCGAGGTATCATGTAGCCATTGAGAAGTCAAGAACGATTATTTACTCTGCATCCTGCTTTCCCAACTACAATCCCAATGCCCAGTATGTAGCTATAATTGAGCTGAAACATCACCAATCTGCTGATATTACATTTCCAGTCGCTATAGAACCTCAACCTTCCACCTGTTATATATGATACATACCTATTCAAGGTAAGGAGATGGGACCATGTAAATACAAGATTGTGATTACTTGAGCAGTATCTGTAGTAGAGACTAGATTTAGGGGGTCTCGTTGGATGGCCCTGTAGGACCACATGATGAGTAATTCAGAGATGCCCTGCTCCAACTTGATATGCCGCTCAGTGGGAGGCGGCGGTAGAGGCCCCATCTCAGGCCACTCTATCCATGCTAACTTCTGGGCCAACATAGGTCCTGAAGATAACAGGAATACATGACTCTACTTGGATAGATACTATTCTCATTTTTACATTGAATGGTGTGTAAGGACTTGGTTATGTCAGGGATCTCTAGAAAGACCTATTTTGGAAAATATAATATGTTTTGCTCCAATTTCTCTTAGAATTTGTAGGAGGTGAAAAACAATTGTTCAGAAAAGATGTTATCCTCTGCTTCTTTATGGAAAATTCATGGGGATCCCCTATATCAAAATCAAAATGGCATTGTTATCTTCTACAATTATGGTAGTAATAAGATGTTATGAATGTAGGTTCTGTATGTAATGGGCCTGAGCTACATGATTAACTCTGGTCGCTGTTAGCAGGAGGTGCAGTGTGTGAGCAGATCAATGAGTAGCTGGATAGGTGAGACTCAGCAGGAAAGGGCTTAACACCAGCCTTACCAAGGGATGCCCTTGGCTCTGGTTTAGGTGGGGTAGAGGTGGATTATAAGACACCAGTAGGAGGCAGTTAAGATGATACACTGGGCAGATATAATATTCAGAGGTAGAGGCATAGGGCAATATCCTTTCTCCCTCACCTCACCACCAAACCCCTAATCTACCTGAGACTCTCAAGCCTATGAACTTATAGTCACATCCATGTCTTGTAACCAGTCCTTCCAGGTTTGTGGTAATCAAAGTTCATGAGATGAAAATTGGGTTATGGATGGGGGGAATGGCTTTAGGAAGATGGCAACAAAAGTGATCCAAAAGAAGAGCTTTTGTGCCAAAGAGGGTAGGGGATACGTAAAGGGAAAGTGAAGAGGATAAGACAGGCATGTTACCTTTACCTGTTCTGACTGCATTCTGAATTGTTGTTCTGCCCACAAGGACCTAAAACCACTATATCCAGTCCTTAATAATGTGACGTTTGTGAGAGCCGAGCAAGGTTTGAGTCCACAAAGTGTCCCTAGAGGGCTTTCTGCATGTTTTCCTGTGATCTTACTGCCCATTTCTGTTAGAGAATGTAGTAGTCCTAGGGCAGTGTCTCTCGGCTTTCCTTTCAAATTCTGTGGTTGTGAATTTAAGGTTAAAACCTTGCTGTCAGAAGGCCGCAACATTTTGGATATTTTGTGTATACGAAGTATGATTTCCAACATATTAAGTGTACTGTAGTGCTTCTTAAGTCAGAACTGTAATAAGAGCGCACTGGTCCAATACCTTATATACTTTTAAAGCAGTGCTCCAATGCAGGACTAGTAGGTCATAATTGGGTGCATGGTCGGGAGTATTGAACAATCGGAAAAATATCATGAGTGGGCACTACTAAATCTCCATCATATTAATCCTATGAACATTATGAGCTGTTCTACTTTACGCTGCTCAGAGCTGGAGGGGGACTTGCCTAACTGTCAGATCAAGGCATAAAGAATGATTAGGTGTTATCTCTGCAGGCCCCATTATGAACACAGCCCTCACAATGTCTTCAGTTCATATATTGTCAAAAAGCTAGTACATGGTCCTCCAGCTGACTTAGCAAATATTGAAACACTCAACCATCTACAAAGATATGTTAAGATGGAAGTAAATTAGGTCTGATCTGAAATGAATACCCTCGGTGTAAAGACTCAGCCATATTCTGCTGTTCTTCCCCTTTCTCTAATGCGAAACCACATCTGTAGCCCCTTTTGTATTTGTTGGAAATAAAGATGGTTCACAATATTATTTGTTGTCATGATGCATGAATGCAAACACAGTGAGGGACTTGCACGTTTTTGAATCCATGCATCATTCCTCAGGGCTGATACACTGTGAACAGGGGTTCCCAAAGTGACAATACAATATTGATGAGTTATGATAAGTTACTCACTACTGCGTAATCAGTGTATAGCAATGACAAGGCAGATGAATTTTGAGGCATCATGTAGCCATTGAGAAGTCAAGAACAATTATTTACTCTGCACCCTGCTTTCCCAATGCCCAATATTTAGCTAAAAAATTGCTAAAATTGATCTGAAACATCGCCAATCTACTGATATCATATTTCCAGTCAGTATAGAAGCCTGAGCAGTATCTGTAGTAGAAACTAGATTGGATGGCCCTGTAGGACCACATGATGAGTAATTCAGAAATGGCTGCTTGATGAGCTGCTCGGTGGGAGGTGGTGGTGGAGGCCCCAGTCTCTACTTGGATAGATGCTATTCTTATTTTTTACATTGAATTGTGTGTAAGGGCTTGGTGATGTCAGGGATCATTATAGGTAGATCTATTTTGGAAAATATAATAGGTTTTGCTCCTATTTCTCATAGGATTTCAAGCAGGTAGATATCCTCTGCTTCTTCATGAGATATTTATGGGGATTCCCTATGTCAAAATCAAAATGGCATTGTTATCGTTTACACTTAGGGTATGGTAGCAATAAAGTGTTATGAATGTCGGTCCTGTATGTTAGGGTCCTGATTAGCAGGTGGGATAGTGTGTGAGCAGATCAATTAGAAGCTGGATAGGTGAGACTCAGCAGGAAAAGGGCTTAACACCAGCCATACCAAGGGATGCCCTTGGCTCAGGTTTAGGTGGGGCAGAGGTGAATTATAGGTGAAGGCACTTGTAGGAGGCAGTTAAGATGGTACACTGGACGGATATAGGATCCAGAGGTAGAGGAATAGGGCAATAACCTCTCTCATTCACCTCACCACCTAACCCCTAATCTACCTGAGTCCAAGCCTTTGAATTTAGCCGCATCCATGTCTTTGTAACCAGTCCTTCCAAGTTTGTGGTAATTAAATTTCATGAGATGAAAATTGGGTTATTGATGGGTGGGGGAGAATGTTAAGCTTTGGGAGGATGGTAACAAAAGTGATCCAAAAGAAGAAGGTTTTTGTGCCAAAGGGAATAGGGGCAGTTCAAATATTACGTAAGTGGTAACACAAATTTGGCCACTTTTTGACCCCCCTCCCTCCTTGTAACACTTTGTAACAAAATGAGCAACCCCCCTCCCTAATTATGTAACACTGGTCAACCCCCCCCCCCCACATACGCATCATAATGTTCAGGATGTGCAAGTTTTTCTGATCAATATTCCTTCATTTGACACTAAAGTCAGCTTAAAATGCTTATAAATTGTCTAATTTTGCTAAGGGATGTATTCTTTTGTTATGTAACATTTGGGCAGACCCCCCCTCCCCCTGTAACAAAGTGTAACAGATTTCATGACCCCCCCCCCTATGGTGTTTCGTAACATTTGAATGGTCCCATAGGGGCTACGTTAAGAGAAAGGATATTGAGGTAGGCTATATAATAGGTTTGCAATATGAGTTGGGGAAATTGGGGAAGAAAATTGTAGAATCCTAAAGAAAGAAGAATCAAAATGAGGACAATGGGAAGGTGAACTGACAGAATGCCATCCATTTTATTTCGAAGGACAACCAGAATAGGCAAATAGTGCACAATACATAATATTATTTGCAGTAATTACTAATTACCCATTAAAGAAGTAGTAATTGGCTTCTGGTGCAAAGGGAGAATCAGGCATGCTGAACTGGGAGAGGTGTTTTACATTAATGTGAGGCCTAATTATAGAGGGTAATAGAGGATTTCCATGACAACGTGCCTCTTTTCACTTCACCAATCATAACTGCCTGAGGTATGTGGTTAACAGCTGCCTCTTCATCCTCTATTTAGTACCTCTTACTCCTGGCCTTGAACTTGAATTCCCCCTTGCTGACATTGTACCCTCTTTCTTCCCTCCAATTCTGCCTCAGCCCCTTCAGGTACTTTCCATTCCTTCTATCACTAATCTACCTGGCTGCCTCCCTGCCTACTCACCTGGCATCTTCCTAGCTGTAATGCTATAAGCTTGATTGCCTGTTATTTTCCTGCCTCCCTATCACTCTATACAACACCCGCCCCATCCTCTCACTCCCCACACATATCTGTCTATTGCAGTGACTTCCTTACTTCCTGTCTCATCTCCACCTCCATTTACTATGTCAAATGATTCCAACCATGCCAAGTTTCTCCGGCCATACTTCCCCCATGGCGTATCTCCTATTCCTACTCGTCCCTCGTCACGTAAGCCCCTCTATCCAGTTTTCCATCCCTGTCACCAGGAGGCGGCAGTGAGGCGCCACGCGGCTTCCTCCATATTGATTCCTATGGTTATCTTGGGGCCAGATTTGGTTCCTTCCAGTCTTACCTTACCAACCTCTACGTCCCTATCACTCACTGTACCACTATACACCAATACTGGTACTGCCACAAAACCTACTGCAATCCTTTACCCTCTAAAGGCCGCTGATGCTGGTGCGCAGCATGCCCATTGGTCGGCATGATGCACCAATGAAGTGCTGGTGAGTCTTGCGTAGGGTCAGCATGTTGTGTGAATGTATACCCTGGCTAGTAACTCCCAATTGCATCATGACGTCCAATCAATGGACATGATGCATGCCGCATCATGACTAACATACACTCCATGAAGAATGATGCAGAGCACAAGGATAGTGCAGGGGAGTAATTTTTCAGTTATGAGTTGGAGCACCATCTTTACATGATCAATTCAGTTTGAGTTTGTCTATTGAATCTTTGAGAAATCTTTGAATTTATAAAAGCATTATATTGCTTGTTGTCTTCACCTTGGAAAATGAAAACTTTTGATCTTCCCACAAAATTTGTTATTCTCTTGATTTAGGCCCATTTATATGTGGCATACTCTACTTAGATAAGGCTGGTTTTTGGTGAAGAATTCAGAGACCTTATTAATTTTCACCAGTTAGATATAATTGATACAAATTACTTTAAGACAGAGATGTAGCACAAAAGGTCTGCCAAAAAGAAAAGCTGTATTGAGAGTGTCAGACCATACACCATGCCTTCCCCAAACCACTCCCCCACTCCCACCCCTCTGAGTGAAAGAGTTACTTTATACAGCACTCAGCAATATCGACCTGCACCCTAGACTGCCTACACCCAGCCCCAGGGCAGGCTGCTCATACACAGACAGCCACCAGAGGTACTGCCTCCTTAACCCTTTGAGGACTGCTAAGTCCTGGATGAATCATGGCCATTGGTAGGCATGATGCAATGATGAAGTGCTGGCAAACACCTCAGTAACGCATCATGCCGACCCCCATGGAAAACCTAACAGTTGGTTCGGCATGATACATGACTGTAATCCTGGCAAGTAACTCGCCAGAGCTGCTTTCATGCATCATGGTGACCGATGGACATGATGCACTTATGCACCATCTGCCCACATTAGGGTATTTTTGTATCATTTGTGCCAACATGACTAGGTGTCTTGATGTGTAACATGCAGCACTCAAAAGAACATGGGGGTGCATTCACGTATCAAACCAACTAATATATGCATTTGATACACTCCACTAAGATCAACACAGTGAATGAATTCAGCAAAGATGGAGCTAATTTCTAGAGTGTCATTCTTCCAATATAGTGACTAAAGGGAATGGCACACTAAGGTGTACTGTGATCCCTCAAGGTTAAAAACAGCAGGCACAACTGTGTGCATGTGTCAGGGGTTGCTGTAGATAGCCAGGCCTCTTGAGTACAGACCTGGAGGACCATATTTACCGATTTCCTCCAGAGACCTGGACCTTTATTTTGGTTCTATATATGTGTGGTCCTTAAGGAAATGTGGGCGGGGAGATGCAACTGCAACTGCAATGTCATATAGGGCATTATATATAGCTTGCACCACCGGAACCTAGATCTAATCTATTCCATCCCTCTAATATGATTTTATACTCTAGACTGAGCAGCTGAAAGGAGAGACGGCAGTGCTAATAGCATGAGCAAGAAGGCAAGTCTGTATAAAGCACATTGGCTAAAAAAGGGTCAAGTAGACGATCAAATTATGTCTAGAGTCGGGAGAAGCTGGTACTTTTGTGAGCCATGGATCCATAGTTGATTAGTTGGCCCCAATTAGCCATTTAAATCATGCTGGGTAATACAAAAACAAGGCTAATTAATTCCCAACACTACCGAGCTGTGCACTCAATAATTGGGCATGTTCATTGAAAAAGAGTAGGATTTGGCATCAAAGGCCCGACATGAGCACCAACAGGCCTTTTCCTACTTGGCAATGTCAAGTTGACAGTTGAATGCAGATTTTCTTTCTACCTTGACAGTTGACAGTGGAAAATCATGTTTTCTTATCAGGTGTCAACATGGTTTTTTTCGCTGTCAACTGTCAACTTGAAAAAAAAATTGACACTTGACAGGGGAAATTATTGTGTTTGACAGCAATATTTTTTTAAACTCCATCTCGGTTGTTGTAAGATAATCATCCTGATTCTGAAGTGCATGTTTTTTTTGTGGTGTGGCCCTTCACGGCTTCCATACAACTGCAATCATTCAGTATAATAATGACTCAAATTTCCAAAGCCATTCCGAAATATGCAATGTAAGGTTGAATTGAAAAGACTTGGATCGATTCATACCGATGCACAGGGAGATAAGCGTCGCTTTATATCCTCTTCTGCAAGTAGAATGTGAGAGGGCCTAGTCACTCAGACTTAGGAAATGCCTCCCTGTCCAGCATTTGCAGGAACTACTCAGCTGTAAGATTTCGGTGCATCAAGAACGCATATGAGCATAAACCCTGGGACATTATGCCGTCCTAATAAGGCTTAAGCTTAAAGGGTCCCATTTTGCAATAAGGATGGCCTGCCATAATAAGGATTCCATAGTAAGAGGCTTGGCAAACAGTGCTCACAGTTGATGAGGTCTCATAGGATAGGAGGTTTATGACGGACCGTGTGAAGTTGCTGCATTCTGTAGTTCAATAAAACAGAGTGAAAATGCAAACCTTTCGAGACGCAGCAGATATCAATAAATTCAGAGGCAAGGCTACACAGCAGGATTAGGTATAGGCACAATATATCGACCAAGATATATGTGTATGCACATGTAGATGTATGACGTGGAGAAAGCAAGCTGTTATAAGGGATTCCCTTGGCTCATCAAGGTACTTTTTCGCCTCTCCTGCAGTTGTCTGGATAGAGGTACTTACCAAAGAGGCCAACTCCCTAACACAAAGCTTAAGCACATCTGACACCCCATCTGCCGGTAAGTTACCAGACAGACATGCAGGTAAGTACACACTGTAAAAAAATCTGGCACTACTGGGTGCCGGCCAATATTTTTTACGGTCACCGTTTTCCCAAAATCACCGTATTTTTAACTGGTACTTCTCCCCAGGACTTCTCCATTACCTAAAAACATTGATTTACCATTCTTAGATTAACTGTAACTCTCAGTGACTCAAAAAGCGGAGATTCTCTGGCACCACTGGGCACTGTCCATTCTTCGTAATAACTACAGTCACCACTCTCTTGTAATTACTGTTATTATAATAGAGAATGTCCTTCACCCAGTGGTGCCAGAGAATCGCCATTATCTCAACGGAATACTTTAAATCACCATCATTTTGATATGGCATCAAAAGATGGATTATTATGGTATTTCTATAGTCCAGTTCATTTGTGCTCCAATCCCTAGTTCCATGAAAGCATCATAGAACAGTACATCACATTTTGTAATTGCAATCTAGGGGCAGAAAGCACCCTAGTATTGCTACAAAGCAACATGCATAGCTGGGTGGACATATATATTTCTTATCACCACAGAATAGGTATTTGTCTCAATAAAATATCTCACAAAAGTAGATTACCATACCATTAACCATAATCTGTCAGCCCCATAATTGGTCATAAACATTGATGCTGCATTTAATTTAAAAGTTGTAAATCATTATCATTTTTGATACATTAAGAAGTGTCTATAGAGTAGACTCCTCAAGGAAATCTCATCATGAAAGAGGCTGGCACCTTGTGTGATCAAATTAAACAATAATCAAAACACAAATTCCCTGTAAATTGAAAAATGGTGTTTTCCTAGAAGAGTTATACATTTCCTAATCCCTAAGGGAAGCTAATCTCAGTGCAAAGATATTTGCGGTTTACGTCAATCCTCTGACAGAATCTGACTACCTTTTACAAAAAAACTCTCTCCCTTTGCTTCACACATCATTCTCCACAAGATTTGAAAACTATTTAGGGAATCCCCTAAAGAACAGATGAAATTAACTGTTAGTGAAGTGAAGGGACCAGCTTCTCCAGTTTCCATCGACCTTTGTTACATGGGTCCAGAAGGTATACCATTTTAGATAGGGGAAATTGGTGCAAGAATCAACCAGCTCGCGTTGAAGAGGGACTATAGAGTGGAATTATTTTGCGCCGAAGTAATATTATAAAGTAAACCTGGCATCATAAATATGCTAAAATTACCTAATCCTGTGTTAAACAACCGTTCACTAAAGGCGTGAGTCCACTGTTAGACTAAAACTTGTTGCAACTAGAAATTGCAATGGGTCTGCAGTTACAATAGACTAACTCACCTATGATAATCAAGTGACATGTACTTAGAAAGGGTACCTTAATGTACACTGCACAGTGACCCCTTTTGGCAGATTGCGTCAAATTTCATTTTTCAAACAATTGCAAGAACAACAATTTTAATAGTAGGGTCTGTTAAGATAGATACTGACAAAACTGTGAGATACCGACAAAGATCTGAAGGTTTGTTAGCATCTCGTAACCATCAGGCTAGATACCGACAAAATTGTGAGATACCGACAAAACATGTCCAAATGACGACAAAACCCCTGTTTTTGTCTTTTAACCCTGTATTCTTTGCATGAAACGGGGTGAGTATCTTCTAATAAGTTTAGGGGAGACTTATACCTGCGTCACAAAACTGAGAGATAGTGACAAAAACCATTTTTGAATAGTTCCCCATTAGAAGTTGTGTGGAAAAAAGGTGAGATAGTGACAAAGGGGTCCACTCTGCAACAGACCATACAACTCCCTCCTCCAAAATCGCACCTTTTGTTGCACAGCTGACCCACAGCTTAATCCACAGGAAGATTGTCAATTTCTTCATCCAGTTCAATTCTGTGTTGGAAACATTTTCAGAGTTGTGTCAAAGCAATTACTTACTTTTGTGAACAATCAGCTTGATAAAATTGGTACATGTAATATCGCACCTTGCTTACATAATAGAAACAATGGTTACAAAGCCACATAGTATTGGAATAGGGAACCCATCAGATTTCCAACCCACCTTCAGTCTCACATTAAGGATTCTCAACGAAAAAGGCTTATAACATTAAGCTTGTGATATTTTAAATTTATTGCCGTCGTTTTCCCCTACTCACTTATTGAAATGCATGAACCTGTCAACTTAAGACCAATTCTATGGAAACGTCCAGAATTGAAATTCAACGCATGTAGAACTAGGCTGTCTAAAAATATTACAATAACTGCCTTCATACCCCTCCCAGGTATGGACTATCGGCTGAGTTCCATAAAGATTTAAATTATTTTTCCTGAATGAGAGCAAGCCAGTTGGTGAAGAGACAATTAGATACAATTGCTTCAAGATGTCTGCAGTTGAGGTTACGCCTCCTGTGTCCATGCAGCACCTTCAAGATGAAGCTTGCAATGACAAAGTGAGCAGCTGTAGGGGAAGATAGATTGAAGTGGACACAGTGTAGAAATGTGGTGAGACTGAATTGAAGTGACAAGGTAGATTGGGTGTAGTGAATTTGAGGTATTTGCTGGAGCGAGGAGGGACCACTTATGGAGGCGATGGAGGATAGGGATAATTCAAAGTGGCAGTCCAGGGAAGGCAGTACTGAAATGTAGTTACAGTGTGAATTCAATTATCTCGGGACTTGAAATAGGTATTGTAGCATAAAATTGGGGAGATAAAAAGACAGAGTGCTCCTTTTATAATTCAGCCATTGGCTCTGTAATTTAGTTAGTACACTAATTTCCAATATCAGAACATAATCATGTCATATTGTAGCTGATTAAAATACATGCTGAACCATGATATACTTTTGAAGATAGCGAATGGACAGGGTGTAGCAACGTAACCATCTATGTTGCTTCATATCCAAAGTGTTTTTCTTAGTAGATTTACTAAAGGTTGCTAACAATCATTTAAAGCTCGGTCAATATCAATATGAAACCACTGCAGACTAATGCAAGAAGAGAGGCTGACCTTTAATATTAGTTTTAGTTTCTTGTTTTCAGACACTGTACAGTGAGATACAACTGCAGGATGGTACTGCATTGACTGTCCATGTATGAGATAAACTGGCTTTGGCGTGTAAAACCAACTGCGATGTCTCCAATTTAAAGTATCTTATAATGTCAATTTAAAAGTATCTTGTATAAAGTTCATAAGTGGCTTATTATTAAGAGGATGGAGTTTCAAAATGTGTAGTCCCTGGGAAATCATGAAAAGAGAATAAAGAAGAGCACTCTTGCAGGCTCTTGTTTACAGATCTGCCCTTCAAAGTTTTTCACAATTTCAAATATTAATTTACCAGATAGATTCCCAAGAAATGACATTAAATATTGAAAGGAAATCCAATGTTTATTTTATATCACATAAAGAAAATCTATTGTCCAGGACGAAATGCCCCATCTCAAGGTTAATTTTGGATGCATCAAAAACAACTCTGAATGGTTTGCAATTGCCATGATTTTGTTGAATAACCTTTATCCAGCTAACGCCGGATCAGAAAGTAAATCATTTTAACATAAAATAATGCATCGAATTACTGAGATGGCACATTTTAGTCTTCTGAATAATTAATGTGATGAAACGGGGAGGAGCCTTTTCAATGGGGGAAAAGGGGAAAAATGACAAAAAAAGGTTTGAATGTTTCCCATACATTTGTGCCAGAAGCCATTTCCTAATTGGCATTGAAATAGGGATTTCACCAAGGATTCTTTATTTCACTTGATCCCACCAATATAGGGCTGTGTCTAATGACCTGCAAATCTACCAGAGACCTGATCAATCCATTTATCTCACAGGCCATCGTACACAGCAAATCATCCACATCATTCATCCTGAGACGGAAAGAAAATACCATTGATATGGGCAGATAAAGGGACTGTATTGACCTGCTGTCTATTTACATGCACATTGACGACATAAATCCACGGATTGTACTGCAGTTTTAACAGGTTTTACGCTGTAGAAAATAAAGTGAAATTACCTTCTTACCTTTTTAAGCACAGCCAAAGAAGTGACATACCTAATCACTAGTACTGAAATCGGTGTTGTACTTACCTGAAAAAAGGGAGAAACATGTTGTTAGTATCAGTGTTGAAATTACCAGCACCCTCTAAGGTACACTTTTTTGTGACTATTACTGTAATTTAAAAATGTCGGATATATGCATGGGAGGTGTAGTGGGTGATTTCAGATTTATGTGAAAAAAAATCAGCTTTTCAAAATCTGAGAAGCAACTCTTTAACTACTGGCTATGGGAGTTGATATTGTAAAAAGAGAGAGAGAGAGAGAGAGAGAGAGAGAGAGAGAGAGAGAGAGAGAGACATGCTTTATATATGCAGCTGATATATAACGGCCCAACAACAAGACAAGAGATTAAAAATTAAAAATACCAGACCGACGATCTTTGCTTAGGCTCACAACCTCAGCGAATTCTGTGTTCAATAGGGGAACTCTGTCTTGGATCTCTGTACTGCTCTTTGGTTACTGTCACCACTCCCAGCTTCCCTTGGCCTGCTGTCTAGTCTTTGACAAGGACATCCCAAACCTGCATATTAACCTTCTCTTTAACTAATGTTCCTGGGCGCGGATAATGTTACAGTGCTGTCACTGTTTATTTTGTGTAATGTGATCTTATAAGCATAGCCCTGTAGCCACCGATCACTCTCCCGTCACACATGAGTCTTCAAGCACTCTCTCAATGCCCCACCCTATTACGATATACTAGAAAATACGTATATTAGGAATACTTCATCCCGGCTGTAGAGAACCATGTAGCATTGAGCAGATGTCTTTTTTACTTGTGGATTAAAGCAAACCATTGAGAACTGCAACCGATATTGTCTACATCTATTCTAGAGGGGCTGTCTTCTTCTAGCCACCCACCCCCATCTAAGGACTGTGTCTGCTTTCATTCCCATCTTCCTGGCCCCATCTTGCTAACTGTCACAGAAGCAGGCAGTCCACAAACAAGAGGTCCTACAAGGCCACCCTAACCTCGTTAACACTCAGCAATCCAGTAGCAGAACCCTGGCACAGGGTGACTTCCTTTTACTTATTGGCTTCTACCACCGTCTGTTCCACTTTTACAACATGCAGTGTGGGGATCAGGACTTGCAGATGCTAAGATTGAGTCACAGATTTGTGGTAGGCCCAGCATTATCAAGACTGAGACGATTAAAATATAAGGCCTGCTTTTTCTATGTGTCTGTATAGCAGCTTTGAGCAACTTGACTCTGGACCAAAATAATTTGTATCGAAGATATGATTCCTGTTTCACAGTGTCATCTTTTCCTTCACTTCACCACTACCATTTACCTATGTATTGACATGATGTCTGACGATTTTCCTGCCAATGTCAAATCCCCCTTGCTGATCAATCCAACCATGTTTCCACTAACGAATTCAGTGAAATGAAATAAGAAGAACATCTTATTCTGCTTTCCTTCATGCCTATAAATATCCGGTCTTATAGCCATGTATCCTAAATCTGTCATCATCCCTCCTCACCATATCAGTGCCTCAAAGTGGTGCGGTTGCTAATTAAGAATACTTCTTCCTAAACAAATAAAGCACCTACATATACTTCCAACATATCCTTTGGGGCAATACTTAAACACAGGTGAGAAAAGATAAGGTCTGACTGCCAGTCTCTCACCAGTCAGAAGGTAGCAGACCTGTGCAGGTGTAGAGGTGAAATAACCCAAATAAAATATGTCCTGGTTAATTGCCAGGAGAGTCTTGCCAAAAAGAAAACGTGAAACAAGAAAAAAAGAATGTGCACGTTTTTGTCTTGCTAAATAGTTGTTTGGATAATCGTTTAGAGAAAACGTGCACGTTTTTTTACATGTCAAAATGGGTTTTCCATACATTCTGTTTCTATTCTTTTGTCTTTATATTATTCTTTTCGTTTTCTTCAGCACTCTCTGAAAATATTTACAGAGGTTCATCCTCGTTATCTTTTGCCAAGACCCTCCAGAACGCCCTGCAAAGTGGTTGTAAAAAGGTTATGTGATAACCATACACAATAGGTTTTAATGCAATATTAACATGCCTCAGGTTGTGAAAATTGATTTTTGCCCTGCTGCAGCAGCGCTGGGTGTTTGGGAAAGACTGCTGACACTGCAGTGAGCCTATTGAATATTTCATTTATAATATGATAGAAAGGCAACAAGTGACTCCATGCTTGGACTTTTGCTCTTGATTGTTCATTTATGCAACAACCAGTCTTGATAAAAAAAAACCTCTATCTATCAACATGGACTTGAAAAGTGTTCATGAACCCCAAGTAAACACTATTGCTTAGATATACCATAGTTGCTCAAATCTCACTGCAATCACACCTTTCACAAGAATGCAAGTGTAGTGGCTTATTCAGCGTAGCTGAAAGGCCAATGGTCTATTCTTGATTACCAGAGTACTTGATGAGATACTATTAAAGAAGGTAATAAGGCATTGTGATGATTGTTATAAATATGTCTTAGTATGTAAGGGCCACGTGCAGGTGAGTGAGGGCGACAATATAAGGTGCTAGAGACCTAATTTACATGAGGGAAGAGTGGGAAGTCGGTGTAGGGCATTATTGTATGGAGGGCGCCTATTCAAGATGATTACAGAGTCAAGGTGTACATACCTCCAAGATTAGGTATGGGTCCTTTAGAACATAGGCACCGAATGGGGGTGTTCTGATACTCAAAATGGCTAGATATTTCTAGACCATGGACTTGTGGACACAGTAGCTATAGGAATTCTTGTACTGGCTGAACATACCTCTAGGTTATTAGACTGTTCAGACTGGCCAAAAATCTACCCCCACTTCCAACTCTGAGGCTAGGTTGTACTTAGAGCTAAGAGCCTGTGATTTTACTGGTGTGAGATAGTAAAGTAGTAAGGCGCAATGGTCCAGGACCACTGGCCAATAAAAAGAGGGAATTTATTTTGCTGTTCCGTTTATCTCTCTGATGTATCTTTGCCTCGACTTGTGGATGTTAATGAAAACCTTTTCTTTTCATCTTCCCATGGGAGCTGTCTCTACAAAAATGCCTCTATCACGGAGTTACTATTCTCTGCTCACAAGCCACCATCAGACAGTATATTCTAATATCCCCCCCTCCCGAAATCAAATTGGTCATGGGATGAAGAGTGGAATACCAATGCAGTAAATATGAAAACTTGTGGCACACACGCTTTCGCCAGCAAAATCGCTGCCAGACCACGGGCTGCAATTTGTCTTTACAACTTGCAAACTGGACCATTCTTAAAGATTATAAAGGGCATTCCTGTTTGTTAAGATTTAAAGAGTTAATAGATTAGAAGTGTTAATTCTTGTTTTCTTTCCTGACAACAATAATAGGTGTTCGGTCCTGCCAAGATCAAACCGGGCCTGCAGAGTATACACTGCCAATGGCAGAGATGTATTTAACTAGTTCTCCACATTTGTAAGTTATTTCTAAGTAGTAAATGTCACCTCCTATTTTGACATTTAATATGAATTCAAAATAATCTGAATGCACATTATTCTGTGTTTCTTTTCCCGAGAGCGCCTGTCCATTTAGAGGTTTGTGTTGTGGCACTGGGGTAATGTCCAATGGAGCCTAGGTTTATTATCATGCTAAGAGGCTAAAGGATTTTTCTTTTTGCAATGTAAAGCAGTTTTTAGAGGATTCTTCATTGAGAGGGAAAAAAGGCAAACATTCCTTGTATTGTTCAAAAAATAACGCAAGAACTGTTTTACCTGATGTAAGTTGAGACTAGAAGAGACAATGAAGTAGTACTTACCTACAAAAGAGTCATAATTTAGCTTGATTATTTTTTTTTGTGCAATTACAGAGTGAATAGGTATTAGAACTTATCACTTTCCACCTAATACTCCCATAATTAACAACTTTATGCCTACATATTCTCAAAGCTTTCTTGTCCGTATTGAACTTGTAATGTAAACTGCTTTTAACAAATAAAAGTGCAGAACTAATTCCACTTTCCCAGACGCAGACACCCCATGCGAGTGGGAGCTCCTGCAAGACCATCCTAACTTGGTTACCAATCAGCTGTGTAGTAAAGAATGAAGGAGAATGAAAGGCGATTCATGCATCCCCTATTTGGTTATAGGTGACTGCGCCTTCCCACTCATTACTTTTACGGAGCCCTCCCACCGTTGCCATTTCCAGAGATACCCAGCTATTTTTGCAGCTTCCCACCCTCCTCAGGATCCCTTTTTATCTAAAAGAAGCTAATATGGGGAGGAGATTCTCATCTATCTAAAATAGCTCATCACTTGGGTGTAACTAATCTCAGTGACACCACAACATGAATATTCCAGTTCACTTATTTTCTGTGGCTTACCTCCCGGCCTCAGGCTTCTGACTTTAACACATTATCCACTTCAAGATTTGAAAACTGTATTAAGAATCTCCTGAAAGGGAGAGCAAATTGACTGCCACTGAGACGAAAGGAGGCCCTTGTCCACTTTTTCATTGCCAAGGAGTAATGGCTCCTGAAGGTATCGGTGTATCAGGTTACTCTGTTCAGAATTAAAATGCAAACCCAGATCAATATGAGGAGAAACCTGTAACAACACCCAACCACTAAACTCTCAATAGTATCAGGCTAAATGAAATGGGAGACATAATTCCTGTCTATTCTTACAGATTGAATTCCTAGACTCTACACCGTATTTCCCCGGGAATAAGCATGGGGGGAAAGCTTCTTAATCTTGTTTAAGCCTGCCCCGAGTATAAGCCCTGGAGTTGGAATAACTAATATTTTAATCAAAAACATGCCAGAGTGATTTTTCAAGAATAGCAAAAACATGCCAGAGTGATTTTTCAAGAATAGCAATAAAGGCCTGTCCCATATGTACAAGCCTGCCCCCTGTATAAGCCTGGTCAATTTGCCACTTAGTACTAATTCAAGCCCAATGTGTTATATGTGGATGAGCAGGCACTCTGATATTATATTGGGCTATTACAGGCAGAGCAGAAAGAGGGGTTTGATGTACTAAAGCGGGGTCTCCAATTTACCTTAAATATAGTTGATAGTCCAGATTTCCACCATTTAATCACCATCTTTCACAAATCTCCATTCGCATTTATGATACTAAAATTTGGGGAATCTAGCATCAAGCGATAAGGCCATGTCTAAGTCCCACAGCCCATTTGGGAAAGAAGACACAAATGGGTAACTCATCTTCAAGGGTTTTATTTACATTCAGTCATCAACCTCCAGCAGTTTACAATGTCTGGTGGTTTTATGACAAAGTACCAAGATCTGATGTTTCACGTCAGAATACAGAAGTCTTATATTTCATAACAGAGCCTCTCAGCATTCAATCGCAATCCCACCATATAAACAGTATGACATCATGGCTCCAGTAGATGGAACATACAGACTCCATGAATGACAATAAAACAATCAATGCTTCATCCACTGTTGAACACCATACATTCAGTCACCAATATAATCATTATCATTGAAAGAGATTTGGTGTCCTTCTTAATCCCTCATATGATTAATTCTTGCTAGTGACTAGTAGTGGGGTGAGAGAGAGCTGGGGTGGTAAACCAAGTTGGATAGAGCCTATTCCTCCATAAGCCTTTAGTCCTGAATAAGGCCCTACTGGGTCTTATTCATTAAACTTAATTCCCAGAGAGCACTCCTGTAGAGGCAACCAGCCACGTGAATAAGTCCCTGGAATTTTCAAACTATTTCCATTTGTAAGCTGCCGAATATAAATATCTTCCCCTTTGATTCCAGGTCAAACTGTGGACCCTGATTCCATGAGCATAATTCATGCTCTCTCACCTCAGCACAGGGTTTATATACCCACTGGCTACCGGTTTTGACTTTTCTTCACTGGACACCATTTGGACTTCCACCTCTCAAGTTGCTCTTGAGGATCATCTAGAGGGAAACAAAACTCGCTATGCTATGAGGACATAATCCCAGCTACCAAGACCACCGCCTTTATAACCTTTAGACTCATATAGCTAAGCCTGCCTTGGAGACCCAGTCAGACTGGCACACCCATGCACTACGGATACCTAATAGGAGTGTACCAGATCACTGTCAGCTTGGATTTTAACAAGTGTGCATACGTCTACGTGTGCGCCTCCAATGCCCCACAGAACTATACCCATGCTGTTATCACTTCTCAACTCTATAAGGATATAACCTTCAAACTTCCAACACCATCCACACAGGCACCTACTGGTTCTATAGGAGTATATACCTGCATCAACCAGTTAGTGTAGAACCCCAAACACACGCAAGGCCTCAGTCACTCAGGCTGTTCGGCTGCACCATCCAAGTCTCTGTGTTATTCCAACTACTTCCCTAAGACGCACCTTTCAAGTCTCTGTGTTATTCCGACTACTTCCCTAAGACGATGTGTTCCTAGTGCATATTATGATACCCGTTTATTATTCCCACGCCAGCTATTAAAGCTCACTGGTGGATCATTTTTATATCTAGTGTATCTTATTTTCTCGGAATTTCCCCTAACTCTATATGTTTCAGTGAAGCCTCTGCTGCAGCCAACAAGCACCATGACAAAAACAATCTGTGCTACATGTATTCTGCAAAAAGGGCCCTCATTGCAGGGTGCTTTAAGGTCCCTATTCCTAGAACACATCACATATTATTCTGTCACCAGTTATAAATTCTGTCACCAATACATGATAAAGGCATGAGCCTGGTGGCAGACCGCATGTATCTTTTACTCTTCCTTTAACTAATTGATGGGGAGTTAGTGACAAACGTTGTTTGCCAGCATTTCAAGGCACAGAACATTTTTTAATTACCACCTTGGCTATTAGGTATACTATGAAATGCTAAAGGTTGTATCTGAGGGTAAATTTATGATTAGTTAGTACTGTTCTATAGCACAATAGCCCCATCCTTAAGGTTCACCTTGTTCAATAAGGCACAGCAAGGGTCTATCCTTGTGTATAAGGTGCTGGTTAAGTGTGACGTAGATCTCACAGCAGCTGTACTAGAATGTGCATTTATCAAGGAATTTATGAATTGACTGGTAAGGGCAGGTACCGGAATTTGTGATTTCAAGCCAACGCCCTGTTCATGGGCCCAAGATGAAGCTGGTAGTGACAAAGTAAAGACAGAGTGGTGGAGGTGGAGTGGAAGCTCAAGTCAAGTGGACACAGTTCTAAGATGTAGGGTGAAAGTGGGTTGATGTGAAAGCCTAGGAGGGTTTTGGATGGGGCAGGACAATTTTGGTGTGCCGTGTTCAAAGCAATTTCTTGAAATATCAGCAGAGTGTGAGCTTTTCTCGGGATTTTAACAATTAATATTACTGTTAACATTCGTTCCAGGAAGATCAATCATTATGTCTAACAGGGAGTTATGACATTTAACAGCATGACATTTGACAGCATTCTATAGTTGCTGGAGGCCTTAATGTACATTATATGAAGCATTTAGGCTAAAGTGATTATTCATTATTGCAAACAGCATGTGGTCGGGTATTGCTGTGGGTCTTGGTCACTGTGGAACCATCTAGATGCACACAAAATGATATCGATGTTCTAAACTTCATTATTCAAGAACATTTTAAAAATGTACTACAATCTCCTAGATATTTGTCAAAGCCTTTTAACTCCTGAAATACATTCAAAGACCCCCTTGGAATTAAAATGTCGTCAGATTATGTTAGGTATAAAGAAATTATCTCATTAGTATAGGAACAGTGATGTTTTGTCTGGTGGAGCTATTCCCCTGATTAAAAATTGTGTACTGTATAGGACACTCGGATGTTATTTTACAAGACAGAGAAGCTCAGAGTCTTTGATTCGAGTACCTACTCTGAGACTATGTAGTCATAATATTGGTCCTTCTATATACATCATAGGGCCTACCGATGAGATGTTATTAAGATAGCTACAAATGGAGCTACACTTTAAGAAATAAATGTTCAATCTACCAGGCATCCTCATAAAACTACAATGAAGCCCAAATGGCAGTACCATAGTGCAAGGAACTTCTGCGAAACAACAACGGATCTGTGGCAACTTTGTGACAAGGATCTCACCCTTATTGCAATGGCATTTCTTTTTTACAGTGTACACAACGTGATGATGAGAAGTGGTGCTATTCCATATCATGAAGGTAGAAAGGGTCAAGCATGGCCAATGACCCTTTCAAATCTACACTCTGGGGGGTTCCTCAATATCCCTGACAACAGAATAATGGCTATCTTAGGTGTATCAGGTCTATGACGTCATCGGGGATGTTAAATTAAGCCCCAATGTCATCAGCAGTCCTTGTTCTGTTGTGTAATAAATTTGAGGTTTGCTTTCAAGAGAAAGGACAAAAGAGTGAGTGAGTAATAGATTTCTAACGCCATTTCGACAGCTAAGGTCATATTCATGGCGAGAATAACATTACTACCGTAATACCTCTTGTATAAGGTGCACCTCGCGTATAAGGCCCACCCAGGTTTTGCAAATGTGAGTGTAAAAGTAAAAAAAAAATCATAACTTTTATTCTTATCAACAGATTTTCAATGTTTAAAGACCTCTAGCCATCTGAGAGCCTCCCCCATCCCATTTTACCACTATACAGGGTCAAGGGAGTATTGGGGAAATTTTAGAGAAAAATCTTCCCTCTCCTAAATAATTCTGCTTCTATAAAGGCACACCAGGGGTGCATCCTCACGTATAAGGCACGCCTTATACGCGAGGTATTATGGTACATTTTCACAGAGGAATGTGTCAGTGCCCGCGCATATGTGCACCACACACATCCTGAGGGGATAGCAAAGAGAAGATATAGACCCTTTTAAGTGGGATTTTTTTTTTTTTGCTTTTCCGTTTATCTCTCTGATGTTTCTTTGCCTCAACTATAAATTTCCGATGTCATTGAAAATTACTAACCCCCCCCCCTCCTGACTCAGACATTATCCCCTACAAGATTTGAAAACTATTGTAAGAATCTTGTGAAAGGGAGAGCAAATCGACTTGCCAAGTTTCCCTTTTGCAAATAGGACTGAGTCAACAAGATATGCCTCAGTAGCTTGTGCTATGTAAATCTTTCAGGACAGTATGTTTGCCTAATGCAAAAATAAGACATCAGTGTATACGCTCAGGGATAATTCTGACACTGCAAGGTTGGAACACCCCTGAAACGTATCATGATATACTGTAAAACCCTGAGTATAAGCCGTAACTTAGAGACAATATCAAACCAGTGGTGTGGCTTATAGAGCCACCTTGAAGTCAGGGTACAGCTTACACATGGGGTTTTACATATGATTATAAACTATATCAAGGAATCAACCCCATCTTAGGCCCTTGATGCTGCTCATAGCACTTTACCAAAATCAGGGTGCTGCGTATAAGACTGGTATTTTCAACAAAGTTTTAGATATATGAAGCTATGGTATGGAAGCGGAATCTCAGTAGCTTGACATGATAGCCACTTGTCCTGTAGAAAAGAAAGAGGCATTTTGTCCTCTTAGGTCTGTATGATGATACAGATGGTGGTAAGATCGTAAAATTGTGTCTTGGGAGTTTCTCACTGACACTTTAATCTACATCTCTTTCAAACTCTATATCCATCTTCACCAAGCGATACATTATTTAGAACTTACCACTACATTGGTAAGCTGTATTCCAGAATAGTTTCATGAATAAAGAATTTACTCTTTTTTCATAGGAGTAAGCTGATTGGTGAAGAGGCAACAACAATAGTTGCAATTGATCTACAGTTGAGGATACTCTTTCTGCGCCCACGCAGTACCTTAGAAATGACGAGGTGAAGCTGGCAATGACAATTGGAAGGACAGAGTGGGGAAAATGTATGGCAGGTTGGATCGAAGTGGACGCAATGTAGATGTAGGTTGAGAGTGAATTGAAGTGGAAAGGTAGATTGAGGGAGTCGAATTAAAAGTATTTGCTAGAACCAGACGGGAACACTTGTGAGAGGGATGTAGGCCTGGGATAATCTAAAATAACAATGCAGGCACAGTGGTACTTATTGGGACACGGTATACTCAATTAACTGGGAGCAAGGAATTTAAGCGCAATGGATTGAAATAGTAGCATTTGATTGGAAGGTGGCTAGACCAATGCGGCACTAGCTGACGAAGAATAACCCTGCTTTACCAAACTGACACAGACCCCCTTCAGGTAGGACCTTTTATGGTACCTTGGAACGTATCATGTGATTCACCTGGACCAATCCTTTGATGTGGTCAGGTGAGTGTTGTTGTGGTTGCCAGGTGTGTCCCAGTTCCTGGATATCATTGGTCCGGGAGATGGGTCAAGGTTAGGGTCAGGTCAGAACATACAATTGCCCTAGACTTGTATAAGTACATTTTTTTTGCGGAAATATTCCCCTCCCACCAACTGGTAGAGGGACGAGAGGTTTCATCGAAAAATACAACACAGTATTAGATTGGAGGGTTTCATTTAAGAACAGCCTATGTTTAGCAGCAGGCTATGAGAAGGCAAGCATTCTACCAAAATAGAGTACATGATGAGCTATGATATCCATGTGAACAGCACAGAGATTGGATAGTGGACAGAACACTTATCTATTGTGTGAACACCATTATTATTTCACTTAATAACTACAATAACATCTTAACTTATTCAAATTTGTGATGCAGCGATGTCAGCTGAGCTCAGAAAAGCACAGAAATCTCATCAAATCGCTACTTCCTTCTGCTAAAATCCATTTTACCTTCTATATATTCAATTCTACCTGTTACCTCAGTTTCCATGCCCTACCAGAGCCAGGAAGAAAATTAACAACGAACATCTTTGAGGGTGATTTTGTAGATGCCATTCACTTTCTCATGGAAATTAGCCGTGACATGGGGTAGGGAAAATTGAGGATAAAAACCGTTGTCCCAGATTAAATTCCCTATTCAAGAATAATTTTGGATGGATTGGAAGCAATGCTGAAAGCTTCGAGGGTAGGTGTTTCGTCATATCAAACTATCTTTTCTCCAGCTAATGCAGGGTAATAAATGCATTATTTTAACATTCAAGAACTATGCTTAATAAGAATATTGTGCTGCCCCATTTTAATCCTTTCATAACGTGATGTCATGAGTGGTAGTACATTTTTATTAGTAAGGAAAAGCGAAATTGCAAAAAAAGAGAGATATTATTACGTTACCATACAATAGGGAGATTTGTGTTTTATCTCAAGTTGAATATGACAGCGCCATATGTTTAACCAACTACCTCCGTATCACAAACCCTACAGTGTGATAACCCTTCCTCATATCACACTGCCAGGTACATCCTCCCTCATGGTTGCATAACTAACGATACAATCATTTGTACTACACATTCTCAAAGTTTTCTTGTCAGTAATGAACTTGATGTTGACCAAAGAGATGTGGCACATGAAAATGGGGATCAAGGTAAATGTACCAATCACATTTGTAAACTGTTTTAAAGTAAACTGCTTTTAACAATTTTCAGTGCAGAAATCTGTAAAGTCAATGTTGAACCTATTGCTATCAGGTGCCAATGCGATAAAGGAATGAATCACCTATAGTTATGTGTATTTCTTGAACAAGGATAACTAAGTAACATACAATGAATAGGTGTACTCTTACTGCTCCTGACAACTAATTCCAATCTTCCCAAAATTACCACTCATCAGTCTAACAGCAGAACCTTAGCATAGGATGGCTTCCTTCAACATATTGGTTTCTACCATTGTTTGGTACTTTTTGCCTATAGTCTACGTACAGATAAGGGTCAGATTTCCTCTTGCCAGAAACCAAGATAGAATCAGTGGGGCAGCTGTGTAGTCGAGAATGGAGGAGAAAGAAAGGCAGTTCATGCATCCTTTATTTGGTTATAGGTGCGCTCACCGCCCCACTCATTACTTTTACCTAGCCTTCCTAACATTTCCAAAAATACACTGCTATTTTTTCAGCTCCCCATCCTCCTCAGGATCACTTTCTATCTTGTCATCAGACACACTATTTAAAAGATGCTAATATTGGGAGGAGTTATTTCATCTACCTAAGGGAGCTCATCACCTGATGGCAACTAATCGCAATGACACCACAACGTGAATATTCCAGCTCACTTATTTTCTGCGGCTCACCTCAAGTCCCGGCCTAAGGCTTCTGACAGAATCCACTTACTCATGGCAGTATCACACCCTGTTCCCCTTAATACATTATTGGCTACAAGATTTGAAAAAAACTAGTTTAGGAATCTCCTGAAAGGGAGAGCAAATTGACTGAGGTGGAAGGAGGTGGTTGTTCTATGCCAAAGAGTAATGGTTCCTGAAGGTGTCAGTGAGAAACCTGTTACCTCAGGCAAAACGAAATGGGAAACGGTTTCCTTCATGTCTCTTCTTAGGAAACGTATTGAACTATAAATCAGCCTTATAGATTAATGTGTTGTGCGTGGATGAGCAGGCACATATGTTCCTGTGCAGCCTCTACTGTAGCCACCAAGCTGCATGGCAAATGTGTGTTAAAAATACTTTAACACCATGCCTGTGTCAGGTTGAAGGGTACAAACCACCTACAGAGCTGGATTTGCATACATTGATCAGAACTGTCCTCAGGTTACAAACTCTGTGACCAAAACATGCTAAAGGCATTGATTAGAACAGAAGATATATCTTATTCTAAAGTTTACGAACAATTCCATAAATCCCTATACGAGAGGAGTGCCGTATACGTAGGATACTATGGTAGCAGTGTTCTCATAGCCCCCCAGGTTCCCATAAATAAAATGTTTGGCTCAACTCTCAAACTCCCATTCTCACCAAACATACCTGATGCCCAAAAAGGTGAGGCCTGCAAGTGATAATACTAATAGCCTGGAATGCTCCCAAATGTGAAATGACTTCAGCCCCCTTTTACTTTCCATGCAATAATCAAATACCCCAGGTGCTGATGCAATTGTTTCAATGAAATTTGATACTAAGAATTGAGGGCTTCCCTGGCTATAACCCTCCTTTCCTTTCAATATTCTTGCATTCACGCATTCACAGCATGGCTAGATGCATCTATTCTAGATACAAACTGACTCCGAATACGTTTTCATTCTCCATATATATGGCATTATATCCAATGTTCTGTGTACCATCACATATTGATGTGGTAAACTTCCTTTTCCAGCTGCTGGGGGCTGTGTTTTCAGAGTCCACTGATTTCATTGATTGAATTTCAGTCAAATGTGTTTAGACATGAATGCTTTTTCCAGAGAGCATTATTACGCATTCAGACATCAGCACTGAGCAGAATAACACACTAATTGGAAAATGGAGTGTTGTCGCTTTCTTCTTCCACAACATGAATACCACTACTTCAAAAAAAAACGTTTTCTGTGGCTCAACTAAAGGGAGCAATAGAATCCCTCAGCTTGTTCCCTTCCATCTTTTTCATGCATTACTGGCTACATAGTTTGAAAAAGAAATGTTTTAAGAATCTCCTGAGAAGGGGGAGAGAAATTGCCTGGCACTTAGGGGAGAGGGGTGGTACTTTAGACTGCCACTGTGTTCAAAGATATGAGTCCCCACACACCAATATTATTCATAATTGATGACGGTTAGAAGGGCAAGCACTAGAGTTTGCGCCTACATTTAAAATCCCAGATGGTAATGAAATGGGCAGTTTTCAATGGTAAGGGAAATGGGATTTAGTGGTATGTGAGGCGATGGGGAGAAGAAAACATCTTTGGAGGTTGGACCCTCTGAGAGTTGGGCCTAAACAGGCTGCTCCATTTGTCAGCACTTGATAATACAGTAGAATTCATGGTGTATCACTGTAAAACTTACGGAGTGGGACGTGTGGCCTTACCAAATTTATAAGCACCTCTCCTGAGGAATATTAACCCCAAGCAGGATGTAAAACTTATTTATCTAACTATTTGGGCCTGGACAGTGATTTTTTGCTCATAACCCAAGTTCCTTATCCAGCCATAACACACTCTGAGACCTTTTCTTCGTCTTCAAGAAGCTGCTGGTTTCAATCTGGACATGTTAATAAATTGGCGAAGCATACAAAGTCAACTACGCCATAGTTTTCCAGTTAAAACTGTTTAGGGTTCAGCGGGGAATCGATCCCCGGTCGCTGTGGCAGAAGGTATGCTCTCTGTCAGACCTTGTTAGCATAGAATTAAATGGTGCCAGGTGGAGTTATTAACAGAGAAACATCTTTAGGTATCCTAGATGAACATGCCATGCCTAATTTCTCCATTTTCTTCTAAATAAATAAGAATTCATTGATTTTCCATAGCGATACGAGTCGGGACCCGCCCCATCCAGCAATTCGTTGTTCGACACATGGTTGACCTAGTTCTCTGCTTCGTAAACAAGACTGGCAAACCGTGCGGATCGCATGCACTTACAAAATGTCTTCTCATGGATTAATTCTGGGGTTATAAGGTAAGAAATTTATACATAATGGATGAATACATAAGATAAATGCCTTAATCGAGTTATGATAGAGCACTTGTGGGTCTATGGTTCAATATTCCACTCCCGCTTCACAGTCGTGGAATATTGAACCATAGACCCACGCTTCAGCGTAATATGTTGATGTCCTGGAGTACAGGCAATAACTAATTCATTGTGAATGTGAAATAAGAGGATGTAGCTTGTAAAATATAAAATATACACGGGGGATGTGCAGATCAGTCTCAATTTAACTAAACAAATGGTATTTAGATAGCCAGGGGCACAGTCAATCATATGTACTGGAATCAATGTGTTAGGGCACAGTTGTCATCATCCTGACAACCTGAGTCGTCAGGATGACAATACTGACAATACAGAGTCGTCATATTGATGACTCAGGTCATCAGGATGATGACCTAAAGTCATCATTTTGACTCCCTAAAGTTGTAGTTTTAGGTATCATCAACTTGAGGACCTAAGGTGGTCACCACTGACTAGTTTTGGATCTTCCATGTTTTCAGTGCACCATTCCACCTGATGATTTATGCAGTATGGAATTTCACAGTACAAGAACTACTAATGACGGCATGCGTGGGTGGCCATTGGGGAAATCTAGTCAGCCTCTGGTAGATTGGGAGAGATTGGAGAGAAGATAACCTAAATGACCTTGTCTTACAAACCATGGGGGTAGTGGCCCGAGCAGGGTCTTATAAGAGGTACAGATTGGCCTCAACTTAGCTAGACATCAGGGGGCGCCTACTGGGATCAAGAGTAAGGTGTAGAGGTAAATCTGAGAAATTCAAACCTCTGAGAGGCAAGACCCTCTTCACTGAAGAGCTTTAGCCATACATTCAAAGTCTTGTTGTATAAACTCATAGACATGTATACGAATTACCCTGTAACAAACCTGAACCGTGTAACTGAACCCTTCAAGAGACCTACCCAGGGCATGGACCTGCTGTATGGTTTGGAAGGGGGGGGCAGATGCAATCTGTTCATCCTCTTAAGTCCCAATAAGTATGTAAACATTCGATCCTCATGTTTGTAAACTTCATCCACGAAACATGTTAAAGTCCACAAAATCAGGAGTTTAATTACTAACATGTTACACCTGGGGCCTTTTCGTACACGTCGAGGGTGGGGAAAATCTACTGCCCTGTAGTGTAGGAATCAGCTAATGTGTAGCAAGAAAAAGTCATGTAAAATCTCCCCAGGCCTTCTATTATGAGTGAAACGTGGTTATAACAAATTTCCTTATAACAAAAATACCTAATCACAAATCTCTCTTATACATTTCGAAGGTAAGAGAACATGGCAGTAGCGAAGTACTTCATGTATTGACATAAACGTGCACGTATGACAGGTACAACTATACCGTGTTTCCAGGGTATCCAGTGAAGACCCCATTTCTTTAAATTTCTGAAAGCTTGCGACATAAGCACTGATAAGAATCAGCATGATGGGGTCCGGGTTTTATGTAATGCCCCCTAAAAGTCTGCAATATTCTCATTGGCTAGTAATGAATCTGCCTACCTCTATTATAATATACGTAATATTATGTATATCATATCATAGCAGGCCTAGTACTGACTAAGGTATAAACACGGCCGCCACCTAATGTCAGTGGCATTCACCACCATTGTAACTTTGATATGATTATCATGGCAATTATTTATTGAAACGATGCAGGAATGGGCTAAAACCATGCATCCCTCAAACGGTCGTCAGCATGGTGTACCAATAAAGTGCTGTTATCTAACTTGAAGTCTGAGGCTGTAGGGGCATTAAGTTGCCCTTAAATTGTAAATAAACATAACAAATATCACAAATGGAGAACACGGTGAATCGTTATACATGATCGTACTAATATGGATGCGCTGAGTCTCCAATCTGTTGCTGCTAAAATATGGATGACATCTTGTCAGCAAAAATGAACCAAGCACGACATGGAACGGGTCTAATATCTGCATCTGCTACAAAGACGTTCTTCATAGGGGATATCTGAGCCTCCGAGCCCCCAAGCTTGTGTCTCTTATCTGATCTCTACCCCACCCACCCCCTTGCTCCCTCATTTCATACCGCCTACCTTCGATCTTGTCCCTTGCTACCTGCCTTGGCTTCATTCTCTGCCTCCCTCCTTTCCTTACCTCTCTCCTTTCTCTCCCTCCCGTCCTTAGCTCTCTCCCTCTTTTCCCACCCTTCCCTACACACCTCCCTGTCTGTTTCCCTTCAATGCCTGTCTTTCTGCATCCTCCCCCTCCCTCCATCCTTCTCTCTATAACACTATTTTCCTGATTGCTGGCCTGTCTGTCTGCTCGCCACCATTTCCCTCCACCTCCTCCCACCCCCCTGCCCCTTTATCCTCATCAACCACATCGACACCAGTAAGTGAACCGAATCCACTTCCATCCCCCGCCCTTGCAGATCTGCTGTCAATGGGCCATACTTCACATGCGCCCATGCAGTTTAATGTCATGAGTTTCGCCAGGGGAATGATATTCCATCATAAGGTGGGGAAAGTAGATGGAATTTATGGTTAACTGGCATCACGTTTTTCCCTGTGTTGTAGTGTATAATCAGACACTTATTGATTTATATAGCAAGTCATCTCCAAGGCTCTCGTAGGAGGCATCCCATTATTTGGGGCCGGTCCTTATGTGAGAGCCTGGCACTTGCACAGTCTATACAGTCTACAATGACAAGAGGGTGTTTTACACTTTACCACGACCGTAATTCAAATGCATTCAGGCCTTCTCCAATTCACTTTTTTGTTACATCGAATTTGAACCAGATTCATAAAAATCGGCCATATTTTATCTGATCCCCAGCCCTCTCTATCTGTGCGGCCCAGTGCCCATACTTGGCACCCATTGATGGAGCAGTACAGAGCACTTACCGCTATAACTGCACGGCTGGTGTGATAATTAAGCCGCCCACCCGTGCAGCACTCCTTATCCACACCTACCCACCCTGCCGCACCACCCCTTGGACGCTCTAACCCTTCAACGATTGCTTATGTTGGGGTGCACCATGCATGCCCATTGGTTAGGCGGCTCTGTACGACTGTATCAACCCTGTATACCAGTGAGATCTTTATGATACATGTATACAGTATTACACTCCCAAGCTGTACTCAGATTGGCCACAGTTTAGCCCCTCAGTCTCTCTCCCCCAATACCTCTCCAGTCTGCGTATGAAGTCATTAGAGGCCTTATACTTAATTTCTCCTGTTCCTTTTCGATAGAAATCAATAGTTTTGAGCATGGCTATCGCCAGAGTTGCATTCATGCAGTATGACTACTGAAGGACGGGTTTTTGTCACCTTTTCATTCAAGCATCAATGCATAATTGGCCAGCATTGCATTAATTGCTTCATCAGCGTGACAGACACACGTGGATTTGGTGGTACCAAGGGTCCCTAGAGGGCTATCGTCTTTCACAGACAGCACAATGATAATGTCTAATCAGGATAGACCCTACATCAATTTGTATAGAACTGTTAAATTACTGGCTATAGCTCCACAATAGGTTTTATGAGTGTATCGACCCTAGGTGGAGTGCAGCATTATGTGTAAATGCAGCATTGGCGAGTTACTCGCCAGTGTTCATGCCTCATGACCTTCAAATGATCTATTAGGTGCCCATATGAGCCACAAAGGAAGTTCACTGCCTGCCCTGTATTGCCCCTAGGTGGCGGCAGAGTGGGTGGTACCGATATGGTAATGCAGCAATCATGTCTACCCGGCAGCCCTAGATCTGGTAGATGGAGATAGGTGGGGATGGAGAGCTGGTGTAAAGGGCTGGAGGTGCTAGGCAGGAATGATGATAGTGGGCTTTGCACCAATGCAACCGATTATTCATCTTCCCCCTATGTTCTTGCTTTCACCCTCTTTTATTCTGATTTTCCCCTTTATAGGACGGCAGCAGACCCTCAAAAAGAGGCATATTTAAGGAGTTTAATGTAGGGTACTAATGGCTTAATTTAGTATTTAGTATTTATACTAAATACTAATGGGTCCAAAAGGGTTATGCTGCACTTATATGATCACGTCCATATAATACGCAACGTGCACCTTCTCTTAGCTTTTAGCTTAGAGAGCTAATTACAGATATACAAACACAACCTTTTGGAAGAACTCAAAAACTGAAGCTTTACACTTTGCCTGGTAATTAGTTGTCAATATTGTAATGCCTCCATCAATTCTCTTCAAAGAAAGCAGAGTACATCATGGCCCAATTCAATTACCTCGGGATGGCACCAGTTGGGCACATGAATTACTTAATTTGAATACAGTAATTGAATTACATAGGCCCTCAGAATATACTAATTGATGCCTTCACATGCTTTAATTTAAAGAATGAATTGCCTTCACAGCACAGTTTGAGTAAAAATGAAGACGTATATTCTATGTAGAGCTCTGTGTATATATTGTGTTGGAGCTTCAACTCAAGAGCTTTCGCATCAGTCCCTAACTTATAATGGCATCATGATTTTGTTGTCAGCACAATACACGAAAGCATACATAGTTGGCAATTTACTTTAGCACTCAAAGCCTGTTAATGCAGGAGGCTAATTCAAAACAGTGCTAATTTACCACTGTTTTGAATTAACCTCCAGGGTACACTATCAACCCACTTATTGATGTAGCACCAGTGAGTTACAAATGAGAGCTGCATTGTGACAATGCAAGGCATAGTGCATTGAAGAACTATGCTGCATTTAACCTTCTAAAGTCCGCTAATACATTAAGACCTGTGCGTCATGCCCATTAATCCTCATGATATATGACGTCATACAGCCCTGAACTCGCCAGGGCTCAATTAATGTATTATCAGATCATGCCGACCCTACAGGATGAATTCTGCTGCCAAAGGGTCGGCATAAGACAACCAATTGCAATGAGCATGATAGGTAGGCAATGCAGGTGACATATATATGATATAAGACCCGTGCCATCTGTATGCAGTAAATTATAGGCCTATGTGAATACTTACCATGTCACAGCCGGTGCTACATGCTCCTAGCCGTCCAAAGTAGGTACATACTGGGCTATTTATATAGAGAAATAAAGGAGACATTTCACTTCTAAACCTTTAGGGGCCAATGATCATTTCTCATTTTGACACATAAATGACCCCTGGTGATTCATTAGAGCCTCATGCCGTGCATCATGACGACCTTACATGGTTGATACACCCTTAAGGGTCGACATGATGCACCAATGCCTGGTGCGTCATTGCATTGGTGAATCAATGTTTCGGTGCATCGTGGTGACCAAGAAATGTAAAATTTAAGGCATCTTGGTATCCTTAGATGCTTACATCACATACTGCCCTATGATGTACACATTAGGGTACATCTCTACTGTGACAAAGCTATGGAACAGATCCACCTAATCTACATATCTATCATTCCTCTGTATACCACCCTTTACTGCAAGGGATTTATATAGATAAATACATAATTCCTTATGTCTATAACCCATACATCCTTTACTGACTGCGGATTTGCTATGGCTATTAGTACATATCTATTTGAAGCAGAAAGGTGAGTGGATGCACCCATCCCCTTGGTTTTTTTATGATGCATGGCATATTTGCAGCTTAAGAGGAACTTATACTGGTCAGCACTATATCCACGTATCGAGCTGTTCCTGTGAGAATGATGAAATCCGGAAGGATCATGTATTTATATGTAATGCTGAAGTAATCTGTTCACAGCTAATACTATTATATGCTAATAGTGAATACAGCTACATGAGCCTTTACTTAACAAAACAATAAGGGGCAGGTTTTATCATAGAGCCTACGCATGAACTCATCTCACATGTTAATATACATAGATATGCTGGTTGTTGTTTTTTTTTCAATATAAGGACACCACCTGTGACCAGAGCCTGGGGTGTGTCCCGGTCAGGTCAGACTGTCTGGTTGTCATGGTTATTTGGACACTCCTGGAGGGCACTACAGACTCACAACTTCTGGAGCTTCCATACGTCCCATTTTCCAGTTTTCTTTCTCATCAACTTTCTTGCTTCCTTCCCTTCTTCTACTCCTATCTGTCTACCAACAAGGCTATACCTTCCGTTCCCCATTCCTTCCCTTGACCCAATTCCCTCCTTCATCCCATTCCCTTCCTTCCTTCCTTCCTTCCTTCCTTCCTTCCTTCCTTCCTTCCTTCCTTCCTTCCTTCCTTCCTTCCTTCCTTCCATCCTTCCTTCCTTCCTTCCTTCCCTGCCTCTTTCATTCCTCCTTCCTTTTTCTTCCGTTCACATTCTCTTACCCCGTTACCTCTTTAGCCCTGCCACCGAAAAAGCAGCCACATCTCACCACCCACAGCCATTCCATCATGCACCATGGTAAATACCGCCATTTTTTACATAAATCTCCCTCCCTCTCCTCTCCACCTTCTATTCTATTTATAGCCTGCTGTTTACGTTCGGAGCATGTAGGTCGTCTACGGCAGGTGCCGCGCGGCGCGCCCTCTGTCGGCGCTCGTGTACAACAGCGGATCACGTGACCTGCTGGTTGAAGGGGCGCTCTGGCTGCATTAGCCTGAGGGGGCAGTCTGCGTCCGGCCGTGACCGATAGGGGTCAGAACGACGCTGCGAGGCCACGACACCTTTAGTTATGTCGTAACTGCTAGTTTCAGCCCCTATTAAATACATAACCTATATAACTTTATAGCGACATTATTGCGTCCTAAATATGAATAATATGAAGCCTAGGCCTACCCCTTTTGCTGCAGTGACATGCTAAGGAAAGGACAGCACATAGGCTTTCGTAAGCATGCATAATACTAAGGGAATACAAACTATTTCTTGGCCATTTCAAACCTACACACGAAAGTGTTTAATTCAATCCCCTATGCCATGCTATGTGTTTTACATATAGACCTGCGATGCTGCTTAAACTGCTATGATTGGTCTAGCAAATGCTATGTGTAGGGTGGAATCTCTGATTACGGCATGTTTCTCTAGTGAGACATAGATGGTGTGTTATATTGAATAAGCCCCTAAGATTCTGTGTCTTGCAGGAACGTTAGGTTTTCAACCTGGCAGCAGATATACGGTAACAGGTGTTGTAAAAAAAAAGTCACCCTTAGTGTATGGAAAGAAGACTGTGACAAACACGGCACAACATCGTGTGCATGCAGTGGACAAACTATACTATAGGGACATAAATCTGAAGTTAGACTTGTCAAAATCTGGTATGGACGTCATGATGGTGTGTGTGTAGAGGTTACAGACATGAGACTGGGGATGAACACCCTGGTATGTGTGTGCTGGTAGGGTAGGCTAACCTTGAGACGTCCACATACATGTGCAGTAAAACTTCTTTACAAGGAGCTTGGTAAGGAGGAGACCTTGCTTATAAGGAGCAAATTCACTTCTCCCAATGCCCTCCTTATAACGAAGTTTTACTGTACTACAGGGGAGTGTATAAGTGCAGCATTGTGCAGGGTCTTTGAACGAGCACCAGTCTTGAACAGGCACAGGGGGTCGATAGTAGGATGGTCTTGGAGTCCATAAGAACACTAAGGGTGCTGAATGCTGATCTTGAATAAACACCACATTGAAATCGTTATGCCCCGGAGTGTATAAACAGGCCACTATAGTGCATCAAGACGTCCATCCAAGGAATTCTCATCGAGAATAGGTTTGCTGCTCAAGGGTCATTACTGTGTTGTTGATCAGCAATGAATCAATAATTTGGTAATTTTGCTTCAGCACCAAACCCCAGAAAGTTATGGTATGTCCATTTTGTAGGGTGGACCCCTCGAGGTTCGCATACCCTGCCAGTGAATGTGTTTGTTATGGTGTCATTGTAGCGGGGATGTGGTAAGGCTGAATGATGAGGCAGTGGTCATTTACTGTACAAAAGAAGATATGTTTAAACACTCCCCACCCCAGGCTAAATGAATAGCTTATTCTTTATTCTCATTTACAGCACCTACAGTTTATAAATCTATACATTTCAAAGAAGGTAGCTAACTTTCTGCCCAAATTCCAAAGCCAGTCCAAAGGCACATTGGAAGTATGTGCACTCAAGCCATATTATAAGAACATTGTTTATCATATAAAAGCAGCCACGCACATTCTTGTCCTTATTGAGTGAAACTTATGGAAGATGAAAAAGGGGCAATAGGAATTGTTGTAGCCAAGCAGGACAAAATGTGGTTAATCTCTCAAAAGTATAATAGATAATAACTGGTCCCGATGGTTCCCGGTTTAAAACCGGGCCAAAAGTCGGCCCTGATGGAGTACCCAATTTTAAGGTATGAAACCCGATATATAGACTAATATCCGTCATGTATGATTGTGTTAACATGTTGTTGGCTCTGAGAGTGGCTGTGGGGAGGATGAAGTACGTTCTTGTAGGGTATGTACCTCATGATGGAGGGAAGCCTCAGTAATCCTCCTGCCACTCAGCATCCTGCCCTGGTGAGATGACTTATGGACGAGGTTGTAGCTGAAGCCCTGCTGCTCCTTGTTACATGTACCTATGGCATGGGCAGGTGTAGCAGTGTCTAGTGTCATTAACCCTGCCACCTTGTATATGGGCACACCCTGCATAATGCCTGAGCTCCACTACACGACACCGGCGCCAGTGAAAGGCTGCGATCTGTGAAATCCTTCATTTTACTTTTGTTTATTTACATTTGCCATTGATCTGGCAAGCAGAAAGGGTACCCCACGCATTGTCTGAAGTAAATAATAGTAAATATGACAAAATAAATTCTGTGCCGTATGTAACGCTTCCTCGGCCGTGACGCTAGTGGAGCCTTGGCTTAAGGAACACCCAGACTATGGATATGAGAGGAAAAATAAACAGTAACGTTTATAACTTTTGTAGAAAAACCTTCCGTGGGGTATCACAGTAGTTGTGGTGCAACTGAAAAATGACAATGTATTGAATAATTGCAAGGAGATAACGATCCAGGAATTAGAGATTTGTGGATAGTACACCAGATCAAATTATCGATGTCAAAACTGGAATTGGTATACATGTTGCACAGAATAGCTGGACTATAGTGTAAATGCATGTGTATGGGCTCCTTAACCATTTCGGAATTATCCTATAGTGACTTCAGATAACTTGTATGGGTCTATGGAAGCTACAAAACAACTGGGGGATTAACACTAAGTCTTTATGGAGCGAATAATACACCAAATCTTCACACCAGCGCTATGGGGCTGATGTATTCTCCCAGTGTCGACCTGATGCACCAATCTAGTGCTGATGAATTACTCGTCAACACTGCATTGGTGTATCATGACAATAAATTCACAAAAGGCCTGACATATGACGCAGTGATTCAGTGGTTTACACTTCAATTCAGTGGCTATTTATAAGCCTTATATTAGCCACTCTCATAGCCCTACCAAAGAATAGACTCTACCCTATCACTAAATGCCCAGATGGCAAACACTAGATCAGTCATAGGGCAGAAATTGTTCATGTTCAGTAAGCTGCGTTACCCCATGACAGAACAGGTTGCAGGTACTGTATACAGGCATACTATTCTTCCATATTTTGATTACTGCAGTTTCGTGATTGATGGTGCAAATATGGACCAAGTCGCAAAACTCCAGAGGCTACAAAAGAGGGGGCTTAGGATCATTACTAAAACATTTAGTATCAAAACAAGTACAGAGGTCCTTCACACCCAATGTGCAGTAGACAGGTTAGAAACCAGACGCAAAAACCAGCTGGCGATCTTCATGTACAAGGAAGGGCCTGAAGGTCAATGAACCCCAAAGGACCAGGGGTGACTTAAAAATTAAATTCCCACAGAAAAGGCCTAATCTTGAAAAATATAAGAGTAGTCCATATTACAGGGGTGTCCACCTATGGGACAGGATTGATGCCAGAGCTCAAAAAGCTAAGTCTATTTCAGAATTTAAGTCACTATACAGCAAGTACAATCTTGCTCCTGTCTTTGTTTTACTGAGTAATCATTGACACAGAGGCTCCCATAATCCCTAAATTGTCAGCTAGGCACATGTAAAAGGAAACTACATTGAAATTACTGCAAACACAGTATACCCTATGTCTGATTTGACCAAACTTTGACTGAAGAGAGTTTTAGTTCCCCATAATTGTAGAAAAAACCCACACTTCCGGAAAAACAACTACCATTATCATCAACTTCTACTTCACCTCAACTCACCAAAATATCAACTATCTCACTGTCTGGTTGGCATCAGCAGTGTTCACTTTTACCTTTATCCTATCAACTCTCTACTCCAACTATTCTATGTCATTTGAAGTCTATCCGCATGATAAAAATTTATATTGTATATGTAAGCTCCAGGATTGCTTTGTATGCCAAGAGTTAGATGTGGAAAAAAAGGTTCGGCAGCCACATAAAATCATGAAAATGATGTGGTGAAGCTGGAACAAAAAAAAAAGTAGGTCTACTGGGCGAACCCCATTCATTTTGAGGGCAAAATTTTCAAAGGGGTGGGCTGCACTGAAAACATTATCTTTAGAGAATAAATGATACATGTCTAGATAGATATTTGTCTCACCTTTGTGGGTTGCATCAAATTAGAACTAAATAACACATTATGCAAATGTTTTGATGACATTTCTGATGATACCTGCGTTGGCCATTTTGACGACTTTATGATGTACCATGTTGTCATGGTAATATGTTGTTGATGCCCTCAATATGTCAATATGTCACAGTCAGTCTGTGAATGGCAGAACCATTACAGACGATACTCAGTCTAGCCTTATATACGCTTCCCAAAACTTTTCACATGAATCTGCACACGATATGTCCAAAATCAAAACGTTAAAAAAATCATGATAACAAAAGAAGACAGCTGCCTCAAGTAAAGCCAAGGTGAGGTAATGTGATCACACATCTCACATAAAATATTCATACCTTCAATCTACACTGCAGGGCCTCTAGCAAACAAGTGCTAGGTATTAAGACTCCAGAGTGCACCAGGGCGCTTTATCATCTTTCCTGCATTCTTAGAACTAGCAGCTCACCATGACAATTACTTGGGAGAGAAAGACCATGATTGGCCCATCCTGTATGGCATAGTCCAGAACTCTGAATGTCAAATGTCATTTTCAAACGGGCTATGGACAGGGAATTATGTATTTGCTCTTGATTTCTCGTGAGAGCGGTAAACTTTAAAGTCATTAACCAATGGCCACCCATCTCCGAATATTCCCAAACATTATGCCTAATTAGAGTGTGCCTGACCTTCTTCTGATCTGTATACGTAATTACTAGAGTAACCAACGCTTCAAGATGGTTTCTTTGTGAAATATATATACTGTACTTAGGCCCTTTCTGCTCCATCTCACACAAAGAGTACTAAAGACTGCTAGCAAACAGTTCCACCCATCCTACACAAAGTGGGAGCTATTACTGCAGCGAGTTTCCCTCCCTTAGGTCCTTGTGCTCAGCCTAGCCTTGGTAAATCAGATTCCCAGTGTAAATGTGGTTTTTGTGCACCTTTACATAGAGCTCCCCAAGGTTATGGGGCTGTATAAGCATACTAACCCTTTCACAGCTAATAATGCATTAATGCCCATGGGTCATCATGATGCATGAATGAATGTAGAGTAACTCACCAGTGCTCCATTCGTGCATCATGGCGACCTTACTGAGTTGATACACCCCTGCCCCCTCAAGGGTCGTCATTCAGGTGAGCAGACTCGCCAGCACTCAATTGCAGTATCCTGATGACCAATGGGTATAATGCACTCCTGATCAGCGGCCCTTAAAGGGTTTAGGATGTCTCTGTGCCGCACCTGGGGTAAATATGGAGGTGTGAGGTCTAACAGAGGGCCTCTGTGCTAAGGTGGGAGAGCATCATCATACACACAGAGCCATTTAAAGAGGACATGATGCCTCTATGTCCCTTTATCTGCAAATAATGCAGCATTGGTCAGTAACTGAGAAAGCTACTGGTGCATCATGTTTTTGATAATCAACTAGCTTGGACTTAGGCCAATTGTGAGGCGCTCCAGTAATATTTCAGTATGAAAATAATAACGGTGAATAAGAAACGTCGATTGGCCTACCCAAAAGATTATCATATGCATGCTCTATGATATCACTGAGATAGATTTCAGTTAATCTTGATTCAACGTAGACCTAACTCGGATGAAAAAGGTACAACCATGCATCAGTTTTCCATCAATATACACACATTCACTATGCCAAATAAAAAAGGTGGGACAATACCATGCTCACAGAGAGAAGAACACTGATCGCTTTGACGCATACTGCACAGGTCACAATTTGTCTCCCATATGACATGTATGAAGGCATGTCGAATGAGGTTGAAGCTCTCATATTTGGTTCGTCAATTCCACTTGACATGCATAATGAAGACATGTCACATATTTCTGATCCATTCACCTGAGTGCTAGGTAATACTGTGAGGCAACTATGTAAGGGTTAAGAGCAGTCAATAGCTACGTACCAATGGTTCAATCAAGGCAGGCCTATAATAGAATGCAGGGGATATCATAGTCCCACAGGCCTGTAACACTAAGGCAGTTTTTCCTATCTACAGAACTGAAACTTGACTGAGGACCTCTATGCAGTCCATAAGACAAGGGCATGGAGGTGCATGGCAATGCCATCTGTCTCCATGCAATGAAGATACTGAGATTATAGACTGTGGGTTAGCATATAATCATTGGTATTTTCACTTACCCACACACAAGGTGTCTAACCTCTCCAGTTGAAGAATTCAGGATTGTGGATGTCTATTTTGATAATCAATAACAAATGCAAATTTAACAATGAAATAGAATTCACTACTATTCATTGATAGTATTTACAGACCTTAGTAATCTATTCTTCATGAAAACAAAATGACACAGATACATCAAATGTCTTAAGTGTTGGTAGTCATTCTTGGTAGTGATTAATCCTGGTACCAAACTAGTTGTTTGCCCCATCTAGTGGAATATCCTAGAACAATTATGTATGTCAAACCATCACATGTCAAGTGCCTTCGACATGGCCGTGACCTTAGTCAACTCACAGATGACGTGGCATTTTACTAAGGCATGTCAAATCATTTGAGGAGTTCTGTGTGCTACAGTTGTCATGGTGACATGCCCCAATGACGTGTGCTCTCTGTGTCAAATCAAGCTGACATGGGTATACATGTCACTTTGTCAGGACGACTTTTTTCAGTGCTGTTGATGTGGGAGACTAAGTTAGGGTTGTAGGGGCAGGTGAGCGGGGGTGATAGATACCTGTCAGCCATACAGGTTTTCGCCATTTTACTGCCTACCCCTGGAAACATGACATGGTGCCTGTAGGCCCTATGTCATATTATGTGCTAGCCTGGTACCTGGCAATCTCTGTATGTCAACTGCTTCAGTCAACACCCAAGCCCTCATTCACAACAATGTGTCAAATACTGTATAGACTTCTATGACCACTGGGTCTATATTGGCTAAACATTGAAACAGTGAAAACACTGAATATCTCTTACTTGTCAAAGCCCAATAATTTGAAACCACTGTCTCCATCGAATGATAAAATGCTATTGATTTACCTTCTCTATTTTCAGTGGAAAGTGAACTTGAAGAAGCGAACATATAAGCAGGATTATGCCTTATCATGCCTTTGAGTAGCATTATTTCATCCAGCGCTTTCACTGTCCACTTGAGCCACATGCAGCCGCTATATACCCTGGAACTATCACAACGATGTAGGTCGACAGAATTTCATCAGATGGAAATATGGATAAATAATAATTAAAAGGAGACAGTCATTATTTCCATCATTGTGCAATCGTGCAACAAAGGGATTATATCATTTTGTGGATAGAAACATTTCCTCTGGCTCCTAGTTTATATTTCCATAAAGATAAGAAATGACTCTGGGCCTCATAAAAGAAGATGTAGTGCCAACTTCCTAAATTTGTGTAGCCATGTTTAGGGCTGGTAACCAGAAACACCTCGATTTGTTTTTTGATACTTTGAAGTTGGACTTTGGACAAAATCCATAAGGGTAATAAACTACCCAGCAGCTGCCTACTAGATTACATTACATTCATGTAGTACACATGTACCACACAATACATGCCAGTTGCTGATTGGCTGACACAAGGAGGCCCCCTGCGCACAGGTGGCCAACACCTGGAGCCCCTGGAGTACTAGGTGTACGTGTAAGCTACCTGTAAATAGTGTAATATTCTGTAAGTGGAGCCAGGTTGGTATTTCAGGTGTGTCTACACTGGACTCCTGTGGTGTAAAGTACCACTGGAAACTACAGAATTGTTGATACACCTGGCTCCCTTGGGTGAGATATGCGCTGAGTACAGTGGTTGCTTTAGATAGGTGTAATGTGCACAATGGACAAGTCCCCATTAGACTAATAAGGGCCAGGCAACTTTGAGAGAAATATAAAGCTAATTAACTGATGTGCTATGCCCCAATTGATGCTCTGCAATCAAATCTACATATTTCTGCGCATCTGCTTATAACCTGGAGGGGATTCTGGATTGTGTTTCAATAGTTTCCACGACAGGTTCAGCCTGCTATGACTGGAGATGGGTCAAATCTTAGCAGGTGATCTTAGGATTTTGGCCTTGGTGACTAAATAGCTGGCTACATTACTGGGTGATCGTACTGCCTGCTGGCTAAATAGCCACCACAGCAGTGACTCAATAAGGGATCCTGGTATGACAACCCTTCATGTGAATAATTAGTGGGTAGCCTTAGCTGCTGCCCTCTGCACTCCTTTGCTCAAATGTACCCAATCTGGGCTCTTTACACTACTACCTATAACCCTGTGGCCAGCGCCTTTGCCTCTGGGATGGCAGGTTTTTTTTTCAAAAGAATAAAATATCATTGGAAAATTGTGGTATTTAACCTAAGAATTGATCATTATGGCCACACATGGGCCAACTATGTAGTTACTAGTATGCAGTGGTGTAGATAGAGCACTAGGCCTTACAAAGCTGTCATGCCTGTCATACCCAACCGTCACCCACCATGGCCTTCTAATAAAATTACAAAGGATATCACACCTAGCTGACACCTCAGCCCTACTATTAAGAAAGAATAACAGAGCATACATTGTTTTATACACAATTAGGTCATTAAAATTTAATATAGATCTATCATATGTGATTTGAAAGGGAATTATCTAGAAGAATTATACATCTTTTGGGCTGGGGGTCTCAGTTGTCTTCCTAAAACCACCTAAAACTGGCCCCACCAGGCCCCTGTTCAAGGCCAGGCCCCTATTAATTTGACAGCCCTCCTACCCCAGCCCCTATTCAAGGGAGGCTGCTATTCAAGGCCCAGCTCCTATATGAGACAGTATGGTAGTTACTGCAGCCCTATGCTCATTTGAACACAGGAGTGCATACTAGACCATGAAGGAGGTATGACTGGTCACTATGTAGCCAATAGTGGCCCCTATGACTGGGTGCTATGACTTCATAGTGGTGTGTATTGAGCCAGTAGTTGAATAAATAGCAGCTGCTATTTTGAGGCCTCTACTGGAGCTCACTATGTAGTCACTGGTATGGAGTCATTTTTTACAACTCCCAGTACGATTTGAGGGTGTCTAGTCGTGGAAACTATTGAAACACGATCCTGGGCTGCAATATAATTATATTGTGCAATAAGTTTAATATTCTGTATCTGGCAGCATGATGTACCAATGGAACACTAAACATTACACTGCATCGCTGCATTAGCACATTTTGACAAAGGAATCAGGAGACATCATGCTTCTCTCGTTGGTCTGCATTAACTGACTTGGTCAGCTGTTGGTAACACTTAGTGGAAGCAGCATGTTCTGATCAACTTATACGAAGAAGCAAGCATATAAGGAGGATTATCATTAATTCATCCAGCTCTTTCACTGCTTACTTGAGCCACATGCAGCCCCTATGTACCTTGGAACTGTCATAATGATGTAGGCCGACAGGATTTCATCAGATGGAAATATAGATAAATAATCATCAAAAGGAGGGTGAATACAATGGCAGAAAGACATTATTTCCATAATTGTGCAACCTCTGTCTGCATGTGCATAGTTAAAAGGCAATGTGCAACAAAGGGGTCATATGATTTGGTTGACAGAAACATTTCCTGTATTACGAACTGTATTAGCTGACTTGGTAACACTCGGTTAGTGTAAAAAAAAAACAAAGAAAGGGAAAAGTGGTATTGTCGGTTTTACAACCTGGTACAGTCTACTCCGGGCATTGTTTTATACCTGCAGTAGGTGGGGCATATAGCGAGGGGTTGGGTGGGAAGAAGGGGCTCGAGTGTTACATACAGAACAGGTACGGTCAACTTTAGAAGAAACGAGCATTGGGTTCCCCCCCCCCTTCACTTATCAGTTAGCCCTGACCATTAATAAATGATATTTTAATCAAAATATGAACTGACAATTATGTCCAAAAAGCACTATAAAATGATTTAATTTGTAGACGCCCTTGTTTATTATTATAGTCCTAGTCCAAATATATGGGTATTATGACACAATGAGATAGTCGGTGAATTTCATCTTAGGATCTAAAAACATGGGTACTCCCACTTTGTTTGTTTCAATGGACTCTATAGTATTCAAGGATCTATGTGAAATATTTCATGAGGCCTGAATCTGAATTCAGTTCGGGGTGAATTGTAAGCTTCATTTTAAAGATATTTATTTCTTACAGCGAATTTTCATGATCTCGGCCAAGATTATGTGCTGATCATGTGATAGTGAATACATTATTATGTAATATATGATGATTATGGATGCACAAGGTGGCTTTAGGGCCAGATAAAAGCAAAAGGCGAAGCCGAGTGCTTTTATCTAGGCCCTAAAGTCAACTCATTCTGACCATCAAGTATGTTAGAAAGCATACCTGTTTAAATGTCAAGTTAAAAGGTCTTTAGAAGGGGGCATTTAAAATTACTGGGTGTTTTTTTTCTCTTTTTAAAAAGAATATACTAAGTCTAATCTTTAAAAAATCGTTTTCAAAACCATTTCTCTTTCTATTTTCTTTTCAAATTTTCATTCTTTACAAAACCATGTAAAATGGTCCAAATGAAATTGTTTGAAGAAAGATTTGAAGTATTGCTCTTTGTAATCTTTACAACATCTTTTTATTTTCTTTTAGTGAAAAGAAAATATTTTGGTATTTTCTTTTGTCCAAAACCTGTTGCTCAGGGTCAAGTTAGGACCACCTCTCGAGGTGGGGATAAGGAATTCGAAAACTTACCCATACTTTTTTAAATGTATTTTTCTTCAGATTATCAAATAATATGACTTTACAAAGGCTATAATCATAAAAGAATTCCCAACAATGAATTTGGTAGTGTTTTGTTTTAGAAAGACTCAAGTCATGTGTAAGATTTTTTTCATAATTTCTTTATATTTTCCTTCTTTATAAAATCTTTCCAAAATCTTTTTATGAATTTGCAAATAGGGTCATGTGACCTTCTCCTATGGATGGTTGGTCTATGGATAATCTTTTTGAAATCGTTAAGCAAATTTTACCTCTATAATCTTTAAAGGTGAAAAACGAAATTACAAAGAGAAATATAGCCTTTCTCATTTGAAAAAGAAAATACAAAGAAAATCATTACATGAATATTTAATTTTTGTCACATGATCCCTGAGAGCCAATGATTGAAGGGATCCCCTCCTGACATTATGACCTCATAGGGTGTTTCCCAGGTCTGTTCATCAAATTGTATGTATCAGCATAGAAACAATGTAGAATTCATTCTCTGAGAATCTAATAAAGATTTTAGTATTCTAAAGAAAATCCAAAGAATGAAACAGATTTTCTTTTTATATTCTTTACATGTTCATTCTCTTCAAAATATATTGAAATACACTGAAAAGAATTTAAAGGGAGAAATGGGTTTTCTTTCCAAGTTGAATGTTTTCTTTATTAGATCTTTTCTCTAAAACGATTATATAAAGATTTCTTCAAAATAAGAGAAAAACTACCCTGAACTAGTTAAGTCAAACACCAACACAGAGTGGAGGGATAAGTGTAGCCATCAGATGTTCTGGAGACATGCTGTGGACATGGTTCTACTTTCTACACATCTCTATTCTAAGCCCTACTTTAACTGGAAAAGATTTTGCAATCTGTTGCCACCCAGCTCTCACCCGTTCAGCCGGTTCTAACCCCTTAGAGGCTAAGAGCGGATTGATGGGTTATGCCCATCGGTCGTCATGATACATGAATACAGCATCATATATCTAGATAACTCATGTAGCTACATTTACACATCATATTTACCTGTTTAGTCTTCATGTCTACTCCATTAGTTGACATGATACCCCAATAACTTCCCCGCACTTTAGTGGTGCATGCAGAACTGTGAGTATGATGCACTTCTGCGTCAGTGGCCTTAAATGGTTAAGCAGCTGAGTGTGTCTTGGATCTGGAGCACTCCAGTGTGGCCTCCCCCTATCCATGGCTATAAACAGGGGGGGGGGCAGGAGGGACAACTCACGACTTCAGACAAAATGTGGTACTGCTGGTACTGCATCATTCGGCCACCAGCCTCATATTGCTCCCTTTGGAGGTCTAGGCTTTACCAGGAGGCCATTTCTTAACACACTATGACTGCTGTCCTTAAAATCGTAGTGAGAACCTAATAATTTGGCCTTAACAGCACCATGAACTAGTAGTCCCTAATGTCTGCACCAGTATGACTGCCCTACTAAACCTTATGTAATTAGTGCATAGCTGCTAATTGTAGTGAGCAGTCGTAGGGCAGTTCCTACGATAGCCTGGCTTATTCTTGGCATTTTTAGATCATAGTGGCTGTGTGCAGTCGTAGTACATTGAGAAATGGCCTCCAGAGCCACCTCGTATAATTGGTATCCGTTTTATATGCTAGAAACCAGGCATAATCTTTTAGTGTTTTCTCCTCATGTGGTCTATTGCTGTTGTTGAGGGGATGGTGGTGGCATTTCCTTTTTTAACTGAGGGACTCCTTTTTGGGGACATAATGACTAACACTGACCTAAAGTATGCCTATGGTCGTAAGACAGGCAGAAACTATTCACACGGCACCATACCCCTCACTACCCTTACTTTGGTGTACAAAGGGGCTCTGGAGGCTGTTGTGAAAAGATTTGGGACTGGTTCTATCAGAGGTGCTATTTCCAAAATTGAACTGACTGACCTGAGGGAATCAATCCATTGTTGCCAAAAGGTGGTTGGTCATAGAAGTGGTCAGGAATTATTGAATGCTTCCCAATTGAGAACCAATTCCCGGCTAGATCCCTCCTCTAATTGCCTGGCCTATCTACTATGGGAAGCATTCAGGTAGAACCAATCATGGAACGAGTTCCCCCGACTTCTTGCAACACAGTCTAATTCAGAGCAAGTCAATACAATTAAAGTATAAATTAGGAATTGGTCTCTCAGGGTGGAGAATCAGGAGGAACTGGAAGGTGTGTTAGCTACAGTGAAAATTGATTATCCAAATCTTTTCGCAACAGCTTCCTGGTGATCATGTGGGTGTGGGACCACATGATAAGCGTGAGGTCAGGAGGTGGGTTTGGGATTGTGCCCATGGCATACTGATTAGGCAATTCTGGTTAAGCTTTCCTTTAGGGTCACAAACCAATTTCCCTTCTCTCTTGCAACAAGTGGTCCAACGATACACACTACTAATGCGTCAGGATGTCCCGGTGCAGTGCAGGTGAGATGAATGATTGATTATACTGGAGGGGATTTCCCAACAGTGCTAATTATCATTATTGAGAAATGCCCTCCTGCTTTGGTGCATGATGCTGATAAACCAATATGAATTTGAAGGCATGATGGCTCCTTTAGACGGTTAAAGCTACTAGATATGTAGATGCTTCAATGGAGACCACACAACACAGTGTCAGTGACCAACACCAGCAAGGCGTGGGCGTGGGGTATAAAAATATGGTTAGTGGAAGAAGTGTTTATCCAGTTCTCTGGATATGATTGGCAGGTGTAACTTTCCCATGGTCTGAAATATTTATAAAATGGTTACCCCCAGCACCCCCAAGCCCAGCCGAGGAACACGAAGTATGTAATCTCCCCTCTTGGTACAATAACCAATTGCAGTGTCATCAAGCTGCTCAGCAATGATGTATTCATAATAATTCATTTCCTTATCAATGGTATATCAGTAAGTGCTGTAACCCCTACACCTGTTTCGGCTGAACTAACATAACATGCTTCTAGAGAATGGATCTGAATCTGGTACTATATATTCCATACATAGGACAATTCACTGGCTGTATCAGGATTATGAAAAGGGCCATTTTGATTTGTTATATTGTCTTAAAATAGCACATGTGACCTCGGGGGATAAAGGGACGGCTATTGTAACAGTGCCAACATGCAATTAGTTGGCACTGCATTGATGCATATCGTAATTACTCCACCATGCCCTGTAGGCTGAGGGATGCGTGTGTGCACCATTGATAGTAAATAACGTACCAATGCTGTATCCAAGCATTGGGGCATACCGATTATAAAATTGACTGTTCTGTCCGTGCTGTCTTCATGACTAACCAGGGTCAGCAAAAAGAAACCATTGATTGCAGCTGATCATTCATTATCCTGACGTTTACAGCCGCCATAAACAATAATTGCCATCGTAATTATTTAAAACACAAAATTATGGCTCAGTCAGCACCTTCAGAGCTGCAAAGTGCTTTGATATACTGCTACCTATGAATAGGCCTGCAGAGTCAAACCCATGTAGCATATAAAACTTAATGCAATAGCAAAGTGGCAGAGTGAGGCAATTTACTTGCTGCGGCTACATTGGCCTTCGATGGAACATTATGCTGACCCTAATATAATTCTAAAAGCTGTGTCACACACACAGCACCATAAGACAATAAAGGGTGAAAGGAGACATGGTTCATAATAAGGCACGATAGCTAAAATATGGTAAAAACACTTGCTTGGCTGTTTTCATTTCCCTTTTCAGTGAAATAGTCATTTTCACCTTCAGAGCTGCAAAGTGCTTTGATATACTGCTACCTATGAATAGGCCTGCAGAGTCAAACCCATGTAGCATATAAAACTTAATGCAATAGCAAAGTGGCAGAGTGAGGCAATTTACTTGCTGCGGCTACATTGGCCTTCGATGGAACATTATGCTGACCCTAATATAATTCTAAAAGCTGTGTCACACACACAGCACCATAAGACAATAAAGGGTGAAAGGAGACATGGTTCATAATAAGGCACGATAGCTAAAATATGGTAAAAACACTTGCTTGGCTGTTTTCATTTCCCTTTTCAGTGAAATAGTCATTTTCACCCCACATCAGCAGTATATCCAATAGTTCGAAAGGGAGATGACAACTCTGTCTAGCAAAGTTTTAGGCTTAATAGAGGAAGATAAGCTTTAAACTACAGGGAGAACGGATGGGATGCGTACCCCCTCAGCCCCTAACTAAATCCGCCATTGCACATAGGGAATCTGGGAGTAATTTATAACCAGTGCAGGAGATAATATCTGCGACCGTGATTTAAATACTGACACGGTAAGAATCAAGAATCTTTTATTTTTTACTTTTTGCATTATCCCATCTATATGCAAATTATCCAGAAAGCAAATATTGCAGAAAATGTAACATGTATGAATAGGCCAAAGGAATTTTAACATGCGTTTTAGGTTGTATGGTCCTTGGAGTCCTATGGAATTCCCTATCTGCTTGGCTGCTTATTGATCCAAAATCAGATTATATAGAGGAATATAGGAATATGATGGCATCTCTAAAGTTATCTACGCAGTTTTCTGGACTAGGAATTGATAATTCAGGAAAGCACGCCTGTTGAGCACATACTATTGATGATCAATATCTGAATATTCATGGCCAAACGAACCCTGCCATGCCATGCCATCTACCTGTCACCTGTAATGAGCTTCTAATGAGTACATTGAGTAAGAACCGTGCACAGCATGTAGAACAGGTGGATCGCAATATGATATAGATGTTTCATTGAAGCCTGGCCTAGGACTTTAATTGGTGAATACATGACATACCTGCTGGGACAGGAGTAGACCAGTCAATGAAGCAGTACTTACCTGTGAATGAAAAAGGAAAGAACAGATCATTAGTATGACTATTAACATCTATATGGGAGGAAAGGTATGAACACACACACAATATATGAGTGTAAACACTACTAAAAGAAGGGATGATGCACTAGTTACTACAATCAAAGAAGGAGGCATTCTGCGTTCCTTAAAGGGTTGGTTATCATGTGTATATTGTTCATTACCTTATCTCCTGCAATGAGAGTTGGGTGTGGTGACTGACCTATGGCAGACACAACACATCTAGATCTCTTACTGGTCCATTAGGGATCTAATAATACAGGGACGGTCATCAGAGTTAGGAGGTATAGAGTTTCTGATCTATGCTGTATGGTAAAATGATGTATGGCCTGTGATTTCACTTCTGATGGCTGCGGTGTGTTATAGTACACAATGCCTATTTGTAGGTGTGATAATTGAATGCCGCTCGTTCACCAGTGCTGGATTCATGAATCGTACTGGCTTTATCGGAATGATGCAAATCCCGAATAGCTCTGAGTCACCCTGTATTTGTCAGTAATGAGCAGTAATTTGTAGTCTAAAAAATGCATGGCATTTTGATATTTAGACTCACTGCCCTAACTTGAGACCTAGTCCTAGAATAGTTTGTAGATCTAAGCTAATACCGCCCAGTAAAGGGTATATTACTTATGTTTAGATGAGAAAGTACATGTATGTGCTGTGAGTGAACACTATAGAATCTGTAATGATTATCTTGATGGCATATTATCCATAAACATACAGTACACCTCTTGGAATGAAGATGATGTATATACAGAAATCTATGGTTATTACACAATGAGGTATACAAGTGGCAAAATGATCGGAAGTGATACCTCCCCCAATATACATAGACTCACCCATATTTTCACAATAGATGTGCAGACATGCGTTATGAATGACCACTCAATGTGGTGTGAAAACCAATCTGTAACAGCCACCTGGACTACTATCCCAAAGGACAAGATTATAGGAGCACGAGATGGCATATTGAAGATCAAAGATCACAAGTGCGGAGGAAGTGTAGCATGAGCAATACAAGATGAAAGAGCTGACCCACTTTTGCCATTAAAGGGAGAATCGTCCTGACAAATAATCTTTTCCAGACGTGGTTACTTCTAAGCCTTCCTGCCATGTAGAATATATAATCATGCCAAAGTTATAGGTTAGAGAAACAGCAATTAGAACAATTCTACCTGTTGATACTATTCAAGGACTTTGGACCTTGCTTTAGGTCACTGAGCGTGGGCCCTGTTTATCAAGATCGCCACGGAAGGTAAGACAAAGCATAACCCTATGTATCTTGTTTCTTGATAATGGAATTAACAATTATTGGAAGACACCAATACACAAGAATGCCTCTGTTGACGTCAATGTAGAAATTAGGCCTCGGCTTCCGGCATCTCATTGGTTTTAATTTAAGATGAATACAGAACCAAGCACTGTACAGTATATGATAGGTTACTTCATACAGTCCTATAGTGAAGGCAAACCCCCTCTACCCCCCCCATGAAACTAGGTGCCCTTGTGTGTTCAGTATTGTGCCCTTTGAAGGATAAGGGGGTTTGTGGAGCTATCATGTATCTTCATGAAAAGGATACCAAATAAAATGAAGGGACCATCTCAACCAAAAAGTCCGGCTAAATCCAAATATGATGGTCTTTATTTTCAGAATATGACCGAAAGTACCCAAAAATGCTGTTTGACGAGGGGAATATTTTGAAAATGTACAGAAATGATATTGAAAACGATACAACATGTTAACCAGAGTTAGTAGCTCAATCCACATACCCAATGTGTGCCTATCTCTCAGTCAGACGAGTTCTGTGCCTGTGCATTGCTCTGCCTATCCCACATACAGCATATCAATTGTGCACCTATCACTCATCCTGCCTATCTCTTCAATCCAAAACATCTACAGATACATCTACATCTCTTAAAAGGCTTAACTTATAATGCTTACCCCTCACCTTACCTTATCATATTTGTTCCTTCTTTGCTTTAGTCTACCTATCCTCAATCTGCCTATCATTCATTTTACCTATCCCTATTATTGGTTATACATACATTCCTTATCATGTCTACTATTTTAATTTTACCTATCCCTAATAATGCCCATCGTGAAGCCTACCTATCCCTCATTGTGCCTATTCCCCAACTCGGCACATCCCTCATATCTGACTTGCATATCTGTCCCTAGTACTTATGTTTTCTTTTCTTTTTACGTTTGCTCATCCTACAAGGTACTCTGTGCCTATTCCTCAAAATTACTAATTGCTCATACTACCTATCCCCCTTGCTACCCATTGTTACCTATCCCCCATGCTCTCTATATAGCTCTCTTACCCATTTCAACTCTCTTAACCTACCTATGTCACAAACAACCTTTATGATGACTATTTCTTAGTCAACCTATCACCTAACATACTGGTTACAGTCCACCCTACTCATACATCTACCTTTTATCATATACCATTTTATTATTCCATAAATTCTAACATATTATTGTATTAATCAAAGAATATCTAAGAAATTAATACATAGGTTGGTTCTAAGAGCTATAAGAGCGCTCAAACTTTGTATAAGAGCGTTCATGCCCCACTGCACACCAGCCAGGTCAGTTAGACAGAGGTTATGACATCAAAGGGTCCGACCTAATGGTTCACTGCACAATATAATAAACCTGAGGGTCTCAGTGTGCGACCTCATGGTTCAGTGCACAAACTAATAAGTTGTAAGTGAATGCAACCGGCCGTCACGGGTGCCTGGGCACCGCAGACGCCGTCATGAGTGTCTGAGCACTCTAACAACTGAACAATAGGTTACATAAGCACAACGCCATAACCGTCCGGTCGCTCTAGCGTCGCTCCTGAGCAACCTAGGTCAAATATCAAAGCATTTATGGAAAGCCCATAACTTCTATTATTACGGAAGTTACGCCATGGAGACGGATTCAACCTCCGAATGCACTACAGACAAACCAGCGCGAGTTACGCGCCTGGCAAGCGGGCATTATAAACTTGGCATATTCAACTCTGCGCATGCCCAAAATGGCGGTTGTAACGGCGTAAACTTCCGAGATATGGGAGTTTGAAGTTACAGAACCGACCAAGACAATGGGGGACACAGCGGCATCCATGGGGGTCCTTTGTGCACCCAGTGACACATGAAAGACTCCCCTCAAACAATTGCAGAGTTAGGCAGATGCCACTGGCCCCAGTCAGTCTGAGGTGCAATGCCAAGATTTGGTACAAATAGCCTGGCTGCACCCCCTAGAAGGCAGAACATCCAGAACCGCTCCAGAGGTAACATCTCCAGTCATCTCCTGCTACCTGCTATACCACTGTACTATGGTGAAACTATGCTAGACAGGCATTGGTTTCCATCATTAGTGGCCAGAGGCTATCTTCCTCAAGACATCCACCAGAGGGTAAAGTTATTCATTATTACATTATTCCTCTAAGCAGCAGGTCAGGAGCTAGGTGTGGGAACCCACCTAGAACTATGCTGGACATTGTATTATTATTACCTCACAGGTGGAGTGGAACAGAACATTATACTTTATAAACTATTGTATATTTACTGTATGTGCAAATTACCTACATACTAACTACTGTGTGATTGATATTTCTTACATGTTGCCTAAAGCTGAATAAACCAGTGATAACTGGAAATAACACTATTTATAAGAGCCTGTTGGATTTACATTATATACCACTAGTCATATGATATTTCTCATATGACAACTTGATCATGCACAATTACTAGTATGACACTATCATTCATGCTGCATATCTTTACCTATAATTATATGAATGGAGGATAGGCATAATGGTGGATAATTATATTTCACAAGGCATAGACCTGGAGACAGGTGGAAGAAATTGAACACAAGCTGAGATGTGTATAGAGAGAGTGGGTTAGACTGACTGAGCTGAGATGGTAAGAAAGCCATATGGAGAAAATGAGGGATAGGCATTCAAAAGGATTGGTGCCAAGGGGGATAGGTAGTATGAACAAAATCCAGTTTGAGAGATAGGCACAGAGAGTACCTTGTAAGATGAGGAAATGTGAAAAAAGAAAACATGGGTGCTAGGGACAGGTAGGCTTTAAGCATTGTTAAGGATAGGTGGGATCAAAATGGTAGATATAATAAGCAATGTTCTGTTAACAATTAGGGCCTAAATAAAGAGATGAACAATACAGTTTAAACATGATGGTCTGAGGGAGAGTCACCATAAGGGATAGGTAAAATGACTGATAGGCAGATTGAGGAAAGTATGGGAAACTAGGACCAGAGAAGATGAGGTAAAGTGAGGAGTAAGCTTTAGTATTTGTGACCCATCAAGGTAGAACACCCCTCCACGGGGGATTTTTAATTCCCCATTTGGCTACTAGGGGGCATTGGAGGGCGAAATTACTCTAAAATCATTATAAAAATACATTAAGCTAATTTTTGATGCAGAATTCAGCGGTTTCATTTAAAATGCACCATTTTCGTTAGAAATGGCCCATATTTGGATAGTAAAATAAACATTTTTCATGAGAAATCAACCTATATGCCTGTTCCTGGTTGCCATGGCAACCATTCCAATAATCAAATTTGCAGATTTTTATGCCAATTTTTGGGGATACTCACCAAAAACCCAAAACTAAAAACAGAAATGGAAAATTCCATCTAGATCAAAATCTATGATAAAAATCACCATATTATTATGTATTTTTGATGAAGAAGGCTGATTTATTGTGTTTTTAGACATTATTATGGTTTATAATACATTTAGAGCTTAATCATCGATTTCAGATATGAATAACGACCTATGTTCAAGGAGGGGTTCTGACAACTACTAGGAATATATAACCCAATGATGTCTCATTTTAAAGATCTTGAGATGAACTTTGATAATGAATTTCCCTACAGAGGGGTGTTTTTGCTTGCCTGGTCACATTTAGAGGTTTTTGGGAGATAGCCTTACTTCACTCAAGATGGTTTGGATTCAAGAGATAGGTAGTATGAGTGATAGGTAGACTAAGGGATATGCAGTATGTGAGATAGGTAAAGTAATGCACAGTTAGAATACTTGTCAGATTGGGAGATACGCAGACATTTGGATATTGAGGTACTAACTCTGGTTTACATGTTGTGTCTGTAAAGACTCCTCATCAAACCTCATTCTTGGGTACTTTTAGTCAATTTCTGAGAATCGTAATCACAAAATCTGGATTCAGCAGGATTGACTGGTCTTGGTTGTACCTTCTTCCCCGTTTAGTATCACCCTGATAAAGGAATACCACAGCTCCATAAACCACCTTATCCTCTATATTATATCAACAATGAAGACACAAGGGCACCTAGTTTCATGGGGAGTAGAGGGGGGTGGCTTGTCTTACTCTACCCATAGACTATGCTCTCAGTGACCCCTCCTATAGTATCTAAACTTCTTTATCTAGCCTAACCAACCAACCACAGGTAATGTCCAATTAGTACTCAACTAATTGCCCAGAGCCCTGATGCCAATCATCAATGTTTCACCGAACGTAACATGATTCCGCACCACTATTACCTGGGTACTCACACACACATGAAGGCATGGCAACAGACCAAGTTATTTCATTTTTGTAGATTTCCTCTTTAGAAAGATATCCAGGGTCTACAACTTTAGTTGAACATCTGAATCCAAGAGCCATTGCCACTATTAAAGCATTGGAGTGAACACATTAAAAGCACTGTTGAATTGCTGGTGGCTGCATTGATTCACACATGAAATGTAAGCCTTGGGAGGGTTAAATACTACTTGTCTCTATGAACACCTAAAGCTTCCCAGAGACATGTAATACCTTACCCCTTGCAGGGAGCCTGGTGTTGCTGTCAGGATGTGTCATATAGTTAATGTAATGTGTCTAATGGGATATTCCTCAACTCAATTGGTGCTGCACCATCTGAATGCTGTGAGAATGAGAAAACTATTTTTGCTGTGTATCTGCATGTGTCCTCTTATCACCACCCAGTCCCTTATTATTAGCAACTTCCACTCCATGCTGATGGATGGCCATGTACTTTCATCACATGATACCGACACATTTTTTTGACCCCCCGGTAAGGGGCGAAAATCATGCGCAAACCTATAATAGCATGTGGGGTTTTCCACTGAAAACAGGTGAAATTATTTTGACCCCCTATCAGAAGGGTTGAGAAAATTCTGACCCCCCCCCCCCGTCAAGGGGTAGAAAAAATTATGAACTCCTCAAACCTACCAGCCCCCCCCCCCCTGTTGTAAAAAAAATTGATCACTCCCTAAGGAATGGCATACGGTGCTGTATCACTGTGTCAGCTCTTCCTTGTAGAAATACTGCTCACTGCTCAATGCTCACCAAAGCAATTTACAGCAAGGAGAGCAAAGTACAGGAAACACTTTCTGGTTAATTCCCAAATGCCACCTAAAAAGAAAGTTACAATTACCTGTGTCATCTAGGGGAAAGAGCTGGGAGAGAGATCAGTGTTCACAATGGCCAGGTTGAGTAGGGAGAAGCACTTGAGTTATCAAAACAAAGGGGATCCTTTTACCTCTTGCAGGATTACCTGTAGCTATAGGGTGATTCCCACCTCTTTTCAGCAGGAACATGAGTCGATGGTATCACGAAACAGGGAAGATGTATGCTCCCAGTGCCTGTGGGATCATGCATAGGTTCACCACTACATCCATATATCGTTGAGGATGTATATTGAATAATGCATCATGTAGCCTTTCATATAGCAGACATAGGGTACAGTTCAACTCTGGCTTTTCTACTGGTCTGACTAGCCTGATGTAGAGTAGACTGTCATCAGACAGAGGTGGTGTTTATTTACAAAGAGATGTTTTTTTAATCTCATGTACAATATTCCTTTATTAGAGACGTTATCAGCATAACATGAACCAGATATCAAAAGAACTATTGATGACCAACCAGTCTGGGTGCTGGCCTGAGCATCAATTTAACATTTGGTTCAGACACATTTTCACTCTTACATATGCATGGGAGCTACCCTATTTCGATGTTCAGAAACAATCATTGAAGGGACATTTGCAGTGGGGAAGGATTAAGCCCACTCTATTAACTAAAAGGAAAGGTTTACCTTTTATTACTCTTCTTTTTCTCTTCATGATTCAACCCCCAAAACCTTGCATACGTATAAAAAGTTAGTATTGCTCCACTTAATCCCTAACCTAGATCTTTGTCTAGAGGAACTCTATATGTATCCTACCTCATCCTGAATCCGAACACCTCCTTAGGAAATAATTATGGTCACCCTCGAAACAAGACACGGGAAAATCCCGTGAACGACTGGTGAATCTGTGAGCATATATTCTCGGGAAGATCCTGGGAATAGTACCTACAATCCTGTGAATTACCCTGATATTCCCCAGTTTTTAACAGGGCCCTCTAGTGAGATTTATACACATAAGTCTGATTCTTCAGCATAAAGTGAAGATGCCAGAGTCCACCAGGGGCCTCTGTGTGAGCATGGAATCCTGGTTTGGTCCAAAGAACAGAGAGAGGGAGTGAGATGGAAAGAAATGAGAGGGCAAGAGAGGCACACAGAGAGCAAGAGAGATAGATATAAAGAGAGAAAGAGAGAGAGAGAGAGAGAGGGAGAGGGAAAGGAGAGAGAGAGAGAAAGGGAGAGGGAAACGGGAGAAAGAGAGGAAGGCAATAGAGGGAGGGAAGAGAGAGAAAGAGAGCAAAATAGAAAGAGAGCGAGGCAGAAAAAAAGAGGGAGAGCCTTGCCCCCCAATAAAAAAGGAAAATTGATTGACTTAAGCTACTGACAAAATTGATACATAAAGTTGATTGAATCATAATATTATGTGTCCCATTCTAATATGTGTGTGGTGCACATATGCATGGGCACTGACACATTCATCTGTGAAGATGTGTAATGTAGTTCTCACCATGAATATGACCTCAGTTGTTGAAATGGTGTTAAACATTTATTACTCACTCACTCTCCCGTCTAATAATTATGATTGATATCTCACTAAATGTGCATATTGATATCTCACTAAATGTGCATGTTTGCTAGACATGTCTTGAACAGAGTTAAACCCTTTAAGGGCTAACCCTAATGCATTAATGCATTTTGGTTGTCATGATGCATTAATGCAGGCAGGGCTTCATTCAAGCATCATGCTTACGCTTTGGGAAGATCAGCATGATGCCCCAATAAAGTGCTGGCAAGCAGACTCCCCAAGTCTTCATCGGTAAAACATGCCAGCCAATGGGCACGTTACACTACTGCATCAGCAGACCTTAAAGAGTTAGGTAGCATTTAGAGGCCTGGCAAATAGGCACTCAATGATTATAGGGCATGCTAAGTTGTTTACGGGCACTAAGTAAAGAGTCAGCTAAATTTAGACTGTCAAGGTTGTAGGGTGCAGGCAAACCACCTGTGGTACACACTTACAGAACAGGTCATTTTAGTCAGATGGGGAGGGGGATTTCTGGGGCATAAATGGGTGAATGTAAAAGCATCATTTAACACTGTCTGTGCTGTCTACTTAACCGTGTAAAAGCACCCAAAATCTCACTGTGCCTTATTCACTGTACTAAATAAATACTCAGACATTTAGTTTGGTCTTTACCCCTGGTCCATATCCAAGACAGGTACTTATGAAATTTTAGTGCTGAAGAGTAATTTTAACACCTCCCCACCCCCACTAACCACTGGTACTTATATGAGACCAGCAATCATTGCTGAGTGTCAAGAATTAATCTTCTCAAAAATGAGCATCAAGATACTCACATGGAAAACTTTTCTGACTCTCTTTTGTGTCATTTTTTGGGGAAAATATTTGGGGAAATCTCATATTTACACCAGACTTCCTTCATATGGGATGCATGCCATAGTTCCATCCATTAAAAATACACTGTAACAGGTTTATGCCTAGGTCCATCACACCTCATGTATAGACTCACTATGAACTATGTGATATTTAATGGACTATTAACATATAAATACCATGTTATGACATGTGTCCGTCGAGAACATATTTGAGTATGATTTGAAAAATGAATGTGACATATCAGATGGAAATAGAACCACCCCTGTGCCCCCTCACCCCCTGCTGATACCTACTGAGCACTCCCAAACACCAACAGGACCAACCAGTTTGGGCTACACTGCCCCACCTCAGCTGTCATTTCCACCTGGCTCACCTACACACAAGACCTGTCTCCAAAAACTGAGGGTAACAGTGGGTAAGCATAAATTTGCCATTTTTCACCATTTTCTATTCATTATGACATGCAAAGGTCACCATTTTCTTGCTGCTCTATTCATAAGGGCACTTACAATCCTAAATAGGAAATGGCACTAGTATCTCAATATTACCAATGGCATTGTACCTTGTTGTGTGCAATATTCATGAATGCTAATTCAAGCACTTTACCAGCATTTGCAATGATCCATAAAAGAAATCCTAAGTACTTGACTGGATATTTATTTGCAATAATATGTGATATTGTACATCTGAAGGCATGATTGCAAACCCATACATGTACTTGTGTGGCCACTGGCTGTGTTCAGAAATAGCCCTCCTTATTGCAGCTGCATACTACTACTATACAACTAAGTGTGAGAGGCAGTCAGACCCTTTCTCAATCCAGGTCATAGTGGGCCCACCTTGTGTACTGATTACCTTACCTCTTATACAGTGTACCCATTCCCAGCCAGCCTGATTTGGGTAACTCACACAAGCACCTAGCTAGAAGGTGACTTTACTTGTATGCAGGGTTGTTGTAGATTGCAACACTCATGGTCAGATTCCCCTTCTGTCCCAGTATATTTACATGTCTGTATATGTGTCCACACTCACATCCATCTATGTACATACATTCCCTTTTATCCACATACACTCACATGCCTCATGTCCACATGCACCCCCTCACACATCCACATCCTCTCTATGTCCACATCCCCTCTAAGTGCACACATACCTCCCTCTATCAGGCTTCCCTAGCCCACTTAAAAGGGTCTATTTCTCCTCTTTCCTATCCCTTGGGATGTGTGTGGTTGATTGATTGATTGATTTGTGTTTTACAGCACTTTAGCGGCACTAAGTGGCTATCCCATGCTTCACAGGTTGATAATTTAAGAGAGGAATGTGTCAGTGCCCGCGCATATGTGCACCACACACATCCTGAGGGGATAGGAAAGAGGAGATATAGACCCTTTTAAGTGGGCTAGGGAAGCCCGGGGATGTGTGTGGTGCACATATGCGCGGGCACTGACACATTCCCCTGTGAAATTGTGTAATGTAGTTCTCGCCATGAATATGACCTTAGCTGTCGAAATGGCGTTAAACATCTATTACTCACTCACTCACCTCCCTCTATATACACACCCACCTCCCTCTGTGTCCACACCCACCTCCCTCTATGTCCACACCCCCCTCTCTCTGTGTCCACACTTAACTCCCTATATGTCCACACCCATCTACCTCTGTGTCCACACACACCTCCCTCTGTGTCCACACCCACCTCTCTCTATGTCAACACCCAGTTCCCTCTGTGGTCACACCCACTTCCCTCTGCGTTTACACCCACCTACAGTGGCCCACAAGGGTCAAATTGAAGTTGAAGTAAAGAATTGACTTTCACAAAAAAAGTTAGAGTCCAAAACCAATAATAATGTTCAAAGTCAATTTCATTTCATTGCTGTCAAACTGTCAAGGTGTCAACTCATGAAAACCAACTTGTGACAGGTATCTTTTAGCATTGCATGGTGCACTCTATGTCTTTCTATATGAACAAAGCTTATACCAGCAACTACTGGGTAGCTATCGGTTCCCTCACACAATAACTGATGGTTCCACACCAAGTAGTTGGTGGTTCCAGCATCCTGTAACTGGTGGTTCCCACCCACTGTAACTGCGGTTCCACACCTATCCGCTACTGGCACTGGATCCCATACCAAGTAGCTGCTGGTTCCCACACCCAGCACTTGGTGGTTCCCATGCACATTAGTTGCTGTTTCCTGTACCCAGTACAATGCTGGTTCCCACATCCAGTAGCTGCTGGTTCCCATATAAAATGATTCCTAACCCAAGTAGCTGCTGGATCCCACACCCTTGCTGGTTCTTGCACCCAGTACCTGCTGGCTTCCACATAGAGTAGCTGGTAGTGGTTCCCACATCCATTAGGTGCTGGTTCCTGCACCCACTTCCTGCTGGTTCCCAAATAGTGCCTGCTGGTTCCTACATCAGGTAATTGCGAGTTCTTAAAAGAGTAGCTGTCAAAATAAGTCAATTGGGTCAGGATAGGTCAAATTAGGTCAAATATGTTGAAAATAGGTCATATTGGTCAAAAGTATGTCTATTCGGGTAGCATAGGTCAAATTATGTCAAATATGGTGAAAATAGGCCAAATTGGTCAAAAGCAGGTCAATTAGGGTAGGATAGGACAAATTAGAGTAAATATGGTGAAAATAGGTCAAATTGGTCAAAAGTAGGTCAATAAGGTCAGGATAGGTGAAATTAAGTCAAATAAGGTGAAATTAGGTCTAATTGATAAAAAGTAGGTCGATAAGGGTAGGATAAGTCAAATTAGGTCAAATATGCTGGAAAAATATGTCAAATTGGTGAAAAGCAGGTCAAATACGGTAGGATAGGACAAATTAGAGTAAATATGGTGAAATTAGGTCAAATTGTTCAAAAAAAGATAAATAATGTCAGGATAGTTCAAATTAAGTCAAATAGGGTGAAAATAGGTCTAATTGGTAAAAAGTAGGTCAATAAGGGTACGATAGGTCAAATTAGGTCAAATATGGTGAAAACTAGTCAAATTGGTCAGAAATAGGTTGATAAGGTCAAAGTAAATCAAATTAGGTCAAACATGGTGAAAATAGGTTGAATTGGTCAAAAGTAGGTCAATTAGGTCAGGATGGGTCACTTAAGGTGATATATAGTGAAAACAGGTCATATTGATCAAAAGTAGGTCAATTAGGTCCAATAAGGTCAGGATAGATCAAATATGGTTGAAATAGATCAAATTGGTCAAAAGTAGGTCAACTTTGTCAAAATGTAGGGTATGATAGGTGAAGTAAGGTCAAATATGCTGGAAATAGGTAAAAGTAGGTCATTTAGGTCAAATTATGTCAAAATTTGTCAAAATAAGGTCGACTATGACTATTTTTGACCAATCTGACCTACTTTGACTATATTTGACCTAATATGACCCATTCTAACCTACTTTGACCTAATCATGCTACCTTTGACTAAATTGACCTATTTTAAGATATTTGACCTAATTTAAACTATCCTTACCTAATTGACCTTCTTTTGAACAATTTTCCTATTTTCACCATTATTTGACCTAATTTGACCTATCTTAGCCTGATTTGACCTACTGACCTACCTTTGACCAATTTGACCTATTTTTACCATATTTGACCTGATTTAACCTCCTTGACACACCTTTAACCAAATTGACTTATTTTCACCATATTTGACCTACCTTAGCCTACTTTGACCAACTGGACCTAATTTTGACCAATGTGATCTATTCTTACCACCATTGACCTAATTTGATAGAATTTGACCTGATTGACCCATTTTCAACCAATTTGACATAATTTATCCTAGTCTGACCTAATTTCATTCAATTTTACCTACTTGGAACCAATTTGACCTATTTTGACAATTTTTAACTATGTTGACTGCTTATGACCTTGTTTCACGCAACTTTCCCAATTTGCCCATTTTTGACTTATATGACCTTTTTCATCCAGAATTTATCCAGATCACTCTTTTGCTACTAGGTATGGGAACCGGTAGCTACTCTATATCGGAACCAGCAGCTACTGGATATGGGAACAAGTAGCTACTGTATGGGAACCAACAGCTACTGTTTTCAGAACTAGCAGCTACCTGATGTGGGAACCAGCAGGCACTCTATTTGGGAACCAGCAGGTAGTGAGTGCAGGAACCAGCACCTAATGGATGTGGGAACCACTACCAGTTACTCTATGTGAAAGCCAGCAGGTATTGGGTACAAGAACCAGCAAGGGTGTGGGATCCAGCAACTACTTGGGTTAGGAACCAGTTTATATGGGAACCAGCAGCTACCTGATGTGGGAAGCAGTAGCTACTGTATGTGGGAACCAGCATTTATTTCATGTTGGTATGCCCGAGATACTGACGGCTCATAGATCTAGCACTCGAGGGCCGTATCTCACACCCCCCGTGCGATAACCTGCGAAAATATCACACGCCGAGGTCACGTGACCATTTGATGACGTCATAGCTCCAAGATGGCGATGTAAACAATGCGCACGGGGATTCATTCTGGTAAATTCTATTGTAATTCAGCAGTTTTAGATCAAAATAACATGAAATAAATGCAAATGAACACTCGTGGGGAGAATTTTCGAGGGTTATCTCACTTGCCGATCAGGTGCCGCATCGCACTCCGCCCTGCGGGCGTCGTGCGATACGGCACCTGATCGGCGCGTGAGATAACCCTCGAAAATTCTCCCCACTCGTGAACATTTGCCTATGTACTGGGTACAGGAAACAGCAACTAATGTGTATGGGACTACCAAGTGCTGGGTGTGGGAACCAGCAGCTACTTGGTATGGGATCCAGTATCAGTAGCTGATTGGTGTGGAAACACCAGTTACAGTGGGTGGGAACCACCAGTTATGGGGTGCTGGAACCAGCAGCTACTTGGTATGGAACCATCAGTTATTGTGTGAGGGAACCAATAGCTACCCATTAGTTGCTGGTATAGACATATAGAAAGACATAGAGTGTACCATGCAAAGCCAAAAGATACCTGTTACAAGTGGGTTTGCATTCATGAGTTGACACCTTGACAGCTTGACAGCAATGAAATGAAATTGACTTTGAACATTGATTTTGCTTTTGGACTTTAACTTTTATTGTGAAAGTCAACTCTTTGCTTCAACTTCAATTTGACCTTTGTGGGCCACTGTACCCACCTCCTTCTGTGTCCACACCCACCTCCCTCTATGTCCACACCAATTTTCCTCTGTGTCTACACCCACCTCCCTCTGTATCCACACCCATCTCCCTCTGTGTCCACACCTGCCCTCCCTCTATCTTCCTACCCATCCCCACTATGTCCACACCCAAAGCTCTCTGTGTCCACACCCACCTCCCTCTGTGTCCACTCTCATGTCCCTCTATGTTCACACCCACCTCCCTCTATGTCCACACCCACCTCCTTCTGTGTCCACACCCACCTCCCTCTATGTCCACACCAATTTTCCTCTGTGTCTACACCCACCTCCCTCTGTATCCACACCCATCTCCCTCTGTGTCCACACCTGCCCTCCCTCTATCTTCCTACCCATCCCCACTATGTCCACACCCAAAGCTCTCTGTGTCCACACCCACCTCCCTCTGTGTCCACTCTCATGTCCCTCTATGTTCACACCCACCTCCCTCTATGTCCACACCCACCTCCTTCTATGTCCACACCCACTTACCTCTTTGTCCACACCCACTTACCTTTTTGTCCACACCCACTCACCTCTATGTCCACACCCACCTCCCTCCATTTCCACACCCACCTCCCTCTGTGTCCACACCACCCCCTCTGTGTCCACACCACCTCCATCTGTGTCCACTCTCACCTCCCTCTATGCCCGAACTCACATCCCTCTGTGTTCACACATCCCTTTGTGTCCACTCTCATCTCCCTCTATGTCCACATCCATTTCCCTTTCTATCCACACCCACTGCCCTCTTTGTCGACTCTCCCCTCCCTCTATATCCACATCTAATTCCCTCTATGTCAACACCCACCTCACGCTTTGTTCACATCCGCCTCCCTCTATGTCCACACTCCCTTTGTGTCCACTCTCATCTCCCTCTATGTTCACATACACCTCCCTCTCTGTCCACACCCACTGCCCTCTTTTTCCACTCTCCCCTCCCTCTATTTCCACATCCATTTCCCTCTGTGTCCACACCCACCTCCCTCTATGTCCACACCCACTTACCTCTTTGTCCACACCCACTTACCTTTTAGTCCACACCCACTCACCTCTATGTCCACACCCACCGCCCTCCATTTCCACACCCACCTCCCTCTGTGTCCACACCACCTCCCTCTGTGTCCACACCACCTCACTCTTTCTCCACTCTCACCTCCCTCTATGCCCAACCTCACATCCCTCTGTGTTCACACTCACATCCCTTTGTGTCCACTCTCATCTCCCTCTATGTCTACATCCATTTGCCTCTTTGTCCACACCCACCTCCCTCTGTGTCCACATCCACCTTCCTCTATGTCAGCACCCACCTCACTCTGTGTTCACACCCACCTCCCCTATGTCCACGGCCACCTCCCTCATTATCCACACCCACCTCCCTCTATGTCAACACTCAATTCCCTCTTTGTTCACACCCACCTCCCTCTGTGTTTACACCCACCTCCCTCTGGGTCCACACCCACCTCCCTCTATGTCCACACCCGCCCTCCCTTTGGGTCTACCCAAACCCCTCTATGTCCACATCCAAATCCCTCTCTATCCACACCCACCTCCCTCCGTGTCCACACCCACCTCCCTCTATCTTCCTACACATCCCCATTATGTCCACAACCACCTCCCTCAGTGTCCACACCCACCTCCCCCTGTGTCCACTCTCACCTCCCTCTATGTCCACACCCAACTCCCTCTATGTCCACACCTACCTCCTTCTGTTTGGTTTGGCATAACCTAGTGAGTAATGGATATACCATTTGTCTTTATAGGTGCATGAAGTTGGACCAATGAAGACCTGGAGGCAACATCCTACTAAGTGGTTCAAGAGGACAACACGTTCTACTCCATATGATTTTTTCAAAATTTTCAAAGGTTCTCTAAAATCGTTATTTGACATGTATGCACATATTTGCCAATGATTTTTTTTCTGATATCCCAAGCAGGAAATGAACATTTCTAACACCCACCAGTGAAAACCCAGCAAAGAATAATTGCTTTTCAGTGACCATGATCACTGAATGGTTGATAGTATGGAGAAACAATGAATTTCTACAACATGCTTGGCAAAGTCCTAGATTTTTTTTTGGTTTTTGTGGCCCATAGCCTTTAACCATTACAGCTATGTAATAATGCTATCCGTAGTATCAAGCACATCTAACAAGCTGTGAACAGGTCAGCTTGACTCGTACACCTGGCCTCCAGAACTGGTCATGTGACCATAGCACTGAGACACACACAGAGGACCTGCCCTCCCCCCACTTGGCCCTTCATAGGATGTGTTACAGTTACTGATTGTTAATATTTATGGGTCTTTTTAGGCAAACAAACCAATGCATTAAGTTGACCTTTGGGTAAGATGACTAGGATGCACTTACCTGAAAACTATACACACATTGCAATTAGATCTTAATCTCTTGTTGTACATGATAAATCATGTAATTTACATACCAATCATAGGAGCATTCCATATAGTCATCTAACAATATCCTATCTAATATATTCTAATATATTGAGGAGCTTCTACTCATGGTGTAGTCACCTAACCATGTGTTGCCAATGTCTGCCTGCAGCTAACCACCCTGTGACATCACAGAGGCCTAACTGTAACACACCCTAATGGTCACGACTTTGACAGCTCTCATACCCCCTCCTCCACAGTAGGGCCGCACACACCTCTTAACCCTTCAAGGGCCTCTAATGCATTAATGCATCATGTCCATTGGACATCATGATGCACCAATGTATGAAGTGCATATTAGGAGTACAAAGTGACATGGCATTGGTTAATTGGAGTCTTAGAATGGAAAACAAGCAAGTCATTCCCATATTAGGAGCCCAGTCACATAGTATTGTTATATTTGGAGCAGTTACTGCTACAAATACACATGTTGCAGACTGGTAATACCTACACAGCCGTTGTTCTGTTTACTGGTGTCTATTTTTACACATCCCAGGTCACTTCAGGTACATACAGAGTGATTGGTGGTTTTGGGTTTTAGGTATTTAACACAAAGCGATCCTGGATAGTCATTGGTAGGTGTCACACACTGCTATTTTACAGGCTGGGTTTATATGTATACATGTTTATTTTAGTAATTGTTAATGTGGGTTAGAGTTTTAGCACAAGGTGATCCTGGACAGTCAGCAGTACCGGGGTAGGCATCGCACACTGCTATATACAGGCTGGTTCTATATTTTAGTGGTTGGTAAGGTGGGATTAGAGTCTGCATGCTCTCCAACACTTAATTGGAGCATTATGACGACCCTTTTGCAGTGTGTGTATCAACTCATATGGTCGTCATGATGCATGAATGTAGCATCATGATGACCTATGGGCATGATGCATTAATGCATTAGTGGTCCTTCAAGGGATGTAATGGTTGGTGAGTTGGGATGTAGTGGTTCAGGTTGGTGAGTTGATGCATTTGATGCATGGCCATCAAAATTTATATGATGCCAAACTATAGTCCATCCCTGATTACTTGTCACTTGTACATATAATAACTGCAACCTATAGTCCATACTTAACACATGTAAACAGATTCATTTCCCTTGGACTATGGGCAGAAGGAGGGGTCAGCTAGTGCTGGAGGAATGGATAGGCTTGTAGCTTACTGCCGGTGGGGGACCCATTCATATTTTTGAGATACGGAACCTTTAATATTATATAGGATTATGCAGTAATTTGTCACATTATTCCCCATATTCATATCCAAAAGTTGACAGATTTTTTCATAACTTCCTGAGCACTTAGATTATAAACATATCTTTGTAATGAATGAAGTATCAACATATAGTCCAAGTGGTAACACATTTGACTCTATATCAAGAGATCTTGGGTTCTATTTTATGCCAGGGAATGTAAGAACATCTGTGAGCCAGCAAGCAGAAATGAGGGTTCCTGCAGGATTTAGTACCTGTTTTAGCCACCAGGGGGCACTACTATGGGCTAGAATAGGAAAAATATGCCTAAAACTGCTATAGGCTACTTTTTTTATGGACAATCCAATGATTTTTTTATAAAACATTCTATTTTTTGGGGAAAGGGTCCATATTTGGCATTAAAAAGAATGTTTTTGGGCCAAAATAGGCATTTTTGTTGATTTCTGTTGCCATGGAAACATTATTTTCATTCTAAATAAGAAAATCAATGATCCCATTTGAAGGAACATTTCATAAGGTCCACTATGGTGTAAACAGAATGAAAATACCATTTCTACATCGAAAGTTATGGGCAAAAGAATGAAAATTTATGCTTATTTAGCTAATTAGCATAAATTATGCTATTAGCATAAATTATGCTAATTACAGATGTATCTCATGACCAATGGGACTTATGGCTTATTGACATTCACAAAATGGTCATACCTACCCATATTTAGCAAGCCATTCCTCCAAAATCTTCTCATGCAATATATCACTGTAAAGCTAGTGATCTGAATTTTAAAGTTGACTTCTAGCATGGAGCACCCTTTCTCCTTGTCTCTACACATCTATACAAATATTTTCGGAACATTTCGATTTTCTTTTTTTTAATTTGGCTACCATAAAACGTTTTTTAATGTTTGTCAACATTTTTTCATCATCCAATTGATGTTTCTGGGACAAACCCCCTCTCTATCAAACGGTTTTTACTAACCCTGTTATTAAGCTATACCATCATAGAATGTGTTTGTCTGAAATATAGACAGATTGCAACCCCTCTTTTCCCTCGCCTGCAAAACTTGAAATATGCAGATACAACCTTGTTGCACTGAGGCAACGACATATGGATGAAAATCAATATGAAAAGCAAATGCTGTCATTCACTGTTAGTATCAATGACACACAAAAACAATCTATTATCCAATAATTTGAAATACACTAATGAGGTTTATTATATAGAAGTCATTCTACCCAATTTACAAATTGATATTCATGTAGTAGATTAATTTGTTATCATTCCATAATAAAACTGATTTAAACTAAAACTTTCCCAAAAATATTATTTAGATGACTTTTTATCAGTGGTCTCATGCATTGGTCATTTGAATTTGTGTAGAAAAGTAATTTTTGTTTAATTTAAATTTATTTTGAATACTTTGCAAATTTTGAGGGGCCCAGATAAACTTCCTTTATAATTGAGGCTGGTGCCCCTTTTCCTATGCCCCTGATTCATGTTCCACTTGAAATAACTACTACCCACACATTCACTTTAACTCACGGGCATGTAATTTTGTTTTCTTTATGCAGGTAGTCAATTGCAACACAGGAGCTTGATGAAATCTGCTAGATAGCACATATTAAGAGAGGTACTCCAGAGAAGAGGGCTGGCTGAAAAACAGCACAGTGGTGCCACCCATATGATATTTTTATTGCTGTCATAGATTTTCTGTCAGAAATAAGATACATTAAGTATGGCTATTTAGGGAAACCAAACTTTGAGAGGCTTGCATTGTTGATTCCTGGATTCATCATGCCTTTTTTGGTAGATTTGAATAAAAAGATTCAGACATGCAGTCTTGAATTCTAAACAAAAGAAAATGTAGTTACAATGCCCTGTCTATAAGGTGTACCCCACATTTAAGGCACACCCAGACCTTTCTAATATGATAAAAGGATATGTAAATGTTGTATATTTTATTCTAATCAATGGATCTTCAAAATTCAAGAACCAATAGCCATCCCAGTGCTTCCTTCACCCACCTTTACCACTGAATGTGGATGGGGGAATATTGCAGAGACTTTGGGGGAAAATTTACTCCCAGAGAGAAAATGTACTCCCAGTTTTGCTGCATCTAGAAGATGCACCAAAGGGCAATTCTTGCATATAAGACATGCCATATACATGGTGTATTACAGTATAATATTGCAAAGGCATTTTATGCTATGTTCCTGCCCCCTGGTGGCCAAGACTAGAACTTCAAATCCTCTATGTAAGAATGTATGGTAGTAATAGCAGTGTAGATGTAAGCGTAAATGGTTTTCCATGTTAAAAATCAATTATCAAACTGAAATCACACCTTTCAGTGTTATATTGCATAAGAAAATACTCCTGATAGTTTGAGAGAAATAGCTTGCTAGATATGAACCCATGAGTATTTATAACCATATCCACAATCTCAATATGTTCTAGCTCTATTTGGCCTTGAAATACATCCATTTATTTCATTATAACTTCTGGTGTAAGAATGGTATGTTCTTTCTGCCTTCACCATAGTAAACCATGGAACTTTCCCACAAATGGGTTCCTTGATTTTCTTTTGCTCCTTTGTGCTCCCTTGTGGCAAAATTAGGAAATAAATCTAGCATGGGCTAGGCACCAATCCTGTTTACCTGTTCGAGACTATATGTGTGATGAAAAACCTGAATATTTTCATTGCGGTGGAGCTAACTCTATTCAATATGCTGATGTTGGCTTTTTTTAAGGTAGATGGCTCTAATGCCAATCATGTTCTCTGTGCAGGTTTCTGCACATGTGTACTTCTCTATGGCTAGTGAACGACTATACAAAATCATAGCAGGCCCATGAAGCTGAGGTGAACTCTCAATCTTCTGTGTCTACACCAGGCACACTAACTAGTTAGGCCACAAAGCCAGCTGGCTGTGTGGGGGTTTATGAGCAGTATTTAGCCTGCATGATGTAATTCTATTATTTTTAGGAGATTTTCAATGTGGAAAAACAATGTGGTAATATATTTTCTGGGTACAGAAAGTTGATGAAAATATTCTGGGAAAGTAAGCCAAAAAATTAGCTACTCTTTAATGAGATTCCATGCAAATTATGGCAAAACACCGTATAACCCTATGGTAGATTCATAGATAAATATCTCATAAACTAGCATGGGACCCTATGCTAGTTTATAAGACTGCTTTCTTTGTACTATTAGAAAGAGAAAGTAATTACAAACATCTGGCGAAAATTTGCTACTTTTAGCCTATGGGCACCATCCACCTTCCCCATTTATTGCCCCCATTCTAGATGTATTTATTACCCAAATAAAGGCTCAAATCAAAATATAAGTCAATGTGTCTAGTTTTGTGTGAATCTCTATATTGCTCAGAATCTATCAATTGAAATGATGGCGTTTCAAGACTAGATCTACATCAAAGACAAATACAACGAGTAAAGTCTCATCATAGGAATACAAACTATCGATTTCAAATCTTAAATTGAGGTTAGAAGTGGGGGTTATTTGCAAAAGTATTTTCAATATTCCCGTGATATCACGTGAATTTACTGTCATTTCACGTGATCCCGTGATATCACGTGAATTTCTGCTCACAGAATCCCGTGAATTCAAGTGTAAAATTCACGGGAATTCACGGGAACGACACCAGTTCAACACGTGATTTTACTGGTGAATTCACGTGAATTTGTTTCAAGGGCAAGACTGGTTGATGGTGCTTGATCGATAAGATGATTAGGGTAAAATACTTCAGATATTCATTTTGTGGGACCAGACTTTCTTATACCACTCCCGGCACCACACAATCCTCTTGGCCACACCACTAATCACGCACCCCAGTCACCTGTATTCTATGGGAAAGGACTCGTATGAAAAGCTTTCTGTTCTTAGGGTCTGGGCCAATACTAAGTCTGATCTCATCTGCACCATGCCTAGTTTTCAATGATCTACACCCGTATGAAGGTTTTCATTGTATGCTACCCAAAAAAAAATGTTATTTCTCCTCTGCTCCTCACCATCCAGTCCTGTCTCCCCTCCTCCTATCTCCTTTCTACCTCTTCTCCCTCCATAGCTTTTCCATCTACTCCTGCCCCTTTAATTCCTCTCTCTCCCTCCTTCCCATTTTCCTCCCTTCCCTTCTCCTTCTTTCTCATGTATCCTTATTCCTCCTCTGCCCACTCCCTCCCCTTCTCTCCCAACTCTGGTTTCCTCCCCTCTCCCCCTCCCTCCTTTCACCCTTCCCTCCAGTCTCTCTCTTAAATATCAGTCCCTCCCTTTCTGTATATGTATGTATGTTTGTGTGTATGTACATATATATATATATATATATATATATATATATATATATACAGTGAGACCTTGATAATCCGGCCACCCTTGTTGCAGTCAAATATTGGCCCGATCTCAAAACTGCTGGATTATCAAAGCATATTACAATAGATTTGTATTAGAATGTCCCACCCTCAGCCTGGCCGGATCCCGTGTATGTCGGATTATCAAGGGCCGGATTATCAAGGTCTCACTGTATATATATATTTATTTATACAGTACAAATATATTTTTCACCCATTTGAAAATATTTTCAGCGACTACTTTTGTATGAAAAACTTTTATCTTTCCATAGAATATTTCATTGTGTGGTCTCATATAAAAAAAATATTTTCATGGGCTCTTCCAATGAAAATGTTTTCATAGAGTTCCATTCATGAAAATATTTTCAGCGAGTACTTATATAAAAAAATCTTCTCTCCACCATGAAAACATTTTCAGCCACTCCTCCCCTATGAAAAACTTTCATCTACCAGAGAATATTTCATTGTGTGGTCTCGTATGAAAATATTTTCACAGGCCCTTTCAACGAAAATGTTTTCATTGAGTTCCATTCATGAAGAGTTTTCTGTGAGTCCCTAACCGGTTCTCCTGTTTGAAATTCTCTCCCGCTTAGTAATGAGAAACCTTTCTTGAGCTCAAGCTCATGAGTTTGCAACAAATAAAAGTAAAAGATTGTGAAAAATGAATTAGTCTTTCCTGATCATTCATCAATTCCAATGGAAAATATAGGTCTTTAGGACCATGCTCATAAGGTACATACTTTTTAAGTTCTAAAAATGTCTACATAAGATTTCCGATTGTTCTTTGTGATTCACAAATATTTGCCTTTATATTTTTAAATGATGTTGTTAATAAGTGGTTATATCATCTGTATTTACAGGGACATTTTTGGAAAACACAGAAAATAAAAAAATGACATAAGAATTACTTGACAATAGTGTTGGAATCGCAATACAACAATATTCTCATGAGTCTAACATAAATATATCAATTTTCATTCACTCTAGCCATATCCAATTTCATTGATTGAGACTCAAAGATTTCTTCACTGGACTCAGTGGATGGCACCACACACCAAAACAGTCCAGATCACTCCTCAGAGCATGTTGTTTAACCCCTACCCTATTTTAAAACTTATCTGTACCTCTAAAGTAATGCTCATTCAATCCCTGACCCTGATCCTGACATTAACCCAAACTCTAATCCTGATCTTTATACTAATGACAATTGTCATGCATAACCCTAGACTCTATGAGTGGCTGTCTGGTGAGAGCCACTAGGCACTGCATTGGGACTCCTGGAGTAAAGTGTCAGTGCACCCCACAAGAAAGAGACATATAAAAGTGGTTTTCCTGAATTTACTCCCACAATTACAATTGTGACTGATTTTCAGTCATGCTTAACCCTAACCCTAAACCTAATCTTAGTCCTAACCTTTGAGCCTTAGTCCAGTCATAATCCTACTATCATACTTCATCTTAGTCATAACCCTAACCCTTATATTAACACCATTTACACACTGCTAGCACAACTCATCCAAATGATGTCTTTTTAACATATATCCTATGAGTTTCCATGTAGGAATGACATAGATTGCATGAGTTGTGCTAGCTGGATAGTCAAGGATTGCTTTTCTAAATATGCCAAACCTTTTGGCAGGCATTTCGGCTAATCCACCAGCAGACAGATAATGATCGACACTTTTTAGCCTTAGCTGTACAGGGAATTGAAGCTCTTAGCCTAAAATCAACCCTAATGCTCATTCAAAATCAGTTAACATTTTGGAGTGGAGGGGCAATTTTCAAATGAGCACTGACTAAAGATTTTTCCATAAAAAGAACCCTTTGAAAATATTTTCATCAAAAATGAGTCAATGAAAATGTTTTCATACAAGACCACACAATGAAATATTCTCTAGGTATAGATCAAAGGTGAGGGTCGCTGAAAATATGTTCATATGAGACAGATCAATAAAAAGGGTTAAGAGTTTATGGAAAGGGTCACTGAAAATATTTTCATACGAGACAGTTCAATGAAAATGTAGATGGGTTTATGAAAGTTTTTCATATGGGAGGGATCACTGAAAATATTTCCGTACGAGAGAGCTCAATGAAAGGTCTATGGATGTATCAAACATTTTCATATGGGAGAGCAGTTGAAAATATTTTTCAATGAGCGATTTAATGAAAATGTTTATGGTTGTACATGAAATCTTTTAATAAGGAAAGGGTAAATGAAAATATTATCGTATGAGCCAGCTTGATAAAAGGTTTTTGGCTCTTTCAAAGACTTTCATAAGGGAAGGACCATTAAAATATTTTCATTTGAGCACCCGCTGAAAATATTTTCATGAAGGGAATGCTATGAATGCATTTTCATCATAAAATGAATTGAAAATGATTTAATGGTGGAGATGTGAAAACATAGTAAACACATAGTTTTGTACTGTCATTTAAAGGACCTATAAATCAGCGAAGTCATTTGTATGGAAAAGTCAAGTTAGGTCCTTGACTCAGTGGCCATTTATTGTATGCAATATTGTTGCCTACAAGGTGGACCCCCAAATTTTGCTGAAGCTATTTAAAACAGGGAGGTAGGTAGAAACTTGAGGTAGAAGGGAGGGATAATACAGATAGGCCAGTAGGTGGGAGCAACTAGAAACATGTAGACGAGAGGGAAAAGTTAAGAAGGAAGAGAGGAGAGTGGGGAGAGAGGGGAATTGAGGAGAAATGGTATTTTCTTTGGGTAGCATTCAATGAAACCTTTCATATGGGTGTAGATCATAGAAAACTAGGCATGGTGCAGATGAGATCAGACTTATCATCAACCCAGGCACTAAGAACAGAAAGCCTTTCAAATGAGTCCTCTCCTGTAGAATACGGGGGTTGGGGCTGAATCAAAAGGATGCTTTGCCTCAGTGGCCGAGTCAACCTGTTCCCATCTCAACCCCCTGGATAGGTAGGTGAAAGTAAATTTATGGGCAAATTATGGCCAAGGAAACCTGCCTTCAGTCAGGATCGGTGAGAGAAAATGGAAGTGATTTATCATCAGTAAGGTAATTCCTATCAAAAAGCTCTAGTTCATGTGTAAAATATGGCTCTATTTATTGGATCACATTTATAAAAGAATGTGGCTAGACTCACAAACAATGTTTGTGTCCTTTTAAAATATGGGGTCTTCTGCTGGATAATTTGATGGCATATTGGTAGCCAAAAGAAAGGATATACAATGTAATGTTATCACAACAATGGGCCATATATATCTATCTATATAACAACATCTGAGGTTGCAATAACATATAGGACCTGTACTGCATGAGAAAGGCTTGCCCCGCTGCCTGACCTGGCCTACCTCAGCAGACTTTACCCTCTATCCACTCTAATGTTATCATTCCAGTCCTGTACCCAACTGTAGCTTGAGGCACTGACATCTTCAGCACAACCTCAGTCCATTTCAGACTACAACTGGTTAAGGTAAGTATTGGCTGATTGGTATTCCCCCAATGGTACTCCTCGACTCTGCAGATCCTTGACCAGCCTCGTTACTCGGAAGTGGCATGATTGGGCACTATTACAGCTACCACAGAGGGTACAGACATGGCAGTAGACCAGTGGTGGCACCTGGGGGGGGGGGGGAGTTAGGGTGGAGCTGATTTGATCTCCGGATGAGGTATGCGTTAGTTGTATATATTCATTTCTGACTTATTTGTCATGACCAGAAGACATTCTCTGCACTCTACTATAGACCAATCACCAAAAGACCAAAGTGGCAACACCCTCCTGCATACATGCACATTTATTTCCTAACTATCCATTACTCTTCTCATCATCAGCCTCAACATTTACCCGATGTTACTACCTGTATAGTCGTACCGCATATCACCTTATACCCATATCTGGGAGCTGTTTCAGCATTTATGTTTGTGGTCCAAGGAAAGTGAATAAATATACCATTATGCCTGGTGTGTGTGGCAGATCTTGTGTATAACAGGCACCCTGACCTAATGCAAAACATATAAGGTTTCGTTCATTCTATACCTATAACACTCAACCAAGGTCTATTCTTATGTAAAGGCAAGGTAGCAGCCATTGCCGTTACTGTAGAAATATAATTTTAACTTTGCATATACCTCAGATTAGGTCAGAAGAGAATAGACAACTGTCATCTGCTAACGCACTGAATATCCTGTAGCACTTCAGAATTTATCAAGGACATGGTCTCCCATGAAAAGGAAAGGGCTGATGAAGGAACATACAATGGAACAGCAGATTGTAGAAAGCAAGAAGGGAGGAACAAACAAAGTACAGAACAAATGATTGAAGTGCCGACGGAATAAACAAGCAAACAAAGTAATGAATAAAAGAGTGATGAACTAAGGAAGAAGCAGAAAAAGGTAATGGAGTAGGGAAGTAGAGTCAGAAATCAGGCAAATAACCCAAAGGTTATATTGAATATCAAAATGAAGAAGATAATACATGCAGTTTTGATAGATATGAATTTGGACACTTCTGAGCCATTTTGCCACCAAACAAGGACTATATTACACAAGGCCCATATAAGGTATTATGACCAGCCTTTATATTACCTACTGGTTCAGTGCTTCCCTAACCCATATAAAGGGTCTATATCTCCTCTGTTCTATCCCCTCAGGATGTGTGTGGTGCACATATGTGCGGGCACTGACACACTCCTCTGTGAAATTGTGTAATGTAGTTCTCGCCATAAATATGACCTTAGCTGTCGAAATGGCGTTAAACATCTATTACTCACTCACTCACTCCTACTGGTTCATTAGACCTGACGCCCATGACACCGAGGCGGTGGTCCCAGTAGTATGCCAGTATTCTTATCTAGAATCTATTAATACCAAAGGAGTCAGGGCCTGTTAATTTCGGCAAATGAGTGGGGAGCTTGCCCACTCCATCTGTAGCTAGCCTAGCCATGAACAAGATGAGGAAATAGTCCTAAGGGTTCATATTTGTTGAAGAGTTGTGAAATTAGATAAGAGGGATCCTAAGATATTACAGTGACTATAAACAGTTTATGCAGCACCCTCTGTCCTCATTATCATAATGTAGAGAGGGCTGTTCATGATAGAAGTTGGTACTTTCAATTGGTAGTATTTGTAATTATCTATTTTGGTATAGTACTCCACAGAGAGCACCAATGTTGTGGGACATTTTGCCAGTAAAGGGTTGATCATCTTACCACAATATCATTTAATATTCCTGCCATGGAATCCAAGTCTCACAAAAGTGATGCAGGTCTGAAGTGAACAGACACATGGCGAGCAGAAATATGATGAGCAGATGCTGGACAAATATTTTTCCATTACCATTACTGATTACTTGCCCTGTGATTGTCGCATTTTTTTTTCGAGGTTATTTGACAAATATATTACTGAGAAATAAGCTTCACCTCTCAACTAATCAAATCATTCATTTCAGCTTCATAATATCCAGAAAAAAAAGAGTTTTGATTTTGCTGTCATATCACGCATCTGCTTACTTTCTCTTCATGTGTCTGACCATTTCTGGAGCAGCTCAGTAGTTTTTAGCTTATTACACCAGAAACTTCTCATTCATGAAGTATACAATTATGTTCTTAAGGAATTGAATTTACCCTCCAAATGGGGTAAATATCACTTGAAACAGATGGAAATCATATTATCATGTCTCGCATCTGCTCATCCCATGTCTGCTTGTCATTTTTTTGTTTAAATTCTCTTTATTGCCATTGAAATTTTCATAAGTTAACAAAGTGATAGTGCCTATCGAGCATTTGCCATATCAAAACAATTAATTTAAATCACGGGAACCAAATATGTTCATAATACATTATGTACGATAGAACCGTAGTGTTGTAGATTTTAATACAATAGTAGAGAATAAAATGTAGTCCTGTGAGACATGGCACGGCAACTTGTAATCTTGTGTCTAGTTTCAGTTGGTGAGACTGATAGATAGGGCATACTATCATCTGGGCTTTTGGTAGTATATAGCACAAATCCAACCCGAACTACCCACTGCAGCTAAGTCCTAATAGCCTGTAGACTGTCCATTCTGCATGCACCTCAGCTGTAACAGGGACCTGTCTTATTCAATGTTCAATGCCATAGTCAACAGGTGTGTCATTTTGAGTGTACACTGTCTCAGATCGCCAGGAGCCTGCTCTGCCTTCCCCCCCCCCCAAACACTCAACTGCCAATCACCTTGTAATAGTCTGTACCTCGTCACAGTGGTCGGGCCAGATCACTCCACCTCTCTGTAGAGAGGAAGCACAGTGAAAGTACCTCTGTGTACATACATGTTTTCAGTGTTCCATAAAATCGTTTATATAATGAAAGGAGTAATTAAATTAATGTTTCATCACCAATAGCAATGTCTTATCTGCGAATAAGATCAAAAGTATGAGATATATTCTGAAAATTCCTTCACTGATAAGTAAAGTACACACACTGTTGCTATAACATTAGAATAGTGAGCAGGAATAGTCCATAGCAGAGGAGCCACAAACAAAAATAGATTGCAAGGCCTCCCTATCCCTTACACCGAGGCGACTGTGAACCATACACTAGTCTACTCATCTCACGAGTAGTACTCACTAGTCGCCGTGCTAAAAATATCATACAGTTTGATATAGCGTGGTGCTCGCTATTCGAAAGAAACACGAAGACATGAATCCGAGTGTATGCCAACGGTTTATCAGGGACTTACACTTTTGCGGCTACCCGATAGTTGGAAAAATCTAGGGAAGCGCATTCATAACATGTACTCTGTACGTAGACCTACATGGCCTCTGACGTAGTGGCTGAGCTCGGGGCTTTATATAGGTGCCCCTTGGTTTGTCGCCAGATGTCCCATAGATCTCAATTGGTGCTGCCACCTACCCGGAACCCTAGAACATCCAGCGATAGGACTCACCCGCCATGCCAGACGACACCGGTTGGTAATAAGGTAACTATATGCCTCTACATTACGAACTGAGTAATAAACATTCAATAGTGCGGATGGGGTCCAATACCTTCTGACTTGCATGTAAAGAATACAAAATGAACTTATTGTGCCTATTTACACTCTGGCGTTGTTATGGGTTGATCCTACCGGTCCTACCTCATATATGACGTAATCAAATATTAGAAACAAGACACAATATATATAATACAAGTGGAGAGGATCTGCATAAAGGGGGAAACTGTACATTTAAACCCGAGAAGAGATAAATATATCCTATATAATCTTGATGGAAATTTACTCAACCATAGGTCAGTAGTGCTTTTAGATATTCACGACTTTCAGTTTTGAAAATTTCCAATGATTCAGCATTTCTCCTGCCTGCTGGTAGTAAATTCCATGATTGGGCACCATAGAACTCAACGGCTTTTGCATATGATGCACAATTTGGAGCTAAATTTTGCAAATAGGAGCATCATGTAGCCTTGTAGGTTATCTATTTATAACTCTGTATTCATCCGACCTTGAGTAACTATATTTAGTATGTGGTAGATAAACATCGAGTTTGGTCACTACATTCACTATATAGACAACAGGCTGTCCTCCTCCTCCGGCATATCACATTTATTTATAATTGATGATTATTGGCATACATCAATACACAAGATAGTTTGGATGACGTCAATGTAGAAATTAGGCCTTGACTCTCGACAGCTCATTGGTTTTAATTTAAGAACTACCTTGCCGGAATCCATTCCTTGCATTTCACTAAAACTATAGTCTACATATCATACCACATTCTTGTTTATAGAATTACATGACCACTGATGCAAAGTTGCAGTTGCTCCCTGGAATTTTCTCAATGGCCTACATAGTGAAACCAAAATATTCAAATATATGAACTAAAGTGCTTTTGGCAGTGATTAGAATATCAGAGTGAACATATTAACTGATTAACTCATCTGAATTCTTGCATCAGAGGTGGTATGTTAGCATTGGTTCTCACATGAAACAGAGGAAGTAAGAAGCCTTGAGAGGGTCAAACACTTTGGTCACCTGTCTCTATGAAGACCTAAAGCTCCCCAGAGACATATCATATCCTGCCCCTTGCAGGGAGCCTGACGTTGCTGTCAGGATATTTCACGTAGATAATGTAATGTGTCTAATGGGGTAGGTATCAAATGAACCTGGAATTATAGGCATACATAGGTTGCAGTTGCTCCCTGGAATTTTTTCAATGGCCTACAGGGTGAAACTATAACATCATATATTTATTTCTGCCTTGAATTAAGTGACGAATGTTTTTACATTATCTCCATAGCAATTTTTTGTGCTCTTTTTTTTACACAGATACCTTGGGTCTGAATTGTAAGTCAAATGTCTTAACTGAAGAGCTGTTGGTAGTAATTAGAATATTGGATTGAACACATTAACACATCTGCATTATTTTGTGCATCAGAGGTGGTGTGTTAGCATTGGTTCACACATGAAATGTAGGGAGCAATAACGTTTTGTTTACCTGTCTCTATAAAGACCTAAAGCTCCCCAGAGACATATCATATCCTGCTTGTTTTTTTTTTTCAAATGGACCTGGAGTTATAGGCACACGGTAATGGTCTGTTTAAGCGCCGGGGTCTCAACTAGGCACCTGTCTCAAATAAGCGCCAGGCGTACAGTGGGATTGGAATTAGGCCACTAGGGTAGGTAAAGGCAAAAGGCTTTGAATAAATGTGCCATTATGTTTTCATTAGCAAAAACTGCAATACAATTGAATACATTTTTCATGATTGCCACGAGAAAACATGGCTATTCTACATGTTAGCTGCCTGAATGCTGTGACGATGAGAAAGTATTTTGCGTATCCACATTGTGTATCCTGTTATCATACCCCTTCCCTCATTATTAGCCACTTCCACAATGTTCCATCAGGCTAAGGGAGTGGTCATTATTTATCAACAGGGGGTGGTGGGTTTTTGCTCGGACGCGCAAGAACTTTTTACACCCCCCCCCCTCAGTGGCAGTCAAAATCTTTTGTTCCCCCTCACACCAGAGAAGTTTCGCGCCCCTCTTTAATCTACAGTAGCGCACGGTCGTTTTTTGCTAAAAAAGAGGGTAAATTTTTTTAGCCCCCACTCAAGAGGGTTCAGAAATTTGTTTAGCCCCCCCCCCTCGGGAGGGGTCTGAATTTTTTACGCCCCCCCCCCTCAAACCCACCAGCCCCCCACCCTGTTGGTAAATAATGACCACTCCCTAACAGATGGCCACATACCATCATCACATGATACCTACACATTCATTATATAGATCTTGTGCCCATAATGCAGGTGTGGTGACCCAAGGAGGACTCCAGTATTCCGATCTAGGATTTATGATTAAAGGATGTATGAGGCTGGGGATTAGGATAAATCGGACACTGCTCCCATCCCACCAGGAAGCATGTGGAGGTTTTAACCATTAACCTGGCCATGATTGCATCAAAGCCTTGTTACATTGTGGCCAGTGCTACAGACTAACCTGACACTATGTCAGGTACTTCAATGGTATAATGACGGGTTCTACCACACTAGATTATGTGGCAGCCAGCTGTGTCCTAGTTAACACAATGTCAAAGGGCTTCTGAGCAGACAGCTAAAGTCTCTGTCTGCAGTCTGTTTTATCATTTGTCCCTCAGGAATAGGGCCACCCCTATAACTATTATTTAATAAATAACTGAATTCTAGTGTGAAATGTCTAACCTAGGTCGGTCAGCTAATATTATAGTTCTTTTACGGATAATACAAGCAAAAATGTGTCACTGTGCCAGCATTCTTTTGTAGAAAGAACATTCTATCTCCCCAAAGCAATATACAGCAAGTACAGCAATGTACAGGGAATACGACCCAGTGATTAATGTTCAACAAAGCTTTCAAAATGCCACCTAAAAAGGATAGTTACAATTAGTTGTTTCATCTAGGGAGAACTTCAGTGCTTACAACGGCTAGGAGGAATAGGGAGAACACTCAAGTTAACGATCGGAGGATTTCCTTTTTCTGTTCGCAGGGTCATCTAGGGGAAATTTGCCACCTCTTTTTAGCAGGAAAATGAGTCTATGTATGGGAAGAATGAACGCTCCACAGTGCCTGGGGGTCATGGATAAGTTTACCACTAACATCATGATGTATCATGCAACCTTAACTCTGGATGTGTTGCTGCTTTGACTGGCCTGATGTCGAGCTTGTTTATCGCCTGACAGAGCAAGTGATGTTTATTTATCTCAAGACCGGTCTTATCTGCTGCACGTGACGTTATCAGCATAATGGGAATAACAAGTGCGTCAGCAGTCAGATATTAGACGATAGAAGGTCAATAGAAAGTTTGCAAATGTGTGGATCAAAACACATGTTTGTGCAGTAGCTATTCAAATACATATCCGTATTCAACATTTAGTCCTAAACTGTTGAGGGGATGTCAACTTTGGATCGGGTTTGGTGCACTCTATCAACCTAAAGTAGAGGTTTGACCAGAGATCCACTTTGAGAACTTTTTTTAAGGTCAATGAGTTGAGTCAACCTCATGACATTGTGTCCTTTTACTTTTCTTCAAAACGATTTCAACCCTATAATGCATAACACTAGCTAGGACCAACCCACCTAAATCCTAACTAAATCGTTATTCAGAATCCAAACAGCTCTGTGGGAAATATGGTTAGGGCCGGTTGCCGATGCTTGATCGATAAGTCTGTGATTAGAGGAAAACACTTCAGATGTTCATTTCGCAGGACTAGACTTTTTCTTGGGTGCACCATTAATCAAAATGACACTTTCCCTCGGTGAAACCTTAAGGGAATGGGGAGGTAATGGCCAAAATGAAACTTTCTGTCGTCCATGTTGGGTGAGAGGAAACAGGAGCAATTTGTCAGCATCAAGGGAATTCCTGTCTAAAAAGATAATATCTGTATTCATTTTAAACTGCTTAAAGGAACAAATAGTTTTTTTTGTTTTTTTTCATTTTGTTGTCTGATGTCTGTACCCTATACCCATCACGACTTCATAAGTCTTCATATTTTTTGTAAGGTTGTTAGCATTTATTTTTTTGAGGTAAACCCATTTTGAAGTTTTTGTGACAGATACTGACAATATAGAAAAGATTAACTCATAAAGGGTGGACGTTACACACTTTATTCAGCACTGCTGAGTTACCCACTGGAGTTGCAAAGCTGAGTCATGACCTTGAGGTATTGTGCATTCCTTAAAAAGTTAAACTCGAATTACAAACCCTTTCACCCTTGGATTTCCGTTACTCTATGGGATTTGCGTGCAAATCCTGCTTTATGGTGTGGAAGGGGAAAGTGATGTGTCAAGCAGATAGAGTATCCTTGACCACAATGTCATTAGGTGCCCATTGTATTATTCTATGTCAGACATCAACTATAGAAGTGTCGCCCAAAATAGACCCTAGCCTGGCAGTTCCCTGACAGAATTGGAGGTCCTTAGCCACGGTGCCTGGATAGAAGTTCTCTGAAAGGTACCATAAGTCTTCATAAACAACTTTAAAATCCAGAAAAGAACCTAACTAAAGTGGATGCTGACAGATTTGTTCTTTGCATGTAATACTACTTGGAAGTATAGTACCTACTTAATCTCGCGAGAGATTCCGAGATCGGAACTGGATTAGCACACACCTAAACAAGAGACCTGGCCTACCTTAGCGGACTTCTCTCACCTACTCTAATTCAGTCATTCTAGCCCTATAACCAACAGAGCTTGAGGCATTAACATCATCAGCATGAAGTAAAAGATCTCACAAAGGACCTTAGTCAAGCTACCCCAGACCAATGCAAAACGCCACTGGTTCAGGTAAAGTCATGGCTGATTGGTATTCCCTCAATGGTACTCCTCGACTCTGGAGATGCTTGACAAGCCTTATTACTCGGAGGTGACATGACTCGATGCTATTATAACTACCACAGAGGGTACAGACATGGAAGCAGACCAGCGGTGGAACCTGAGGGGAAGGTTAGGGCTCGAGTTACTTTGATCTAAGCATGAAGGGCAATGTTGCAGTTATGTATTCATATCTGACTTATTGGCTTCATGAGCAGAATGAATTGCATTCTCTGTTCTTTATACGATACTCTTTACTTGATCAGAAAGAAGCAGCTCTATCAGTGTAACAAATCAATCATTATTGGCAAATTTGGCAACACATGGACAAAAGCCTCCATGCATTATAACCCGATTCTCCCTTGTTCTCTGCATCACCAGTCTGAGCATTTATTATGTTACCACCTCTGTAACCTTACTGCATACCTCCCAATAAATCATATCTATAACTTTTTCTATACTGATTGTCTTCTTCAGATTCTTGGTGCCCTTAGAAACATGTGAAATCCTGCTCACTACCCTTACCGTGGCAGCTTGAAAGTAGTTAAAAGCAAGGAATAAAAGGACAAGGAAGTGTTCAGTATGTGTAGAAGAGGAGGCTTGTATACCCATGATTGCATAGAGAATGATATGTTGATCACAGTGGCCAGCAAAAGTACCTCATGTGGGCTCACGGGTTATGGGCCATTATACCACGATTTGTGGGTTACACAGTGCTTTTTGGTATCTATTCCCATCCACATATCTGTCGATATTGCACACCCTGTTGGCTGTAACATCAATTTTGGAAGGCGTGCGGTAATCCATGGAAGGCGTGCGGTTATCCATGGAAGGCATGCAGTTATCCAGGATAACCGCATGCCTCTCATGTCCTCCCATGTCATATGTTACATGTTAAAACCAACAGACTATTTCATTGCCATGGTAGGGCTCGAACCTGCAACCTAAGATTCCTAGTCCAACCCCCTATGCATTGCGCCACAGGGACTGACGAGATACGCTCGGTTCGAACCACTGCGCTGTGCTGTCCGCTGCTGGGCGCAGAAGGAGGAGACGCGGTGGTCTAGCGGTTAGCATGTTGCGCTCAGCCGTGAGAGATCCGCGGATCGAATCCCGGCCCGGCCGCATCTTTTTTCACCGTGTGCGCTGTCTCTGTCCGCTGCCGGGCGACGAGGTGTATTCTACACAAACATAACAGCGAGATGCATTGAAATCTTCTTTCGCCGTGTGCCGCTGTCGCTGTCCGCTGCCGGGTGAGGAGGTGTATTATACACAAACATAACAGCGAGACGCATTGAAATCTTTAGCCGTGTGCCGCTGCCTGTCTGAGCCGAGACGGACGCTGTCGCTGTCCGCTGCCGGGCACCGAGGTGTATATACCTGTGTACACACACAATGGCTGGCATCGAGTCCCGGGGAGGGGGAATAATTTTTGTTCTCAAATTGAATTTACTGGTATTCTATTGATTATTTATTGGTTTCGTGGTATAAAATAAGTAGTCAATGGATAACTCATGACTTGTGTGTGCTAGCAAAGGCTAATGCACCATTTGTACATAGTAAGTGTCATATACACAAGTTGATCTGAGTATCTTGCAGGAAGATGCAAGGTCAAAAGGATTTCAATTCACTGTTTCATTTGTATTTTTACCATTAAGCCACTTCCTTCTTTCAGTAAGAAAATAAAGCAGATGCTTAGACAAGAGTTGCAATGACTGCAGCATAGGTCATGACCATGCTCATTTAGTATAGCGGGTGTAGCAATGATCTACTGGCCATACCCACATTGAGGTCGCTAAAGAATAGATACAAGATAAAAGTGGTCGCTAAAAACTGGTCACTGAAAACTGGTCATTGAAAACTGGTCCCTGAAAACTGGTCGCCCTTGCAAGATACTCAGATCAACCTAAACTATCCTCAGAGACTTCAGTAGCGACCTAAACTATCCTCAGAGACTTCAATAGCGACCTAAACTAAGATTATTGTTTCGGCCCCAATATAATAGGGGCCTTCGACCCCTATATAATAGTGGCCTTCAGCCACTATATATAAGGGGCCTGTGGCCCTCAGTATATAGGGCTTAGAAGCTTTAATACCATAGGTTATTCATATAAGAAAAGAAATTATATTTTTCCAGAACCCTCTCCCAATGGCATTTAAGAACAGGGAATAGGACTCCTTCGGCCCCTATATAATAGTGGCCCTCGGTATATAGGGCCTCCGGGACCGCCATTTATACTTTCCCAAACCCAATAGAATTTTAAATACCATAGGTTATTCATATAAAGGGAATCCCATAGAATTTTAAACACCATAAGATATTCATATAAAGGGAATCCCATAGTTTTAAATACCATAGGTTATTCATACTAAGCGACCAAAAAAAATAGTCTTAGAGGCTTAAATACCATAGGTTATTCATATAAGAAAAAAAATTATATTTTTTCCCGAACCCTCTCCCAATGGCATTTAAGCACAGGGAATAGGACTCCCAGGGAAAGGGTTTCCCTTAAGGGGAGGGTTTAAAAAAATAGGGCTTGGTTCTTTTGGGGGTTAAGAATTTGGCAGTCGCAGACTACTCAACTTTTTTTATTATTTTTTTTCTTGAGCACAAGTATATGGCTTATTCCATAACAGACACCCCTCTACATATTGATAAAGGAGTATGTAACAGGGAAGGAGATCTGTTATGGAATAAGCCATACTCTTGTGCTTAAAAAAAAGCAAAAAAAAAGGTGGGTAGGATCACATTTTGCTTTATAGTTTCCTTAATAATATTCCGATTTTCATTCTGTAAAAACTGACATAGAGCCGCCCACAATGTCTCCCATATTCTCACTGAGGTCATTAAAACTGGTCGCTAAAAACTGGTCGCTGATACTTTACAATTGTTTAGTGACCTAAACGTTTTTTATGGCGACCATTTAATGACCTAAACTAGAAGAATTATCTTATCTGCTAATTCACCACTGGATTGTGGGTTTCTGGTCACGAAACCTGTTAAGGTTGCTGGCGGGGATAGCAAAGTGGTCCAATGAGCAGTTTTCTGCGCGGGTATTGAATGCAGTCCTTCCAATAACCAGACACAGAGGGCATATAGTCTATATAATATAGGTAGATGACCATCTGACTAAAACAGAACTGGTGGCATTGGTGGGATTTGATCCAGGTACCTCCTGCATGCCAAGCAAACATGTTAACACTGTACTACAGATTCTAGTGGTAGACACAGTCTTTGATGTCATAGCCACTCATACATTTATTGTCTCCCCAATCTCTGATTTTTTTTTCAATAATCCAAAACAATAGGAAAATGGCTGGGACCATATATCAGTTTTGCATAATATACTGCAAAGGTATCCTTTTAATCTAAGTGCTGGGGAAGTCTATTTAATTTTGGATATGAATATAGAGATTTATGTGACAAATTGCTATATAATCCAATATAAGGTTGAAGGCTCTGTATCTCAGAAATATGCACGGGACCCCCACATTTTCTTTGCATACATGAAAAGTACATATCATTTTAAGATTCTGTTGAGAATATGACGAAATTCTAATTACTTTTAGTCCATCCCCGCCAGCCACCTTAAAACATATATCATGGTAGAAGTGCGGTAAGAGATGAGCTAGATTCTCAGTGAGAGGAACATGAAACACATGCCACTTGAATGACTCACATTGATTTCCAACATCATCAGAATGTGAAGCTAACATGCTAATATGTAGAGATACAAAATGTTTAACAATGATTGGTAATATGACATTCATTATGTATTATAAGGTTCAGCAAATCCATAAACTCATTATTTTTTGTTATTAATGAGAAGGAATGTGTTTTCTGTTATACCAGCTTTGGGGTACCTGTTTTCATCTTTGCTATTTTCTCTTAGACTTCACTGCTTGGTAGCAAAAACGTAGTTATGGGTGATGCCGTTTCGGTAAGGCATAAACCTTTTGTGGCTAATGACACTTATATACTGAATAAGTTGGATAATCAATTCACCTATAAATGGCAATCTTCTCTATTTCCCTTGCCTCCAGCTATTAATTGATGGACTTATAAGATGATATATTTTTTCAAAAGGCAGAGACCACAATCCACACACTGGTGTCGAGTTGAATTCGAGTAGAATTCTATTATTTATAGAAGTTGCACTGCTCTACTCCAAACAAGACAGTTCACTGTACAGTTTGCGGGGATGCCTGGTAGATTCAAAATGGTTGCACGATGAGGCAATATTTAACAAGCCACTTTAATACAAATACTAAGTTCTATCCACTACAAACATTCAACCCAACCCCCTTGCCCCCCTCCGTTCTCATTGTCCTGCCTCGCACCCCAAAAAAGTACCCTTTCTCAATGCCATTTTCTCACTGCCACAACTGGTATGCCTACTGATTGTCATGTTCGTTTAAATTTGATCAAAACCACTTGAAATACTTATTTTGTGACACCAGACTTTTTTTTATAAATTCTTGCAGTCGATGCCTTTAATCACGACAACACTTTGCTGGTCTAGGTGTCTCTATACTGCCATTATCCAGTGGTAATACTTGTGAAGAGGCAGATGTGAGGGAACATAGTGATAATTTGATACTGACTAGAAATGCCCACAATACAAAGTGGACTTAAATGAAGAATATTTTGGCATCATCACTGGGATTAATTGTCAACCCCCAAGTCTCCCCTCATTCCTTGTTTGAAACCCGTCAGTGTGTTAATTGAGGTGGCTGTGTTGAGGATAAGATTTTTTAAGGGGCGCTTGTATTGACCAAGTGGTGCTGGGAAAATAACATTTGTCCCTAGGCAATACCATCTGCCTAAAACACCTTGGTGTCCTAACATCGAAACAGCACACAGTTCTGAGAATTACAGTGCACGCTGTGCATCTTAGGTATAAATAAGACAAACATACTTTACTGTGGTAAAATTTTAATTTGGTTTCAGATGAACTCCTGTGATACCGTGCGGATAAGGTGCATCTTATGGGATAAGTTGGAGGTGCGCCTTATAGCCAAGGAAATGATACTATAGAACAGTACTCAACTGATCAAAATTAAGCCATGCAGCCTATTTTACGATATGAGTGACCACCTGTAGCTATCTTCTATAGATACTTCAACTTAAGTCTCCAGAGATATGTATTACCCTGCTTTCCACAACTACTCTTACACTTACATCAGTGATAGTGTTAGCATAATGTGACAGGGCATCATCAGACCGAAGTGGACTAATATTGCAAATTGAAGAACAATAGTAAGCGAGTAAAGGATATTCATGAGAAAATCTATGGCTCCAATAGAAGTTGAAATAGCTTATTCATCGTGTTGTAGACAACGAGTTACTCCTTTCTTAGGTCCTTGGCCCAATTTTGTGAATAATATTATTAGTGGAAATGCCCTTTTGCATGAAAATGCCTTTTCGCACAGCCACCAATTTAAGATAAGAGATTCACATCTTTATTAGAATGCTGGGTTCATAACTTTCCATTAAAAACTGTTATTACCCTATATATAAAAAGGGGTTGGTTCATCGCTGGTCTCTACCCCATAGAAATAAGCTTAACTGCTTGAATTGCCAGGAACAGATAAACCAAAAGAGGCTAGGTAAAAGTATGTACTTTTTTCGAAATTAACTTGATTTTTCTCCAAAATTCCAAGGTTTTTAATATTTTCAGGTGAGAGCATAGTAGATAAACACTCTAATCACCAGTTGTTTCCCAAATTCATTAGTATTTGAGGGAAAACAATAATTAAATCACATACTCTCATACCTGGCAACAAGAGGCAGCTAATTTCAAAGTGTCCGCCATTGTTTTCCACATGGAAAAAGTGGATAATATAATGAAACTCCAGAAGAGTATTCTATGAATGCAGCAGAATTAAAAAGTAAATGTATCAGGCTATAACACCTTCACATATCATGCGGGAGTTCCCTATAGAAATTGAGAAATCTACCTCAAAACTTTTGAAACGGGCACTTCCAAAAAAATCTGCTTGGAGAGTGACGTTCCTGGCATACTTCATGGCATAAAATCACGTCACTAAGCAACGTCATATCACTAGGCAACATCACGTAACTAGGCAACATCACATAACCACAACAAGCAGGCGGAATCTGACGAGAAAACTGGGCAAGGTTTGCCGTGAGATGTGGGGTCAGTTTGCCGTGAGATGTGGGGTCAGTTTTGCCGTGATAGATGGGTGCATTTTGCCGTGAAAGTAGGTACAGTTTACTGAGGATGCTAATGCCCCAAACTCTAGTGATGAAGCCACTAGTTCACATCTATAAACAGCAAAATAAGAGGTACAGTAATGTATGGGTCTAGACCCCTAAATTCGACAGGGTGACATGGCCAATTCTTAAAATCGACATGTGACATAGAGCTTAATGACAAGGACATGGGAAAATAGAAATTTAGTGACATGTGACATGACATTTCCTCAAAATCGACATGTGACATGGAGCTTAGTGACAAGGACATGGGGAAGGAAAAAGTTAGTGACATGTGACATGGCCTTTCCTTAAAATCGACATGTGACATGGGGACCCCCCATCAAGACCCCCTAATGTGTTATTGCGACGGGATATTCAATCTCGGGACATAATATGAGTCCTACAAGTAAAGGTGTACCCTTAGCCACACAGTAACGTGATCCAGAGCTGGACGGGATTTAGGAAATAGTCTCAATTTCAATTTCGAAATTGCACAAGCCACATGTACAAGGCACAGGCTTAAAGTTATAAGCAGGTCCTGTACACAAATTGATGTAGTGCAATAATAATTACATAGATGTTAGGTTAAAATGCCTCCACTGTTGAATATATAATCTTTACCAAATAGATCCCTTTAAAAATTGTTTTTTGTTCGGCAGAAATCAAATCAGAAAGCTAGACAATAATACGGTGACTATAGTAGAGGGCATGACAGTTCCCATTTAATAGGGCAGGTGTAGCAGTGACCTATTGAGGCATTAGAACCCACCTCAGTCAATACTTAATTTTGATGTGTCAATGAAGAACCAAACACTGCTACTGATATATGACGTATGCATCTGCTGCTTGAGACAAAGGTTAATTGTTCTTTGTTTTCTTAAAGCTCGATGAGACTTCATACATATTCATGCTGATGTCAAATGGTGGAATTCGCTAGAGTGAGGGTGTGATCAACCACACTCTATTGCCATCTAAAAACCAGAGGTAACAGGGTACATTTGGCCACTGCAGGGAATTGAACCTTGGTTGTCTTAACTAAAGCAACCTATGAGAAATTGTCTTTTTCTGCATTAAGTTACACAGAAAGATCCTCCAACAATTAATCAAACCTCTATGACCATCAGAAACCATCAGAAACATTGTCACCGTCCCTCTGAGGACTGTTACACAAATGATGCTCGTTAATTTGTGCTCTTAACTAAAAAGGTGTTAAAAATAAAGAGCATGAAGGAGAGTAAGAAATAATTGTGTTTCATAAAGTGTACTCATCCAGAAGAATACCAAATGCATTCATGATTTTTATTTTTCATGTTCTTTAATTATTTCATGTTAGTTAATATTGGTGCTAGTCCAGTAGTGGTAAGGTACATGGTAAAGTGCACATATTTGTGTACTACATCATCACAAGGCCCCATAACGCTTGCAAAATAAATGTGAACCCCATATGATGTTAAAAATAATTTAATTAACTAATACAGATTTGAGCTAAATATAGATTTAAAGGCCCTCTACAACAACTAAAATACTTGTGTACTACATCATCACAAGGCCCCATAACACTTGCAAAATAAATGTGAACCCCATATGATGTTAAAAATAATTTAATTAACTAATACAGATTTGAGCTAAATATAGATTTAAAGGCCCTCTACAACAACTAAAATACTGTCAAATGGCCCCTAAAGGTAATTGAAAACACTGGATAAACCCCTTTACGACCACCAGAAATAAATTAAAGGACACCATCAAAATATCAAAGAATAGTGATGAAACACCTAACAATTTCTATAGAAATCTACTAAAGAGCACGAAAATTAGTGAACACCACCTAGATTTATACTTGTAACACATTTTCTAATAAATCATAAATAGGGACCACAAATTCCGATTGTGTAACAGACCCCTGTGTAGTGTGTAACACCTCTGTGGCCCAACGGAGGCATGGCTACATTGAGACATAAGAGAAACATGTAATTGGAAAGCCATAGAAGATATGTCATGGAGACGCGATTATACGACTATACAATGGGGTGACTGGTAAGAGCCCCATTACACCTACAGTGTTTATTTAACAATGGACATCATGGACAAGTAAATTAGGGGTGTTTATAACCCGAATGCATACAGGTATATATGTACACTTGAGTACTTAGACTTATGTAATCTATGCACAGTAATGACAGAACTGCCCGTTTCTCAAGGCCCATCCGTATATTGAAACGAACCTAAGAGGGAACTCCAGGGGTTTATGGATAATAGGTAACTCTCTAATTGGAGGGTCAATACAAATGACCTGTGGTCTAAGTCTCTAGGGTATTGGTAAGGTTTGCTTTGGCTGATTTCACCTCCACTAATTAAAAATTAGCAGAGAAACTACTTGCGAGTATAGGGACAAAGCCATTATCAGGTATATGACCAACCATTCCTTTGTTGCCCAGAATATGACATTTGTGTGGGAAGCATGAGCAGGCTGTCACGTGGGATTTAATGAATGATTTTTTTCACTTGATTTTAATCACTTTGGATGTTCATTTCGAGACACAAGGCTTTCTTGCGAATACATGCATAATTATGCCACGGGACGGCCTCTCTTTAAATAAAACTATTGCGGCTGCATCATTGGAAGATTGCTTGAAAGAAATCAATGTTATTTCCATTAACCCTTTTAATTTTCCTCCTGCATTTCTTTCCAGTCACCCAATTTTCTGGCTACTTGGTTATCATTGTAGGTACCCATTTGTGGAATATCCCGTTCTAGCTGTAGAGGTAGCACCTAGAATAGACCTTCAGCATTAAGCCAAACTGATAGATGATATCATCCTCACAGTGATGGCAGTAGAAAATAGAATTATGTCAAATTTTGAAGAAAAAAAAACTGTTGAGCCTGAGGTGATATTAGATTGAATCCTAAAGACCACAAGGTTATGAAGCTGACATGCAGGGAAAACAATGATTTCAAATATCTTGATTGAAACTTATACAATATTGGCCTACATAGAATAGCATCACGGGCATTGTAAGCCTGTATTGAAATTCAGCTTGAGATTAAGGGTCTATTTCTAACGGAAAATGGAATAAAACCTCCCACTCACTAGCACTGAAGCAGTGCATCATTGGTGAAACATGATTTGTTTTGTGGGGCTTTCTTTCAGAGTAGTTTATAGCATACTACTTATTTGCAGATTGACATGCCATGGGTAAAAATCTTGTATTCTTAAAACTATCAAGAGTGCAAATGTGCTTAAAGAGGCGAGATGTGTATTTTCTTTTTCATCTTTATTCTAGATCTACTAGTAGAAGTTGTATAGATATGAAAATTGCAATGTGGGCTGGTGGAATTATGTTACCTCATAACCAAACTGCCTTCCACTGGTAACACATACATTTTACATCACTACCTGACAAACCATACCTCAGACTTTATTGTGCATCTACTTAATATGGATAATTTAGCCCTTATAACCACTGTGCTTTGGGGGCATTGACATCATCAGCACAAAGTGCAAATAGACAGCATCTCAGCAAGGACCTTGTTGCAATTTGGACTGCCACTGGTCGAGGTAAGAGTGTAGATTATCGGTATTCTGACCAAAGGTACTCCCTGTCACTGGAGATGCTCGATAAGCCTCATTACCCAGAAGTGACGTGGGTGGACACCATTACAGCGTGACTCCCAGTGGGTCCACACAATGGTGACATAGCAGTGGTGGCACCTGGGGGAAAGTTAGAGTTGATTTGATCTAGGTTTGAAGAGGTATGAAGTAGTTGGGTTTGGATGTCTGACATATTGGCTTTATTGGAAGACCAGATTCTGGAGTTCTGTATGTAAAGGAACTACATACAGGCATGTAATTTCCATCTGCAAATGATTATCAGAATTGCATACATTTGTATTGTATAATATGGGGTGTATGATCTACATAGACATATCCCACGACCAAGTTAGTGCAGCCATGGATACACATATTTATAAAGGAAGTCAGCATAAAAAGGTGTCATTTACATTTGCCTCATGGTTGTGCTACTATCTTTCAAAATAACAAATACAACCACCTCTTTATAAGCTACCTTATTATCAAACCTTTCTAACATGAATCTATGGTCGTGTCAAAGCTTGCACAGTACCATAGCTTAAGCTGCCTTCCATCGCTAATGATTAGATGGATGAGATATTACAGCTAGACTCAGCTTCTCCATAATGAAAATGAGTTTATATATGAGACGCTCTAAATAATACAATCGAATATAACTGGCCTTTTTACTGTGATGGATTAATCTGGCATGTTCTACCTCAACTGTTATTACATTACCGACTCAAACAATCAATGATCTTTGTAGGCATATAACAATGACAAATAACCTCATGTAGAAAACAAAAATCAATGATCACTTATCTAACTAGGTTGCTGTGTGGGCATGGATTCTAGTGTATAATGATATATATATATATATATATATATATATATATATATATATATATATATATATATATATATATATATATATATACAGAAATAATGGGCCAAGTTTGTTTTTTTTTAGCATGGAAAGAGGTCGGAAGGAAGGAAGGAAGGAAGGAAGGAAGGAAGGCAGGAAGGAAGGAAGGAAGGAAGGAAGAAACAAGGAAGGAAAGGAAGGGACAAAAGAACGAAGAAAGGAAGGAACCACAATAGGCCCAAACCAACAAACAAATGTATAAAGGAAGGAACTTATTAACAAAGGGATAAAGGATGGGAGGAGCAGGCAAACAAATGACTGAACGGTGAAAGAAACAAAGGATGAAATAAAGGAAGGAACGAAGGAACAAATAAACAAAGGAACGAACAAAGGGACAAACGAACAAAGAAACAAATGCATTTCCGAGTTTTGAGTTTTTAAAGAGTACTCACTTTGCTGGTAAGATGAGAAGAGATGCTTAAGTAGTACTTACCTGCAAAAGAGAGGAAAAGGCATGTATAGATATTTTGACTGACATATTGATATTTGAAATGAGAACACACACAACATGGGACACCTGAATCCTGCTGTAATATATAGAAAGGCAGGAGAGGTACAAGTACAAAATATTGTAATAAGTATGGAGTTTTATCTGAAGGAAATATAAATCTCTGAATGATATGGGCTTCCTCCTCACATGCACAAGAGTAAATCCAGGAGTGCCTTCTTCAGGCTATGAAATGTTTAATTTTATGAATCTTGGTCCTGCTTATGGCAGTCTTAGCTTTTACCATTAGTGAAATGAGTCAATTGTGAGTAGGAGTTTCTTTTACTTTCTTAATACCAAATATGAAATATCTAACCTATTTAATGTTTAGGCACGTTGCATTGCTGTATCAAGATGGCAAATGCCATGACACTTAATAGCAATATTCGCATCTGCAGTGAAACTCTTTTAATGTCTATATAGTGCTGTCAGCCCTGATGAGAAACTTCTTAGTTCTGCATACCTCATAATGATAAATGAATAGGGCCTTTGATGCAAAACTATATGTAGTGGCCTGTTTGAGTGCCAGGGATGGGGTTATTTTAGAAATGAAATATGACTATAATCCATGTCTTTGATAAGGGTGTCTTTTATTAGCATCGGGAATAAAGCAGTACAGAAATCTCTTAGCGCCGGGCCACTTAACCAGGCAACAATACATGTGTAGTAATTATTGGGCTTGGGTTTCAATGGTTTCGGGTATTAATTATCAACAGCCGGTGACCAGAATATAACCAGTTACATGCCTCATAGATCTTTCATGGGCACCAGGGTTTTTGGCTGACATGATGTATTAATGCAGCCATTGTCAGTAACTCGCCATGGCTGCATCATATGTGTGATACAAGGAAGCAGTGTGATTTGTACAATGAATACTTGTACACTGAAGACTATAAAAGAACCCTTTTACAAGAAATGCCCATGAAAGTTATAGTGAAAGCTATGTCACAAAGTTCCTAGAGAACTGTCGTTATTTTGATGGCAATTTCCCACTGTATCAGGGTATGCTACCTGCAGACAATGTTTGTGTAGTTATGGAATCACTAATTGCCACATCTCCCAAATCTGCTGTATGGTTCCACTAATAAGGCAATGAAGGCTGGAACAGTGGAAGGCCCTGGGCTCCCTGACACATTGTCAGAAGCACTGAAACCCAAGACACTCATCCTCTGGTCACCTAAATGAACCATGGTGGCTATATTCCAATTGACCTTTTGGGTTCAGATATTAGAATAATTTGTGACTTCTAATCACATCGATAGAAACTAAAATCAAATTACTTGGACAAGCACTAGATTCTGTGGCGACATTGGCTACATTTTGATGCCTATAGCAGTCAGCCAAGTGGGGCTCGACAGCATAGATATACAGAATTAGATTTTAATACAGGTGTGTACAGGAACACTTTGGCTTATCTAGTTTACCTTAAACTTAAACTATTCATATGAAATCATTTCAATGCTACTGGATTCAAATTATGAATATGGTACACTTGAGGCTTAAGGGGTGCACTGGGCAGGATCTACAAGAACATGAAATTTTAGAACAAATGGTCCATACCTGTATGTATCATACATCATCATCATCATCATCATCATCATCATCATTTGTTGACGCTTTCATCCCTATGGTGAGGGTCTTTTTTTGCGCGCCCTACAGTATCTCTCAGGCCTTGTAATACTGTAGGTAGTTACAGTAGAGTCAAGTGCATGGAAATGCACTATGTAAGCATCATCAGTAAACTAGCCATATCATAACATAAATAACAATAGTATACATGCATGAGTGATACCACTTTGTTTGAACTTAAAGCTATTAATGATACCCTTGAAGGCAGACTTGACTGGGTTTCTCTGTTGGGTGTGACTTAATTGGTCCCATGGTCTAATACCCCTTAGATAAGGGCTTTTCTCATAAAAGCTAGTTTTTGCCCTTCTACGAGCAAACTTGACTTTTCTATCGCCTCGGGTTCGTACATTCACCTGTTCAATCCCTTCACCCAAGGTCCACTTTTTCCACATTAAGCTTACTTATTGTGTATTTCTTCTTTCTATTAGAGTCTTTACACCACATTGTTCATGTAGTTCTGCTATACTCTTGTCTCATATGCCTTGTCTCAGACAAATTCTCAATCCTTGATTTTACATTCTCTGTAACTTAATGAGCTCTGCTATATGCCCACCTCCAGTGAAGAAGGAGCAATATTCTAGCACGGGTACAATCATGCTTTTATATACAGTGGTATAATGCTCAGCATTAAGGAATTTACGCTATTTATTCATTTTGTATAGCTTATTACCAAGAGTTTTCTTGGCTTTTGAGATGTGATTGGTGACAGTAAGGTGTCTATCCAGCTCCACTCCAAGGTAGTTGTAAGCTTCACAATGAGGCAGGTTTTCACCACCTATAAGCTTAAAACCGGACCATATAGAGGTTCTAACTTGGATTTGGAACCAAACAACATGCCTGTACTCTTTCTGGCATTTACAGTCATATAACTGTCTAAACACCAGCGGTGTATATTATCTAGATCAGCTTGTAGAAGTCTAAAAGATTCTACAACATCCTGATGAGACACATATACAATCAAATCATCTGCGTACATAACACTTTTACTAATCCCTTTAAGTCTAATGACAGCATAATCACTAATAATGGCATTGACATTGAGATTGGGGGTGTTTTCCGGCACTCTCAAGGTGGGGAACTCAAGGCTTGGTTCCGGCATGATGCCTTGGATTAGGTTCCTGTATAAGGTGTCCCCAATTTCAGAGAAATATTTATTAATATAATCTGATACCTCTATGGGCAGTATGATGGCACCAGTAATCTGGTCTTTCAGCTGAATATCAGTGCTCTTTGCCTTTGGATTAACTAGCTTGTTAATTTCACGCCAGAATCTGACTGGGTCACCTCTATACTCAAGGAGTAAGCCATTCACCCAGTCTCTTTTACTATGATTTTGATGCTTTTTTTTTACATTTATATAGGAAATGTTAGGGCACATATCAATGGTTGTATCAAATTCTTTGATTTATTTGTAAAATAATGATGGGAAAATGACAACTATGAGAGAGGGGAAGAACATGAAAGGGACACGGGAAAAAAATTTTTTTGCCCCTGTTTTCCTAGGGTCGGTCAGGTAACTGGAAACAAACCTTTTTTTATTTGGCCTAATGATTCTCTGCAAAATCTATGGAAGTTTTTAACAGAATGTGACCCTGAAGTTTATTAAGACTGAGATGGCAGTTAACATAAAATTCATGGGGACCTGTACCCACCATTAAGCAATTAACTCTTCACTCTTGATATTTCACTTTTAATTAAGTTGAGTTAACCTTAATGGATATACCTGTCAGAGGGCGTTTGCTTTTCCCAAGCCTGTATCCCCCAGATTAAATGGTCTGGGTGCAGGTTTTCAGTGACTGCAGGACCGAGTAGTCCGAACGGCATCAGTAACCCCTGAATTTGACTGAGATTTTCGACATATTCTTATGTTCGGTGTTTTTCCACGTTTTCCCTTGCATTATTGGTTTTCATCGTATCTCATTTAAATTAACGCAAACAGGATAATATAACTCACAAATTACAGCAAAACATGTAAGAGAGATGGGATTGGCAGTCTCCAAAGGCGTTCACAGATATTTTCGATGCTTTTCTCATCAAACTCTGGCTAATATCTGTGTCTGACAATGGCTCATGCACATTTTCATTTTTGTGGTATTTACATATACTGCTCCATTTTTCAAAACTTGTGAATGAAAAAAAAAAATATCTAAATCTACGATTGTATGACCTTGTTCAGGAGAACACAAAGCATCAATCCGCCAGGGGAATCACAAGCCGTGTGTTCACAGAGTGATGAAATTTGGAGTGATGAAATTTGTAACGACGAAATCCATTGTTTATTTCCATTGATAGTACCACTTTTGTCGTTTCATTTCCAACAATCTTTGATCGGCCAATACAAAAGAATACACCAAAATATCTAACAATTTTTTTCACCGCAAATGTCTGACTAAGGTGTTTTTGTCATCGGAAATTGATTACTGTTACAAATCATATCACCCTGTGGACACAAGACTACAGATAAAACTCCCTGACCCCGAGATTTGGCCAATCGTTGACACTGTGCTACAAGAAGTCACCATGAGAAGTGACTACACCTGATTCTTTTGTTTTTTTCTTATTGTTGCTGTTGTTGTTGTTGTTGTTGTTGTTATTGATGCTTTACTTACATAGACCTTATATGAAGAAAATGTTCTAGCATGTTATGCTCCCTATTCTGTTACTGTTGTGCCGTATGTCAGCACTGCCATCATAAGGTTACAAAATTGTCCCTGTTCTAGGCTATTTGTTAGTCCTGCAAAACTGCCTTGGGCTCCAAGTGGCCATAATAGCCCAAACTCCTATTAACCTGTTTATGGATTGACCAGGTAACCTTTCTAGCCAACAACTTTATGCATTCTGGGAACTTGCCGCAAACAACACTCAACTGCTCCTTAAATCAAGTACAGCTTGCTATACATCACTACTCAGCACTACCATTTCCTGACAGCAATTTACACGTTTGCTTACCACCTGTATTGCCAAACAAGGCTATATGGTGTGGATTGACCAAGATCAATATTGACAATCATATGTTCAGTGAAGGCCGTAAATGAACCAATTTAAAAGGCGTATAAATTTATAAACAAGATCCCATAAATGTCATTTGAGATACAGTTTGTTACTGAAGTAGCTTGACACCTTGCTGCCAATAAAAAAGGACTTTTCATTATTCATTTAAAGATTGTAGGATGACTCAAGTTTCAAGTTCATGTCTATTTTTGTCAGAATTCCAGGTGCTAACTGCTAGGTTGGCCACTGTGCAAATGGTTGGAAGATACATCAATCATTTAAGGCCTGCATGATGTGGATAGGAAGTTACTTTCCAGGCCTGCATTCATGCATTATAAAGAACAAAAGCCAGCGTGCATTAAAACATTGTGCCATCCCTAACCCTTAAGTCCATGTGATGCATACAGGTTCCTGTGTCATCATGATGCACCAATGCAGGGCTGGTAGAGCCTACTCATCAGCACTGCATCGGTATATCATGCCCAGTATAAAGCTATATAGGGAGTCGACATAAACCCAATGAGGTTGGAATGATGCATATATAAAAAAGTAACCTTGGCAGGGAACTCACCAGGGCCGCAATCCTGCATGATAACAACCAAAAGGCAGAAAGTACTCAAGCTCAATGTGGCTCTAAAAGGGTTATAATTAGTGGAAAGAAACCCAGCGGGCATCAGTAGCACTTCCAGTCAAAAGTAATCTGATACTCAGATAGGTACTTCAGGCCTTGAGATAGGAAGCAGTTATGATGTTACTGCTGAAGTAGGGCAAGGGATGCTCCGATTATTTACTTATCTGAGAGTAACAATATTCAGATCCAGTTTCACGAATGACATGGGTGTCGTGAGAGCATGCAAACATGACCTTTTGTACCGCAATCTCAAAGCCGATTTCCATGTACACGATCTTTATAAAATGAACATTATTAACTTTCTTCTGACACTGAAAGTATTAGTCATGGTCCTCCGACCTCCACGAACCACTTCATAATCATAGATCCATGGATCTACAGACTTTCTCAATTTTCTTCTGCCCAGCATTAAAAGATTTTGCTGAAAGGCAGCTGTATGAAAGGGCTGCACTGAAAGCAGTACTGGTCTTCCTGTATGAGCTACATCATACGTGAACTACTTCCTGTCCATACATAGATGTGAGAAGTATCCTGTATTATCGCCCATCTCAATACATACCATAGTGTGCCATCAATGTTGGTATTGCATAGAACAGCTTGTCAGTAAATAGATCTACACTCCATCAGACATCAATAAAATACCACTATAGATAGTGTCCAACATACTGGTCAACTGTATCACAGACCTGCATTATGTAGGTATGTGATTTATGTATGGCTCCAACCACCAGCACGAATCATTTCAAAATCTCTCGAGATTTTCTGTTTCTAGCAACACGCTCTCACTCCCTGCATTTGCTGTTATGGGAATTATTGTTTTGATCGATTATAAAGTCTTGCTTGTCGGGCAAAGAATGGAAGGCCCTCTCATTACACCAAATGAGCAACTCTCCTTACCATTTCACACTCTTCAATTTACCTGCACAAAAAACAGTCGTTTGCTTATTCTTGAATTGCAACCTCAAGACGATCAGTGATAAATGTGTGACTAGAAGAATTTGTTGTTCAGAATTTGTTGTTCAAATATTTGGATGGCCAATTTCTTCTCTTTTTTTTTTAATTCTTTTTTCAATGAGACTTTGACCCGTGGCGTACGTTTACAAAGGCTATTGCCAGGCAGGTTCTTGCAGACATGCAGAGAGTTCAAGGAGCAAAATATTTGCCAACCTACGAAGCCCGGGCTACGAAGCCAACCAGAGATTGATACCTACTCTGCTCCCACTACCATTTTACAGCATGGGGATGTAAAAGGCGAAGGCGGGAAACTGCTGACGTTAGTACATACAAATACTGAAAAAGTTAACGACATTGAAGTGGACTGAATACAGACGACCTTTTCTCGATTCATACAGAATCTTGATTGCACAGCGATCAGGACGCCATGACGTCATGCGTGACTGCGTAGAGATGGCGCTGCATTCGGCGGCTGCGCAGTAGACGCGTTATTAGGGGAGCTTGATGGTTGTTTGGCAGTGTTTGTGGGGAGATTGTGTCGATTGGCACCATAAACCATGAGCCCCCTACAACCCCAGTCATCTTGAGGACTACCATTGCTACTGTGTTGTGCCAATATACTACTATCACCATCTAGTTCTATAATGTTGTGAGCAGTGTAAAGAAGTAGCCTTACCCGCTCTGGATTCAAGTTCTTGAATTATGTCAACTGCTACTTAGGGGCGTAGGAAAAGGGGGGCCAGGGGGGCCTGGGCCCCCCCCCCCATAATGAGGAGGTTCCCTACATACGCCTATATAAAGATATAGCAGCCCCCCCCCAACCGAGACCCCTGGGCCCCCCAATAAAAATTTGCTTCCTACGCCCTGCTACCTTCTAACTTTGTGTAGTGGGTGCATCGATTGCTGATGCTGGTACTAGCAAGATGAGGTTTGATAAAGGATAGTCCAGTTCTATGCTAAAGGTCTGAAACCTGTCTTGCCTGGCCTCTACAGGATCCATACACCCATTGGTCGATATGACCACCAGTGAGAACAATTTTCACCAGGCTTTGGCTCCCGGCTTTGGCTATGTTATGAGGAGGTTTTCACCACCCACAGGTAAGGGAATGAGCAATGAGGAGAATATTAGAGTCTGGTGAAAAGATGCAGGGCCACTTGGTCAAAACAAACTGATTCCATTCGCACTTCGATTATGTTATCTCGGTTCCTCTATTTTCTTCTGATGTATTAAAATATATCATCCCATTATCATAACCCATTGCCACAGCAGTTGAGGGTGGGTAAAAAATGGAGGCCCTTATTGTACAACCCGGCATTTCTGACTGTTGATCAATCAATTTGTACAACCTTATTTACCCATAAATATGGGAGGTCATGTGACCCTGTTTCTTTTTGTGCCAGACTCTGGTGTTTGAGGAAATTGCCATAGGTTTAACCAGGGGTTCTTCTCACTCCTTCCACAACGTAGCTGTCCACAGAGAACATTATGACAGTCTTATCAGGATTTTGCTACATAAAACTGATGTATCATGACAGCAAAGGGACATAAACCTGGAAGCACCATGTCAATCTTAAAGTTTGATAATATATGTATACACACACACACACACACACACACACACACACACACATATATGTCTGGCGGTGTCTTCGTCAGCCATTTTCATAAGCATTCCTGCCTACTCCAGAACCATGGTAGTAAAATGTGCATGGCATTCGTGTAAATGTGATACGATGCTTTCATTACCAATTGAAGGGTATTCTGTCGAAACCAATATCAATCGGGATATCAATACCACTCCATGAGGAACTGCATGTTCTTTGTGGCATTGATCTATATTCTCAGGACTCTTGACTCTTTCAGGGTTTGGCCATATGAAAGTACCAGCCACGAACTGAGGAAACAACCCCCCTACCGCGACCATCGCTCCAGACGCACATACACCTGCGCCTGGCAGAATATGGAAGGATTCCCGGCCACCAATGTGACAGATTGACAGATTGCGCTGCCAATTTCTGTTTAATGTGATTTGTCTTGCAGTAGGTAGCAGCAATATTAACAGAGTATGGTGAGAGGAAGCAAGGAGTATAGTGTCTGCTGGGGATTGGAAACAACCAAATGGTTAGAAAAGCATTCTGGATAAATACCTAGTTAGCCGGTCTCCTTCTGCTTTGCTTCCACATAGTACTTTAAGATTAGTTCGTAGATTTCCTTTGGACCTACAGGTGGACTAAGTGGAGCATTATGCAAAATCAATTTATCATTGCTTCAAATGGGACATGATGTTTTAAGGCTTTGTGCATCGCATACAAAAACTGCTGCATTGATGCATCATGTTGAAATCTCCAGAATGTATTGATCGCCAGGGTTGCTTTCAAACATTTCTAAATGTATCAATGACAAAAAAATTAAGTGCATGTACATGATAAACGCCCTGTGTCGTCTGTAAACAGCATATATTGTCATCATATGTGACAAGACGTGGGAAAACCTAACATTACGGGGATTTGGTGATATTCAGAGCTTCTAGGTGGTGCAGCCAAAAAGAACAAGAAGGTATATTTACTGTAACCTATCAGAATACTTTCTATGTCTTTCCACATATTAAAACATAGACCCTAAATAATGGGCAAAGTCCTTTTTTACAACATAGGTTAAGCATGTCATCATGCCTCACATAATAACTGTGCTGGTTGACAGAAATTGTGATATTCTGAGTTCAGGTATATCTATCTTGTTTGAGTAAGCAGTTTGCCAAGATATATCAATTGAACCAATTAAACCATACTTGTTTTCATTGGGATGAGACGGTCTCAATAATCATTTTGATATATGGATCATCAAAATCTGACAAGGGAAAGTGGGAGAACATTCCATGTTCAGCACTGGTTGTGCCCCCTGGTGGCAATACTGTACTGTACTGTGTGGATTTTGTACTGTGTGAATATAACTCATCATAAACACACATACATGTAGTAGATAAACTATGGGTTAACCAGGTTACGTGAACATATACTCAGTGCTTCGCACCGGGTATATATTACATAACCTGGTTAACCCATAGTTTATCTGACTTAAACTATGGTCCAAGTTTGTGTAGGGGTATGGTATTTACACTTATACGTTCATGTACCCGTGGGACTCAGACCTAGGTCTTCGGGTGTAGTGGGGGAATCCAGATGGCAGGTGGCAGCACCTGCCTCTGGGTTCGTATTCATTACACCAGGGGGCCTACCACACGTCCGCCACATGTCACGTGGCCGGTCTGAGTTTCGTGGGCTTTTCCCCTATATAAGGCTGGTTCTACCCCCATGTTCTCCAGGTCGTTACCCAAAAGGGTAACTGAATGCCCTAGCAGCATGTAGTCCTCTGAGGCCGTGATCATATGTAACATAAGCTATGAAATAAAAGCTTGGTTGCCTACCCGGAAACTTTCTCTCTCTTCGTTATGATTACTTAATCTAACTTAACGAGATGAACCACTACATTTGTCACACCTTGTGTATATGGGAGGCATTTCTATACACCAGGTTACGTGATATATTCACAGTGAGATTCTTTTGTTCTAAGGTGTGACCATAGTTTAAGTTCTATTGCCCTGATTAATTAAGCATCAATCCTTTATTCATACCATTCTAACAAACCTGAACAAAAAAAAATGGTTGTAAGGGAGATTATGCTCTGTGTTCTGTATGGTATTGAGGTGATGGGCGGCCCTTAAAATAGAATGGGTGATTCATGTTTACTGTATTGATGACTCTGACGGTACAATATCGATGCAGAAAACAGGAGAAATTATCTGCACATTTTCGATCCATTGTTCTAAACTATTCTGTGTTGAATTAGATAACTGTTTGCAAGGGAACTAATGTAGATTAGGTGATGTTGCTACATGGCTACATTTATTGTCGCCTTTATTTTCACTAGCCCATAGCTGATTACCTTAGTCACATAGATTATCAGCATCTAGCTTTGTAATTGATGCCTATAACTTAAAGTTGTGTGGAGGTACTCTATAGGTATATGCTATTACCTTCATTTAAGGGGATTGGCATTTATGGTTAACTTAATGTTGTTGTACTGGCCATTGTAGCCCATCATTAAAACAGTCTTTCCTCACATCACCTGTAAAGCGATTCTTGATTTTTCTCCTATGTAGGCCTATAGGCCTATGGCCTATATTGATAGGAATTCTTGCATTTTACAACTCCTCGGTCTACACTCATATTCATTGAACACTCTTTGTGATATAGGTTTTGTTTTCACCCATTAAAGTGACCAAGGATGGCCTACTTTTTCGTTCCTTGTCTAAGATCTGCTTCGAACATGGAGAACCTGTGATGACAGACTACACGAGCCTCTTTCTTGCAAATCCCCTACGTGTTTAAGTCGTCGTTTCTCCACTTTTTCTCATATCGGTGAAACATAAGATTGAAAGGAGCCTTTGGCGTGCGACCTGGTTGATAAAAAGTCAGAGACTACAAACATGATCAGGGTCTGGTTTTTCTCCCTGCAGGTGAACCCTATGATGGCTGGGTGATGCCTCAAAGCCCATGATCTGTGGGCATCATGATGCACCAATGGAGTGCACACCAGTCATGTATTGGAGTATCATGGCCTGTATCAATCTTATAGAGTATGCATGATGCATAAAAATGCAGCCCTGGCAGTTTATTTCATATGGCTGCATTCATGTGCCATGAAGACCCATGGACATGAAATATGGGTAAGTGAGTGGCCCATAAAGGGTTTAAGAGTAGGAAGTAAGGCCTGATAGTAGTGTTGCCCAGCTGTGGGTCCTTGAAGCTGCTACCTCTGTAAGACTGCTATCTTTTACTATACAAACAGCCATCAACAATCCTACTACCACCCTACCACCCATAGAGGTTCTTCTATAACCTTATAAAGGGCCGATAGTACATTCAGCCCTTAAAAATGATAAACCCTATTGTATGCACTAAGGGAGTGGTCATTATTTATCAACGGGGGGGGGAGGGTTGAAGGGGGGCGCAAAAAACCTTTGACCACTTGTGAGGGGGGGGGTGTAAAAACGTTTGACTCCTTTGAGGGAGTGCAGAAAATTGACCCTCTTTTAGCAAAAGTGACTGCATGCTGCTAGAGTTCAAAGACGGGCGCGAAAATTGTCGGTGGCTTCAGCACACGGGGGGCACAAGATTTTGACTGCCATGGGGGGGACCACCCATATCCCTCCCCCCCCCCCACGATGATGAATAATGCATATGACTACTCCCTAACTTAATGCGTATGAAGCCAGAAGCACAAAGGTTACCGTTTTCACATCAGCCAACACGATATAAAACGTCCATAAAACGTCGTCTAAGAACCGTTTGTTTCTTGTCATATCTTCTTAGTATGAAGATAATAAGGAAAATCAACCACGAACGCTCCATCCACATCATAAAGCTATCATGTCAACCTCTCCCATATCTCTGTCTCAGATCTCACTTGGATCAGTATCAGTTGCTGATGGTTCTTTATACCTGTGCCCCTGTAATGGATACAGCTTTCCATAGCATGCAACCACTCTACACTCACACCTATCTCATAGGACCTCTGTCTCAGAATACAGCTCTTCACTTTGTACCTTGAAAAAGCTACAAGTATTTATGCCAAAATTCAAATATTGGTGGCAAAGAGTAGAAACGGTCCTTCGGACTACCTTTAGATTTGAAACCCAGCAAGATAGTAGGATCAAGTAATGTGAAATTTTTATATAGGTTTGTTAGAAAATTGCCAATTAAAGTAAAAAACATCTGTACATTTCGTGTTCAAAATGTGGATTGGGGTCGAGATACAATAGGTCTTGCCTGAGAATTTGGATGTTCTCAAGAGAGAAATGGCTCTAAAGCCCAGAATAGCATGATAGTGATACCCCCAGCTTTCTGTTTATTGGTTATCATGATCCGCCAATGCAGTGGTTATGAGTCTACTCACCAGCACTTTAAAAAGGGATGCTTTCTGGCATATGTCACCCATAGCATGTAGAGTACATGAGGTAAAACACTACCATAACCCTTCGGGTACAGCTGATACCTCACAGAATCATGGCTATCTTTTGCACCCATGAACCCCTAGTGAGTAACCTTCCTGCTCCTTAATGGTGCTGACCTTGCCTGGCACTTGGAAGTGTATCAGTCCTTCCCTTCCAAGTGGATCCTCAAGATAGGTGTGGGGTTCATTCTAATCATCAATATGCAGGAAGGGATGATGACTTGTGTCCTGAAAGTACCTTAGATTTGAAAAGGAGCAAACCTTCCTAGCTACTGGAAGATGGCCGCGGGGGATGGGTGGCATATTAAAGTGGGGGATGGGGCAATGAAGGTAAAGGCTAGAAGAAGAATAGGTTTGGAGGAAGAGATACCCGTAACAGAAGCTTGGGTAGTAATAGGAGCAATTTGTAGGTCTTCTCTCTAGTGAAAACAGATAAGGTCAGTACTTTAGCATGACACAGGAGACCCTGGTGAGTGGCTCGCCATGGCGATAAATGAGCATATCATATAATACACCCAGTGCCCATATCACTCCAGTATGTTACACAAATGTTTGGGGCTGAGTCATCCCCTAAGATGCTGTAGCCCTTGGCGGGTTAATGCATCAATTCATAACATGATAGGGTGAAGAACATTGTGCGTCCATTTGTGGCGTTTGAGCTTTCCCCTTTCTTTACACTCCTAGGAAAGTGATTGAATACACCATCTTCTGTGAAAGTGATGCTGGAGTGTTAGTCCTTGTGAGGGATAACTGATGCCCCGCACCTTATAACACAAAGCAGGTCATAATATCTGATTTGAACCATTTGCCAATTGCATGTCATGATCCTTTAACCTTTTTCAGGGGTGTTTAGTGCTTTCATTCACTGGCCCTTTTGGTCGTCATGATGCATGAATTCAGCCTTGATTCCTGACTCCCAAGATTTATATTCATGCACCCCCTTATCCCTATGCAGTTCATATATAGGCAAAATGGGTACATGTGAATGGCACAGAAAGAAGAAAATAGGAGTAACTCCTATATGATCTGTATTCCTCTGACATGAAGACAAAAGCACACCCAATGTTGCAACACAGTCCTCATAAAGTGGCATAATCAGATTCACGATATCTCTAAACTCTTTATAATGACTTAGTTGGGTGTAGTGTAAAGGTAGCATTAGTTATTTAGGCTGTTAGTATAGTGTTAGTATTGTGTGTCACTGTGGGGCAGGGGCTACTTAGTTCAGTCCCATGGGTACAAGATGATATGGACCCTTGGCCTTTGCATGCTTCTCTCTGTGTTCACACATCTCTATTCCACTTGGTGTTAAGTGTATGCCCTTTAGGAGAGATCCCGTGAAGAGATGATACATGATACAGCTACATGATAGACCTCCATCTATTTGTGGTAATGAGTAAATCAGTAGCACTGCATTAGTGCATCATCAGGCCAAAAGGGGCATGAGCCATTCCCAGTATTTTTAAAAGACAGGCGCTTATTCAAGACTCGGTTTACATAAATATTGACCTCATACAGCTAATTTAAGAACACTTTACACATTCTTATTCAAAGACCAGGTACTTAGTAATAGGCAGCTACGGTGTATATAATTATGTCCCATATATGGGATCAGTTTTGCCTTATGGAGTTCAGGGGCACCAGGGCTGCACATTGATGTAGTATTCATGACAGGGGCCCATTTCTCTCCCCCTGTAGAAGGCTGACCCTTCCAGCTGCCACAACTAAGTCCTGGTATCAGTCTGTTATCCCTCTCCGCCCTTTATGGCCAGCATACCTTTAAAGTGTTTCCCCTTTTTCCATCGAATTAGAAAAATGTAGCAATAGTCATCAACTCGTTAGCCAGACCCCATTCAGTGCAGCATTCATGCATTATAAGGCCTTAGACAAGATTATGGGGATTTCTCATGTACGTTCATTGTCTATCGTCAATTTTAAGACGTGATCTTGCCCCTTGTCGATTTTAATAAATGGTGCTGCCCCTTGTTATTCTACCCCCATGTTCCTTGTCCATTCTAAGAAGTGGCTTGCCGCCCTATTGAGATTTATCCGCCTAGGCACTATGATGCTGATACTCCAGTTCGATCCACTTGCCAAGTTTAAACACAGGGAACAAATGCATCCCACTGGTGCTATGTCCATGCATCACGTCAGATGGAAGTGTATACATATTGAGGCAACAGTAGTTGTTCTTAAAGAGTTAAGGTTCCACATCCGGGATTTGGGACGTGACATCATGGATCTGGGACGTGGGTGTTGAGCCTGAGGAGAGCACCCCTACACATGTACATTGGGGCGTGTCTGGGACCAAGGGTAATCACAATGTCTGAACAGGGAATAATAAAATGTGAACTTCCTGTTGATAGGAAAGGTCTATCTTGCAGAAGTACTGTGATAGTATAAGCTCAGAAATCATTGCAATCACACTAAAGTTTGTGCTCCTAGTTTGTAATGCCTGTATCAAAGAGGAAATCGTAGACTTGAAAAATGTAATGTCTTTTACTATTGTTAATCCTACCAGATGTGGAATTAAAGATAGGATCCGGAAATTTGGAAGAGATTGTCAACAGAAGTGTGAAGCTCTTTGATTATTCTTATGAAAGGTGTGGGGGGGGGGCGTTCCCCCATGAAGGACTATGAAAATTTATACATTTCCCTCCCCTCCTATTTCAGGTCCACCAAAATATAATGTAAACCTGTCATATGAATATCAAATCCACAGCCAAGGCCCTAGTTGTGAAGGCCCTAGGGATTTCGCTGTTCTGCCAATTACCTTTTAAAGCTTATAGCAATTCTATGGAAGTATTATGGGAAATGCAATTGAAATGTGGCAGTAGAACCCGCAGTGACTCAACTCGCAATCAAGGCAGTGACAGTAAGCTCTAAACCTCTGAGGGTCCCATGGTTTTGCTTTGATTATTATCCTGTTACATGAATATTACCCTGCTGAGTCTACTCGTTATAGGACTGCATTTAGGCATCATGTTGCATTGAGACTATGGGCATGGGGCAGTATACAGCGCTGCTGAGCCTATTAGGAGGAATAATTAAGAGAAAAACGTTGTTTATTTAATGGCAAAAGGTATTTTGATTTATACATTGAAAGACGGTTTACATAAGACGAAACTTCATGAACTGCAGCATTCATGCAACACAGGGACAGATAGGGGAAACCATAATGCTCTAACTTTAGCCATTGCCATCAGTCCATTGTTAGTTGTCACACACCTCCTGACTGCCCAGTGCCTTTGTCAGGACACCCAGACAACCGACCAAATAGTCACCAATTATTGGGAGAATTTAGCAGCCTATGGATGGGCGTAAAAGGCCCTTTCTCACAAAAGGTCGAAAGGCAGAGCCGTCCCCTAAGGGAAAGTATAGTATGCAGGGGCATTTACCATTTAACAGTTGGAAGCTGAACACTGGGCTTGCCACATCTCTCAAACTGCTGGCCCATCTACTTGCCCTGCCTCCATTTGTCTGCACGGCTGAAATTATGCAATGCAAGTTAAAGTCTATGAATCTATAACCTCTTAAAGCAGGGTGATGTTAACACTACCTCCCCCTCCCTCATCACTTAATAGGTATCTTGAGTGCTTATAAGGGCATAGGGGGTTAGTAATAGTGGTAGGGAAAGGGGTAGATCTAGGAATAGGGAGTGATGGGGATAGGGTTATGGTACTGGTTAGAGTTAGGGGAGGGTGAATATGATCAAAGATTTTGAGGTCTCCTGATTAGACTTAGTGTGGCCCTAGAACCCTAAATTCGACAAAGTGACATGGCCTTTTCTTAAAATCGACATGGTGACATGGCCATTTCTTAAAATCGACATGGGACATGGCTATGCTAGTGACATGTGACATGGTCATTTCTTAATTTGACATGAGGCTTAGTGACATAAAAAATAGGGCCAAGGGAAGGTTTGAGCTGTCCTCCAAAAGCTTCAGAATACACCCTTTAGCCTTGCAATCTTCAAAGTTTTCCTGGGTGATGCCCCCAGACCCCCTACCTTCCTTTTTCCAGTGAAATCATTTTTTGAGATTTTCAGTGAAATCATTTATAGAGCATAATAACTGACACTATTGACATAGGTTTTTGCTTAGTGACATGGGACATGGGCATTTCTTAAAATCGACATGTGACATGGGGCCCCCCATCAAGGACCCCCTTAGTACATCTGTGGATCAAGGCAGGTCAAGTCTCTGGGACTAGATGCCTACAGGTGACAATACAACAAATCAAACAAATGGTTCTAACAAATCAATGCATTGACTGATTGCTAGTTCTAGGGTTGAATATATACAACAGTAGAAAGCCTGGTACTTAAGCCGTAGGCCTACTCCATAAGGCCATGGTCGAATATACACGGAAAAAGGATGACCGATTAGAGGGCCCGTTAGCTATCCTTTCTACTTTTACATGTAGACATGTGTCCACCACTCCATACAGTCTGCACTCACACACAGTTTTTCTTCACAGGTGAACATCGGATACCATCATCTCGCTAATTCCCACGGAATTCTCACATTGCAGTTTCCTGTCTTTACCTCAGCAAATATGATTATGTCATTTGCCCAAATTAGGGTTAATGCAGAAGTGACATACCTGAGAAGTTGACACCAAAACAGACATTCGAGTTATACTTACCTGTTAAGCAGAATGTGTGACAGGATCTGCGAAAAAGGCCCTTGGTGCAGGGTGCATTAAGGCCCCTATTCCCAGTACATGTCACATGTTATTAGTACAGCTATTTAAATTGTTTATATCAATGATAATAAGTATGATAATATGATGCCTCAAGTAATGAAGGTCATAAGAATAACATTTCTTTTGTTATTTCATGATCTCCGTTTTGATAGTTATTTGAGAGGGCACTATATGCATTGCCATATGGGTGATAACATGTGGTGACACATAGTCAATATATAAATCCCTTTTCGCCTTCTGGCCAGGAACTATTGGCAGTCAGAATAATGGCACATGGCACAGAGTGTATAAATAATATGTCCTTAGCCGAGGCCCCACCATGCAACACCTACTGGCGAAGGGAGAACTAGCATTCTTAAAATCTGTTGATCTGTCTATTTCTAGTAGATTGCGCATTATGCCTGTATTTCAGGCATACAATTATGTTAAAGAGCAGCTATAGGCCGAGTACCATACCGTTCGCCATTACATAGAGGCCTAATAGTTTTACCATTTTCTGCTTTTTTCGGATGGGACTGCAGCAACGTGCCTGACTATAATGCAAGGTGTACCAATGGGCACAAGTTGGCAACTGGTTGATCAAAGTTCTTCACCCAGTTGTAAACATTGATTCGACACTCTGTGCCCACTGGCATATATGATTATTCTATGTATGCTGACATCTATTTTGTCCCTCCCCCCTCAGGGTTATGCTAGCGCAAATGTAGAAAGTCCCATACACCAACCGCTAAAAAAGGCTTATTTTAGAGATGCACAATATTCGTCACATATCAGCCAGTTGCCTCAGCTTCTGATGCCATTTTAATCCCCATTTAATGATGAAGTCATGTGCTGCTGGCAGATATAATGACGACCGACAGTTTTTTTGCAGCCAATGCAGATTACAGTAACGAATAAGAAAAACAATGTAGGGCTTAGGTTACACTGTATGCTTGTATAATGTGTATAATGGTAGCTCAGCCTGTAAACCTTTAAAGACTGCAAATACAGCAGTGCCTCATGCATGCCATTGGTCACTTTGAAGCACCAATGAAGTGCTGGTGAGTAGATTAGCCAGCTTTTCCTTGGTAAATCTCCCCAACCCTCTGGGAGTGTATCAACCCCATAGGGTCGGGTATGATACACAAATGTAGCCAAGGCGAGTTACTCAGCAGGGTTGCCAATGACTACCAATGAGCACAATGCATTCATGCAGCATCAGGTTTTCAAGGTTCACTAAATAGTGCATGCATTATGCAATCAGGGTTCATATCTAAATGTTGCCACAATGTTCCAATGCAGAGCCTGTCCTAATGCACCTATGCAGGCACAGTGAGCACTTTGGCAGTGCTGCACCGATGCATCACATCAACCCTGTTTGAGTACCTACCCTAGGGTCTTTGCCTGAGGGTGCTATATTCTATCTCAACAAATTTTGTAAAAGGGGCTCAAGAGGTCATAAAACCTTGCCCAGCATAAATACTTTAAATTTTATAAAGATAGGTTTTCAAAGTTTTCAAGGTGCCCTGAGAAGTGCATTTGTCGATCCTCAGAGCAAGGGAGGAGTGAGTGTATAGCTAGGGTTTACCTTTTGAAGATGAACGAAACTTTGTCTTATATTCTAACCTGTTAAAGCTAGCTATTCTATTGATCTCATAGACTAAATATAGCTTACACCCCCTCACCATTGTGTGTACTCTTCATGCTTGTTCTTCCCTTACCTGTTTTCACGATGTCTCTGTCTCAGAGGTATTTTATAGAAAAGAACCGGGAAAGATGCTGAACACAGGCTATTATTCTTCTTTTCTGACCACATTGATCACCCTCTAGATACAAAATAGTGTTTATAACTGTCAAGAGCTTTTTAATTCAATATTCGAATCAGACTTATGTGAAAAGATGAGATTTGGAACACTTATTATAGGAACCTTGATGTTATTTTCCTGTCCACTCTTTCATTACCAAGATTGACAGGTATTGGTATATTCCACTTTTGCAGCAATAATGCATCATGCCCCAATACTGACAGGCTTCGCCACCTTTCTACAGATCTCTTTCCTTCCATGATTCCCCCCCTCGCTTCACTCGCTGAATAAGTTTTAATTCCCAGCATCTGCAGGGTTGTAAAGCTCATGAGTACGCCCACTTGGCTATCAATGCTTTGGAGCATGTTTCATATTATGAAATGAAATGAAGTAATAAGGCAGCATACATAGGTTGTTGTGGCAGAGATACATGCCACTGAGCAATACACAGCCCAGGATTAGTGGTCATGCAAGTGCTTCCTAAGCTGCTCTTATAGACCAGCTCCAGTTCCACCTGCACCGTCCCCCTTCCATGTAAGGTCTAGATATAAGCGGCACAGTCTGAACTTTCATTCTTGTGCATTATTTCTTTGGTGGTGGTGGTAGTGGTGGTGAGGAGGAGGTGGGCTTAAAGCTAATTAAAAAGGGAGGCAATATTTTAACTAAAGACTGTCCATATGAAATGAAAATTAAAGTGGGGTTATTTCCCCTGTGTGAATAAGCAGGATGGGCATTCAAAGTGACGCCAACACCTGTATGACCACTTACTTGTACAGGTGGGTCTGGGTAGGACTATTAAGTTACCTGCCCCTCCCTGTATATATGATATGATCTTGCCTGGAGTACAAAGAGGTGGATTAGGTGTCTCCACCTTTCATATACACCTGGCTTTATGATGGGGATATATGGTCCACGGGGCTTCTATTGTGAGCAGCAATGCAACACTTTGATTATGAGGCCTCCATATCTATGAAGAGTCCTCTATGAGTCCATTGTCAAGAGCATCATATATATAAAGCTATTAATTACAGGATGAGGCCTTAAGGCTCCAGGTTCATTCACCTTCATTGCACAGAAAAACCTGTCTATGCTTGAAACTCATCAATACAGACGAGTTTAGGGTGGGTCGATGCCCCATGACAACCTGAGCTTGTCATACTTACAAGCAAAGATGTCACACAAAAGTGTCATATTGACAAATAAGGTGGTCAGAATTACCACCTAAAGTCATAATTCTGACCACCTGAGGCTGTAGATTTATGTATTATCAATCTGAGGACCTAAAGTCATCTGCACTGACGAGTTTCAGGGCTCCTCAGGTTGTCAGTGCATGCATCAATGCAGAGACAGCATTCGTTGGGTGCATCATGACAATCTTTTAGAGGTTGTAGACCCCATGATACACCAAAGCACTGGTGAGTCACTCGCTAGCATTCTTTATCAGATGGTAGTGCAAGTACAGGCTATGGTAACTTTACATCATGATATAGAGTATTGGGGTTATAACAATACCACACACATTCAAGACTTCTATATTACCCACTCACTACAACCATATCCACTGCTTCCAATAACTTTGGTAGATCTGTCATAACCCCAAAGCTTATCTTTTCTTAGTATACATCACATTGGCCAGTGGGTGGCATATTGGGTTCAAAGGCAAGAGACCATAGCTCATAGGGCATATAGTTTGGCAACCTCACAAGCTATAGGAAGCTGGGTCTCCTAGGCTTATCAGACCAATAATGTTTTAACAATCAGATTGCACAGCTAATGCAGAATGGGAAGGGAGAACATCTATGAACATTATAAATCTAACTAATTTCCTGATCCAATCTGATCTGATATCCGGGAGATTGATTGATTGATTTGTGTTTTACAGCACTTTAGCGGCACTAAGTGGCTATCCCGTGCTTCACAGGTTGATAATTTAACAGAGGAATGTGTCAGTGCCCGCGCATATGTGCACCACACACATCCTGAGGGGATAGGAAAGAGGAGATATAGACCCTTTTAAGTGGGCTAGGGAAGCCCGTGATATCCGGGAGAGCACAATTTATGACTCAATTCCTTTCAACTGATATTTCCAACAACAACAAAAGAAAATGCCCATCCTGCATTCACAGATGCAACATGTTATGTGTTATGGTAACATAGGCCATGCTAATGATGGTTAACAGTAGGTGCATGATTTGTGTCCTGTAGCTAGGCTGTGACCATGACACTCACCTCTAGATGCATGAATGTGCTCAGCTTGAGCCCTTATTGGGCACTACCTCTTAAAATAGCCTGCTTATATACACCCAGCTTCTCACATGTCCTCTGCTGACAAGGTACTATGGGGGTATCTCCTAAAATAGCCTGCTTGTACAACCCCAGCCTGTGCACCTCTTCTGCCCCCTCCCACCTGTCATAGTGAGATGATAAATGAGTTTTGGAATTGCTCTGTGGTGTTCTGCCATCCATGACCCACAGCTCTCATTGCCATAGCAGTAGAGCTATCTATTTATGAACAAGTCAAAAATGATTTAATTTCAAGTGGCATGCTCTGAAATCAGCTTTTTCTGTTAAATCCCATAAAGTAACAGAAATTTAGGGGTGAAAGGGTTAAATCAAATTGTATTAGTGCCATGTGACATCTACAATGTGATTTTGATTCACTGTCTGAGGAGTGCATTATGTCCATTTGTCTCCATAATGCATGTTTCTCCTGCCAGTGCTGTCTGTATTCATGCATCATGACAATTTCTTATCACGAAGACATCTGGCATGCTCTGAAAATATCTTTTCTTTCACATCAAATTGTAGAAGCGTCATGTGACAACTGTGGGACAGAAATGGCCTTAAAATAAGCTTTTCCTAATGGTAAACGAAAAAAGGGCTTTCAATGGGGTGAGAGTTATGAGGGAAAAGCTGAAGGACATCTATATTTAGATAATCAAACCATTGTTTGCAGAACAAAAAAGAAGAATGGCATGTCAGTGCTACTGCTTCTTCTTGTTCTTGTTCTTCTTTTCTCTTTTTTCAGTTTTCCATTACTAAAACGTTCACATACTTCAGTAGGAATTGGGGGCTGTTTGGGGGCCCACTATCCCTTTATGTAAGCTTAGGTCATTTAATTAAAATAACTTGGATTACGGGATTTTTGAGCTGATGGCTGTTTTCCCAGCGGCTAAAGGCAAAAAAACACACAACCTACAACTGATCAAATATACTTTTTAGGGAAGTAAAGATAGGAATAAACTATAACTGCTGGGTGTTTTGTTATCACCATGTACTCTTTTTTCAATTCTTTTTTTATTCACATCTTGAAAAAACCCAGCGGCCAAAGGTAAAAAAGAAAGTTTTTTTTTTATTTTGCCAAAAATCCCAGTGGCGGATTCGTAATCCAAGTTATTTTAATTAAATGTATAATATACATGTGTAGGAGACCTTCCCATTGAGGGGGGACCCCCCCCCCACAAATTTTCCTACATCAGTACAGAAACAAACAAAAGAAACATTTAAATGCTTTACATAATGTCCATGCTCCCGATTAATGTTGATCCGAAGTGACCCGGGAGCTATCTGTCATTAGCAGATGGAGCAGCGCCGTTAATGGATGAATGGAGAGTTACCACCCACAGAGATTATTATTGCCAGTTGGAGAGAATTAATTGGATTCAATCAACAGTAATTAGGATGATTAGGGATCATGCAGGGGCTGCTGTTAAAGGAGGAGGGGGAGGGTGAAATGGGTGGGATCCAAATATCCATTACCATAGAACTCATAGAAGAGGAGGATATTTCAGAAAGCACCAAGGCAGAAAGACGTCCAAGGATCCAACCTGGCAATTTAGATCCAGAGGACCAGTATACCAATAGATCTGTAATGTAATACTCAAGTGTTCCCCCATGAACCAGGGGCGATGTATGTGAGGGGGTACGACTATGACTCAGGCAATTTACTTTATCTTATCTCACGATTCTGACCTCTACAGTGCTTTTTTCTTGATAACTGCCATGCATTATCCAGAAATAACTGCATTTTGAGACCTACCACTTTGTTCCAAAATGCATTTGGTTAAATCTTGTACATGTTAATAATCATGGGAGATAGAAGTGGCCTACCTGGGAAGTTGACATCAAAACAGACATTCAAGTTGTACTTACCTGTAAAGCAGAAAAAAATGTTATTATCATAGTTATTGAAAATTATTATATTAAGAGTATAAAGAATATCAATTCTGATGCCTCAAGTAATGAAAACCATGAGTTCAAGAATGTTTTTTCCAGTATTTCATGATTGATAGTTATTTGAGAGGGTACGTGCATTGCTGATAACACAACACAGAGTCAATATATAAATCCCTTTTCAACTTCTGAACAGGAAGCTTTGGACGTCGGAATAATGGCTCTGTGCCCACTGGAGTATAATAGTTGTATGTATCCTTACTTCTGCTTCCCTCCCCCCCTGGGGTTAGGCAACTGCAGTTATAGAAAATATACAGTGTCCAATAAAGAAGGCTTATTTTAGAGATACACAACATTCATCATATATCAGCCAGTTGCCTCTGCTTCTTATGTGATTTTAATCCCCATTTCATGATGAAGCCATGTGCTACTGGCAGATATAATGATGGCTGACAGTTTCTGCAGCCAATGCAGATTACAATAACAAATAAGAAAAACAATGTAGGGCTTAGCTTACACTGTATGCATGTATAATGTGTATAATGGTAGCTCAGCCTGTAAACCTTTAAAGACTGCTAATACAAGAGTGCATCATGCATGCCATTGGTCACCTTGATGCACCAATGAAGTGCTGGTGGGTATATTAGCAGGCTTTTTATCGGTAAATCATGCCAACTGTCTTGGAGTGTATCAACCCCATAGTGTAGTGAACAAGTAATCAATGGATAATTCATGATGCATGTGTGTTAGTGAAGGATGATTACACAAGGGCATAGCCCGAGTGTAATTAGCCTTTGCTAACACACACAAGTCATTTTATACCACGAAACCAAAAATAATCAATAGAATACCAATAAATTCAAGTTGAAAACAAAAATTATTCCCCCTCCCCGGGACTCGAACCCAGCCATAGTGTTTGTACACAGGTACATACACCTCGTTGCCCAGCAGCGGACAGCGACAGTGCCTGTCTCGGCTAGGCTTGGCAGCGGCACACGGCGAAAAATAGTGTTTGTACACGATTGGTACATACACCTCGTCGCCCGGCAGTGGACAGCTAAAGCTTTGAATGCGTCTCGCAGTTATGTTTGTGTATAATACACCTCGTCGCCCGGCAGCGGAAAGCTACAGTGCACATGGCTAAAAAAGATGCGCCTGGACCAGGACTCGATCCGCCTACCTCTGGCGGCTGAGCGCAATGCGCTACCCACTAGACCACCGCCTCCCCTCCTTCAGCGGCCGTCTCGGCTTGGCTATGTTTGAATGCGTCCCGCAGTTATGGTAGCGGACAGCCTGCAGTCTTCGCCTTCCCGGGCTTTGTATCATATCCAGACGTGGTTCGAACCAAGCATTTCTTGTCATTCCCTGTGGCGCAGTGCATAGGGAGTTGGATTTGGGATGTGAGACTGCTGGTTCGATCCCTACCCTTGCAATGAAAATTATCGTAAGTTTTAACATGTAACATATGACATGGAAGGACATGAGAGGCTTGTGGGTTATCCATGGATAACTGCAAGGCATGCAGGTTATCCATGGATAACCGCACGCCTTCCAAAATTCATGCTACAGCATTCATGCTGTGCAATATCAACAGGTATGTGCATGGGAATATCCAGAAAAAGCACCCAAAATCACAGAAGTTGTGGTATAAGGTATGATACACAAGGCGAGGCGATTTACTCAGCAGGGTTGCATTCATGACTCATGACTACCAATGAGCATGATGCATTCATGTAGTATTGGGATTTCAGGGTAAACTAAATGGGGGATTGCATTATGCAATAAGGGTTCATATTTATATATGCTGCCATGATGTTCCAATGCAGAGCATTTAGTCCTAAATAACTGACAAGCACTGCTTTTTTGCCCCTCCGGAACATATTATATACTGCATTATAGTGCCCCTCTGGAGTAAACCAATTCCATGGGGTTCATGAGAAGGTAGCCTCGGCTAGATAGGCTACTTGCATTATGACGACCAAAGGACATAGTGCGGGCCACATAGTACATTAAAGAATGATGCTGTCTATAAAGTGTGGGGGGAACCGAGGTTTTTTTTATACTAATTGGGTTGCTTTTAGTGTGATGTTTGTTTGGCTGTTTGAGACATGGCTTCAAATACAGGCGGTGTAGACTAATTACTACAGGCAGCCTTGCAGGTCTGATAATTGACTCAATGCTTTGTAATCACCCTACAGTATTATGTATAGGGATGGGTGAAGCTACCACTAATGGAGTTTTACTTGTCCATTACTTGTTCTGATGCACCCATGCTAGCACAGCGAGCATTTTGGTAGCACTGCATCATGTTGACCCTGTAGGAAGATAATCAGTTCTGTGAGATCAATCTTCATCCATGCATTTCGTCAACCAAAGGTTATGGTGCTATGATGGGACTTTGTCTGAAATGCAACAAATTTAGTCAAAGGCACATTCCTAGTGGGGCTAAAGAGGCCATACAACCTTTTTCAGCATAAATACTTTAAATTTTATTGAGATAGGTTTTTCAAAGCTTTCAAGGTTGAGAAGTGCTGAGAAGTGCATTTATCGAAGCTCAGAGCAATGGCAAAGGGAGTGTATAGCTAAGATGTACATTTTGGAAATGAATGAGACTTTGTCTTGTACATAGTCATTCTAACTAGTTATAGATAGTTTTTGGCCTGAGTTTTCTTTGTCCCTGCGAATTTTCCGGGCACGCCCCATGTCTCAGTGCAGTTTGCTAGGGGTCAAAGATTTAATACTGCCTGCTATATCCAGTAGTTACCCATACATTAAAATATTGATGCCCAACTGATGAGGTGAACAGCCAACTGCAGAGTGACCCCTACCCCAACCCGATGAATGCTAATATGTCATATCAGATATGCGATAACGACCCTGCTAAAGCACTACATGGGCAGTAGGGTAATAAATAGTTAGGATGCAGCCTACTCTCATTGTAAGGCAGGTACGTGAAGGCATGTTTTATGGACCTAACTATGATTATGGAATGATAGGTGACATCATGTGAGATGATGTTAATAAACAGACTTGTGACTCAACAATCAAACCAACCCTTCACAGGAGATTTTTAGATTTTTCTATGCAATGGTCTCATCTAAACATTGCATTTTGGGGTCAAACATTCCTATTTGAAAGGCAAAAGGAACGGTTTTCAAACAAAATTGGTCCATATGCCTGTTTCCAGTTGCCATGGTAACCGTTCCGTCAATCTAAATTTGGAAATTTTTATGCCACTTTTTGGGGATTTTCACCAGCAACCCTAAACTGAAAACAGAAGTTAAAAATTCCTACCAGAAGTCTATGATGAAAATTACCATATTTGGTATTTTTATGGAAAAGGCTAATTATTTTAGTGATTATTATTTTATAATGCATTAAGAGCTTAATCTTTATTTTTATAATATGAATAGTAACCAATGTTCAAGGAGAGAATCGAGGCAAGGAGAAAGGGTGCTCCATGCTAAAAGTCAACTTTAAAATTCAAATCACTAGCTTTACAGTGATATATTGCATGAGATGATACTTCAGTTGGTTTTGGAGGAATTGCTTGCTAAATATGGGTAGATGTGACTATTTCTTGAATGTCAATAAGCTCTACATCTAATTGGTCATGAGATATACAGCTTATTAGCATAATGTATGCTAATTAGCTAAATTAGCATAAATCTCTATTCTTTTGCCCATAACTTCTGATCTAGAAAGGGTATTTTCATTCTGTTTTCACCATAGTAAACCTTGTGGAATGTGGATTTTAACTTATTAACCTCCAATGCAGATATTGCTTAGCATCAAACTCCAAGGAGCATCCTGCTTCATCATCATGATGTATTAATTCAGTTTTGCCTGTGGCTGTATGTTGAAAATGCTGTATGCTGAATTAAAGTTAAACAATAACAAAATCTACAACTCAATATTGTTGGAATTTTGGTCTTTGGGTAGCATATCATTGCTTTCTGCATGGGGATCTGGGTTATTACGGTTATAAAGAGAGAGCTATGTATAACACTTAATAGGGAAGGGATCTGTCATATTGACCGATGACATTTACTTTTAGTGCTCGCAATAATGTTGATGATGTTGATTTTGCTGATTTTGGTATCACCGACAGTGACAATATTGGACATGGTATTCATTAAGGACGACGTTTTACACATGGTCATCAACATATGATTAAGAATACTTCATGAATTATCTCTTTTGTACCAAAATGACCCCATTTTTTTCTGTTCTTCAATTTACCTTTATTGATTATTTAGCCACCCTTTGCCTTGAGTGTGTATAGATCTTCATAAATCGTTTGTTATCACCCAGTGCCTCAATCATTGGTAATGCTGTTTGTGTTTTAATGAACCTGTATTGATCTCACAGATTAAAAATATAGCTTACACCCCCTCACCCCTGTGTGCACTCTAAATGCATGTTCTTCCCTCACATCTTTTCACTCTGTCTCTGTCTCAGACGTCTGTTTTAGAAAGGGCCGGGGAAAGTACTGAGCACAGGCTAATTTTCATCCTTTCTGATCATATCACCCACTCTTTACCTGCATAATACAGAATATAGTGTGTGTAACTGTCAAGAGCTTTTTAATGCAATACTTCAATCAGACTTATGTGAAAAGATAATATTTGGAACACTTATTACGGGAACCTTCATTGAGGTTATGATATAAATAAATTGAGATGAGCCTCACTTTTACTAATTGCATTATTAGTGAATATTTTTCTGCCCACTACTGCTTCGACTCCAAGCTAGGAAGCGGGAAATAGAAGGAATGGTGTGTATGTATTCCTCTGATCCTCAGACTAAGCATCTTTCATGGCCACAATTGATAATTATGCTGCAATAATGCATCATGCTCTCATACAGACAGGCTTCACCACATTTCTATAGGTTTGTTTTCCTTCCACAATTCCCCGCCCCTCGCTTCACTCGCAGAATATATTTTTACTTCCCAGCGTCTGCAGGGTTGTATTCGGAGCATGTTTCATGTTATGAAATGAAATGAAGTCATAAGGCAGCATACATGGGTTGTTGTGGCAGAGATACATTCCACTGACCAATGCACAGTCCACACTTTGGTGATCATGCAGGGTATTTCCTAAGCTGCTCTTATAGACCAGCTCCAGTTCCACCTGCACCGTCCCCCTTCCATGTGTGTAAGGTCTAGATATAAGCGGCACAGTCTGAACTTTCATTCTTGTGCATTATTTCTTTGGTGGTGGTGGGGGGAGGGGGGTTAAAGGGAATTAAAAACAAAAATGTAAATAAAAACTGTTCATGGATCCCTAAGAGAATACTCATGAATATGGAAATTGAAGTGAGATTATTTCCCCTATGTGCATAAGCAGGAGAGACATTAAAAGAGACGCTGACACCTGCATGACCACCTCCTTGTACAGATGGGTCTGAGTAGGACTATTAAGCTACGGGCCCCTCCCTGTCTGAGATGATCGTGCCTGGAGTACAAAGAGGTGGATTAGGTGTCTCCACCTTTCATGTGCACCTGGCTTATTGATGAGGATATATGGTCCACGGGGCTTCTATTGTGAGTGGTAATACAACACTTTGATGATGAGGCCTCCATATCTATGAGGAGTCCTCTATGAGTACATTGTCAAAGCATTGACTATATAAAGCTATTTATTACAGGACAAGGTCTTAAGGCTCCAGGTTCATTCACTTTCATTGCACAGAAAAAAACTGTTGATGATTGAAACTCGTCGATTCAGACAGGTTTGGGATGGATCAATGCCCCATGACAACCTAAACTCATCATACTTACAAGCAAAGATGTCACACAAAGGCGTCATATTGACAAAAAAGGTGGTCAGGATTACTACCTAAAGTTGTCATTTTGACCACCTAAGGCTGTAGATTTATGTATTATCAATTTGAGGACCTAAAGTCATCTAGACTGACAAGATTCAGGGCTCCTCAGGTTTTCAGTGCATGCATCAATGCAGATACAGCATTCGTTGGGTGCATCATGACAATCTCTTAGGAGAGCATCAGGGTTGTATACCCCAAGATACACCAAGGCATGCAGCACTGGTCAGTCACTCACTAGCATTTTTTTATCAGTTGGTAGTGTATCATCCAAGTAGGCCATGGCATCTTTACCCCATGATATAGAGTATTGGGATTATAACAATACCAGACACATTTAAGACTTCTATATTACCCACTCACTACACCCATCTCCACTGCTTCCAATAACCTTGGTAGATCTGTCATAACCCCTGCCCACCAAAGCATATCTATTCTTGGTATACGTCACGTTGCCCGTTCTTTATATAATACCAGTGGGTGGCATATTGGGTTCAAAGGCAAGATACTATAGCTCATATGGCATATAGTTTGGCAACCTCTCAAGTTAATGGAAGCTGGGTCTCCCAGGCTTATCAGACCAGTAATGTTTTAACTGACAATCAAATTGCACAACTAATACAGAATGGGAAGGGAGAACATCTGTGAACAACATTATAAATCTAACTAATTTCCTGATCTGATATCCAGGAGAGCAAAATTTATGACTCAATTCTTTTTAACTGATATTTTCAAAAACCAAAAAGATTCTTGCCCATCCTGGATTCACAGATGCAATCATGTTATGTGTTGTGGTAATATAGGCTAGGCTGATTATAGTTAACACTAGATGCATGATCTGTGTCCTGTAACTAGGCTGTGACCATGACACTCACCTCTAGATGCATGAATGTGCTCAGCTTGAGCCCTTATTGGATACTACCTCCTAAAATAGCCTGCTTATATACACCCAGCCTCTCAAACATTCTCTGCTGACGGGGTACCACCTCCTAAAATAGCCTGCTTATACTCCCCAAGTCTGTGCCCCTCCCTCCTGTCATGGTGAGATGATAAATGAGTTGTGGAATTGCTCTGTTGTGTTCTCCCATCTATAACCCACATCTCTTATTGCCATAGCAGTAAAGCTATCCATTCGTGAACAAGTCAAAGCCGATTTAATTTCAAGTGAAATGCTCTGCAATCAGTTTTTTCTGTTAAATCAAATTGTATTAGTGCTGTGTGACATCTACATTAGGAGATTTTGATAAACTCTCTCTGTGAAATATATTAAGTCCATTTGTCTCCATAATGCATGATTCTCCTGCCAGAGGTGTGTTCATGCATCATGACAATTTCTTATAACAAAGAGACTCCTAAAAGACCTGACATGGTCTGAAATGATCTTTTGTGTCACATAAAATTGTATTAGCATCATGTGACAACCGTGGGACGGAAATGGCCTTAAAACAAGCTTAGCCCTGAGTGTTAAACAAAAAAGGGCTTTCAATGGGGTGAGAGTTATTTGAGGGAAAAGCGGAAGGATATCTTTATTTGGTTAATCAAGCCATTGTTTGCAGAAGATAAAAGAGGAATGGCATGTCAGTGCTACTCGAAAGTGTAGACTGTTTTCTCATTTTCCTGATGTTCGTCTCCTTCTTTTCTTCTTTTTTCAGTTATTTCCATTATTCAAACCTTCACATACTTCAGTAGGAATTAGGGGCTGCAGGGTCTTGTTTGAGGGCACACTATCCTTTTATGTAAGCTAAGGCCATTTGATTAAAATAACTTGGATTACGGGATTTTTGAGCTGTTTTGGGTGGCCAAAGGTAAAAAAAAAAGTTGGATTTTGAGACCCAAATTTCCCATCAGCCAAAGGAAAAAGAAAGTCCACCTACAACACCCCAAGAATGTACTTTTCATCTTTTTTTAGTTATCAAATATACTTTTGGGGGAAGTAAAGATAGGAAAAAAATGATAATTGCTGGGTGTTTCATTATCACCATGTACTTTTTCTAAAAAAAAAATTTATTCACATCTTGACAAAACCAGTAGCAAAAGGTAAAAAAAAAGGTTGTTCTTTTTATTTTGCCAAAAATCCCAGTTGGGATCTGTTATCCAAGTTATTCTAATCAAATGTAAAATATACATGTGTAGGAGACCTTCCCATTATCGGGGGACCCCTCCCCCTAATTTTCCTATGTCAGTACAGGAACACACACAAAAAAAAGAACATTTAAATGCTTTACAAAATGTCCTTGCTCCCGATTAATATTGATTCAAAGGGACCTGGGAACTATCAGTAATTAGCAAAAGGAGCAGCGCTGTGAATGAATGAATGGTGAATTACCACCCACAGTGATTATCATTGGCAATAGGAGACAATTAATTGGATTCAATCAACAGTAATTTAGGTGATTAGGGATCCTGCAGGGCTGCTGTCTAAGGAGGGGAGAAATGAGTTTGATCAAAATATCCCCAGAACTCATTAAAATAGAAGGCTATTTCAGAAAGCACCAAATCAAGTCAGAAAGAAGTCCAAGGATCCAACCTGACAATTAAATAACAGAGGACCAGTATACCAATATTTCTGTAATGCAATTCCCATGTGTTCCCCAGTGAGCCAGGGATGTATGTGAGGGGGTAAGACTAGCTGGATTGCTGTTCATAAGTGCTCCCCCTTGGCTTGGGTAATTTAATATGTCATACAGAACTGCATACCTACAGAAGCAAGCATCAGCAAAAATTCTAAGTTAGAAAGAGTGGACTGAGTGGGACAACACATATCAAGCTGCTTCAGGGGCTATTATGCTCTTCACTCTCATCCATTACTTGACGCTAATGATGACTAGCTGGAATAGTTGTAATCACACGTCAAGGAGAGGTGTGGGGATTAGGTAGATCTTATTAGTAGCAGTATCAGTAGGTAACTAATTTAGAATGCCCTTCACCCACCAAAGATTACATAGTAAAAAGCATCATCTGTTCCTTAAGGAATTAACTCCATCGACACCCATTACTTATAGCCTCGCCCACATAAACCCTCCAGTGCAATACTTATTAGTGTCAAGGACGGGGATCCGATGCCATATACATGCAGAAGCACACATTGTGATACCCCAGCTCTGATTTGTCGATGCCTCATTATATGTGGATGATACAGACTCTGGGCTTGGCTGTCCCCTCAGGCTGAGCAGTATTTCCTGCTCGACCTTGAGGCAAACTGCTCATTACTATGGATCCATAAACTCACTACATATGTGACAGCTTATACAAGATGGCCTATTTAAACTGATACGCTACTCCATCTATAACTTACCTTCAGCTGTAAGGAACCGGTAAGGACCACATGATGCCTCGACAAGCATGTTATCTTCAGAGTAGCTGAGTATAATTTGTGCATCATGCGATGTGCGTATGTCAACCTGAAGGGTCACCATGATGAGGTACTGGTGTTTTGTCAAATTCGGAAAACGTCTCTGAAAAGTCCCATTTGCCAGATAATCAAACTAATTTCCTGTACATTTGACTGCAGACCACAAACATGGTGAGTATACTCACTACCTTGTGAACTGAATTTCTTTTCTTTAAGTATGGCATAAATGCTTAATTGCACACACTGCCCCTTTTGTCACCGTGATACACAAATTAAACCCTTGTAAATCACTCTCTACCAGAGCTGCAGCAGTGCATCATGTTAACTGATACACCTCAAAATGATTAGCATGATGCACCAATACAGTACTGGCGTGGCCCCTGAAGGGTTAAAAGTCGAACAGACAGTATTCCCATCCTCCGCTGCCAGTGCACTGTGCAGTCCTTCTAGCCCCCTGACTGTGTAACCCAGGAAATAGAAGCGGAGATTGCAGGGAATCATGGCAGAAGGCTGTTAAATATTCAGTTTGAGATGGAACACTTTGCAACCATTTTGAAAAGGTGACATGTCCAAAGTACGCTATAATTGTCATGTTGTATTAGGTTTACTTTGGTCAACTTTGGAGACTGGTCTGTGAGGCAAAACCAATATGGCTGTCTACCCCCCCCCCCCCCAGTTATTTCCTGAAAGCTGACCAAAAGTATGTTACATATGTAGCCAGATCCTATTTTGCAAACCAGGTCCGACTGTAGGTGTGCAGTAGTAAAATTCGAGGTATGTAAATTGCAAATGGTATGTCAGTCATTATGGTGAAAATCAACTCATTTGCAGATAATTCAATCGCTATTCTGCCAATTGACCCGTTCCTTTTTCCTTTGATTAACTTGTTTTCCTCCGGCGGTCATAAGTACAATGGATCCAATGAATCAGTGCAGTGCCTGCATAGCTTCTTAGCTCGCTCGCTCTCTCTCTCTCTCTCTCTCTCTCTCTCTCTCTCTCTCTCTCTCTCTCTCTCTTTCTCTCTCTCTCTCATTTCAATGTTATGTGACTGTTTGTTTAGAAAAAATTGACACCTTAAAACCACTTTACCTCATACACATGTCCGAGGAATATGAGAGAAACAACCCGTGATCAAATTAAATAACTTTTCAAATCATAATAAAATTCATCAGTTATACTTTTATCAACCACTAATAACCGATGGACACTTTCGGTGGTTTAGTTTAAAACAATGGACCCAGCATCACCACAGGATAAAGAGATAAAGCACTGGATTAAAAGGGATTAAAGATAAATGCCCTCTTTCTAAAATTTAACGAGTCCTACCTGGTATCAGAATCTTTTATGCGATAAACGGACCAGTGGCAAAAAGAAATTTGACGTCAAACGACCTAAAAGGGACTTCTATAAGAATTCCTGACTGTAATATTGCAGATCGCAGATGTGGGACCATCTCAACAAATGGTATTAGGAAAGTAAGTCAAAACAGCAGTTCAATAAGAGAATCTCACTTGCGAAAGATCTGCACAAGAAAAGTTCGAAACCAACTGAATAACCAGATAACTGGAATGAAGATCCGTCTGGCGAGAATTTTTTTTTTTTTGCAAAATCTGGTTTTGAATTACCATGAAATAACCTGATTTGGGTAACGACAAGTATCTCCATCAACCTACATCACATTGTTAACCTGAACCTTAAAATGTTTCCCACATTTCCAAATTTGATGTAAAGTCCCATAATGTTTAATCCAATTTGTGGCGTATTTTAATTGGAGAACCGCCAGGGTAACGAAATTTTGAGTAGAGCTGGTAACATAATATGATGATTGTTACATTTTCACTAGATTCCCCTTTTCTGCAGTCAACCTAATATCTAGCTACAAGCTAAACATAGATATGCTCATGATGTCCTTTCTATTTTGTAAGATATGTATTTGATGTACCCAGTGTATCTTGTGTATCATTCTTGTGTTTTGATACTTTTGGTTCCCTTGTTTTGTCCATTCTTTTTCTTTACACTGTATGTTATCCCCAGAACACAATTGAACAGTCATTGGTTGATTGGCACTTACTTGAGGCTCTTGATGAGAATTGTGCTCTATAGGAGTCACTGTTCAATGTAACCACCGTTCATTGTAAATATCATTACATCATCCTCTCAAACATGAATCAGAAGTACCATTAAATCAATTATCATTATTTTCACTTCTTCACGTAGTGAATCGATTAATAAAGCTTTTCATATAAAACAAAAGAAATAAAGCAATAAAGTACTGGATTAAAGGGATTAAAGAAAAATGTCCACTTTTCAAAATTTTAATGAGTCTTACCTGATACCAAAATCCTTTATGCAATACCCGAAGCAATTAATTTATTTCAATGCTCTGTGAAACTACCAGTACATGATCCTGCCATTATTTGCCCACTTAAAAGCTTGTTTGTGAATTCCAAATTTGAGATGAATATCTTTTAGCACTGCGTTCACTCAGTCATGCACAGATCTTGTGCTTTAACTCTGACCACGGGACGTGGTAGGTCTGAGACAATGGTGTGCCAGAAAAAGGCTTTTTCAGGGTGCGTGGGTGGGTGGGTGGGTCGGTGGGTGGGTGGGTGTGGGTGTGTGTGTGGGTGTGGGTGTTATTCTTTTATTTATACAGGCTAAGTAGCGGGTGATACCTTTTTTCTATGAAGCCGATGTAGTATAGAGACATGTCTCGTCAATATCAACTGAATGATCCTCAAATCAAAATCAAAATCAAATCAAGGGAAGACCACAGGGGTCTTACAGGATGGTATGTGTGTCACTGCATTAGCAGTGGTGCACATACCATATCATGAATAATTATGCATCTACCTGCTTCAAAGTTTTGTTAGAATTCCATGGCCTAGTGCCAGGATTGGAGTTAGTAGTAAATACTACTATGTCACTCTTGCAATGTGACTATAGGTGCTGTTGTCAACTATGCTGCTTGTAGTCAAGAAAGACTAATAGAGAGAATGATATATTAGCCCATATAGCCTGACCAGATATATGTATAAGTTAATGTAGAAAATGGGGGGTCTAGATGGGGGGTCCCCATGTCACTTGTCGATTTTAAGAAAAGGCAATGTCACATGTCATTAAATTTCTATTTTCCCATGTCATTGTCACCAAGCTCCATGTCATATGTCGATTTTAAGATAAAGTCATGTCTCATGTCACTAAATTTTTACTCCTTCATGTCCTTGTCACTAGCTCCATGTCACATGTCGAATTTAAGAAATGGCCATGTCACCCTGTCGAATTTAGGGGTCCAGACCCATAAAAAGAGGGGGGGGGTGGTTGACATCAGGGGGGGGGTTCAAGATAAGGCTTTCTTGTAAATGTTCTTCACAGTAAACCAGTTTCATAACAGATCTTTGGATCTGTATCTATTCTATTGGGTCTGTCACTAGGGCCAATACTAAAAGGTAAAGGGCTTTAGCCGTGGCTCACATTCTCATCACCAGAGGGTCACGTGACCAGGTTGTGTAATACACATCCTACGTATTATACAGCTCAACGCTATAACCGTTGTGTCACAGCCGGCCATGTCTACCCCGTCCCTCTCACAGGCGACTAGGGGGCGTCAAACTGCGGGTGTCAATCACCTTCAGCCTATCTACAGCAACCCGACAGCACAAGCTCTACTTGAGGCATTTGGCCCCACTCAAGTTCATCACCAAGCCTTACCTTTGGCCACACAACTACATAACCAGAGGCCCAACCCGCATGAAAACTTCCCTTCACCTCTTAAATGAATGTGAATATCTATTCGGCTTATCTAGGCTTGCTATGAACGAAAAAAACCCTGGCAGCTGATAGGCCTTGAAATCTTAGAGCACTTTAATCACATTATACAAGATGGGATGGACTTTGATTTTGAGCAAGTTAGAGACTGGTCGGAGGAGGTTCTGTCTGGCATAGCTGAGGGTGTCTACAGGTGGTCTAACCCATTAGACCCGGCTTGGTCGGATCCACAGCGGCTCTCAGGTCAGAGGTGTCATATGTCAGAAGTGGTAGACGATTCCCTACTGCCAGCTCTGTTCAGATAGCAGCAGAAGAGGCTATGAAAAAGGCTGCTAGAAAAAATGATCCTACCCTCTTCAAACCTGGTATGGCACCTTCGGCCGGCACCACTGCTTCAGCGGCTTCAGGCTCTACTACTGGTCAGTTCAACTCAACTACACAAGTAAACAACAACAAGTCTAATGGGAGACGTAGAGCACGGAGTGCAGCCAATAGAATTGATGTACCCTCCGAGGACTATAACTCCCAGACAGGCTGTCTGAAACAAGATGGCCACATGGAGAGTGGGGTACAGGCTGGCCATCATTGAAGCTGGTGTAGGCACAATCTCCAGCTCGTCCACTACCACCCTCTCGCCACTTGTAACATCAAAGCTGGTAAGCAGGCTCAGCCCTTTCGTGCTTAATCCGGGGGCTCCCAAGTTTGTTCCAACCCCCAAATTAACAGCACAAACACCTAGCTTGTGTCCAAGCAGAGTGAGTGCTTACACTAGTGAGTGCTTACACTAGTGCCTCTAATGCCACGTCTTCAAATATTGTAGTAGACCATTATCGCTCTCAACAGCCGCTCTGCTCTGGTATACCAGCATAAGACATTAGCAGCCAAGGTAGTAGCCCCCTGGTTAACAATACAGCTTGTAATTCAGTCAGTGTTACAACTAAGCCTGAAGCACATGACAGTGCAACTCCCCTAGGCAGTGACACTACACCTCCTCTAGTATCCTTGAATGATACGGTTGCTACTATAACAGACCTTGTCACCTCAAGCTCTCATGTATTTTTCAAGCAGACCCGTCATCAGACTCAGAGTCTGGTGATGAAGAACTAGAGTTTGACCCCATACTGTCAGGACCAACTCCAGTGGGCCAAACCCGAGATCAGTATGCCTCCACCAAAGACTCGTTCTGGCCATATATTAATCCAGCAGTCTGGACAGATTACCCACAGTATGCTCTACTCTACTCCACAGTCAGGGCTACTAGCTTACCAAATGTAGCCAAAGCTAGATTACAAGTCCCTTCAGCCCTCAATTTAGACAAATGGGACCGTATGCTACAAGACTGCCATGATACAGAACTGCTGGGGGATCTCAGATTTGGTTGGCTGGTTGGATTCACGGGACTCGCCCCTCCAACACTAGTTCATAAAAACCATACATCAGCTACCCACTATGACTCCCATGTCTTAGACTTCATTAAAACTGAGGTAGCTTTAGGTGGCCTCCTAGGCCCCTTTACAGCCCCACCTTTCCTGCCCTGGTTCAACACTGCCCCACTTCTCACAAGGCCAAAGAAAGACTCAAGCTGTAGGAGAATAGTGTTAGACCTGTCCTATCCTGATGGGACAGGAGTTAATGGTAGTATTACTAAAAACTGTCTCGATGGGTTCTTACGCCCATACACCCTCCCATCAGTAGACGATCTGAGTACAAAGATTAAGATACTAAGTGAGGGCTCTTATCTCTGGAAGACAGACCTGGCCCGTGCTTACAGGCAACTTAGGACCTGTACAGGAGACCTACCACTGTTAGGGCTCAAAGTACAAGATAAAAACTATATTGACCCTTGCCCCTCGTTCGGCGCCAGACTCTTGTCGTCGGCTTGCAAGAGAACTACCAATGCGGTAGTGTGCTTAATGGGCAAACAAGGTAGATGGACCCTGGCGTACCTGGACAACTTCTGTAGAGCAGCACAAACCTTGGAGCAAGCTAACAGTGATTATGATGCATTCTTGGCCCTCACAGCAGAACTCGGCCTGGAGTTATCTCCCAAAAAATGCCAGCCACCAACACAAAACCTCGAATGGCTGGGGTTTGACTTTGATACTATATCCATGACTATCACAGTCCCTAAAAAGAAACTTGAAGAGATTGAAAATGAGTGTGTGTCCTGGCTCTAGCTTTCATTTGCCTCCAAACATGACATACAATCACTGGCCGGAAAACTCAACCACATCTCTAAATGTATGTATAAATACTATATTGACCTTTACAAACTCTCAGAAAAGCACCTGAACAGGGTGTTGTTTACCTCACAAAAGGCTTCCAGTTAGATGTGCGTTGGTTTTACATGTATGCAATGGAATACACTTCCTCATCCCCCTGGCAAATGAATTCTGGGTTGAATGCGACTCAACACTCAAGAGCGGCGGGGGCAACTCAGAAACTCATTACTATTCTCTTGACTACTCAGAAGAACAGAAACAAAAGTACCCACTCATCACTCACCTGGAAGCCATCAATCTGCTAATTGCATACAGAACTCTTGTCCCGGACACCACACAAGGCTACCTTATTATTATGTATACAGACAATATGGCATCAAGTCAGGCACTGAGAACAGGCAGATCCAAAGATCCCATTCTTTCTGCATGTGCCCGTCAGCTGTGGATAGAGGTGACCAGAGGTGATCACCGCATTGAGATAAGACACAAGCCGGGTAAGGAGATACCACTGGCGGACACACTCAGCAGACAGAACCTCCCCAACAAACTGAAATATGTCAAAAGTGAAGTGAAGGCTAGAGGCCTCATCAAGCTTGAGCCAGATTCAGCCATACCACTGTTTGACCCTATCTGATTCTCTTTTAGATTGCCCACCTGGGCATCAGGCTATTACTTCCTTCAAGCAGCATCCAAAGAAGCCTCAGAGGTCAATAGAATTAGACAAGCAACATACTATCTGACTTTTGCTTTGGATTTTGGGGTAAACCCCCCTCTTCCCTTCAATCGCCGACACAGCTTTGTAGTCACAATTTTTGGCCATTACCTTTATCATCTCTGGAATGTAATTCAGTTCTCAAAGGTGCCTCTGTAATTAACCCACAAAGGCCAGTGCCAGCTCCAGCGCTCATGCCTAAAGACTTAGTGAAAGTGTGTGAGTTTCTACATACAGCTCTGGATGGACCTACCATTATAGCAGTGCTCACAATAGGCTACTTCGGGTTTCTGAGAGCATTGAACTTGTTGTCCCCATCACTTGCGTTATGGTTTGGCCCTCACTCTCTACTCCGCAGAGACATTGTATATACTACTACAGGTCTCTCAGTTATAATCAGATCTTCAAAGACAATTCATGTACAAGTTGTTATTGGGTCCCTATATGGTGTCAATTTGAACCACAAGCGAGCTGGCTTTGGTCAACACCGCCACCAATCACTACTGAATGATCTTGTGCATGAAATCAATCTCATGATAGTCCGCATCAACACTGAGAATTCAGTTATCACACCTCGACCAGATCACTACGTTCATGTCTTTAACAAGCACAAAAGAGAATATGATCATAAGTTTAAAAGATTGCCTGACGGGATACACCCAGATGAGGACACCCAGACGAAAATTGGGCATCAAATTGGGCGATGCATGGTAAAAAACTGCTAGTACACCAATCACCCACAGGTATATATTAACTGTACATATGTTTAACCGCATATTACTTATAAAACCAAACTGACACACATTTGCTCATAAACCATCTTACTCTGTAATGCTCTTGTTCCCTGTACAATTTTTACATGGCCACTGTCTGGTACCATTCATGGTAATAACACACCTTTGCCCACTGACACACACAGGCAAACCGCAGTGGATTAGCTGTCATAATTAGATGATTGGGACTGCAACTCTATGTTGATCAGACATCACACACCCCTGGCTGTGCATCCTACTGCCTTCAGATGACTACACTGACTCACACCGCGAAAAGCTGATCAAGGACTATCGTATGGTAACTGCTAACCCATACAAAGGTAGGCTGGCTAACATTACATAAATGAGCTCACTGGCACTGTAATTCTACTGATAATTTGCATGCCAGCAGCCCAGTGACTCATGCCGTACAAAAACTCACTTGCTCATAAGGGCTCACAGCCAACCCTTACCTGTTCACAACTGATGCTTAAGATATGTCATTATGCTATAGAGACTAAGCAGGAGTGCCTCACTATATCAACTCTATGCACTACAGTACATACTACGTTGAAGCATCTATTGTGCCATTAAGCAAATACTGATGAACTGTTCACCTCAACAGTGTCACCAACCAGGTCCTTACCAATACCCAAGGCATAAGAATGACCATTTCTGACACTCATATGATATTCGTACTTAACTGTGAACATTGATTATGTATATAACATTATACTGTGTATAACATGTAAATCATGAAAGAGTGAACATTATGCCGAGGATAGCGGAGTCCCTCAGCGTCCTGGTATATATTTGTTACATCGAGTGAGTCTCCCAGCCACCTTCTGGTACTGGCCCAGATTGAGACTACTCCCTAGGTCTGTACCTGAACCACCCCCCAGTGCCACAACTCGGGACGGTTTAATCCCCCCCCTTAAACTAATTACTCCCTATTTTCCTCCCCTCAAATGCAGCCCATGATTAGACAGGCCGTACTAAATTTAGCTGAAAAATGCCAGCTACTGGTCAACACCCAAAAATTTATTAATAGCCTCAAAGGTGTAGTTTTCATTAGCTGTTATGCCCGTAGTCTGAACAAGTAAACCCTCCTAGATGTTAAATTGAGTCTAGATTGTGACTTCTTATATATCTGTGAATCCTGGATCCTGCCGGACAGGGACAATAGCTTAATCTATTGGAGTGGTAAAACGATTTTTAGGAATGATAGGCCATATGCCACTGGGGGAGGTCTATTGATGTATGTGAGTAATATACACAGCCCATATTGTAAAGTTATGCACGAACTACAACTGATGGAGGATAATATCGAATTACAGGTAATTGAGTTTGATAAACCAACTTACAAAACCATGGTTATATTAAACGCTTATAGACCTCCAAATGGGGATGCTGAAGATTTTCTTGATAAATTAGGTACTACACTAGGAAAAATTAATAGAGACAAGTATGAAATATGGTTGATGGGTGACATAAACATTAACACAAGAGAGAGGAACACACCTAATTCACGGGAGCTATTTGATAAATGCAGGGAGCACAGTCTGAAAAGATTAATATATGGCATCACTCGACCAAATCCGAATGATAATGGTGGGACATGCCTGGACCACATTATGATGGATTGTGACATTGTAAGTCATAGCGGTATTTTAAATTGTATGGTAGCAGATCATTATGCGATCTACGCATGTAGAAAGAAAGATAGGGAAATTAATACACCATTAAGCTTTACTGGGCGTTCATATAAGTTATACGAGGTGTAGGATTTCAAAGAGTACCTATCAGATCTTAACTGGGATCAGTTCTATGCCACTAGAGATCCTGAGGAGCAATGGCTGTTCATATATGAGAATATACTAGAATATTTAAATGTAGTTTGTCCAATCAGGTCATTTAGAATTAAGAAGGAACTTAAACCATGGGTTACCAGGGAGACTATAGAGCTGATTAATGAAAGACAAGAACTCCTAGCTGAACTGCAGATAACCAAATGCAGAGAAACACTTAGACGTGTAAGGCATATGAGGAACTGCAATCACCGTCAGCTTGAGTATTCTCAGTCTCAGTTTGCCATCAAAACACTGGAAGAATGTAAAAATGATCCTCGCCGATTTTGGAGAGAAATCAAAGAATTGGGTAACCCTGTAACTAAGAATCTTACAATCCAATTAGTAAACGAGCTGACTGGAGAAGTCATACCTGTGGAACAAACAGCGAGATATATTAATGACTATTTTTCCAATATCGGTAATGATCTTTTCAGTTTTCCCCCCTCCGGCCTACTCATACCAGATAACAACGCGCCCGATGTCGCCGAGGATCTCAACCTTGATGCAATAATAAATAGAGAAATTGTAATAAATCTGGTAAAGGGTATAAACATAGATAAAGCAAGTGGGCTTTGTACTGTGTACACCATCCCACCTTAGAAATGAAGATAAATAGACTGAATATACATGGCTGCCTGAAAAAATGGCTTACCAGTTACCTAGCACATCGATCACATGAGACATTAGCCAATGGCAATAAATCAGACAGGGCAGAGGTTAAATTCGGGGTACCACAGGGTTCTACCTTGGGTCCCCTGCTATTTGTGCTATTTATTAATGACCTGGTTGAATCAATAGAAAATTGTAGTTATACCATGTATGCTGATGATGTAGTACTATATTTCTCAGCGAATACTGCAGCTGAAGCAATCAGATCGCTGCAGGATGACTTGATTCGTGTTCACACTTGGTGTAACAATAATTACATGACCATAAACGGGAGTAAAAGCATGTGCATGTACTTTTGTACCAAGCATAAGCTCAAGAATCTGCCTGAGTTGCAATTAAAAATGGGTACAGTTACTCTGCCTACCTGCAATACATATAGCTACCTTGGTGTAGAGCTTGATCAACATCTTAATATAAATCCACACATTGGTAAGGTTAAGAAAAATTTTGGTAACAAATTGTATAAGCTCACCAAGCTACGCAAAAATATGACCAAAGATGTTTGTACACGCGTTTACAAGAGTATGATTACTCCGGTACTTGAATATTGCTCCTTCTATACTGGCACGGGTATACAAAGTGAGCTAATTAAGCTTCAACGCATGCAAAACCAAGCGTTAAGAGTCTGCTGTAACGCAAGAATGCGCGACATCTCAGTTTATGATTTTCACATAGCATGCAACATTGAAACAGTCGAAAACCGCTGGAAAAAGCAGCTGATCATGATAATGTTGAAAAAGGCACATAATGGGGAGGCCAGGGAACAAGCCAATATCCGCACAAGGGGCGATAGGAAGTTAAAGTTTGCCAGACGAAGAGCAAAGACTAGTGCATACCAAAGGTCCCCCTATTATAGGGGTGTTTCTATGTGGGATGATCTAAATCAAAATACACAACGCTTAGTCAACAAACACCACTTTAAAAGAGCAATTAACCAGTTGTACAATGATTGGTATTGACAGACCTGTTGCCTCCCCTATCGCTTATCGCTTATCACCTATTAGCTATTCACTAAAGTGTACGAATATTATGCCATTATTCCATTAATGGAACATTTATATAATTATACTGTATCTTGCACCAAGTGCACAATTGCGCATGCACCCCGGATTTATTGTTATATCACATATTATACTGATTATGTTATCATTCATGGCAAAATACACATATTGTTGAGCATAACTCACAGTACTATCCCATATGAATGTAAGCCTGTATACATGCTTGGGTGTGTATGGAAAACCGTCCCATTGGGACGAATACACGTGAATAAAGTAATAATAATAATGTTGGCTCTGACCCAGTTGTCATATCTCTGCTCTATATACCCAACTGGCCTGCATGCCCTACACAGGCCTGGGTTAGATATGCATCACTGGTAGTCTCCAGCTTTTGTACTCAGAGATGGTAGGCCACTTACACCTACTCAACTCAACACAGTAATTAGAGACACACTGATGAACATTGGTTGTGAATATGCTCAGGCCTTCTCGGGTCACTCCCTATGACGTGTTGGCTCTCAAGCTGCATTATTTGCAGGTTCTGACAATAAAGACATTGCCATACATGGCACCTGGTCTTCTACCCAAGGAATGAAACCATACATGCCATCCTCATTGTCGTTATGGGTTGCTTTTTCACTCTCAACCCTATATGCCCAGTGACTCTGATTATAAACATACATACTCCTCATATACCAGTTAATATGTACTACTAAACTCAGTGACATTCATATAGGTCACATACTAGACCTACTTTAATATGTACTTAACTGGGTCATCATACCTGTCTTATTGAGGTCAAAGTTTAAGGTCATTCATACCGAGGTCATAGTTCAAGGTTGTTGATCTCTAAGGTCAAGGTCACATCGACACCAAGGTTCAAAGGTTAAGGTCATAAGTATGACCCAGTTTATTGTTGTTCAAGTTAATACACTTCCATATATAAACTTCCACTATATATAAGCTTCACGCCTTTCTTATCATTATGACAACAGATAAACATGAATGCTGAGGTATTAAGCTGTCGGTAAGAGGACAACTTCAAGCACCATTCCCATAGGTCGGCATTGTGTAGTTAATACATGGAACAGAGAAGAGGACAGCTTACTCCAACAAAGAACCAGTTTAATTCTGGGAGTCACCCCTGGACTGGTCCATCTCCAATATGGCTGCAGACTTAAGAGCAACATGATACCCACATTACCGCAGTATGACAACCCTCTAGCGAATTATAGGATATACACCTTGCTGGCGAGTTACTCACATGCACTGTATTGGCCAGTGCATCATGGCATATTGTCTTAATTTACATGTTGTACGTGATTTAACCCTTTAGCACGATAACACTATATTTGGTAAACAGAGGGATGGGAAGGGTTATGTAAGTTTGAGCAGGCATCTTTCTCCAGGTTCTTTCACTTTTGGATCTTTGATCTCTCATGATTTAATGTGATTGGTAACATTTTATTCAAACCCACCATAAGCTTTATTCATTTTTCAAAATTGATATTATCTTTCTTATTTCTTTACCTCAAACAAAATGTTTCATTCCCACTTTTTGATAGCTTTCTTTTATTGTCCAATTTCCATTTAAGAAATTGGATCCTGTTATCATCATCCGGTAGCCACTTTGTGTGGCCTTTTATTCCCACAGTTCTGTCTCAGTGCCTTGTTTTCATCTTTGCTTTTATTCAATGTGCCCTTTCTGATCTTCTCCCATTCCCACTTTTCAGTCCTAAAGAGCTCCAGTCTTATGTCACTTGGTCACCATGATGTACTAAACCAATGCTGTTAAGTAAAGCACTAGCACTGCATTGCAATTGGTGCATCATGATAACCCTTCAATCCTCCCTGGTTTGCATGGACCCAAAGACATATGACAGGTCATTTTAACCAGCGTATCATGCTTGCACTCAGGCATCCTGCCATCAAAGGTCGGCAAAGAGGCAAGGTACATTGTACTACTCAGTACTTAATCAGTTTGTACCCACATATCATTTTTTTTTTTTTTATTCCTGCCAGCATTGAAATGGCTAACAAAGGGTATTGCCCTCTTTCTTGCTCAAAGACTGATCTTTATCTAAAAATCCAAATTTCCTCTTTCGCCCCAAACATCTATTTACCAGGATTACCAGATTACTTGGACTCTTTAGAAGGGACATCCTGTTTTAATTCAGAAAGTATGTTGTGTGACTCTGTTTTTTATGCATATATAAGAATGTGCTGGAAACCTCTGAAATTGCCCCTCTGTCAATACTTAAAACCCTGCATCACCAATATCAATTTTTAAAATACCATGTCACTCCATCACTTTCAACTTAGTATAGGCACATACTGGTATTGATACCCTCGAAAACTGTCAGCAGGTGCACCAATTCAATGCTGATGGATAGGCCCTAGATTGCTGTAGCCTGATTGACAAGGAACATGAACCTGGAGATATCAGCCCGTCCTTAAAGGTTAATTAATCAGGCAGACACCCTGCCTGTGTTCCTGCACTTCCTTCCTACCTCCAGGCTCCAGGGCACTGGCCACACACTCCTTGCAGTGTCTGGTACTCCTCCACAAGGTCTCTGCCTCAGGCTGAGATCTCATGAAGACATGGAACTGGGCTCTGAAGAAACTCCCTAGGTAAGTCGAAAATCCTTCATCAAGCGGTATTTCAGACGAATCTAAGAATCTATACCAAGATTTAAAAGACATTTTCTTCATGGCTCTGTGAAAATCACATGAATGATCGTCTTCCTCATTTCCGAATTTCCAATGATAAATGGCATACTGAATTACAGACCTTTCCATGCTGCCAGTGATCGCCGGGTTTTATAAAGACTTATCTTTTTGATGTAATGGTTTTTGAGGCTGATTGAATTTAACGCTGTTGGAAGACGTTATGTGGACCAACAAGGGAAGCAAAATCTCCAGGAAGAGCTTCTTTTGGGTTCTTTTTTTTTTCATCGTTGATCCAGTTATGTTAATCTTGCTTTGTTACCATCAAGTGCATACCATGCACATGAACACAGCATCCAGATGCACCGCATCATGCCTTTTGGAATCAACCCGAGTGAACATGAACCTTCTTATTATGAGATATTAACCCTGTATACTGCCTCAGTGCCTGCATGGTGTATTAATACAACATACCCATTGTGTTGTCATGATGAATGAATGCAGCATGTGTTGCATCCAATAATAATAACACAGGCCTTAATACATATTTATAATAGGTAGATGAGGGGAAAGGGCCCTCCCTGCGAGAGTTTTAGTACTGGATTTGGCCATTAGGGGAGCTACAAAGGCTAATAATGTGAAAAATAGACCAATAATAGCTTTTATATACTTTTTTATGCAGAAATAGGTGGTTTTCTCAAAAACGTTCTATTTCCTGGCACTTCCTTTATATTTGGAATGTAAAGGGCAAGTTTTGAATCCAAAACAAGGCCTAAATAAGGGGTTTCAGAGAAATGTGTTGCCAAGGCAACCAAAATTTTATTTGAAATAGAAAAAGTAATAATGTCAACTGATGGAATGAGTCATGGAGATTCATACGCTGAAAAAAGCATAAAGATACCATTTCTAGATCCAAAGTTATGCCAAAATGTATGGAAGGGGATGGTCATTTTTTAATTGATTATTTAAATTATTGTGCTAATTAGATGCCTGATTTGATTTAAACAATGAATGATAGAGCTTATTGGCTGTATTGATACAGTCATGTCATTACATTTTCATGAAGCAATATCTCCAAGACTAGAAGGGCTGTGTACAAGTGTAATACCTCATTTTAAAGCTGATAACATTAATTTTAAATATCATATTTAACCTCGGAGGACCCGTTCTCCTCATCTGTCCACCTAGCATGCTGGCCCGCAGGGATGGTACGTTCCCTTGATGTGCTGCTGGGAAGGTGAGCCAGCATGGAGGAGGAATCCTTACGTCTTTGTCAAGGGTTGAATGACCATTGTCTAGTACATCCAATCCCAGGGCTCTGTGACATTGTGTGCCTCAGCCCTCCCTCCTCCTCCTCCCGCTCCTCCTCCTCCTGTGTACACGTCTCCAGTTGCCCCATGGCAACCATTTGAAGGTTACATGATGCCTCTCCAGCCACTTGTTCCTTGGTTGAGTCTACATTGCAGCATTATATCAACCCTTCAGGAGTGTATCAACCCCATAGTCTATGGGGTCGATACATGAATGTAGTCAATGTTGATACCGCGTATACAGCTCACAAGAAACAACACATAATTATTGGTTGCTTTGACAAAAAAAAATCTAACCTGGTCTAGATATCAACAGTCACAAGCTTGTTCAGGTAGAGTTGGATGTAAATTGTAATGGCCTATGCGCTTACCAATGTATACCAATCTTTAGGGGATCCAATCTAATGAACTACCTCCATGTTAGCGGCACTGCATTCAATCAGTTATCATCATGCAATCTAAACCCTTTACAAATAGAAAGGGTTGACATGAAGCACCAATATTGTATCATCGAGTTAGTGAACAAGTACCCAATGGATAACTCATGACGAATGTGTGTTAGTGAAGGATAATGACCTTTGCTAACACACACGAGTCATGAGTTATCCATTGACTACTTATTTTATACCACGAAACCAATAAACAATCAATATAATACCAATAAATTCAAGTTGAAAACAAAAATTATTCCCCCTCCCCAGGATTCGATGCCAGCAATTGTGTGTACACGATCGGTACATATACCTCCTCCCCCCGGCAGTGGACAGCGACAGCCCCCGTCTCGGCTAGGCTTGGCAGTGGCACACGGCGAAAAATAGTGTACACACACCTCTTCGTCCGGCAGCAGACAGCAACAGCGCACACGGCAAAAAAAGACGCGTCTCGCTGTTATGTTTGTGTATAATACACCTTGTCGCCCGGCAGCGGACAGCGACAGCACACACGGCAAAAAAAAAAGCGTCTTGCTGTTATGTTTGTGTATAATACACCTCGTCGCCCGGCAGCGGACAGCGACAGGGCACACAGCCAAAAAAGGACGCGTCTCGCTGTTATGTTTGTGTATAATACACCTCGTCACCCGGCAGCGGACAGTGACAGGGCACACGGCAAAAAAAGACGCGTCTCGCTGTTATGTTTGTGTATAATACACCTCGTCACCCGGCAGCGGACAGCGACAGTGCACATGGCGAAAAAAGATGCGCCCGGACCGGGGCTCGAACCGCGTACCTCACGCGGCTGAGCGCAAGGCGCTAACCGCTAGACCACCTCGTTTCCTATATTGGCGCCCGGCAGCCTTTGGTTAGGTACTGTGCGCGACTGGCCTGGTAATGGGTCAAGGTGCTGGACGCGTTCATACTACACTATCGATGGTTGGCTTTATATCATAGAGACATGGTTCTAACCAAGATTCTCTCGTCAGTCCCTGTGGCGCAGTGCATAGGGAGTTGGATTTGGGATGTGAGACTGCAGGTTCGATCCCTACCCTGGCCTGGAGTATTTTGTGGGTTTTAACATGTAACATATGACATGGAAGGACATGTAAGGTGTGCTGGTTATCCATGGATAACGGCACCGGATGCCTGTTATCCATGGATAACTGCACACCTTACAAAATTGATGTTACAGCCTACAGGGTGTGCAATATCGACAGATATGTGGATGGGAATAGCCACCAAAAAGCACTGTGTAACCCAGAAATCGTGGTATAATAACTGGTACTCTATTTAAACATTATGATGACAAATGATGATTGCATTTAAGACACTATTTGACCATTTGTCGCTTCATGACATCCGGATATCCAGAACTGAGAGGAGTGTCTGTGACAGGCTTTAATTTATTTTTTTAAAGAGACAATATGGCTGTCGAGAGTAGCAAATCAACTCATTTATAAAGATATGATTTCTCTTTTTGTCCACCTTGCTGAGCACTCCTGTAGGTTGTCTTATCTCTGAGCTTGCACAGTTCTATCAGCTGCCTACCGCTATATAGTCATTTAGCCCTCCCAGGGCACACTGCGATCATGATGATGCATGAATGCAGCACTAGTGAGTAACTCACCAGGGCTGCATCCAAGCATGATACCAACTCAACAGGGTACCCTCTCCCAGAGTCACAAGGGTTCAAGAAATATTCCGACTCGTGAATTTAAGGTTGATATACACTTCTTAACGAGCATAAGGGAGTGGTCATTATTTATCAACAGGGGGGGTGGTGGGTTTACGCGCGGACATGCGAAAATTTTTTACGCCCCCCCCTCGACGGCAGTAAAAAAATTTTGCGCCCCCCTGCGCTGGGGGCGCGGAGAGTTTTCGCGCCCCCTATTTGATCTATAGTAGCGTGCGGGCTTTTTTGCTAAAAAGGGGGTAAATTTTTTTAGCCCACCCTCAAGAGGGGTCACAATTTTTTTAGCCCCCCCCCTCGAGAGGGGTCAGAATTTTTTACGCTCCCCCTCAAACCCACCACCCCCCCCCCCCCCGTTGATAATAAATGACCACTCCCTAATTGTGGCCTGATGAAACTCTCCAGGGCTGCATAAATGTATCATGACAACAGATGAATGTAAAGCATGAAAGTGTTGAGCAGTATTTAAAGGGTTAAGTATTGGCGAGTAACTCACCAGTGCTGGTTTGAAGCATCATGACGTGGCATCATGGCGACGAAGGAACATGAACACAAGGGGATCATGTAGCCCTTAGGGAGTGGTCATTATTTATCAACAGGGGTTTGTTTAAGGGGGGGACGTAAAAATTTCAGACCCCCGGCGGGGGTGCTAAAGTATTTTGACCCCTCTTGAACGGGGGGGGCAATTTACCCTTTTAAGCAAAAATGCCTGCTTGCTACTATAGATCAAAGAGGGGTGACTAAAAATAATTTGCGTGTCCCCATAACCCCCCCCCCCGTTAATAGATAATGACCACACCCTTAGACAGTTACTACATCTATATACAGTTGCAGCTGACGCCCTTTATGGGCCCGTGATGCTTGATACCACTGTGTGAGTGTCTGTCAGCATCACTGTCAGCCCTTATCTCAAAGAGACCTGCCAACATGATTATGAGGTCACTGCTCCACACTGCCTACTGCTTACAGTGTAGGTACATAACCCTTGAATTGTGAAAGGGTTATGTTCTGACTCAGGATGATCTTCCCTAGCAAAGACCAGTTCGATGGAAACATTGATGCTTCCTTTGGTGTGATTATGGTTAAGATATGTTCCATATTTCAATGAATCAACTTCCAAATGTACATTCATCCTGTTTAAATTATCATTTTGAATGCTTGAGTTGGTCGGGAAATATGGAGAAGGTTAGAGGAAATTTATAGGGCTGTCAATCCATCACGCTGACGTTATTCTATATAACTGGTCAATACACTTCAAAATGCTTGGAGTCAGCTCGCCTGCATTGATATTCATACCCAGTAGTACAAGGAACATGAACCCAGCTGCATTATACGACCCTCATAGGGTTATCAACAAACAAATACTAAACGCTGCACCCCTGGATGTAGTGTAGTGGTGTAGGGGGTGGTACATGGGTTGATGTTAACCAGGTATAGGTATTGTCTTACATGTCACAGGTCATAAACTAATTAACTTGTAGTAGCTGGCCAATGGATCAACACCAACAGATGGTAGCTGTGTTGCTATTCTGAAACACATGAAAGAGGAGATGATTGAGAAAAGCAAAAGTTTTATCCAGATTTCTTTGTTTCTAGATTAGGTCCTTCCCCTACACTGTAAAAAGAAATGTCGTCAAAATAACGAAGGGGTTCCTTGTCCCAAAGTTGCCAAAGATCCTTTGTTATTTTCACATCCTTTTCTTGTACCACCACCTGGAGATTCTACATTGGTTCCCTGGTGTGTAATTACGGTGATTCATTGTTCATTTTTACAAGGACCCTTTGTAGATTCAACAGTTATTTCTTACAGTGTATCCCTATATGACCTAAGCCCATGGATGCATGAATGCAGCTATGGAGAGTAACTCGCCAGGGCAAAGAACACCATTCCCAGTGACATTTATAAACAAACATCCAGACCAGTCTATAATCAGCAGACCAAGGATTTAGGCAGTATATCCTCGGTTCCCTGATGATGGTCTTATCCTGGACACTCCAATGTATGAGGGACTGAGTGTGAGCACTATTGTGCTAATGCTTCATCTCTACAGCAGAAACTCAATGTGAATTACCATACTAATAGAGTGAATTCCTGTTGAAAATCTACAGAGAATGCTTGTTCACTGTACGATGAATCAGGGAGGAACGGTGAGCCCTTAATCAATGGGAACCCCTAGCACCCGTTGTTGCCAGTGAAGCACTTAGGGAATAACTTTGACTGTGCGAAGGGCTAGCAACTATGGAGAAATCTATCTGGAATAGATGTATAACCCAACCCGTGTCTGCCATCACCTGGCTATTTACTTCTGCCTCTTCTTTGTCCACCAAACATATCACCACCTCTATGGAAATGACAGGTTATCTACACTTCTAAGGCATTTACTGGGAAAGGCTCATCTATATTTGCCTTTCCTATGCCACAAAGCTTAGGTTTTTACATGTAAAGATGAAGTGCCAGTAGTGCTAACAGGTATTTCGACAACACAGAATTGGTCTGAAATGCTGAGGATGTGGGGCTTCATCCCGTAAGAGCGGCAGATTATGTGGCCTCTAAATAGCTATAAAGAAAGCAGGAGGGCATTTCCCAACACAGTACGACTGCCACACTTCAAATCAAGGCCCTAATCTAATGTCATTAAATCCCTATAGGGAGGATTGCCGTTCATGACTTGAATCAGAAGGTAGAGCTGTGATCAGGGGTTGGCTTCATTTTAACTGGATAACATCACAGGGCAGTAGACAATTGCTTCTGTCCACCCCAGGCCCAGGGAAATGTTGTTCATTAGTGCATGTGCTATAGAGTAGTATTGAGAAGTGCCAACTTAGAGAATGTTGCATACACAGTATTAATGACGTTATATAAGTATACAGACAGGAACATTCACAGTCACGTTTTTACCCACTAGATGCCCTATCAATCGAGGGTAACTTAGGGTATGTCTACCCCATGCCCTGGCCCCAAGGGCCGCTATACATCTAGACTTGACTAATGGTTGCACTGGTGCGACTGTCCTACTTAACAATATGTAATTACTGCATAAGTGTTGATCGCACAGAGCAGTCTTAAGCGTTGGTTCCACAGGCATAAATCGGTCGGATTAACACTAATCCGACCGATTTTTTTTCTATACTTTTGATATATTATAAATCGTCAGATTAGGGCTATTCCGACCGATTGTATGGCTGTGGAACCAACGCTTTAGGGCATTACCTACAATTACTGACTCTGCACTGGTGTGACTGTCCTACTTAACAATATGAAATTACTACATAAGTGTTGATCGCACAGAGCAGTCTTAGGGCATTAAATACGATTACTGACTCTAATTTTACGGATTTCAATTTGCAGTACCTCGTAGTGGCTTAGGAAATGGCCTCAGAGCCAGTCCCTGTGCAGATCCAGATTGTGAGAAATTAGATCTGAGTTGAGGACGACTTTGGTACTTGTTTATCGACCACTCCAGGAGCAGAGATAACCAGGTAGTTCAGCTGAAGGCTTTATAGTTCTGGGAACATGCACAACCAGCCAAAACCCAAAAACTGCACCATGCCTTACTGTGCATGGTCATGAGGCATGAATGTTTCCATGAGAGCATCTATGCATCGTGCCGAAAATACAAGCTTGTTACCTTGCTGAATGGTCGGGATGATACACTGATGCTTTGAATGTGAATGATACGACATGCAAAGGTCAAACAAGCCTGAAACTAGAGGCATGAAGCAGGCGCTTTAAAAGGTGCAGCAGCTCATTGATGTTGTCGAGAATTGCGTTTGCGTCTAAAGTGGCATACCTGATGAGATGTGAGTGGAATAGGCACTGCAGTAGTACTTACCTGTAAAAGAAAAAACACATTATTAGAATAAATGTTGCATACACAGTATTAATGACGTTATATAAGTATCAAAGATTACAAAGTCTGAAAATATACATCTTGAATGAAGTCATTAGAAGTACCTCACTAATGATGGAAAGTCTTGTACATTGCATTCATGCATAACACCAACCCGACTTGGTTGATATATTCTGCCGGAGTTGGCACAATGCAGAACTAGTAATGGAAGACGAGAAACTTGACAAGATCTAGATAGTGAAAAGAGCTGTTGTGGTACCTATATTGAACAAGTAATTAATGGATATGTCATGACGCATGACTGATATCAAACAATAACATGCAACGAGGGGGCTTCGCCCCCCGAGTTGCATGTTATTATTTGATATCAGTCACAAGTTGGATAGGGAGTTGGATTTGGGATCAGTAGGGTATGGGTTCGACCCCTGCCCTTGGCAATAGAATTACCGTAGATTTTAACATGTGACATATGACATGTAAGGTGTGCTGATATCCATGTATAACAGCACTGGGTGCCTGTTATCCATGGATAACAGCACACCTTACAAAGGTCATGATGCATGCATCATGTCATGCAATATCGACAGGTATCAGAATGGGAATATCCACAAAAAGAACCCAAAATCACAAAAGTCGTGTAATGATCTCAAATATGAGTATAGACGTCTGGTGTTTAGCACCATGGTTGTTGATGAGTGAACATGTCAGACAGAAACAATCTGGAGTATCCGATAAGCTTGTCTATAAATAATGTCTAATAGGTAGGTATCCATAGAAGGATAGTGAGGCAGGGGGCCAGTAGGCACGCCCACTCAAGATTGAATCTGGGGATGGTAAGTTTAGAAGTACCGTATATCTTAGTTCTCTAGACATGTTGAGAAAATCTTACATTAGGCTACCTATTTTGACCAAGCAGAACATGTGTATCATTTGGTGCGGACCTCAGCTTGGAGCAAAGATGCACTGGGTGGCCCGTAGTTTACCTGTCTAAGGCCATCAGTGGAATCCTTTGTGCACCACTGCTCCTAACTTCCCATTGCGTGATCCAATAACTATCCAAATGACCTCATTAATTCTAATAGGGTAGCATGGCCCAGGTATCCTAACACTGCTTGATACGTTTTAGTGAGATTCTATTTTATAATTTTTAAGCTGGGGTAACCAGATGACAGATTGCTTGAGAGTTTAACAGCATCCTAATCATGTTTCTTCTCATGCCATACCACTATCTTATAAAAAAGAAGTGAGGCAGAAGAGGGAGGGGAAGAGAGAGAGAGAGAGAGAGAGAGAGAGAGAGAGAGAGATCTTTATCATATTAGGATCAAGTAAACTATTTGATTGATGCCATTCCCCAGGGATGCCAATCTCCTAATTCCACACCATTTCATCAAGCAAATTATCCAATGAGTGACTCTTATCCTGTTAAGGGCAGCATAGTGAACCCGGCACTCCATTTTGCTGCACCATGATAAGCCAATTTGCAAACTGCAGTTGTATGCATCCCTGGCAAGTTACCCACTAGGGCTGAATTCATGCCTCAGTGATGACGAAAGCGCATCAAGGATGTTACTGCTATATGTATATGACGGTCTAACACCCTCCAACCAACTTTTAACTTCACTGAGCCCACCCTGACCCTACCAGGTAGACTATCCGGAACTGTTAACCTATTCAGAGAGTCATTTCTCAACATGGTTGAATACAGCCACTACAATTTGAAATCCTCAAAATCAGAGTGGGGGCTCGTAGGTAACGTACTACAACAGTTGCTCTGTATGATCAGTACTTAATGTAGTAATTGCATAGAATTTTGTTTCACATGCGTCCTTTATGTAGTAGTGAAAAGGAGGGAAAGTCTGCAGTGAAATTGGTCTCAGTGAATCACTTTTGTTTTAATTTATAGGACTTCGCCTTCCAGTGCTATATAGAATTACAGCTCTGCGTTTAATTTCATAGACCTGAACTACCGAGTAAAAAAGAGAAACCGGCTCTGCAGCATTCCCTGACGAGGCTGTCAAGCAGTGGGCACCAATATGGTAGCGGCAAGAGTGACGGACCCTATACTATTATATAGCTTCATTCTCCTACCCGATTTCTAGATCCAGTTCTGGCCCTTGTGGCGTGGCGACTACCTACGATCTTGCCCTACTTACTTCCTCCTCCTCTCACCCCTCAATGGCCTGTTCCGGCACCTCTCACCTGATCTACTCCTCATTACTCCATCCTTGGTCTCCTCCAGGTCCTCCAGTTCATCCCCATCCCACCCTACCCCCACCCCTTCATCCCACTATGGTCCCCCCAGCACCTCCTCCACCAACAGGCGATGTAGACATGGTAGTAGTATATGGAAGAAGAATTGTGTCCTGCCTTAGGAGTCTGTGGCTAGGAAATCGCTACTTACGGCAGTCGTCATCACTCCTCAAATCTGACCACAGTAGGATTGGTGCGAAGCCTTTAAGAAGTGCCTTGTTGGTGCTATATTAGTGCATGTTAATACTGTATAAGTGTACCCCTGTCTCGTATTTTTGCTGGGTGCATTTCTTTGCACTTTCCGCGCTACCAGTGGCGGATTTAGAGGGGGCGCGGGGGCCTCCTTTTTGCCAGTACTTTTTGCCTCCTTTTGGGGCACGCCCCCTCCTTTTTCAAATCCTGGATCCGCCACTGGCTACATTGCATGGCAATTTCCGTCAGAATTGTTAAGTGCTAGTAGACAATATTCATACATTAGAGAGAGCTGAAATGTCTAAGATACGTAGATACTCTACGTTAGCAGAGCCTTATCCTACTGTATGAGTTTAGGACATCTCTGGCGCTGCATAGGCCTTACATATCAACATTAAATTAGAGAGCCTGTAAGATGGATGCTGTACTTCTAGCCAACCAACACCTCCCGCTCACTCACCTCCCACCCCAGATTAGTATCACACCACCTTACCCCATCAGGTGCCTCCAGCAGGCCTGTGGGTGCCTGATAAGGCATTTATTGGGGTATTTAGGATCCTTCCCCCTACCTACATACTGCTAATTCACCCTGGCACGCTACAAGGTGTGAGAAAAAAGCTGAGGCTCTGCTGGTACTTGTAGTATTCTAAGGTAGACTTTGTAGCAATTAATAGGTGGAGTCATTATGCCGGTACAATAGGGCTGGGAATTTACGATTTACAGAAAAGTGAAAATAAAGGATATTTACTCAGGGACGAAGTAAAACCAAAAGAAGAACAGTATTGTTATCATAATCCCTCCAAATCCTCTCCACTTTTTATCTAGTCAAGCAGCAAATTCAAAGCATACAACAACAAATGGAGACTGCATCTTTTTTGTCATAATGATGGCCTAGATTCTGGCTGAATCCCCCTTTATCACCCTGATATGCTTGGTACCCATCAAACACATGCTGGATTAGGCCAGCAGCATGCGGGTATCTGCACAGAAAAGGTTTCTCTCCTCCACACTAGAGGTAGATCTGACCTCAGGAGCTTGATAAGGTATGCTGGGAATACTCACTACCCTGGGGACAGTTAACCCCACTGAACAGGACAATAGTTAGGAACATTCACAACTTGGGCAAGGAGAATGTGATTTTACCTGGAAAATTGGACACGCCAGAACATCTTATACTTGAGAGAAAAAAAATATGTCCAGTTCCTGGGAATATCCCGAGTCTTTCCTGGGAATATCCCGAGTCTTTCCCAAGAAATTCTCGAGCCAATCTCGAGATCAAGACCAGAGAACTTTCTCAAGTAGAGGATGTTATGGCGTGTCCAAATTTCCAGGAAAAATCACATTCTCTATTCTTGTTGTATTCACAAGGCGAGACTCAAGAAATTCCTGAGTAATTCTCGAGATCTTGTTCAGTAGGTTGACTCTCCTGACAAAATACTCAGTACCCAGCCCCATTCTCCATACAGAGCCTTGGCTTTCTCCTTGTCACAGAGTTGCAACTCTCTGATAATCTTTAAGGACAGGATGGTTTGTGGAACCTTGCATAGACCCTGCCAGATTTAGTGCACTCGTTGAAGGATCAAAGTACTAGATTTCTGCCTCCAGTTCCTTGAAAGGGCTGAAAATCCTTCACACTTGCTCCCTTTTCACCAGGTCTTTTCGAGTGAAACTCCTCGGGGATGGACAGATATCAAAAGCACTGTGCTCTCCCAAAAGCAATACAGCGTTTGCGCAAAATTAAGATAAATAAAAATGCCTTTATAAAGTATGCCAGACTTGGAAATATGTCCTTATGTAGCCAAAATGTGAGAGGGCACTAAAGAGGGCGGTGCAAAGACCTCAGGGCAAAGACCCACGCCAAGGCATTGACCTCACGAAGCCAATATAAGCGCTAGTCTCTCATGAGAGTTAGGTATACCTGATATGGTAATGCTGCCTAAATCATGGGACAAACACCTGCATGGCCAGAAGGATCGATGGGTAGGTATAACATGTACGTGGGCCAAGGTGCATCAACACTGATTTACATATGGCTATAGACAGAGATGGTGGATATTGTGTGAGGTCTCACTCAATAAGTAATCGTAAAAAAACCATGTGATTATACCATTTATCAATCAAAACAGGCATCAATTTACCAGCACTACTTGTCTTATGTCTAGATTCAAATTGTTTTTGTCCTGTCAATGTTGTAACATGGTAGCTGAGATTTGCACAACACTTCTTTATCAGAGGTAATACATATTGGTATTTATGAAACCTAAATGATAAAAAGATAAGATCCTAAGGCTGTAGAACCAGTAGCAGATAGACTATCTTGTGACAGGCCATATTGGACAGCTCTTCTCTTGCTGTGTTTTTGATTGGCTCAGTGCCACTTGGTAAAACATGTCTTCCTATCCCTTTCATCCTCTGGAGCTGTGAGTCTTTTTTCACTATACAGAATGATAGCTAGGTAGTTGTTTTTGTACCATCTGTTTTATATATCTCTAACCATTTAAGAGCCATATATGTTGCCTCTGGGTGAATATGCCATCATGGATTCTGGACCTTAACAGGACTGTATTTGTACAGCATGCCAACCCTGACTAGGTAGTGTATCAAAATCATACAGTAGGTATGGTGCATGAAGATGTTGTTTGCCTGTATGGCCCTCCAATGGGTCTCCCATTTCAGTGACTGATTTTGAGAAATGCCCGTCTCTGTCGCTTAACAATCACAACCCCGCTTTGGTGCTGAGAAATGTTCATGTTTCATTTCACTTAAATACATGTCCCATGTCATTTCTAAAAGCCATGTCACCATGTTGTCAAATTCAATGATTCAGACCCGTGCCTTTAGTGGGCATAGGCCGGGCATAACTACACAGTCCTTAAATTAATGGATTACCCAATGATGTTTAATACATCCCAGATGTTTGCCATCAGTAACAGCATTTCCTTTCCTCGAACATGGGATACTTTTTACCCAGATGTCTTTTTAAGTCAAACAGAACTATGGCGTAGAAGTGAACACAATTATCTTATTCAATGCAAACATGGGTTGAACTCACATTTTAATGTTTGTATTGCACTGTGTCCTCCTAGCTCAACACTTTTGGTCTCCTCGGAGAGGGAGAATCTTTACCCTTTATAGCTTAGCGTGCTTCACGTTAAGTACTATGTCTGTTTGGTCGTCATGATGCACATACTATATAAATAGGACCAACACTGACCCGACCTTCCCATCCTGTGTAATGGTCAAAGGGTGTGGTTAATCAGTAGACGTCTATATGCATGGTAACCATCTATATCCAGATCTAAATATGCAGAGGCTCCAGGCCAGGAGGTCATTTCTCAACATACTACGACTGGAAACCTCCAGTCGTACTAAAAGTCCTAACGAATTAATATTGGAATTAGCAGTCATAGGGCTGGGTGCTATTGAAATACTTTAAGAAAGGCCTCCTGCTACCATCACCCCTTTCTACTCACCTACAGGGACAAAGAGAACACAATTGTAGCTTTACCACAACAGATCCATAACTATGTAGGCAGTAGATGTAGGTATTCTGAGGACATTACCATTGCCCTCTAATGATTGGATCTTAAAGGTCAAACATAGAATGCAATGGCAAGCTGAAGTGAAATGACCTCCAGGTCTGTCAAGAAGTAGTACAATCTGTTTGCACCATGGTCTGTTAGTTGTAATGCCATGCCAGATATATGGCCATATTTGTTCCCTTTAGAGAAAAATTGATACAGAGAAAAAAAAAACTTTAAGAAGACTTCTGGGTGATACAAAGGTCGCCACAAAGAAATATAACTTTTGAGAGGCCATAACAAGTCGGAACTAATGATAGAGGAAGTCACTCTGGTTGCAAGTGGTCTTTCTACATGAAAGGGAGACTGCAGGTCTGACCTAAGTATGGAACCGAGGCTGTGGAGCATGACCTGTTTATGGGAGGGAGGCTGGTTGGGCTGGGTAGGCTTAACACCTTAGGCACTACATTTCAAGATTCTTGTTAGTTTTGCCATCAGGATATCCCGGTGCAGCCCTGCTGTGAAATCTGCCAAGGCCGCACTGACTCTTTGGGCAATCTCAATACTAAACGCTTGGAATTTTACATGAATGCTGACCGGTAAGTAGACCCGCAAGGGCTGTATTTCTGCATTCAAGCACTATGTGGTGACTGAAGGGTTTACTTCTAGGGAATGACCTGCCATAGAAGGTAATGCACCAAGATCAATGCTAACTTGGTTAGCAGGCAGGAGGCTGCTAAACGACTACTTCTGCAGTTTTCTCTTAAGCACCAGATTTTAGTAAACATGCCGGTCTGGAAAATGCATCTTTGTATAGGAATATTAGGATCACTAAAATTTATATGTTGAATATGCGCCTTTCTTGTATAAGGACAAGTGTTACAGCACAGGACTCGATAAGCAACCTGGTGTTTAATCAAGCCAACATGGTATGTAGAGGAATGGGTGGTATATGTATAGGTGGACAACTTATGTGAGGGGAAGTTTTGTAGAGAATTGGGGACTAGTGATAGAAGGATTTCCCAGAATCTTTGGAACTGGAAAGTGACAGGAGACCTGTCTAATTTCCAGTTAATTACAGAACGCTCCAACACAGGTCTATCAAATAGCACAGTAGGCAATCGGGCCACATGGTGCATTATTGCATCATGTGCTTTTCCATGGTGCGCAAATGCCTCTTAGCAGGTAACTCTCTATTGCCAACCCCACTGGGCTAGTTTACTACCAACAATCTGCATGATGCACCAATGCAGTGCTGGTTGGTTACATGCTGGTAATGAGTATTACATTAGTGCATCATAACCACATAGGAACAGGAACCTTGAGGCATCATGTACCTTTTAAAGGGATGTGCACAGGAATGAAAATGAAAGTGTGATCACATTGCCTAATAAGGACAGTCTGCTAGGTCTCAGTCTAGATTTTTACCACAAGAGGCATGTAGGAAGAGCTATAGTATCGACCAACAAGATTGTAAACCTAGCACTACTTAGCCTGGTTGTGTGGATTGGTTTGGGACTGGATGTAATTGGCACTTCTGGAGTTCACCCAATCCATCACTTCCTGTAGGCTTTGTCTCGCCCACTGGAGTCAGCAATGGGGATTAATTAGGCCTTGTCTGGTGTAATCCTCTTAACTCTTGATGTTTGTGAAGTCATATTTGGCAATTTAATTAGGTCGAAATAAACTCGTTACTACATCTGGCCTTTTATTGTTATCATCAAATCTCAAGATTATTAACACAAGAGCTTTATAATATCAGTGCCAGCAGTTAATGAATTCAGATTGCACAGTCCCCCTCCCTTCCCCGATGTCATTTCATTTGCTATGTACCATGTTTTGGTGATGCACCATTGAACAGCCTCTCTCTGCAGCATTGATGTATCATGTTTACCTTTTGGGAGACAGGTTTTATCAATTCCATGAGATGAAGGTGCTTTACTGCATAATGAAGACAAAGAGGCATGTATTAAAACAAAATGCTGACATTAAATTATGATTTCTCATTACCATGAAACCCAGTATATAAGACACTCTTGCATATAAGCCATACACTGAGTTTGTGGATTGCTTTGCCCTGACTATGGGACCAGACAGAATAAAAGAACACAATCTATCCTTTGAGAAGAATAGGGGAATGAAGTCCCAGTAGCGGCTTTCTCCCTGGCCCCTCCTCATAGATGTGATTATTCATCTCATAGATTCAGTCATCCCTAGATGCAATCAGTGCTGTGTCAGGCAAGCAGTAAATACATGTCTAGCTGTTTGGACATGAAGCTTTTAAATACCTAGTCTGAATAAGTATAGAAACGACTGAGTGTCAGATCAAACACAGTAACTCTGCTTACCTTTAAGTACTATATTAGTGGAGGTAAAATCAACCAAACCTCATGAGATTACAGTCATATTGTGCATTGCGCATCTTGATTATGATATTGTATTTCCCCTTAATCTTCTTTATTTCAATGAGTAATTATTGCTTTCTTGCTCAGTGTACTATTATTTCCTATTCTAATTAAGGTCTTTGCAAAAGTACATTGAATGTGTCTTTCTCTGTGTGTCTGCAATAGTGAATGTTTCTGCATAGCCTCTCTTCTCCCTCCATTTACAAGAGATTTCTAGTTAACCAATACCGATACCAATTTCCTTAGTGCTGGAACGTCCTGACTGCTTCTCAGCTGCCAGTAGACTAGCAGCCAGCAAACAGCTTAGCAAATAACCTGACCTACACCCTGTTTGACATCAGGAGGTTATTTCATAAGATATCGCCCTGGAGATAACATGACTGTCCTATTGATAGTTGTCTATACCAGGGAATCAGTGTCAATATTCACTGATAGGTGGTTATTAGCCTGTACTATTCCATGCATTGCTACATCATATATGACATTATTTAGTTAATGCCCTTTCAAACATAGAAACAATAAGTAATACAGGTCTATGGTCTATGGCTTCTAAAACGTAGCCTTATGAGAGTAGGAGCTCAGTTGTGTAAAAAGTAGGCGCCCAGCTGTGGTCTAGTATCCTAAGAAATACCCGCCAGCAAAGGCCATGTCCCTACCTCCCATCCCTCTCCCTGGCTGCTTCCCACCAGCCTCACCCCTACACTCATCCTACCTCTCTGGTCCTGACCACTTTAAGTAATCAGTGACAATCACTTGTCTAGACATACCTCCCATCACCCCACACCACTCCTCAGGCGAAGTCCCCTGACTCTGGGTATCAGCAGCTTTTCACATCAGTGGCTACTCTCTTTTTTTATTAGACTTCGTCATTCATTGTCATGTGAGTGATTTTTTATGACTGCATACAATTCTGGTATTATTGTCATCTATATCGCTTGGCATAAAAACTAGGAAAACAAGGTTAGAAACCATGTTATGTGGTTGTATCAGATTAGAGAAAAAATAAGGAAAAATCAAAAGGTTTAAGGACGGTGTTGTTATGGACAAGACCATACCTTGCCAAGGGTAGGTTTTGATTCATGGTAAGATGAAGTTACATTGAGGTGAAGGATGAGGGACAATACAATACGCCTAGGTTGCCTCTGGAGGGAAAAGAGGAGAGAACATTCCATCGGGGGAGAAGTGGTATCCACTTTATATAGGCACAGAGATAGCACAGGATGTAGGAGGACAGGATGCTTAATAAATGTTCATGAGGAAGCGAGCTTTAGTAGTTATAAAGGAGAGTGAGTCTAAACTAGTTTAAACTAAACAACTGGGGTGATCAAGGGCTGTTGAGTTGAATTTGGATTTAAATTCAGTAAGATATGCTGCAGTTTGGACGTCTGCTTTAATTCTGTTCCAAAGGGAGATACCTCTGTATATGAGACTTTGCTTGTATTTCTCAAGCCTCTTATTACATCTCTTGTACCACACTGTCTGTGTTTAAGTTCTGGGAAACAGCAAAACAAGCAATTGTTCTAGTAGCACACCTATCAAACACTCAGCGCTCTCTGGGATACTCTATTCCGACATCTCAAGGTCAGAGATCTTATTCAGGGAAACCACTTGAGCTGCTATTTGGTGCCAAGTGTTCTTTCCTTTTTTTTTCTTTTTGATTGGTTATGACAGGAACCAACAGCAGGAAAGTATTTCTGCATTATGCATCTGCCTCTGGTGGAAACTGGGTGGTCACAGTGAGCTCTAATACCTCCCATCCATAAACCATGCCCACCAAGAAGCTCCCCATCAGGTCCACCTCAGCTTCACCTTAATGGCTACATTTCCCATGGCCTGTGACCTTCCCCCACCCCAGTCTGCCCTAGCATGACCTGTGTCATATAGTAGGAAATGTAAGGTGATGTCTGTAATGGTGGTTGGAGAATGAGTAGCTCTGAGTTGTTCCTATATCAACCCACAGAGCGGTCACTCTCCAGGAACAATCTGTCAGATGCAAATTGGACCCTGTTGCGCTATTCCCAAAAGGGCACAAATAAACAATTTGCAAATTTGTCATCATCAGGAGAACAACGGCAAACCATATAGATTTACACTCTCCATTAATCCTACATGTCTTGCACAGTGTATTAAGCCTTAACCCTTTAAGGGCCACCAGTGCATTAATGCATAGTATCGTATCCATTGGTCGTCATGATGCATGAATTCAGCCCTGTGACTACACTAGAAAGGGCTGAAATTGCCAGAGACTAAGTAAAAGGATAGACCAAAAAATGATGAACAGCATTACTATCATTCTCCCTTTCAAATCCTCCCCACTTTCTATCTAGTCAAGTAGTCAATTCAAACCATACAATCACAAATCTTTTTTTGCCATAGTGATGACCTTTTGGCTTCAACACATGCTGGATTAGGCCAGCAGCAAGCATCTGACTGCATCTTAGGTCAGATATAGGTGTAGGAAAACTAATTTACATGAAATCTTAAAATCATGTCAATATATCTCCGTGATAGCTAGCTGTATTCCTTGCTCTGTAAGCTGTAATGCCATACCAAATATGGCCATATTTGTTCGGTTTACAAAAAATAATGGATACAGGGAAAAAGCAAGAAAGTTGAGGAGAGTCCTAGGTGCTACAAAGGTCACCGAAAAGAAAATATCTTTTGGGAGGCCATAACAAGTCAGAACTAGTAATAGAGGAAGTCATTCTGCTTTCTGAAGTGGACACTCCCAGCCACATTTCTAGGCTGTGGAGTATGACCTGTTTATGGGGGTATGCTGGTTGAGCTGGGAAGGCTTCCACCTTAAGGACTTTATGATACTTCATGATTTGTGTCCGTTTGCCATCAAAATGGACCAGTGTAGCCCTGTTGTTCAATCCACCAAGGCTGCACTGACTCTTACTTTGGGCAATCTCAATTCTAAAGGGTTGACATTTTGCATAAATGTCGCCTTGGTAGGCAGACCCAACAGGGTGGTATTTCTGCATTCAAGTAGTATGTGGTAGCTGAAGGGTTTACTTCTAGGGGCTGCCATTGTAGGTAATACTCTTGGAATTAATATCACATTTCTATATAGAGACCATCTGTATCACCCCAAGCTTCTTCCCTTGTGTAAAAATACTCCCTGCAACTGGCATAACTTTGATGGGTAATGGGATTTCTGGTTAATGTCCTAAATGTCACATGCACCCTAAGCAGGTAATTCTACATTGACAACCCACCTGGGCTGATATACTACCAACAGTCAGTATTATGCAACAATGCAGTGCAGGATAGTTACTCGCTGGTAACCAGTATCGCATTGGTGCATCATAACAACATAAGAGGAACCTTGATGCATCATGCCGCTTTTAAAGGGTTACATGTTTGTCAAGGAGTACCAATTGCTGACAGGAATGGCTGTCCTAATGCCTTATAAGGACTGTCTGTTAGATCTCAGTCTTTATGTTTACCATAAAAGGCATGCAGGAAGATCTATAGTATCAACCAACAAGATTGTAAACCTAGCACTACATGTCCTTAACCTGGTTGTGTGGATTTGTTTGGGACTGGATGAAATCGGCACTTGTGGAGTTCACCACTTCCATAGCGGAGATTAATTATGCCTTATTTAATGTAATCCCCTCAACTCTTGATGTTTGTGAAGTCATGTTTGGCAATTTAATTCGGTCAAGTTGGATTCTTCCCTTCTTCAGGTTTTCTGTTGTTATCATTGAAAATCAATATTATTAATACATGGGCATATCAGTGTCTGCACGTAACCCTAAAAGGATGGTGCCGTACCTCTTAGTACAGCATTGATGTTATCCTGCTATAAGTTCTTTCATGCAACAACAATTTTTAAAAAATGGCATAGTGTATCCTGATCAACTATGTTGGCCTAAATGGGTTTTGATATCTGGTCCTATCTCCTTGTGGGATCACATATTGCACATTGTGCATCTTGATCATGATATTGTATTTCACCTCAATCGTTAGTTTTAATGAGCAATTGAGCAACGGCTCTCTTATTCAGTGTACAAGTGGTTGCTTTTGTGATTCTTGTGCAAAAACATATTGAGTGTGTATGCAGTATGAGCAGGGATTGGGGAAGGTTTCTGCCAACCTCACATCTGCCTCGACTTACGACAGACTTCAAGTTGAGCAAGGGTCTAGCCCAATACCAATGCCAATGCCCTTAGTCCTGATACTCTTCCCTGCGCTGTTACATCAAATAGCACCATGGATTCTAATAATGCTCTGTCATAAGCCTAGAGAGTGGCCCTAGCTCATACCTACAACTGCTCCCTAGGACAAGTGCTGGTGTCCAAATCGTAATGACAGGCAAGTGTCATGACATCTTGTGAAATACCCTCCAGCACTGGCCATGTCGCCATTCTGCCTACACCCCATCCCCCCAGTCATACGCCAACCCCTCCCTCCACACCCATCCTATATATCTGATATGAAGCAGGCCTGACCACTGTGGGCAATCAGTAACAATCACTTGTCTGCATCTAGACCTACCTCCCATCACCCCACAACCCCTCACGAGGCAGCTGGATCCCCCACCAACATCACCTTTGCACCTCAGTAGGTTCTCTTATTACATCTCTGTCTTTATTGCAATACTGTCTTTGTTAAAGGACTTGGAAACATCAAACTGTTTATTGTATTATGAGGCACACTGGAAAGATGAGCTGTTTGATACAGAAATTTGTTATTTTTCTTACATCAATAGAAGACAGAGGGGAACATTTCCAAACACCACCTTCTCTGAAATAGAGTGTTATCACACCTCAGAGATTTTACCGGTGCATGATACTGTGGGATGATGTTTTTTGTGCTAATGTGTGGTATGGTATTCTCTTTTACTATGACACCATAGCTTCAGCACTCAGAGGCTCCTACCATCAAATCCACATAGGCTTTGCTCAATAACTACATTTCCTATGGCCTGTGACTCCCCCCCCCCCTCCAGTCTGCCGCAACATGACCCATGTCACATAGTGGGAAATGTAAGGTGGCAGTAATGAGACATGAGGCTGCTTTATAGTGTCTGTAATGATGGGTGGAGAGTGGGTAGCTCTGAGCTGTTCCTATATGCTGTCACTCTCCGGGAACAATTTGTCAGCTGCAAGGTGGGCTCTGAACCCATGTTCCATTCCCAAAAAAGGCGCCAATACACAATTTACAAATATTTCATAAACAGGAGAAGAATGACAAACCATGATATAGAGTTGCATTCTCTAACCATTATACATGTGTATAATTGCTTCCTGACGAGTTAATTACCAAGGCTGCATTCATGCATCATGACGAAACTTCAGGGTTGATGCATACCTGCAGGGTTGTCATGATGCCCCAATGAGGTGCTGATGAGCTGTCTCGCTAGGACATGCCAGCACTTCATTGATGCAACATGACAACCAATGGGCATGATGCACTTCTGCATCAGCGGCCCTTAAAGGGTTAAGGTATCGTGCACATTTGTCACCATGGTGTATAGTTACAGCCCTGTGGAGTGCATGTGAACTCCAGAAGTGTCAATTACACCCAAGCACCTTATTGAACATTTGAGACTATCCAGTGCTGCATTCTTGCACCAAAGCCATTTGGTTGGAAGGGTGTCTTCATGTATTATGCCAATACATAAGCATAATTGTATTTTATGTCAAGGTGAATATCAATGCCCCATTGACAAAGCACTGAACCCCCGTATTGCACCCCTGCGTTAAATAACCCCCGGGAAATCCCCACGATGACGTCATAGGTCCACCACGTATATGCAGCCTTTTTGAAACGTAACCATCCAAGATGGCGGCTTCAGCATTTCGCGATGAAGATGGGTAAATAAGAGTTAATTATGGATTATATTGATGAAATATCGATTAATTATCAACACCTTGACATAAATGTAAAGATGAACTTTGACCAGTTTGAGCTTCCTGTTTCTTCACTCGCGTGTCCTGCCCGCTCCGCACTCGGTCTACTGGCCTCGTGCAGAACGGGCAGGACACGCTCGTGAAGAGACGGTCAGCTCAAACTGGTCATCGTTCACCTTTACCATTGTATTTGTATTTAAAAGTGTGTTATTGCTTATTCACAGGGTGGTGTTCCACGTAGCAACTTGGTCTGATTTGGTCGGACCAACAACCTAGATATATTATGATTACAATGATTCACGGACACATTCATTCAGTGTGTAGCCCGTATAGAGTTAGTCCAGTCTTAATCCTCGATTTAATCCCATGGAAATTGACAGAGAAGCACGTGCTGGCAAGGATCCTATTTTCATGAGTGCACTGGCAGTCACGAAATCAAGAAACAGAAAAAAGGGAAAAAATGAAACACAAGGTACATCGGTGTTGGTGGGTGTCCAACAGGGGTGTGTCTGTGTAGGGGGATGAGGTAGCACTAATACACTAACCAGCACAGTGATGATTATAATCATTGGCCCCCATGGACCTGTAACAGGCTGAAGGACACACTAAATGCCTCCCTGGTGGTTGTTGTGTGGTTGTGTAAAGGCCTGCTTTAAAGGCCTGTGGTTGTGTAAAGGCCTGCTTTATAGGGACGTATGTGGTAATGCCTTTTATGTCATGGCAGATACGATCTTTACTATAGAACAGTACTGGACATGCCATATTCAATGGGGGGATGGAATACAATGTGGTTGTATTCAATAGGCATCCGTCATCTTGGATTTTGAAGTGATCTGAGCTGTTTTTTTCTTTATATAAAGCAAGATAACCCTCTAGGCCATGACATAAATGCCAATGTCCACGACGATGTGCTATTTTTACGTCGTTTTCCCCGAGGTGGGACTGGCGTATCCCACGAAGCCATTATTTATATATTAACGGTTAAGGGCTAGTATGAGGTGTCCTCCAGGTTCATATCCCTTGGTATTCTGATGCACTATGCAATGATTGTAAGTGTTAATGGGTGCCAAAACCATTGGATGTACGTGGAAATGTGAGCCTATTACTTTCTCCACACTATGATGAAAAGGTCGACTCTTATAGTTTTATATTCTATCAGAGATGAACTCGAATGTGCCCTTAACATTTGTATGGCATGATATCTGCCGTTTCTAATTGTGTCTTAGTTCTAACCCCTAGTTCACCTGTTTTCAAACAGGTGTATTCTCTGATTCTTCACCCGATTCAGCAGGCCCTCTGCTTGATTTACACACAACCAGAGTATCAGCCGTTCCATTCCCCCAGGCTAATCAAATAATATCAAGCTGTTACAGCCTGTTTTGATTGGTGTTGATGCCTATGTAACCAAATGTCTCTCGCTGTTGGGATAACCAGCGTGAGAGGACATTTGGCACATCTGCGACTCCGAGCCCGCTCTGGCATCCCCACTGATAGCTCTGAGCCTAATCAACATGCATGAACGCAGCCCTGACAACTAAACCAGTGCAGCAAAGTGATCAGGAAGACATTGCACAAGATTCTACAACTGGATATCCTCAAACTGCCTTCAGGCGCACTATGAGGGTGCCAAGAGTGCCCTACATTATTGCCTGTTGAGTTCTGACATTCTACCAAATCCAATGTGATCCTGACATATCACCTGTCATATATATACAGTGAGAGTGGTCCATGATGGTAGACTAAGAATTCAGGGTTTTCAAATAGTAAGGGCTGTGAGCTACGGTAGTATCTTCTGTAGTACCCTCCAGTATTATTTACATCCCTGATGCGCAGTGCCATTTCCCTATGCTACTCATACTCACATTGGCACCTCATGAAATGTGCGCAGTGAATTTTGTAGGTTGGAGGGGTGCCAGCTGGGCTACATTTTAATAGTGCATTATGGTGAGTATGAAAACAAGGTTTCAGCAGACTTTACCCTGTAGGTCTGTCGAAATATTATAACTTCATAGTACATCGGTTTATAGAGATATATCAAAATTACATATATGATTTGATGCAGATGTGCCATAGTAATGACAATGTGAATTGTGAAAGCAAATTATCATCGTAACAGACAACGTACACCTGACAGTCATTATAGTCCAATTTGTCCAGCTCACTGAAGCTATGAGACACAAGCCCCCCACGTATCAGGTTAATAAGCCGCACCCTGTGGCCAGGTGGTAGCAATATGGACATTCCATGGATGTATGTTAATAAATGTGCAATAGGCTGAGGCTCTGCCGGTACTTTGTGTATTTTCTGAACAAATTTAGACTTTATTTGACCAAAAGTATCCATGAAATATACATGCATTGAAATAACATCAGCTCAGATGTACTACACTCTTTGAGCTCATAAGATATACTGGTCAAAAGGCTAATGATACCATCGTCAGTAAACTGTTGTCATATCGTGTTATATCTAATGATTTAGTCCAACCCACGTATGTGTTGCCCATTATCCCATGTCGTTCACATTTTGCAGAACTCATACATCATGGCAATATGAGGTTATAGCAAACTAGGGAATCATTAAATGGCTAGTATAAGATGCCTTTTAGTCTTGTTTGTTTACAGTTTGTGCTTGAAAGATGAACAGACGTGTCAATGCTACTCTTGGCACTATGGGACAATATTGCACCCCAAAGTTCAATTGTTACCGTGCCCCTCAGATCAGGAATTGGTCATTTATTTATACATTGTGGAGGGGGGGTGGTGAATGTTTCTGAAGGCAGCAATTTTTATTTTGTTTTTACAAAGCCCCCACTAACAATGTAGAAGCAATCACGAGTCCCCCCCTCCCCATTCATCTTCCATGAGTACCTATATATGCCTTGCATTCCTCCTCCTATCTGCCTCCCCCTCCCCTGCTCATCCTATCTGTCTGATTTGTCTGTCTGATATTGACCAGTGTGGGCAATCAGTGACAACCACTTGTCTGCATCTAGCCACACATCCCATCACCAGACACCACTCCAGAGGCTACTGGATCCCCCACCCCACCAGCACCTTTGCACCTCTGGAGGTTCTGTTATTGCATCTCTGATACCACGCATGTCTGTGTTAAAACTTCGGGGATCCTTGGGCACTGATGATCTACTCCCCTGCATCATATTTGAGCACTATGGCAAGCCTTTGCAAGAATGTGCTTATTTGACATGGGGAGCTATGATGAGTTATAACTAATCAGAGCTGAAAAATGATCCGTAATGGTAGTTTTCAACCCATAGGCAGACATTGGGTTGCAGCTTGATTATCTTAGTCATCACTTTGACCAAAGATATACAGCTGAATTGATGAGCATAGATACCTGTCTTCTGATTAGTCCTCACAGTAACCATCAGTAGGTACCTATTGGCCTGTATAAGCGCCCGGGTGCTCATTTATTTCAACTAGGCTATACCCTTGGCGCTCATTTAAGACCGGCGGTCATTGAAGACTTAAAATATAGTGTATTTTTAAATTTCGATATCCTGTTACCCTGGCGCTTATTCTAGACCGGTGCTTATTCAAGACCGGCGTTCATTTAAGACCCAGCACTTGTACAAGCCAATACGGTATGTAGTTCCCCCCAGTGATGCCTCTGCATGGTGCATAGCCTCTACAGCCTGGTTACAGTAAGGTCTATACCTTCCATCCATTCTGTATGCCCTAAAGCTCCCCTATGACCTCCAACTTATCTCAATGCATACGTTGCCTCCCTACACGCCCTGCTCTGCCCCCACATGACCTGTGTCACCTGGTAGGAAATGTAAGGTGACAGTAGTAAGATAGGAGGCTGCTTTATGATGTCTGTTATGGTGTTTACAGAGCTCAGAGTTGTTTCTTTTGTGGGGTGTTATTTCCTTATTTCGGAAAGGGTGCACCGATCGATTCTGTTCCTGATGTCTTTGTTATTTTCGCTTTGCGTGTTTGCCAATACTAGAATATACACTATTCAGGAAATAAAAGGAAAATAGAAGTGAGAAATGAACTAGAAAGAAAACATGATATTTCAAGCTAATGTTTGTAACCAACAGGCCTGTATGTTTTATATGTGATTGTTCTGAACGGGGATGTGTTGGTAACATTAATACACTTACTGTTATAATTATGAGCCCCTTTGGACCTGTAAAAAGCTGAATGACACACCAGATGCCCCTACTCCTGTGTATGTTGTTGTGTTAAGGCCTGTTTTAAGTAATCAAGATGTATGTGGCTCTTCTCCAAAGCATTATGTGCCACATGTTGCCTTAAGATCCAACACAATGCCAGAGAGTTCCTTGGCTGCATTACGGCGCTAGTTTGGTGTGTCATGCCGGTTCCTTGGAGCTAACTGCAATTGCTTAATCCCTGTAATACAAATAATGCTTTGGCTATAACACTCTAGCAAGCCCGGACTGATTCCCAGGATCAATCACAACATGAATGAAATTAGAACTTTTAATAAAAACTGGCTCACCTTTATAAAACTAGACAGAGAGGTATATTGTTTTAATTCAAAGTCCAAACTATAGCAGACGTGCCAGCCTATAGATACACCAATAAATGTGACACATACTGGGAATAGGGACCTTAATGCAACCTGCACAAAGGGCCCTTTTTTCGCAGATCCTGCCACATATGTTTGTGAAGCACCGTGTCATTCAGTGCAGTAGTGTGCCCATTACTGTGTGTGCCCCTGGCAGTGTGTGCCATCTCCCTGTACTACTCACACTTGCAGTCACTTCTATTGGACGCCGAATAGATCAGATTGAACCTTGTTTGGGAGGAGTGCTTCTTACTAGGATACTGGTAGTAATTAATTAAACATATTTATCTAATGATTTCAGCTTGGACAGTGCTTTTTTGGTTATAACCCCGGTGCGCTATCAAGCTATAACCCTACTCTGAGACCTTTTCTTCGTCTTCAAGAAAGTGCTGGTTTCAATCTGGACATGTTAATAAATTGGCGAAGCATACAAAGTCAACTACGCCATACTTTTCCAGTTAGAATCGTTAAGGGTTCTATGGGAAATCGATCCCCGGCCGCTGGGGCAGGAGACGAGCTCGCTGTCCACTATACCAAGCCGACCGGTACTAGAAACCACTGCACATGGAGGATTTGAAAAAGTGTTCCGATGTACCTGATGTTTACACACCTCGTTAGCATAGAATCCAATGGTGGAAGGTGGAGTTATTAACAGAGAAACATCCTTAGATATCCTATATGAACATGCCATGCCTAATTTCTCCATTTTGTTCGAAATAAATAAGAATCCATTGATTTTCCATAGCTATACAGGTCGGGACCCGCCCCGTCCGGCCATTCCTTGTTCGATGCGTATCTGACCTAGTTCTTCAGCTGAAAGTATGTCAGGTACATCGGGCACCTACCCGCTTCGTCAACAAGACAAAATGGCTGTGTGCTTTGGATCGCTATGTAAATCATTGGATTCTCATTTATTTCGAAGAAAAAGGAGACAAAATGTAGGCGAACACCAACTAGAGATCGTATATTTGCTGGCATTAGAAGTACAAGAGCTGGCATGCTCGGATTCTACCCGAAAAGTGTTTGGAAAGACGAAGGTATGACGGGTGGAGTAAAAACAATGGCTATGTTGGGTTGGCAAACCGTGCGGATCGCATGCACTTACAAAATGTTTTCTCCTGGATTATTTCTGGGGTTATAAGGTAAGAAATTAATACAAAATGGAGACAAATGTTAGATAAATGCATTAATGTATGTTATGGGAGAGCACTCATGCCATGGATTTATGGGTTGATAATCCACTCCCGCTGCACGGTCTTGGATTATTAAACCCGTAAATCCACTTGTGCTCTCCCATAAGATACATTAAACCCTACATAGAAGGTTTCCCATGTCAGTTTATCATAATGTCAGGATTCAACATAGATCATATAAAGACTTGTTTAATTATAATGCGTAGATCAGTCAGAATAAACATCAGATTGGGAGGGTTGACCCAAGCTATTAGACACATATATCGTGTTGTTGATCGTTCCATGTCATGCATATTACAATTCATGTACATGCGTACATGTATGCAAAATGTTTGTGAAATGATATGATTGATTTGAACTCTAATAAATATGATATTTGCCCTTTGTCCATGTGTCACGCAAAAGGGGTCTGACGTGACTGATGTGGATATGTCAATTGTCACCTGTGCTTTGCACGTGTTCTACCAATAAACTTTTCTAGCATTGACGACATTTAGATGGCGGCATTCAGCATGATGCCGTCTGGTTCACAAAGTTTGTATTTTTCTTCAGTCTAATGTGCATGCCAGCACAGGGGAGTCACTCATCAGGTTGTAATCGAACTTTGAAAGAAAAAGAAGAACATGAATACTGGTGCAGTTCTTGAGTGAGTGAGTAATAGATGTTTAACGCCATTTCGACAGCTAAGGTCATATTCATGGCGAGAACTACATTACACAATTTCACAGGGGAATATGTCAGTGCCTGCGCATATGTGCACCACACACATCCCGAGGGGATAGGAAAGAGGAGAAATAGACCCTTTTAAGTGGGCTAGGGAAGCCCGGTGCAGTTCTTGGCATTTTTATAAATATATATATCTATATATATATATATATATATATATATATATATATATATATAAAGTTCTGTTTAATCAATCAGGCGCCTCCTACAATAGAAGAGTGAACCGCCATGATTGTAATGTAGAAAAGCAGATAGTGGCAGATCACACTGGCAGAATTAAACAAGTCAACTTATCAAGGTTTACTTTGCATTAAAAGACTCTAGAGAAGAAATCCCCCCCCCCACTGGTTTTCAAATTCCTAGGTCTGTCAATGGATGGTAATTCACTGCTTCATGATAGGTGAGTGCATCAGCGGCGAGTTACTCGCCTTGCAGTGCTGCAGTGGGCCTTTTCACTGAAACAGGTACATCTGGCTGTAGTACTGGTAGTGTATAACTTGAGAAAACCTCTCTCTTCCTGGCAGATGTCAATACACATGTCCACATGAAGCCACACCTGCACACTGCACCATAAGCCTCCCTTTTCCCTTCTTCCAAAGCCCCTCTCCCCCTCAGCGCCCACCAATCTCTCTTCATGTGCCATGGTTATTTCGGCGGGCCTCCCTAGCCCACTTAAAAGGGTCTATTTCTCCTCTTTCCTATCCCCTCAGGATGTGTGTGGTGCACATATGTGCGGGCACTGACACATTCCTCTGTGAAATTGTGTAATGTAGCTCTCGCCATGAATATGACCTTAGCTGTCGAAATGGCATTAAACCTCTATTACTCACTCACTCACTCATGGTTATTTCGGCGACAGAAAGATGCTCACGAGTAGATAAGATTCACCTTCAGCCGCACATATACCTTGTGTGGATTTAGCAAACATCCATGCCATGTGGTTTCCTTTTCCATAAAGAGAAAAATGAAAACAGCGTGTATACATAGCTCTACATTCAAATTTCCAACTTTGAACCGAATTTGTACCCGACCCGAGGTGGGTTTACCCTATCCTTGTCACCATAGTCAGGCAGATTGAAAAGGAGAAGGGGGACTGGCTACCTGAGTTTCTGTTAACAGGTGGTTACCAAAAATAGGCACCCACTCACCATACTGCCAGTATTCATTTCTACGGTTCCTACTCATATATAGTCAGTGTTGAGGCCAGCCAATGCTACATGTATTGAACAAGAGATTTGGAAACTTTCTACCTGGCAAAATAACTCCCATGGTACATCTTAAAATTATAGGTTGAAAGATCCACTACTCAAAACATCCTAGTTGGTGGTTTTGAAGTGGTGAACAAGATCTTGGAGCCCTGCATGAAGTGGGGATGCGTCATCCCATCCTCTCCATATTTGTTTGAAGACCAAAGAACCGTCTCAAAGACGTCTCATTTGGGGAAAAGCTGCAGGCCTAAATAATTGAAAAAGATCAATTTCAGCTTGCGAAAAATATAAAGATTTGAAAGATATACTGTAAAAAATAACTGTTGAATCTACCAAGGATCCATGTTAAACTGAACAGTGAAGCACCATAATTTTATAGCAGGGGACCTGTGTAGTTTATACAAGAACCCCCAGGTGGCAGCATGATGGTACAAATGAAGTTCTGTTAAAACAATGACATCTCTGTGAAAATAACAATGGATCTCTGGCAACTTTGGGATGAGGAATCCTTCGTTATTTTGACGACATTTTTTACTGGGTATTATATATATTTTTGGACGGAAGCTGTTGACAGGTGTGTGCTCTCTGTCACAGGTCTCCGTCGTGCAGAGGTTATTTTCTGCTGAATATAACACGGCATCGTACGGCTACCTTCATTTAATCATATCCATTTACCGTTACGACTACAACCATGCTGAAGCCATAGTATGCCAGCGGATATATTGGACCTATGGCTATACTGTGTGTGTACATTTGTAAGGCTTGGTCAGTTGGTATAGGCTTAGGGAATCCTTTCGCAATATATCATCACTGTTGTTATTCTGTAATATATCAGAGCTCTTCTGAATGATATCAAATTTCATGATTCCAATATCAATTTTATTCCGTGATATCTAATGGGTTCTTATTGCTTGTGTGTAGAAAAACGTACACCTATTAGAGGCCTAAATATTAGGCCAAAAAGAGCTTTTTTGTTTCAGGTAGACCCTAAGTCTACCCTGCCCAAAGCTAGTTAGGGCTGGCCTCAGAGTATTTTTTTTTTTTACTTATTTTGAAGACATTGTTAACATGGATTGGATGGTGGGCATTTAGTAGATTGAGTCATTTGCATGCCATCTCATGCGTCCAAAATCATTGTGCTATTATTAATAGTTTTAACCAAACCTAACATTTTTTTCAGCATGTTATCTGAAGCACACAAATTATGTCGTTATGCCCCTTCGGTAAAGCCTATACGTAGCCTTTGTTCTAGATTTCTCTGATAAAAGGTCAATTTGAGACATTCCGTGCAGTTCTAGGAACATACTACGTACCATTGTAGACCAGCATCTGTTTACTTGTCTGAAATATAGGTGAAGAATTACTTCTCCACCTGTCCTTTTTACATCTTCACTTTTCATGTTGTTTTTTTCAACGAGGCACAAACATGCTCTCAAACCGTTTTTCCTTCCAGGAAAATTGTGAGGTCTCTACCAGGTGGCTATCGGTATATTGTGTTGTTGGTCTTTTTTCTTTTCTTTTCTTTTCTTTTTTTCTTTTTTTTTTTATTCTTTTCCCCTCTAGTTTCTGAGACCACACACTGACCTTTCGAAGGGTTTTGATATTAGACTGCCTATGTGTGTAAGGTTTTATCCTTGCCAAGATTTTAGAATATATATCACTTTAATTGGTGTCATTAATTTTGAATGAGAGCAAACTGCTTCTCCTATATACACCTGTTGTCCTCCAAGCAAGTTTGACCGTGCTTATATCTAGTTTCATACTAGATCTAGGAAGAGCTTTGGTAAGAAAGTTTGAGTCAGTCTTATAGTGTGTGAAATATGAAGTGGCAGTGCCATAGCCACTTCACATGATTGTAAAGATAAAAAGAGATAAGCTGGCCACCCCTGCAAAGAAACAGGTCTGTGCCCAGTCCAATATAACACATTCACAGATTGGCGGGCCCCCGTAACAAATAGAATTCAATCTATGTAGGATAAGTTGCCCATGACCCGACCACCTAGCTTGTTGGTACCTTAAGTCGACCACTTGGACAACATTAAGTGGGCACTAAATTCCACTTTAGCTATTCATGACGGACCCTGCATTAGTCTTTAGAAATAATAGACAGTCTGAACACCACCTGAGAGATGTTATCTTGAACTGGTCGAATTTACGTACCAAGTAGCCAAGTGGTCGAGTCAGGGGCGACTTACCCTATGGCTAGTCTTCTACCAGTCGGGGTCTTGTACAGGGGGCCTGAGTTATTGGATTGAGAATTGAGATGGCGGTAAGACGGTGAGCAGTACGGTGTTAACCATTTGTGGACTGCATAGTGACTTAATGTACCCTTGCGTCCTCAGATAATTTGCTTCCTCAGAAATTTTTCTTTACATTTTCCATATCTGAGGAGGCAAGGGTCGACTTTAGTCACTTCTTGTCGTTATGATGCGTGGATGCAGTCCTGCAGTGGTTATTGTATAACTTACCCATGTTCAACAAGCTGTGGTGCGAACCAGAGGGAATCTCAAAATTAAATTTGCTAAGCGCCGTGCTTAAACCAGTTTTTACCAACGGTCCCCCCTATTATAGAGGTGTAACACTGCGGGACACCCTACCGAATGACATCCAAAGACTGCCCACCTTAAGACGTTTTAAAGCGGCAATACAAAGGCTGCTAAAGTAAGGCACTGAACTGCCTAGTCTCTTCCACCCCACTGGTTTCCCAATTAAATGACTAGCACACACACTTGTATAAGTATTACATGTCGATATATGCTTATATGCAAGCAGTGTATCCTTAATGCATGGTTCTAGTAATTTTCTTCTTTGATTGGATCTCGTTTTTTTTCATTACCTCAGTGTATTCGCTTTTCCTACTGTCTGCCAGCAAATACACGTGATGAATGATTGCAACACACCTGGAGGTGCATGGAAAAACGTCCTCTTAAGGACGACTACACTGAATAAAATCTAATGTTGAATTCATCAGTGGTGGCAAAGCAGCCGGATAAAGTGTCAGGGATGAGTTGTGCAAATGTTTGTTACATTTACTTTCAACCCAAAATGGCAAAGCAGCCGGATAAAGTGTCAGGGATGAGTTGTGCAAATGTTTGTTACATTTACTTTCAACCCAAAATAGTGGTGGTATTCTCCGCCGGTACTGCACTGAATTCATATCAACACTTCACTGCATAGATGCATTGCAACGACAAAGAAACATAATTTATCCCACATGCTGCCCTTGCGAGTGAGTTGGGCCATTGTTTCGTCCAACAGTTCTATCTCATTTAAAAGTATACAATGTCAACTCGGTATATATATATATATATATATATATATATATATATATATATATACACACACACACACACACACACACACACACACACACACACACACACAATGAAGTAGCCCATCAGTCTGATTCAGCCCAAATAACATCTCAATCACTACAGGCTTTAATGACTCTATAACGCCCAAGAGCTGATACCTTATCAAGATGCATTAACACAAAATTGCGAAAAACACGCTAACATTTATAAGAGCACCATGACTGCAACCTGGATGAGGAGATAAGTCATGGTCGTATCAATAGATTCTAAGAAACCCCCTTGAACTTTTATGAGTATCAGTATGACGCTGTCAGTGAGTCGTGCCTTTCTCTTTAGTGATTGCACTGCTACAAATGCTCTATCAAACCCTCTCCTGGTGACTGTACAAATGTCTGTAATACGGAGTGGTGCCCTCACATCACAATGAGGACATGCAGGGTTGCTCCTTTTTCAGATAGTTGCATCTGCGATGGTAGCATAAGAACCATATGATTCTATTGAAATAACCCCAGTGAATAATGCATCGTAACGATAAATAAACAGATAAACAATGAACATTGGGTAGTTGTTCAGCCCTCCAGAGTCTACACAAACTGACTGACTTCACCCATCCTCATCCTCTACTGCAGCTACCTACTGCGTGTGTGATGGGTGTAACCAGTACCTGCAGAGAGGCCATGTAAAACATGTCAGTATCACTGGGTTATATAGCCCTTTACCACTGCAGATGGCTTTAAATAATGTCATACTATAATATTCAGCATATGAGGCGCGGCTTATACTATTAAATGGAATTTATGTGATGATTATGGATGCACAAGTTGTCCTTCGGGTCAGATAAAAGCACGAGGCGAAGCCAAGTGTTTTTATCTAAGCCCTAAAGTCAACGAGCGCATCCATAATCATCACACATTGTGTTTATACTATAGTCTGCCTCTTTAGGATGCATCAATATGCTTCAGAATGCATTCTGCATTTGCCCATGCTCTGAAATATGATAACCGTGGTCGAGGATAGTCCCCTAGTGTGTTTTGCATCAGCAAAACTTGGGGTGCGCCTTATAGGTGGGGACATTATACTTATGACTCAGGACCCCTAAAATCGACATGGCAACATGAGCCTTTTGAGCTTAGTGATATGGGACATTGGTACATGGATTTTCCTTAGAATTGACATGGAATATGGGGGACCCCATCAAGGGACCCCCATATGCATCAAATGGCCCATACATACCTTACTTCACTGAATGCCCACCCTCCTACAGTAATTACCAAATATCATCCTCTACTCTAGCTTCCTACTGTGTGGGGGATGAGTATACCCAGCACGTGTAAAACCCTGATAGGGCGACTGGGTCTTAACCCTTCAAGTGCATCAGAGAGTTGTTTTCAACCCGTTGGCTCATTATTTTGCATGAATTCCGCCATGCAAGGCAGAAACAGTGGCCATGGCTGCATGGTATCTAGCTCTATAAGCCCTCTATCTAACGAGGAGGTCCATGCCATAAACCTAGACGGACCAGCACTGCATTGGTATATCACGCCAAACCTTTGGGGGAGTACAGCAATCCAGACCTGGCGCTGTCATAGTGCATTAATGCACTACGCCGCCCTTCTATGCTTACTGAAACTGACTGACTACTACTGCCGTTCTACATTATTTAACCCTTTAAATGCCACTGATTGCATCATGTCCATTGGTACGGGATTGATACATCAACTCCCGGAGGATCGGCATGATGCTCCAATGAAGTGCTGGCGAGCAGTCTCGTTAGCATTACATTAGTGCATCATGACGACCAAAGGACATGATGCATTTAATGCATAAATGCATCAGCTTGACCCTTAAAGGGTTAAGTACCTGCTCTCACCTTGCTGTGTGGCGCAGATGTCCTGATTGAGCCAGAGCTAATAACTGATGAGTTACTCACCTAATAACCCAGCAGCCACCAAACTCCAATTAACTGCTCATCACTGCTCATTGAGAATTACACAGCGGCTGGTAATGGGTAATAGAGGTGGTCGTCTCCTCCACTGGGGGCTTAAGGAGTCTGATGGGGTGGGATGGCGTAAGGAGGGAGAGGGGATTCCAGGCACTTATACCAAGAAGCTTCAATACTATTCTTGCTTATACTGGCCGGGTATCTAACAGGTATATATTATGCAGCGCATTTTACTATATTGCTCTCTAAGAAGATTGAGGAATCTTCCAGGTTGCCCTGTAGGCTGTACAGTAAACCACTTTATTTGTGATGCAGTTAATTCTAGATTTCTAAATTACATTGAAGCCCCAGAAAAGAGTGTAGCGAGGCACTGTGGCACTTATGAGGTATCCCTATAATGATAATGGTGAAAAGTTGCCTGATGACCATTGTTATTTTGATGGTACATGCATTGTAAAGTGGAGTGCTAGTGTGTTAGGAGGGGTGAGAACTGAGATTGTTATTTGGTAATTATTGTTGACTAATGTTCTATGGAAATAAGAGAGGTTTTAGAAATCACTATAATCAAAATAGAAACATAGTAAAATAATGTCAGTATTTGTGAAATCAAGAAGGGGATTGCAGTTAAAGCAAGGGGGCTAGTACCAACCTGTATACATGTACATTGTACACAAATCCATGATGCACGAATGCAGTGCTGGCAAGTCTAGATGCCAGTACTACATTGAAGCATTGCACGACCATGCCATTAAGGCCTAATAGAAAATATAGGTAACATGGTCGGGAATTTTTTTTTTTTTTTTTTTTTGAGAATTTTTTAAGGCCGGCTGTAAATTTTCGCACATACATGATGCAAGTCGGATTTGCGGGATGCAGGAATTTTTTGCCAAAGGCCCATAAAAAAGTAAGGGTAGGGCCAAGAGAAATAAGCGTTACCTGAACACAACACATTCTTTAGGCCTTACCCTCTGAGAGTGTACACTGTAAATAGTAAGTGCTGTACATCTACAGCAAAAGTTGCTGGCAGCTGTGGTTCCAGTAGATTTTGCTGTAGGTCTACAGCAGCTGACTTGCTGTAGGTCTACAGCAAACTGACTTACTGTAGGTCTACAGCAACTGACATGCTGTAAAGGTACAGCAATATCTCCTGTTGATCTACAGTACCTTCTAATGTTGATCATGCTACTGTTTTAGTACAGCAAAAGTTGCTGGCAGCTATGGTTCCAGTAGAATTTGCTGTAGATATACAGTAGATTGGAATTTGCTGTAAATATACAGTAGATTTTAATGTTACAGTCATTGCATTTTGGTTGGCCTGACCAATTTGAGATATGTAGTTGGGTCAGCTTGATAGCCACCCATGTAACATCATTTATGGCTAAATGGGTTTAAAACTAGCCATTGAGTATCACACTTAAGGCACAATGGGCAAGTGTGACAACAGATACATTAGTTGATACCCAAGGAAGCTGGGTATCCATACTCATATTTAATTCCATGCCACAGGAAAGGTGTGTGTGGCAGATTATGGAAGTTTCTGCCTGAGTTTACATAGATGAATGAAGAGTTCCACATATTATCAAACTAAAATGTAACATGGTCACTATTGTGCATTATTCAATTATATCACACATTTCAGCTCTTTTTCATAAATGAAAATATACCCAGCATTAAGGAAAATTCTCTCCCTAAGAGATGCTAAGGACACCTGGTGTCAAGGGATAGAACCACAGTGTCTACAGCAATACTTGCTGTAATCCTGCATCTACAGTAATACATTCAGTAACTGAACAGTAGGTGTTGCTGTATTTGGGGCTACAGCAAATATAAGAATGAAAACTGCTGTAAGCCCACAGCAGCACTTGCTGTAATGTTGTATTTACAGCAACAAAGTTGGTACTTGTACAGCAAAACTTGCTGTTTGTTAGACTACAGCAACTTCTACTGTATGATAACAGCAAAATTTGCTATATGTATACATTAACTTTTTACAGTGTAGTTATTAACCCTGTAGGATCAGTTTGATGCATAAATGTAACTATGGTTAGTAGGAGCTCACCAGGCTGTATTCATTTAGGCATATGTTGAGCACAAATTTTATGTTTATTTCAAATTTGGCCTAAACTGTTGAGAATGGCCGAGATGTGAGGTGGGAAGCCGTATAGGCAGGTACACAGGTGGATGGATGGGACATGGTTAAATTGGTAAACATGAAATCAATAGGGGCTGACACGTGAGGAAGATCTGTGCTAATGTATTAGGCACCCAGCGGGCTTGGATGACAGATTGTGGAGGGAGGAGATGCTATCTGATATCAGTGTGCATGTCTTCAGATACTAACTTTAGCTTTCCAAGTATACACATGTACAGTGCACAAATAACAGGTGGATGGGGGTAAAGCTCATAACTCTCATCAGTGTCTGCACAGCACTGTGATCAGGGAAGTGGGGGGTTGAAAGGAGCAATGACGTAAATGGAGGAGAACATTCTGCACCTTGGCCCCATCACCGACTAGAGTAAACACGTGTCCTAGAGGTTGATGTGGATGTGTACACATACTGTCAGTGCCCACGAGTTTGGAAAAAAACTAGCAGGAAATGTGAGGTTTGACTATATAATGCCTTAGTGAGTTGTAATTTGTAAACTGTACGGTTATCATTATAAAATTCTGGGTACGATTTGATTTTCCCAAGAGAATGGTGCCAATGTGTGATGTCTTGGCATGGATATCAGGAGATGGCCTTATCAGGATATGGCTGGCTGAAAATCGGATAATTTGTGGGGCTCACCAACAAATATCCACTCTCCCATTAGGGTGTAAAAGAAATTTGCACAAAATGATTATGGCCCAGATGATTTTGCAATATTTCTACCCCTAGAATCAGCCAAACTATTTGTTCTAACTGACTTTTTCTTAGAATATCTTTTTAACTGACTGTTAACTGATTTATGGAAAAAAAAAAAGAAATTTGAACTGATGGGTGGGAGTCCGGAACATGAACTCTGAGATATCAAGCAACCCTTACAGCGTTCAGCCTGAAGAGGATTATTGTTTCGTAAGTATCAGATTCTATTTATATCTCTAGTTGATTAACGTTCGTGGGAGGCAATCTGAGCTGTTTTAGTCGATATCTGCCATGTCTCACATGACAAAACTTCTTGTTTGGTAGCTCTGATTAGATGAGGTTTGCACCTGTCATTTTCAGTCTCTAATGCAAACTACTCCTCAGCTGTTGACTGCTTAGAGGGCTAAGAGGATATGTTATTCCGTCTTTATTCCATGGTGAGAACAAAAGTCTGTATAGAATTTCTGAAAGGTTGTTAAGGTAGAATCAACTCATTATGGGTCCTTGTTAACAAACAATCATACCAACATTTTACAGCAGAGCCAACACCCCAGACCTCCCCTGTCCCCCTGTGTAACAACATAAGGCTGTTCTCAAAAGGGATGCGTAGAAACTGTTATGTATTCTGTACGACCCCAATCTGTATTGTGACTTCACCACATATAGCATCAAACCCCTTGCCAGCGTCATTTCATTGTGAATTACATCCACGATTTTTTTTTTTTTGGGGGGGGGTTGTTGTCCCCCCCCCCTTCTCCTTTTAGATGGGTAGCATTCCTTTAATGGTTCTTTTTCCTTTCATCTTTAGCACCTATTTAGCACCCCGTCCAATGGGCATACATATCTTAATGTCCATGTATGCATGGTTACACATTGGTTTATCAAAATCTATGTAAAACTAATGAAGGAACTCTGACCAGAACATGTAGGCAGATATACAAGCCACCAGCCCAAAGAGACGAGTGCAGAGAGGTGTAAAGCTGTGAGTGGGTGGGAGTAGGGGGTCTGTTCCTCCATACCTCCAGGGTTTATTTACCTGTGCATGTCTTTAGCGTCTCTACAGCGTCTCTGCAGCGTCTCTCACTACCTCTGTACACACCTGTACATGGGGTGTGTAAGGTGCTTACTACATGGAGGAGGCCCTCACAATGTGATGTGCTAAACTAAACAGTGTGCTGAGACTAAACATCCTATACTCCATCTCCATGCTGCTGGTGACGCCTAAAAAAATTATAAATCTTTTATATAATCCTTTAAGGGCTACGTCTGCATGTTTCTTAATGACATATGAACACACACTTGACATAGCTGCATCATGCTGACACTATGGGGTTTTGAATTTTATGCAAGGCTGAAGGGATGTCCTTATTAATTCAGTCTTAGTACATAGAACTCCCAGGGCTGCACGCATGCATTAGTTGGATATAAGGCATAAATGTGATATCCAGTCCTCAAATGCATAGGTTCTATCATGGTTTTATGCCAATTTTGTTTTAATGATGCCTAAATGCAGTCAGTAACTCGCCAGCTCTGCATTCATGCATCGTGCCAACCAACCATATGGGGTGCATTCTCTTGCATAAACCCATAGTCTACTTGGCCTCTGTTGCACGATTGAGCCATTCTTACATTTCCTATATAATTTTTTTGTGACAGAGGCCTAGTGGACTCTCGATGTAACATTGGTAGTCCACTAGGCCTCTGTCGCAGTTCTAAATCTATAAATGTATGGCTCAATTGTGCAACAGAGGCCAAGTGGACTATAAGTTTAACCCTTAGGTGCCCAAGCGCGCTTAAATGCGCGGTTTTGGGCTTAAATACATGTACACTGAAGCATAATTGTCATTGAGATACTTCTACTGGTCCAATCTGCAAGTTTAGACCCTCTATAGAATGGCCATGACATCACAATTCCAATGAGATCACCCATGTGACTGTCTCTTTATGAGTTCAGAAACAGTAAGTCAAAACATGAAAATATATGGCCCATTGGAGGGTCAGCCTGCCAAGCAACAAGGATTTGACATAGCACCAAGCTATTGCTGGCTTATATTACCCCAATGATCCCACAAGAATAAGAAGTTATCCATTGTTCTTTGTTATTCATTGATTGAAATCTTTCTGATCCATAACAATCTTTTCATGGTTTTTACCATAATCTATTTCCTAAGTAGTAGGAACAAAACATTGACAAGCTTAGGTTAGTATAGTCATTCAAGCTTAATACTTGATAGGAATATGGAGATTATGCACAGAATGGCCTAAATACTTTCAATTAACAACAAATAGAATGTTTAGTTGCTATGGCAACCAAATTCAACCTGATATCTCATATCGGAGCTGAAAGACTAAAGCAAGGGCATTCAGTAAATGTGATAAGAGGCCCATATCAAAACAGAAGATTGGAATAGCATATGGTATTCAACGACAGAGTGGTATACATGTGAAATAAGTAGAAAATTGTCAAATAATTCTGGGCACCAAAGGGTAATGCACCAATTCATTTCCGCATAAATGTTGAGGCAATATATGGCTTAACCCTAAATACCCACAGCTATTTAGCTATAGGAGCTAAATACTGAGAGACAGAACCCCCACACTTTTCCCTATAGTGTTTGCAATAGAGCCCCTGCTGTGTATAGCAGTTTACATGTATATTACACATTACTGCAATTATCCTTGGCAAGAGTTTCTTATTATAAAGCTATTTTAGCGCTTGTTTTTTTAATGCCTGCTACTAGCTGCACACAAAAAGATACGAGGTATAGGAGGTACTCCTCACCGAGACGTTGTAGATAGTATACAAATACGTTTAATCAGAATTCCTCACTGTGAATACGGCGCCTATGCATGGGTGCTCAAAAATTTCGGGATGTCATGCCGTCACTTTTTAGGAAGGATGGAGTGTCACTTTTTAGATATATGCCAATGTACTGGGAACCTTTGAAATTCACTTTTCACTTTTTAAAACCCCTCCGTCACGAGCGTCACTTTTTACCGATGTATAGGTACAATACGATAGAGCGAGGATACAGGATGACGTGTGAATGCAGCCATGACAGTTCTGATCTCGGAATGTCTTGTGGGAGTAAAGTAAGGACCAGATGGACACAAACACAACAAGAGTTGTCTGAAACCAGCAGCAGCACGAGACAAGAGCCACACTGAAAACATGGAAGATCCAAAACTAGTCAGCGGTGACCACTTTAGGTCCTCAAGTTACCAATACCTAAAACTACAACTTTAGGTAGTCAAAATGACGACTTCAGGTCAGGATGATGACCTGAGTCATCATCCTGATGACCTGAGTCATCAATGTGATGACTCTGTACTGTCAGTATTGTCATCCAGATGTCTCAGGTCATCAGGATGACGACCTAAAGTCATCATTTCGACTACCTCAAGTTGTAGTTTTAGGTATCGTCAAATTGAGGACCTAAAGTGGTCACCGCTGACTAGTTTCGGATCTTCCATGTTTTCAGTGAAGAAGTCACAGATGTCAGCATGCACATGATCCCGGGCACCAGTTCGGTCCCGTAAGGTCGCTACAGAAAAATAACCATGTTGTGTTTTAATTTCACAAAAGAAAGAATGGGAATTTTTTTCTCTAAGTCATTTTAATGGTACATACTTTGTAGAGGTAAGTAGGTGGGAATCACCTCGGGGAGAATGAACTTGGAAGTCTTGAGTCATTCACACACGTGTGAAGTGCTGTGGAATAGGATGCAAATTAGTATTAATAGGCCTGAGAGTTTTATAAGGAGGCAGGGATTTGATATAGCTTGACATAGGAGCTACTTCATTATTGGAACATTGACGTGATAAACGATATCACGCCTTTCGCCCTTTATAGGGCATTATTGTAGAACGGTCATTGACCCATCTTAAAAAAATGAGGTACAAGTCGCGGCAGAAATGAAAAGATAATTATGAGAGCTAGCGCCAGATTCAAAAAGAGGGTATCGATAGCCTTCATTTGATATTTACACTTGTACAGATGAATGTGGAAAGTATAAGATGAAACCCAAAACACCCTAACCCGAGAAAATGCCTCGTAAAAGCTCTGGAGGCCATTTCGAAATGATAGCTATAGATATCATTTTGAAATGCCCTGCAGGTCCAATCGGCCTATATCATAATACTAATAAATTTCAGGGAAAGTCAATCATTCACTACACAGTGATCACACTGATATACTCCGTGTTATCTCATAATCTTTTGATATATACTTTACATTTGAAAGCTGTTGGAATGGCCCATTCAATACAAATATTTATAAGGAAGATTCCAGTTACCATGGCAACTTGAAACACTCCATTTGTTAGAGCGCATTAATGCAACACTGGTGAGCACTGGTCATTATCAGACTGTGTTCATGCATCATGACAACTAATGGGCATAGGTTGTCATGATGCATGAATGCAGCCTGGTGAGTAACTCGCCAGGGCTGCATTGATGTGTCCTGCCAACCATGATACACTCATGTATCAACGGCCCATGAAAGGTTAATGATAAACAGCAGACAAGAACACCTGTATATTAGATGAGCAGCAGCACCACAACCACCAGCTACTATTGATATTATTCACCTGTCCCGCAGCTCATCTCCTTCCTCCCCATCCACGGCCTACCTGGAGTTTTTACCACCTCCTCCAGGTGCACCAACAGCCTCCAGGGGAGAGGAGCATGCACTGCTAAAACCAATACCCCGGTATTCTCATTTCAAGTAGGATTGATAACATATATCTCATGTGGTGTACAGTATAGACGTGTTCAGGTAGGGATTTTTAATACAAAAGAATAATATCGCTTTGTTGCTTTGCCAAGATAATTTTCCACATTGAAAAAGAATTATTTCTGGCTGAGTGTATATGTGAAAGTGGGTATAGATCACCTCCAGGGTGAAGGCTGAGTGGGGAGTGGGTGTGTGTGTGTGTGTCTGTCTGTGTGTGTGTCTGTCTGTGTGTGTGTGTGTGTGTCTGTGTCTGTGTCTGTGTGTGTCTGTGTGTCTGTGTGTGTGTCTTTCTAAGGAAGAGGGGATTATCTATTACACAGACAGTATTCATAAGTGTACTCTCGTGGTGTGAAATATGACTCTGGGATTTCAGCTGGAGGAGGAGGGGGATTACTGGGACACAGGGCCAAGTTAATACAGAGGTAATAAAAAAAAACAGGTAGGGAGCTTAGCAGATAGGTAGGTGGGTAGGTAGGCAATCAGACAGATATAGTGGCAGGAGGACAGGTATAAAGGTAATGAAGGGAGGTACACAGGCGAGTAAGGTATATACAAGAAATCAGCATAATAAGCAGACGGGCAATTGATTAGGAAGACCAACCGGATTGTGCATTGGTATAGGCCTATAGACAAGAGGGAAGCCACAAGGGCAAATACAGGGAAGCCATGGTGAGGAAAAGGGTGGCCACATGAGTACCTAACCAACGGGAGGCCAAGATGGGCACTAGGGGGGGGCGTAATATGATACAAAACAGGGGCCGTGATACACATGATGTAAACCAGGAGAAGCAATGATGGTATCATGCAGGGAAAGTCAAGATGTAAACCAGGGAAGACAGCACAGCCACCAATCCCTCAAAAGATGCGATTCCAGGTAACAACAGAGGGCAGTGGGGAAGGATAAGGGAATCTGGGGAAAGCTACAACAGGAACCATGGGGAAGCCACAATGGAACTACGGGAAGGTCATTACGAAATTCTATCTAGAAACCAGTGTGAGCCGCGATGAAATACAAAATCAGAAAAGCACTGCAGAGACTACGGTCAGGAAAGGAGAGCTCTATAGGCCGATATTAGTGAATAAGGTGACCAGAGGAGGGGGGCTGCCCGGGGGGGGGGGGCTGTAGCAATGGGGTTTATGGACGCCCTATATCATGATACTGCAGGAGGCTGTATTGCCCTGAGTGTACTAGGGGAAGAAGGAGAACATCGGGAGGATAAGCAGGAGTAAGAAGTAGATAGAGATAGGTGCAGACAGGTCGTAGATCACTTAGTGTTCTACCGTAAAACCCCGTGTATATGGCGCATCTCACAGTATAAGGTGCACCATGACCTCATGCATGACCTACCATATATACTAGCTTATAAAACCCCATGTATAAGGCGTACCCTGAGTTGCGATGGACTTAATCCTATAGGACACAGGTGATGTAATAGCCGTGTATGAACCGCATCTTGTATGCAGGAGTTTGCGGTAGAAGGCGAATCTGGGTAGAGGGCAGGGGGGGGGGGTTAACTTTGTACAGTACTAGTCTAGTGCCTCTTAGTTTAAAATCCTCGCCTGTTTAACGTCGCGCATTTTCACTTGAGGCTTTAAAGTCCCGGTATACTTTAGCCTCCAGTAGTAGTATACAACAGAGGCAACCCTCGAGGAGGCTGACAAATGCTTTACTCACCAGGGATGGGGGCGCAGGAGGGTGAGGCAGGGGTATAGTGGCATACTAGTATATGTTTTGTGCCACACAACTTTGTACAGGAAACTCACAGTGGCTATAACTGCAGTGGATTGTACTGAAGCATTTACTTCTAGTTCTAGACCACATCTAGCACAGGTCAGGCAAGTTGGTATAAGGCTGTTGTCGTATAGGGGTGGGTGTAGGAGGAAGGGAGTATTGGTTTGAGTACCAACCGAGTACCAATCAAAGGTGGAGAGGCCCTTTTAATTTGTTTGAAATTTAATATAACAGTGGAAAGATTGGGGGAAGGGCTTTGGACTTCAAGAAAATTGATAACATCATGATTCAATGCCCTCTGGTTTGCCATGTGCCTTGGGGCTCAATTAAAATCATCCATTGATCATAGTGTGTTTTATTAAATATGGATCAAGGTACTCACAGAGTAGTAGTGTTGGGACTGAATCCTTCCGGGATCTCTGACAGGTTCCTCGACGCACAATCGGCGTCCACGCGGCCTCCTGTCCCGGCCTGGCAGGCACATACGGCCGGGCACGCCGCCCCTCCGGCCATGGTGGTATCCCCGGCGGTGGCGGCGGTTCCCCCTAGTACCATCCCGGCTAGCAGGACGAGCACGGTAGCCCTCCTGCCGTCCATCACGGCTCTACACTCACTGCTTGTTTACTATGGAAGCTGAACAGACGCCGACACAGCGTCTGCTGTATTCCATCATAGTATTCATGGACTGATGGAACTACCGAGCAGCACCACCACGTCACCAAGTGCCGCATATTGGAACTAAACTATGTAATGTAACTCTACCCAGGTGGCGGTAAGAGTCGTCATTTTAGTTCTCTAACAGGCCACTGAGGGCGTGCTGCTGCAGCCACTGCAGTCTTCGATCAAGTTGGTTTTTAATACCTGGCGTATATAATGCGCACTACACAAATAGGCCCACAACTGAAAGCATATCAGACATATCAGGCACATCTAGTGCCACATTTTGTCTAGTTTGATATTGTTCCATAGTAAAAAGAGTAGGCGGAAAAATCCTGATCACGTGTAGGTGGATCCCTAATAACATTTCCTGGGTGTTCTAACCACTGATAAACAAAATACCAGACTAAAGTTATGGAGGCCAGAAGTCTGGTATTTTGTTGATGAACATTAATGACATATGTTGTCCTGGAGAACTGTATGTTTGTGATCATGTACACATAGTTTCTCCACAGGACATATGCCTACTTTCGAGGTCTCATCCTACAGCTACAGATTTATTTGATCTTTTAGCCTATTATGGGCAGTATGTCGCTTAAAGTACTCTTTAGTCCCTCTTTACCCCTCCCCCCCCCACCCCATGCTTTTTGTTGTCCTAACGTGTTTTAATCGGACCCCCAACTCTGATCGAACCCCACCCAGGGAGCAAACATGATGTGGTCTGGGCCAAAGTGGGCTCCCGATGTGGGCCACATCAGGTGAACACAGTGGGCACCCAATGGTTTTTGTTCTCAGCAAAGTGTCTGGACCACACTGGGCTAACTGATTTGGGTACAGATCTGTTTGAGAGTCGGCTAACTAATCCAGGCTCAAATTGAATTAAACATGGGCTTCTGGTGTGGCTCAAATTGGGCTGGCTGATTTTCCCAAAAGTTAGTGGTGACATGCTGAAAATTCTTTTTTGAGGAATCCAATATTTACTCAATTTATCCAATAGTCATTGAACAACAAATCTTGGAGATAATCTCCGCCCACCCCAAAGCAGTCAATACAGTATATACCTCATTGGAATGGCAGAGTAGAACCATCAGTTTGAATCATCCAGCCAATAGAAGGCACTTTGATTCAATAAAGTAACATTCTGGCCTCAGTCTTCCTCCATAGTATTGTAGCGGTACTTCTCGTTGTGTTCTCGTTGGTTTCTAAATGTGACTCGTGACTTATAGGGTTCGGACCACTGGATGGTATTAACACTAGCAGGAACAGATGACAACAATTCAAATACAGTTCAACTCTTTATTATATAAATTGTGTGATAGAAATATACAGATATGCAGATGTTGTGAATGAATAAATGATTGAGTGCTTAAAGTTAAAGGTTAAATAGCAACTTAATAATGAAGGGTCAGCCACTCAGGTAGGCTGCCGATTTAGAATAATTGTGAGAATTCTTTAATAAAGGGATAGCCGCTTGGGTAGACTATCTTTCAGAAGAAATGTCTCTTACTAAAGGCATAGCCGCTTGGGTAGGCTATGTTTCAGAATAAATGACTCTTAATAAAGGGGTAGCCTCTTGGGTAGACTACTGGAGTTTGGAATAAATGTCTATAATTGAAGGATATGACTATGAGCGAATAAAATGTCTCTATAAGTGAATAAAATATCCAAGATGACTGAATTTAGTTATCAAAAGGTGTGTCTCTTCGAACTTCTTCTCCTAACTGACTGGAAATAAGAAATGTTAAGGGAGTCAAAGAGGGACTCTCACCTTGGTATAGACAACCTGGACTAAAGTTGATCCCCAGTCCAAATTAGGGGCAGGTTCTATGAGGGAACAGGACCTGGACTAAAGATGTCCCTAGAAAGGGCAGGTCTTGTTAGAGGTTGAAGAAATTTGGGAACAGGAACCTGGACTAAAGATGTCCCTAGGAAGGGCAGGTTCCTGTTGGTGGTGTTGAAGATCTTGAAGGACTGAAGGCCTAGACTATAGCTGTCCCTGGATAGGGTAGGTCCTTACAGTGTGAGAGCCTGGGAGGTTTTGCCTGAGCAGCTCACATCTGCTGCCTATATAGGGGCTGGTTGCTGGTTGCTGGCTGGCTGGTCAGCTGACCGGTTTCAGCCAATCACCAGCCAGGATTCTTGAGGCTATTTGGTGCTAAAAGCACAGAAAATCCAAAATAATAAAAAGGGCTTAATCTCGCAATTTCTAAGTATCAGGAGAGGAATCTAAATTAATAAATTAGTGGGAGACAAATGTCTAAATCTCTTAAATTGTCCAGTTAGAGCAAAAAAACAGAGATTTCCTATGGGCCATGTGGGGCTGGAGGCAAAATGGCCATTTCCCACCAATTCTATGGAAAGATCTAGCTCCCACTCTGGCTCAAAATGCATTGGTTTATAATAAAGTTTAGAATAAATGCATGGTATGACTGGGTAACCAAAGGTCTGACCTAGGGGGTCTAATAATTTAAATTATATGGCCCAAAACACCAAAGCTGTATTTTGGAGCAAACTGGTTTGTTTTGATAAGGGGAAATAAACCAGGCCAAACTGACAAAGTTCACTAGGTTACTGGGTCAGAGTCCCTCAAATATCACAAAAGTTAACTGGGGACTTTTAAACCTAATTACGGTCGCCAACGGAAAACATTCGTGGCAATCTATTGACGAAATTCATTAATTTGGACGATCAACCTTTAATTCATAAGACGAGGGCAAAGTAGAGGTTAACATTGAAATCTGGGAAAATTATGCGTACGGGAGAAAGCACACGGAACCGGGCCGTGCGCGTCTGTGCCACCCCCATGACAATGAAAATAAATTTGGAACTAAGCCTGGAGCCATAAAACAGCCTAAAACTTGCACTAAACTGGTATAGATCTCTAAGATTAAATTATATTAGGTAGGCATCCACATAATTTCCATCCTAAAAGCCATATTTGTCATTATCTAATTAAAATCAACAAGTGGATAAGGCAAAGGGCCCCATCAGCATTAAAAATAACTAGTTTTCGGTTCTGACACTAGGTGGCTGTGGCCAAAGTGGCTTCAGCCAAGTGTAGATTCTGCTCTTCAACTTCATCAAAATATAAGGAAATTAAACAGTGTCAAGTGCTGTCTTCTATACACATAGCTAGGTAGGTGACTAAACTAAGGCCTGACAAAGTTTGAGTGTGAGAATCCTTCCAGGATTTGTACTAGGTGCAGTTTACAGAACCAAACATGAGGGTGAGTGATAATGTAAGCAATCCCCATAGAGTTCTGGGCTTTCGCGCGCTGTGCAAAAGAACTCAATTTCGGAAATGCTAAGTATCCTATGTAAGAGTAGAGAAGAGAGCTTTCAAGTTCATTATAACTGTAGGTTGCATATCTGCTCTTGTTCCAAGTTCAGTGCAATAGAAATGGTGTCCCACAATTTACCAGAAACATCCAAGTATTTCAAGACTATGAGCAAGTCTGCACATCATTACTTCATGTCTGATTTAGTAGTCTATTCCAGTTGTCTTATATCTAAAATAAATCAGTTCTGTATGGGTAGTAAATCTCTGCCTGTTACACAGAAGGGTCATCTGGTGTCAAACAACTTTGTTGTGAGTCTGCCATGAACTGATGCCTACAGGGGCAGGGGATGTTTTGGTTTCTCAATTACCTCTAAATGTAGTCCTCTTATACCTGGTGTGGGACCTGTTTGCCCAGTAGTATAGTATGTATCGGAACAGGATTATAGTCAATCTAAGGATATTACTCACTGGGGATGCAGCCAATCAGAGGCCTCCCTTTTGGTGGGAAATGTGGGGTCACGTGACCTAGACCCCCATGGTGTGGCGCTAAAATTGACCAATCAGAACCCTCCCTTTTGGCGGGAAATTCAAAATGGTCACGTGACCCAAACCTCCTGTGGTGTGCCACCAAAATGGTGCCCTCTGATTGGCTGGCTGTTTAGGTCACGTGACCTCTATTATGCAAATAAGGTCACATGACCCTAATTTGAATGGACCAATCAGAGGTCGTCATTTTGGTGGGAAATTTGAAAAATTTGGTGACGTGACTCTATTTTTTAAAAAAAAATGGAGACCTCTAATTGGTTGGTTGGCTGTCCACACGTCATACCGTCAGTCAGCTGTATGCAGCAAGCAAGTAGTTACATGACCTTATTAGCATAAAGAGGTGTGGTTTATTATGTAGATGAGGGTGTGACTATAGTAAGATATTTTTTATATAAATAAAAAAAAGGCAAGCTGAAAAAAAAAACTAGATGGGATTACCGTGGTGCACACCTCCGACTCCTTTACATAAGTCACCACGCCCTTCCACAATTACTCTCCACGTATCATCTCTTTTTCTTTGTTTTTAAAGTGAAGCAATATATATCTGGCCATGTCAAATCTCCGCATGTCACCCATCAGGATTCGTATGAGCTGATGATGTGTACTGTGGGGTTTAGCTTGCCACATTTTCAACACTTTGAAGGCGTGGAGAGACATATCTTGTTCCAGTTGTTGAGCAATTCTATTTAGCTTTTCAGACGTCAATCCTAAATACGTCCCCATATCTTTCCACTCCCTGGATAGAGATTCAAACATGGTGACAAAGTACCTCTCCATTAAAAACTGGTCGGGGTTGTTGTAATCCAATTTGTACGTCTTGAAAAAGCTGTGCGACTGAAGTAACAGATCTTGTCAATGAACACTCATGAAGGCGTGGTGGAGTTCTCATCTGGCATAGGCCGTAGTTTTAGACCACCAAGTTTGGAACATCTCCATACACATATCCTGCACCGTCTTGATAAAGACTATCTCCTGCAGACGCTCATAGGGGATGTCCAAGTAGATTCCCAATTTTTTCCCAAATCCTATTAACAGTCTTCCTATATCATGAAGCAAACGATCGCTATATGTAAATTTTATTTCACACACAACATCCTGTACACTCACTTCACATACGTCAGACTTAGATAGGGGTTATTTTCAAGACTCATCTCGTCTGCAAAAAAACTTCAGAAATCACTTGATGAAGGTTGGTAGGCCGGCAGATAGGTAGGCAGCCGGCGGGTAGGTGGTGCTGGTGATGGTAAAGGCAGTGGCTGTAGGTGCGGTAGTCGTAGTGGTCAGCAGTGATATATCCTTCCAATAGGGTGACGTAAGCCTATTTCCAGCTGGATACTTACCACCACCTTTTCCTTTCTGTGTAGCGTCTTATCAGCATGAGCCTTTTGAATTTGTTAACATCAAACAAGGGGCTGTGACAAGTGTATTTGGTGAAATTAGGGGTGATTGCTTTCATTCTGTGTAACGACTTATCTTTTAGATCTGTTGACATAAAACAGGTGGAAAGGTATTGTGATAACTGTATTTTGGTGTGATTAAAGGGAGTTAAAACTGTGATAATTAGCTTAATCCACTTTACAGGTGTGAGGGAGGCTCACTTGTTAAGGTATTATGAGATTCCTTAATTTTTACTTCTCCTTTTGTTAACAGGGGGTGTGTAATTGCAACCAACTACTCTTTGAAGTTTTCTAATCCTATTTAGATGAACTTTCATCTGGATCCTCCTACGGTTTGGTTTACCTGTGGAGGGCAGGTGAAATTAGATTTATAGATACCCTACCGGGTGAGGATCTCTGTGATCATAGGATTAGAGCTCTTTTCTAAAAGCTATCAAAAGTCGACTTTGATCCTGCTGGAACTTTCTTTTTTTTCCACCTACCCTTTGATGATCTAAGAATGGAGTGAAGTTTTTATCTGGATTCTCGTATTGTTTATTTCCCCTGTGGAGGACAGGTGAAAATTGGTTTTATAGGACTCCTACCGAGTGAGGGTCTCTTCTGTTGTGACTACAGGATTAATCCTCTTTTCTAAGAAGAGACGTCAAAGCCACCTTTCATCTATTCAAACTGCACTAAGCGAATTATCTCCAGAGGCGTATATAAGGGAGGGAGAAAAATTTCATTCACTCACACTCTCTTTGCAACCCTCACCATGAGTAGAAGACTGTCTAAGCTACAGCTCTCAAGGAGGATGAGAAGGACCAACAAGACTTCATTGTTTTCTCCTGCTGCTGAAGATGCTACTACTGCAGTTGCTCCTGCTTACAACCCACATGGTGTAACGGGTGGTGGTGGTGTTACTGCTGGTGGCGGTGGTGGTGGTGGTGGTGGTGGTGCTGCTGCTGCTGCTGCTACTACTGCTGCTGCTGCTGCTGCTGCTGCTGCTGCTGCTGCTGCTGCTACTGCCGCTGCTACTGCTGCTGATAACGTCGGAGCTGCTGTTGACGGTGGGTCTTATACATCTCCTTACTGGACATCGATGTTTTATACCCCCGTTGTTGCTGCTGCTTCTGCTGCTGCTTCTGCTGCTGCTCCTGCTGCTGCTCCTGCTGCTGCTCCTGCTGATGCTGATGCTGATGCTGTTACTACTGTTGATGCTGATGCTAATGTTGATGCTGATGCTAACGCTGGAGAAGTCCATGCTGATGCAACTACAGCTGACATAGACACACGCGGTCGCACTCATACGGATTATTTGGAGACCCGCCACTTGGTAGAAACAGAGGAAGAGGAGGAGGAGGAAGAGTTGACTTCTCCAGCGGTTGCTCAAAAATCACTCGATCTACTCACCTCCACTATCGTGAAGTCTCTAAGAACCACAGGCTTCTGCTATCCACCAGGGGACACCGACGTAGAGCAGAGTCGGAGCGAGTTTTTTCTTACCTCTCAGACTTACTCGCCCTCCACAACCACGAATGACAGTGTGTGGTTATCCTCTTTTCAAAAGTCCCGAGATACCGACGTGAGCGTTGCTCCTGTTGCTGGTTCTGCTGTTGATTAAGCTCACACTGATGGTGCTTCTCTTCTTACTTTGAAACCCTCTATGGGTATCAAGAGGAGTTTTACCAAGAGTGGCGACCAGACGTCCAAGAAGAGAAAAGCGGTAGTGAAATGTGAACCACCTACACCTTCCACAGTCGACAGTTAGAGAATTGGCTCGATGGGGTTAGGATCTCCAAGGAACGCTACAGCGCCGTAAAGTGCACCTTAACGCCCACCAGAAAAGTAAACTTCACGACTGACACATTCCTCAAGCTAATAGCGACCGTCACTGACGTCCAAGAGGATAAAATTTGATTGAGACGTGTGTGAGCTAGTGCTGACGTATGTTTTATATGACGTGAATTTAGGTGTTTATACTTTGTGTAGGTGTTGCGTATATAGGTGTACAGGTAAATAGATAGATAGATAGATAGATAGATAGATAGATAGATAGATAGATAGATAGATAGGAAGCTAGTTAGATAGATAAATAGATAAATGAAAAATATTGAAAATAAAACTCTCTTCACATATAAGTAACTCAGTGAAAATGGATCATCATATCTGTGAAAAGTGTTTCAAAAAATTTAAAGGGTGTACAATTACGACAGACACGCGAAAAAATGTAGGGTAATACCTAAATTTTGTCCTGTATGCAGTGAAGAAAATTGCAAAAAAATCACCTGTGGACGCGAATCTCTCGACGGAGTGACTATTCCTCCAATAATACGCACTATTCCGCAGGGTGAGGAAATGTTCACCAGGAATTGGCAATACAAACAGGAGTCGCGTGAGTGTAACAAACTTAAGACTACCAACCGGTGAGTTGAGTGACGCTGTAGATACTATGCATCAGATTCACATCACGCAAAGATTCAGATACAAAGTGGGTTTGTCAGTAGGGTTAATTTTACAACACACAGAAAACAGAAACAAGCTACGCCACTTTCAGGCCTCCCAAAACAATGCGTCTCTTTTACAACCCCTCCCCACCATAACTAATTCAGAAACTTTGGAAGAGCTTCTCTCCCTCATGGAAAACACTATCACTTCTGAAGAAGTACAGAAACTTTGCGACTCTGAAACCAAGTGGAAAGTTCTTTTTCCCACCAATTTGAACGTTTGCATTTACATGGGACCCAGAGAATTCCCCATAGGGGGCAGGGTTACCCATTCGGGTCGACTTAAAAAGAGAGGAGGTGTGTTAGATTTTCCCAACACGGACAAGTTATGCTACTTTCGCTGCATATCCTTTCACTTATACAAGACCGGCAAACACGCTTTCAAATTGTTGCGTCAGTTCAATTCCACTTTGAAACCTGAAACCTTTCCAGGTTTGATCATCAGCGACTTACTCACGTTAGAGAACTTGTTTGATATACAAATAGCGGTTTACACCACCCGTAAAGTGAGGGGTCAGAACCTGAAAAACCAAATTACACTGATCAGGCCACCTTCCAAAACATCGGCCACCCGAGGTAAAGTCAACCTACACCTGTCCGCGACACACGGTTTGCACGTGTCCATCTTTACAGATTTCAATGAATACGCTGGCATCTACGAATGCCCCAAGTGTAAGTCGGTATTCACGACTAAGTTCTTACTGAAAAGACACAGGACCTAACTTTCCCCTTGCAGACAAGTCGCCTTGACATATGTAGGTGGAATCTACCAAAATTCGAAAACAGTTTTCGAAGCACTAGCAGATTTTTCCATTTTTCCTCCCGATGGAAATTCAAAAATGTACCCTTACAAAATTACCTTCGATTTCGAAGCTTTCTTCAGACCGGCCCGAGAACCATCGACCGAACATGTGTCAGTGCTGTGGGAACACGTCCCTCTGTTGGCTAGCGTCACATCCGACTTTCCAGGTTACGAAGGTCTGGTGAGACAATCCGACACAGATTCAGACCTCTTGTTGGATAAAGTTTTGAACATAAACGACACCGCTAAGATCATCGGGGAAGCAGTGCTAGAACTTTACCGGCCGACGATAGCGAAGTTAGATGAGAGGATAGCTAAAGCTCTCCACTCAGAGGAGGTGGTCAGTCCTCCTGGCATCGACTTCAATGAAACTCGAACAAGACACCCTTTAGTTAAACTGAAGCAGAGACTTTTGAGATATCTCCGCCAAGTTCCGGTCATAGGATTCAACTCGGGGCGTTATGACTTAAATCTGATCAAAGTAGAGCTTCACTTGTTCTTCTCCTCCAAAGAGTGAGAGAATGAAGAATTCAGTGTCATAAAGAGAAGTAACCAATACTTGGTGATTTACACTCAACACATTGTTTTCTTGGACGTAGTAAACTATTTGGCACCTGGTTATAACTACGCAAATTATCTACTAGCTTTCACCAGAAATCAGCACGAAGGACACTTTCCTTACGAATGGATGACATCTACCAGGAAACTGGAAAACAGAACACTACCACCAAGATCTGCAATTGACAGCAAACTGACTGGCACCAAGATGTCTGAATCTGACTACGCCGAATGTTAAAAAGTTTGGTCCGAACAGAACATGCAAACTTACTTGATCCACTACAACAACAAAGACGTGAAACCCTTCATAGAGGCACTGAATAATCACGCTAAATTTTTCAGGGATCACAACATTGACATGTTCAAAGACGGCATCTCCCTTCCGGGTTTGACTTTACAGTTCCTTTTTCAAACCACACAGACCCCATTCGTGACCTTCCACCAGTTTGACTCCAACCTCCACTCTCTGATCAAAAAAAATCTGGTCGGGGGTCCTTCTATAATCTTCCATAGATTTCACGAGAAGGGTGCCACGCTGATAAGGGAATACAAGTACGGCAAAGAAGAAAGAACGTGCAAACACATCCTAGGTGTAGACGCTAACTCTCTGTACTTGCGCTGCATGAGCGAAGCACACTGCACAAGTTATTACCTGGTGAGACGACGCGAGACCGAGTTCAAACCGAAAATTAGGCAAAGACACTCTAAGAGTGCTTTAGAGTGGTTGCGCTACATGGAGCACGCCCACAGCATGAAACTTCGCCACGCTTTCAACGGAGGGGAGGTATCTCTAGGTTGCCGAAAATTCGCGTAGACGGTTTTCACCCACCCTCTAACACCGTTTTCCAATTTCACGGGTGTTGGTTCCACGCTCACGAGTGCATACCGCTGCACAGACATCCGTGTGCTTCAGACAGGGACGAGAAACGTGACAGAACAGCTAGAGTAAGCGCTTACTTAAAAGCTCTAGGTCACAAGTTGATCATTGTATGGGAGTGTGAATGGAGAAAGATGAAACACCAGGATCCGCAGGTTATGGCATCCGAACAACACTGGAAGGTCGACTACTTGAAAGCCCCTCGAAATCCCATGACAGAGAGTGACATCATATCCTCTGTGAAAGACAGGAAAATGTTTGGTTTGATTCAGGAGGACATTACTACTCCTCCTCACCTACGTGAATACTTCGAAGAAATGACTCCTGTTTTCAAGAACATGACCATTTCGAAATCCGACATAGGCCCTCACATGACAGACTTTGCGAACAACGAAAACCTGATGAACACTTCTCAGAGATCCTTGATAGGTAGTTACCACAGAAAAAAGATTCTCTTGGGAGCACCTCTTCTTAAATGGTATTTGGATCATGGCTTAATAGTCACCAAAGTGCACCTGTTCATAGAATACTTTCCTAGAAGTCCTTTGCCGGTTTCGCAGACGAAGTAACCGCGGCGCGAAGACGTGGTGACGTAAACACGAACGAGAAAATTCTGTCAGACTGTTGCAAGTTGATGGGAAACACCAAGTACGGTAAAACAATTTGCAACAAAGAAAAACACACCACTGTGAAATACACTAGAGGTCAGCCTTTGAATTATTGACCAATTCGTGGCAGTTCAAAAAGGGTACAGAGTTGAGCACAGATCTCTTTGAAGTCGAACTGCAACCGAAAACAGTCAGGAACAATCTTCCTATTCAAATAGGATTCATGGTGTACCAGTACGCCAAGTTGAATATGTAAGAGTTCAGGTTCGACTTTTTGGATAAATTTATCGATCGAAGCGATTACGCTCTTTGTCAAATGGACACTGACAGTCTTTACATGGCTCTTAGCGGCGAATCGTTGGACCAACACGTGAACCCCGACCTGAGAAAATTGTACTTTAGAGAGAAACGAAACTGGATTCCAACAGGGGTGTGCGATGACCACTTAGAGCTTTTTGTAAAGATAAAAACCCAAGGGGTCAAAGAATGGATCCCCCTCACTTGTTGTCAGAAACGATACGTTCACGATTAGAGTGGGAGGGTGATGGAATTCTAAGTCTCAACTCCACGACTTACATTTGCTACGATAAAGACTTGATAGGTGAAAGAAAATCAAAAAAATCCAGTGTGAAGGGTGTCATAAAAAAACAAAACGTTCAAGAACCCAAAGACTTCTTGGATGTTCTTTTGAAACGAAAAACTATCTGCGCTGTTAATGCCAATTTTAAAGTAATAGAAAACAAAATGCACACTTACACGATAGAGAAAAAGGGACTGAGTTACTTATATGTGAAGCGTCACAAACTTTCTGACGGAGTGATGACGAGTCCTTTAGAGTTATGAAAATAATAAAAAATATATCAAAAAAAAAATAACAAATAAAAAATAAAATAAAAATTTAAATAACTGTAAAGAAAAAAATGTAGATGTAGATAAGCCGGTGAGATAATACCCTTTGTTGTTGTATTAACTTCATCTACTTCGTCCACCGGCTTACCTCATGTATCAGTGTAGAAAAAAACAAACAAGACAATGTGTACTTGCGATCCCATTTTCACATGGGAAATAATAGGTGCATCAGATGTTTTGTTCTTTAAGGCTCAGTTGTTAAACCAAGGTGTTCATAAAGTGTTCGTTTCTCATGATGTATTTAATTCATTAAGTGTGTGTTTCAAAGATGCATTTCATAGAGTGGTTGGTAGCACCACAGATAGAGCTATAGGAGTATATCAATTCCATAACGAGAACACATGTGCTTTCATCAAAAGGCGATATACAATAGAATCAATCAACAAGTTGCTTTCCCTTTTGCAAGAGAGCTCAGACTTCTTGAGAAAAATGTGTCATTGTTCAAAGAAAACATTTGACTCTTTTTGTCGACCGAATGTTATGTAGCAAAGTTCCTTACCCCGGTGTACCAGCTGCTCAACTGAGAAGTATCATGTCCAGACAAACTAAATGGAGTACTTGGTATAGCACTTCAGTGGATTTCACTTGTAATATCGATGAGATGTGGATGGGAAATATGGCTTACACCTATCCTTCATTTCAAGAGGGTACTTGCTCCAAAGTTGTACACCAAGGTTACACCATATACAGTCTGAATTATGACAAACAAAAGTTGAATGTGTACAGCTCAATGTGTGGGTTCTGTCATGTTCCTCTCCGATATTTGTCTATATTATGTAGAGAGTGTGAATTTGTATTTATCAACTTGTAAATAATAAAGTGTAAATATTATTTATCAAAATACAAAAATAAAATAAATCTTTACTAAACCCGCCCCTAGCCAAGGGGCGGGTTTACTAAGAAAAAAGGGGCCCCACCCACCCAAGGCCCCCCGAACCCAATGGTTCCCCCCAAAGGCCACCCCACCTCAATGGCCCCCTCCCCTCCCGACCCCAAGGGTTTTTCCCTATTTTTTTTTCTTGGCAAGCTTTCAGCTTGCCTTTTTTTATTCATATAAAAAATATCTCACTATAGTCACACCCTCATCTACATAATAAACCACACCTCTTAATGCTAAGAGTCACGTCACCAAATTATTCAAATTTCTCACCAAAATGACGACCTCTGATTGGTCCATTCAAATTAGGGTCATGTGACCTTATTTGCATAATAGAGGTCACATGACCTAAACAGCCAGCCAATCAGAGGGCGCCATTTTGGAGGCACATCACAGGGGGTTTGGGTCACGTGACCATTTTGAATTTCCCGCCAAAAGGGAGGGTTCTGATTGGTCCATTTTTAAGCACCACACCATGGGGGGTCTAGGTCACGTGACCCCACATTTGAATTTCCCGCCAAAAGGGAGGCCTCTGATTGGCTGCATCCCCAGTGAGTAATATCCTTAGATTAGCTATAGTCCCGTTCTGATACATACTATACTACTGGGGGGATTAAAGAGAGTGGTAAGAGGAGGTAGGCAGGGCAAATCAGGGAGGGGGAGAAGGAGGAGGGATGGGAGAAGTGAGAGTGGGGGGATGGTGAGGGTTAGGAAGGAAGCAGAAGGGAGGGAACAGAGGTGGAGCGGAGTGGGGAGGAGATGGATGGGGAAGGGGATGGATCAGGGATGGAGGAAGAGGGAAGTGAGAGAGATTGGGAACAGTCATCACAGAGTTCAGAACAGTTCAAAGATGAGGCTGCCCTGTCCAAACCCTTTCTCAGCCCGGATTGAATAGATATTATGCAGCTATGAACCAATTTTGGGATGCCCATTTTGAGACCAACCTGAGCCAAATCTGGTTGCCAATTTTTAAAACTGATTGGTGCCCAAATCGTCAGCCTAATGTGGCCCAGAACATATCCTGAGGACAAAAACTATTGGGAGCACAATAGCTTCAAGTCGGCTTTCCTGATTAGGGCTGCCCTATGTGGCCCTGACTGGAAACCCAGCACCTGACCAACCTACAACCTATGTACTGAATTCTGCCCACTTTGAAACACCCTATCCCAGGTAAAACCATCATGGCCCCAAGTGGGCTTGGTATACATGGGCATTTAAGATTCTACCTGGCTGGCTAAGGAAAAGGTCACCAGATCAAATGAGATCAGCAACTCAAAGAATAGTTTAAATCCTGTAGTAGCATCCTCTGTGGTTATCTTTGACATTGATAACAAGTCTCTAACTAAACTCAGATGTTTAGACATGGATGAAAAATTAAACATAACCGCTGGAATCTGCAAAATACCAAATTTTAGCATCCAGGTGTATGATGATGGAAACAATTGGCAGAAAGATACGCATAGAACGAATATGATCATATTCTGGTCATTTGCTTTGAGTTTGGTTATAATTACACTTATTATTACAGTATCCATGGGCAAATCCCAAATGCCAAACTTAGGCCTACTTGTGTTCTGTGGTTGGAACTTGCACCTATCAGGCATTTCTGTAAAACAAGGAATTAGGGTCCTAAATACATAGTTCACAATCTAACATTATGTCTGCTATCATTGGCAGTACTGGAAGCTGAACTCAGACAATGTAGAATCATTGTCCGTTTCCTATAAAAGGGGAAATTATCTCATGTATCTTGATTCATTTCCTCCTCCCCCCTATCCCCCTCCATCTAAATATTGATGCTCAAGTGGTACATAAATCTCATTTCGCAAGAGGATCATGTGCCACATGTGCAAGGGGAGTAGGCTATTGATTTATAGAAGAAAACACAATAGGAATGGCATATATACAACTTTAAATGTTTCAATAAGGGAGTCTACCATACTATGGATCAGTATGCAGGAAACATTTTCATTAATTTATAGATGTCTTCATGTTTAGATATATCTAGACAGACGATCTTGTTAATAAGGCATCATCCTTATTATGGTTAGATTAGATAGACACCTTTTCATAAAATCCAGCCAAGTTCCATCACAACATTTCTTTTCACCTAGTGATACATATTGGAATAACAAAATAACATTAAATGAACGTTGATCGAGTGTTATTTGCAAAAACATTATTTAAAGGGCTTTAACTTAACATTGAACCAATATGAGTGGAATAATGTCTTCTGAAAAAACTTTAATCAATGCTGAAATAATGCTTTTCAACAAAGGTGATTGTTCAAACAAAATGTACTGGCACCAAGATGCTAAGTTTTACAGATGGCATGCTTCATTGTTGAATATTTGATTTGTCAGGCATGGTGACTATGTACTGCGGAGTTATCATTATATATACTTTGTTGTGATATATTTGATCCTTCAGATATCAATACAAGTAATCCATTTGCATATGCCAATAGATATCTTGTAGATTAAGTCTTTATGTCACTGATCCAGTTGATCAATCTCTGCAGAAAATTCCCTTCTATGCTACAAGGAACATGTGTCAATTCAATTGATTTCTGACACAATAATTCCAACTCTCAACAAATGGCATGTCCTGTATTGTTGTGGTACATCAGACTCTAGCGACCATTGATTGTTCAAAGGTCACTTCTCCTATTTATCTGGCCAGCTGCAGCTTCTCACAAACCTTAAGAAAAACTCTATTGTTTGTTATAAGTCGGCAGTCATGGTGACTGTGTGACTATCAAAGCAGAGAATATCATATCAATAATAACTCAACATAAATCATTATGTTGAATCAGCAATGATGTGTAGAACCACAGATATTTTCATCATGCTGTGTCACCTTTCAAATCCAACCATTTTTTTCATCCTTGCATCAATTGTTGATAACCAAAATCTGCCTATATTATATCAACATTGAGTCAACGTTTTGTTTCCAGTGGTTGTTCATTGATGATGATGTTGCTAAACTTGCTTTCAGCACCTTTTCCATGACACCATTCCAATTTTGCCAACCATCACATATTTCAACATCAATTTCTAGATCAATGGTAGACAAAATTGTCAACATTGAAATATTTTGCTCAATCCAATGTTGATTCAGTGATGATTTTCTACCCATTGAATGAACACTGCCTTTACAGTGTACATTCGATATTGACATATCAATGTTGAGTCACCTAACAACCAGGGTTAGAAACAGATTTTTCAGCGAAGGGTCACTGGGCCCATAGGCATAGAATTCTACATGCCCCACCCCTAACCTGTGGCCCCAGAATGATCATTATAAATACTAATTATCAAAGAGAAATTCATGAGTTTCACCAATCTTTTCCTATCAAAACCTAACTGGAATGGTGAGCTCCCTGCTGACTTACTTTTTTCAATGATATATAACGTGCCGATATTGGTATATGTAAGTTGTCTTCATCCATACTCCATAGGCATTTCTTTAGAAAACTGTGTGCCTGGATACAAAACAATATTTGCCATTGGCTCCTGGGCTAGTATTAATGTCTACCCTGTTACAACTATCAATGTTTAGATATTTATCATATCAACAATGATTCCTCAGAGAACCCAAAGTTTGAATCAGCACTCATGTATAAATGACAACATCTGGGCATTGATTAGTCAGCCATGGTGGCTGTGTACTCAAGTCTTATCAATACAAGCATGACCTTTGTATGACATTGTTAGGAGTACCCTGCAATTAACACATGATGCCTTGAGGAGACATTTGCTGTAATCATGCATAACCTGCTGCATTGGTGCATCATGCTGAAGTTTTAGGAAGACTAGGGGCATTTCCAACCTTCACAGGGGATCTTTTTATTTGATTCCCCACAAACATGCCTTACGGCAGCAAAAGTGAAGCAAGTATAATTATCTGAGATACTATACAGCTCTAAAGGTGTTAAATTTTCAACCATTAAGGGCTGCATTGTACATTGTTGTACTGTAGCAACTTGTCACCATGATGCATGAATGGAGTCCTTGGTGGATAACTTACCAGTAATGCATGCTTCAACTTGCTTACACCTAAATAAGGGATAAGCCTGGTGCACCAATGTAGTATTGGATCTCACTGGTATAAAATGCATTGGTGCACCATGGTCACAAGGATATGCGAGCCTAGAGGCATCACCAGGTATGAAGGTGCTAATAGGAAAGTTGGTTCACAGCCATACCTTGTAACCCCAATGTCACATTGCCATCACTGGCAGAGGTAACAGGATGTGACATTAGGAGCTCTCTGTTCGGGAAAGGACATAACATTGTTACTTATCATCAAACTATAAGGGTCTGTCGTGATGAATACACACATTCTAATGCTTACCAGGATCATCCTGTTGGGATTCTGCCTCTTGAAAGAGTATTCATTTGCCTGGAGCTTGAATGGTGAGTATCAAATTATTAGAATTAAACAGAATCTTGTTTTGTGGTCATGGGCATTCTAATGATACCTGGGGCCTTTTGCAGTTTTTAAAATGAATTTTATTTTCTTTCATGGAGAAAGATTATGAAGATTACTATGACTGAGCTACAGATCATCCCTTCCTCTCCAAATCTCTTAAGGTTATTCTGTAATTTTGAAAGAAATTCCCTATCAAAGGAAAACTCAAAAAATGGCATCTGTAATCTTCAAATATTAGTTAAAGTACATTAATCTTTACTATTAAAAAAATATACAGTATATTGTTATTATGGGTAGGAAGTATTCTCTTTGTATTTCCGTTGTTGAAGATGGGGATACACGCTATGATGGGTATTTTTTCTGCAGTTGGTATTTATCTATAAATTCTCCCCATCCGAATAAGGATCCCATGTAGCAAGCCTGCTTTGGGCCAATTCAGTTTTGGCTCAGATAAGCTGGTTCAAAGTGGGCAGAATACCATTAATGGTTTTAGGTTGGGCAAATGGTAGGTTTCTGGTCAGGGCCACATTGGGTTGTCCTAATAGGGGAAACTGAACTAATACTATTGGGCTCCCGACAATTTTTGTCCTCAATAAGATGTGTGGGCCACATCAAGTTAACTGATTCAGGAACAGATCAGCTTCAAAATGGGCAAACACTTCGGACACAGATTGGTATCAAAGTGGGTACCCCTAATCAGACATAGATCAGTCTGAAAGATAATTGCCCAGATTGGACTGAGGATGGGTTTGCACAAGGCATACTTAGCTGGGAGTTCTAAACTATATGACCCCACTGTATCTAATGTACAGCTCCCCCCCCCCCCAATTCAGGATTGATTCCCTTTAGTATGACAAAAATAGGCTACTGAATCATGTAAATTGTAACAGTACACAAATTTTCTCAGAGTTTTTATCTACTTGCAAAATACGTTTGAAATGTGCAAAGTTAGGTGATGCCAACAGTTTGTTATGTGACTGCAGCATTCCTGTGGTAATCAGTTTATATTCAGTTGTGAAGCATGTTTCTCATCGGGAGGAACTATGAACTTGAAGGCCAGCATGGTACTGGACTAGGTCAGGTTAACATGTCTTGGCCAACTAAGTTCAAATAAATGGTTCTACTGTATTGTGTAGATGGAGAGGCTAGGGGGCTAGCAGCACATTTCCAGGTTAAAAAATTTTGGAATATGAGGAAATATTAGATTTTCTATAATATTGTAGGGGTGCGCAGATGCCTTCAGAGGACAGTTCACTTAATGGTGTCACTTCCCCTATGTATACCATACCAATCCAGGTAGTTGGAAGGTAGAGAATGTCAGGCCAGGGGAAGTAGCTCAGAGGTAGAGCAGCCGCTTCAAAGTTGAAGGGTCCCGGGTTCAAATCCCGGTTCTCCATGACATTTTCCGCTGACCACTACAATATCTATCCCAGATTGTGCCACATGATCAAAGTGGCCAGCTCACTTTCAGCCACACCAAAAACCCATGTTAAACCCAAAGCAGTCAACCACTCTGACACTGATCTGTGCCCATATTGGTTAGTCCAGTGTGGCCCACACAACTCACTGAGGACAAAAACTGTCAGCAGCCCATTGATTAGCCCAATATAGCCCACATTGGAAGCCACACCAAATAGCGTGGGCCACAGTAGGGCCACACCACATTTGCTACCTGGGATCGTTATTCAGACGGGGAGGCCGTTTGGATATCGCAGCCGTAGCCAATTTCCACATGAAATAAATGTCCCCCATTACTGTCATGATAGTTGCAGAGTACTGGATTAATATTGGAGAGTGGTGCATTAAGTATGGCAAACCTTGTGAGACAACCACTAGTTAAGTTTTACAAAACTGTTAATCATGATCATAACAATTCTAATTTTTCATTAATGCACTAGTATACATACATACAACAATGAAGGTCATGTGATATAAATAATGTATAGTTAAAATTCTTCTAATTATACATCAAATCCTATCTTTACCACTTTTCTATTTCTAATAGGTTCTTGGGAAGCAGCTCTTCAGGATAAGCTTCTTACAAACCGACATATTGTGCGACCAGCAGATGTTGACGAATCAGTTCCTATACAACTTTTCCTGAATTTGATATATTTAAAGGAAATAGTAACTACTGTGTTTATGGAAGTTATCATCTCTCTAAATAGAAGAAAATGATAATGTATCCGGAATTCTTATATTTAGTTATAACTCAAATTGGACGATCCTTTACATGGAAAATCATGCTCTCTGTGACATTGAATAAAATGAGTATGGTATGATAGAACATAGAAAACAAGATCATGAAATCCAAATGAATCGATGATTAATAGATTGATAGATGTATTTTAATACAGTAAAATAATGTATTGGTTTCAGAACACAGCACAGCAGCTGTTCAGTGTTATAGCCACTTTCATGGTTGTAAGTATTGCATACATTTACTTCAATATTCCATTTACTCTTCTAATCACATGATCTATTATATCATAATCTATATTTCATATTTCGTACAGTGTTTGCTGAGATTTGGGGGAAAAGCTTTTTGCTAGTGATGGTTCTGTTCACTAGGTGGCTATACTTTCAGCCATCAGGTGAATTCTGCCCTAAACCTTGGGGGTAAGGCCATGTCTGCCCCCCCTAATTCCAAGGGTCGCTTTTGATACTACAGCAAGAATTTAATTTAGATAAGCCTTTTACACTTTTGTTCACAGTTTTTATACATGCTTAATTGCATGTTCAATCTTATAGCCTGCCCAAATGTTCTCATAAAGTTAAATTTCAGGTTACACCCCAGTAAACACCACTCCAAAACTCTACGTAGAGTTTTGGTATAGGGTAAAATTGGATAGTATCGTGCATCTTATGGTATCACGCACCTGCAGTTCAAGAGGTGTAATTTACAAAATATTAAAATCTTTTAAACAATTCTTTTTGCATTAGTTGCCTACGCTATATCTACACATGTGTCAATGCACATTACTCCCCTCTATTGTCTAAATACTTTCCCGTACATTCTGTACATTAGTCCCATTTCAATTCAAGAGGATGCAGTCAGACAGGGTTTACATGCACTCTGCTGGACGCGCAAGGTCGGGCCCTATCAGCAGATGACATAACATTGAGTGCCCGCCCTCTGTGTCCCACGTAGCATTGTCTCTTTTGGTTGTATCGTGTGTGCCTGCGCGATACTACCCAATTTTACCCTATCTAGGTTTGGTTTCTACCACATTGGTCTGAATTACGTGTTGTTTTTTTTTTGCTTGGTATGTGGAAGTTCAAACTACTTACATTCTAGAGAAGTAGTTCTCTAAAATAAGTTTTTCTACCTTATTTAGACGTAGATGGATGAAGTCAAACTACATCACAAGAGGTATTTTTCAAACCATAGCTCGTTATTTGGATGTCATGTCTATTACTTCTTAAAAAGTAAGGGATGGTCTATGTCTAAACCTGATTGATTGATTGATTGAGTGATAAGTATGACATACAAGTAAGATTTCCAATATTGGCCAGCCCCATGATATAATAGTGTGTATGTGTGTGAGTAGGTATGTGTGACACGGTAACCTTACTCATACTAGTCTCAGATCAGGCAAAGAAAAGCATCCTTCGTTGGAGCATGTTGAGTTGTGGCAGGTAACCGGTCCCATAGTTGTTTGCCCCTATACAAAGGGCTTTTCCCATATACCGTAATCTCCCGCGTATAAGGCGCATCCCGCGTATAAGGCGCACCCAGAGTTTCAGAATATGGTCAAAAAATAAAAAAATTCATAACTTTTGTTTTAATGAATGGATTTTCAAAATTCAAAAAGCTATGTGCTGTTTGGACCCCCGTGACCCTCCTGGACCCCAAATGCAGCAGATGAGCTTATATGGTAGTGTAACATATCAAAAGAAAGGTCTTGGTGTCCCACTTGTGGATCCAATTAGAACTAAAACCCCCCGTATAAGACGCGCCTTATACGCGGGAGATTACGGTACATCCTTTTTTAGTCGTTGCAACTTCGGGCGGATTTGTGTCTTCTCCTGTAGACCTTCAAGGCAGTTCCTCCATCCGTGTTTTGCTTCACATTCTAAACCATAGCTATAGACATGGTTTTGAAATGCCCTGCAGACAGTCCTTAGCTTTTTTTCCATCTAAGAATAGTGGGAAGTTTTCTTCATTCAGCCTTCGAGCTCTGCCTTTGCACCACATGATTTCAGTTATTTGACATTTACAGTCAGCTTGTTCACTAAGCATCATCGACTGAATGCAATAAGATCCTCCTGTATCAACTGTTGTATGCTAGTTGGGTCTGTTGATAAACATACTCATACCCCTAATACCTGGAGTGAGTGATTGCACTGCCCACATCGTTAATAAAGCACAGAAATAATACCGGACCTAGAACAGATCTGGCTGCTACCCTGTACTTAACTCCAAGCTCTGTCGATGTCATGCCATTTGCAACCGTACTTTCCAATCGTTCAGTAAAATAGTCATTTGTCCAGCTCACTAAGTTGTGCCCCAGGCCCATACTTCTCAGCTTCTCTAGTAGTGTTGTGTGATTTAGACTATTAGGGGCCTTTTGTAGATCAATGAAAGCCAGCACACTAAACTGTCCTCTATTTGCCGAATCATACAACATAGTCAAAAGCTCAAGTACAACCATGCCGGTTAACCGTTCTTTCCTGAAGCCATGCTGTTCTCTCATTATTAACGAGCCCTCTGTCAAGTACACCATCAGCTGCTTGTGTATTAAACATTCACAAAGCTTAGCACAGGTGTTAAGTATTCCATGTCTTTGGTAACCTGCCACCGTCAATGTTATTATCATTATTTACTATATGTAGCGTTTATTTGATGTTATTTGAAAGCACTCATGGGTTTATGGGTTCTATATTCCATGACCCGCACAGCGGGGAGTGGAATATAGGACCCTAAACCCATAAGTGCTTTCAAATAACGTTTGAACCTCCACAAACCAAGCAAATTTACATAGTTGGCACCAAAATTCTACATAGATCTACCTCTGGGCAACCTTCAGCTATGAATGTGTGTTTACTAGGACATGCCATTGCAATTACCATGTAACCACAATAAGTAATACACTAACAATCCAAAATTTAACCTGCATTATCCCTTGTATATAGACTAGACCAGTGTAAGAAATACATGTGTGGTAACTTATGATTTATGGTCACGGTTATGGAAGCTGTGAAGGGCCACACCAAAAAAAACATGCACTTCAAAATCAGCACGATTTTCTTACAACCACCAAGATGAAGTTTTAAAAAAATATTGCTGTCAAACATGATAATTTCCCCTGTTAAGAGTCAACTTGAAAAAAAAATCATGTTGACACCAGATAAGAAAACATAAATTCTCCCCTGTCAACTGTCAAATCAGAAAAAAAAAATGTGCAATCAACTGTCAACTTGATAGTTGACAAGGGAAAATATCATATTGACAGCAGATATATTTCTACTTTGACAGGTGAAAATTCAGGTTTGACCGTAGTTTTTTATGTTCCATTTTTATGTTGTTTCCATATTGAAGATAAAAGAGTTCAAGTTGAATCTTTTCAAGGTGTGGCCCTCCACGGCTTCCGTACACAGTGGGTTTAATAAAGCTGTATAAATCACTTGAAATAAGCCTTTTACCCATTCACTTCTCTTCTTTTTAACCAAAATACCAGGTGTGGCAAGATGATTCCCTTCAATGGAATCCAGCAGACTATGATGGTGCGATGTTCATATCCCTCCCCGCATCGAAAGTATGGACACCCACCTTTACTATTTTTAACAGGTGGGCCTTCACTTATAAAGATATGCTGTAAGGCCAAAAATATTGGTTTAAATGGAGTGTTCAATTTGGCTGATTTTCAAGTAACAAAAGGACATACTACTTGGTATACAGGTGGTTTCCATGAACATATCGTATCATCAGATTTGTCCTAACACATATATTACTATTACAATTCATGATCTGCCTAGTGCCATTAGTAATTCACCTCTTAAACTTGATTTGAAACCTTCCATATTAGGTTTCAATTGAACTTCAGCGGGTATCATTTCCCATACTTGACATGTAAAACATTTCCAAGCCCGATCGAACAGTTTTTAAAACGCTTATGGTTCATGAATTTAGGATATGGTCATGTATTCATGTAATAAAGATTATTTGTTGATAATAGCGATTAGAACCATCATCATACTTTTTTTTTTCATTTCAGCGCTGAAAACAGTGAGCTCCTTGGCCAAATGAAGACTGTTACTGTTGCATCTACTGGGCTTGTTAAGGCAAATGATTTTGTTAGGTTCACTACAATATGTGAAATGGATGCAACACTCTTCCCCTTTGATACACAGACATGTGAAATTATGATCACAGGATCAGCGAATACTGCTTTACAAGAAAACTACACTGCCATGGCAATAAACCTAGATTACTTTTTCACAAGTACAGAGTGGGAGCTTCTGAATACAGAGATTTTAAACATCTATCCATTCCCATACAGTTTTTCAGAGTTTTCATTCGTATTTAAGAGGAGAGCAGATTTTTTTGTTGCCACAATGATTATACCATTAATTATTCTCTCCTTCCTTGGATTACTTGTATTCCCACTACCAGCAGAATCAGGAGAGAAGGTTTCCTTTGGTATAACTTGCTTTCTGTCATTCTTCATTCTACAATCATCAATAACAAAATACCTACCTTCCAACTTCTCACGCATGCCCTACATTGGTATGTCAGACTTTATTGTATCTTATCAACTTTGTAAGGGCCTGATAACGCATATAATAGTCAATTCCCCCCAGTCATTATGATATATGAAGCTTGTGGATTATATGACTTCTATATTTGTATGTCATGACTAAAGGTGTGTTAATTCATGTTCAAATATAATGTTAAGTATTGTCACCAGATCTTTATGTTCACAGTCCTTGCTCTCAAGGGGTCTTCCGTAGAAGTAGATTTTAGTTGATTTTTCTTAATCAACGATAAATATCAAGATGGGTTTAACTGCCTCCATAGAATCAATGTGTATTTGTTCTCTGGCTCTTTTTTCAGTTGCAATGCTCCTGGTCATGATGCTTATGAATGCACTGTTTTTAACAATGACTGTCACAAGTGTGAGGATAGTTTTCAAGAAGCCATTTGAGAAACTACCCAGCAGGCTGAAAAAAATGGTCACAAGATCAAATAAGATTGGCAACTCAAAGAACAGCTCGAATCCTGAAGTAACATCCTCTGTGCATATTGTAGACCTTGAATACCAGTCACATACTGAACTGAGAAGTTCAGAAATAGAGAAGGGATCAGTTGACATCACCAATCGAATCTATGAAAGTCCAAAGTATACCACGCAGGTGCAAGATGAAGGAGATTGGAGTAAGGGTACTGACAGAGTGAATATGATCCTATTCTGGATATTCACTTTGGTTTTAATCATAATGACACTGGGTATTATGATAGCCATGGCCACATCATGAGTATGAAACACAAATCTATTCTGTATTGGGAGCTTAGACTGATCTGGCTACCCAAAAGCAAAAGAAAAGTGGTCCTAATTATATATTACATGTCAAGCTCCTAAGTAAATTAATGTCTCTAAAAACATTGACACAACCGGGAGTAAAACAATGTATATGCATCGATCAAAGAGTACTATCTATTCACTGTGGAAAAAAAGAAAGGAATTTCCATTATATGATAACTATAGCTACTCACCCACTGGCACAACCTACTTTTAGTATGTCACACCTCTATTTTTCACTTATGTTTTGTTAACAGGGTACGATATGTAAAAGCTGACATACCTGACACAGTAGATAGTGAATTGCTATACGTATATATATGTATCACTGTTGTACTTTAGATGAATGTATAAATTTGCATCCGTTTTGCTGTTTCCAATCTTAAGTAATCCAATATTGTAAAATGCATAGCAATGACATTGCACCTCTTTTTTGATGGCAAGGAAGGGATCGTATAAAACCTTTAATTAAACAATTATTCAAGTGACATGATATAATACATGTAGGGGAGTTGGTCATTACTCAGTATTTGAATTAGTGAATGTGTGCAGGCAATCTAATGTTTGCTATTTGTGTAGTTTTATCTATTTCTAAATAATTCTAATTTACAGATATATGTATACACGATGGTAGACTTAAAGTGGATAGTCTAAGTAATCTCTTCATCGGAAATAATCAATGCTATGTGTGTAGGATATGATTAAGTGCTTTTAGAACTAGACTTTGCATGTAGTATGTAGAATATAGCCGTAATATGTGTAGCTACACTGTAAAAAAGGGTGTTTAAAAATACACACCAAATTTTCTAAACACCAACATTTAAACGCCTAAACACTTGAAGTGTTTAAGTGTTTAGCTTTTAAACACTTTTTGTCAAACACCTAAACACTGAAGTGTTAAGTGTTTAGTATTTATACACATGGTTAAACACTTCATAGTTAAACGTGTTTAAAATTAAACATGTTAAACTCGAAATAAGCGTTTAGAAAAGTGGGACAAGAAAGTGTTTAACCAAGTGTTTAAGTGCTAAACACTAGTGTTTCATCCCTAAACACTGTTTTTACAGTGTACTAAGGTTTTGTTCAGAAATAAAATACGGACATTGAGTCATCTGATTTTGTTTGTATCAAACTTTCTTAAACTAAAGTGGGGGCTGTCAAAAAGAACCGCAAAATGTCTTCAAATGTGAATGAATGAAAATAAATGTCTGGACTTAATTCCCTATGTCTGGCTTTGTGTTATATAAATCTTTCTAAACTGTAAAAATAGTGTTTAGGGATTTAACACTAGTGTTTAGACCTTAAACATCTGGTTAAATACTTATTTGTCCCACTTTTCTAAACACCTCTTTGGTGCTAAATGCGTTTAATTTAAATGTGTTTAACTATGAAGTGTTTAACCAAGTGTTTACTTAAACATTGAAGTGTTTAGGTGTTTGGGAGACAAGTGTTTAAAAGCTAAACCCATAAATACTTCAAGTGTTTAAATGCTGGTGTTGATAAAATATGGTGTGTATCTTTAATTCTACAAATGTAAATGATTAATGCGTTCAAGATGAAGCCCCAGGTGCGCCTATTAGGATGTCCTAGAACTAAAGTTGTGTCTTTTACAAAGGGTGTACCTTATATGCGGGGTATTACAATAAGATGGGATGAAGCCCTAGGACTACAAGATATAAAAGCATAATTCTCATAGTTATAGAAACGCATTATTATCATCATATTCTTACCCACTTTTGGCCCTACAAAGCTGAAGTATGTTGCTGCGTAAATCTATGCTTTAGACCACATTCACAAGGCGATATAAGATCCTCTTATTATTATTGCATGGAACTAGAAATAACTACGGCATGAGTGTAGTAATTGTAAGGTTCTGTACTGACATACCTATACAGTTTCATCCATTTCTAGTCTTACCAAATCTTATTTTGGTATGGGCTTTGTGTTGTATTCTTCAGATATCAATAACATTAAACTATCTGCATATGCCAGTAGATATATTGTCAATTAACTCTCCATGTCAGTAATCCAATTGATTGATCCCTACAGCAAAGACCCTTGTATGCTACAGTAAGCATGTGTCTACTCAGTTGTGCAAACAATGTATTCTGCCTAAAAGACGATATGACATGAGTTGTATTGTTGTTGTAACTATGTGAGATCAGATTAAATCCACCACTGAACCACGAAGGCCATAATATATATTCTATTAATCCTGAATTAATGTACCATCTGCTGTATTCCCATACACCTGTAAAAAGCCATTGTTTTCTGTCAGGCGGCCATGGTGACTATTAATGTTTGGGATTTATCCTCATAAGATTTGCGGCATATGACATGGCGAGAATGACACCTTTGGCGGCCACATGCTGCCTAAAGCATCAATGTGACTCACATTTATCACAGTGCAGAAGGTACTAGGTTAACTTGCAGTAACACCATCCAAATGGCAGATACTGTAATGTAGTATAGGGAACTAAAAGGGGAGGTTACACAGTATCTACTGATTTGAGTAATGCTAAGTTGTTTAGATGTGGTGCATACTACATGCACAATAATCTAATAACTGTAGGCTGACATTGTCTAGAACAGTGGTATAGAGAGGTCTCAGATTTAACAGTACTAGGGTAGCTCAGTTTGTTTACAATAACAAGTACTAGGGTAACTCCTGGTGGAGTTACCCTAGTTCTCAACTTTCAGTTTTGGCTGATTTCTGTGTAATCTAAGTATTTTAGTAACTCCAGGCCTTGTCTCCATAAGTATCCACACCCTAGCTAAGGTTCTGTAATACTATCATGAAGTAGAATAGTATATTACAAGCATAGAATGGGGAAATGTGTTCACACATGTTTGCATATGACCCTTCAAATTGGATGGGGTAACTGCCAGTTACCCTAGTACCTTCTGCACCGTGTTTATACAACATGTAGCATCATTACCCATTAGGTGATGTCTTGGTGCTGCGTTGGTGCATCACACACAACTTTGAGGGTGTCAGTGGGTTCCCGGGTGGGTTCCCCAGCAGCACTGCAATGGTGCATGATAAAATTATAAGAACCTAGAGGCATGGTGCAGTTCTTAAAGCACTAAAGAACAACTATATATAATGGTCTTACCTGCATGTGTAACTTTTTTAACAACCAATAAACGAAAATGTTGCAAAAATAATTTTGTTACTTACAATTTTTTAACATCAAAATTTTAAACGTGTTTTATACTAGAAATAAATGATTTATAGAACTATTTAAAAAGGAAAACCGTTCTTGTTTAGTGCATCGGGTTTTTATCATTTATAAGTGATACTAACAGACATGGAAATAGCCATTTCTTTACCATTTCTGCCAAGTGGCGTCTGGGATGCTGGTGTGTCATCACCAAGCACATTGTTTAGGAAATTATCCTTTTTTTCTGGGTGCGTGGGGTACGCCTTTTACGTGTAGTAATTCAGTAGTGCTAAAATGAAAATATTAATAGGTCATAACCCAATCAGCAATGGAGAATTGGGCCATGCATGGCCATGCTTGGCCCAATATAAGTTAATCTACCCTAACGCACTTTGCATAATTCAAAATCTTTTTGGTTTCAGAATACGGCTCGGCAAACGTTCGGTATATTGGCCAGTTTGGTGCTTGTGAATGATCCATGCATTTTACTACACTTGTGAAATTACCATTAGATTGTGGAAAGGTTTTCACCAAATGTTTTCCCATCCATCTCAAATCGCTTTAAACCCCTAGATATTTTAAACACCTAGAACCAAAACAGTGCTATGTCATTAAGGCCTTTTTTATACAACTATATACATTTATGCATAATGTGCACATCTGAAGTACACTTAGAGCATTAAATGTTCTGTTTATAACCTAACCAAGTAGGTTTAGCAAGACAACTCTCTTTGCTGGACACCGACAGACTATGATAATGCAACATCAATTTCCCTTCCTGCACCAAAAGTATGGACACCTTCTTTTGGGATAGTAAACAGGAGGGTGTTGCGAAAGGACAGGAATTCAATTCTGTCGGAGGTGCTATTCCCGAATGGGAACTGACTACCCCCAAGCAATGACTTCTCCCCTGTTTTGCAGCAAGGTAATAGGTTATAGAATTGATTTTTAAGTTTTCATGAATTGGGGAATGCTTTCCAGTATGACTCACATTAAGAGGATTGATTCTGAGTGTAAGGTAAGAAGTTTCCTCTGAGCAGCAGAACAGCCAGGAACTGGAAGGTGAGTTACGTCAGTGAGAATCAGTATCCGATTCTTTTCGCAATAGCCTCCTGGTTGGCCTTGGATTAAAACAATAATTCTTTGCATAGATTCCTTTACTCCGATGTTGTCAACACTACAATCAATATTGGGTCCATACTTTGGAAAGGGGGGTGTCTAAATGGTGCGCCCCTACTTTTCGGTAAAATGTGGGGTTCGAACTAAGTCATTAGAAGGGTTAAACAGAATAAAGCCTATAAGGCTTCGTGTCATACGGACATCTTTCAATTTAAAAGGAGAGCTGATTTCCATGTTACTACAATGAGTATACCATTAATCATCCTCTCCTTCCTTGGATTACTTGTATTCCCACTGCCAGCAGAATCAGGAGAGAAGGTTTCTTTTGGTATAACCTGCCTTCTGTCAATCTTCATTCTACAATCATCGATAACAAAATACATACCCTCCAGCTTCTCACTCATGCCATACATAGGTATGTTAACCCTCAAAATAATAATCATTCATGACAAATGACCTAGAAGCTGGTTCACCTTTGGTTTTGGTAATTGAATGGAAAAGTATGTCATACAAAACCAGACAAGTGGAAGTAGATTTCAAATTTTATTTGAAGTTCATTCGGTGATTGATGTACAATAGATGGAATTTTTCATGTTTTTTTTTCGATGCTATGTTTCAGATTATTTTATAATCCTTCTTCAAGCAGTATGACAATAGCAAATAAGTTGGTCTGAGGTAGTATAAATGATCACATTTTGGTCTGTGGTTGTCATAGTAACATCAACATTGGGTAACTAGGGTAACATGGAGTCAGCGTCCTGCTGTAGTTTAGTATTTACAAAGCTGACAATAACACTTAGATTTGGGACGGTTTTGGGACAATTGATTCAAAGAAATATTCATGATTAGGGCTGTATAGAATCAACCTTGGGGGATCTTTTCTGATTGATGATTTCAAGTTCCATATTAGCCTGTAGCATAATAGCATGGGTGTGCTCATTGATTTCAAGTAGTCTAGACCCCGGCCCTTATTTACCGGTAAGACTTGCTTAAAGTGGGTTTCTTTTAATTCAAGACCGGCGCTTATTCAAGATCCAGAAGTGGTCTTGATCTTTCTCAATGAGACAAAATAATTTTCTCTACCAAAAAACTAGGCCAATCTAACCAAACTCAGTTGCAATGCTTCTGGTCCTGATGTTGAACAACGCCAACAATGATAGTCACTAGTATCAGGATAGTTTTGAAATTGGCAATTCAAGGAACAGCTCTGATGCTGTGGGAACAACTTCTGGAGGTATCTTTGATATTGCAAATATGTCACAGACTGAACTGAGGAGCTTGGAAAAAAAAGAAATTGAGGAAAGTCCTCATTGCACCATTCAGATTGACCCCAATGAAGACAGTTGGTAGAAGGCTACTGATAGATTAAATATGATCCTATTCTGGCTATCTGCCTTAATTTTAATGATAATGATGGTTATTATGATAGCCATGGGGACATCCTAAGTACTATTCAAAACTCAAATATTTATCCGTGCCTTAGGTTTGGACTGGCTTTTCAAGTCTACCGTGATACCTACCCAGGTAACAAAATGATGTAATTTTAACGTTAAATTAATGTCATTTCCAGGTAGGAAAAACGTTCGAAAGTGGTTCAGCTTAATTCCATTTCATGGACTCAAAACAACATTGAATAAATGTTGAAAAAACGTTGATTTAACACCAGAATTCTCATGCAAATAGGCATTAGAATGACTTGGGATTAACCTTGAACCAACCTCCCTATGATGCCTGCGTATTAGCATAGGATATTTACTTTCTCTTAACTTTTCTTATATATTTCATAGAATAGGAAACATTCCCTCTCATCTCTTGATGCTCCAATAGTACACCATTCCTCTTTTGAAAAAGGATGATGTGGCCCATGTGTGAGAGGAGCAGCATATTGATTCATAAGGGAAGACAGAATGGGAACAGGTTATAGAAATTTTAAATGTTTCAATAAGGGTGTCTACCACATCATGGACCATTATGCAGGGACAATTTTTGTTTAATCATGGATATTTTTCCACCAAGATATATGTGACCAGGCAAGGAAAAACACCCGTCTGCAGGGAAATTCATTATCAAAGTTCATCTCAAGATCTTTAAAATGAGACATCATTGGCTTAAATATTCCTAGTAGTTATGTCAGAACCCCCCCCCTTGAACATAGGTCGTTATTCATATCTGAAATTGATGGTTAAGCTCTAAATACATTATAAACCATAATAATATCTAAAAACACAATAAATCAACCTTTTTCGTAAAAGAATACATAACTGTATGGTGGTTTTTATCATAGATTTTGAACTAGATGGAATTTTCCATTTCTATTTTCAGTTTTGGATTTTTATTGAGTATCCCCAAAAAGTGGCATAAACATCTGCAAATTTTGATTATTGAAATGGTTACCATGGCAACCAGGAACAGGCATATAGGTTGATTTCTCATGAAAATGTTCATTTTACCTTCCAAATATCGACCATTTCTACTGAAAATGAGGCATTTTAAATGAGACCATTGAATTCTGCATAAAAAATTGGCTCAATGTATTTTTATAATGATTTTAGAGTAATTTTGCCCCTCCAATGCCCCCTGTTGGCCAAATGGCGAATTAAAATTCCCCACGGAGGGGTGTTCTCCCTTTATGGGTCACATATCTGGACATGGGATCTTGATAATAAGGTTGATACAACTAGCATATTATCATCACTCTGCTACATATCAGACAGATACCTGTGTGCAGCATTCAGCCCAATCCTACCATAACATTTCCTGCCATCTAGTGAGTCATTTGGGAACCATAGAATAACGTTCAATCAACGTTTTTTAAACCAGTTAAATCAACAATTCAATTCAATTCAAAGTTTTTTATTTTCACTGCAACAGGGGGACACAATGGTCCGAGTTATCTGATTACAGCTGGCATACATATGGGTTGATATCAAAATATAGGTCTCGTATGAATCAGTACTATTGGTAAATTGTTCTTCAACCAAGATCTAATATAAGTACTGAAATCATTAATATGGCTTACAATTGAAAGACAAGTAAATCATCAATGTAGGATTAGTCATGGCTTAACTATTATTTAGTATTAGTACTTTTACACAAGATTATTTGGGTTGTATAGGAGCTTACACTTTATTAAGACGTTATAATTTATAAGTTATTTATAGTTTATAGCTGTTGGGGGGGAGGCCAGGCAGTCCAGTTATATACAGCTCAAATATGGTTCCACACTTCCTTCTTGAAAGCCACTAGGGAATTCAGCTTCCTCACACTCGCAGGGAGATTATTCCATTTATGAGAAACCCTGAATGAGTAACTTTGTCTTGCCTTGGCCAATTTTGGCCATGTCATTTTAAGGAGTACGGCATCGTGGCACCTACTGTAAATATTTCTATCATCAATGTCACTATTACTATGAACTTTTTAAAACCTGCAATGCATAGGGCATGTTCATGTTTTGAGTCCACATTCTGAATGTTGATCAACGTTAATTAAGGGTTATCTGGAAAAAACGTTGGCTGCTGAACCTACTTTAAATGTTAAACCAACATTTATGAAAAAACGTTTTCTTAAAATCCAAAAATCAATGTTGAAACAACATTTTTCAACAAATGTTAGTCCAACTAACCATCAGTGAACGTTGATTAACATTCACCTAACGTTTCTTGTTACCTGGGTAGCATATACGGACTTAGCAGAATCAAGTATTAGCCAATGAGATAATCCCAACGATTCACTGCGGTCCTCTCGGGGGCCGACTGGTACCCATCCGATAGGTCTTATCAGTAGAACTCGCTGGTAACAAGCTGCAGTAATAGCAGCGCCCATGGGGCGACCTGCTAACTCGGAATACACTCAGTTCATCAAGCCTATGCTACAGAGGGCGCTAGTGTTAGTCTTCAAAATTCCCCTGGTCTGCAGGGGCAGACTTTGGTCATTGGTGGCAGAGAAAATCTGTACCAGAAAGGGGTAGGTCCTTTGATAATTAACAGCCTACCATACTCTGACAAAAGTGCATTTTGATAACACTGATGTAAACAGTGTGGTTAAACTCAACCCATGTATATGGTTATAAGTAAGATAGAGGTCTGTTAATCTAATTAGTGACTGCCCATCTGGTAGCCTAAGTAGGTTTTAATGAGCCAGATGCCCTCACTTGACACCCCCATTCTGCCCCCTCTACCCATGTGAATCTAGTCACTTTTCAACTCATGTAAAGTCATGTAAAAGTTTAGATAACACTTCTTGACATGAAAATATCCCAAGGATATCACTATGACAGGTTTGCCAACATTTTCTCTCTGTGTATCTAGTTTTTCTCAGAGATCAGAGCATATCTTCTCTGACAAAATGGCATGATTGTGAGAGGTGTCTTCTCTCCTATAGTAAGCCTAAGGGAGCCTAGTGAATGACCTCCTATTGATTCATTTATGAGACTCTCTGAATATATAAAGGACATCTTTACAAACATTTTAAAAGAAGAAACCTGAGGGTCACAATTGAAGTGAAAAAGTTGTGATTTTTTTCAAAAATATTGATTTTCCCTATAGGATCTTATGGGAATTCAAATAGCATATAAATATCTTAAATGTATCTAAAGTGATCAGAAATGAACTGAAAAAAATATGTACAGGTAAAGTGGTCAGTTACGTTAAGAAAAACCATTGATTTAGTATAACTGAAGAGTTTTGATTTGTACCACCAGGTGGCTTCTGTGTACCAGGTAGCATTTGTCTTTAAGTTCTGAATGGTGATTACTTATAATATGTCACACTAAAAAAATAAATGCCAAACTACGACAGCGCTCAGTGATAATTGAAGGGAAGACCTATGGCCATAAGAACCTGAACAATCTACCACACCAAATGACACTAGAAAAAGCAAATGAGGCTAGAACACCTGATGGACTGATGTATCGATCCAACCACCACAAGTTGTCAAATCTCTACCCGGTAGAAATAGATGATGGGGAGAATGTTTTCTCCAGTGTAGAACAGGGATTTCAATACCATAAAGCCATCCTATGTGACAGCCCAGAGAAAGCTGCTCGTATCATGGAACTATCCAGTCCATACGACATGATGTTAGAGACTAAGTCCTTAAAGCAAACCCCCCAATGGGGTAAAGAGGCTGAGAAAATCATGTATAGACTTAATGCCACTAAATTTGCTACACCTGAGCTCAAGGAATACCTGATCTCTACTGGTGGCCTCAACCTATATGAAGGAAATTTTCATCCAGTCTACGGTACAGGATATCATCTAGGCCAAGCAAACTCATGTAGCATTGACAATCTGAGAGGAGAAAATGTACAGGGAAAGCTACTGATGCGTATAAGACACACCTTGACCAATGCTCAACCAACAACTGCTGCACCTACATGAAGTATAGAACAAGTCGCTGACCAGCATTCTAACGTCGACCCCCCACCTGGTCAACCTCAGCCACCAACTCCTCCACACAGAGACTGATAGAAACTAAGCTATAGAAATGTATATATATTTGTACTGTATTTCATATTTAACTGTATAAATTATCAAAAGGACTGTCTAACATTGGAGTGCTCCAATCTTAATCTAGCAGCTATATTTCTACCCTAGGGCGGCCATCAGAGCTGTATGCCCCATTGGGTTCTTCTCTTTTTCTTTATTATTATTTTTTTCTTTACTCATCATATATGTTGCATATCAGATTTGTATTCATGGTATCGACCGATACAGGTAAAAATTATTACATACGTGTCGAACTACAATACCTAACATAAACCTGTATAATACCCCCAACTTTAAATCAGGTTTTTCAGTAGTCCACCTCAATGCCAGATCTATCAGAAACAAACCAGCTGGATTAAAAGACGAGTTAGATAATAAAAACATTGATGTATTATTATTCTCTGAAACTTTCCTTAATGATACGGATGAAGATGCTTTATATAGATTATCTAGGTATAACATGTATAGACATGATAGAATAAGTGAATTTAGAGGAGGTGGCCTGATTGCACATATACTTGACACAGTTACATGTTCTGCCACTGCATACCAGCATTTAAATAGAGGTAACCCTAATATAGAAACCCAATGGCTTCTTATACAAAAAGGCATGGCAAAGAAAACTCTAGTTTGTAATGTATATAGACCACCTAATGGAAACCTAGCCTCATTCTGTGACACAATGCTTGCAACTTTGCTACAAATTGAAAATTTCGATGAATTTGATATTATTTGTATAGGTGATTTCAACGTCGATATACTCATGGAAGATAACGACAAAACCATGCTATATGAAATGATGGACAATTTTAACCTGACACAACTTATAAATTGTGTTACTACTACTGCAGGCTATAACACGTGCTTAGATTTAATTTTCACAAACTGTAACAATATCTTATCTTATGGTCCACTAAATATTCACTTAAGTGACCATCTTCCTATCTATATTATACGAAAAAGTGCCACAATTAAAGCTGGTCATAGATGTTTCACAGGGAGGTCCTATAAAACTTATAATAGTATAGCTTTTCTTGATAAACTTAAGAACTTAGACTGGACTAATTTTGAAAATTCACAAACCTCCGAAGCTTGTTGGAATATCTTTGAAAAAATATATACGATACTTTAGATACCATGTGTCCTATCAGAGAATTTAAAATTAAGGATAAAAGCTCGCCTTGGATGACTTATTATTTATTAGAACGGATTAATAATAAAAATGAAATGCTAAAAACAGCTAGGAGGTCTGGATCTGTCCTCGACTGGCACAGAGCTAGAACTATCAGAAACCAGGTCAACATGGAGAAAGAGACTGCAATGCAAAATTTCTTTAGAAAAGAACGTGATGATAATATCAAAGAAACCAAGGCATTTTGGAGAAGTATAAAAAAAGTTATTCCATCAAAACAATCGGATAATAGTATAATTAATTTGATAAATGAAAATAAGAACACAGTAGAAATACCTGATACTGCTTCATTTATTAATGAATTTTTTGTCAATATAGGACCAAACTTAGCTAGCAAACATACCGATCCATGGTCCTTTGATGGTACAACATGCATAACAGATATGCCTGACCTAGAGGTATCCAGAGATGAAATTATTAAATGTTTAAAAGACATCGATACATCAAAATCTTCTTGTCTCAATTATATACCCACAAATATATTTAAGGAAGCAACACTGTGTATGATTGAAAAATTTGAGAAAATTATCAAATTATGTATCGAAACTAGTAAGATTCCTAGCAGCTGGAAAATTGCTGTAGTCACCCCCCTACCAAAAGGCGGAGACAATACAAATGTTTCTAACTATCGTCCAATCAGTGTTTTACCTGTACCAGGTAAAATTTTCGAAAGGTTAATACATAATGCAATCTCCCAGCATCTAACCACGAACTCAATATTAACTGAACGCCAAGGAGGATACCAGAAAGACAAATCTACTACTGACTCCATAAGTTTCTTTGTAAACGATGTATTAAGGAATCGAAATATAGGATATATAACTTTAATGATATCAAAAAGGCTTTTGACTCAGTTAATTATCAAATATTACTAGAAATACTGGAACGCTATGGTATAAGGAGAAGAAACTTAGAATTAATTAGGAATTACTTGACAAATAGAAAACAATGTACCATGGCAAATAATATTAAGTCAGTAGAATTACCCCTAACCTGTGGAGTACCCCAAGGTTCAATTTTGGGTCCTTTATTTTTCTTACTATATATAAACGACTGTATACAAATAGATGATACACACAAAACTATGTTATATGCAGATGATAGTGTACTATACGTGTCTGGACCTAACATTGATATACTAGAAATAACTCTGCAACATGCCTTAAACAAATTTATAACATGGGCTAACAAAAATAAATTAACCATCAATGAGAGCAAAACCAAAATTATGACCTTCTCCTCAGCCCAAACTCTAAAAAATCTACGTAGACCAAACATTGAAATAAATGGGTCAGTACTACTGTGTGTCAAATCATACAAATATTTAGGAGTACTGATAGACCAGGAAATGAATTTTAACTTACATGTAAAATCTTTAATGAAAAATGTTCGCTACAAATCATTTCTATTGTATAAAATACGTCATATGCTATCACATACAGTGCTCCTACGTGTATATAAAACCTATGTATTACCAATAATCGACTATGCTGATATCTTCTATGGTACTGCCAATGGAACTTTACTTGATGAACTCCAACGACTGCAAAACAAATGTATTAAAACTTGTCTTGGTTTAAATATATTAACATCAACTGAAAGAGTTCATCATGTAGCAAATCTCCCTAAACTTATATATAGAAGACATTACCACTGTAAGATTTTTGCACAAAAAATGGTTAGACAAGGACTGAATGTTAGAGTAGCAAATAGACAAACTCGCCTACATGATGCCCCAGTACTTTTCTATAGTAATATTAATTGTACAGCTTACGAAAAAGGTCCCGAGGTAAAATGTGCCCAAATGTGGAATGCCTTACCTACAAATATTAGAAACATAAGAGAAATAGGTACCTTCAAAGACCTGATGAAATTGGATTTAATGGATACTATCCCATGAAAAGAAATGTGTAAAATTTATATTTATGAATGGTTATTCAAATCTATGCGACACTATGATTATAAATAACAATTCTTTTTTTAAAAATACACTCACTATTGTTTAAATACAATCATATACACCGTCATGTACCATATCGAAATGTCAAACTATTTCTTTGGAATCTATACATGTATTGTTACATACCATGGGGAGAGGCATAATAATATCTTTTGATACGCCTCGACCCATGAACTTATTGGTCTTCATTTACACGATAGATTATTTTCTATTACATAGCTCTGTATCATCTGCTCGTTAACTCATATGTCTATGACCAATAAAGTTCAAAGTTGTTCAAAAAAAATAATAACCAGTTCATCTAGTGTTTGGCATGAAATTCGGTCATAATTGTTCCTTTGCTATTTGTTTGATGATTTCCGAAAAGTGTTTATAAGCATAGTCCAAGTACATATCTTAGGCTTTAAACGGACATTCTCTTCACATTGATGATATTCAATGCTCTTTGTGTGTGGTAAAGTCGTAATTTCTAACTTGGCAGAGAAGAATAAGAACACATACTTTAGACTAAAATTCGATTAGCCAATAGGCTGATTCTGCATATTGTATAGATACTATTGTGTATAAAAAAAAGTACCGCATTGGGGACAAATAGCTTTATAACCCATTTCAAGGTGACAAAGTACATAATATACGGCAACAATTTTATTCATTATCTACTGCTTTTATTTCCATGTACATACTTTACAGATCACATGATAGAGAATGTATTGCTTTTTAGACGACGAATTTTCCTTGAGGGGGATTAGCTAACAATGTGCAATATATATATATATATATATATATATATATATATATATATATATATATATATATTTATATATATATAATATATATATATATATATATATATATATATATATATATATATATATATATATATATATATGGGTGATATACTACATGTATACCTAACAACATCTCATGAGAGATCTGCTGATCTTTTACAGAAATTACCAAAGACCAAATAAATCATAAACACAAGTTTGATTATTGTGTAACATGATAATAACTTACAATAAAATCATGTTACACATATAGTAAATATGTATAGTATGTATAAATACAATGTGGCAAACACATTTGAAAAGACTGTAGAGGGGGTTGCTTTACAATAATTAATGTAGCCTAGGGCGCCTAAGACTTGAAACACCCAAGAGTGTAGCAGGTGAGTGTAGAAAATCCCCCTGTATGCATCAGAGTGATTTGTAGATCTGAAGGGTGTTGCTCCTATTGTAAAAAGAGCTGTGAGTCTGTGCCCTCTTTTCTAAACAAGTCGTGCACTGCTTCACCTAAGTACTTGCACTCACCACATTAGTCTGAAAAGTCACCTGCCTTGTTTAAAATAGAGAGAGCTGCACTACCAGGTACCTACTCATGTCACACACTCTATAGTTTATTATACTGACTGACTTCTCCCAACTAGGTACCTACTCAAATCCCCTTTTTTAGCACCGTACTTGAATGACCACTTGTGAGCAACAAAAGGGACAAGTTATAGCTACATGAAAAGAAAGGACTGGAAACAAGGGTATTTTTAGCCAGCTCTTCCTTTTACTATAGGAGCAACACCCTCCTGATATAGCTTTGCAGGCACTATCATAGGTCAGTAGTGGCACCCTCATGGTGAGTTTTAGTCTTCACTGTGTTTTAAGGTTGACCATTTGTATGTGCAGTCTCCTCCTAGGCTGAGTTTGTGAAAAATGAGCACGATGTTACTCTAAGGGAGTGCATATTGTTCACCAACAAGGGGGGGGGGTGAGGACCAAAAAGGGTTTTGACCCAGGAAATCAAGGGCGGGGACCAAAAAGGTTTTATATTCACAACAAGACCACAATTGCTACCTTGCACGGTTTGTAACAAGGACAAAACCTTAGTCACTCAATTTCACTAACCCTTGAGATATAAAATCTGTAAGTATAATTATTTGTAAAATATTGATTAATCAGCTCAAAGGAAAAGAGAGCCATTTGCAATGATTTTAATAATGCAAAGTATGATGTTACACCATTCGTTGTACAAAATATAACAGTAAGTCGTGTTACATCTACTCCAGCTTTTGGTAAATGAACTCTTTTTGTCAAAATTCTTATGTGGCATTAATCATGGACCAAGCAATTCCTACTATGTAGAGGGATAGGATTGAAGCCACAGCATGCTGGAAACAATCACTAGCAAAAGAAAAAAAAGCAATAAACACATATGACAGACATGTGTTTAACAACATTGCCTGATCTTTCTACTTCCTCTGATCTTGATCCTCGCTCTCTTATCTTGCTCGGCCTTTTTCATTTGTCCTTTCCTACCATCTTGGGAAACTGGCACATCATCATATGGGCCAATCTGGCGAGGAGCAGACTCCCTTCCCTCATCATTTGGACCATGAACGCTGACAACACGATTAGTGTCTTCTCTTAGTAGCTTGCATATCCAATTGTGAGGTAATAGGTACTTTAGAGAAGACCCTGATAGGTACTTTAGAGAAGACCTTGAAGTGAATGTGCAGATTAAGGACAGTTGAAGCGACAGATAGTACATTCAGTATCATACAGCTGATGTTGAGAACCACTGGGGATTAAAAACAAATAGTAAAGCATCAGATATCAGAAGAATTAAGGAAAACTGTCCTCAAATAAAGGAAATCTGAGTTTCCAAAAGCCCCATAAACCGCAGTAGGCCTTTAAAAAAGGTTCAGACACTGTTACTTTGGCCTATGACTTTTTTCAGCATCAAAAGGTCATAATAGTTTCAGACTGAGAACTAGAGAAGTATTGACAATTATCCTGCCACTGTTCCTATTGTCCTTGGTTGGGCTGCTGGTGTTCCCTCTGCCGCCAGCGTCAGGTGAGAAGATCTCGCTGTGTGTCGCCTGCCTCATGTCCTTCTTTCTAACCCAGATTAGAATCAGACTCAGGATTATTATTAGTATGATTATTATACTTTACATAGTAGCTAGATCTTCTTTGTAGCTTCAGACACGAGTCTACCTGTGCAATATTGAATTGATCACCTTTTCCAAAATGTCTTAGCTTAGAGAAGAATTCAACCCTAGTATATTCCATTCTGGGCGGTCTATAAGTAATCCATTGCCAATTGACTCAGCTGAGAACGTGGTGTGTTTGCCTGAGGACAACCAATTGGTGATGATGATACAACAGTACTGGGTGTCAAAAGGGAAGTAGAAGACATCTACTTTGCAGAAAGTCTGGACTTTCCGTGACATTGACCATCGCATAAGGCCATGTGGAAGTACCAAGATGTACTGACTCTGAGAGGCATCCTCACTGTTGGCAGCATCTGTTACACTGAAAAGAAAATGCACTCTTTTTCAGATCTTTCTAAAGATCTTTGCTCTTTTATGTCCAGGATAATTCAACTAAATAAATACATGTAGAAGCCCTTCTCTGTCCAGCCATCAAAAAGTAAACTAACTGATGTAGCCAACTTCTTTAAAAAGGCTTCAAATGTATGATGCTATTAAGCCAATAAAACCTGCTAAACTCAACTCTAGGGGGGGGGTCACAAATATTTTAGCCTCAACAGGGGGGGAAGGGTCAAAAGGTTCATAAGGTCTGGGCTGTACAGCCAGTATATATAGGTCTACATTGTAGTACTTAACATATATATATTTTAGAAAATGTATATCACACAAAGAAGTAAGTTCAGACATTTATTTTCATTTGTTGACCTTTGGAGCCATGAAAATTCTACTTACCATAGCAAGACCTGCAGCTAATGTAAGTTCTTAATTAGCCACATTCTGAAATGTGCAATTGATCACTTGTTTGCAATTCTTTGGCCCAAACTCATTAACTACATTGGAGCAAATAATTGAAGATTGTAACTGTAAGTGTTCTTTTTGTCCATCAATGTCTTTTTCTGTGTGATCCAGAGACATCTGGGGATATTTGCAGCAATGCAGCTATTGTTGTACGTGTGGGAGTGAGTGAGTGAGTAATGGTTGTTTAACGCCAAGCCGACAGCTAAGGTCATATTCATGGTGGAAAAAGTACATTAGACATCACGTCACAAAGGAATACATGTGCCTGTGCCCGTGCATATGGACACCAGACATATGTAAGAAAGAGGGGACAGGAAAGAGGAGATTCAAGGAACGAATATGTGCCAGTGCCCGCGCATATGGACACCACCCACACTCAGAGAGGATAGAAAAGCAAGACATAGACCCCTTTTAAAGATGGCCTGGGGCTGGGGAGGCCCGTCTACGTGTGGGACAAAACTTCAAAGGCATTATAGAATGAAACTATGTAGATGGATATTTTGGTACTGCCGAACAAGATGGCAAGCTGTAGCTTTGCAGGTCTGTTGTAAAATAATACCCAGCACAGGATTCACTAGAACCCTTTGAGAGTGCATCAACCCTGTCGGTTAATATGATGCGTGAATGCAGCCGATTGCAAAAAGGCCACTGAATACATGTACTGATGGGTCATCTAAAGTAGATTATTCTTGCAGTTATGCTGCATCGTTAAGCACAGACTAAAGAATATTAAGTTGCAAATAAAAAACCATATGTAAAGTTTTGGGGCATTATGATGAAAAGGTTTGTGAAAAAGAGCGCTTTTCTAACATCCAAAACGTATTGCACGTTTCTCTATCTTCCAACAGAAAGAAAACACTTATTTGACGTCCCAAATGGACTTTTTTTTAGAATTTTGACCAAACCTATAAACTCAAAATAACATTCTTTAGCACAAAAAAATAGGGTTTTTTTTATCAAACAGGTATGCTTGCTGGAATTCCGACATAATTGTAATCACCAGTTCCTTAAGACAGAATAATGTGAGGTCTACTCAGACATGTAGTGTGTCTGAGTTGTTCCTGACAGGTCTTATCATCAGTTGATTACTAGACAATTTCTTATGTAGTTGTGCTTCAGGCAAATCTAACATTATTCCACAGAATGTCATGGGGAAGAAGGGAGGAGAATGCAGATTAATCTTTATTCCAAAACAAATTATAAACTGTTGTTAATTGTGATAATGAATGTGTGTATACATAAGATATAGGGAATACCTGGAGGGTAACTCACAACACAGGATCGTCGGAATCTAAGGGGTATATAAGGAGTCTTTATTTAGTAGAAAACTGATGTTTCTACACCATTTTTTACGTCAATATGGCATATGTGAATCATGAAATGTGTAATTGTGTAAAAATATGGTCATCTTCCATTTAAGAGGAATGTTGACAATAATGCACATCTAATAAGAGATAACAGAGTATTTTCAAGAACTCACCGTGTAAACTGGAACTATAAACTATTTCTATGAGAAGCAAAAGTATAATTCCACTACACAAGTCTTCCATGGTGTAGTCCTCACGTCTGTGGACCAGTCTAGGAGTACCACTGCCATCCCGTCTCACATAAAATCAATGTATGCCTACAGGTAGTCTTATTTGTCCTCCCTTGGGTACTTAAGCTTGGGTTCCAATATACTATTTTGGTGTAAAATCTTGCACAAAAGAAGGTATGTTTCAGAGTTACTGTGTGAATATTGTCTTAGATAGGTCAACAATAGATCTAAGATAGGTAAATATTAGTCGTTAACGGTTATCAAACTATTGCTTTTGGCATAAAGTTTGTTTTTTTTTAGTACTTAAAACACTCGGATATCTTTATAGGAATCAGCAGTGTACATTATGGAAAGGTAAGACTCATACATTGAACATTGCAGATGGTTTTAGAACAACATACAATTTACCTAAATCCTAATTAGTGTGGAGTAGCCCCCTTCCCAACCTGTAAGCACTAAGGTAGGCAATGAGCTCGTCTATCATTATGTCCAGCCATTTATTTACCCTCACTATTTTGACAACAAAAGAAAATGACATTAGTAATTATGTGCTCTGCTGCCTTATGTCATCAACAAACATCTGTATTGATTTCCCAAATGGTTACTTAGTTTCATACGCTGGTTTTATAGTGCTCGATCAATATGGATGCTTGTGTGGTCGTATCCATGACAGCTCCCATCTCGCGGGAGTTATGTAGGTACCAGACATACTCACTGCATGCCTCAACCCAAGACCAACTCCAGTGCAAGGCAGGTGCCGGAATCGCTGTTGTCAGCATAAGTCGTTTTCTTACTTTTGAAAGATTCGGGAAGGCTTGTTTGAAAAAAAAATAATATAGAAGTTTAAAAACATAACACTTATGAGTACATTCTAGGTAATAGCCTTAGACTATTTGATTCTTAAAAACCTTCTGCCTTAAACGGAATACCTTTAATAGATTCATATCAGAGTCCAAGCTGGCATGCTGGCAAATAGGAAAATGTTTAACCTTTTAAAAGAAAAGTTGAATAAAGTACTTGCCAAATGTTTTCCTTTTGTTAAAGAAACTCTTTTCCTTCTTTTAACTTTGCTTTGGCAGATTTGTAGATGCATGCACTGCAAATGTTTGCATGCAAGCAATTGTTTTACAAACAGTTATGTCTTGTGCAAACGTTTTGGTCAGTGATTATTTGTAAATTTGAAATTCCATAATGCAAGTTTATAAAAAGACTAATTTCAACATTTGCCGTTGCATAAACAGCTATTTTAATTAGGAATTATAAGAAATAGGTGAAATAGTATTTTTCCTGCATTGGGAGACTCCCCAACATTATTTCAATTAGGACCTATCATATAAACCTTTCTACTTTGGAAGGTGTTATTGCTTATACGGAGATGTTATGTTTCAGTGATATTTCTAATTTCAGTGACTTCTCAAAAATGAGAAAGAATGACATGAGGCAGGCAACACACAGCGAGATATTCTCTCCTAATGGTTGGGGCAGAGGGAATACCACCAGCCCCACCACTGATAACAGGAATAGTGGCTGGGTGATTGTCATTGCAATAATTATAGTAATTAGATCTTTTTTGTAGCTTTAGAAAGATGTCTGCTTGTGAGATTTTGAAGTGGTCTTCATTTTCAAAGCATCTTTTTCTAAGCATCTTGGTCCAGCTGTAGTATATTCCTATCTATAAAGTATCCAATGCCAATGGATACAGGAGAGAAGTAAGTGTGTTTGGCTGAGGAAAACCAATTGGTGATTTGTACTGAATGTCCAAGGGCAAGTAGATGATATTCATTTTGTGGTAGGACTGCACTTCGTAGACAATGACCAGCACATCAAGCCATCTCAAACACTGGAGGGCATCCTCATTTATAGCTTTATCTGGTACAATCAAAATGAAATTCTTTCTTTCCTTGCGTTTACTATGTTAGAGCCAGGTTTGGGCCGGGGTAATTCTACTAGGTAACATAATGAAATTCTTCACACCTCCACTAACAATGGTTGAAAGATTCACACATTAGAATAGAAAACAAATAATTTGATAATAAAGCCACAAATCCGCAGATGATATCTATAGTTGAAGTGTTTCCTACCAGATGGCAGCACCACTAACACAGACACAATGGTCAAATCAGCTTACAGCTCACATATTCCCTCAGCCAGTCTGCTGTCCTTGACCCTGACCTGAGCAGAACACTGGGTTGCTTTTCAATATAAGTACAAAGATATCTCAGGATCTGGTAGACATTATTGAAGCTATAATTCATCAAATTAGACCACACAAGTTGCTCCATGCTTTACCTGGTATTATCCTCTGATTGGACCTACTCTATCAATGAGCATGGACGTTTAAAGTAATTTATTAGTTCCATTGACTCACAAGCCTTTTTGGATTGACTTAACACGTCATTGGAAAAATGACAAAAGGTATGGACAGAGCATCAACTACCTCTAGTGTATGTACCCTGTCTAGTAAGGTACAGCTTGCCCCTGCAGAATGTGACACCTGCTTGGAGACACAACTTGTGTGGATATGGCCCTGTTGTAATGTAAAAATCTGCCTGCCCTGTCTAGAGACCTATTTGGAGGGCAAGATCAGTGATGGCATCATTGACATCCCATGTCCAGGTCATTCCTGTGACACCCATCTTACTCCTAGAGTCATCACACAGGCTGTAGATACTGAGAAGGCCAAACGATTCAGTTTTCTTCATGTCAAATCTGACAGATGCTGGTACAAGAAGGCCTGCCCATTGTGTAACCATGTTGTCTCATTGAATGACATCTTTCTGTGCTCCTTTGAGAACCTTGAGTCAATCATAACCTGCCCCCAGTGTTCAAAGGATTGGTGCTTCCAGTGTACTATGCCATGGCATGAAGGGTATACTTGCGCTGAATACAAGACCTTGATATCAGATACAGGTGTTGATGAATGGGCAGAGAAATTTGGAAACAGCAGTGGAGAGAGAAATGCACAACAATGCCCTAAGTGTAAGGTAATTTACTAGTTTTCCTAATCCAAATCATATATAGATTTTTTTCCATTTTCCATTCATGGGTTAGTTTAAAGCAAGGAATATACTCAAGCCAGAGGCAATATGAATCAGTTGGGTGCTGAATTTAATTATCATAACTTAAGGGAGTGGTCATTATTTATCAACAGGGGGGGGGGGGGGTTTGAGGGCGTAAAGATTTCAGACCCCTTCCGAGGGGGCGCTAAAGAAATTTTAACTCCTCTTGAGGGGGTTGGGAAGATATGTTAAATTATACACTGCAAAAATGGTGTTTAGATTTTAAACATGTTTAGGTCTAAACACGTTTAAAACCTAAACATATAGGTCAGTTAGGTGTCTCATCGACTACACATTTAGGAAATGAACACTTTTATTCTAACTACATAAACATTTATGCTAAACATGTTTAGATGTTTAGAGTTGCGACAGTTGAATAATAGGTGTTTAGATTTAAACATCAATATGTTTAGATAATTGGGTGTTGAATCCACACCAGGTAGCAGCACTACCTTTGACTGGACTATCTGCACACAGTTATAATCAATTGTTGTGACAAATGTCCCCAAATCCCATGTTTATCATGGTTTCATTTCATAGAATGTCATGTGAATAGAAAGGGCAATAGAAAATTGACTAGATTCACCTCATGCCACCATCATTACCATAAAATAATCAATAAAATCCATGACTGACACCTATTTGATGTTATTCTGGAATAGATAAGGCAATTTCCTTCCTGCCAAGCTGTTGTACTTTCTCAAGTCTCTCATTCTGATGCAGTGTGTACTATATGTACACGTATATAACTGTGGCTGACATCTTTGGAGACTTTGACAAGTAAATACCTGCTGATGTCCCCCCCAGTAAATGATAAAAAAAAATATATCTCTGTTTTTTAATGCATACATGTCTGCAAACCTTAAATCTCCATCAAATCATTTAAACATCTAAACACAAAAATTCATAAACACCTAAACACAAAAATTCATATATCTAAACACAAAAGTTTTAACCTAAACACCTACATTTCTAAACACTTGAGCTAAGCACATTGTTTGGCTAAACATGTTTAGGAAATTAATGTGATTACAAAAACGTTGCAAGAATATGTTTAGAATTGTGTTTAGGATCTAAACACCATTTTTGCAGTGTATGTGAGTATTATACATGTAGCCACTTTAGTTTTAGGGTAGCCAAAAGGCCATGCCAAATGACATGTAATTACAAACAGCCATCTCAGATTTGATGATGGATTTGCTCCTAGCACTACATGAACATCATGAAAGTCTGAATATGTACATGAACATCATGAAAATCTGAATATGATATGTTATATCTGTTGCCTGTTTTCCCTTGCCTAGGCGTGGATTCAGAAGATTTCTGGTTGTTATCTCATGAGATGTTCACAATGTAAAACCAAGTTCTGCTACATGTGTGGTGTCAGGACCCCACATCCAGAGGGAGACATATGTGCAGCTGTTGAACGTGCTTCACCTGCTGACCATGCAGCAATGGAAGATGCACCCCGAGCCGTGGACAGCTATTGCTGTTGTACACCAACAAGTATGTATATTTAGGGGTGGGGGTCCCGCATGTCACTCAGAAGTCATGTCAGTTTAAAGAAATGCTCAGGTCACATGTCATTTATGAATATCCCCATGCATGTATCAATCGGGTATCAAGTCCCCTCTATTAGAGTCTGTTATGTCTTTTTCTGGTGACACTGTCACATATTGCTTAGTTCCCCTGTGCCAAGAGGAGCATACGCACCCACTACCTTAGAACGTTTAGTCAAACAGTATGCTGTCTGATCGAGCTATTGGGACCCATGCAACTAGTATACTCATTGAATAGAAGAAGTACTACATCTGTCTATGGGACTAAATGAATGACAGAAATGTAAGATTCACTGTAACCAGTTACCAGCAGGCAAATGAGGAAAACCCTGTACTCTAGCCCCACACTAAGAGTGATAAGTGTTGATCTGAGGTTGTCATCTTAATAGTTCCTTGGATGAGAATAAATAATGAGCAATAACTATATGTCCTAGCATGTTATTTGAACACTTAATTTGCTTTAAGCAAATGGAGTATATCTCCTTTGAATATGATGATAGGAATAAATAGCCTGATACATAGAGTATAAAGACAAGTCGAAGACAAGTCCTATGATCATCTACCGGTAATTCAGATTCTCTTGGCATAAAGGCATATACATTGATTGGATGAAATCTGAGTACATACTTGGAGGACATGATGTATACTTCAGAAGAAGTATACATACATGTATATTCAGTCTATAAATTGTTTGTTTTTTTCAATTTCAGGAATTGCCTTCAGTGTGTTATTCATCCTGATTGCCTTAACTCTGACAGTAATGTTTACATGTCCATATATCGCCATGGGAATATATGGACTTTCACTGAGGATGTCATGAAATGGCCAACCAGCCCTACAGGTCATTGTAGTTAGCCCGATGCATCATATTGCAGAATATGGGTGTTGATGTATGATGGCAGTGTAGGCCTATCAGAAATGGTGTTTAGATCCTATTCTTGCAATGTTTTTGTAAACATATTATGCTCCTAAACATGTTTAGCCAAACAATGTGCTTAACTCAAGTGTTTAGATATCTAGGTGTTTAGGTTCAAAATCTTTCTGAAACAAAACTTTGTGTTTATATGTCTAACTAATTAAATGGAACCTAGGGGTTTACAAATGTATGCTTTAAGAGAATGTTTCTTCATTTACTTTCTGGAGGACATGGGAAAGTATTTAGAAAGTCCCCAAAGAGGTCAGCCACAGGTATATATACACATATATGTATACACTGCATTTGAATGAGAAACTTAAGAAAGTACAACAGTTTGGCAGGAAGGACATTGCTTTATCCTTTACAAGATACCAGGAAATAAGTGTCTAACATCGAATTTATTGATTATCTTGCACCAATGATTCTAATGCAATGTGAATTTAGTCAATCCTTTATTGCTGTTTCTATTCCCATGATATTTTATGAAAGGGATCTACAATCAACATGGGCTTTGAAGACATTTGTCACAATAATCTATTGTGATTGTGTGCAGAAGATCCATTCAAAGGTAGTGCTGCTAACTGGTGTGTATTTGACAACCAAGTATCCAAATATATTTGTGTTTAAATCTAAACACCCACACTTCAATGTGTTCAAATGCTAAACATTAAACATGTTTAGCAAAAATGTTTATGTGTTTAGTATAAAAGTGCTTAATTCTTAAATGTGTGGTCGTTGAGACACCTAACTGACCTATATGTTTAGGTTTTAAAGTGTTTAGACATAAACACATTTAAAACCTCAACACCATTTTTGCAGTGTAGATATTTAGCATAATTTTTCTCTGGATAGTTTTACGCCTATTGGGTATAGTTGTTTTATAATTAAGTTGTAGTGTGGGGTTTAAATAACAGTCTCTCTTAAACCAGTCTCCAGTGCACCTACTATTAAAGACTTATGTTTTTAGATTATTGAGTAAGCTGTTATGTTATATGGCATCAAAAGCCTTGCATATGCCCAAAAATATACGCTGGGCATTTTTCTAATTATTGACATCCATGTAGAACTTGCCTGCACATAACCAATTGCCATGCATACCTAAACGCATGGATAACATAATGCTTATTATGTTGTGACATAGAGAGGGACCTTAACAATCTTGCCTTCAGTGTTATATATGGACTCAGTCCATATATAATCATCAGTGTCTACCCCTGCCTTGGACTGTCAGTGTCACTGAGCACTTAATAAAATGGCCAAGCAATCCTTTAAATCATTGCAGTTAGCCAAATGTATGTGCAATCTATATGTATTCACAGAGAATTTTGCTATCAAATTGTTTTATTGGGTACTGTTGCTTTACAATTGAGATGTATTATAAAGTTAAACCACAGAGTACAATAAGCAGGCTAAGCTCTCTTAAACCAGTGTCTAGTGTGGCCAATGCTTTAATAGCTAATCAAGCAAGCCATTATGTGATATGGTATCAAATACATTGTGCAAGTCCAAAATTATACTAAAGAAATTTCTCATTGACTTTCATGTGCAACATCTCTGCATATAACCTACTGGTAGAATCTTGCTTGTTGTAATGCTTTCCACAATGTCCTTTACATACCTACCATAGAGGTTGGTAGATTAGGCTTTAGTAAAATTGAGTGAATTATCGGTGATTTGATATTGATTTTTATTGATCAACATTAGAGTTCTAATCAATTACTGGGAAAAGTTATAGTCGTAAAAGCAGTGTATGTATGATTATTTTTGACTTTCTGCTCTACTGCCTCTTATCTGTGATATAAATAAAACTTTAACGTGACAGCTGAGCTTGGCTTTGTGGGACTGTAGAAGGGAAGTGTCAATGAAAATGTATATCCACAAATCGGCCAATCCTCTCATAATGATATTTATCAAAGGAACTTTATGCATAAGGGAGTGTTCATTTTTTAACAACAGGGGGAGTTGGTGAGTTTTGGGGGGGGGGGGTGGCATAGAATATTTGGACCCCTGCTGTGGGGGTGGCGAAAAATATTTTGATCCTTCTTGAGAGGGTGGTGTAAAATATTTAGATCCTTCTTGATGACGTGCGAATTGTCGCGACTTGCTGCGAAAACCCGCATTTGATAAGGTGGTGGGTACAACTTCTCAAGATGTTAGTTATTACACTATATATAAAAATGCCTTCCTAGGTCACTGGTTAGAAATGTGCAATATATGACTGCTTCAGCCTACAGTACCCTTGGGGTACCAGATGAAGCAAAATTTTCAGGCTGTGAAGCAATTAGGAAAGAGCCAGCTAACTTGACCTGGTGTACAGGAATTTCAGCAAAAATGTATTCATAACTTAGAAATGTTTTCCAACCTGACTGGTTGTAATGTTTTACTTTTTGTTTTTTCTTTAATTCAGAGTTTTGTAAAACGTTTTATAGCCTCAAAAATCGGCAGTCAAGCTGTAATTTCCGCCATCTTGGATCATGATTCAAAGAAATCGGTGCTCATCCCGATTTCATTTATCAAGTAAGGTGTTAATCGATTGTTACGGAGGCCTGGAGGTGACATGGTCATCTTTTTTTTAACTATGCAGCACTTTTTTTAAGGTTTGTTTTCCTGACTTAACAATTATCCTAAAAGTTTGTTAACTCAGGATTCTGTTTTCCTGACTTAACAATTATCCTGAGATATTTGTTAAATCCGGATTTTGTTTTCCTGACTTAACATGAGGTAGACAGGGGACTACAGATAGGGGACTGCAGGTAGACAGGGGACAGGAGGTAGACAGGAGACTGGAGGTAGACAATAACTGGAGGTAGACTGGGGACTGGAGGTAGACAGGGGGACGGAGGTAGACAGGGGAACTGGATGTAGATAGTGGAGTGGAAAGAGACAGGGGAGGAAGACAGCAGACATGAGGAAGGCAGAGGAATGAAAGTAGACAGTGACTTGAGCAAGATACGGTGAAGGAAGACAGGGGAGTCAAGGAAGACAAGGGAGGGAGGGAGATTACAGGGCACTGGAGGTAAAGAGGGGACTGGAGATGGACAGGGGACTGCAGGTAGACAGGGGACTGCAGGTAGAAAATGTACTGGGGTAAACAGGAGACTGGAGGTAGACGGGGGCCTGGAGGTAGAACATGGACTGGGGTAGATGGGGGACTGCAGGTAGATGGGGGACTGCAGGTAGACGTGGGACTGCAGGTAAGCAGGGGACTGCAGGTAGAGAGGAGACTGCAGGTAGACAGGGGACTGCAAGTAGGCAGGGGACTGCAGGTAGACAGGGGACTGAAGGTAGAGAGGAGACTGCAGGTAGGCAGGGGACTGAAGAGTGAAGAGTGATGTTCCTTGGGCAAACAGAGATAGGGGTGAGGTTACTTATCTATCCAAGGTGGAGGCAGGGAATGAGTGGCAAGCAACGAAGAGCATGTCTGAGGTCTGCAGTTTCTTGTGCCTAGCCATTGTGTAATGGTCAACCCTAGGTTGGCAATAATTTGATTACTTTAAGTAATAAATGACTATTCTATACATCATGTTTACATATAATTAGAGAAAGTGAAACAGAATACAGTGTATAATTAAGATGTCCAAAAATAAGTGGACAAGTGGTGTGTTGTGTCTTATATCAAGGTGAAAGAAAGTACTAACATTACCTGTTATCGTCATGTCCATACATTGTGTTTACATAAAACTAGAGAGAAAGAGAAAGCGAAAGAGCATACGGTGTATAAGCAAAGAGCATCAAGATATGCAAGGTTAAGCAGATAAGTGTCGTGTCCCTATATGCTATTTATAACATGGCATCCCCAAGGAGAAGATCTAAAGGTATTATGTGTACTTAAAATCCACCCTGGAGGCACGTTTTCCCCCGTTGGCCCACATATTCCTATAGCAGAAACTTAAGAATGTGCTTGTTTTCTTGAATAGATGCCCAGCAGCTGCGTTATAAACACAGCTATGAGCAGATTGGTGTGCAATTGATTCTGTATTAGAACCTAGGCCTCTCTCATGATTGAGATTATGGGCATATATATATTGTGGCGTAGACCGAGGGGGAGGCGGTGGAAGCGAAACCATCCTGGCATGGGGGCGTGGAACCCGCCGATCCCGGAGTCACGTTAGGAGCGAGCAACCCTGACCGTGCCAAACGGTGCCAGCGTCGGTGAAATGGTAAGCGTATATATAGTGGTTATGTTTCTCCGACAGTCAGTCCGGGTTACGCGCTGGTCGAGACACATAGCAAGGCTTACCCCCAAGTGTGAATACGGAGAGGAGGGATTCACCGACGGATTAGATGGTGTGGCCAGAAGCCAGGCAATAAACAGTGTTGATATCAAAGTTGATGGAGTCTTCGTGGTCCTTTTCATATAGCTAAGACGACAGGGGTACGGAGCGCTACATTGGTGACAGTGGTGTTTCGACCCCACGCACAAGAAAATGGATCCGTTGATAGATGAACCGGACTTTGGTGATCTGGAAGGGGTGGAGGCACTAGGTGTGAGAGGAACCCTCTTGGAGGTAGTTGATGAGGAAGTAACTATCAGAGGTAAAGGAATAGATAGGCCGGCGGAGGAGCTGTTATCCAAACAGGATAAACAGAGAGGACACCTACCGAAAACGTTGAAGGAGGAGGTGAGAAACTTAGACAGAAAGGGTGAGATGGCGTCCCGTGCACCGCCGGTGGAGGGCCTTGGCGGGGAAGGAAGCTGGAAGCCGTTGGAGAAGTTGAGAGGAAATGGCGGAGCCAACGGGGAAGGAGGTTCCAAAGGTAAACCTGTTGTGAAGCCCACTAAATATGACAGTACAACGGACTTGGCTGATTACCTTAACCATTTTGATTTATGTGTCAACGTCAACGGTTGGAGCCCGGCGGAGGCTGGAATGTTTTTGGGCCTGAGCCTGACGGGGGCGGCACGTCGTCTGTTGACTGGGCGGAAACCAGCCACGGAAGAGGGTTATGTCGAACTTTGGAGAGCCCTAGTGGAGAGGTTCGAGCCCTCTAACCAGGAGGAGACGTACAAGGCGGTTCTCCGGACAAGAACTAGGAGACCGGGGGAAGGGTTACAGGGGCTCCAAGAGGACTTGATGAAGTATACCCGGCTAGCCTACCCGGAGGCTGACGCCCGTACAACCGACACATTGGCACTGGACAGGTTTTTATTCTGTCTGAGTAATCCCCTGAGGCAGTGGGTCTACCAGTCCCAGCCAAAGGACTTACAGATGGCGGTGATGACGGCCGTCGGAGCAGAGGCTTATCTGGCGGTGGAGCAGGCTAGTCACAACAAGATGAGGGCGGCTGATGCGTCAGTTAATGAACATCTTAAGACTAACACCGACAAAATGGATCGGATGGCTGAATTAGTGGAGCAATTAGTAAAGAAGCTGGGGCAGGCCCCTCCGGAGGAGAGGAAGAAGAAGAGCAGTACAGCCTGTTTTGGCTGCGGGCAGGAGGGTCACTTCAAAAGGGAGTGCCCCCTTAGGAGTAGGAGGGGCGAAGACAGGCCCGGACAGAAGAGGGAAGGAGCACCGGCGGAAAACTAATATCGACCTCTACCCAGGGCCGGGTACAGTTCGGTGAACATGGCCCCCGTAATATAGTACAGGGAAGGAAGGAGAGAGGCGGAGGCGGATTGATAGTAGAAGGGGAGCTTGAAGGGGCGCCGGTGCAATTACTGGTGGATACTGGGGCATCGCTTAATCTACTCTCCGAAGGATGGTGGCACAGGCACGGACGAAAAGGGAGAGAAAGGCCCACCAGGGAGATGGTGTATGCGGTGGATGGCAGGCCCATGGCACTAAAAGGGGAAATTTCTACACAACTGATGCTGGGGGGAAGGGCGACGGAGGCCGTCTTCGTCATCGGTGACATAGGCACTGAGGGGATACTGGGGGCTGCCTTCCTCCGAGATAATGGTATGGTGATTGACGTGGCCAGGGAACGGTTAGTATGGACTAAAGAAGACCACCTCTGCCGCATTGTGAGTGTGAGGGCTGCAGTCCTCGCCGCCGGAGAAGAAACCATACTGGAAGGGGCGGTGGACGGGCCGTGGGACGAGGGGGAGGAAGGGCTGGTAGAGGGCCTGGCTGGCCATAAAGGGGAACCGCCATTTCTGGTAGGGCAGAGCCTGTTGCGACTGCAAAAAGGGGAGGCGTGGGTGAGGGTCCTCAACCCCGGAAGAGAGCCAGTCATCATCTACCGGGAGATGACACTGGGAGCCTTACAAAGAATAGACCAGAGGAAACATGCCCAAGAAGGAGGACAGTGGTGTAGAATGGTGGAGGGTCCAGGGGAATCGGAGAAGGAGGCGGTGATAGCTGATTTGGTAGAGGGCACCGAGCCCCACTGCCGGAGGGAGCTGGCGGAGCTGCTCCGGAGGCATCTTGGGGCATTCCAAGTGAGAAAAGACGACAGGGGCCATTCCACGCTAGCCAAGCACCGCATTGATACCGGCAGCCATCCCCCGATAAAACAGCCCCCCAGACGGTTAGCCCCTCACAGACGGGAGTTGATCAGAGAAGAAGTGGACAAGATGCTGGAGGCGGAGATAATAGAAGAATCTATCAGTCCGTGGGCCTCACCCGTTGTGCTGGTGAAGAAGAAAGATGGGACCATGAGATTTTGCGTTGATTATAGAAAATTGAATGCTGCCACAGTGAAGGATGCCTACCCTCTTCCCCGGGTGGAGGATTGCCTCGACACCATGGCCGGGGCGGCCTGGTTTTCCTCCATGGATCTAGCCAGTGGTTATTGGCAATTAGATATAGAGGAGGAGGACCAGGAAAAGACAGCCTTCTCTACCCACCGAGGCTTGTATCAATTTAGAAGAATGCCCTTTGGTCTCTGTAACGCTCCCGGCACCTTTGAGCGGGTTATGGAAGTGGCCATGCGTGGCCTCCAATGGAGAACCTGCTTAGTCTACCTGGATAACATCGTGGTGTTCTCTAGCACCTTCAGTGAACACCTGCACCGATTGGGGGAAGTGTTGGAGAGACTGGAAAGGGCGGGGCTCAAGATTAAACCTTCTAAGTGTCAATTGGCATGGCGGATAGTCCTTTTTCTGGGCCACGTAGTGAGTCAGGCGGGGGTAGGCACCGACCCGGAGAAGATAGAAGCGGTGGAGTCCTGGCCCACGCCGACGGGGGTGTCGGAGGTCCGCAGCTTTCTGGGGTTAGCAGGATATTACAGGGCATTCGTACCTGAATTCTCCGCCATAGCAAAGCCCTTGAGCGCTCTGGCAGAGAAGGGCAGGACGTTCAAGTGGACCCCCGACTGCGAGGAGGCCTTCGCAAAGCTAAAGGACCGACTGACCAAGGCCCCCATCTTGGCTTTTCCCCAACCTGATGGCCAGCTGGTCATGGACACCGACGCCAGTGACACAGGGCTGGGGGTGGTGCTCGGCCAGGAGCAGGAGGGCGGTGAAAGGGTCCTAGCGTACGGCAGCCGCACCCTAACTAAACCCGAGAGAAATTACTGTGTGACAAGAAGGGAGCTGCTGGCCATTGTTTTTGGACTCCGGAAATTCCGCCATTATCTGGTGGGGCGGCCTGTGGTTAGAACCGACCATGCCTCTCTTAGGTGGCTGCTAGACTTCAAAGAACCGGAGGGGCAACTAGCCAGGTGGCTCCAGATAATCAGCACATATGACATTATCATCCACCACCGTCCGGGAAGGCTCCATGGTAACGCGGATAGTCTCTCCCGGCGACCCTGCTCCCAGTGTGGGAGGGAGGAGGAGGAAGAGGCCACATTCTGCCGGGTAGTAACGCGATCACAACAGTCTGCGCGGGCGGGGGTGGATGCGCCGACGGTGGAGGGTCCTGATGTTCCAGCGGCCGAGTCCTGGGAGGAACTGCAAAAGAAAGACAAAATGATTAGTAAAGTTGCAGGATGGATGGCTACCAATGACTTACCTGATGAGAGTGAGCGCCGAGGCTGGGACTATGAAACTAGGGCCTGGTTTGCACAGCTGGGCCGGCTAACCAAAGAAAAAGGGGTTCTAGGGCGTTGGTGGGAGACACGAGCAGGGCAAAGGTGTTTCCAAATTGCGGTCCCCGCCGGTGAAAGAGAGGAGGTGCTGAGGACGGTGCACGGGGAACCTTTGGCGGGCCATCTGGGTCAGAATAAGACGTTACGCCGCCTGCAGGGGGGATATTATTGGCCTGACTTTCGGCGAGACGTAATCCTGTGGTGCTCTCAGTGTGAACCCTGTGCTCGGAGGAAACCTCCACTGGCTCCACACAGGGCTAACATGGGGCATGTAGGGGCCAGGCTACCCCTTCAGAGGATGGCATTGGACGTGATGGGTCCCCTGCCACCGTCTAGTGCGGGGAACTGGTTTATCCTAGTGGCGGCGGATTACTTCACCAAGTGGGCAGAGGCGTATGCTATTCCTAATCAAGAGGCACCGACGGTAGCTAGGAAGTTCGTGGAGGAGTTCGTCTGTCGGCTGGGGGTGCCGGTGGAGATCCACACCGACCAAGGGAAGAACTTCCAGTCGGGGCTATTCAGAGAAATCATCGCCCTGCTGGGAGTGCACCAAACCAGGACCTGTACCTTCCGCCCACAAAGTGATGGGATGGTGGAGAGAGCCAACAGGACCATTGAGATGCTATTGGCAACAGTGGTAGCCTCAGATCAACGAGACTGGGACAGGCAGCTCCTGTTTGTTATGGCAGCTTATCGCTCCTCCGCACACTCAACCACCAGGTTATCGCCTAATGCCATGATGTTGGGTAGGGAGACAGTGGTGCCCCTGGACCTGATATGCCCGTTGGCCCGACCAAGAGGGGAGGGGGGTTACCCGTCGGAGTTGCAACTCTTCATGACCAAAGCCTATCAAGTAGCCAGAGAAACTCTGGGGAAGTCGGTGGAGAGGCAGAGACGCAACTACGACGCTCGAGCCAAGGCGGGGGAGATAGGGGTAGGAGAGAAGGTCTTCCACTATCATCCCCTAAAGAAAAGAGGGTTGTCCCCCAAACTGCCAAACTGCAAAGTTACTGGACGGGACCCTGGGAAGTGGTGGGGAGGATAGGGGAAGCAGTCTACCGCATTAAGAAGGAGAGGACAACCCGGATAGTGCACTTCGACTCTCTGAAGGTGGCTGTAGGGGGAGAAGCGGAGCTGGCCATGGAGACTGCCCCGGCGGAGGAGGACGGGGCGGTGTCCGACGGAGAGGTCTCATCCACGTCGGATGAGTCCCTGGACGAGGGAACCAGCGAAGTCAGGACGGTGCTCAGAGGCGGTAAGCAGAGGCGCAGTCCAGAAGGCCCTTCACAGACAGCCAATTCGGTGAAAACAAGCAAAATGGGGGATGACTGGTACTCTAGCTTCCTTGAGAGGGAGAAGCAGGCGGCTATGTCTCACTGGATGGGATATGCTCCTAATGATGAGCCCCCTGTGGATGATCTGCCAGCGTATGACCCGGAGAGCCCAGTGGAGGGGGAGGACCCCGGGGCGTCTGAGGCCAGGATGGCTCGCAACGTGGCAAAGGAGGCGGTGCGGGAGGCAGCCAGGCGCGACCCCGAGAGGCTGAGGGTGATAGCTAAGGAAAAGTGGAGGATTTTTGAAATGTTGGAAGAAGCTCGAAGGGAAAACCTGCGGAATGAGATGAGAGAGGAGGGGAGAGCGCAGAGAGAACGCATGAGGCAACGGCCACCGAGGGTGGGACCCCCTGCCACAGCTAGCGGGAACCCCGCAGGAGGTGAGGGGGCGCCCCCTATAGTGAAGTGCGCCGTAGGGGTGCTGCCCCCTGGGGAGGAACATCTCCCGCCGGTTGATCCAGCCCGCCGGTGACGTCACAAGTTTAAATTGTACCGGACTTCGGGTGACCATGGCGGACGATAACTGGCGTGTGGTTCTCAAAGAAAGTTTTAGAGAAGAAAAGAAACAGTTGGTGAACCCACTCCCAGTCGGATCCCAGCGTCACTGCTACTACTGGCCCCTGCTGCCTCACCGTGTGTCTTGGCGGCTCCACCTCTAGTCAGTCCGACCCCCGACTGCTCCCGAACTCCCCCTAATATACCTCCCTGATGTCCCGGTGACGTCACACTACCAAATACGGGCATAGCCCGCCGACCGCAGCGCCACCCGGCGTCGGCCGCTCCAATTAACGTCTGGCCCCTCCGCCGGACTCGCCCGTCTCCTTCCCGTGTATTCCACCGAAACCGACTCCATTACACTCCTCCCACCTTAATCACAACTACCGGTAGGTCAATGCGGAATGGGTGTATCCCCGGGTGCCGATCTTGACAATTCTCTTAACAGTAAACGTCATAACATCTACATTATATGATACCGGATAATATTCCCCTGATCCGTTAGGTCCGTATCAGCGTCGTAACTTCTATTAACATAAGATATATTCCATAACGCTTAACTTCTAATCGAGGCTGACCCCTCATCCCGGCGTTTGGACACTCCTCTTATGACGGCATTTAACAACCTCCACATAACTCCTCCACCCCATCAGTTAACAACGACAGATATGTTGTCATAACACTTAACATCTAAGCCGTCCCGCCCGGCGTCTGGACATTCCTCTTACGACGGCGTTTCCACAACATCGCACTCATCGGATCACACGAACAGGTATGTTGTCATAGCACTTAACATCTTGATATTATCAACAGTTATACAATCTCAGTCCTTCGGATCACACGAACATGTATGTCTCCAAGACAATTAACATTGGATATTATCAACATATATACAATCTCAGTCCTCCGGCCACTCTGGGTGCCACCCCGGAGCAGGATTACTGTAGGCATCTGTAGGCAGCGGACAGATGTAGCCGTGTCCTCGCTAGCAGGGTTGCCTAACGCCGACCGTCCTGGCTCGCCTCCAGCCCTGGGGGTCCCCTGATGGCCTGCCCGTCGGCGGCCGTATCTCCTCCAGCCGTCCCTTCCGGCGGGCCGTCCCGGCTCCAGCCCTCCTGCAACACAAGATACGCCGTCAGACTAGGACCCTAGACCATCCTCCCTGTCTCCCCCTCCTCTCCCGCTTCCTGAGGCCTTCCCGACGTTCCCCGCTCTTTGACTGCTACCACCTACTCCAGCCCGCTACCCTAATTTCTAAAACGTTCCCTGCTACTCGGATGCTGCCACCTGCTCTACTCCACCAACATACATTTGATCCGTTCATCTACTGATAGCTGCTGCTTTTGTTGACCACTATCCCTCTCTACCCGCTCTTGGTTTATCACAAGCGTATTATTTGTGGTACTCACCCTCCAGCGGTAGACCGTCTGATACAGTTGGTTCACCTGAACCAAATCTCCGCCGAGCACATCCTCCCACCGGTGGTGGCGCCCTGAAACTGGCACCGTGGGTCCCCACTCCTCGTTGGGACGATTGCCCGTCCTCCACCTCTCGGCCACCGTTCCTCCCTCCTCTATCCACGGAATGGTCATCGGGCCCATGGGGAACCCATCTCCCCACCCCGGGAATGGCCTGGGGAGCTGTCCTCCTATGTTCGGGCCCATTGGTAGGACCCCCGCCGCTGCAGACAGCCCTCCCGGCGGTCTCGGCGCTGGCCCCCTGCCTCCGGCGTGGCGCGACCCGGCGTCGAGCTGGGACTCGTCACTACTGGAGGGCCAGTATTCTCTCCCCTCTCGTTCCCTCTGTCTCTTCCTCTCCGCCCAACGCCTGTCTTCGTCCTCCTCCTTCCGCCTTTTCTCCTGGTCTTTCTCCCGGCGCTTCCTCTCCTCCTTCTCTCTTTCCACCCTCTTCTCCTCTCGGCGTTTTTTCTCCTCTCTTTCCTCTCGTCGTTTCTTCTCCTCTCTCTCCTCTGCTAATCTTTTCTCCTCTTTCCTCTTCTTACTCGCTCTTTCCTCTGCCAGCTTCTGCTCCTCCCTCTTCCTTTTCTCCTCCTTCTCCTCCGCTGCCCTCCTGCTCCTGCCTCTTTTTGCTTTCCTCTGCTTCCCTCTTTCTCTTCTCTTCCTCCTCCGCTGTCTTCTTCTCCTCCTCCTTCCTTCTCCTACTGGCCTCAGGCACCCGCATTTCCTCCTCTGCCTTCCTCTGTTCCCTCTTTGTCTTCTCGGCTTCCGCCGCCTTCCTCTCCTCCTCCTTCCTTTTCTTATCAGCTTCGGCCGCCCGCTTCTCCTCTTCCGCCTTCTTCTGTTCCTTCCTCTTTCTGTCGGCTTCCGCCGCCTTCCTCTCCTCCTCCTTCTTTTTCTTCCCGGCTTCCGCTACCCGCTTCTCTTCCTCTTTCTTTCTCTCTTGCTCCTTCCGTGACGCTTCGGTCTCCGCCTTCTCTCCCGCCGATTGCTGGTCCGCCGACCGGTCGCCCCCTGTCCCGGCGGACGTCTGCCCCTCTTCCTCCTCCTTGAGGGACTGTTCTAGGGCCACCAGGGGCCGGGCTTTCCCTCTCTCTACGGCTGACGCCGCCACCCCGTCGTCGCCCCCACCGGCCATCCTTCGCTGGTAGCTCTCTCGCTTGGCCTTGACTTCCTTAGCGAGGTCACCTCTCGCTCTTGGGGTCCTAGGGCCCGCGGGCTCCACGGGTGTCGTTTCCTTCGGGCGTCGGGAGCACCGGGGCTTCCGCGGTGACCACCCTCCGGCGGCCCCCCCCTCTGACGAGGTTCACGTCAGGCTCGCCTGCTGGGCCGACCGGACTGGTCTCCAGCTGCGGGGTGACCTGCTGGGAGTCAGACCGGTGTACCGGCGAGGTAAACCGCCCCTGCGGCCCTGGGGAGGCCGCGCGCCTGGAGCCACCGCCGGGGAGGGAGGTGAGACCATGGCCAGGATCGGGTGGTCCACCGGCAGGTTGTACATGGCCGCCAACCACTCCCGGTGCTGCTGTTCCGTGGCGCCCCCAGACACGGCCACCGTCGTCCCCCCACTTGTGCCCTCGGCTGGCACCTCCAGCACGTCCGTCACCCCGCCTCCAAACATCTCGCTCAAGACTGCCTCGTCTATCGGTCCTCCTCCCCCCGCCGACGAGGCTGGAACCCCCGCGGCGTCATCCATCTTAGGCTTCTTTGGCGCTGTGGCCGTGGGCTCGCCGGAGCCCGATCCCTTCGGGGATGCAGCGACTCTCGCCGTCAGGGGGAGGTCGTCGGTGTCGCTGCCCTCCCCAATGGCGCAGACCGAGTCCTTCTCCCAGCTGCTTTCCCGCGATGTGGACGGGCCCCTCTTTTCTCCCCTGCTACGCTGGCCCGCCTCCACCGACTTCTCGGGGGCCGGCACCACCACCCTACTCACTACCGCCGGGCGGGGGGACATGGAGCCATCGTCTTCGTCCTCTTCTTCCCCCCTCGGACTGGGCAGCTTCCGACGGTACTGAATCTCTGTCGGGTCCGGGATCTTCTCGTAGATGCTCCACAGGTGTGTCGGGTGCTTGGAGCACATATGTTTCCATAGCTCCTTGTGTCGCTTCCCTCTCACCTGCAACTCGCAGCCCTCCGCCGGGCAGTCCCATCCTGGTCCTGCCCCGGCGTGCAGGCTCAGATGCCTCTTCAGAGTGTCCAGCCGCCCCGTCGTTACCATGCACCCCGGTTCCGGGCACGTATGCCGCTTCTTAGCGGGCGACTTTTTCTTGGGGGTCCTCGCCACCCCGCTCCTTCCTCTCTCACCCCATTTCTGCTGTAATGTCCGTTTTCCCTTCACTCCGCCGATCGTGCACCGTTGGCCGGTTCGAAAATGAAAATGGACGCGAGCCTCGTTCTGGGCGGTGACCTACATCCGCCCGCGGAAATAGGTCACGGCGCCAGACGTCCTCCCGGTAGGGCTCTCGGCGGTCCCAGACGTGCCTACGGCGGTCCTCCTCCTCATGGCGCCGCTTCTTTTCTAACACTATGTCTCTCACCCTCATAGACATCGCATGGAGGCTCTCTCCCTCCTTTCTCTTATACCAATCTCCCCGCAAAGGCGGCGGTCGTTCCGCCGGAATCCACCGTACCACCTCCACCCCCCGACGCCTCGGCCTGAAACGAATCCACTCCTCGTCACCCTCCCCGGTGTACAAGATTTCCTCTAACCTTGGATCTGCCAATCTCACCGGGACTGGAGCAGGGGTCCTAGCGTACCGGCCCTCAACCTGGTAAAAATCCCCTCGGCCGCCTCTGGGGGCCCCGTGCCCTTTTCCAACTTGGTACAAATCCCCTCGGCCGCCTCCGGGGGCCCTGTGCCCTTTTCTGACCTCTCGCGCCCTACTCTGCCCTCTACTGCTCTGCCCTCTTCCCCCACCGGGCACCACGGTAGGTATGCCTTTCTCCCCTCCGGGCTTCACTCCCGCCCCTCCGTTGCCGACTTCTGGTACCCTTACTAACTCTCCCTTTTCTCTTTCCAGGACCCAGGGAATGTACGAGGGCCACAGCCGCCGTCCTCGACCTGCTCGTACCCCGTCTGCTTCGGCCGTCTGTGACGTCACCCCTCGCAGGGCGGGAAAACGGTAAGTACCCGGATCTCCGCTTGTCCCCGGTGAGTATGAGTAGGAACGCAGCACCCAAACGACTTCCCGCGCAGGTTCCCGGCGCGGAACCTTCTTCAGTAGGTCCCTATGTACCACTTTCTTCACCCGGCCGTCTTGAATCTCAAATACTGGCCCCCCCAACGCCCTACTCACTGTCCACGGTCCGGTGTATGGGAGCAGGAGCTTAGACGATTTCCCTATCTCCCTCCTAGGTACCAAATAATAGACCTGATCGCCTACCTCCAAGGTATCCCCCCTAACCCGGCCGGAGTATGAGTGCTCCTGGCGCCGTACGCTCGCCCCGGCCTGTTCCCGTGCATACTGATGGGCCTGAGCCATCCTGAACTGCAACTCCGCCACGAAATCCTGCGGATCCACCGGCCGGACCGGGGCGCGGTCCGGGTACAATAAGGCTAAGGGTGCCTGAGTCTGCCATCACAAAGGGGAGCTGCAGGTCCCAATCCTTATGGTTACTGTCCACCGTCATCGCCAACATCGCCTCCAAGGTCCTGTTGAACCTCTCCACCAAGCCGTCTGACTTGGGGTTCTATGGGCATGTTCTAGTCTGGGACGACCCCAGCAGGACCTGTACCTCCCGAAACAGGGCGGATTGAAAATTCCTGCCCTGGTCGGTGTGGATGACCGCCGGGGGGCCCAGGCGGCACACGAATTCGGTGACGAAGCCCCTGGCCACCGTAGCTGCCTCCTGATCCGGCAAAGCCACGGCCTCCGCCCATCGGGTAAAATAGTCCATTATCACCAGAATGTGCCTGTTATCTCTCGGGGTTTTCGGGAGGGGGCCCAGCAGGTCCATAGCCACCCTCTCCAATGTACCTCCCACGGGTTGGTGTCTCATCATGGCTTTCGAGGGGTGGGTGGGCTTCTTCCGGCGGAGGCAGTCAGGGCAGGTGGCACACCATATCGTCATGTCCCGGCGGTAGTCCGGCCAGTAGTACGACTGCTGGAGGCGCCGGATGGACTTATCTCGCCCGAAATGGCAGGACAAAGGTGAGCCATGGGACTCCCGCATCACCTCCTCCCTCCTAGAGGCTGGCACCAGTATCTGGAAGGTGGACCTCCCCCCCGGCTCCCACCAGATGCGTCCCAGGCAGCCGGCCCTCGTCTCTAACCGCCCCAACTGTGCCACCAAGGCCCTCACCTCGTATGCCTCCTTCGCTAAGTCGTTCGCTCCGGGGACCTCCTCCCCCCCCAACCAGGCACTCACCCGCGAGAGGAGAGGATCCTTCTGCTGCTGACACATCCAGCCCCCTTCTGCATCATCCTCCACCGGTCCCTGGGCTCTCGTTACTACTCGACAACATTCCCCTCGGGCCTCCTCCGACCTACCCCACCCACACTGGCGGCAAGGGCGCCTAGACAGCCCACCGGCGTTGCCGTGTAGCCGTCCCGGCCGGTGTTCTATGTGGTAGTCGTAGGTTCCTATCAGCTGGAGCCAACAGGCCACCTGCCCCTCTGGCTCCTTGAAGCCCAAGAACCAGCGGAGCGCCGCATGGTCGGTCCGAATCTTTATGTGCCTCCCCACCAGATAGTGCCGAAACTTCTTAAGCCCGAACACCACGGCCAGCATCTCCCACCTAGTGACACAATAATTCTGCGGCCTAGTCAGGGTACGGCTGGCGTAGGCCAGTACCCTCTCCACCCCCCCTTGCTCCTGGGATATCACCGCTCCTAGACCTAGATCACTGGCGTCGGTGTCCAGTGCCAGGTGCCCCTCGCCGGACGGGTACGCCAGCACCGGCGCCGCCAACAGCCTGGCCTTCAGGGCGTGGAAAGCCTCCGCGCAACTACGATCCCACCGGAAAGTTTTGTTCTTTTCGGTGAGGAGGGACAGCGGCTTGGCCACCGATGCAAAGTCGGCCACGAAACCCCGGTAATACCCGCAAAGCCCCAGGAAACTCCTGACTTCCGAAATAGAGGTGGGAACCGGCCACTCGGCGACCGCCGCCACTTTCTCCGGGTCGGTGCTCACGCCCCGCTCATCCACTATGTGTCCCAAAAACGATACGCTGGGACGGACCAACTGACACTTGGAGGGTTTGATCTTCAGGCTGGCGCTTTCCAGGCGTTCCAACACGGCCTCTAACCGCCGGAGATGAGTGGGGAGGTCAGGGGAGAACACGATGATGTCGTCCAGATATACTAAACATTCCGACCACTGCATCCCCTCCATGACCACCTCCATGAGGCGCTCAAATGTGCTTGGCGCATTGCAGAGCCCAAATGGCATCACCCGAAACTGATAGAGACCTCTGTGTGTGGAAAAGGCTGTCTTCTCCTTATCCCAGGGATCCATTTCCACCTGCCAGTATCCCGATGCCAGATCCAAAGTAGAGAACCATTTGGCCCCCGCCATGGAATCCAGGGAATCATCGATCCTCGGCAACGGGTATGCGTCCTTCCTGGTCAAGTCATTGACTCTACGGTAATCTACACAGAACCGCATCCGCCCATCCTTTTTGCGTACCAGCACGACGGGGGAGGCCCATGGCCCATGGCTCCTCTCTATCACCCCCTGGGCTAACATGGCATCCACCTCGGCGTCCACTATCTCCCGGCGGTGAGGTGCCAACCTCCGTGGCGGCAACTTGACCGGCGCCGCCCCCCCGGTGTCGATCCGGTGGGAGACCAGGGTGGTGTGCCCCAACGCGCCGGCGGACAATTGGAAGGAAGCCCGGCGGCGATGCAGCATGGCCATCCATGGTTCCTTCTCCTCTATTGGAGAGCTGGCCAGCAACTCCGCGCACCAGGCGTCTCCGTCCTCCGGGGGTCCCCCCTCCGTGGCGATCATCCTCACCGCCTCCCCGTGGTCTACCGCCGACGGCATCTCCACCCCATCGGCTCCTGTCCGGGGTTGAAGATCAGTATAGGCACCGTAGATTCATCGGGGCTCACCAGGGTGCGCCCCACCCGGAATCCTCGATTCATTTCCACCCCGTCCAGTCCCTCCACCAGGCCTGTCCTACCAGGGGACCACTGTCCTTCGACCCTTCCCTCCACTATGACCTCCCGCCGGCCCGGCACTACCTGTCGGACGAACTCAGCCCCTAGGATACCCTCCGCCCCGATATCCGCCACCAGGAAACTGATGGGCCGCTCTGCTCCTCCCCCCTCCAGCAACGTCGTCACTTTACCCTCCACCTCAATAGGAGTCCCGTCCGCCGTCGTCAGTCTACCATTATGCGGCTGCAGCGCCCCCGGTGATCCTGCACCGTGCCACCACTTGGCCGACAGCAAATTCACCGTAGCCCCGGTGTCCACCAGGAGCTGTATACCCTTACCCCACAACCCGCCTGTCAGCTCCAAGCCATTCCCCGTGCGCTCCCGGCGCCCGATCCATTCCTTTGGCCTTTCTACAGAGGCCTCTTCTCGGCCACCAGAAGAGACCCTCCCCAGTTTCCCGACACCTGATTCACCTCCGCGGACTTGTCCCCGGCCGCCGCCCTCTCCTTAGCTATCCTCGCCCTGAACTGGGGGCAATTGCGCTTGAAATGTCCCTCGTCCCCGCACTCAAAGCATCCCCTCTGCCGTGGTGGGGGTCGGGGCCGGGTGGTGTTTTCCTGGAACTGAGCCTCCAGAGACGACATGAAGACATCCAGCTTGGTTCTCAACCACTCCTCCATAGCCGGACCCGGGCCGCCGGTAGGCCCCCCCGGAGGATCCTCCACCGACCGGACCCGACTATCCGATGTCTGATTGTCGTCGAGAAAGGCCTGGCCCTCCACCCCCGTCTCCAGTGCCTCCGACAGCTTCTGAGGTCTAGTCTGGAAAATCCACGCTTTTAACTGGGGATCTCTAAGGCTCTCCAGGAACCGATCCTTCGCCATCGTATCCTGGGTCGCCGCATCGGCCGCTGGATAGGCCAGCCTGGTCAGGCGTGCCACGTCATCCGCCAGATTATGCAGTGTCTCGTCCTTCTGTCTGTAGCGTGTCCTCCAGAGAGCCTTATAGCTCTCCACCTGGTTGGGAGGCTGAAATCTGTTAACCAGGGCGGCCCGTAACCCCCATCCTCCGAGGGGTTCAACGATGACAACAAGCGACGGGCTACCCCGGAGAGGCTAATGCCCAAAAACACCCCCGCCTCCTCGTCCGTCCACGGACAAATCAAAGTGCGCCAGAAATTCATCCAGGTTAGTAGTCCCATCGAATTTCCCCGGCATAACCGCCGGTTTCTCCACCCGCCTGGGCACAAACCCCTCCCCCACGCTCCCTGCGGGCCCCTGTGGGACGGCTGCCAGCAGCTGTCCCCCCTGTCCTGCACTCTGTGACAGACTCGCCCCTGAAAAAACCCGACCAGCCTCTGGCCGCTCCCCCCGCTTCTTCCAGGGTCCTTCACTGTCGGCGGGGGCCCCATCCCCCTTGTCGACCGTCTCCCCGGAGTGCCCGGTCCGTCTAGCTGGGCTATCGGTGGGCCCCCTCTTCCACGCCTCATAGACCTCCTTAAACCGACTCTTACTCCCCTCCCGCCTCTCCGGCGGTGGCCCCGGCTCCTCACTTCCGGTCGAACTTCCCTTATTATCGCCCAGCCCCGGGCGGCGTATCACTATCCCTTCCTCGGACATATCGAGGAGGCTACCCCGTTTACCTGCCCCCAAGTACTCCTCCAACCGGGTCCCCGCCGACCCTGGTGTCCGTTTCGATGCCATCCTTAAATATAGCGCGCAGCCCCAGGGTTCGAACCAGCAACCGCCGGATACGCGACACCGCTGTCACCAATGTAATAAATAAGGATGAACACCGGATTCTGAGTTAACGACTTAAGTACTTTTATTCATGGGCCACATCCCGGCCCGCCCTGTGGGCTTAGGTACACCGACCACTTATCGCTTCGACTCGTGCGGCGGCAGCTAGCTCTCCCCAGCGTTTCCGGCGGCGAACCCACTCCCAGTCGGATCCCGGCGGCTCTGCTACTACTGGCCCCTGCTGCCTCACCGTGCGTCTTGGCGGCTCCACCTCTAGTCAGTCCGACCCCCAACTCCTCCTGAACTCCCCCTTATATACCTCCCTGATGTCCCGGTGACGTCACACTACCAAATACGGGCATAGCCCGCCGACCGCAGCGCCACCCGGCGTCGGCCACTCCAATTAACGTCTGGCCCCTCCGCCGGACTCGCCCGTCTCCTTCCCGTGTATTCCACCAAACCGACTCCATTACAGTACTTCCAGAGCTGGGGAGGATAAGTCTACAGCTAATAGAACCCAGAAAGAGAAGGAACGCTCCAGCAGAAGCAAGGAAAGACGGAGGAGGGAGAGGGCTGGCAAGTCCCCTCCACACTCGTCTTCAAGCAGGTCGGGGAGCCGCCGCTGGAGAGACGATGACAGACAAAAGGACAGGAGTAGGGATAGGAGGCGGGCAGGGTCGGCAAAGCAGAGCTCGGAGAAGCACCACTCGGAGAGAAGCAGCTCGGAGCATGGGAGGTCGGAGGGGGACCGGAAACGCCGAGAGGCAGGTTCCCACGGGCCCCAGGCGGAGAAGGGGAATAACAGTGGGAAAGACGAGAGCAGGTCCGCTGCAAGAGGAGCTGAGAACGCACGTGCGCCGAAGAAGGACTCACCCCTGATTGGTCGACAGGAGGGGGAGGGCGGTGCCCCAAGAGGGCAGAGTGATGGCCGGGGGGCCCAGAAATACGACGGAGCGGGGTGGGGACTGTCAATTCCGACTAGTTTTTGGCCGACGCCTGAATACCTGATCATGGGACCTAAGCAGCAAGAGAAGCCTCTACCAATGGAGACGGTGAACGGGGTGGAGGTGCCCCGCTTCCGATGTGAGAAGTGCCGACTGGACCCCCGGGGGACTAAGAGGTGGGTGTTTATAACCAAATATGCCATGACCCGGCACCTGAACTCGCACAGTGAATATCAGCCGGGCTACCAGTGCCCCGGGTGTGAACATATGGTATCCAAAGATAGACTGTCTGACTTACTCCGGCACGTCCAGCGTGCCCACAAGGAGTTGTGGCCATGGAGCCCACCGGGGGAGGCCAAATTATTACCTGTGGGGCTGACCAAGGACACTCCAAGCGAGACAGGGGAGTCTGCCACCGGATCGGCTCAAGGGAGCACCGCCGGGGAAGGAGAGGCGGGGAACGTGGCCAAGCCCGGAACTTCAGCCGAGGGACGGGGCGGGGCGACCCCGGCATCGACCATATCGTCACTACTATCACCAGGAATCCGTCTGGGCTCAGAAGATGAGGAGGAGGTAGCTAAGGCCTCTCGCTTTCTGGAAAGTCTGGTTGGGTTACCCAGTCCCACCGAGAGGGGGGGCCTCCCTGACACCGGGGTAGTGACCAGAAGTGCGGGGAAGGGGGCCAAGCGGCCTCTGGAGGGGGAGGGAGGTGCGCCGGAGAAACGACCTAGAAAATCACCCCGCAAAGACTCAGCAGTGGAGGGGGAAGACGGGGAGAGAGGGGAAAGGAGCCTGGTGGACATAAAGCGGGAGGAGGAGTCGGGGAGACACCTGCTGTCCCAAGAGGAAGACAAAAAGCTCCGTTTTGTACTAGATAGAATCATGGAAAAATTCAGTCAAGGGGGGGAGACACCTACTAAGACATTAAATAGACTGGAGAGGGACCTGTCGGTGGATAAATTGGACATACAAAGCATAGAGAGAGAATATGAAGCTATAATTGCTGGGGAACCTATTCCCCGATCGCTTATTAAGACGGGGGAGTATGAGGATGTATCAGGGGCCAACAGTGCAGAGGAAGCTGACTCGTCCCCTACTAAGGAAAACTCCTTCCAGATAACAGGAGGCTTGGATAGTAGCCCAGAGAAACCCCCACCGTACCAACTGTCGGAGGATAGACCCAAGCCGACGCTAGTTGAGGCAGAGACCACCCCCCAATCGCCAACTAAAGTGGAGGACAGGGGTCCCAAAGGAGTGGATATCCCCCAGGCTACTAAGACCCCCGACGGGGAAGATCCTGGTGAGGAGGAAGTTGATATTCCCCCCTTGGTAAAGGGATGCCCCGAGCTGGAAAAGAAATTCAGAGAAGTCATGGCTGAGGGGAGGAAAAAGAAGGCGGAGGAAGAAAGTAGGAGGAGAGAGGAACAAGCCAGAATTCAGAGGGAGGAGGAGGCGGAGCGGGCCCGCCAATTTAAATTAGAGCAAGAGAGACAGGTGCAGGAGGAGGCGGAGAAGAGGGCCGCTAAAGTACCAAAGAAAGACACGAAGAGGGGTAAGTCCTCACAGAAGAAGAAGGTAGTAGTAGAGGAGCAGAGTGGACTCAGTGACCTTATGAAAGATGTGTTTATATCTCCGGTGGCGGGGGGAATGAGTCGGCGGAGCACAGAAGAATTTCTTAGGCAGACTCCGCCTGCGGGAGCACGGAGGAGGGCAGAGGAGGATCAGGCCAAACCGTCGGGAGAGAGAGGCCAGGCGGAAGCCACATCCCCCCGTCTGGTACGCCACCCCCGAACTGTTACTGTGGGCATGGATGGGTTGGTTATTAAGTCACCCAAGGGTGAGTTTCTACTCCAAGTAGAGACGGTGGCCGAGGGGGAATCAGCAGATACGATGGTCTTGGTCCCGGCTGGCACAGAAACAGTGGTGGAAATCATGGCGAAGGAACTGCACCTGCCCCCAACTACACGGGATAGGGTGGTGGTGGTAACAGGTGTGCCGGTGGTGGACATGGAGGACGGCGGTGTGGCACCAACACAGGGGATAATTGGAGTTACAGCTATACCGGAAGGGGGGAGTCGGGGCGGAGGAGGAGAGGAGGAGTGTGCCGAAGCCTCCATGCCCTGGCACAACAACTTCACCGGGCCGGCAGCTTTGAGGGAGTATGCAACAAGGCTGCGCCAGCCAGTGACCATGGGACCCGACCTTAAAGTGGTGCCTGGAGGTATCATGTCATCCGCCATACAGAGCTTACCCAACGGAGATTACGAGCTCGTGCAAGCGACTAGAACCAGGTATGGTGATGCCACACCGTTCGGTTTGTGCACTCGGTGCGGCCAGGCTTGGCCTCAGGGGAAGCAGACGGAGAAGGAGGAGGAGTGTCCCGAGGAGGAGGAAGGGGAGATGGCAGGAGGCAGCCCCGGGGAACACCAGTCCGCTAAACAGTAGGGTAAGTCAACCTTTGGCGTGTTCCAAGGAAAGAAGGAGGGCCCTCCCCAGTATAGGGGAAGGTGCGGAGATGCTACCGGGTCAGAATTGTTGCTGTCGGAGAAGGGGCGGGACGGTGGCCAGTACAGGCGGGGAGAGCGGAGGAAGCTTCTGCGGGCGGACCAGTACAGGTCGGCAGGGGCCTAGGTTCTCGGGGAGACCTCACCTAACGCTAGGGGGACACAACAAGACGAAGCATGGAAGGTGGGAGATGATACTTAAAAGGGCTACTCACCTTGTGTTGCAGTCGGAGGACGGCCGAGGAGCTGCAGGCTGCGGTGGAGGATGCCGGTGGAGGCGTCTGACGGGTCACCGACGGAGGCGGCGGAGGAGGTCACTGGCGGAGCTGTGGAACTACTCGGGGAGTGGAAGCAGGAGGGCGTCTACAACCCAGTTGACGTCGTATTATTGTATAAAGACATGTTACCAAGTCGTTGTTACTATATACTGCATAGGGGACGGCAGTCAGTTTACTATGTTTGAAGCCACTCGCAGGAGTGGGCTAGTTTCTCTTATCACTGTGTAACTATGTCCTTGTTCCATTTTGTATATACTATTAATAACAGAGACACCTAGGGGACCGGTGTAATAGTTTTATTCAAAATTGGACACCCATCCGCAGGAGGGTAATTTTGCACTTCTACCCCGTAAGTTGTTGATTAGCTGGGGAGAGTGTGGCGTAGACCGAGGGGGAGGCGGTGGAAGCGAAACCATCCTGGCATGGGGGCGTGGAACCCGCCGATTCCGGAGTCACGTTAGGAGCGAGCAACCCTGGCGGTGCTCGGGGGAGTGTTTCCCAGCGCTGGCACCATGCCAAACGGTGCCAGCGTTGGTGAAATGGTAAGCGTATATATAGTGGTTATGTTTCTCCGTCCGGGTTACACATAGCAAGGCTTACCCCCAAGTGTGAATACGGAGAGGAGGGATTCACCGACGGATTAGATGGTGTGGCCAGAAGCCAGGCAATAAACAGTGTTGATATCAAAGTTGACGGAGTCTTCGTGGTCCTTTTCATATAGCTAAGACGACAGGGGTACGGAGCGCTACAATATATATATATATATATATATATATATATATATATATATATATATATGCAGGCTGATTAATGTAACTCAAAAGCTGCCCTCTCAACTACAATTGATCATTGTCCTCACTGTATCTTGCATTGGTCTCATGAAATCAGTTGTAGGAAGATGAATTTTGATCTTGGCAGTTTCCAGAATATTCAACAACTACTAATACCTTATTTGGACTACCTTTATCTCAATCTAGATATAAAAATAGATTGGCAGATCCTCTTTATGGTAGTTATGACATAGGTGCCTCATAAAATGGCATTACAATGGCTTATTTTATGGGTGCCAGTAATATATTCATCTATACCAGTAATGATCAACCAATTCAATATATTGCAGTCAATTTTCTCTTATACTCCATGGGTAATGTGTAAAAGACCTTCCTTTGTCAAAATGTAAAAAGAAATTTTAAAAAAAATATTCATTGTAAAGCCACCCGGGATGAAATGCCCTTAAGGTGCCACGGCTACTCTAGCTTCATAATAAAACTGGCTATAAGCATTTATTGTATATATATATATATATATATATTGTAATAAACATCGGTCGGTGGCTCGGTGGTGGCCACCGAATCCAGGCGGTGGGTTCGCACGGTGGCCGCTAGGGGGTGCGTTGGCAGTGACGTCACAGCTTTGTGACGTCACCATCGGCGGCCAGGACTATAAAACACCGTGTTCGGTGGCTTTCTAGTCAGACGCGATCAGACACTCAGGTGGCCTACATGTAAGCCTTCCTACGGGAGTTTGGTGGCTGGTTTCTAGCCCATGAACCGAGTGGCGTCTCTAAGCAAGTATAAGTACCGGTATCAGTAGAAGCAAGTAACTGATGACAAGTGCCTGTTAGTCTCTAAGGTCCATGAGAAATAAAACAACAACGGCTGTAACTTTATATTCAATTCTTTATACAAGTTGTCGACTCTGGTTATTACAATATATATATATATATATATATATATATATATATATATATATATATATCGAGTTATGATGATTGGTTGTGGACAGTGTAATTTGTGGATACATTGTCACTGTTGGGTGTGAACAAATTGTATCTTATGGACACTCTGTGAAAAAAGTCTGTGGACAGTATTTTTTTGGACACCTTGCACTGGGCTATTGTGGACATATTGTGAAAAAATGTGATGTGGACAATATGTCATGTGGCTAAAGTGAAGCATAACACCCCCTTTTCAATTTTATGCATTGCAATAGATGATAATCACCCTTTGAAGTGATCTATTCAACTCATACCTCAGTAAGATATTAAAAATGAATGTGGCATGATGCTCTACAATGGAGTACTACACAAGGCGATGTTGGGGGCTGGCGAAAAAAAAATTTGACCCCTCCTGAAGGGGTGGCGGAAAAGATTTTGGTACCTCTCGAGGGGGTGGCGGAAAAAGATTTCAGGGGACCAAACTAAAACTCACCAACTCCCCCCTGTTGTTAGAAAATGAACACTCCCTAACCAAACATAGAACAAAACCAACAATACTTATCACTTTTTTATAAATTTATTTCACTGATTGCACATACATTTATTATATATTTTTGACCTTCATTACCTTCCTCCCATGTGTAAAATGCACTGACTGGGACTTACCTCTCAGTTAGTCCCTGAGTACCAGCACAAACACTTACAATACCTACCTGATGCACAGGTTGGCTTTAGGGGGGATAGTGAAAATTTAGCATTAACCCTTTTTACTGATATCCACGAGCTGCCAAATTTTCTCAAATTTTATTTGATGTCTTTCTGGCTAAAGTGCAATGCCAAGCTTTACAAAGAAGACGTCAGTTCCACCATACCATGTTTGGTTCCCGCTGTCCTCTCAGCCATGCTGATACAGCATGAACAGTTCCTCTCGGCTTTGTGCAATGCCAAGATCTCTTAACCAGCGAGAAAGATCATTTCTGGGGAGGTTTGTACATCGGTCGGCAGGCGTGCAATGCCAGTCAGCCTGCCGAGTGAGGTCTGACACTGCGGTAGTAGGTGCAATGCTGACTGGCGGCTGTGCTATGCTGACCGTGCATAAACTCTGCCAGACCCGACTCTCACAACTTACCGACCCATACTTACACCTCTCTACTGTCACCCGATCAGACTTTGTACCTGTGTTTACCTTTAACCCTCTCCATGTATACAGCCAGAATAGGGACTCTGGTTAATTTTTGAAAATTTTATGATATGATCATACTTTTACCTGTGTACACTAACAATACCTACACTGTATGAACCTGAATGAATGCAAACCATGACAATGAGAACTGTGGTTGATGAAATAAGCTAGCTGGGCCAGGAATGATAGATAAGTATAATTTCTTTTCTGTCTACTTTTTAGCAAATGAAATCTTCATTGCATTTGTGGGAGTAATCTTGAACCCTTGAAGAGCATCCTTTGCAGCACCAGCTTGTACTTCATTCTCAAACTCGACGAAGGCGATATCGTGACGACCTGGCACCAAACGTACCTCCTTGAAGCCTGGGAACCTGAGAAACAGATAAGGTGTTCATCAGTCAGATTGTTCTTTAAGTGGTACTGTATGATTTCCTAACAGTTTTCTCTTGGATGGACTACGATAGTTGATCAAATTCGAGTCATACCGCTGATTCACAACCGTCATAATCAAATCGAGTTAACTGTATATACCATGAATTCTAGCTAATCTTCAAGACCTAGGCGTGGCTTAAGCCTTATCCAAAAACACAGGTTGCGACTTATACAAGGGTGCGGCTTGTATAAGGGAATTTACCGTAGTCTCCAACAATTTAACAGTTATCTCAAAAATTTACAAGGTCTACTTACTGGTTGAACAACATGCTGAGCATCATCTCGTTAGTCTCCTCTGGTAGATTTGTCAAGAACAGGATATGATGTGGCGGTTGTTCTGGGATGGATGTCGGGGCAGCGTTTGTAAGGAGTGGCTGTACTGGAGGTGCAGTCTGCATCGGTGTGATCTGTGGTGCTTGGGGCATGTGAGCTGGCATAGCTGCAGGCGCCCTGTAAGAAGATGACATAAGTTTAGTACATTTTTATATAGACTTCTACAGGCCAAGGGCATTCTTGGCCACAGCTCCCCAAGTAGCAGAACAAGAGGGAGGGGGAGTATCTTATACTGCCTCCTCACTTGATGCTTACAGGCATCGATTAAAGTTTTATAATGCAGAGATGGCACTCGCTAGCCAAAACAAAACCAGGAAAACTTGAAATTCTGTACACCTTTTTCAAGGAACTTGATATAATTCAATATATAAATCTCTAGCCAAAACCATTCCTGATAAAGCAGGAAAAGCAGCACTTCTGAATTACCAAATCTTTTTAAACTAATTCAATCAAAAGGATTTGACTGAATTCAGAATATCAAACATTGTTAATCACATACTGGCACTTTTTTTAGAAAGCTGAACTTGATCACAAATAAATTTACAAGTATATTGTAGAATAGTATTAAGGTCTATTTGGCTTTTCTCTGCATTCAACATTTGAACTAAACTGCTGTTTTGGAGATACATGTATGATCTATCATACAGACACTTACCTTTGTTGAACAGCTGCTGCAGATGTCTTCTTCTTCTTCTTACTACCTCCGGCTGGATCATCTTCACTCCGCTTCTTCTTGGGACGCTCGACAAAGGTTCCCTTCATCTTAGCAATAACATCGGAGTCCTTCTTTGAGTAAGAAATCCTCTGTGAAAATGATAAATCATATTGATAATTGACACCTAACAGATTATAATGGTACCGGTAGTTATCATTATCTAGTTTTACTTAAGTTTTACCTCATAACAAATGTTGCGTTCGTGTTTGATACTTATAGAAGATGTCCATTTGTTTGGATCAGAGATGTCAGTTCGATATTTGGCGAAACTCTGAAACTTATTTTTGGGCACTTCAAAAGTGGGGTTATACCCTAATCAGAGTGACAAATACCTTCAAAATTAATCACTTAGGGTTTGGTGTATCTTTAAGGATTATCAGAATTATAAAATATTCATTTTAAAATTTTTTTCTTATTATTTCTGTAGTAAAATATCACCTTTGAAACTCTGAAATCAGAGAAAATCTGAAACTCTGACATCTCTGTTGGATGGTACAACAGCAACCACCCAGACATTTGTATAATTCTTACTGTTAAGGACCGTTTTATGCACCCCATTGCTTATTGATTTAACTGTATATCCATTCGACCCCTGACCCTTCTATGAGAGTAGCACTCATTTCATATAACGTTAATACTGATTACGTAATTGTTTTTGAGCATCTCCCTTTCCTCCAATTGCTTATTTGAGACCCCAGAGTTCATATTGTCTGTTATTGTAATTCATAGATTAAAGGTTTAAAAGAGGTGGCATTATCAGACTTTTAAATCCCACAGAGTCCTTTAACCCTTCCTTGGTAGAATTAGCTTGACATAATGGACCAGCCTAGCACCATGACTTAATATGTTAACCCTTTAAGGACCGGTGATGCATTAATGCATCATGCCCATTGGTCGTCATGAGGAACGAATGAAGTGCTGGTGAGACTGCTCGCCAGCACTTCATTGGAGCATCATGCCAACCCTACGTGGTCGATACATAAACTACCGCAGGGTCGGCATGATGCACAAATGAAATGTTGGCAAATACTCGCCAGGACTTCATTGACCCAGTGCATCATGCCGACTAATGGGCATGATGCATTAATGAACCACCGGCCCTTAAAGGTCTAAGTACACTGTTTTACCCTATACAGTTGGTAATGTAAAAACGTAGAACTGAAGCTGTTTTTAGAATTGTACATAATCGGACGACAAATGGCTTATTTCATAGATGTATCATAATATTAAGGCCGATAAATGGTTAGGTGAAGGCCAACAATTTGTACTCACCATAGGTTTGTCATAGAATGGGAAACCTTGCATGGAACGGAGGGCATTTGTGGCACTGGTCACATCTTTGAAGATGACAAACGCTTGTCCCCGCATTTTTAACGTTTTTAGTGCGACTATGTCCACGATTTGTCCAAACTGGGAGAAGATGGCATACAACGAGCGCTTCAACTCTGCAACAAATAGGGTGACATTTGGTATTGATACAGATGTACAATATAGCATGCAGGTCTATGGTATAAATGAATGGCTTACAAGACAACAATTGCTTATAGCATAACTACTCAATGCTCTATAAGTTCTAGATAGTCACTTATCTGTCAAAACACTTTACTATGATTAGGGAGCTAGTTTATAGGACCTAAACATAAATTCATGCAAAATGCACTACAAATGATTACATGAATCCATCTAACAATTAGCCTCACTGAATTTTGAAACTCACCATCCTTTTTTATCTTTTCGTTGAGGTTGTTGATGTAAATCGTGTGGTTTGGCTTGAGATCCATGGTTGTTCAATAAATTGTCTGTGAAAACATAAGAAAAGACAGAAAGAATAAGAACAAGCGGCTGAGTAAAGTGTAACAGAATAAGTCTTATGACACTGTATATGTTTTCTATGCCATGGTTACGGTATGTATTCAAATATATTCATAAGCCTCAGTGACGTAGTGCTTCTAGACGCTATGCGGGGAACAAAGAGGTATGACTAGGGGCAGGGATTGATTGATTGATTGATTGTGTTTTACAGCACTTTAGCAGCACTAAGTGGCTATCCCGTGCTTCACAGGTTGATAATTTAACAGAGGAATGTGTCAGTGCCCGCGCATATGTGCACCACACACATCCTGAGGGGATAGGAAAGAGGAGATATAGACCCTTTTAAGTGGGCTAGGGAAGCCCGCTAGGGGCAGGGAGCGGGAGATGCGTGGTGACCATGGTAGAGAGCAGATATAGAGGAGCAGGGTGACAGCAGTAGTGGATACTTCTAGGAGGGAGCAGCTCACAGAGTGGGCAGGGAGCAGCTCATAGCAGGGTGCTTGCTGTATAGTGCCATATAGAGTCCTCAGGCTTATACACCATGCACACACAACAAGAGGAGTACTACCACTAACCCACAAATAAAACTTTCATGAGCCAAGAACCTGGTATTCTGGGACTTCTTTAATTAACGAATGGGGGAAAATCTGATATTTTGGCACTTATCGATACATTGAGGTTTTTTTCACAATCTCGCGCATCAAATTCGCGTCGGGTGGGCACGGAAATTTACAGCCGGCATAAAAAAAATCTCAAAAAAAAATCCCTACATACCTACCCACCCTAATTTTTTTCGACCCCGTTACCTGAACACAACATGGTTTTGCACCTTAGCGTACATTCTTCTGCTATTGTCCCCCCCAGGCCTTTTTCAGGATGCTCTACACTCCTTTTTGTATTAATAGTGTTAATATAATCTTGTAACGGATACCAGTTAGATAGTCAGGGACCACTAATGCTACATCACTGTCTCGTCTACTTATAATTTTCTCATCATTACTGTCTAACGTCTAAGTATAAATATTAGTTGGTTTTCAAGTAAAAGTGGTAAATATAGGATAGCATTTTGCAATGCAAGTAACCCGAAAGGGCATTTAATCTCTTCTTTTAGGCCCCTTCTGATACTAACCTCATGTTTTCTTCGAGCGCTATCACTTTCAATGCCTATGGAGAAAGCACCCATTATTGCTCATTTTTTTTCATTGGCGAATAACTTCTCTCTTAGCGAGTTAATCATTGCACAATACCAGCAGGTCTTGAATAAGGATCCATATTTCCATAGAAAGGCATGAGACATAGTAATTATCCTCCATTTTGTTATAATCCAGCAGTTATGGCCCCACAACTCGATCCTCTCGCTGTCCGCCATTATCTTTTTGATAATACATATCGATTACTTTATCATATTTCTATATTATAACACTGAATAATTTGAAAAAAAAATTAATAACCCCCATTTTACGACAATGGAGACGTGCGCGTGGATCGAATGATGGCAAATTCATCAACATTCATCAATTATTTGCACCACTCCGGTCCAAAAGGGCGGGAAAATTGAGCGTTTCGCACCTCCTATGGGATTTAAAGGGGAGGGAAGACTAAATAAGAAGGAACAGCCTGTGAACCCACAGGGGGTCTCATACATGGTGGAGTAAAGAGCTCTGGTCAAACATGTCAAGGTATCCCAAATGTCTATGTCTTAAATGAATGCTATATTTCATAAGATGCATAGCATGTGTGGGAATATCAAATTGAGAGACATAGCTAAAATCAAGTACATTTGATAAATGAAATACTCAGAAATTGAGTTTTAGATATTCCCCAACCATCAAAATTTTAAAATCTGGCTGTTCCATCAATTGGCACACACCCCCTATTGTGTGGTCACTGGCTATTTTTATTGTGCTGCTCCCACCACCACCCCACTCTGTAATGACTCCAGCCAGGCCACACTTCACAGAAAGCACCCTGCTAGACAGTAAAACTTGGCATCTCTGTGTGGAGGCGGCATAACACATGCTGGGAGGGCCCAGCAGGTCACCAAGTCATAGGGATACTAACGAAAGTTTCCTCTTCAACATAGGGCTAAAAGCGTCTTAGTTTTTCCCACCGTTAGTAATGTCTTAAAAGTTGCATTTTTACCCCGGTTCTTATAACCCCTTTCGGGTTGATAAGGTAGAGGAGACACATAGCAATGAACTATGATCTATAAAATGTCACAGGTAATAGAACAAAGTCCTATGAAGCAAGCTTCAATGTCAATTATTCAACAATTGCTGAAGTATATTTTATACTACCGCAATCTCCCGCGTATAAGACGCAGCCCGCGTATAAGACGCAGCCCGCGTATAAGACGCACCCCTAACTTGCCAATGTTTCACGTATAAGACTCATCTACAGGCTGAATTTTGTAAGATTAGTACATTTCTATAGTAAAATTACCCCTCGTATAAGACGCACCCCCACTTGAGAGTAAGCTATAAGACCCAGCAGCATTTTGTTTGGCGTATAGGACGCGTCTTATATGCGGGAGATTACGGTAGTATGCATTATATTGCCCTCGCGGGGTTAATAGTCATTTCATATGAAGGTATCAAGTATGAATGAGGGATAGACTATAGTTTGTAGATATTTTAACTAAAGTGGAATAGACTATAGTTTGTATTCAATTCATACAAAAGTGACAACTTATGTGGGATAATGTATAGTTTGTAGTTATTTCATATGAAGTTGACAACTACTGATGGACAGACTATAGTTTGTAGTTATTTCATATAAACTGACAACTAATGGGATAGACAATAGGTCATTTTATATGAATGTGGTGACTAATCAGGGATAGACTATTGTTTGTAGAATTTTGGTGCAAGTGGACTAGATTTAATAGAATACAGTACTAGTATATTGGTTACCGTACATCATAAAAACAAAAGCATAATTATGAACTCAGCCATTATACATGTACCTAATCAAAGAGGCATTCCCACTTGGCAAAAACATTTTTAAACATTTTTTAAACCAATTTTCAACCATATATAGGGAAACCAGTAAAACCGTTGTTTTTTTAACGTAAAACTTTTTTTATGCCAAGTGGGATTGGGCAGTGCTACTCATGGTGATTATACGAGCCCCAACAGCGTCCCTGTGTCAGCTATATACATGTAATCAAAGAGGCAATTGTCCATGCTACTCACTGCGTTTATACCAGCCTCAACACCATCCCTATGTCGCCTATGTACATGTAATCAAAGAGGCAATGGTCCGTGCTACTCACTGCATTTATACCAGCTCCAACAGAGTCTCGGTTTCATGTATATACAGGCAATCAAATAGGCATTGGGCTGTGCTACTCATGGCATTTATACCAGCCCTAACAGCCTGCCTATATGAGCTATGTACAGGCAATCAAAAAGGCATTGGGCCATGCCAAGGGATTGCAGCCAGTGGGTAATACCACCTTGCATCGACCACATAGAATATACGCATTGCCTGAGAATAAAAAAATACTAAAATTCCAAATGACAGTTTTAGACATTAGTCACCTCATTTAATGCATGTAACACAGTGATTGCTCATAAATTTCAAATATTTAGAGCAGGTACATTTATAAATACAGTCTGATTTTTACAATTTCAACATCTGGTGGGCAACTCAAGGCAGTTTACTTCGACCGATTTCTCAGATACTTTTTCTCTGAAAACATCCCATCCGAGTCAAATGAGCTTGCTTCAATAAACATGATTGGTGATGCTACCATCTCTCCCCTCCTGGTCCATGAGTGGTAGACCGGCGTCACCGAGTTAATGTTAACCAGGTTAAAATAAAACAGTTTAGAAAAAAAAAAAACATTTTTTTTTAGGCCTAAGGACACCCTTAAGAATATGTTTGTTTCCTGTCCAGAGGCCTGGTAAAATTATTTGTGAGAATGGGAAAATTTTTTCCTGAGTTCTGAACAAAGATTTATTTTTTTCCTCCATCAGCACAAGAGATTAGGTTTCCAACCACAAAATCTTAAACATAATGACGAATTCATGCCATCCCCGCTTACGATGTTGATGACAAATAGAAACATTTCCCTAAAAAAAAATATATATTTCTTCCCTCCCTCATGGGTCTACAAAATCCCACCCTCTGGACAGGAAATGGGACATATTTTTAAGGGTGGCCTAATGGACTACCAACTTGCTACAGCATTACCTTTCTATAAAAATTCAGATTTAAACTGTTGGATTGGCACTTTTCAACACATTATGGTGTGTAAAACACACGCGGGGAGAATTCTGATACAAATGTTATTCAAAAATGTTGGATGGATGAATTGAATGCATTACTTTAGTTACAAGATTAAGATACTTTTATGATATCTTTATCAAGGTGTGCATTATTATCAATGTAGAAATAGAGCAACTGTGGGAGAACTGGGACACCATCAAATACCACATTAAATGAGATGAACATGTCATGGCTTGTTACCCAGTTTTTTAACCTTGTGATGTGGTAACTTCTTTTGGAGAACCTCCAGGTTCTTATTTTGACTGATAGGCTTCCTGTCACATGCTTATTTGTTCATCATTTGTGTGATTTCAGAAAAATCAGTTGTAGATTGGTGAGAACTGGGACGGGTGCATCCCAGGCTCACCAGCTTGGCATTTTCAAAAAAAGTATTCATATAGTCTGAAAAAGGCTAAACTAAGTAATTTTGGATAAGTGATCATATCGAAAAGTTTTTAATACACATTTGGCACTATAAAAATGGACTGTTGTCATTTGGGAACCCTGTCAAAAAATAATTGCCAGACACTCGAAAAAAAATCTTTTTTTAGAGTCAAATAATATATTCTGTTATAATTCTTGATGTTTAAGTAGCAGAAATTTTTTCCATAAATTATAACTTCACTATTAATTAGTCAAAAATTAGCATTGTTATATTTTCACTAAACCTCTTGGTAGGTCTAGAAGATGGGGGGGGGGGGTAGTCACAGCACTGAGACTCTAAGCCAGGCTTAGTCTAAGGCCAAAAGAAGTTGTAGGCACTGACATAACTGCCGTGCGCGAGGCTAAAAGTGTGATTTAGCAAAGATGGAGCAGCTGAAGTTGACATGTCTTTACTTATTGATTCTGAAGCTGTTTACAGGTGGATTTGGACAATTAGGGTATCATTTTAACGGGCTTGAAAAGGGCTTCAATATACATGTATTTGTTTAATAAATTGAAGAGAAAAAAATTATGTTTCTCCCAGGTGAACTCAAAACTTAAGTTCAGGAGCATTTTATGGTATGAAGTATGCATCTCACATAGTTAAAAATGGCACTCACATATTCCCAGGTTAAATAAGGTCTAGAAAATGTCTAGTTTTCTTCTTTCTAATAGGCAGCAGTATGTTTTTTAAGCAACTACAAAATCATGACCTATTAACTCTGTGAGGGGGAGTGAGAGATTAGCTCTAACACCTCCCCCACTGCAGCACACCTATAGCCACCACTGGAGGGACCACCTGGAGGTGGCCCCTACTGGAGGGTTGACTACCACTGTACCAGGACTTCTCTGACTGACTAGTAGGGCTATACTTTGAAGTATGAACATCAGTCAGAGAAAGGGGGAGGGGGAAGGCCCCAGGTACTGATCCCTGAGACTGGGTGAACTCCATTCTAGTCAGGTGAACATTCCCCTAGCATGGAATAAATTTGACCTTTGACCTAAAAATGACCTTGACCTGACCTAGATCAAGGTCAGACCATAGGTCATTGGAACCACCCCTTAATGACATTTTCTCAAGTTTTTATTTCAAGTTCCTGGTGTCAATATGTTCTGAGAAACAATGATTTAAGTGTTCCAGGCATTTTTGACCACAACTAGCATGATCACAAAATTTGAACCCTGATTAAACTCTTAAGTATGGGTTATTGTGGCAGAATATTGGGGTCATTTTGTGGTCTTTGGATGGTCATAACGTCACTTTGAATTAAGATAGAGACTTCATTCAAAAAGCAAATCCACTTCTTTTCTTGAGATCTATCCAAAAGTATGCAGATAGAAAAGATAATATAAAGTTTTGAAAAACTAGGTAAGTGCCCAGTTACAGCATCACAAGGATTGTTTACATGTTTTTCAGAACACTAGTATCTGAGTTGGAGGCCCAACTAGGGTAGGCCGAAATACCTGCCTGCTCACAGGCAGGATCCAAGATGTATACAAGTCTATAGTGGCACAAACATATGGCTAGTCTGAACTAAGTACTCACTTTCAGTTCCTGGAAATTGTCCCTCCTATTCACAAACATGTAGTTTTCATGTACATCAGCTTATATTGACTGAAGCATGAGATATATCCAATAAATCTGACATGTTTATCTTGAGCTTAGATATCACTACCTCAATGGCCTCCATTGTCAACATGCTGGGGATTCCACCTGGTGTTAGCCTCCTTTTGAAACATAGGTCTAACCAACCAAGAATAGTGTAGTTTTTTGGCACTAGATGGCTTCACCTGCCCTTCAAGATGGCCGACAATGATTTGGAGTTAGGGAGGGAGATTTGAAAATCACCTGGATTATTAATTATTACAAGTATTTCAAGTGATTTGTTTATTGTGAATCTTTGGCTATACATTGAGGGAAGTGTTGGTGGAAGCATTGGACCTGAACAGTAAGTACTTCTGTGAGAAATGGCCACTCTGCCAGATTGGCTGACCAAACAGACTACAACAGACAACTTGGTCTCTGAGGTTCCCTCAGAGCGTCTACGGAGTAGGGTGTCCCAGTTCTCCTTTGTCCCAGTTCTCCCCTACTACTACCCGGTAATAGTATCTGTTCCAAACAGTGTTTGCCACCAAAAAACTTGGTCTTTGTAAATTGTAAAGTTTTTTCAGTCACCAGCTACTCTAGTCTCTACCGGTACTTTTAGTGTGTCAGTGTGTGTAGCCTACCGCCCCGGTAGGCGGTACCAGCAAATAATTCATGACATGATTACGAATACCATCATATTCACGAAAGGCATATTCAAACACAAAGATGTGTATACAGTTAAGAATTTGGTTAAATATACATAAATGATACACATTTGGGCAGAATACACATTCACAAAATGACGCCAACGCTCAACATGTAAACAATCCCCTTTGGGTGAGCGATATTAGGGTAACTTTTGTACAAACGTGAAAATTACATGTATTTACGCTCTAAATTGCCTAAATACCTGACGGTATTTCAGATAAATACCGCTTCAATAGGTTTGATACGGTAAACTTAGTAGATGTTTTAAATTCTTTGAGATTGAGGCGGATAGAAACTTACCGGCGAAATCTCTGCGTTTGCCTCAGAATGGCTACTCGTGCTGGTGTCCAGCGGCTAAGGCACGTAGTCTCTTTGACTGTGCCTAGAACCAGCGAACTTACCGAAAGTGCCAAATCTCGTTTGACCTTTGACTTAGTTAACACTTGCTTTGCTGAACACATATACAATATTGCATTTTAAGCTGACCAGATGTTCTTATGATAGAGGTAGAGGAATATCCTTCCTACTAGTGTAACATGTACAGAAATAAAAAGGGGTTTAACTGGTAAGAAAGAAATATACCATGTTGACCCCAAACGAGATCTTGTGCGGTCACGTGCACTACTGCTATCGCCATATTTATTTTTGCTGAAGAGGAATCGCTTCCACCGAAATGGTAGGTTTGCTTCCCGACATATGCTTAATATTGTGTTTGCTGTTCGTTTTCAGCTTCTAAAAGTAATGTTATTATGTACATGTGTGATGTGTATTCATCCGATCGCTAGATTTTGTGCTAACTGCGATTACTCCAGTGGAAACAGAAAGGGGGTGGTACTGGAGATGGTGAATCCCACTCCCTGTTTGACAAGTGATCTGTCAACCTGTCCAATAAGTGTCATGTGACTTGTTTGTTATGGTGTATTTTCAGTATATAAAATTCAAACAAACATAGTTGTAGTTTTAAACAACAACAGGGTATCTGTCACTGTATTAGTGTATAGGCCTAGAGACAAAGTGGAAGTGAACACATAAATTGCATCTTCAAAAATAAACACACACTACCTGACTCCTGAGTCAGAGTGACTCAGAGTCAGAGTTGGAACTTAGACCAGGTGTATCACAATTTACATGTACATGTATTCCATTCATTGAGACGAAAAGTCCTGTAGCCTTGGTAACGTGCCGATGTCGGCACACCGGAAGCCGGGGACAAAGCAGTGCTCTGCGCTCACCGTTACGTAGTATAATAAAATCTGTACACTGGGGCTCTGTGCACAGTTTGAATGCATATTATAGCCACTCTACTGTCTTAATCACTAATCTGTGCACACTGTATAATCTTATTTTTAATTTCCATGATACTGTGTGAAAGAGGATTCTATAAGTGCTACATATTTTGAGAATTTGGATATCTAATGGTACACGCGGTTCTGAACTCAGACTGAAGCACACAAATCTGTCCCCCACACAATATGGCATGGTCCGTGCACACATGACATGTTACCTTGGTGACTTTAACTACGATACGAAGTTACCGTCCGGATGAATGTAGTAGCCACATCATAGTAGCCGTAGGTTCGGGCCTGTATGCTGTGAATAAGCGAGTATCAAACAAGAGAAATGTGTGACTACAAGTAAAATTAGGCATATTACTAGTATTAGGCTTCGATTTAAACAGTCATGATAGGAGGATTGACACTACTACTAGTAGCCCAGGTAGCACACAAAAATTTGCTGACTTTGGCCCAACATGTCGGGCCAAAATTGGCTGCCCATTGGGGCGACGTAGGCCTGACCGTTGGCCAACATTGGGCAGGAGATCAGCAAAAGTCCCATGAGGCCTACGGCCTTAGGACGTTAAACAAATCAATCAATTGAAAAGTGGCCGACCCTTTGCTGATGCTGATGTGTTCCAATCAAATGCCAACATTGGGCCTATGTTGGCATTTGGTCGGCAACGTCGAGCCTACGCAGCTTATGTAAAGCCAATGATTGGGCCAAAGTCGGCCCGACATTATGCCAATGTCTGTGTGCTACCTGGGAGTATATAACCACGGGTAAACAACTTACTAGAGCGGAGGTTCTTGGGTGAATGTGTGTATAGAGCAATAAATAGGGTGAATGGTTTTCAGGGCGATTTAACAGTTTCCCAAAATTGAGACAGACAGTGTACTCACTCTAGCAATGGTACAGGAATGTATTGGACAAAAATGATACAGGAAGGCGGTAAATCTACATTGATCATTGATTAAGTAAACGATCACAAATATATACTGTACACGTTGAAGTGATGTCAGATAGTAACTGATAAAGTGGGAGGTGGAATTGATTAGAGGCGAGAATTCTTGTGGCTTAGCCTTAGATGTATTGAGAGATATTATCAACCAGTGCTGTGGTGAATAACATTTAATTTTAGGTGAGGAGATAGCCATGAGCAGCACTTGATAATTAGGAATTGCGAATTATTACAGTTCTTTAGAGTTTGATACCCACTGTCAAGACACACCCTTAAATCAGGGTGATCCTATAAGCCACTGGAGGCCTCTGGTTCGCATACACTTTGCGGCTGATATCAAAAATTATGGTAAACCCTATTTCTAGACTGATTTATCGATATAACACAATACCTGTGTACAAAGCATGGCTTATACGCATGGTGCATATTTTAGGTACGGGAAACCACGGGTTTCTCTAAAATCTTCCCACACCTGTTCAGCCAGCTGGACAGCGATACAGTGGGAGATGCTTAAACTCTGGGTGCGCCTTATAGTATAATGGATGTTTGTTTGTTTGTTTAGTTTTACGTCCGGGGGCCATCGAAGAACTCAGACATTCAAGAATTTTAAACTATTCAATAGTGATGGTAGGCTGCGGGCCTACCTCGGGTTTGCGCATATGAGTGCATGGGTGTGTGTGCGCGCATGCATATATTTATGAGTCTACTTGTAGCAGTGGGACACAGCTCGTAGCAGTGAAATACCACTCGTGGCTCAAGGCCCCTCTTTATAGTGCTGCCTCACGCAGGTAACATGTCACAAACTGTAGACACATCAACCGGTCGGTAACCCTAATATGTGGGGTAATTAGGTATTACTGTACCGTTTAATTATTGGAAAATCTTTCCCCCGTGTACTTTTTCAGTTGGTGAAAAATGTATTTCTTCACACATATGTGGTATATAATAACACCAAATGCTTACACCCTTCACACTGTGGCAAACTCGATGTACCTTTCTTAATGCAATATATCACCTCCTTCTTTTTTAGGTTGTCTTGGCAGCAGTTTTAAGTTGAACAAGTATAATGGCACTTGTAGGTATTTCACGTTTAATCTTTGGTTCATGGCTTTGGGCTTTCTCCTCTGTTCTAACAATAATAACAGATAACTGGTGATTGGCTCTCGCTTCACATTTCGGACATTGGGACCCTCAACCGACGGTATTACTTGCATTATGTTTTTGGTTGTTGTACATACCGGTATTAATCATGATGGATCCAGTGACAAAATAGTGTAGATCATGTAGCTCTAGTTGAGTTAACACAGAGACTAACAGCAGTATTGGATCTTAAAAAGAGATCGAGTATTGATGCTGAGAATAGAAACCCTAAGTGGCGTTTCTACAGTGATATAGCCCCCCCCCCCCCCATTAGGGGGAATCTATATCACGTAGGAAAGTTACCTGCGCTTTCTGTTCCCAGGTTAGAACATGGCCCCTTAATGAGGTTCATCAAAGGCAAGATATCACAGGGTCTGTGGGATATAGACACCTCAATTACACCCCAAATCCAGCTCTGTGTATGGGATAGAAACTTTTATGGAGTTTCTACGTGGTTTAGATGTCCGACACAGGAGGGCATCTTAGTCACATAGATTTATCGCCCAGGATTCTACTGGACACAAATGTATAGACTACCCCAAATCCTGCCTTCTCGTTGGTGACTTCAATCCACCATTCTTTAATATTGGTCAATTCAAATAGCCATGTTCTAGCCCTTTAATAACGACAGCATGATGCCTCAAGGCTGCATATTCACTTGTCTCCATGATACACAAATATAGCCCAGACAAGTCATTTGTGCATGCTCATACGGGTGCATCATCAACCCTTTGGGAGTGTACCAAACCTGTATGGTGAGTGGGATGCATGAATATAACACCAACCAGTTACTTGCAATGGTTGACCTTGTGCATCATGCCGACAGATGGGGATATCATAGTGCTATCCCCCAGGGTTAATTCTATTCTTTCTTATAACACAATATAGGTTAAGTCGCGAATTTGAGAATGATATTCGAGGTATATTTTCACTCGTTGTTCCTTTGTATTCTAAACAAATTGATATAAAGTTTATGTTTCTCTCACTTTAGTTAGTGTTTGATGAGTGAATAGTTTCCGTCACAGGATTTAGATTTATAGTGACAGGTCAGGAGGTGTAAATATAAATCATAATGTACATCGGAAGAAAGTTTTCAGACATTGTAAACCATTCTGTTGGTTTAGGGCGGTGGCACCCCATGTATCAATCTCCTAGTATCAATATCTTCAAAATGCCCAATTTCTTTCTTTGTCATTATTTTTCCTAAAAATTAACTTCATGATATTTCACGTGAACCCACCATATAATATTTCAATATAAATTTAGAGTATTATTTGTTGTCTCTTTGTTCTGTCTTTACTGATCGATTGTCGTCCCTGCACACATATTTAAATGATCTGTTGTTCTCCATGTACTGTATACCATATAATCATTATTTGAGACCAAATTCCACAAGGATGCATTTTACTGAATTACATTTGAATTAGTTCTTACTCCCGATGATTTCAATATTATCTCGATTTCTTACAGGACTTCTTCCCCAATAGTTAGTCACCAGAAAACATGTTGGTATGTGATCCTGTTGGATGAGAATTGTTAATGTGTGCATTTTGTTTGACCCTTATCCTTTAACCCTTTGAGGACTACATCATGTGTTAATTCATTATGCTCTGTTATTGTCATGACGCATGGGTGCAGCCCTGGATAGAAACCACCAGGGCCGCTTTTATAAATCATGCTGACCGGATCAGTACGTCCTCGCAAAGGTCAGCACGATGCACTATTGCAGCACCGATGAGTTACTCGCTAAGGCTAAATCAGTGCATCATGACAAAAAAGGAACATACAGTTGAAGGCATCTTACAGTCCTTAAAGGCTTACCACAGATCTGGGTTTTAGCCTCACACCCTCTTACATTCCTATGTGTTGGGTTGCTGTTGAATTACGAGTTCACATAATGACTTTTGATAAGTTTTATTAATTGAAGTATCTAACCCGATTTATGTCAGTCAGTTAACACATTCTCTTTTATTTATCAAGTACTTAAATTTTCAAAAGAATATTTCGGGTTGTGGGGAAATGTCAGTATAGGATAGAAAGAAAAGAATAACTTCAAAAAAGCGGAATATGGATTCCTTATTACTGAATTAGTGCCCTAGCCTCAGGGCTGCTTTAATACCTATTGTGACAAGTATGGTAATACTCATAACCCCTAGATAACCAAAATGCAGTGTTTTTAACTACCGTAATCTCCTGCGTATAAGACGCATCTTATACGCCAAACAAAGGGATGGTGCGTCTTATAGCTTACTCTCAGGTTGGGGGTGCGTCTTATACGGGGGGTAATTTTAGTATAAAAATGTACTAATCTTACAAATTTCAGCCTTAAAATGTGCGTCTTATACGCGAAAATGCCTTTGCTGAGTTTGGGGTGCGTCTTATACGCGCAACGCGTCTCTACGCAGGAGATTACGGTATGGCTCTTGGGGATCCTTTTATGCAGGGAACTCAGCCCAGCATACAGAACTGTACACCCTATCACTTGTCATAACTCACAACATAAATGTATAAAGTTGTATCTTCATATCTCTGCTCACAACCAGCACGGCTTGCATCAAATCTGCACATGTATCATAACTGAAGGCGTTGGTTGTAGTGGTGTTTTTACTCACCAGGTGGCCTCACCGAGTAACCCCCCTCTATTCCCCCCTTCCCCCATGTACCCGGTATGTGAGTTCTATCCAAGGGGTTTATCAATGAAACACACACATGTACATATAATTGGGTTGATGAACAATACATTCTGCATATATCTGAGGCATGGATAGGGTTCAAAATTGGCCGGCTGGTCAAGACCAATGAGAAAATATAAACGACTAGAAGGTTATACTGTCACCAGACGTGTAAATCACACGTGTGGTTTTATGTGACATTTAATTTATCATGTTCAGGTCATGTACAACGTATAACTGTCAATTGCAGTGTTCCAAAGCATGTCACACCAAGCATGCCTGGCCTCTTGAACTCGACACTGAGCAGGTTTTTGTGAGCTACATTTGAAAAGTATTTAAGCGTTGACAATGCCGGTTTGTATAACCACTGTGGGTAAACATTGTGATACCTACAGTGGTGGGAAGAGATCTTGATGAAATAGCGCCTGTCTTCTAAAAAGTCTTAGAGTAATTAGTCCTCCAAATCTATTTAAGCACCCTGGCTCCAATACAATAATTTAGGCGCCCAAAGTTTGAGAAATGCATTTATCAGAAGGACACGGAATGGGTATTACCCGATAGTCACTGATTTTCTTTTTTCTCCAGTGGGCAAATTGTGGAGTATGGTGGACTATCTTTACACAGACGATGTTAATGTGGGACTGTGGTCTACCTTCTAAAGTCCCTTATAGGCCAACGAGTGCTTTAAATAATGCTGATAATGCATAATGTAAGTGCTGCAATCTATAATATGAAGAATGATCATGAGCCTAGGCATATTATATCCCTAACTGGTAAACCCTGGCCTTTATGCCTGCACGCCATGGTGATATTACATACACACTACATGCTTCCATGCCATGTACATATTTCATATACAGTCAACTCTCACCTTCCGGCCACCCCTCTAATGCGTCCACCCTGTCATTCCGACCATTTTTTGAAAGACTAAAACGTTTTTCTCGTTTTAATATATTAGAATCCCTCTAATGCGACCACCCCTCTAATGCGACCACCTCAGCCTGCAGACACTTTATTTCCAGTCTAAAAATGAGGATTTCTTTCCTCTAATGCGACCACTTGCATTGATGTATCATGGTACAAATATAAAGCATATCTACAGTTCTAGAGCTGCACAGATGATTGTATAGATGTCCTTTCATAAGCAGTAGCACCCCTCATATCTATACAGTCATACATATGATGGCAGGGTGCGGAGGGGGGGGGCATAGATGTCCTTTCATAGGTCGTCACACCCCCTCAGATCGCCAGTGCTGCAGCCGCACATATAGCTCACATAGCCATTATCAGCTGGGGGCCGCCATTAGACCCCGACTCCACTATGACTAACACCTTCAGCCCCCGACTCCACAGTTTATGCCAGGGGTGCCTCCCATTGGTCAATAATACAATAGCCATGTGCCGTATAATGGCAGGGTGGGGGGGCATAGATGCCCTTTCATTGGCTGTAATACTGCTTACACATATAACATGTATACATATACATGTATATTCTGGTTGGCACAATGCATGAGTGCAGCTCTGGTGTCTAGACTTTACAGCAGTACAAAAGTGAATCTTAACAAAACAAAACAGCATGATGTACATGTCTATTAGCGATCTGTATATAATAAAAATGGTCCTTTACGATATTCAGGTTGTGATCCCTCCTCATCAATCCACACTATACTCAGAAAATGTTTTCTTTCTTTACTAACCAATTGTAAAGATGAATCTAAATAAAAAGATGAAAATTAAAAACACATAAATGATCATTGGGACCTGTAGACTTAAGTGTATCAACTCCATATTCTAAAACGTTTGTGTAGTAACGAATTTCATTACGATTTTAGACAAAAATTGAAAGAAGCATACATTGTTGTCACAGACTCCCCCTAATGCGACCACACCTCTAATGCAACCATTTTTATACAGTCCCAAGGGTAGTCGGAATGGAGGGACCATATTTAGGTCAGGGACAAGAGTAGCTCATGGCTTACTACGTGGGGCTTACTACATGCCGCTGGCAAAATACATTGGATCTTTCCAGTTGTCAGGAACATTTTTTCATGTTATGGGAAAAAGAAACTAAAATAAAAAAATAATAATGTGGGTGTTGGTTTGGTTGGTACATAATAGCCCAGATGGATCACTTTGAAGGGCATGATTTATAATATATATAGTCTTTAAAAAAATATCTGAGGTGAACTTTAGATCACTTTTAAAAGCTAAGTAGTGCACACCTGCACTGTCTTACTATAGTAAGTATGAGCCTCCGAAAAAAAACGATGATCAATTACTGTGAACCAAGAAGGGCAAATTTTTGTCTCCACGACTGAGCTCTCACAGGTTTGAAAACAAAAAGCAAATAGAAATCTGAAGATAGGATGTTTACCATGATCATGTCAGCCCTCTAAAGCCCATGCAATAGATTATTCCTCTAGCTGCTTGAATGCAACCCTGGTGAGTAACTCACCAAGCTGAGGTCATGCATCATGCAGTCCCTAGATGACTGACATATTCCCGAAGGATGGGTTACTCATCGCAGGCAGCATTAGTGCATCATGATGACAACCGATCTCAATCTGAGGCATCATACAGTCCGTAACGGGTATGTCTCAGTGTAGAGGGCAGCATGCGTCTTCCTTGATGTGTTGTAAACATTGTAAAGGCTGCGTCAGGTGGGGGTCAGATGGGATCTGGTTTGTCTCACAGGTACTTTCCACCACCTCACCATCTGACCCACCCGTCAGACATAAGCCAGCCCAGTCCGTCAGCTCATCCTAGCTAAATCGGGCATTTTGCAGACGATCGCTGACGATCAACATTTGCTGGGCACCTTTTTCCTTCTTTTGATAGTATATTTTTTTGCTTGGTGGCTGAGCTGAGGTCAAGTGACTGGTGTAGCTATCTAGCAGCAATAAACCAGCCATGCCTGGTGATGCTCCCCAATACAATATTACACTGTCATTTTTTCTTCTTTTTGTATACCAATATTAGCCCTTTTTAATGCATATATACACTATGTGTACATGATTCATGAATGCACCCCTGGTGAGCAACTCGCCATACCAGAGCTGACCCTGATGGGGTTTCATAGGGGAACCAAATGCAGCACTGGCAAGTAACACCTGTACTGCATTTTGACAAGTGCATCATGATAAGAAACCTATAAGAAGCATAGAGAAATCATGCTGTTCCTAAAAGCTTCCCATAAAAAAAGCTTTTAGGAACAGCATGATTATTGAGCCACTTCAAGGAAACTTCTCAAAAATTATCAGTTCTACGTGTCATTCGGCACAAACTTCCCCGAATAACCACTTTGCGCAAATATTTTTCTCCTCTGCCCAACATAAATTCCCACACAGACCAGCTCGAGTAGCGGCACAGGAGATGGATTTATCTGCTCACTACTGCTCATAGTGGAGGTTGTGAAGTGTTGGGAAGATGTGAGTGCTCTCAATGGCTCAGTAAGCTCAGGCTGAACCAACACAACTTTAAACTAAAGTAGATCCTGGAGGATTTGCAAGCTTTAGCACTTAAACGACGCTGAATATATCCATTACCATAAACCCTTGCATATTTTTTTAGGTTTTAGTACTAGAGTAAAAATTCCTCACATATACAGTGTTTCCTGTCTTCAGGCAGATTCCAAAAGGTGTTAATCTTGCCGATAAGCTGAGCTTTATTTGCGAGGTATTCGAGTAAGTACCGTATATTAGACTAGACCAAAATGAAAAGGTTTATGTCCATCACATCATAAGGCTTCAATGAAGTTGTGAATAAATTGCAACCGCTTCATTTATGCATTGGGATTAATCAAAGAAATAGGTGCCCTCACAAGGGTCGGCATGGTGCAAAAAATGCATTGCTGGCGATTTGATCTGTGCATAAACAAAGTCCTCTCTGCAGGTTCATTCAGTCATCATTAAGTGAAGTTAACATGAAGCTTAAAAAATAATGCTTCCCTTAATGGGTGAGTAGCATGGAGATCAATAATAACCTCCTTTACCCTCCCCCACAGTCTCTGACCATCCCACTCACCTGCTGTATCCACACCCACAACAGTCTCTGAGGCAAAAGAAAAGTGTTTCTTGTTACTCCGCCACTAGAATCCACCCTTGAAATTGTGATACAGTCTATGGGGAAGTTTTAGATGTTTTGTAGTTGTTGAGTCGACTCAATGGTCCAGAGATGTGCAAATTGACTTTACATGTCAAAAATCGCTTCCTGGCTACTTTTAATGTCTGATTTTCGTTATATTAAAAAAAAAACTGAATGAGAAAAAAAAAGACAGCCTACCTACTCAAGGATTTCTGACAGTATAACCTGAAACACACCTTTCCTCGTTCTCACCCATCCTACCTACCTTCCGTATCCTATCTCAGCCTATATCAATAGATCACCCCCACCCCCGCCCGACCGCCTCATGGGTTGATCCCTCATCCAGCTGTTGTACGTGATGGGATTTGGCGTGTGGCGGTCAGGGCGCAAGGAGCGCGCAGAAAAACCATCGTCATGTGCGGCTTGGTGGAGGAGCTCATAGAGGTAAGAGACAATACCTGAGGGATCCAAAGTGGGCTATGACCGTGAGTGGCTCAGATGGCAGTCATGTCAGGAGGACATAATTTGATTGTATGGACTGTAGGGCAGGTTGGCATCTTGCCTAAGGTAATGCAGCATGCCATCATGATGCACCAATACAACAATGGTGAGTAGCTCGCCAGAAATGCATTGCTGCATCATGCTGACCCTTGTGACTGAATAAGCCAGGGATATCATAAGGCTTGAATACAAGGTAACAAGAACTGGTGAGTTTCTAACAAGGGTTGCATCATGACCACAAAGGGCAGTAGTTAAGGCATTATGGCTGTTGACATGGGAAAAGTTTGATACTATATATATATATATATATATATATATATATATATATATATATATATATATATATATATATCCATCCATCCCATATGTGTGTGTAGGGGGAATTATGGTTGCCCTGCACCTCCTAGTGACTGATCTGTACAAGGTTCCCAAGTATGCAAAGTGGACGAGCCAGATTAGTGTAGTGGTTAGCACACTGGACTCTGGATGAAGGTAGCGCGGGTTCGAGTCCCGCATCTGGTGAAACACTTTTCACTTGGTACCTTTTACATATATATATATATATATATATATATATATATATATATATATATATATATATATATATATATATATACTGTATTTAGGGACCAACGATTGCATTCATGCATCATGATGCAAAGGAGATGTAAAAACATTCTTTTGTCAGGCCCAGGCCCCCCCCCCCTTTTCCTACGCCCCTGGTTGGGGCTGATGGTAAGACTAGTCTGCCAGCTGGTGAGGTGGGTCGTCACTCGGCAGGTGAGAGAGGCGTGGGAATCTGCACGTGGGAATGTCTTAGATTTGGAGTAGGTATTTATAGTATCAGCCCCATTGGCTAAACTTCTTCTGTCAGCACTGTTAGCAGCAGATACTAGGGTAATGGCACCATGAGTAGCCCAGGCAGCACTGGTGAGTAACCTCGGTAGTAATGCACAGAGGATGGAAGGTTTCAAGGTTTTCCCTGAATTCAGTGATTTTTCCACAGACTGATACTTTTTAATACAAAACCGATATATAGAGCGTTCTGATTGAAAATTTTAGGGATTTTGTGCTCAGTCTGCAGGAGTGCATCGAGCCCAAAGAGATGACAAGATGCATTAATGAAAACAGACGAGTTACTGTTACTTATCTGAGCAGTGTTCAGGTAGAACTAAATCAAAATGACATGTACAGCATTGTTGCCTTCAAATGGTTAGAAATGACAACCCCTATCCCATATTTGACAATCACGGTGCAACTAGCCTAAGGCCCCATCTACTCCAATATAGCCTACCGGTATGACATAGTCCGGAGACGAGCAGCTCACATCTACACTGCCTTTGGTAAACCACCAGGGCTGCATTCATTCAGATCTTGCTGCACACTGCCTCTAGGTTCCAATTCATCTGTTGCCATGATGCACCACTGCAGTGCTGTAGAGTAGTAACTAGTCTCACTTGGGTTGATGCCCAGTTTTCCTACTATTGTTGTACCTCGCGTATAATATACACCTAGAGTTGGTTTTGCCTGGTGTAGTACTACCAGAAATGTAATATAATTTAATGCCGCCTATAAGGCGCAGCCTTCCTTTGGTATGCCCTTTAAGGAGCAGCAAGCCTCAGATTAGCGTACATAAGCTATGGCTTTACGTGTACGCTAAGTACTACAGTACATCCTATTCATAAGCCATGGTAAGCCTCTGATCCATGTACTGTATATGTATATACACCATCGCCCTTACCCTGCCTTCCATAGAAGCTTCTATGTGTGTGAGACCCACTCATCAGGCTACCTAAAGTACGTTAAATGTTGATATGAAAAAGTTCCAACTTCATATCAGGTTTTATTTCAAACATTTATAAACATGGTACCAGGGTCCGGGTATCGATCGAACCATTACTGAAATCACAACATGAGATGTTCATTAAGCAGGGATGTGATTTCTCCTACATCTGTAGGATTTCCTACAACTTTGGGCTAAAAAGATAACCCTCGTGATTTTCCCAGATCCAATGAGACAGGTTTATAGCATTTATAGAGGGGGGGGGGGTACTTTGACATTTTGAGGTGATCTAGTACAAATCAAGCCACTGCAACATTGTCTGAACTCGTTTCCTACACATTGGTCAAAATGAAATCACATCCCTGTTAGGCCACACTAAAAGAAAAAGTTCGTTTCTGGTTGAGAGGATGAGGATTTTAGAAGTCAGTAGGTAGGTAGGTTTTTTTTTGTAGATTTTTTTTTTTCACGCGCACATGCGAGTGAGCCGCTGCTCTGTCCAGTTTTTTTTTGCGATTTTATGAGTTTTTATTTTAAAAAAATCTTCCAGGACCTGAAAAAAAGTTTTTCATATTAAGCACCTCTCACACTCATACGGCCTCTCAACCAGAACTTTTTTAGTGTGGCCTTATTGGTAGCTATCATGCAGCGATGGAGCAAAGTGTATGTGTCTTAACATCAATATTTAATACCGGTAGTTTACTTTTTTGCCATGTGTTCCCGCCTTTACATTATTTAAAAGATAAAATTTATGAAGCATTTAAATTCTAATCATCCCCCTCCCCTGCATAAATGGAAAGTAGATACCCGTAGTCCTATATACTGGCATTGAGACGAAAGCGGGCTTCCGTAGCCCACTTAAAAGAGTCTATCTCCTCTTTCCTATCCCCTTGGGATGTGTGTGGTGCACATATGTACGGGCACCGATGCATTCCTCTGTGAAATTGTGTAATGTAGTTCTCGCCATGAATATGACCTTAGCTGTTGAAATGGCGTTAAACATCTATTACTCACTCACTCATTGAGATGAAAGAGCATCTTCTACATTTGTATCTTTATTCAGTGCTGTGTCGAAAGCTGATCTAAAATTCTCCTGAGGCCCCAGTCAGCTTTCATGGCTCTATAACATCACTATGACTTCATCATGAGTGTCAATTAGCTGTTTGAGTTCCTCCCCCAGAAGGATCAAACCCAGGCCTATAGATTAAGTGGCACTTAACCCCTTAAAGGCTGCACTTCTCCATTTGTCAAATGAAGAAATGCAGTCCCTGCGTGTTTCCTCATTGACTATGTTTATGCATCGTGCAGAAGCAATTGGGCGGATATACTCACAAGGTGTTGACCAAATGCATGCCAGTCACTACAAGTACATTTATAGGACTGCATTCATGCATTATGCAGACAGAGATAAACATTACACTCAAAAACGCTATGGAGTCATTAGACGGTTAAAATGGCACTGTTGGTAATTATGGGCTGGGGATTGGAGGGAGGAGATGACCTAATTAGTTCCTCTGTCCGCCTGTAGATGGCCCCAATATAAATGTCAGAGGTCAGCCTACAGGGAGCTTTATAAAGGAGCATCCATTAAATCTTGATACTCTTGTAGCCGATATTTACCCTGATAGAGGCCTGGCTAGGTCATTATAGAAAGTCTAAAATATTGACTACCCTCAGCCTAGCATAGAAGCCACGGCTTATACACTTCGAATTTTCAGTCTTCAATTGATACATTGTACTAAGTGGAAGCTATTTTTCATACAAATGGCCTCTTATCACAGCTATACTGAGCTAGCGGATTGTCCAATGGGCGCGGCCATTGCTGAAGCTGGTTACCAGGGGTTACCACTGATAACACAGTTATCAAATGGGTAACAACTGCCCCCTGAGAGGACTGCAGTGAATACCGTAATCTCCCGCATATAAGACGCGTCTTATACGTGAATCAGAAGCTCCTAGCACTTTGTAGAGCCATCCCAAAGTCTGGGTGCGTCTTATAGGCGAGGTAATTTTACTATAGAACAGTACTCAACTTTCAAAAATTTGCCCTTAGATGAGCCTTACAGGTTTTTCTTCCACTCAGGGTGCGTCTTATACGTGAGGTGCGTCTTATACGTGGGAGATTACGGTAGTTGGGATTATTTCATTGGCTGATAATTAATCGCGCTAAGTAGGTTTACCGACCTAGCGGGATTACTTGTAACATGGATCTCTTGGTTCTTTGATTATAGGACCGATCACTCCCCAATAAATGATTATTAAAGGTTAGCCATTTTGGTCTCTCTGAAAAGAACTTCAATGTTTAGCTAATGGCCCACTTACTCCGCCCACTGGGTTTCTGACTTTCTCGAGGGACTTTTTCTGAAACACGGAAAAGTTTTCCTCAACCACAAGATCACCTCTATATTTAATATCATTAAGGCTATATATACAACCCCCCCCCCCTCCAAGAAAAATCTTAGCTCTCCAATAAGAAATTACTAAGGCAAAAAAAAAAAAAAAAAAAAAGGTTTGTTTCTAGTTACCCGACCGACCCAAGGCCAACAGGGCCGACCCTATTTTTTTTTTTTTTTTTAATTTTGAGAATTTTAAGTTTTTTTAAAGCTTTTTTTTTTGTATTTTCCCTAATTTTTCTTCCATTCTTCATGAAAATCATTTATGGGTCTACAGTTATTAGGGAGTGGTCATTATTTATCAACGGGGGGGAGGGTGGGTTTGAGGGGGGGGGGCGTAAAATTTTCAGACCCCTCCCGAGGGGGGGCTAAAAAAATTTTGACCCCTCTTGAGGGGGGGCTAAAATAATTCACCCTCTTTCTAGCAAAAAAGCCCGCGCGCTACTATAGATCAAAGAGGGGCGCGAAAAATTTTGACTGCCGTCGAGGGGGGCGTAAAAAATTTCCGCGCGTCCGCGCGAAACCCCCCCCCCCCCCCCCCCCGTTGATAAATAATGACCACTCCCTTAGCTTTAAAAAGCACAATTCTTTTCACATGTCACGTTTGTCATAAATCTGAATCTCAAACTATTTTTTGTATTTTTCATAATTTTTCTTCCATTATTCATGAAAATCATCTATGGGTCTACAGTTATTAGCTTTAAAAAGCACAATTCTTTTCACATGCAGAGATGCCACTTTTCCTGGTTTACCAGGAATTCCTGGTTTTCGTTTCAAGATACCTGTATTAAGTCATGTTAAATTCCTGGGAAAATGTGTCCAAAAGTTCAGTTTTCCTGGGTTTTGTTGGCCAGTGAGTGGCAACTCTGCACATGTCACGTTTGTCATAAAATGTGAATCTCAAACCATGAATGTGATGGCATCAGCCCAATACATTTCTATAGAAAATCAAAAAAAAAAAAATTAAAAAAAAAAATCCGACCTACCGACCCTACCGTAGGTCTTGGAGGCATGTAACTGGAAGCACATGATATTTTTTTTTTGGCCTAATACTATCCGTACCTACACTAGATCATAATAACCCTTTGAGTTAGTATATGTTGTGTATATGACTTCAACACTGACTCAATTGCGTGGTACATTAAAGCACTGTTAGTCCTTAAGGAAATTACCGGGAATATCTACATTTAGACATAGCATGGATGTGTCCAGTGCCGAGGACACAAGATAATTTCTCTGGACACAACTTTTTTTTATGAGTTGTGTCCAGTGGACACAGCTAATAAAATAGGCTAAGATATGTGTATAAGGGAAGGGCGGAAAAATCAACCTGCTTGGTAGAACCTAAGTTTGCCTTTGTGTTAAGTGAAAACAACACTCTTTCAATCTGATTTGTCGAACCTTGTGTTACATATGAATAATGGTACAGGACAGTGCTGCCACCTGGTAGACTGTCTGGCCAACGTTGGGCTGCTGTGCGAGATAGCTCCCCTACTTGAGCTATTATTTACAGATGTCTCTTACCGTAAACTCCCGCGTAGAAGACGCAGTGCGCGTAGAGGACGCCCCCCCCTAACTTGTCAATGGTTATTTTGCGTATAAGACGCACCTCTTAGGTACCAATTTTGTAAATTCAGTACATTTCTATAGTAAAATTACCCCTCGTATAAGACGCACCCCCAATTTCAATACATCCTATAAGACCCCCCAGCATTTTGTTTGACGTAGAGGACGCGTCTTATACGCGGGAGATTATGGTAGTTGATTACCCTACCTTGTGATGCTAAATGCCAGATTAGTAGCTTCACTTTCAAGACAAAAAGGACCCTATCTAAAATGCTATCGAAGGAACTAGTGTTCCTTAAACATTACCGAAATACCCCTTTTATGGAAGCCATTTATGGCTATGACATTTAAATACAGGTTTTAAGACACATGCAAGTCTATCGATACGCACCCTACCTCCCAATCTTACACATGATGTCGATCTGATACCGCCTCCTACATTCAAGTAAATTACTATCTATGTAATGTATTGATCAGTGATTCTGCAGAGTACTTTCTTATGTCCCTGCCAACTGTTGCAACCCACATGGTATAAGCACACATGTCATCCCAATACACACATGCACACATGTCATCCCAATACACACCGCTCTATACCTCAAGTGCCTGCTTGGCACCCACAGTGTGTGCTGTTAACAAGTTTGGCACATAGCACAAAAGGTATACCGTATTGCCGTCTTCAAGCACCCCAGTGGTCTTTGATTTGGCAGCCCCAATTTCCAAGACAGGCAGTTATTCAAGATCCAGTTTTAGTGCTTAATAAATGTTTCAGCACCCCTTTATCCCTGGCGCTTGTACAAGACATGCGGTTATTCAAATACATTGTACCGGCGCTCAAACACGACGATGCGGTATCTCATGTGATGAGTAAAGCTTGCAGGTGTCCAAAGGGGGCAGACAGAAGATGTTAGAAATATCTGCTTGACAGTGTATTTAGGTGGGGGACCGAAGGTGTGTGCGCCCTCCTTTTTGTCTGCACTGAGGAGTTAATTTGAAAATTTTGCTCAAGAATAAAGGCTGCACCACCTTTTTGGGCCGCACCGCTCCTTTTCCAAAACCTGGATCTGCCCCTTTATTCTCTATCAAATGGAGTAGTGTATGTCTGTGAAATCAAGTATTGTAATTTGGGATACTTTTTAATTGAACCTAGAAATATAAATCAGATCCCGTCATGAGTAATAGCAGGGAGGTAGTGCGTCTCGGTAGGAATGTGCGCCATTGTCCCAACAGAGTAAAATCATGTGCTTTGTATTTTTAATATTAAAATGGCCATCAGGTAAATTGCAATACCTCAAATAGCCAACATTAGCCATATCATGATGAATTACACATGTTACTCATCCTACAACTAATGGTATGTGAAAACTTAATGCACTTGTTTTATACAAAGTGCCATCTGTACTGTTTTTTTGAATATTTGAGTAGAGTTTGGATTGTAAAGTTGGAATTGATTGAAATGGTTGGTGTGTAGATGGACTCCACATTCAGTATTGATAAAACTTATAGGTGCATGTATAAAATATGGATGCATATATACAATTATGGAACCCTATGGACCAAACAAACAAGTCATGTTCATCTGTTCTCATGATTCAACCAAATACATGCCAGCAAGTAACTCACCAGTGCTGCATTTTCTGCTTGTTTTGGACCAATTTAGTACTAATCAAATGTAAAATAATCTTTCCTAGAGTTTCTGCTGGTTCTATAAGGTGCACCAGGGGTCCATGCTCACATACAAGGCACGCCTTATACGCAGGGTTCTATGGTACTTTTCAGGCCATCTTGATGACCCATTGGGGATTGTAAATTCCCAGTGCAACATGTCCATACACATTAAGAAGTGACCAGGCTATTAACCATTTATAAAGGAAAAGGTCTGATGCTGTGTCTGATCAGTGCCTGTGTGTTGCTGGTAGCGGGGTGGAGTGGTATCTGTGGGGATGGGGTAATTAACCAGACCATCTACCCGCGACTGATTGATTGATGTAGTGCCTGGGGCTGGACTGCCCAGATAGCTGCTGCCGAGCGCTCGGAGCGGCTCTGAAAAGATCGGCCAGACTCCCCTGCTGAACACACAATCAGCCTCGTAGGGTGTGCTTTACGTGATATTTAAGCAGATGTCTTGTTGGCAGAATTTTACCCAAATCTTAATGGGAAGAAGATGGAAAGCATTGGTTGGTCTAGCAGTCTGCATTTAGAGAGAGAGAGAAAAAAAAATACATCCACCAATATTTGTGTCTGGTTAGTAATAGCAGTACCATGGCGCCCTCCTTAGTTGGAGGTGTGGGAGGTTCACCCTTTAAGGTGCGCTTGATGCCGCCAGGTTTATGCTCACTTGCCGTTATGATGCGCTGGTGCAACTCTATATCTAGCCTTTAGTTTTGACATGATGCATAAATGTAGCCAGGGTCAGTTACCATACCTATTCATTGCCACAATGAAAAGGTGTGACAAAAGGCAGGGTATTGTATATTAACATTATGAACCTCATAACACCCAATAAGGGTTAAGTGGGAGAGGGTGAGGCAGACAGGCTGGTTGAGTGTGGGGGGGTGGGGGTGGATTGCAGCTGCTCACTACCAAATAGCTCACACAAACTGCTCATCAACACTTACCATAGGAGCTGCTTACAGCCAGGATTACTCAATACTCACTGACAGGATGCTGGGAGTAACATAAACTCATACACTACTGTCAACCCGTCAAACCATTCCACCAGGGTCATATGTTCTTTTGCTGCAATAATGGACTAATGCCGTGCTGCCAAGTCTACTCCTCACTGTGTTGGTTCAGCAGTCCGATCCTGTAGGGTCAGCATGATGCAGGGACAAAGGAAGTTAGTTTGCAAGAACTGCAGCGCTAGTCACTAGACTGGTCAGGATGCATGCATCATGGCATCAAATGTGAATGATGCATTAATACACTTGTCAGCACCTCCAGGGTTAACCCAGGAGCTGAGAGCCATGCCTCAGTACCATCAGGATGCCTGGAGTAACGTTAACCCATAGAGTACTGTCCAGGCTGCATCAGGGGACAGACAGACTAACAGCCCTGGAGGAACCTGACCTGGTTTAAAAGACACCTGGAGGTGTGACAGTACTGCACATAGAACTATCTGATAACCCTTCAGTCTACAGTATATGCTCCATGCTTCAAGTTTACCTACCGCAGTATTGGAGTCAGGATAGTCTGTGTTGCTCGGGGTGTGTGTGGATAAAGGCAGTTTCTGAATGACAAAGCACTAGCCCCTTTGAAGACAAATTGATGTCCTTATGCCACACTTCACAGGTGCATCAACCTGTATGCAGGAGTGCATCAGCATTGGCGCAATTCTCACATCAACTACATTCATGCATCATTATGGCCAAACAGCGTGAGGCAGCTGTGGTGGAATTAGACTGGGTGGGGTGCAGGAGTGCGCATCCAGTTAGTTTTGCCAGTAGTTAAAAGTTAATTTTCCCCTTTTAAGCCTCCTATTTGAAAAAAAAAAGAGGAAGAGGGAAAAATGGCACTAAGCAAGAGACGTGCCCTCCCGTTTTCCAGATCCTAGATGCGCCACAGCTGCAATAATGTAGGATTTGGTTCGAAAAGGGTTAACACCTGTAGTGGCTGTCATACCAGCCCCTAATATGAAATAACAGTGTTAAAAGTGACATTGTTTACTCCCTAAGCATCAACACATACCTGGCGCACTTTTTCTCAGAGCAGACGGCAATTTTTACACAGCCGGATGACATTTTTGTGCAGCCAGACGACAGTGGCAAGAGTACCACACTGCCAGCAGGTCTGAGTGATGGGGTGTTTTAGAATGCAATATGTCCCAGCTGCAAACAGCCGACATTGGAATGGTAGATGGTTAGTCCTCTGCACCCACTATACCCATGTCGTGGGAGTCCCAGTGGGCTTAGCTATTACCTGAGCCGGTTACCAACAAGTTAGCAAGGATAAGAGTTATCAGATGTGTACTGGCTTAGTGCTAGCAATTCTGCAGTGGTTACAAATTCATCCTATTTGTTCTTGATAGACCTCTTTGCTTCCAGGTACATGATCATGTGTCGTCATGATGCACTAGCTCAATGCTTGTGAATAACTCGCCAGCACTGAATTTCTGCATCATAGTGACTCTTCGGGAGTGTATCAAACAGGCAGGGTCGGCATGATGCTTTGGACCATGAGTATACCACATGACAACCAATAAGTATACTGCATAATTACACTCTGCGGCCCCTTAAGGGTTATTTCACTCTAAGAGCTGAAAGCTTGCTTGGAAACTCCACGTGTACAAAACAACCAAACATATCTACTTCTAGGAATCACATGGAAAAGAAAAAAAGGCTGTAAAAAGACATGGACCAACATAGACAAGTTTCACACTGCTTAAAACCAGTCATTAAAGAAAATTTTAAGTCTAAAAGTATAAGTAAATGGTAAGACACCGGTGAACCCTATACCTTGCTTTTGCTTACTTTGGTGGATCAGAATCTTGTGAGCTGCTTGGGGCGGGGGGCAGTCGATTTTATTTTGGGGTCGTTTGTGCAGCGGACCAAATCTTGGAAGTTTGATGAATAGTGGTCAACTTTCTAGCGAAATTTGAAAATCTTGTTAAAGCAGTTTTCTTCGAAATGGACCCTTGCTTAGGCAGATTTGTTGAAAAGTTCAAAGCTCCAATCTCATATGCATACAATGTGTGTATACCTGTACACTGTACAATATATTCAAAGTACCACCCCTCGACATGCTAGATGTGGGATGGGGTGTGAGTGAGTGAGGTGCTCAGGGTAGGAGAGGAGCAGCTCACTGAGTGGGTGTGAGTGATAAGGTGGGACCTGGATTACAGACGTTAACAGTTGCCGCCAGCTGATCCCCCACCCCACTGATAGCTCACTCACCTACCTATCTGCTTACCTACCCTCCTGCTCAGTCAATACCTCCATTCCTTACCACCAACCTCCATACAACCTATGTACCTATCTAACTACTCAGTCAAAGCCACACCTACCACCCCAGAGATCATCCTTCGGCTAAGCAGCCCAGTGGACTTTAAGTGATAACAGGTTGTGTAGTTAAGGTGGAATGCTTTTCACTGTTATTATGGAGACCTGACGAGAAGGAGGCAGATATTACTAGCCTTCATGGATACTGTTGTCATGGAGAAAGAAAATGTTTATGATGGTATCTATGATAAAGCTGTCATAATCACATCCACCATGGAAACGCACTTTTAAGTACAAAGTTTTTAACAGGATCTTATATCAGTGTCCTTGTTGACATGAATGCCTATGTACTGTTGCCATGGAGATGAACACTTAGAGATACTGTTACCAAGGACACATCCACAGACTTAGAGACTAAGTTACCATGGAAACCTAGTGTTTTATGTAACAGACCATGCCGCAGTGGAAGGGACTGGGTTGTCTCCTCTGTGGGAGTACTGACACAGATGGGGATGAGGTGAGATCTAGTGTTGTGGTTAAATTGATTAGGCTGTTAAAAAAAGCGGGAGTAGGACACTTTTTTTCATTGCCATTAATTACATGTATAATCTGCTGAGAACTGTGTCTTCGCTTGAGAAAATCCCTTCCAATCAAACTAATCAGGCGTGCAGACTTTTATAACCTGTTAGCCTCGCGTATAAGGCACTTCCTGGGTATAAGGCACACCCTGAGTTGAAAGAAATGCAATAAGGTGCACCTGCGCCATAAGCTTTTGAAGGTCTAGTACTGTTCTATTTCAAAAGAAAAAGGGGGAAAAAAGCCTCCCTGACTTGGCGCTGATTCTGTAAGGTGCAGCAGGCCTCAGATTCTCATACACAAAATAATAGTACTAGTGTTACAGTAATGTTTTCTAACGACATGATGACAATATGAATGCAGCTATTGCGAGTTATGTGCTTGTCAAGATGCTGCTATATTACTCACCATCACTGCATTGATATATCATGATAACAGATGGATTTCAAACATTTCCCATGTCATCTGGAACGATCAGTATAATGCATAAATTTAGTAAGTAAGTCTATACGAAACTGTTTTCCCCTCGTAGGCCATTCGGTCCCACAAATTTCACTATCTTGCCGACCCAGATTGATCTCGGCAGGACCTAACACCTCAAAGTTATCCTTGTCAGGAAAGAATACAAGAATGAACCCAATATTTTAATCAGTCAACTCTTCAAATCTGAACAAACAGTAATGCTTTTTTGGTTTAGGGTGTAAAAACCTTAATAATGGTCCGATTTGCAAGCGGTAAAAACCAAAATGTAACCCATAGTCCCAGGATTGCAGCACGATATTCCACTGGCCCGACAGATTTTGCCAGTAAAAGCCAGTGTCCCGCAAGTTTCTTTTTATAAATTGAGCATTTACGAGTAACTCACCAGTACTCTATGAACCATGTCAATACAAGCATGTCTCAGGGTGGAGGGATTACATGCCCTGAGGACACTTGGTAGAGGTAGTAGTTGATGGTTGTGGGGGAAGGGTCACTTACCGTAGTGTCTCATATAGGTGCCGGGTTTTGAATAGCTGCCTACCTTGAATAGGTGCCCAGGGTAGCTGGGGTTTGAAATTAATAGCTGCCGGCCTTGAATAGCTGCCTGGGCTGTGTCATGTCTATAATGTGGTATGGCCTAACCATATATCAATGGGAAGGAAAATAAACGTGGAATCTTCTAATTGACTTTTAAGGGGGGTGATAAATTTATCAGATTGTCTAATAACAGAAGAAAAAGGGTTGGTTAGTGATTCAAAATGATCGTGGTAAATGAGTGATAACTACAGGGATATCTATTCTTATTACAGGTATGGATGCATCCATCGAGATCAATCAGATTATACACTAAATGATCTTTACTTTGACCACTAATATGCTTTTTCCTATAATCGAAGTAAGGAATTAAATCAGCCTAATTAACTGTTGATTCCTGATACCGAAATGAAGTCTCTTTGTCATGATATTAACCGCACACCCCAATAGGCCTACAAGTGTTCTCATAAAAGATAAGGCATCTTCGTCATATCGACCTACAGAGCATGGACTGGCCTATAACAATTCCCTTTGACATGAAGTCTAACTCCCTCATGCCATGACATCTTAATTAGTTGATTAGTCCTCATCACACACCACCATCATGTTTTCTTCCTCATCTTCCACTCCAAACACTCCAGGGTTGTTGAGAATACCAGTGAGATCACCTTCATTAGCCACGAGTTTGGCCCCTTTGTCCTGTAGTTCCTTCACACAGCTATAGGCCACCTCACGCATACAGAGGATGTCCTGGTCCTCTTTGCCATCTAGTGCATTGGTAACCCCACACACCTGGAAGTTCTTCACAATGACCTCTGTAGACACCTTTGCCCAAGCCTGTTTTGTCCGGCTTGCTATCAGATGCTTGGCTGGTGCTTTCATGTTATCAGCTGGGGTGTACTTTACTTTATCAGATCGTAGCCATTCCTCATAAAGCTAGTGAGCCTTGAATGGCTTATTCCAGCTCACATCTGGTGCCTGGATGATCCCTGTACATCCTCCTGGAATCACAGCCATATGTGTGTGTAGTTTATAGAGCTTTTCCTTGATTGATGGCATGGTGTGACACCGAAGGGCATCCCTGCAGAGAAGGCGCTGTTTGAATGAGAACCTTCCCCATACCTTGTCGATCCAGGTTACAGTGAGTGCTTCACTTATCCATCCATTCCTACTTATTTCACAAACTACCACCATCGATCTCATCAAGCTGTTTCTCCTTCTTGACAACTTTGAATATCAGGAAGGGAGGAAGCTTTGTCCCATTAGCCTTGGCAGCTAGACACACAGTAACACGTGCCTTTTCATGGCCTGTTGATTTAATGTTCACAGTCCTAGATCCCACCTTTGCCAGAGTGGTGTCCCCGACCATATCCATGTAGATAGGGGTCTCATCCATGGCCCCCATGTCTGACAGCTCATATTGGTGCTGGATCCGTAGAGACCTTGTCTACAGGATGTAATCAACCAGCTTTGGGGCTACATCTGCTGACATCTGAAATGTAGGGAGTAAATAGCATTAATCAATTATTTTTTTACAAATTTCTTTTTTTCCCAACAGAGAAGGTGGTGCAAAAATAAAGGCTGACTTCTGAAGGGGAGATGACATTTTTTCTGTTCCTCCGGCGAGGAAGAGCCTAAGAAAGGATCCCATGTGCCTGCTCAGAATCTCTCCCCAATCCCCCAGTGATGAATAAATTATAATGACCATTCCCTAATATTCGGAGTTGGGTGGCGGTTGGATGGGTTGTAGAGAATCCATATAAGATGTGGCGCAACGTGGGGGAGGGAGACTGTAAGTGGTACCAACAGGTAGAAGAGTGGGGGGGGGTAGGGGGACATTCTGAGGGGGCTGCATTCTGAGTGAGACATGGAGTCAATAGGTGGATATTTTGTCTCTGAGACTGTCTTAATCTCTAGCAGAGGCTTTACATTCCAGCACAGGTTTGGTCTAGAGGTGTCACGGTACTAATAGGGCCAAGGACGTTCTGATTTCCCCCCCATCTTCCACCATAAAACTGGCGTCAACCGGGTTCTAATTTGATGGCGTTCATAAATAAAGGCTTAAATTAAAGCTGAAGTCATTCTTGATTTTTTAGCATGGTCAACCATAACGGAGTCAGATCCGTTTTTTGCACCAGTTGCCATGGAAACCACCATGTTGAATAAATTAAATGATACAGGCGCCCCTGACAAGTCACAAATGTGACCTTGGACCCCTCTCTGACACAATAGGTTCCCATGGTGACCAGAATTTTTTTGCAACTTTTTCCCCCCAAATCATTACCTTTCTTCTGGTACCAAAATTGTTAATCTGTGATAAAAATAAGGTCCCCTGGCACTGATTATCCCAAGCAAAACACTGTTTTTAGTTGGGACTATTTAGCTGTCCTAGGTTTACTGGGGCGGAATACTACTGTGACACCTAGATAGGACCTTAGTTGCATAAATTAAACAAACAATGACAGTCGTTCAAGATGGCTGTATGCTATTGGAGATTTTACCAACACCTTTGCTCGTCATAGAATGCTATCAGGTTGAGGAGGTGTGAAGAGGAGTCGGATTGACTGTCTGAGTGGTAGGGAAATGCTGAGCTGGCAGTTTTGGACATGTCTCAATTCCTCTTTTCCAGTCACCTATTTGACCTCTTACAAACTACTATAGTGCTCCTGTATGGATTCTAGCGTATCAGTGGTAGATAGGTGGGGGGGGGGGGGGTGGTGGTAGGGAAATAAAAGCAGGGAGATTAGAAGAGAAATGAGAAGGTTAGAAAACGTTAGGAATAGGGTGGAGGAAGGAATAGCTAGGGAGATTATTATTGGGTGTACATATAAATAAAACAAAGTATTTCCTTGGTCCTGCTTGGTTGAAAGTAGAGTAGAAATTATGAGTGCAAATGCATACAAATGGCAGTATTCCTAATGAATTGTTATTCTTGTTTTACGTCTAAATCTAAGTTAAAACGTGGCGGTTTCTTACAAACAAAATGTATGAGAAGAGAGTAAATTCATAAAAAGAAATCTGTGATGAGTTATAAGATGTACACTTGTGTATTGCTCTACCCCAGCAGTCGCTGCTTGTTTCCCCGCTCGGAGGGAGGAGTGGGATAGAGTAAATAATCATGTACATGGTAACTGTCAGAGTCTGGCTGCACCTCTTATTGATGCCCTCCAGGTAGCTATTTCTGCTGCCGAGCTAATATTTGTACAACTGAGGTTGATACTCCTCTCCCCTACAGAGCTGGAGCATGTTTCTTCTAGTCACGTATGCCTTCAGATCTACTGATATAATGGACCTCTTGGTTTTAAACTATCCCAAATTCAGAAATTTGAATTGCCTCGCATGTAAGGTGCGCCCTGCGTGTAAGACGCACCCAGAGTTCATGCCAAACCCATAAGGCACACCAGCAGTCATATCTTGGACAATTTAATATGGTTCTATAGGATAAAATGGCCGCCTATAAGGCATGTTCTGACTTCAGGTAGACCTATCTTTGTGTATAAGTCACATAGGAGTTATGGTCATCATGTAATTTACAAAAGGTTTATAAACGAATTTGAGACCTGCCAACCGGTCCCTAGGCATATGATGTTAGGGACCGGCTCCTCTCTGTTATGAGACCTTTCAGCTACTGGTGCTGCATCCTGCCCATGCACAATTCAGCCTGGGTTAATAAATTTCAATTTTTCCTATCTTAAATAATCGTAGGATCTTCAAACTTTCAGTGAAGCTAAAGGAGGGTCGGATGTATGTATATCTAAATTTTTAGAATGATTGATTAAGGATTGAATGCATGAGAGGTGCCCGGACAGTGCTCCCGCAGGACTGAAATATTTGCCAATATAAGTATCCCACACAGAGCTTCCTGAGCGGCAGACGGTGTGGAAACCCCCACACTAAGTTTAGTAAGTTCTAAAACCACTAAGGCATACTTCAAACTTCTATGTTCTGGCAGAGTTTGGCCAAATACGTGAGGTATTAACTAGATATCCCCTACAGTCGGCAGAAGGCACACAGATAAAAAAAAGAAAAAAAAAGAAAAAAAAGAAGGCACACAGAAAAAAAGAAGGCACACATGAGTAACGTGTGAAGGCATGTGCAGTCACACCAGCAGTGGCCATGGCACCTATTAACCTTGCACAAATACTTTAACCCTGAACTGAATGATACAACTGTGTCCAAAGATGGTGTTCCTTTGCTGGAATGATGCATTAATGCAGGGCTGGGGAACTCATCCCCCAGGATTCTTGAAGGCAGCTCTAGCGAATTACTCGTCAGCGCTGCATTCCTGCAAATGGGCATAGCCTAGGGTATAGTCCTTGAATGATTAAGACGGATAGTGTGGAGCAGATTGTTTCCATGCTCACATTGACCCAGGGAGCAAATAATGATCCACCAATACCATGCATGTTGATTCTAGGCTAATTATAATCTGATGATTGTGCCGAGGTATTTGTGTTGTTTTTTTTTTTTTTTTTATCAGTATGCTGCTTTGGTTCTATGCATTTTGCATTTGCCCGGGAAGCAGGATGCAGCAATGCACTGATGGCGGGTAACTCGCAAGCACTGCTTAGGTGCATCGTGAAGACCCATCAGGAGTGTACTGATCTCTTGGGATAAATGACCCAGTTCTACAACCAAGCAAATGAGTAAGTGAGTAATAGATGTTTAACGCCATTTTGACAGCTAAGGTCATATTCATGGCAAGAACTACATTACACAATTTCACAGGAATGTATCGATGCCCACGCATATGTGCACCACATACATCCGGGAGGATAGAAAAGAGGAGATATAGACCCTTTTAAGTGGGCTAGGGAAGCCCACAACCAAGCAAATAAAATAATCATTTCCATCCTTCAAAAAGAGTAGACAATGTACAACCGAAGCAGTTTCTCCCTTGCTTCATAGGTTTGGTCGCCTACATCTCATAGATACCATTATATACCTCTATGTTGGAGAAGCCACATTCTAAATGGAGTGCACCTGTGCCAATTATGAGCGAAAAGTTTTAGCCATGTCTGGATTGCCGAGAAAGGCCCTCTGGACATTTAACTAATCGATCAATTAATCAGTGAAGAAGGCACAGTATATCACATGAATAATGCACTCATGAATCGCTCTCTTGGGCAGCATGAGAGATGGCATAAAATCACTATGCAGGCTGAAAGGGTTACTATGTAAGCTGAAAGGGTTGCATCGACCCCCTCATGCAGGTTTCAGATCTGGGATGTGTTGTACTTTCCCCGCGTATTTTATTGTATACACATTAACTAGATTTATTTACATTATACCATCTTATCGTTTCAGAGTTTCTTCGGGTTCGGCCAAAGTGCCGACGTGGACATTGTCCTAGATGGGCAGGACACGCGGAAGACTGCAGAGATCAAGGCGGAGGATGGCAAGAAGGAACGCCACTACCTCTACTATGATGGGGAAACAGTCTCCGGAAAGGTGGGACATATGAGTATCATAGCCCTATTAAAGAGTAACTATGATAAAGTGGTTCAACCAAGGGCCGCTAATTCACTCATGCATCATAACGACCAGTGGGAATGATTCATTAGTACACAGTTGGTATTTAAAGGGTTAGATTGTCGTGCCCTTTTCTCATGTACAGCAGGTACGTAGTCTTCCTCAGTGAAGAACTTTGCAGTGATCATAGACGGTCCCATGGTATCTAAACCAACCATTTTGGGCAATCCGGCAGCCACATGACCGCTTCTACACGTATATGACAGGGTACAGTGCATCTAAAATAACGACTTCACATTCAATGCTGAGGCTATCTGTCCTAGTGGCACCAAAAGCAAAGGTGGTTCTATTAAGCGAGTCTTTGAATGTAAGATATGTAAGTAGCCAAATTGTGCTGCTCTGAACGATTAACATCTACCATTCTACTTTTAATATTAAAGTTTCCTTTGGTTTTAGGTTAATATTACATTACGAAAAGCAGGCAAAGCAGCAAAGTTAGAACACCAAGGAATTAAAATAGAATTCATAGGACAAATAGGTAAGACTTCTCTAAGTACATGTTGGTCATAACGTTACTTCTACATAGCTCTTGTAATATCATGCATAGTTTGCCTTTTCAAATGTAATTCCCAAGTCTTAAAGGTGTCGGGCTTCCCTAGCCCACTTAAAAGGGTCTATATCTCCTCTTTCCTATCCCCTCAGGATGTGTGTGGTTCACATATGCGCAGGCACTGACACATTCTGTTGTGAAACAGTAGTAATGTAATTCTCACCATGAATATGACCTTAGCTGTCGAATGGCATTAAACATCTATTAATCACTCACTCACTTAAAGGTGTATATCAGTAGAAACATTTCCTATGTTGTTGACGCTCGTGCATGTCTTAACATTAAGGCAAATTATCAAAGGAAAAAATAACTTTTTAAAGCACTCTCTAATTAAACTTCGGCCTTTTGTAGATAGTACACTAAATAACCGTCCCTTCTTCTATAGAGTTGTACTATGACCGGGGAAATCACCACGAGTTCACGTCACTTGTCAAAGAGCTGGCCCGGGCCGGTGACCTAACACAAAACACAAGTTACGACTTTGAGTTCAACCAAGTCGAGAAACCATATGAATCATACACAGGTGCCAATGTTCGGCTAAGGTGAGTTACTGGTACTAGAGTTACCTGGTCTACTCTACAGTTACCGGGTCTACTCTACAGTTACCATTTCTTATACTACCGCTACAAATAGCAGTTGGTGCCCTTAAAGACATTGCAATAATTGTGAAAGGAATCAATGTAAAACAGGATTTTGATATACTTTACCAGCCAAGCAGGACGGTTAGAAAGATACAATCGTTTTACATGCAGTAATGTACTATATCACGGCATTTAAGGGCCTGGTTTTAAATAAGCGCTTGTCCCAAAAAAGTGCATTGGTACTCTGATATGCTAAGTTTGGCAACTTTGAATAGACTGATATCAAAACTACTTCTCAGAAGACGGGTTGTGGAACCGTCCACCCCTTGACAATACCTTTTATGTCATGGCAGATACAACCGTTACTATAGATTAGTACTAGAAGCGCCATATTCAATGGGGGGCATTGAATACAATGTGTCCGCATTCAATGGCTAATGATCACGTGACTCATGTAAGATAAAACAAGTTGATATGTCTGTCTAAAGTCAAGATAACCCCGTAGGCCATGATATAAATGCAAATGTCCACTCCCATGGAATATTTTTGCATCGCATTCACCTCTGTGAGGCCTGTCCGCATTCAACTCCGTCTATAGGGCCTCATTGAATACAGACAGCCTCACCTCGGTGAATACGACTATCCCATGGTCGTTGACATTTGCATATGTATCTACTGGCGCTCTTGCCATACTCGCCTCAAACAGAGTTCCTTACTTCTTACATTCCACAAATGTAAAGCAATAAGGTGTAGTAATACATTTTACATGTCTGTGTAAATACTAACGCTTGTATTACTTCATTTGGCATAGATACTTCTTGCGTGTGACAATCGTAAAGCGGCTGAGTGACGTGGTCAAGGAGCAGGACATCATCGTACACACGTTGTCGCAGTATCCTGACATGAACAACTCAATCAAGATGGAGGTGGGAATAGAAGACTGCTTGCACATAGAGTTTGAATACAACAAGTCAAAGTAAGTCTACACCTCAGTTGGGATAATCATGCTATGTAATTAAACATATGTAATATACCATTCAATCAAAATCAAATCACACAGGAAAAGCTCCCATTTGTGATGTCTTATGAGACATAAGTGATAGAAAACCTATTCTGATATTTCAATTGAAATTTAGATATTGAGTTTACTTCTTAATTAAACTTTAAGGGAAAATCAAACATTTGTGTATACGGTAATTGTTGATTAAACTTTAAGGGAAAATCTTACATATATTTCACCTGAATTATCAAATGTTTGTTTGACATCACTTACATGATATTGTTTCGATCGTTATACTTGGTCTTCCCATTGCTTTTACTGTTGTCGCTGATGGCTTTTATCACTAACCATGTATTTCTTTGTGAGCGTCTTGTCGATTTACCATACTATATTTCCCCTGTAAAAGCCAGGCCTTGAATATAAGCCTGAACGCCAGTCTCCCAAAATTTGGTGCTCCATTGGTCAAGGCAAAGTAAAACATTTAAAAATAAACTAGATAAACCCCAGTCCCCAAAATATCGACCCCTGATCATCCCTTTCAAAGGCTAAATGATAACACCATACCACAACTTAACCCATATGGTCCTGTAGCCGGGTGTTTGGAGCGAGCGGCAGTGTGAGGCAGCGTACCCACATATGGGGCATCTCGCCCAGGTGAAAAATAACACTGTCGCTACGAATAATGCGCATAAATGAATGACATATCTTCAGCATCCTTTGACTGCTTTCATTAATATATATCAAACAAAGGCTGTTTTGGGAAACTCAAGTAGAATTGATTTTGTGAAAATTAAATGATTTGTTCATCTGTTTGTTTAACATTTGTTTATGTGAAGCTCTTTTTTTGGACTTTCGATAGAATTCGGTATATTATTCTGATAGAATATAGGCAAATCGAGATGATAAAGGAAAGCTTTAGGTATGAAAAAAATCACCATGACTAAGTAACGGCTTTCTCAATCTTATGCATCTGGAGCTCGTTAATAAGTAGACAAATCATTTTCAGTAGTCTCTCTGTAGCTGCTGGAACATTTAGCATGCAGCGGTATTTTGTATTGGTTTGACAATTTAGATGAAATGTACCGGTACATAAATAATAGATATGAGAAACGCATCAACGACAGCAATTAGCTCTTGCATTTATATGAAGCCTATACTGTGAAATCATAGATGCCACCTGTCTTTACTTTACAGGAATTCCTATTTTTTTCGCTTTCGCTCCTATACATAGTTTCTATTGTAAATTGAGAAAAGTTTTATTGCAGTACTAACATATATGGTGCCTTAAGATATTGTAGCATTTGAAATGAGGTTAGATATACATTGCCAGACTTCATCGTATTTACTTAAGGATTTACTAAAGGTAGTACCGTAAACTCCCGCGTATAAGACGCGCCCTCTACGCCAAACAAATGCCTTGTGCATCTTATAGGATGTACTGAAATTGGGGGTGCGTCTTATACGAGGGGTAATTTTACTATAGAAATGTACTGAATTTACAAATTCCATCCTTAAAATGTGCGTCTTATACGCGAAAATGCTTCTGCTGAGTTTGGGGTGCGTCCTATACGCGCAACGCGTCTTCTACGCGGGAGATTACGGTAGATTAAAAGTCATACCAGAATTCTCCTAATGTTATTACATATATTGTCTGATGGTTTGAAGATATATCCATCAAAAACTTACAGATCTATGTGGATATATGCCATGCTTTGAATGTAGACATCAGCAATGCTTGATATTCAGCGTTTGACCCAGTCGGCTTTAGTTAGGATAGACCAAAAAGCATTTGTCAGTGGCACATTGAAAATTAAATTTTGGTTGATGCTGTACTATACAACCGTTCTATCAGTTTGATACACTAGATGGCATCCTAGTTGACCCCTAGGCTACAGGGGCTACTCACCCACCCAGCCCCTGCAGCCCCATAGTCCTATTGAGGGGGCAGAAACACCTCTTACAATTATGCTGTTTTGAAATTGAAAAACCGTTCCAAGAGCTTAGAAATCAGAGATATACAGCGAGAAATGGTGTATCTAGATATCCCATAAATATTGCATTGAAAAAATGAACCAATCAATTCTATAGCATTTCAAATCTTGAGGTACACTCTGTAGTGAGTAAGAGAGGAACTCACCATGCCCCTGTAGCAGGAGCAATTTGGCTTGGTCGACACTTAACGCCATCTACTGTATATCCTTGATAGAACTTTCGTATAAAGTTAGAACAGTATAGTCATTATATGTTCAAGTATAGTCATTATATGTTCAAGTTGCTGAAGAACCACAGTACCACTCCCAAGGATTCAAACAAAGCATCAGTTTGAGAATAAATATGCTAGACGTTACTAATTATTGAGCACCCATGCAGCAAGGGTAATCGTTGAACAAGTATGATTGCCTTGTATAGCAAGTGAAAAAGTATGCTGTTATTTTAGAGATACTGATGTTTCCATGGTAACCACTCCATTTTTTTACACTGTTTCATATTTTCTAGCCACTTGCTAATTGCAGAGTGTTTTGCTTGAAAATATTGGTCAGTTTTCGTAGCACTGGCAATTTGTTATCTTAACCCCATCTCGCTAATCGCTCTTTTAATTTCAGGTACCATTTGAAAGATGTCATTGTCGGCAAAATATACTTCCTGCTGGTGCGAATAAAAATAAAATACATGGAGCTAGCCATCGTAAAGCGTGAATCTACCGGCGCAGGTGACACTACAAGTACATTGCCCCTTCATTCATTAACATCAATGTGTCGATGTGGCCTAAAATCACGCCGCCCCCACTTCTTTTCTATTCATTATTATTTACTATCCTTAATCATCTAGGTGGTAGTAGGCACTGTTTATTTATTCTTTTTTTTTTTAGCATAAAACTATTTTTTTCTATGTGTTGTTAGTTTTGGTTTAGAAAAGGAGCAAGCGTCACAGACTCATGCCAGTCCTTTTGCAGCAGATTTCTTCTTCCTTGTCTGGCATGTTTGATTGACTGATTGATTGAGGTGACATCGGGTGCCCCCCGGCCGCTCGTCTACATTAGGACATCCCTCACCCGTTACCATGGTTTCATAGATGTTGATCTGCATGTGTTGATTTAAAGAAAATGGCTCCCAGACCCATTCCTTGATTGATGCCAGTAACTTAGTGAAGCCAAAAATCATGAAGTGATCCATAATTTCCTACTTTTGAGAAATGGTCATTTTTAACAATGGGGGGGGGGAGTCAAAATATAAATGTTTGTGAAATTTCCAAATCCTTGTACACACCAGCATTGGGTGGGTCTCATTGCAACCACCCATTTAGTATATTTCTGAAGAAAAAGAAAGGGCCATTCCCCTAGTTGGTGATATTGTGATAAGGACATGGGTCTTGGGTGTTATTTTCCATGTGTACGGTGACATCATGATAAGAGTTAGGACATCTCTATGAAGGCATAAAGACTACTCATAACCTTATAGAACAAGTACTGGTATTTTTATTCTCTATTTTTGGGGTGGGTCGAGGGGAAGGGAAAATGCCGAATTGTCAAGATAATATTTTCAAGAGCACGAAATAAGTTTTAGATTTAAAGATACACTTTTACACACTTTGTTTGAACCGCATGGGAACACTGCAAAATTAAGTAAACCCTAGTTTGATATCTTGAAGCAAAAGATTTGCCTATTTGATGTATCTTGCAGATGACTTTATCTATTTGGTTGGTAGTCTTTATGATTTGTCATAGACAAGCCCTCCTTTGACTGACTGCATCAACTCCTGTTGTCACAATAACTTTGTTTTATTAGCCATTATGATTGAGGTGGTAGACCACTCAACCCGTGCCTCTGTTCTCTCTTTTTTCACCCCTGCTTCACAGGTATCATTTGAAAGATGTTATAGTGGGCAAGATCTATTTTCTTCTTGTGCGAATAAAAATCAAACATATGGAGATACAAATTATCAAGCGAGAGACGACAGGGACAGGTATTTCTCTTTGATTTTTTTCTAATTTTCCCAATTAATATACCTGCCCCTTTTTCATCAATATCCCCCTTTGTCGGTTTCCTCTCCTTCCTGTTAACCCAATGTGGTCCCATTTGAAATAGATTTTAAGTTTCAAAATGTCGATCGCAAACATTGCAGTGGCATGTTATGGCGAATGAATGATGACAAAATTAAGATTTGTGAATTTGGCCTTTTGAATTGAAGATGCCAACCTGTAAAATTAATAAGTTATAAAGAAATAATCCCATTTGAATAACACACTATTGTATTAACCCCCGTAAGAGAATTTCTCCCAGATCACTTTAAGTCTTTTATTTAAGTAAAGTTTCTCTGAAATTTTCCCCTTCCCGTTTTGTTTATGCAGCCCATAACCCATTTCGCTGGTCCTTCAACTTAATTTGGTGTGAAATTTAGAGATGCCCCATGGCTTATTCATTGAATGCTGCGACATTAGAAGAAATATATAACCTTGTACAGAGTTTTCGAGGATCTTATCAAAATTCCATATGTACATATTTAGCCATGTAATACATCTTAAGGACTATGAAATCCTCTTAAATATTCCATAATATGGTTTCACATAAAAGTTATATCAAACCCCCACTATGACAGGAGTGAACTACCTAGCATTCTAATTTTTTCTCGTATCTTTTCTAATTTGAATGGTTTGCCTTGTATTTGATGTTGTATTATTTGGACAACATTTTCATTGTGAGGTTTTGCAACCAAAGCTTACGCTTGATGTCTTGTAACGTGGGAATGTAAATATGCACGGAGATAACGCACGCTTATTCATATATATCTGAAAAAAAAAATATATATCTTCATCACTGACAAGTAGTCAATATAGGTACCCATTATTATTCTATACAATAAAAAGGTCGACATAACTTGAATTTCTGTAGACTGTAACAGTATCATAGTAGTAAATTATAAATGTGTAATTAATCATGCAGGGTACCATCAGTCGGTCGATACTTACTTATTTGGCCAAAATTTGAAGAATAGAAGAAAAGAAAAGTTTCTACGATAGTATGCTTTGTATGTAGTGACTTGGGGATGTGTCAGTGCCTCTGTACAAAGTTCAGAACACAACTACAAGCTCTCATTTTATTTTCCCCCCATCGAGCAATGTTTGATAGTAATGAAATAATGATGTAGAACAAAATATAAATTTTGGCTGGGCTTGTGAGAATCAACTTCTGCCATAAGAGATGCCCCAAAGGTTTGCTAACGCGTTGTGTTTATCCCGACTAAAACTCTCATATTCATACACAGGTCCCAATACGTTTAACGAGAATGAAACAATTGCAAAGTATGAGATAATGGATGGTGCTCCAGTCAAAGGTATGTTCTAATAGGAATACGAATTTTTACTTCATATTTAAACCTTTTTAAAGAGCTTCATAATACATTTCCATTTGTAATTTTGATGTATGAATTCAGTAATGGCAAGTAAGTGGACACTGCTGTTATGTGCATTAAACCAGGGTTTGATACACTCCCATTTGTATGTCACCAAGGCAGTACCAGCAAATAAATAGCCCTAGTGCATCGGAAAGGCCATTAAACTTAGACAATACTCACACCACCAAATGAACCTAACAATTTTCTACAAGAATTATGATTATGACCTTTCTTAATGTAACTTTTGTTTTCGTTCTTAGGCGAGTCAATCCCTATCCGGCTGTTTTTGAGTGGTTATGAGTTGACGCCGACCATGCGGGATATCAATAAGAAGTTCTCGGTGCGGTACTACCTGAACTTGGTGCTGGTGGACGAGGAGGAGAGGCGCTACTTCAAACAACAGGTACTGTAGGCAATAACTCTGCTATGGCCTTTATGTTAATGATTTAAAGGCAGCAACATACCTATAGGGCCAGGCAGAAGTGATTTTTAACCCATCAGATAATTCCCTCCATTCCCTGCTGAATTCTCAGGGTGCGACTGGTACCCATCACACCACCTGTTATTAGTGCTTATCTCATATAGTTCCAGCTTCTATGAAATCAATGTTTTATCAAGAAATGAACCATGAGCCGTTAATAACGATGTTCATTTATTTGCCCAACAGGAGATCACAATGTACAGGAAGGCAGAGAAGACCCGGAAACCCCTTCAGCAGCAGCAAGACCGGGAACCTGGCGCTGGAGGCATGCAGAGCTATAACCCGCCTGGACGCGACTAGCCCGGGCCACCATAGGTATCTTCTGGTAGGTATTTAATGCTAAGGTCAATATTGATATATCAAGGGATGATGATGATGATGATGATGATGATGATGATGATGATGATGATGATGATGATGATGATGATGCCAAGTCGCACAAGGGTTGTGTATAAATGAAGTTTCTATGAAGGTTCTATTTCATTTGCCAGTTAATCTAATCAAATAAAGTTCTCAGGACTTGACATTTGAATTTGATGTAATGCATTTAAGTTAAATACCTACTTTTAAAACTAACATCACTTAGGTCACGACACGGAGGGAATTATCTACCAGTACTTGCTTCCAATTAGACTAAGGTTTTAGTGTTCTACATATATGTGCCAATCTATAGTTCGACAAAATTCCTCTGTTTCAGGAATTGTTACAAACTTCATCTCGATGCAGGGGAATGGGATCATTGTCATGAGGAACGTTTTATTTTGAAAATGACATCTGCCATTCGGACTCTGGCCTAGTTGGTATGTTAGTATGGTCATAGACCTGCGTTGTCTGAGGGATAGAGCGGGCTTTGTACATAAAGGATTCAGTGAGCGCTCGCTCTCGTTGGCACAAACCTCCACCACGCCCAGTCGTAAACCAACAACGCATCTGTTAGTCTCAGCAGTGGCTGCGGTACATTTCATTGTTGATTGTTTCGTTGCATTTGTCTGCAAAAAATAATAAATCAAATCCACAAAAAGTTTGTAGGTAACCCTCAGAACATGTACAAAGGAAAAGAAGGAATTTACATGGATGTGAACACAGAAACCAGCTTATAATGTTAATAGTAGGAATGATGATTTTGAAGTATGTGTGTCTGTTTTCCCTTTTTTAGTATGAGTGAAATCTGGTTGCCAACAGAACAACCATATTGAATATAATGTAGGAGTTGTGTGTAACCATGGCAATATTTGGCAACATCCAATAGTTAATGAGAAAATGTGTGATTATCACTGAGATACAGTAGTGCTAGTGCTTAGGTTAAGATTATAACAAGTTGGTTGAATGGCGATACAAGTAGGAACGTTAATATTTTCCCATGAAATCATAAGAATACAAAGAATGTGATTGAAGACCTTCATCTAGTGTTTGCTTGCTTTCCTCTTTTATCTTAATATGACGTGTCATCATGCTTAAAACAGACAATTTGATTCTTATTTGAAAGAGAACAGTGATTTTGATGTACATTCCAAGAGAAATTCCACACCAATCTTAAATAGGTCTCCAATGGAAAGCCAAGGGTATTTTGATCCCTGATTTAGGGATAATGGATCTTTTTAGTCAGTATATTTTTAAACATAGACCATACTGTCCCAATAAGGAAGCATTGAATAATCTTTAATGCTGATGCTGACTGGTTGTACGCATCAACTTCGAGGACTTTTCTTTCCTCCGCAATTAAATTTGATGTAAACTAGAGAAAGAAGGGGATGAGCTACTGCCCTCTAGTGTTGGATGTTGGTACTGCCATGCTCAATGTATTATCTATTTAGCTGAAGGTAGTCGGGTCTCAAACTGTAATGATACCCTGAAGGTCACTATTGCCAAAGTGACTGAAATAGGGTATAGCTACTTGAGATGGTAGTTACTTTCAACTCCCAATTTGTAATTCACTTATGTTTGCTACATGGTTCTACCGCCTTAGCGGTAGTGTGGGAAAGCCTCTGTAGTCAAAGTTATTTTGTCGATGCCCATGCGATGTATGTTGATCTTTAAGGTATATCACTATAGCATTTAGAATTTGATCACCAAGCCACAAAAACACTGCTATGTAAACCCACTGTCATGTTGATTCTTATATAGAAAAGGTCCATGTAGAATTGATATCACAGATGGGGGAATTCCTGCTCTTTCTCCGGAAATGTTTGTGATGAATGAAACATATGCACACAGAAAATTTCATTTAGTGTTAAAATCTAGTTTTTCCTTGTAGCATAGAGTTTGTTCTTACATTTGACCATTGTTTTGCTTTGTCTCTGGAGCGATGGCAACCGAGTATGGTTTATGGTTTAAATATATAACGATATATCATACTTTACGCTTTTGAGTTTATATGAACCCTTTTTGCGTGAGGAAGATTGTACTTGAATAATTTTTCTCGTCATTATTTTAGAAGACATTGAAAAGAAGTGAAAATCCAGAAGTCCAATAGTAAATAGAACGACAATACAAAGATGTACATATTGCCATTGTTTCTCAAGATGCGTCTATTTGTGTGTATTTTTTGTATGCTTCTTACAGCGAATAAGGGAAAAATGTAATTTGATAATTAAATCAAGAAGACTGTATATATTGGGCAGATGCGTTGTCATGGTTACATACAAATATGATTCATCATCTCTTAGGGCCATGTGCAAAACGAAACTTGCTGAGGGAAGTCCCTTGTGTTTTCTTTCCTTCTTTTTGTGTTGACGGAGAGAAGATGACAAGCTTGCCTCGTCTTTGTTTTCCTGTTAAGTATATTTGAGACGTGTGTGTCGGGTCATCCAGACAATGTTCATCAAATGAGAGGTTTCCTCACTTATGCCCGCCTCACGCTTTCTATATCCAAAACTTTGTGTACGGAGTCAGAGGTTGGTTGTGTGAGTGAGCCATAATGGTCAAATATGTATAATTGTTTGCGGGCGCTAAGTCGTTAGGTAACTTGGGTCAATTGTATATTGTACAGTTATTAGAGACATTAGATTCCCCTTGTGTCCATAGAATTGACTCTGTGAGTCGATCGGGCAGACATAAACCCCTAAAGGTCATCTCTTGTGTACGGTCAGACCCCAGCACATCAAAGCCCAACAATCTTGTATCGGCATTTCATTTCCGATTTAATTATTGTAAGCAAAAGTTTGCATGAGATTATCATCATTTGTCAATAATGTCGCAGTGACCTCAGAAGTGCAGCAGAGGATTTTCTTTCCACATTATCATCTTATAACAATAGTAGGGGTAATGAATTGAAATCTTTAATATCCGCATAGTACTGGTTCATTAACCGTTAAGCCCATTTGTCATGTAGATGGATGAGTCGAGTCAGCATTCATGCATCATGCCGACTCTACCATGTTGATACTCTTGCGCTGAGTCTGCATGATGCACTAATGAAGTACTTTTCTGTTATTCGGCGGCACTTCATTGGTGCATCACAATGAGCATAAAGATGTTGGTATCATGCGGTTGTTAAAGGGTTGGGTGTGTTCCATTACTTTACATAAGCTCTCAATGTCAGAAAAGAAATGTAGAGATTTACCAATATGATAAGCTAGCCTCATATCTGTATGCTGTCAACAGTGTATATTAATGTCACTTGGGGTAAAACATCAAGTCTAAACATATTGTAAGATAGATAACTTTCCTGCTGCTCCCTCAAAGTCTAAATCGAAAGTGAGAATCAAGGGGGCCCCATGAATATACAAATATATATATATATATATGTATCTATAATGAGTATTCTATACCGAGACCAATAAAATGATGCCGTTGTGCATTTATTTCAAAACCAAATTTTCCTTTTCTCAATTACCCTTGAGGCGGTAGGGGGATATTTATTATATTTTCTATACCAGCCGCAGAACCGTCCTGAAGAACAGTTGACGCTTGGGAAGAGAAATGTGTGGGGCTGTCAATGACATGAAAGCTTTAAATTTAATAGGAGGCTGTTAATTCTGTCATAATTGTTATACAAATACAAAGGAACCTTTAATTTACATTCATCCAAAAGCTGGGTTTAGACTTTGAAACATGGTTGGGGGGACTCTAAAACACTTATTTTCTTTGTGGAGTCTAGGTTCTGTCAAACCTCCAAAAAGGGTGGGCTGTACATCACAGTATCTAAAAGACTGAAGTGAACCCCCAGTAAATGGGATAGAATCCTGGCAGTAGAAGCTCAGTCTCATCCGGTCGGGATTCAGGGAACTCCCTCTCTCGTGTTTGGGGATTGTGGGTCCCCATATTCTGGGGAATATTACTATGCACTGTACCTGCCTACATTTAACCACTACAGCAACCAGCACCCAGAACTGCTTTTACCCAGAAACGCTGGTCGCCAGAGACGACTCACGCTAGTAGTCAAGCTGGGGCCAGATTGGTAGAAGCTCAAATCAACTGCCATCTGGTGTTTCATCCACCTTTTACCAATACTGACATTGAATGTAATGGCTGACATTTCCAAATCGTCCAGCTAAAAGCCAATTTCTTTGGGGGAAAACTCCAAAAATGCATGCCTAATTCCTTTTCTCTCTACTAAAAACGATATGTGTTAAAAGTTTAAAATGTCAGTATTGACATGGGCATATTAGATCGTAGAGGCTCGAACTATGGGGCCCTTCCCACAGTTTGAGAGCAAGTCTGTAGAAAGCCTACAGTATCAAGAAACAACCTCTTCTGGCTGAATTACTTACTTCCTGTGTGCCATAAAGTCATAATCCATGATTTTACCATTTGGTAGATTTTGGGGTTCTCAAATAAATTGTAAAAATTAAATAATCCAGACTTATATTGCTGTAGGAGATGATAGTTCTCCAGTGCAACTCTTCACTGGCACAGTGCCAAAAGTGGCAATTGGAGGTTTCAGTTGTGGTGAACACTAAAATGGGTCTAGATTTCTTGTATTTCCACTGATCTTTCTCAAAATGACATGATATTCAGCAATTATTCTGAAAGCGATATTTTCCAACGGAAAGGTGACTTTCTATACTCTCTATTCTTCAGTACTATTTATTAGTTCACAACATATAGGGGCAAGTTTCATATTGTTTGGACTATGCTTTCTTCAGTACAACATTACTTTTCCAAACCTTCAGGTACTACTAAAGATGGACAAACAAGTTGTAGCCATTTACTAATGGCCCTTCATTAAATCACCTCTGAGGCCCTTCCTTGCTGCCCTCCTAATGTATGCATCATAATGACCAATCATAGCAGATTGAAACACTTTGAAGACATTAAAGGTTAAACCTGTATAGGGTGTTTATCTGCAAATGCCAAATGTGACTGATTTCCTTACACTTTGTAGCCTAGAATGTCATACACAGTTTACGCTAGTGCCCTGAAAGTATTGTGGACATATCCCACAGGCCATGCCTGATGGCTTTTTCCCCCAGATTCTTGGGAGAAGTTCATTTGAACTCCATTAGATGACAGTTTTAGATCTCCACTCACAGTCTCTATTCCAAACAAGGTTTCCCTACCCCACTTAAAAGGGTCTATTTCTCCTCTTTTCTATCCCCTCAGGATGTGTATGGTGCACATATGTGCGGGCACTGACACATTCCTCTGTGAAATGGTAATGTAGTTCTCGCCATGAATATGACCTAAGCTGTCGAAATTGCGTTAAACATCTATTACTCACTCACTCACTCACTATTCCAAACATCTGTATGGGAGAGACATGCGTACCCTTCGGGTGAAAGGGTGCCCCCTTGTGAGTAAGTGTGAAAACAGGGGATGATTGAATGGCAACTTCTCAGGCATGGCCTGCCTGTACATACATGTCCCCAATATACAGGCAGGTAGCCAGCCAAAAACACAATTCAGTTGGAGCTTCCTACATTTGAAAATTGTCCACAATCTATCGTCCCTACATGTCCACAAAACAGATAGGCCCTAGTATCCACAGGTTATGATCACAAAATACATTTTGTCGACATTGTATGGTCACAAAGTGTCCACAAAATATGTTTTCCACCAGATATATATTCACAAGATTACATTTTGTCCAAAAGGTACAATTTATCCACATGGGCACTTTGTGTACTCTGTGGATAATTTCTGTTACACATCTTGTGGACATTTTGTGACAGAAAATCTTAGACAAGTCCATGATGTGAACACTTTGTAGGGCCAGGTTGTCGTGTTCACATATGCGGGAAAGTACGCGCAGTGGCGCCGTCTATGTACGCGGTTGTAACCTATTGTAAGTAAAACAACTTTTACGGAAATACAGGGACTTCCGGGATGACGGGAAATCAATAAGCATGTGTTTCTATTTGTTCTTGATTAATCTTCAGCAAACTCCACATTTGGCGACGAGGATGGGATCACTGAATCTGCGACACAACTGTTGAATCAGGCAGTGTTTAATCTGATGCCCAGTTTAATTGGAATGCAAATCTGAGGTTTGTCAAAGTGAAAACTGAACTGCCCAAAGTAGAACATTCTGGAAGTCTTGCCTGGCTAAAATTCAATTTGTGCCTAGCTGAATCTGCTACCCTGCCAAGTTAAATCTGTTGCCCTGACAAGTTCAATCTGTTGTCTAAACCTGTCATATTAAATTTGTGTGACTCAATCTGAATCATGGAGTTTGCTATGGGTACTACTAGTGGCATGTGTCCAATTCCACAGTTTGACATAGTGGGTGAACCTGAGACCCTGAATCAAAGATGGACCCAATGGAAGTCCGATTTCGACATTTATTTGACCGCAGCAGAGGTTAAAGATGCCAAAGTTTCACAAGCCCGTATGTTACTATTCGGGGGTCCTGGCCTGCGGGAGGTATACAATAATTTTTCCGATGCCGAGAAAACTGTGGGTGCCAATACCAATATCTACAAAATAACCTCTGGACTATTTGATGGGTATTTCAAGTTGAAAATCTGTATCCCAAAAGCCCGTCAGAAATTCCTCGACACACAACCTGAACCCGGTGAAACAGTAAATAACTACATAATTAGGCTGAAAGCTATAGTGAAGCATTGTGACTACAAAGATGACAGCAGCAACCAGGTTAGAGACCGCGTTCTGTCACACATAAAAGACACTGGCCTGAAAAGTAAGCTGTATAGGGAAAAAGACTTGACCTTAGAAAGCATGATAAGAGTGATCGGCGAGTACCATGACAAAGCGGCGCTAGTGCTCATACCGTCATCCACAAATAAGCAGGTCAATCATGTTAGTGGAGAAGGTCATTCATCCCGGGGTAAATCATCTAACCGAAGTGGTGCGACTGGAGGCGACAAAAAGTTTACAGGCAGTTGTTACCGGTGTGGTGAAAAAGGTCACATGTCAAAGGACTGTCGTAAGTCGAAGAATCATGTGTGCGAAAAATGTGGCTTCACCGGTCATTTTGAGTCAGTCTGTCGCACCAAGCCGGAGCGTAGTCAAGGTGGACAAAACCGTGGACGCGGCCGAGGCCGTGGACAAAACAGAGGTCGTAGTCGAGGTGGATCTCAAAGTGTGCGCAATGTGACTGATGACGATAATAGTGCTCAACCGACTGAAAATGATGACTTTCATGTGTTTAGTACTAGAGAAAAAAAGAAATCAAACACTTTGAAACTGCTGATTGATGGTACTTTGAATGATGTCATTGTTGATTCTGGTGCAAACTGTAATTTGATGTCTGAAAATGTACTTGATTCTTTTTGCAGCCAAAAGCCGAGGTCTGAGTGTACTAAAAAAGTCTATCCGTATGGGTCAAATACACCTCTAAAACTTGTTGGTAAAACTGTAAGTACTGTGAGTGTCCCTGAAACTGGTGTATCAAAAGAAATTGAGTTCTATATTGTTACTGGTGATCACCCTACACTGATCGGACATGAAATCTCGGAAAATCTGGGTATTCTGAAAATTGGTGTTAATAGTTGCAATGTGAAAACACCGTATGTTAGTCAGTGGGATCAGTTTAAGGTCCAATACCCAAGAGTGTTCAAAGGTTTGGGTAAACTCAAGGATTTTCAGTTAAAACTGCATATTGACAAAACTGTCCCAACAGTTATCTAACCGCCCCGTAAAATACCGTTCAGCCGTAGAAAGAAAGTGGCCGATAAACTCGAGGAGTTGGAGAAACTGGACGTAATTGAAAAAGTAAAAGGTCCCACACATTGGGTTAGTCCCCTAGTTTCTGTAGAGAAGCCGAATGGTGATGTCCGTCTGTGTCTCGATATGCGGAGACCGAACGAGGCAATCATCCGTGAGCGACACCCGGTTCCAACCGTAGAGGAAACACTACAGGAGTTGAGTGGTGGTAAGGTGTTCTCCAAACTTGACCTAAATATGGCATATCATCAAGTTGAACTCCATCCCGAGTCGAGGCCAATCACTACGTTTGCTGGTCCGCATGGTCTTTATCAATACAAGCGGCTCGTATTTGGTGTGAATATGGCAACTGAGAAGTTTCAGCAGCTGATAAGTCAGGTAATCAGAGACTGTCCCGGAGCTTATAATATGTCTGATGATATCATCTTAGTCGGAGCTGATCAGGCGGAACATGACAAGCGCCTGGAGCAGGTCATCAGAAAGCTCGATGAGCATGGACTCACCTTAAATGCGTCAAAGTGTCAAATCAACATGTCAGAAATAAAATACATGGGACATGTGATCACAAAGGATGGGTTGCAAGTTGCTAGTGATAAAGTCAAAGCAGTAGTAGAAGCACCATATCCAAAGGATGCGGCGGAGACGAGGAGCTTCCTCGGTCTCGCACAGTTCTGTGCCAAATTTATTCCCCATTTTGCGACAATCACAGCACCACTCTGGGAACTAACCCGAGGTAAGGCGGAGTGGAAGTGGACATCCCAAGAGGAGAAGGCATTTAATGATGTTAAAGAGTGCCTTACAAGAGCCCCAGTGATGGCGTATTTCACAACGGGCGCACCAACCCGCATTACTACTGATGCGTCACCAGTGGGTTTAGGTGCAATCCTAGAACAGAAACAGGAAGACGGCACATACCGGCCTGTATACTACGCTAGCCGGAAGCTAACCAGCGTAGAGAGCCGTTATTCTCAGTTTGAACGAGAAACACTAGGCGTGTATTGGGCGTGTAGGAAGTTTTATCTGTATCTGATCGGAATTGACTTTGAAGTGCGAACCGATCATAAGCCCCTAGTGTCAGTCTTGAGCCCAAACTCAAAGCCTCCATCTGCAAGGATTGAGCGATGGATATTATATCTACAGCAGTACAAGTACCGTATAACACATATTCCTGGCAAGGAAAACAAAGCCGATGTATTGAGCAGACTGCCAATACCTGACAGTACTGTAAGTGACAACAGATCTGGAATCTCAACTAGTGACTATACATATTCAGTGGTGCGAGATGCTGTACCTGTCGCACTTGTGCCAAAAGATGTTGAGAAACTGTCAGAAGATGATGAAACACTAAAATTAGTGAGACAAGCGATTCAGTCCGGAGACTGGACAAAGCTCAACGGTACTATATATAAAGCTCTGCAAAATGACCTATGGATAGCAGGCCAAGTAGTTATGTGAGGTAACCGAATCGTGTTACCTGAAGCATTGTGGGCCCGCACGGTCGAATTGGCGCATGAAGGACATCAAGGCATTGTGCGCACCAAAAGTAGACTCAGAGAGAAGTGTTGGTGGCCTGGTATGGACTCACAAGTGGAGAAATATGTCAAGTCCTGCGGTCCATGTCAGATAGTTGGAAGAGGTATGAGACCTGAACCGATAAAGTCAACAGAACTCCCGACCGGTCCTTGGGTTGACATTGCTGTTGATTTACTAGATATTCCAGGCGAATACCACCTACTTGTTGTCGTAGACTACTTCTCGCGCTGGCCTGAGGTAGTGTGTCTCAAGAAGACTACAGCTGAAAATGTGAAAAAGTGTCTAGATCACATGTTCTTCAATCATGGATACCCTGAGACACTGCGAAGTGATAATGGACAACCGTTTGCGTCGACAGAGTTTGAAGAGTTTCTGTCAGAGCGCAACATCGAACATCTAAAAGGTGTTCCATATTGGCCACAGAGTAATGGCGAAGTCGAGAGGCTAAATTCCACACTTCTAAAAATCATCCGAATCGCCCGAGTGGAAAAGAAAGACTGGGTCGAGAATCTCAAAGAGTTCTTGTTCCATTACCGATCCACTCCGCATACAGTGACTAACATTAGCCCTGCTGAGCTCATGTATAGAAGAAAGCTCAGAACCAAGTTACCTGAAGTAAAAATGACTGATTCTGATCTACATCTACAAGATAGACTTGATGCCATGAAGGAGCGAGACGCTCTTAGAAAGCTAAAGGGGAAGGAGTATGCTGACACCCGAAATCTAGCTAAAGACAGTGATCTTGAAGTTGGAGACAAAGTGCTAGTGAAAGAACTTCACAAAACCGACAAAATTACTCCACCATTTAATCCAACTCCCCATGAGATTATTGAGAAAAGAGGAAATGCAGTAGTAGTGCAAAGTCCAGGTGGACCTGCCCGTATGAGAAATACTGCACATATGAAAAGGTTTATTCCACCTGAACCAACTTCTGTGCCTACTAGTCCTATGAAAGCTAGTCCTGTATCTACTCATGTACCAACAGAGTTATCTGTTAACACACCAAACCCCACTGTTTCCAAAGTTGTGCCTCCACAATCTCCGAGACCCACACGTGAGAGACGCACGCCAGGCTGGATGACTGATTTTGTGACTTAGTGAGAAACTATACTATATTTGTGACAAGTGACTTGTGGTTATCTGATCATATTGAACATTGAGAGAACTGACAAAGTGAATTTGAGTTAAAAGTGTATTTCATATTTCAGGTTATATATATGATCAAAGAGACTCAACACTAAGTGGTTTTATTATCATATCATGTTTATTCATATCAAACAGTAAAAATGTTTTATCTCATGTATGGTTTCAACAAATAACAAGGGGAGGGATGTCGTGTTCACATACGCGGGAAAGTACGCGCAGTGGCGCCGTCTATGTACGCGGTTGTAACCTATTGTAAGTAAAACAACTTTTACGGAAATACAGGGACTTCCGGGATGACGGGAAATCAATAAGCATGTGTTTCTATTTGTTCTTGATTAATCTTCAGCAAACTCCACACAGGTAACAAGTTGTTTGCACATCGCCGTGTGGCAAAGTGGATATTGTTACCATTACACCCTCAATGCCAATCTGGTATGTAGTCAACATAACCTTGCTATGAAGGACATACTCTATGTTAGTGAGGAATTTGAAAAATGAGATCCTAATAACAAATGCAAAATTAATGATGCCAAGCTGGCTTCTATGGGGAAATTCTGTAAAATGTGATTTTTCAAAATTGCTACTGAAAATCGCTTCATGATAAAACTGCCCGGGTAAAACTGAATATAAAGCATACATGTTGATGGCATCATTTTAAGATCGTGTTATGAAGTTTCTCCCTCATCTACAACTTCAGTTTTCAATAGATCCTTCCTGAACATTTAAGACATTCCACAATTGTGCAACATAGACTTCTGACATAAGATTCAGTATAAATATTACATTTTAAAAACAGAATTTTAAAGTTGTTCTTTTATCAGGAAGCACCCTTTCTCTTTGCCAAAACTGAGAACTGACTCTGGTAAAGTAAGGTAAGGTGCTTAAGCAGCTAGAGTATTGAAATATGACCAAATATCAGGGGAAGGAAGCTATGCTTTAAGTATTAAAAAGATATTTGGACTACATAATTGCAGTTTATAACTGAATTTCTTAGTCACAATGTGCGTCATACTGACACAAATAAAAGTAGTGATGCTAAAAATGACCATTGCCATGGCAACATCTAAATTACTACCATAAATTGAATTTTAAGCGTTTGGTTCCTGCTGACACAAGAAATCAATTCAATACTACCATCAGAATATGCAACATAAGCAGTTTCTTATCAACAGAACAAATCAAGGGTTACACTACATCAATTGTACCGTAAATCCTCGCGTATAGGACGCATCCTGATTTAAACTACAGTAATCTCTTGCGTAAAAGACGCAGTGTGCGTATAAGACACACCCCCAACTCAGGGAAGACTATTTCATGTATAAGACACACCTCTAAGGGCAGACTTTTGTAAGTTTAGTACTGTTCTATAGTAAAAATACCCCACGTATAAGACGCACCCCCAACTTGAGAGAAAGCTATAAGACGCACCAGCCTTTTGTTTGGCATATAAGACGCGTCTTATACGCGGGAGATTACGGTAAAGCATATAGGACACCCTAGGGTACAATTTTGGTGGTTTTAGTACTGTTCTATAGTGTAAAATCCACGCCTATAGGACGCACTCTGAGTTGGGGTGAATCCTATAGGACGCAGAGGGTGTAATTTTAGTGTAATAGCCGCGTCCTATACGCGAGTATTTAAGGTAGCACTCATTTGTACAGTCCTTTATCACACAAAGTGCCCACCGATGCCATTAGGCACAATAACTGGAAAGTGGCCTGCAGTTGATTGTAAGAGTGAGAGATATCGCCAATGAGAGAAAGAGAGCAACGGAAAGAGCAAGACAGAGAGAGAGAGTGAGACAGACGCAAGAAACAGGAAGCATAAGATGTAGATGGAATGAGTATGAGGAGGCCAAATGCAAAATGGATGTGTACAAAGGATGACAGAGAAATAGTGAGGAGGAGAAGGGGGTGGGGAACAGGAAATTTGCTGAGTCATCTTTATCAATATTGGAGTTGGAATAGTTTGTCATCGTAATCAATATTGGAGTTGGAGTAGTTTGTCCATGGACAGGTAGATTGAGAGTCTTAATCTGACGTGCACCTGCTACCATCACTACAGATGTGTACAGGTAAGGCATCCTCCTGCTACCAACATGATCAATTAAAACCTGACCTAGCAGATACATCTGGCATATCGCCATGGTTAACAGACAGCAGAACGCAGAGGCATAGGAAGCAAATCTTCATTGGGGGGAGGGGGCAGCGAGGGCCCCATCATGACCACCTTGGATTTTTGGCTCAAGCCTGATGATGCTGATACATAGAGTTTGTATAGAAAAGTAATTTTTGGTCAATTTTTGATCTGAATTTAGGCTCGGGCCCCCGTTTTCTCTATCCCATCACCATATGAATCTAATTTGAGATGCAAAGTGTAGCTTCTTTTCAATTTTGTTTTGGGTTCTTGTCAAATATTGGGGGGGGGGGGCTAGACATACTCAGGCCACACTTCCTTTAATAATCTTTCTACGCCCCTGGAATGTGACATTATAATCATTACTCCATGTCAAGTAAAACTCTTTTAAGGTCCTATTGTAATTCAGTGGACTCTTTGCCACTATCATCTTAATGCAATGTATATGTCCTATGAGGTTGATTCACTCCCAAAGGGTTGGCATGACGCGTTTATGATGTTATTTCGGGCAGCTACTTCCTACTGCTGCCTTGACGTTGTGGTTTAAAAGGAATGAGCACCATCACAAGTACATTGAACATTGAGTTTTTGAGAACGAGTTGACTTAGGGTAAACTTATGAGCAATCGGGGGAATAAGGGGCACCTTCCACGTGTACTGTATCTATTGTGGGGGTATAATCTCCCCTTTTCTTTTTTTAAATGACAAGTTTTGTGGGTTAGCAATCAGAGCATAAGCAACATAGTATATGACAATTCTGCTTCTCTAAAGCCAGAGGAGGTACTCACTCCAAAACAAATCATAGATTCTAATCTATTTATTCTAAAGTGCAAAGTAATAGTGTTAGAAAACTACCGTAATCTCTCGTGTAGAAGACGCAGTGCGCATATAAGATGCACCCCTTTCTAAGGGAAGGCTGGTTCGTGTACAAGACGCACCTATCTTGTCTCAATACGAGGCGTTCGGAGTACGACCGAGGGATCAATGCTGGTTTGTAAGGCCACCCCCTATTGGTCCTCCCCATGTGGGTCAATGTTGATCCCTGAGTCAACTTACTACCCTCCCAAGCATAGTTAACCACTGGTACCTACCCAGACATGGCTGGGGTGGAGTGGGGTAGAGGGAACAAGCTAAGGTTGTGTAGTTAGTGTTCGAGGTCACCCCCACCCACAATGCACGGCAAAATGTAAGAAAACCGCTACCCGAACGCCTCGACTAGGTAATTTGGAAAACCTCATGTATGAGACACACCCCTTATTCATGAGATATGGTTCACATACAAGACGCACCCCATCATGTAAGGAATGTCCTTCAACAGGCCTTTCCAATATATGCTTGCAAAAGTACTTTCAAAAGTCCAACACCCATAGTACTCATGTCTTTGCTTTAACCAAAGAAAAGGTGTAGCTGATACCATGATACTCTATATATCATTAAATAACTGATTCAAGCATACTATCTGCTAGTCATAAAAGTTTGTTGTGTACGGAGTAACAGTGTTCGTGTAGCAGTTACCGCTAGAATGAGCCTTCAAGTTTTTTGAAGTGCCCTTTTATAGTGCTTGACATGTGACCTGGATTGACCAATCAAGGCCTGTTGTTAGCCACGGATCTGTTGACACTGGAATGGTTACCATAGGCACTTGGTAACAGGGTCAGTGTGACCTCAATCTCACAGTGGATACTAAATAGAAGAACTGGGCGGCGGTTTCACCTGTGGGGATCTTCAGACTGCATTGGAATAAGAATTATTCTGATCAATTTAAACTGTGTTAAAAATGATGAAAATAATTTGAGCGGTACCACCAAAAATGGGATGGTGGGTGGGGAAAATTTAACTTGGACAGTAGTCTGTACCGGTGTTTCTAATTTTTCTTGCGGATTAATAAGTTTCCCATGGTGGATAGACCACTTTGGTGTATAAGAAATCCACATATAATTTTTATTTTGAATAAAATGTTATTGGTTAATTCTAAAAATGGGATTTTTAAATTTTCCTATTGGGTCTAGAGTTATTCATGGTGAATAAGACGTTAAAACATGTCATTTTTCCAAATCCAGTGGTGGGCTTGGTACTATTTTACCATTGGTCCTTTACCACGTAATATCCATAATAGAAATTGGGTTAGCTGTATGTGGCAATAACCTAGTTGGGGACCAGTTCAACAGAGGGTCACTTACATTCAAGCCCCTGGGGGTATTTGTAGCCTCTGGATCCTTAGGTATTTGGCCCTAGTGGATTTTGAATTTGCATGGATGAAGTCTACCACATGGATGGTCAAGTCCCTGTGTTTGTATTCTTGTCCAAGGCTAGAGCATGAATTCATGTGACGGGAGACCTCACTTCTTTTGAAATTCTTTGCCTCTGATTTTTCCAAAGTGGTCAGAGAAACAGGTTTTGATGGAATTTTCGGTTAGTCATAAAAGTGTTGGGAAATACAGGTACACCCAACTTACTGACAGCTTTATTGATTATACTATTGACCTTTTAATCAAGAGAATCATATATGCACACATTATAAAAATACTGCTGTCATATGTGCTGCCACCTGGTGGTATGTACTGTATGTTTCTAAATTATCACACTAGATGGCTACTATCTAATTGTTATAGCTGGATTACATAGAGGACTATAGTAACTCAAAAAAGATATTCAAACTATCTTTAGATTGTGTGATGATTCATTTTCATTCCCTATAAACATGACACATCATGGATGGATTACACAAACGGGGAAAAGACTGATGATGCAATGTTAGAATCAAGTTCTACTTCTATTCACACCTCATTTGTAGCATCCAAAAAAATGACCATCTGTAGCCATTCATTTCAAATGGAAGTTGAAAAAAACACATGTATAAGACGCACCCCTTTCTTGGGAAAAACCTATCAGTCGCAGCTGCCATATGTTTGGCGTAGGAGACCATATGGCGGGAAAAGATCTGCTCATGGATGCGCAATAAAGCACTCTCCAGCGTCCATCATCAATGGCAGCAGGTCTTTGAGTTTATCCTTTACAGCTAATACAAAGGTACCGATAAAATAAGAAGAGAAAAACATATACGGATCTGCTTGTGGAATGACCGCTTGACAAGTTGCTTGATAGGAGTGATAGAGAGATTCAGCCACAGTGCCATGTAAAAGTTGTTTGCTCATGGTGAGGGTTAACAATCTAAAGGCTGATAGCTCCACATTCATGGTACAATTTCTAGATTACCTGGCAGGGTATGCTTTGTTTTAATGGTGAGGGTTAACCTCTAAAGGCTGATAGCTCCAGATTCATGAATCATGGCACTTTGCACTGCCCATTGTGGTGAACCAGTGCTGTGCTGGTGAGTAACTCACTACTGCACTGACAATGTGGTAGTGTATCAGGGATGGCATAGTTACTCACCAGAGCTGCATACATTTTTATTAATTTTATATCAATACTCTAAAATGTAAGTGTTAAGATGCAGGTGACCTTGCCATCCCTGATACACTACCATATATATGCTACTGAGCTTTTAAGGTATTGCAGTCTCGGTTTTTCTCTCCATACTCATTTATAATGGTAAATAATAGTCAGAAGGCATCATGACATTTTTAAACATTTAAAGTAAACACAAACTGCTTCATCATTACATTTCTCTGCATTAATCTTTTTGGTTGCTCCTGGACAGTTAGAGCATGAGCAGTGTCAGAAGTACACCCAGGCAATAGGTTGGACTGGCACACTTCACAGCACAGGAAGGTTATTATGATAATAGACATCTACAGGTATGAACATTCAAAGGTGCAATTCTTTGTTCAATTCCAACCTGTACTCAAGAATTGACCAGTTCTTACGTTCTATCATTAATCCATTAATTTTAAATCTAAAATTATTTTCAATGCATGTAGTTGTATATGACATAGACTCAATAGTTTTTTTAATAACAGAGTTTGGCTTAGTGGTTTTGTTCCATGAAGGAGGGTGAATAATTCGCTTCCAAATCAACTTGAAAGTCTTGAAAAAACAAAATACAATATCTGCAAAGTTTTTGATTGTGACACATGCACTCTGCATATTCCAACTGCATGAATAACTGATCAATTAATTTTACATTAGTATAAAAAAAGAGATTAAGTCCTGGCTGCATAAGAGACAATGTATTTGGTGAACTAGGGAATTCCTCAAAGAAGGGGAATATCCCTATACTAGTCTTAAATCAAGCATATATATGGGAGTGGTCATTTTTAACAGCACATCAATATCTTTTTCCTTCCACTCTCAAGAGAATTGAAATATCCTCCCCCAGTCTAGGGGTTAATACTTTTTTTTGCCTCACCTCTTCCCATTTTTAAAAAAGACCACTCAATATAAGACGAAAATACACATAGTTTAAAGGCACTATAAACATTAAATGTGAATCCTTTAATACTCTCATATATTGCGGCATTAACATTGCACCTATGCATTAGGCCTATACATAGTGAATAAATGCATAATGTAAGACTAGGCAGTTTTGTAAAGGACAACCAGTGCTTTATCATACACCAACATCAATGTTATCTATAGTTTAATGTGTTACAGTATACCTGCCTAACCTATCATCACGGTGCTTCAGCTTTATACCACACACCTTAATGTAGATCTGTAGCATCCTCATCCTTTAACCCTTTAAGGGCTGCTAACTTAGCCCATTGGTCTCCATGATGCATGAATGCAGCCCTGGGCTACATTCATGTATCATGAAGCCCCAATATACACTTCTGGAGGGTCAGTACGATGCAGCCTTGTATCAGCATCCCCTTAATCGGTTAAGGACCCCAGGATGTGTCAAATCTAAGTGCATTTGTTGTAATGATGCAGCTCTGCAAGGTGAGTAACACAGTGGGGCTGCATTGGTGTATCATGCCAACCACTCAGTAAGACTTGGATTATCCCAGTCAGGTTGGCCTGATGTCGGAATGCTGCCCTAATAGGTCACTCGCCCACAGCTATAGAGGTGCATCATGACAATTTGCATAATGTATTGATGTGCTATATGATCCCACTTGGCAGAAAAAGGTGTTTTTTTTACGTCAAAAAAACGTTTTATTTTGGTTCCTAAGTTTGCAAAACATTTTTTTTCAACGTCAAAATAACGTTTTTACATGTACTCAAAAAAATGTTATTTTGACGTTTTATAAAAACGTTTTTATATCATGTTGAAAAAACGTTTTTTTTAACGTAAATAAAAAAGAAACGTTTTTAATTGGTTGAAAAAGCAAACGTTTTTATTTGGTTGAAAATTGGTTAAAAAACATTTTAAAACGTTTTTCAACGTCAAAATAACGTTTTTAAAAAAACGTTTTTTATCCAAACCAAATAAAAACGTTTGCAAATGTTAAAAACACGTTTTTTTTGCCAAGTGGGAAGGCCCCATGTATGATAATATTCCATTAACACATTTAAATATCTATGAAGAATCAAAATGCATGGATAAAGTGAGAAAAACAGATACCGCTTCACATCTAACTTACAGTTAGCAATGGTTCCTTTGCCCTAGACGTGTATTACTACAATCTGACTTCAGTTTCATCTTTAAGGGGCTTTTCAAAGAACTTATGCTCATATTATCATTTGAGATACACTTTGTCCATATTCCTTATCATATCATACATGTATGCCCATATCCCATAAACTTTGCATTCATGTGTGATCATGAAACTTTTAAAAGGTGATACAGAATGCCCTTTTTTGTTTCTATGTAACAAAATAACAATAAAAAGTGCATAATCTAAATGTGTAAACTAAGAATAATACACATCTTAAACAAAACAAGAGCATATCTATAGAAATCACATTTTCAATCCATCTAAAACTGATAGAATACTTTAAGCTTTGCACAATCAATTATTATCAAAATTTTACATGCCAATTATGACATAAGCAGGTATATACATATTACATTAAAAAGAAACTGATTTTGGGAATTTGACTTGTAGGATGACCATCCTTAAACCGTTAATGACTGCTAATGTTTTAGTGTAAGTGTATTATGCCCAATCAATTGTTCGCCATTATGCAACAATGAAGTGATGGACAGACTGCTCATCAGTATTTCATCGGAGCATCAGGAAGAGCTTCCAAGAGTACAGATTGTGCATTGTCATCCTTTGAAAGGATTATTTTGGCAGGCTTCAACCATACATTACAGCTAAAGAGAGGAGGTGCACATTTTGCAGCAAAAGCAGAGCAGAGTGCTAATAGTTCACTTCATTTATCCTGTGGCATCATTAGGCTATTTATAACATATCTAATACCTACTGGTATCAGGTTGTCATAAACCTCAAGGTGACACCATTTGTTATGGGTATTTCAGGTGACCTAAACATTAATCATTTTACCAGTATTCACATGGATACATACCTTTTGACTATAGTTCAACAACAATTATATGCAGATGGGAGATACTGTCATAGCATAGTAAGGAGAGCCAAGGAATTATGGAATACTTTCACATCAAACAAAACTGAGGATCATTAATCTATAGATCAATCACGAATAATCTGGTAATATACGTTTCCATCTATGTGTGATGTATTTGATACAAACATACAATTGTGGGCATACCACAACATATAAAAAGCCTATATGCCCTGTTTGATAACACATAAAGTAGCCTACTACTGTTAGACATACATGACCTGTTCTGTAACCTATGTATCATCATTAATCACTTAACAATACCCTTCTCCAACCTAAAAACTTTAGACTTATCAAAGCCATATCACATAGCACCATCTAGAACTGAACATTTCACATATATACACTATGTCTTATAGTGCAAACCTCAACGTATAACAGATTATATTCATTAATATACACTCCAAAATATAGGGAAGACAAGAACAACAAAGGGTGACATCAAAATGAAGCTTATTGTATATGTATTTCTTCTAGTACAACTCTGTGTCCCTTCAGCTCTTTAAGGACTGGAAAGTCCTTTGAAGGATCTTTGCCATTAATTAGCATTTTAAAAGAATGCAGCCTGTACAAGTAACTCTACAAGGAGAATTAAATGGAAATGAAGTAATGACATCCACTGGGTAGTAGACACATGCTTTATTGATTACAAGTATGTACTTGTGTTAAAGAAATACTAACAACTAATACATAACTTTTGAGGTGCACTGAAATTATGAATTGTGATATAAAGAGATAATGTGGAATGGCTGATTTTGGTAAGTGTATCACAATTATCCATTAACAACCATTATGATCCTGAAAAAAGAATGATTTGGAAAAACACTTGGGATAATTGCATTGGTCAGCTACCGTAAATTCCTGTGTACAAGCAGTGGCTGATATGCGATCCATAAGCTACCTGTAGCCTATGGGATCAGCTTAAAGAAGGGGTGCTGCTGATAGAAACCTTCATTTTTCACAGCCACGATGCAGCTCATGGCACCTTTGAGAGTCTGATTGTGGCTTATACACTGGTGTGGCTTAAACACAGGTGCCGCTTATATATTGCAATTAATGGTAAATGCATGGATTTAATGGTAGGACATTTAAGCTGTTATCGCCCAGCCTTTAAAAGGTAAACTGTGTAAACTGACCACCATCACTGAGCATGATAATATGAACATTTTGTATTTTTAACTACTTCTAGTTAAAAAGTTCTAAGTTTTGTATATGTAATACAGTTACATGCAAATCATAATAATACAAGAAGAGTCAACCAAAAGAGAGATGAAGCCCAAAATTAATGTAGTGCAGGTGAGGACGAGTGCATAATGACTACAGGAAACATACACTTAGAGGCATCATGTGACCATTAGAGGGATAGGTATGTGGATGGGAGCAACAATCAATAAGTCTGTCATCAATAGTGTATGGGTGGACAATTGGGACCCACTGCCACGCTATGATTGGTGTACTCTGGTATTTAGGCGTGGTCCTGAGGTATCTCAGCATTTCTCACCCGCTTCTAGCATGCATTCTATCCACCTTTTTTCACTGGTTATGTCCAAGTGAAAAATTGCTAGGAAACCCTGTATACAACCAATAGGGACAGTATCATTAGGGTTTAGGGCTGTTCCTCTAGTTCTATAAGAAGAGAGGGATGTTATCATGGTTCCTTTTAGAGAAATCATGACTTTTTGAGAGGGGTCCACCCGGACAGTGGTGAAACAGCTTTAAGAATCAGTCATTCATTATTGGTTGTGGGGGTAGGGGTCGTGGTTGGTTTCCCAGACCAAGCAAGCTTTTTCCTGACCTTTGAACATTATGATGTGTGAATGCTTTTTGTTTGTTTATTTAGTTTTACGTCACCTGACTCCTCACGGTTTGGCATAATGCACCAATGCAGTGCACTTGATACACCTTGGTACCTAGGGGGATGTGGGTATTTGCAGGTATAGGCTGGGTACACAGGTAGAGGCCTGAGGGGGTAAAGCAGATATTCCACATTGAAGAGAAGTATAGTATAATATATAGGTAGTAAGTGGGAGAATTAATGCTAATTTCTACCTTGCAGACAAGTGCACATGGTGGCAATCTCCAAATCTTATCTTGTTTGAATGATGAGTTTTAAATTTTGGCAATTGAATCAAAAACAGCATACCTATATTGTATACCAATTCTGTTCGATAGAGGAGTTACTGTCTTTGAAGACAAAATACAGATTGTAATCTGTATGACAACCTTATTTTAAAGGGTAAATAGAAACAAATCTCTAGTCTTTCCTTCACCTCAGTTCAAAAGTGCCCATGCATTGAGAAAAGAAACATATACAAATATGCTCGGTGGATGACTGCTTAGTGGGTTAAGGGGAAATTTAGCTTGGAGTGGTTTTATGTAATATAGAAGCGGAGAGAATTAGTATATGGAGTTAGTATAGGGGAAAGCATAGTATTAAGGTTTTCAGTAGGGCCAGAGAGAGAGAGAGAGAGAGAGAGAGAGAGAGAGTGCTGTCCGTGAGAAACCTAAGGATGCATTGTTTTCTGTTAGGTGAAGTTTCTGGAAACACGGAGTAGCTGCGTGCCAGGGGGCAAAGTCTAGCTGGTAGTCAGAGGGGGATAGAACAGTCAGTAGTAGAGGGCTCGGGAGGCAGACCTCACTAGGAGGCAGACCTGACAGGACTAGGACACTGACCTGAGATGGACAACAAGACGACAGGACTAACCGACCGAGTGACTCACTGGAGTAGAGTGAGTGGCTGACTGAGTAGGGCTGGGAGATATCCTGATCAAGCTATGGATCTTGAAACTCAAACACACATACTGCATGTAAGTATTACACTGGCTGAGTATGTATCACTTCACTCCTTTTAATGCAAATAAACTGTTCATACATTAGTTAATACACAAGGAAGACATGTATATAAGGTTTGGGCACTTTAATTCCACACTGTTGAAGGTTTAGGTCTCAAGAAGACATTTGACACAAACTACCCTGGGACTGGGTCAACCTTCACTACAACACCTTTAGCCTCCAACTTCTCTTTTTCTGTTACCATGATCCCTTGCTCTTCAGGTGTCATCCTGAACTGGAAAGGTTCCCTTTCCTGTACAGGATAAAACACTAGTGGTATGTGCACCCCACTTACCATGCCTAAAACCCAGGGATCTCTGGTAACAGCAAACCACCTGTTAACAAACCTGCCAATAGAACCAGCAACAAAATTCTCAGCCGTATTATAGAGGGGACTCACCTGGCTGGTTAGCGGGCCCCCTGTTTCTGAAAACCCTGCTTTGCCTGCGCTCTTGGAGCCCTGGGTGTTCCTCCCTGGTTTTACTACGGTGCTGGTATGATGAACGGTTGATTAATGGCTTGATTTCCATAGATCGCAGTGAGTGGAGACTGGAATACCAGCGGTCCCTGGTTGAGATAGGACTGTCTCCCTTTTCTTGCCTTGCCACTGCCAGCCCCACACTGACCTCTCTTGTGCTTAGGTGCTACCTTATGGGCGGCTGCCTTCGCTGCAGCTGCTGCCTTAGCCTTAGAGGCAGACATCCCGTCTGCTATCTTCTTAGCTGCATCGTGCTTCTTCTTGGTCACGTCACCGCCAAACAAGAACTTTCCTGTGTTGGCATCCCTCACTGCTCTAGCTAAGAGTTTCTGATAGTCCTTCTGAATAGCCGGCTTGACTATCTCTCTTCGCCTGTTTGACAGGCTGGTCATTGTAGCTGCCAGCAAAGTGTAACCATTTTTCAGCTTCGTGGATAGTTAATCCAGTTCCGGTTTCGCCTTGCCCTTGTCAAAACTAAGTGTTACCAGTGGTGCAAAAGCGACCATTGCATTTAAAATGAAACCTTGAAGTTTCTTGATATTCTTTTTTAAGATAACAACAATCTTGTCCGTCTTGAATGACTTCCTTGATTTCATCCTCTAACTCAGGGACAATCATCTTGTTGACATTTACAGGCTGTGGATAGTCAATGAACAGTTACTTGTCCCACTGTTCCTTTGACATTCTTTCAGTGAAAGCACCATCACCAAGGTCAGCCACTCGCTTGTCGAGCTTAAATTCTCTCTTCTTGGCCACTTGCCCTTCTCTCTGGGTCCTGACCATATCAGCAAGACTTCCATCTCCTAACAGAGCCTCTTTTTCCTTGGTCTTCTTGGACTTGGTTCCCTAGTCATCATCTGAGTGATACATCATTGACCTTCTTCCTCTTTACCGGGGGAGTTTCATCCTCCTCTTCCTCTTCTTCATCTGCTGGAGGGTAGTATCCAGGATAACCATAACCATAGGCCCCATAGGGGTTAACCCATTGAGGGCTAGCATCAACTATAGTTGACACCATGGTAGGCCTAGCGTTGACTATAGTCGACACCATGGTAGGCCTAGCATCGACTATAGTCGACGCCCATTATATAGGATTTGTATAGGAATAGAAAATAGGCTCGTCCTCTAGAAACTATACTTTTTTAAGAGGCCGTCCCCATGGCCAGGGCAACCATTTTTGCTCTGCCCTTAAAGGGTTAAAGTTCATCAGTGGAGGAGGTGGTGGGTAGCCCTAGTTCCAACCCATCACATGATTTGGCTGCTGAAACCCATACGACTGTGGCGGTAGTTGATCATAAGTCCCCAAAGTAGTGTCCAGCAGTAGTCATTGCGGTCATAGTCACCGTATGAGTAGTGATTGTAGTCGCCGCAGGCATAGAAGTAACTGATGCCGTAGTCACCATTTTCACGAGAATCTGGAACAAATCCAGGTCAAATTTAGCAAAGAGAAACAATTCCCAATGCAACAAGTAACTGTGTGTACCCTCTGACCTACTCTGGCAGTAGACCTAGGATGTATAACTGTCGCTAACCAAAAGCATACAGCACAAGGGCCCGAGATTGAACAATCCCAGTTTGAACCTGTCCTCTTCCAAGCCCCTAAAGGCCGAGTGCTAGAGGCATTAACAAAAACCTAAGTAGAACAGCCCAACTGGACTGTGTGTACCCTCTGACCTACTCTGAGAGTAGGCCTAAGTGGTAGGACTGTCACCAACCAATGAGCATACAGCACCTCCGTGAAAGTGTAAATCTAACGTCTGCAAAGCCTGTACAGGCCGAGCGCGATAGAAACCAACAAAAACCTGTCCAAAAGGGACAGTAAAGAAGAGATTAACCTCAATATAACCATAAAACCAACGAAATTCGCCGTAGCGTCAAGCGATAAACAACTACCCTGAAGCATACCCGTAAAAAGTGCGAGAGCAGGCCAAAAGGTAGCTCTGCGCCCGCCAATCAGAAGACAGGTTAGAACCTTGGCGTCAACCAATGGGAGCACAGGACACAAGCTTGTCTCAGATTGTACACAACAGCTTGAACTGTCCCAGCTTGAACAAATTCGAGTCTATCGTCTGTGAAGCTGGGAAATGGACGAGCGCAATAGAAAATAATATAAAACCATCCAAAAGGACAGTAAAGAAGAGATAATGCACGAATCAGTCTCCAAATCATCTAAAGCGTATGATTGAGCCCTAATTCGCACAAAAAACTTTGAAAATTACACCAATGCAAGCGAATCCTAGCACCCCTAGAGCCGGTAGGACTGCACAAAAGTGCAATTTAAAACAATTAAATTACCCACAAGCCTATGCTAGAAAGGTAAACAAGGAAACAGGTGCAATAAAAATTTGCACCCTGAGGGTAAAACTCACTTATCAGAGTAAAACAGTGGAGCTCTAGATCGAAGATTGACCGACACTGACCAAAATTGACCAACTGACTATGCATGCGCGGCCCCGGCCTCCTTCTTGTAGAATAACCTCGACACCACTCGAAGTGCTGTCCCAGGTAAAAAAAATATAGGCTACTGAGCTTTTAAGGTATTGCAGTCTAGGCCTTTATCTTCATTCTCATTTATAATGGTAAATAAGTATAAGGTCATAAGGTATCAAGACATTTTAAAACATTTAAAGTAAACACAAAACAGTTTCATCATTACTTTTCTCTGCATTTATTGGTTGCTCCTGGACAGTTTGAGCATGAGCAGCATCAGAAGTACACCCAGGCAATAGGTTGGACTGGCACACTTCACGTCACAAGTAGGTTCTTATGATAATAGACATCTATAGGTATGAACATCCACAAGGTGCAATTCTTTGTTCAATTCCGACCTTTACTCAATCTTCGACTATTGCTTACGGTCCATCATTGCCTAATCCATTGATTTTGAAACTGAAATGGTTTTCAATGCTTGTAGTTTATATGACATAGACTCAATAGTTTTTTAATGATAGAGTTTGGCTCAGTGGTTTTGTTCCATGAAGAGGGGTGAGCAATTCGCTTCCACACCATCTTGAAGGTCTTGAAAAAACAAAGTTCTTTGAATGCAACACATGCACTCTGCATATTCCAACTGCATTAATAACTGATCAATTGATTTTACATTAGTATAAAAAAAGAGATTAAGTCCTGGCTGCATAAGAGATATTGTATTTGGTAATCTAGGGAATTCCTCAAAGAAGGGGAATATATACCTATACTAGTCTCAAATCAAGCATATATATGGGAGTGGTCATTTTTAACAGCACATCAACATATTCTTTTTCCTTCCTCTTTCAAGAGGATTGAAATATCCTCCCCCAGTCTAGGGGTTAATACTTTTTTTGCCTCACCCCTCTCCCCATTGTTAAAAAAGACCACTCTATATAAAATGATAATACATGTAGTTTAAAGGCACTATGAACATTAATGTGAATCCTTTAATACTCTCATATATTGCTGCATTAACATTGCAGCTATAGATTAAACATTGTGAATAAATGCATAATGTAGGACTAGGCAGTTTTGTGAAGGACGACCAGTGCTTTATCATACACCAACATCAATGTTATCTATAGTTTAATGTTTTACAGTATACCTGTCTAAATTAACATCGCGGTGTTTCAGTTTTATACCACACACCTCAAAGTTTGATTTAAGGGCTGCTGACTTTGCCCATTGGTCTTCATGATACATGAATGCAGCCTTGGGCTACATTCATGCATAATGAAGACCCAATATACACTTCTGGAGGGTCAGTATGATATAGCCTTGTATCAGCAACGCCTTAATGGGTTAAGGACCCCAGGAAGTGTCAAAGTCTAAGTGTATTTGTTGTAAGTATAGGGCAGCAATGTGCATTGCTCGTAACACGAAAAAAATTTAAATTTTCATTTTTTCGGCAGATGTTATGTACCATAATTTCTTTGATTTGAGGTTCAGATCATATTTGAATTGAATCAAAAGTGTGGTTTATTGCAAGGTCAGTAATGCAGGTAATCAGAGAATTTAAGGTAATTGCAGTTAGTTAGACTCTCTGCTGTCCCAAAGGTCTGGCCCCTTTATACTTGATAGTCTTTTCCATTAAACTGTTTCTCCAGAATTAAAATCAATAGCCTTCAGCAAGTCTAGCTTGTGGTCTGACATCAGCACTCCCATTCACAGACCGGAACCAACTCCAAGCAGATGTTAAGTAGTGTTATAGTCCTATACTTTCACAAGACATCTGTTTGGAGGACCAGATGCTACTCACCTAGGTTATTCGCATCACCAAGCCACTATTTGAATAACTCCCGCCAAAAGAGCGGGAAAATTGATCCTAGATTAACATTCCTATGCCTTCATCATTGCAAGCAAAAAGTGTCTTATGGCGGCTGACCAACTGACTGTATACAATATAGAGAATTACTCAAAATTTACAAAACCTTGTTACTGAAATTCCTTTTCCTGCAAGACCCCTACATCTCCTCCTGCAATACCACTACAAATTCCTGAACTAATTCTGCCTCTTATACATAAAATTTTCATCTTTTTTTACACTTATCGCACCACCCAAAATGACTGAAAATGAGGGGCCCATACTTGTCTCCTGTAACTTGCTTTTCGAGTTACTGATGAAGCTCTGCAAGGTGAGGAACTTAGTGGCGCTGCATTTGGTGTATAATACCAACCACTCAGTAAGACTTGGATTATCCCAGTCAGGTTGGCCTGATGTAGGAGTGCAGCCCTTATAAGTCACTCGCCCACAGCTACAGAGGTGCATCATGACAAATTTGCATAATACATTGATGTGCTATATGGTCCTTAAATGGTAAGCCCCACATACAATAATATTCCATTAACACATTTAAATATCTATGAAAAATCAAAATGCATAGATAAAGTGAGAAAAACAGATACCACTTCACATTTAACTACAGTTAGCAATGGTTCATTTGCCCTAGACGTGTATTACTACAATCTGACTTCAGTTTCATCTTTAAGGGGCTTTTCAAATTCATATTATCATTTAAGATACACTTTGTCCATATTCCATTCTTATATCATACATGTATGCCCATATCTCATAAACTTTGCCTTCATGAGTCATCATGCAACTTTTAAAAGGTGCTACAGAATGCCCTTTTTTGTTTCTATGTAAAGAAATAACAATAACAAGTGCAAATATCTAAATGTGTAAATTAAGAATAATACAAAACAAAACAAAAGCTTATCTTTAGAAATCACATTTTCAATCCATCTAAAACTGAAGGAATGCTTTAAGCTATGTACAATCAATTTATCAAAAGTTTACATGCCAATTATGACATGTTAATGGTATATGCTGCTATATACATATTACATTAAAGAGAAACTGATTTTGGGGATTTGACTTGTACCAGTAGCATTGAAGTCTGTAGGATGCCATCCTTAACCGTTTATGACTGCTAATGTATTAGTGTAAGTGTATTATGCCCAATCAATTGTTTGCCATGATGCACCAATGAAGTACTGGCCAGACTGCTCATCAGTCCTTCATTGGAGCATCAACATCAAGAGTACAGATTGTGCATTGTCATCCTTTAAAAGGATTATTTTGGCAGGCTTCAACCATACATTACAGCTTATGAGAGGTGTGCATTGTGCAGCAAGAGCAGAGCAGATTGCAAATAGTTCACTCCATTTATCCTGTGACATCACTAGGCTATCTATAGCATATCTAATAACTATTGGTATCAGGTTGTCACAAACCTCAGGGTGACACCATCTGGGATTTATTATGGGTATTTCTGGTGACCTAAACATTAATCACTTTTACCAGTATTTACATGGATACATACCTATTGACTATAGTTCGACAACAATTATATGCAGATGGGAGATAATGTCAAAGCATAGTAAGGACAACCAAGGAATTATGGAATACTGAATATTGATCACCTGAAGAAGACAAATTATTGTCGAAACGTTGTGATCATATAAGTGTAACTACTTGTTAAAAGTAATAAAACTACATGAATTTAATTTCTGATGTTGTGGTTGTGTTTAATATATATTTAACCTTTAGGGGTTTATAATATATAAAAACATTATGGAATACTTTCACATCAAACAAAACTGAGGATCATTAATCTATAGATCATGAATAATCTGGTATTATACATTTTTATCTAGGCGTGATGCAGTTGATACAAACATACATTGTGTGAATACTACAACATATAAATAGCCTATGCCCTGTTTTTAACATATTATGTAGCCTACTATTAGACACACATGACCTGTTCTTTAACCTATATATCATCATTAATCACGTAATTATACCCTGCTCCAACCTAAAAACTTTAGCCTTATCAAAGCCATATCACATAGCACCATCTAGAACTGAACATTTCACATATATACACAATGTCTTATAGTACAAACCTCAAAATATAACAGATTATATTCATCAATATACACTCCAAATGGGGAAGCCTTAGGGAAGACAAGAACAACAAAGGGTGGGGCATCAAAAAGCAGTTTATTGTATATGTATTTCTTCTGAATTAGACTAAGTGAAATAATATTTCTAATAAGCCTTTTAAAGTAATTTAAAAGATTGTATGTAAGAAAATAAAACCACTGTAGTCTACAACAACTTGAGCACACCAGGCACATTCAAATCAATACCACTCATAAGTCTGAGAACATGGAAGAGCTTTGCATCAAGTCCTTAATCATGTGTGCATAAATACTACATTCTACTGTCTCAGGATCCTCTTGAATTTCAGCCTTTAAACCAGGGCCTCCAACCTTCAGGGCTCTAGGCCTCCAAGATCCACAATCTTCACTGCTAGAGTGCACACCCTACTACATTCTATACATGGAACTAATACATTACATACACACCATTTAGAGGCCACATAGTGCTTTAATCCTGACTAATGCATTATCAACGCCTATGGCCATTTGTGAGCATAATGAATTATAGCAGCCCTGATGAGCAGCTCACCAGGGTTGTATTAGTGCATCATACCAACTCTGCAAGGTTGATGCACTTTTAAAGGACTGGGCCACTTTAGCGTGACCCGATCCGGTTAACCCGCCCGACTGGCTGTACCCACCGTAAGTACAGCACAGCTACACCCCGGATGTAACAGATCAATTCACCCGGTTAACCAGGTTTGGTCGCGTGAAAGTTGCCCTGGTATGATACTCATTGTAGCATGTATCATGATCACTTATCTATAAACATGAAACCTAGGAGCAACATGTGGTCCTTAAAGGGGTCAAACATTTGCCCAGTCCTTGGTTGTGGAGGCAGATCTATAGTGGCAGTAACAGCATCTGTATAACAGATGATATCCTGTATACAGGGGATGGTGTGAGGACAGGGTCAGGGACAACAAGAGGAGGAGGAGCTGGGTGTGTCCAAAAGCTCATGTCTTCAGCATTACAGTATCATTCAATTAAATCTATCTTGTTGAATTAATCCGATCAGATCATTGCTTTCTATAGAAAGGGGCTAATGGTGGTGATATTAAAATGATTACAGTCCAGCCATTATTCATTCAGAAGTGAAATATGCGTTGCAACAACTTACACCATCTGCTTGCTCGGGCATAATTTTGTCATGCATCAATGCACATCCCTACCTAATTTTATATTTCCTTAGTTGTTCTTTCCAAAAGGAGTGTTTATAAGTGCTATGACCTCGGCTGTGACGTTTCAATGATATACACGATACATCAACATGTACTGGTACATGTCAACAATAGTTTTAATTTAGTTCACACCCACCCCTCCCTCCACCTTTGATCTCCTTCCTACACACCCTAATTCCACCTCAGTATCTCTCATATGACACAATATGCTTAATGCTATGCATCAAAATCAAATGACAATGCAGTGTACACAACAAGACAACAATTATGTGACAGCACACCAAATGTTATAGATTAACTTGGCAGTGTGCAGTCGGCGGGCTGTGGTGTTGGACGTAGCGGCTCTGATTTGACAACTGGCGTGTTGATACTCCAGTCATACTCGGAGTACTTGATGTCAACCATTCCCTGGTTCTCTAACACATAGAGCAGACCATCCAGGTCTAACCGCTTCTGTTCTGTCAGGAAAGGCATTGTCCACCTATAATATACAATGTACATTTTTTAAGAAACTCTTTTCTTTGTTAAATTGGTTAGTTAGTCTGCAAATTTGGGTTTCTATACCATGCTGACCCTACAGGGTTGAGATGAGCCTAAAACCTTCTTGCCAGAACTGCTTAGATGCAGTCATCTTGGTGATTAATGAACTACAAGATGTAGATCTGAATAGGTCAGGTGCAGCTTAGAGGATTGTTCCAAATGGGGGCATGGTATATAACCGTTCTTATACAACAATGCATTACGATTAGGTCCTAAGGTGTGGCTTATAGCTAGTTGCGAGTGTGGCTAATCCTCCTGTGTGGCATATACACAGGGTTTTATGTTAGTTTGTATCCAGTTGAATCAACTAGAAAGTTCGAATACAACCCACAATGAGTTGAATTGTGAATGTGATCATTACTAGCTTTGGAAAGTCTTTGGGAAAAAACCCATCTTATTTCTCCCACCTGTGAGGTTCTGGAGAACAATCAATAGAGGTCTTACCGTAAAGCATCAGTGTCTCTCTGACCAAAGTCAAGCCGGTACCACTGGAAGATCTTGGATGCTGTGATCTCTCGCGTGATGTCGTTGGTGTGGATTTCCTGGTCACAGAAGGACTGAGTGGCCAGGGTTAGTGCTCGGTCTATGTTCTCTGCTGTGTACACGTTAATAGCCGGGCAGGACTGTCAAAAACAAATTGGTAGACATAAGTGAAAGGAATCAATTGATTAAAGTGATCAATCCCATCAGTCACTGAAATCTTTATGTGGAGGTCTATGAACTAATGTTCTATGTATACATGATCACAGCTATTTGGAACTTATGGTTGATTATGTGAAGTGTCTTTATTGTGACTATTATTTTCATTCAGTCAAATCAAAGATGTCTAGAAGATGAGAGCTTTTGATGAATTTGGATCTGACAGTACATGAACTGGTATTTCAGTCTAAAATAGTATGTAAAAAGATCCTCTTTTCATGAGAATAAGGATTTCAAAGAAATGTGCCAGGGGAAGATTAACCATTAACCTTAATGTGGTCTAAAATTAAGTCTGCTTCATCTTCTATCACAATAACCTTGTCCTTGATGCTTACCTTGGCCCCGCAGACTAACGCAAAGTGTATCCTTGGGTCGAGGCTGGGCATGGTGTATTTAACTCGGGGATCTGTGCCTTCAAACGGGGGTTTACGACTTGCTGGGTGCGGTCGATTACCTGCAGTTCCAAGGAAAATGCTTAGAATGCATGTTTTAATCTACCTCTAGCAATGATATAGGGGGCCTCTCCATTACCGGATAAATAGTCATAAATCATCATGGAGGAGAAAGATAATAGACAATATGCTGTGGTTGTGGGGTCAACCTAGTGACATTAGCCTTGTACAATGGAAAAGGGTGTATTATACTTTCTTGCTTGACACTTCATAAATATTGATCAAAGGGCTGTACAGCACTGTATTCCAATGCCACTATGTAGTGTGGCTGTCCATTCTGGCCATTGGCTTATCATACATAGAGCAATATCAGCCATGCATTAAATCATTTTACCTCTAAGAATGCCATGTTCTATATCATCCAGTGAGAAGACATGCGCTCCGATGTAGTAAGCAGTCGTCTTCCAGAACTGTTTAACTTTGAGAACTGACTCTGGTAATGTCTCACACTCCACCAAACCATGTATCGTTAGTGCATTGTATACATCTGAGACATGGTTAAGGTTTTAACAGCAAAGATATGAAACATAAACAAACATCAGAGAAATTTCTGATTGAAATAATCATTTTAGACAGTATACACTTTCTAAATCAATTTCTTAGTCAGCATGTGCACCAGGTGCACTGGCACAAATTAAGGTAATGATGCTCAGAAACAGTAATCATTCCCATTGCCATGGTAACATCGCTACCAAAACATGAAAGTTTTTGGTTCCTGCTGACATAAGAAACCAGTTCAATACTACCATTAGGATATGCAATAGAAGCAGATTTATATCAACAGAACACGTCAAGGTGTATGGCTACATCAATAGTAACAGCTGGCACAGCACTCCTTTGTACAGTTCTTTATGACATGAAGTGCCTACCAATGTCATTAGTGTACCCTTATATAACTGCAATAACTATGATAAAAGTGGTTAGCTGTGGGATGTGAGAGAACGAGGGGGCTAAAGAGCAATGGAGAGAGGAACAGAGGGAGCAAGACAGCAAGAGAGTGAGACAGATATAGAGAGACAAGGAGCGTTGGATAGATAAAGATGCAGTGACTGAAGAAGATGTAGGGGGTGGCAAGATGCAAAATGGACTCAAAGATAGAAAAGATGGCAGAGATATTGTGAGAAGGAGAGGGGGATGGGCATGAAGAAATTTGCTGAGTCATCTAAACCAATATTCCCCTCTAGAAGAAAGTTGGGGAGTTTATCCATAGACAGATAGACTGGGAATCTCATCTGCACCTGCTGCATTGGTTAAAGGGGTAATGCCTATAACCTGATCTGTCAGCTTGTGACGATGCTATTGTCGACAGACAATCGGATATCATATTTCTTCAGGTACAACTTTGTGTCTTCAGCTCTTTAAGGACTGGAAAGTCCTTTGAAGGATCTTTACCATTGATTAGCATTTAAAAGAATGCAGCCTGTGCGACTAATCCTACAAGAGAATTAAATGGAAATAAAGTGATGAGATCTACTGGGTAGTAAACACATGCTTTATTGATTACAAGTCTGTACTCGTGTTAAAGAAATGCTTACAACTGATACATAAGTTTTGAGGTGCATTGAAATTATGAATTATGATATAAGGAGATACTGTGGAATGGCTGACTTTGATAACTGTATCACAACTACCCATTAACAACCATTATGATCCTGAAATCATAAGATGAAAAGAATGATTTGGAAAAGCACTTGGGATAATTGCATTTGTTAGCTACCGTAAATTGGTGCGTATAAGCTGTGGCTGGTATACATTCCAAAAGCCCTTTACGGCTTATGGGATCAGCTCAAAGGGGTGTGGCATAAAGGCAGGTATAAAACAGTACTAAACCTTCATTTTTCACAGCCTGATGCAGGTCATAGCACCTTTAAATGGCTTTAATGGTAGGAAATTTAAGCTGTTATCGTCCAGCCTTTATAAAAAGGTAAACTGTGTTTACAAACTGATAGCACCATCATTGACCGTTTCCATAACAACATTATGATATGAACATTTTGTGTTTTGGGACTGAGCAAAGGTTATCAAACAACATCCTTGTAGTGAAAGAGCTCTGAGTTTTGTTTTACCATAACATGCAAATCATAATAATACAAGAAAAATCAACCACAAGAGAGATGAAGCAAAATGCAGTACCGGGGAGGACGGGTGCATCATGACTATAAGAAACATGCACTTGGATTTGAATGCATCATGTGGCCCTTACAGGGATAGGTACGGGATGGGAACAACAATCAATAAGTCCGTCATCAATAGTGTATGGGTGGACAATGGGGACCCATGGCCACACTACGATTGATGTATTCTGGTATTTGGGCGTGGTCCTGAGGTAGGGACAGTGGCGAAACAGCTCAACACCACAGCTTTAAGAATCAGTCATTCATAATTGGTTGTGGGGGTAGGGGGCCGTGGTTGGTTTTCCCAGGCCAGATTTTGGAACTGACTTTTGGTCATTATGACAATAACTGTTCACTTATAGGCATGATGTAGACTCTAAAGGTTTATATAGATGACACATGAGGACCCACTGCATATTCAGTCTGAGAAGACAGCTGGTGCCAGTGTGACCATGGTAACGGTGTGTGTAGTGTTACCTGGCAACCCTCCAGTACTAGACAGGGCAAAATCTGTATTCTACTAACCATGATATGTACTTTATATTCAAAGAGTGGGTCCCACTCTTTTTTTTTTCCAGAGAATCCAAATCTGCCTGGGGCCATTTTGTATTTTGCATATTAAGGCCCCTAATTTGCATATTTAATTAGATAGGCAAAATCACCTCATTAAGCCTCAGAACGATATCAAAAATTATTCTAAAATGGTTAATTTTACAATGAAATAGGTTCTGGTAATAGGATTTTACCATTTTGGAATTTTTCAGTTCAGCCTAATTTGCATAATTTATACAAAATGTTAAATTATGGGGTATTTTCACTTTTGTTTTGATAAATTCTGAAAAAAATATGAAATTATGGGAAGAAATCAATGAAACTTGTCAGATGCGTGCTTAATAATTAGGAGAATCATGTGAAAGTTGAGGCCTTTCAGTGCAACAGCTGTATCCAATATGGCCGCCTTGTTTCAATATGGCTACTATCGAAATCTGAAAGCTGTATTTATTAATCTAATTCACTAACAAACACAAATAAAAATGCTAGGAGTACTATTTTGGGGTCATGGAATTGAATGTGACCATTTTTGAGACTCTTAGGCAGCCATCTTGGATTTAGATTGCTTTTTTCTCAAAAGTCTTAACAAATCAAGTATTCAATTCTGAATTCTACAAGAATATGAATGATTCTTAATGAATGCATTATTCTTGATAGTAACCATCAGAAATATGGTGCAATCAAGCAGTTTAGTGTAATATATGGTGCAGTTTGGCAGCCATTATGAGTCTGTTCCTGAAGTCCTGCAGTTCACTTTCTGTATTAGCTCCTAAATTAGATTCTCCCTTTGGAGTGGGACCTTTGGGCTTGTTGCATGAAGGAGCAGACTAGCCTCATTGGGATCTTCCATAGTAACAATTGATATACTAGAATTATGAAAGGCAAGTAAAATCTTTGGTTTTCTTGGGATTTGCTGTAGGTACATTGGCACCATGTGACCTTATGTATGGGCCATGACGAAGTCTAAATGCTGTTGATGTGCCATGGGATTCCTCCTCGATAAACCATGACTTAGTGATCAAAGACTATGGGTTGACTGATTTGTAAATTCCTCAAGATTTGGCCCAGTATCCACTGACTACCTTTATTGTATTGTCATAGTATTTCAGCTATCAGATTGTATTGGAGTTTGGTTTTACCTCCACTAATACTACAGTCAGGTCATGATAATCCAGTGGCTGCCATCATTTGAATTGATCGGTACTGTATATATATATATATATTGTAGCGGAGAGGCTTGGCCGCCGAATGACTGCCACGCAGTCATTCGGGGAAAGTCTCAACGCTCGGGAGTAGTCCGCCGGAACGCTGCACGAGAGGCAGCGTCCCGGTGGAGACTTGTATATAAAGCGCGACTAGTTCCACCGGAGGTCAGATCCAGCCGACAGCCCGAGGTGAACAGTCAAGCAGCTAGCTCCCGGAGGAGGTTGCAGACGACATTTCTACCCACAGACAGCATTTAGATGGTGTGGCCAAGGAGTGCCAGGGCAATAAACCAAGCGAGTTAATGTTACTTGACGGGTTGTGTTCTTCGATCATTCATAATACGAACGGGCGCTACATTGGTGACAGCGGTGTTCTTAATATTTTTTTTTACGAACCTGCGTCCGGTGAGATCGAAGAATGGCTGAGGGAGGATCTGGAGAAAAGAAAATGGAGTTGAGGTCTGCAGTAAAGAAGGACGAGAATGGAAAAAAAGGGGCGGAGGGTGGACCACAGGGGGTGAGAGGCCGCCAGAGAAAACCGGAGATGGCGTTGGGGCGGCCTCCCATGATCGGTGGAACCCCTGTGACAGAAGGAAGAGCCGCAGAGGGGTGGGATTGGGATGAGAGAACACCCCTAGTGCAACCTCAACTGCCTGAGGGAGAGGAGGAAAGGGCTCAGGAGGTGAAGGAGGAGGCTAGAGAGGCTGAATGGGGAGAGATCTACTTACCTAAATTACCCGAGGACGCTGAGGGCGATACTGAGGGGGACGAAGAAGTAGAGTTCAAGGAACGCCCGGTGGACGAGGGCAGAGAGGTAAACGGGAGACAACCGGAGGCGGGTCAGGGAGGTCGGGCACGAAGAGAGCCCCCCGAACAGGTGAGAGTGGAAAGGAGAGAGGGATTGAGAAGGCGCCTGATTCCCCCACGGAGGGGCCGGACGCCTCCGGTGGAGGAGGGAGAGATAGGAGAAGGAGAAGGTGTCGTCGCCGGTAGAGGGGGGAGGGGGAAGACCGGAGGAGGAGGAGATGAGTGCGGACCAGCCGAGGGGCGGAAGCCAATTATTAAACCTACCAAATTTGATGGGACGGGTGATTTGGCGGACTATTTCAATCATTTTGATTTGTGCGTAAGGGTTAATGGGTGGACACCCGAGGAGGCCGGAATGTTTCTTGGGTTGAGCCTAACAGGACCGGCCCGGCGATTGCTTACAGGGGTTAAACCAGCTACGGCGGAAGGGTACCGGCAGCTGAGGGAGGCTTTGGAACTCAGGTTCGAACCGCCTAATCAGATGGAAACTTACAAAGCGCTCCTCCGAACCAGGGAGCGTAAGCCGGGGGAAACGTTACAGGCTCTGCAAGAGGAACTTACAAAATACACACGGCTGGCTTACCCCGACGCCGATGCAAAGACGGTGGACGCACTGGTTCTGGACCGATTCCTGTCCGCTTTGGGAGACAGTCAGCTTAGGCAGTGGGTATATCAGACGCAGCCCAAGGACCTGCAGGCGGCTGTTATGACAGCAATAGGGGCGGAGGCCTATCTGAAGACCATCAACCGGGAAGGGGTAGACAAGTTCAAAGTGAGAGCCGCCGACGCCTCCCTCACCGAGAAGATGACAACTTATTGCACCAAGATGGACGAGATGGCCGCCATGATGAAGGAGCTGAGCCAGAAGGTAGATGCAGGGTCCCAGGCGACCACCCGGAGGCGAACAGGCTGCTTCCAGTGTGGGCAGGAGGGCCATTTTAAGAGGGAGTGCCCCCAACTGAAGAAGGGGGGAGACGCCGAGAGGAAAGTGGACGCAGCTCCGCCAAGCGCTTCCCGCCCGGCGGAAAACTAGAATCAACCCTGACCAGCGGCCTTGTTGGGGTTGAGAAGAGATGGCCGGACGAGAGGGTGCAGGGGAGACAGGAAAAAGGGGGTAATGGGATAATAGTGGCTGGGAAGATAGGCGGAAAGGAGGTACAGCTGTTGGTGGATACTGGGTCGTCCCTTAACCTGTTGTCAGTGGACTGGTGGAGACGGGCAGGGGGATACCCCGATTTGGATCCCGCCGAAAACGACATCTTTAACGCCGACGGCAGGCCCATGGTGGTGCGAGGGAAGTTCACCGGAAGCTTTCAATTGGGGTCTACAATCACAACTACCACGTTTACAGTAGCAGAGATTGGCAATGAAGCCATCTTGGGAGCTTCCTTCCTGAGGGACCACCGTATCAAGGTGGATATGGCGGGAGCATCGGTGACGTGGTCGGGGGGGGGACTCGAATCTGGAAGGGCTGGTCCGGAGGATCGTGTGTGCCAGAGCGGCGGTGGTAGCCGGCGGGCAGGAAGCGCTGGTGGAGGGCCAGGTCTTAGGGGATTGGCCTGAAGGGCAGGAAGGGATGGTGGAAAAGGCGGAATCGGTGGGAAAGAGTAGCTTGTTCCTGGTGGGGCGAGGGCTGATAGTCCCAGAGGAAGGGCAAGCATGTGTGCGGGTTTTGAACCCGGGTGGGGAAGCCGTGACAATCCACCGCGCCGAAACGCTGGGAACCCTGACTTCGGTGGAGGCTGGCGAAGGGGGGATCGGCGGAAGGTGTCGTGTGGTGGGAAAGCAGGAACTATTGGTGGAAGGGAGGAAGGTGGTGGCTGAGCTGGTGGACGGGACTGAGGCGCACAGGAGGAGGGCATTGGCCACGTTGCTCAGGAGCAGGATCCACGCATTCCAGCTGGGGCCGGAGGACAGGGGCCATACTACGCTGGCTCGGCACCACATCAACACGGGGGGCGCAACTCCACTGAAGCAGCCGCCGAGGCGGCTGGCACCTCACAGGCGTCAGGTGGTAGACGAGGAAGTGGATAAGATGCTGGAAGCGGGGGTAATAGAGCCGGCGGCGGGGCCCTGGGCATCCCCCATTGTACTAGTAAAAAAAAAGGATGGTACAACGAGGTTCTGCGTGGATTATCGGCGGCTAAATGCTGTCACTGTCAAGGATGCTTACCCGCTGCCTCGAGTAGAGGATTGCCTCGACACCATGGCCGGGGCTGCCTGGTTTTCCTCCCTGGACTTAGCTAGTGGCTACTGGCAGCTGGACATAGCCACCGAGGACAGGGAGAAGACTGCATTTGCCACCCACCGGGGATTGTTTCAGTTCCGCCGTATGCCCTTTGGGTTATGCAATGCACCCGGGACATTTGAAAGAGTCATGGAGGTGGTGATGCGGGGCCTACAGTGGGAGACCTGCCTAGTATATCTGGATGACGTCGTAGTCTTCTCAGCTACCTTTGAAGAGCACCTCCACCGGCTGGGGGAGGTGTTGGACAGGCTTATCCAGGCGGGGCTTAAGATCAAACCAAGCAAGTGCCAATTGGCCAGAAGGAGAGTGATGTTCCTGGGGCATATGGTGAGTGAGGAGGGGATAGCCACCGACCCAGCCAAAGTAGAGGCGGTGGAGGGGTGGCCCACCCCTCAGAATATCACCGAAGTGCGCAGTTTCCTGGGGTTAGCCGGGTACTACCGAAATTTTGTCAAAGATTTCTCAGCAGTAGCCAAGCCCCTGTCCAGCCTGGCAGAGAAGGGAAGGAAGTTTGAATGGGACCGAGACTGCCAGCTGGCCTTCGAGCATCTGAAGCAGGAGCTTATTAGAGCCCCCATCCTAGCCTTTCCTCGGCCGGAGGGGGAACTGAGACTGGACACCGACGCCAGTGACATCGGACTGGGGGCAGTCCTGTCACAAGAGCAGGAGGGGCACGAACGGGTCTTGGCTTATGCTAGCCGCACCCTAAATAAGGCGGAGCGGAATTATTGTGTGACCAGAAGGGAGCTGCTGGCCATCGTCTTTGCTCTGAAGAAGTTCAGGCATTATTTGATAGGACGGCCTACGAGAGTAAGGACAGACCATGCGTCCCTCCGGTGGTTAATGGGGTTTAAGGAACCTGAGGGGCAAATCGCTCGGTGGCTGCAAGTGATGGACACCTACGACCTAAGGATAGAGCATAGGGCGGGGAAACTTCACGGGAATGCTGATGGCTTATCTCGTAGGCCGTGCAGACAGTGTGGGAGAGAGGAGGCGGGAATGGAAGTGTGCAGAGTGATCACTCGTGCTCAGGGGCGGAGGAGGGAAGCACCCCCAGAAACAGTAGGGGAGGAGATCTCGCCGGAGGCTTCGGCGGAGTCCCCCTCGCCGGCTGAGATAGCTTCCCCCGAGGAGCTGGACTGGGAAAAGGAGCAAGCGGCTGACCCCATCCTGCAGCAAGTGAAGAGGTGGATAGAAGGGGAGGAGGTGGACCCGGCGGAACTGGGTGGGGCTGGCTACGAACTGAAGGCGTGGGCAGCCCAGAGAGACCTGCTGGGGGAGGTAAACGGTATCTTGGGCCGGTGGTGGGTGGAGCCGGCGGGGCAGTCAAGGTTCCAGGTAGCTGTCCCCAGAGCTACGAGGGAGGAGGTCCTCCGACAGGTGCATGGCTCAAGCTTGGGGGGGCATCTGGGGCGGAACAGAACCATCCGGCGTCTTCAGGATAGCTACTACTGGCCCGAGTTTCGGCGGGATGCCACTTGGTGGTGCGCCAGGTGTGAACCCTGTGTGAGGAGGAAGTCGGCCAGGCCACCCCACCGAGCACCCATGGGGCACGTGGCGGTAGGTCTGCCTATGGAGAGGGTAGCCATGGACATCATGGGCCCCCTACCAATGACGAGGGAAGGGAACAAGTACATTATGGTGATTGCCGATTATTTCACCAAGTGGACAGAGGCGTATGCCATGAGGGACCAGCAGGCAGAAACGGTGGCTAGAGTCTTCGTGGAGGAGTTTGTGTGCCGCCTGGGACCCCCGGGGACGGTCCACACCGATCAGGGCCGTAATTTCCAGTCGGGGGTGTTCCAGGAGGTCCTAAGGCTGTTGGAAGTTAGCCAGACTAGGACATGTGCCTTCCGCCCCCAGAGTGATGGGATGGTGGAGAGGGCTAACCGAACCATAGAGATGCTGTTGGCCACCACGGTAGCCAAGGACCAGAGGGACTGGGACAGGAAATTGCCCTATGTAATGGCAGCATACAGAGCCTCTGCTCACTCCTCTACTAACATAACACCCAATAGGATGATGATGGGCCGAGAGACTACCACCCCCTTGGCTCTACTCTATCCGGCGGGGCCCCCGCCGAGCTCCCTGGAAGGATATGTGGCGGAGCTGCAGGTGCAGATGGCCCAAACCTTTCACTATGCTCGGGAAGTGCTGGGTCGGGCCGTAGAGAGGCAGAGGCGTAACTATGATGTGAGGGCAGGGGCAGTGAGCATAGTGGAGGGGGACACAGTCTTCTACTACCACCCGCTCAAGAGTAAGGGCGTCTCTCCAAAGCTTCAGTCATACTGGACGGGCCCCTGGACGGTGGTCCAGGTGCGGGGGAAGGTGTTGTTCACCATACGGAAGGGGCGCCTTGTGAAAGTGGTACACTTCGACTCTATCAAGAAGGTACCACCAGAGAGGGACCTCGGCGGAGGGCGGGGGTTGCCAGGGGGAGAGGGGAACGCCATGATACGAGCGGTGACGCAGAGCAGGCCGGCAGACGGTGGCGTGATGAGTAACTCAATGGAGCCCCGGAAACCTCCCGAACGGTGGGATGGCGACTTGCCGAAGATCCCACTGGGGGGGCCACTCCTGCCTAGCTGGGATATTCCTGATGGGTTATCTGAAAAAGAAACTGAGGACCTGCGTGAGAGAAGAAGGCTGGAAATCAAAGAAAACGGTGAGAGAATGGATGAATATAGTCGGCTTCGGCGGGAACGGAGAACGGCACCGGTGTATCTGAAAATGCGAGAGGACTGGAGAAAGCAGTGGCAAGCCTGGAATAGATGGAAACAGGAATTAATGTGGGCACAAAACGAAAATGAAGCTAATCAAAGAGTAGAAGAGAGGAACGCGGGGGTGCCGGAGGAGAGGAAGGCAATCACTCGAGAGGAGGAGAGAAGGCGGAGAGGAATGGTCTCCAGGCGCTTCATCATGACCTCAAAGAGGAAGATCTTCCTACAAAGCATCACCCGACGTACATCTCAAACCGGTCTCCGCCTCTCCGGGGCCCAGGATGGGGGGGCGCCGGTCACCAGCCTAAGGTCTCCCCGGGCGATAATAGGGGAGGACCCGCCGGGACCCAGCGCTCGCGGTGACGTCATGACGACAGTTGACGGCAAGATGGCGGCAACAAATGACACGCGGTTGGTGGTGCCAAGAAGCCAGCAAAATTCTTCTGAGAAAACTAGATCCCCGAGCAAAGAAGGAGGGGAGAGACGACGACACGGAAGCCTGGGCGGGTCCCGCAGCCGGGTGAAGACGGAGAGAGGCGCCAGGGAGGTGAAATCGGGAGTGGCAGCCAGGGAAGGGGAGAGACGGCGGAGCCGTTCGGCGGAGAGGAGGCGCCATGGTAGAAGTCAGGTTAGATCCAGGGGTCGGTCACCTCGGCCAATAGGGAGATCGCCACATAAACGGGAGACAGGTGGCCAGCCAATAAAAAAAAAGTATAGAAGGGAGGAGGGGCGCTCCCACGAGCGGAGATCGCCTGACACAGGGTTCCCACGCCACCGAAGTGGGGAGGGGAATACCCAGACGACTTTCCCAGGGCCCGCCGAGCTCGCCGAAAGCAACCAACCAATCAGAGAAAAGGGGGACACGGGAGGAGGCGGGACGTCGTGGGGCCGGGGAGGTATAAAGGAAGGGCGAGGTGCTCAGTCAACTCAGAATCCGACAGAGAAGCAAGCACCTAATCTACGAGGACGAGAAATTATCCACTACGCCGACTTGGAGGTCTTCACGGCCAGCATGCCACGACAGACCAAGTCCAGGGGGGAGGGAGCCGGAGACACTCCGGAGTTCGCCTGCCAGACGTGCGCCGACAGGGGAATAGTAAAAGTAAAGGACACCCTGGAGCGACATGTGGAGGGCCACGCCGGAGCGGGGCTTGGGCACCGCTGCCCACTGTATCCAGAGTGCTCCCACCAAGTTCGCAAGAAGAGGGAGGGCGACCTCCGGGGGCATATAAGATCTGTACATAAAGAGTATGATGCGGACGAATGGCAGCCGGGGGAGCCGGTGATGCTGGAGTTCCCCGATGTAGGAAGCACCAGAGGACAAGGAAGTAAGCCCCGAAAACAGCTAACCCCACAGAAGGTGTTGCCGGGGGGTAGCCCCTTCAGTGACTTAAGCTCCCCAGGAATACAGCTGGGGGAAGGCGACACTCCTGGCAGTTACACTATGTCTGCACACACGTTGGAGCAGATGTTAATCCAGATATCACCTGATAAGAAGCAAGAGGAGACAAAATTGAAGAGCTCTCCGGCGGGCCCACCTAGCGCTGGCACCCGCTCATCAGGGAAGAGGAAGAACCCCAGGGACTCGGCGGGGGGCAAAAGTGAGAAGAAGAGAGTGAAAAAGGATATAAAGGGGGGCAAGGGGAAGTCCTCGGCGGCAGCAGCGTCAGCTCAGGCTTCTCCGGAGAGGGAGTGCAGCGGGGGGAGGTGGGGTGAGCAGCCGCCACCGGGCCCACCTGAGTCTTCGGGGGGAATAGTGGGGAGCCGGACTAAACCAGCCGTACGCACCAGCACCGCCGAAGTGAGGACTAAGATAGACGAGGAAAAAGCGAAGATAGCAGACCTGTGTGCCAAGTACGGAAAAAAGGGGGAAACACCTAATCAAATGATGATAAGACTCAAGAGACTGTTCCCGGGGGCGGAGGTGGACTATGATTTAGTGGATCCGGGGTTTGAGGAGGAACTTAAGTCTTACGAGGAGGAGGTGTTGGGGGAAGGACTTAAGGAGGAAGCCGGAGGAAGTGGGGAAAAAGGGGGCCCAGTGGGGGTCCAGCACACTGAACTCACATTATATGGACTGGACACCTCGGTGAATGTCTCTGAGGCTACAGACGTGTCACTAAACAGATCTCTTAATCTGGACGATGCCCTTGCTATGGTGAAAACGCCTTCGGCGGATACTTCGGCGGGGTCGGTAAAAGGGAAGGAAGTGGGGGATCCTGCAGTACCCGCCGAGTCAGGGTCGGCGGTGCAAGGGGCAGTGGAGGAGGGGGTGCTCTCTACCTTATCTCCCACTGGACTGGCCGGGATTGATATTCAGACGCAGCAGCTGAAGAAACAGTTGGAGGCACTAGAAAAGAGAAGGGCAGCTGAAGCCAAGAGAATAGAGGCAGAGGCAGAGGAGAGAAGGAAGGAAGCCCAAGAGGCAGAGCAGAAGAAGCAGCGAGATGAGGAGAGGAAACAGCGGGAAGAGATAGAAAAACAGAAGAGAGAAAAGGTGGAGGCGGAAAAGAGACAGAAGGAGAAGGATGAGAGGGAAGCCGCCGAACTCCTGGCTAGGCAGCAAAGGCAGGAGCAGTCACCGGTGAAGGGGGGGGAGGGGAGAGTGATAGCCATAGGACTGGAGGGGTTAGTGGTAAACTCGCCCCATGGCGAATTTCTCATGAAATTGGAACTAACTGACGTGGAGGAGGGGGAGACCAGAGTGCTACTACCGGCGGGGGTGAGGGCCTCCCTGAATGATGCTAAACTACCCCCACCGCCGATGGAGGCGGGACCACGGGTGACAGTGTTATCAAACTGGGAGCCGGGGACTCCGGTGACATCCACCCCCGCACCCACAGCTCCGCCACCGTACGGTACTGGTGCCTCTCCGCAGCCCGGGACGTCCGGCGGAGCTGCGGAGGAAGGACAGGCTGAGGAGGCTGGGGCGCGTAACCCCTGGCAATCGGATTACCAAGGGTCGGCGACCCTGAGACGACTGGCACAGAGACTACTGCCCCCGGAGGAGCAGGGGCCAGATGTGCGCCAGTTAGGGGAGGGGAGCCAGACCACCTCTCTAGTGATGCTCCCAGGAGGCGAGTTCGAGACTGTGGTTATAACCCGGAACAGATTTGTGGACTTAAGCCAACGGGATACCTGTAAAACCTGCGGCCGGTCCTGGGAGCAGCAACAGCCGGAGACGGAGGAGGCTGCAGGAGAGGGGGAACCGGAGGAGGACGGTGAGGAGGAAGACGACGACGTGGCTGAATGAACTAGGTAAGCTGGTCACTCCTTGTTGATAGCAGAGGTCGGGGAGCCGTTCAGGGAACGGGAGCGGTCGGGGAGGGCTGAGGAAGAGGTACGACAGGGTGGTCGGGGAGCAGCCTGGACCGAGTACACGGCCGGAGAAACGGGAGACGTTCAGCGGGGAAGGGCCGGAGCAGTTGTCGGGGAGGCAGTAAGACCGAAGTACACGGTCTGAGAAGGGAGGAGTTCGGCGGGAGCTGAGAGGAGGAAGAAGGACAAGGGGGGACCCAGGGCCGAGTACACGGCTGGAGAGAAGGAGGGAGAAAGGGGGGGGGTCTTTTTGGTCGAAACACTTACCAAATCGAACCTGTTGCCAAATGAAAACTTACCTGGGTGTCCTGTCTTCCAGTTCGGTGGAGCGTAGTCCGGAGGGAGGTCGGTGGAGGCAGTCCGGAGAGGTATCGCTGCAGCACAACCGGGGCGGTGGAAGTGGACCCGGGGAGGAAGCAGACGGCCTTAAGCCTTAGGGGCCCAGAATTACTGGCGAAAGGGCCCATATTGCGATTAATTATTTGTAAATAATAACGACGATGTGTATGTAAAAATAATGACATTTTATTATTATTCTTTCTCAGTAAGGCTGTAGTTAACATAGGGACGTAGTTCTCCGTCCAGGGTATTGGGTTTTACACCCCCCAGAGTTTTAAATTAGCTGGGAGGAGTGTAGCGGAGAGGCTTGGCCGCCGAATGACTGCCACGCAGTCATTCGGGGAAAGTCTCAACGCTCGGGAGTAGTCCGCCGGAACGCTGCACGAGAGGCAGCGTCCCGGTGGAGACTTGTATATAAAGCGCGACTAGTTCCACCGGAGGTCAGATCCAGCCGACAGCCCGAGGTGAACAGTCAAGCAGCTAGCTCCCGGAGGAGATTGCAGACGACATTTCTACCCACAGACAGCATTTAGATGGTGTGGCCAAGGAGTGCCAGGGCAATAAACCAAGCGAGTTAATGTTACTTGACGGGTTGTGTTCTTCGATCATTCATAATACGAACGGGCGCTACAATATATATACAGTAAAATTCCGTTACAACAAAGTGCTTGGGACAAGCAAAAAAATTCGTTGTAAACGAATTTCGTAGTAACCAAACAAAGGAATATAGAGGTTAAAAAGTTATTCCAACCCTACTTTGACCTCTATGGCCGGCCAGGTGAGAAGAGGGGTGGCTGTAGATATCCTAACACACCCCCTCACACCTCTCAGATCTTCCCCCACCCGCCCAGGTGAGAAGGGAGGCGGCTGAAGAAGCCCTCTCACACCCCCTCATACCTCTCAGATCTCCCCCACCCACCCAGGTGAGAAGGGAGGCAGCTGAAGAAGCCCCATCAAAGCCACTTACACCTCTCAGATCTCCCCATTGCATATAGCCTGTGTATTCTGTACACTTTGATATCATTTGAAAAGGTGTATTTATGACAAAATTACTTTGTTATATCCAAATTCTGGTGCCAAAACTTCATTATATAGGGATTATTTTACTAAGGAAATGTATGGTGATGATTTGGTATCAAGCACTTTGTTTGTTATAACCGAAATTTCGTTATAACAGGATTCGTAGTAAAGAGATTTTACTGTGTATGTATATATATATATATATATATATATATATATATATATATATATATATATATATATATATATATATATATATATATATAAACAGTGATATTGCCAATACATTGTTTGTTTACCATAGCCCCCCTCCACCCACCCACACACACAGATATCTAGAATGCTGCCAAAATAATAATGACAGTGGAATTGGAGAGGCAAACACAGAAAATTCCCTCACTGGAACTGGAAGCTAAAACACTGGATTTTCAAGCCTAATTTCAGTGTCATAACAATGGCCCCATAGAGAATATCAATGAAAGGTAAATCACCAGATTGTTACACACAGGATTATCGCTGCCTGACTGTACTTAAAAGTTAGCAGATTAGAGTCTAATATAAAAAGTATAATCAACTCAGAATTTGTTACTTAACCAACACTATACATGTGTAGTAACTCATAGTTTGATATCCTAACAGTCATAGCTAACTAAACCCAGGAACAGAGTCTGAATGTGCACAATACTTGGATTGATTGTAATAGCTTTATTCTTTGGGAGATGATCATGGGCACAGATAGACACAAGATGTTACAGCTTTTCTTAACACATAGATTACTTTACTCCTAGAGTATGGGGCTACCCTTTCAGGAACTTGCTGGGATTCAATGATATATCTGCTCCAGAAGCCTAGTCAATTATGGGAGATTCCAGCATTTTCTCAGAAGGTGGGAGTGTTGGGAGGGACTATGGTTCCCTGCCTGTAAGCACACCAGGAGTGACCAGCGGGAACACCAAAGCAGACTCTCTGACTTTGGCTCAGAGGGGACTGTATTTCGTCGCCTTAGTGCAAGGTTATATCTACCTCTTTCTAGTTTTGCAGGAGAGGCAAAAGAAGTGTTCTAGTTACTATAACACAAAGTGGATACGGCAACATTGCAATGGGGCCTGTAGGCACAAATACAATAGCCATGACTCCAGTAATTTCACAGTTGTTAGATAATGATTGATAGATGTTAAAGCTGAAGAAAACTCAATTTTGCCAAAATCTCAGTTATAACCTCCTTGCACTAAGGCAACAATTTGTACAGGTCGTCACTCACCATCACGCTCCTAGATGTATCAAGGTTCGGGATGGAAATTTGGCCAGAATGGTGGAAATTATGCAGTTAGGGCTTGCATCAATTGCATGCTGGGGACTGTCATTTTCCGGGCCAGAGAGGGAGCAAGCGGGAGTGTAATGAGATTTAGAGCTCTGCATCTCAGACCACTTCTTCAGCCATATTACACTGTATATATGTCATATCACCTTTGTTTTCATGTATAACAATGTTGTGTTAATCCAAAGCCACAACATTTTTGTGATAAATGTATACCAGCATGAGACAGTGGTGCCCTCAGGCCACAGTCATGGAACTATCAAGGACATACTAAGTGTTGTTCTCCCGAAAGTTTAATCAGTTCAAGTTACCCCTTCTCCCCTGTATCACAAAAGACCCGCCTGAATCCACATGGCAATTTTGAAGATAGATAATCCTGAGGTACTCAACACAGCCTGTGAGTACTTACCAAGCTAGGCAATGGTCAATTGCACTCGAGGCTGGACACAACAAAATCAACCATTCTTGGCAATCATAGGGCAATTCATGACTGAGACCATGAGAACTGACTGTGCTGTGTATTTGACTGCCTATGGATCATGTAAATTCAAAGTAGCAATATGAATTAGAAAGTTGTGTTTACAGGAAAGAGAGGAGACTTCCAGAATGATCAAGCCTGATTACAGAACAACACCAACTATGAGCTTGGAATCTCAGTTCTGGCACATGCCTTAGACAACAACTGTTTTTCAAGGGTATTTGGAAAGCAGACTGAGGGCAACAGTAGTATTAATATCCCAAACACCATCAAAACTCAAAGCACTAATAAATTATGATCACCTAACTTTGGTTCTTGACACACCATTTCAGATATGAGAAAACATTTAATAAACAGAAAACTGAAAGAAACTGTAAAAAATTTAACGTGTGATATATATCACATATGGCCCAGGGTCTACTACCCCCCCCCCCAATATAAAAATTGGGCGTTGTGCATTGAAGCACAGAAAGCTCAGGGTAGGTACCATAAAACCCTCTATCAACCCTGTAGGGTCACAGGAATCAGCACTTGCGAAATATTGACTAATTACTTACAAATAGAGACTATTATCTATACATGTATTGACACCAGTCTGGCATAATCTTCTCTTACTAAACCCCTTGGACCGCTGGCCCCCTGGTGTGCTGGCCCCCCGGACACCTGGCCCCCTGGATACTTGGCCCTCGGACACCTGGCCCCCTGGAGACCTAGCCCCTGGACACCTGGCCCCTGGAAACCTGGCCCCCTGGACACCTAGCCCCCTCGCTCCCAAATCCCTCCCTCATAAATCTATTCACTTGAGCAAGTCAAATGTCAATTCACTGGGAGTAAGGTGTTGTACAGAAAACTTTATCCTTAGCATGCTTAGTTTATCACTCAGTCCCCAATGTGTTATGTGTATAGCTTGGACACTGTAAACATTGCCTGCTGAAAAAAAGTGTCTCACTTGGTGATTACCCATAGGACTCCATGTGCTAATTTCATCGCCAAAATCTATCTGACCCATAGACCTTATGGTTAAAGGACTTGTAGTCAGTATAGCTCCCAAAAACATGACGTAAGTACAGCAGCTTTTTTCATAGAGAAAGACATCCCTCACCATAAAGGACAAAATGTTGTCTGATAGATGAGATTTGAAACTTTCCTTCGGCTTTTGAAAAATGTGTAAACTAACAGTATATCACTGAATGATTACACCCTAAAGTTGGTGATTACAAATTTGTGGATTTGGCTGAAAACCCGGCTCCAATAGCCCAGGGGATACCCTGGGCCAATGAATCTATACAAAATGCACCTGATTGTAGAATGAGGGAATGAAATGGCTGGCCACATTTAGCTTGAGCATGCCAAGTTTCTTTTGATCCTGTGACTTAGGTGATGGATGATTTGCATAGCCCAATTATATAGGTAATTAGTGTGTGCTAAACCTATCTTTCTCCCTTCCTTTCCTTACTATACACACAGTCCACAGCTTTAATCTTTTCACACAAAACGTTTATTGGAGGGATACCCCAAAGCCTCTGACCACTTTGGCATCGATAATCTCTGGTGGATAGTGATACAATATTAGACTACACATTCAAACATGATGGATGGCATCATGTTTCCAATTATTGATACAAGGCCATTCACTCATAATAAATAATGTGCATTCAGAAGGTGTACTTCTGAATGCACACTCAAACTTGGTTTGTTCAGGAGGAATCCCATGGCACATCAGCAGCATGTAGACTTGGTGACAGCTCATACATGAGGACATATGGTACTATATGCCTACAGCAAATTCCAAGAAATCTGAAGATTTTACTTGCATTTCATAATTCTAGTATATCGATTGTTACTATAGAAGGCCACAATTAGGGTAGTCTGCTCCTTCGTGTACCCAGCTGAAAGGTCCCATTCCAAAGGGAGAATCTAATCTAGAAGCTAATACAGAAAGTGAACTGCAGGACTTGAGGAACAGACTAAGGATGGCTGCCAAACTGCAACATTATGCACTAAGCTGCCAGATTGCACCATATTTCTGATGGCTAGAATCAAGAATGAATTTATTAAGAATCATTTATATTCTTGTAGATTTAAGAGATGAAATCTGGATTTGTTCAGGTTTTGTACTCCTAGCATTTTTATTTGCGTTTGTAAGTGAGTTAGAAGCAGAAATACAGCTTTTAGAAGATTTTGATAATAGCCATATTGAAACAAGATAGCCATATTGAATACAGCTGTTTCACTGAAAGGCTCCAACAACATGATTCTCCTAATTATAAAGCGTGCATCTGTCAAGTTTCATTGATTTCTTCCCATAATTTCATATATTTTTCAGAATTTATCATAATAAAAGTGAAAATACCTCATAATCTAACATTTTGCATAAATTATGCAAATTAGGCTGAACTGAAAAAAATCCAAAATGGTAAAATCTTATTACAAGAACCTATTTCATTGAAATCTAACCATTTTGGAATAATTGTAGTCATGTTTGATATCCTTCTGAGGCTTAATGGGGTAATTTTGCCTATCAAATTAAATATGTAAATTAGGGGCCTTAATATGCAAAAAAAAACCAAAATGGCCCCAGGCAGATTTAGATTCTCTGGAAAAAACTGAGTAGGACCCACTCCTTGAATATCATGGTTAGTAGAATACAGATTTTGCCCTGTCTATACCTGGTGGGGGGGTATATGCAGGTACAGGCTCAGTACACAGGCAGAGGCCTGGGGGATGGGTAAAGAACACATTCCACCTTGCAGAAGAGTGTAGTATGTATGTCACTGTCCACTTAATGTCACTTTCTACCCTGCAGGAAAGAGCTCATGGGGGCAATCTCCCATTATCTTGGCCGAATGATGAGTTTCAAATTTCAGCAATCAGAGCATCAGCAGCATACCTTTACTGCACTAATTCTATTCTATAGAGGAGGCACTGCCTTTGAGGATAAAACTTGATATAGATTGTAATATGTACTAAATCCCATTTTAAAGGGTAAATAGAAACCTAATGTAACATATCAGAGGAAAACTAGTCTTTCCTATTGCATTCAGAAAAGAAACATATACATGTACAAATATGCTAAGTGGTGAATTATCCAAGGCCATTTCTAGATTCATTGGCAGGGCAAGCTTTGTTTTAAAGGTGGAGGTTAACCATCTAAAGGCCGCATGATACCTCCAGATACATACTACTTTGTATTGCCCTTTGTGGTGAACCAGTGCAGTGCTGGTGAATGATTCCTGGACACTGCTATGGTAAATGGAGCTGACACTACAGCAGTGTATAAAACGTACTATGCACATCTTAAAATGTTTAAAGACAGGGGATTAAGGGTTAGGAAGTTTTCAAGTTTGTTATAGCAGTATATTTCAACAGGGCTATAAAGGGGGTACACGCCATAGTACTGTGCATTCCAAGCACACTCTGCAAATACGTTCTTTTTTCGTCTTTGTCCAGCAACTACGCTGAGCCTTGTTGACTATACAAAAAGTGCCCCTGTTTATTCATAACGGCCTCTATTTGTACAAGATCGATGGTATAGGTAGCAGCTTCATGCCAATAGTGGCTCACTTACTGTACTCTTGTCACCATGTACTATGGCATAATGAAAGGTGGACACACTGGGCAAACAACAGGTTGGGAGTTAGAAAGAGCAAAGGGCCTGGGGTTTGTTTTAACGTCTAAGGAACAATGTCTGGAGTGTATCAAAGGAGATGTGGCAATAGCCATATTACAATTACACTAACCTGCACGTGAAGGTATTGGTATGTCCACTGATTGCCTCATTATTACATGTATGGACTAAATTCACCATTCCCTCTCCTAGTGATGATAGATGAATGCTGCCCTGACAAGTTACTCATCAGCGCCACATTCACTACTTGTGCTGACATTGCAGAACGACTATGCTCCTGAAGGTTAATGCACTAATGCAGCCATGGTCATGCATTTACGGGTCTCTTTGATCAGGCTATGACGGTGATGGGGTCTATCAATGGGTTCCTATGGTCCATAAGCTTAGAATTCAATGCCTGGCTTCAAATATAAAGTTTCATATAATACTACACAGCATGATTATTCCTAATTGACCTTACGTATATCACCACCTCCTGCCTCCTGTTTCCATATACTACTTCACACAGATGCAGTGGGCATATTGAACAAGTAATCAATGGGTAATTCATGGCGCGTGTGTGTTATCAAAGGACGAGGATGCCCATGACTCTATACTCATTATCATGACTCAAGGATCATTATCATGACTCTTTAATCTAGATTTATGTATTTATGATCATTTAATATATATCGATATAGAAATACAGCATTGCTGTAATAGCTGCTCGGTCGTATCATCTAGATTTATGTACTTATGATCGGATATTATATAATTCGCTATAGAAATACAGCATTGCTGTAATAGCTGCTCGATTGTATCATCTAGATTTATGTACTTATGATCGGATTAGTAATTGCTCACTATTTGTCAGCAATTAGTCAATATATGTTAGTACCTAGTCACTATATAACAGCAATTAGTCAATATACGTCAGTAATTACTCACTATTTATCAGAAATTAGTCAATATATGTCAGTAATTACTCACTTTTTGTAAGCAATTAGTCAATATGTGTCACTAATTACTCACTATTTGTCAGCAATCAGTCAATATATGCCAGTACTTAGTCATCGTAAAACAATACTTAGTCAATATATGTCAGTAATTACTCACAATTTGTCAGATATTAGTCAATAGTGAGCAATTACTAACATATATTGACTAAATGCTGATAAAATGTAAGTAACTACTACCATGTATTGACTAATTGCTGAAAAATAGTGAATAGTTACTAGCATATATTAACTTATTGCTGACAAATAGTCCATAGAAACTGACATATTTTGACAAATACCAGTCAAGGCAGGATGCACAGGAGGAGGAATCAATGGCTATTTCTCTGTTATATATTGACTATGTGCTAGAGTGACTAAGTACTGATATATATTGACTAATTGCTGACAAATAGTGAGTAATTACTAACATATATTAACTAATTGCTGATATTTAGTCACTAAGTACTGACATATATGCCAGTACTTAGTCATTATAAAACAACACTTAGTCCATATATGTCAGTAATTACTCACAATTTGTCAGATATTAGTTAATAGTGAGCAATTACTAACATATATTGACTAAATGCTGATAAAATGTAAGTAAATACCATCATGTATTGACTAATTGCTGACAAATAGTGAATAATTACTAACATATATTAACTAATTACTGACGTATATTGACTAATTGCTGACAAAGTGTGAGTAAATACTGATACATTTTGACTAATTGCTGACAAATTGTGAGTAATTACTAATATATATTGAATGATTGCTGACAAATAGTGAGCAATTACTAACATATAGACTAAATGCTGATAAAATGTAAGTAACTACTACCATGTATTGACTAATTGCTGACAAATAGTGAATAATTACTAACATATATTAACTAATTGCTGACAAATAGTCCATAGATACTGACATATCTTGACAAATACCAGTCAAGGCAGGATGCACAATTGAATCAATGGCTATTTATCTGTTATACATTGACTATTGGCTGACAGATTGTGAGTAAATAATGACATGTATTGATAATTGCTGATATAGAGTGACTAAGTACTGATGTATATTGACTAATTGCTGACAAATAGTGAGTAATTACTAACATATATTGACTAATTGCTGATATTTAGTCACTAAGTACTGACATATATGCCAGTACTTAGTCATTATAAAACACACAGTCCATATATGTCAGTTATTACTCACAATTTGTCAGATATTAGTCAATAGTGAGCAATTACTAACATATATTGACTAAATGCTGATAAAATGTAAGTAACTACTATCATATATTGACTAATTGCTGACAAATAGTGAATAATTACTAACATATATTAACTAATTGCTGACAAATAGTCCATAGATACTGACATATCTTGACAAATACCAGTCAAGGCAGGATGCACAATTGAATCAATGGCCATTTCTCTGTTATATATTGACTATTGGCTGACATATTGTGAGTAAATACTGACATGTATTGATAATTGCTGATATAGAGTGACTAAGTACTGATGTATATTGGCTTATTGCTGACAAATAGTGAGTAATTAGTAACATATATTGACTAATTGCTGATATTTAGTCACTAAGTACTGACATATATGCCAGTACTTAGTCATTATAAAACAACACTTAGTCCATATATGTCAGTTATTACTCACAATTTGTCAGATATTAGTCAATAGTGAGCAATTACTAACATATATTGACTAAATGCTGATAAAATGTAAGTAACTACTATCATATATTGACTAATTGCTGACAAATAGTGAATAATTACTAACATATATTAACTAATTGCTGACAAATAGTCCATAGATACTGACATATCTTGACAAATACCAGTCAAGGCAGGATGCACAATTGAATCAATGGCTATTTCTCTGTTCAGGGGTGTGAAATCCTGAAACCGATTTCCTCTGAAGCGTATCATACCATCTCCCCAGGAACTTTAGTCTATATTTAAATTTTTTACATTATAGTAAATTAATTAAAATAGTTAAGTCGACACTTTATACTGTTCAGATTCCACTAGTCACTAGGTGCAGTCAGTAGTTTATACTTGCAAGCATATGAATTCTACAAGAGACCAATGGAACATATCTATATTATATTGAACAGTACCAAGATACTGCATAATTATGCTAATTATGCAAATAATATGCGCGGATATGGAATGTTTGGTATCAATCTGGGGTGTTTCGTCCCCCTAAAGGACATGCCCCCCTAAAAAATTTGTTTCAGAAAAGAATAAGCAAAATAATTTTTTTGACTTGCAGCCTTTTCGGCCTGAGCTGGTCCACCTGCGCCCTACCTCCAGCCAAAACCTATCTGTTTTAAGTGTCACCGGCGAAAAAGGGCAGGTTTGAGGAAGGAATGGATCGAAATATAGGCTTTTTTGGGACGCGGGGGCAGACACCAGTCCAGGCACTGGCAGAGAGGTCCAAGAACTGGCAGTTTTACAAAATAAATCATATCTCCCTTAATAATAGGAGTTTCCCATAGTGTGACCTATAGAAAATGGCTAAGGCTGTGCCACAGGCACAAGTATGATTGACAATCATGTATTATGGCCATAACTCACCAGGGCTGCAATGTTAGACATTAATGTCTAGTCAATGAGATAATAAGAGTGTGTAAGTGATCCTGTTCTTAAAGGGCTAAAAGTCAGTGATGCATATGTGCAAGGTTTAAAGGTTCCCTTCGGAGAGGCACCTGGCCAGGCGTGGGAGTTTGGAAGTTTTTTGTTGTTGGTGTTTTTTTTGTTTTTTTTTTGGGGGGGGGGGTTTTGATTGATTGATTTGTTTTTTACAGCACTTTAGCGGCACTAAGTGGCTATCCCGTGCTTCACAGGTTGATAATTTAACAGAGGAATGTGTCAGTGCCCGCGCATATGTGCACCAGACACATCCTGAGGGGACAGGAAAGAGGAGATATAGACCCTTTTAAGTGGGCTAGGGAGGGCTAAGAGTGGCAGTGGGGACTGAACAACACTCTTGTAGTGGCATTTTGAGATTGGGTAGAGCTGAACTATTTGAGTACCTCAAGGGACACAGAATGTTAGTGCATCATACCAACCTTAGGCCAATAAGGCCTTTGTATGGTTGTACATATATGTAGGTGGCCAGTTAAAGGGTTAAGGATTAACCCGAGGTGTGACAACATCAATACTCTATTCCCATGTGTAAATAATCTCCTGGTAGCCCTCCTAATATGCCTTGTCAGTACAATAGATTTATACAGGGTGCCTGTTCTATAAGGTAACAGCTTTGCAATGCTCATGGAGACACTGTATCTGCAAAATATGGTAAGGTTTAGATAGATGTAAATACTTGATTGACGTCTAGTCAATCAAGTAATAAAGGGTAGCTCGAGCTGGTGAACGTCATGGCGGTCTTTATTTTCAAATATGCACAATGGGAACAAGGTTATCACCAACTTAGCGATCTTTTAAGGACAAATAAATGCATTGGTGCATCATGCTGACCTTATGGAATAAAATGACAGGTGGTCTAAGGGTCTCTCAGCTAATAAAAATGTGTAGAGTCTATTATACCAACCTAGCGATATTTTAGGCCTATTTAGCGATCTTTTAAGGACAAATAATTTATTTCATGGCCAAATACAATGCTGTACCTCTATCTGGAGTGACTATAACGACCCTACAGATTATCATACAGTCTTAGTGAGTTCCTAGCGTCAATTCACTACTACAGCAAGGTACAACAGTATCATAAGCTCAGAGAACCATGTGTATGTGACTGGACTCCTAATATGGAAATGTCATGCTAGTTTTAGGTACCAGGCCTTCAAATAACACAATGCCAATTGAAAGTCGTTATGGAGTGGCAGGACAGCTTTCAAAGCTTGTTATGGACACTGTGGCGGTAATAGGCGTTAGTGTGTGTTAGGGTGTGTGTGTGTGGGGGTGGGGGGGGGTTCAGACAAGAGAGCTACAGGGATTAGCTGTAGGCCAGGGGACGTTAGGGATAGCTTTTACACGTTTTAAAAACACTGGTGGCCCATATGCCTCCAGTTCTCTGTAAGGTCTAATGCCATGACGTAGGTGTAACAAACATAGACTTGCATAGGTGTTATATAAATCCGTTTTCTTATTGCCTATTTAGTCTGAGGCCATGTCTTAAATATTATACCTTTGCAGGGACAGAAAAAAAATGAATAACTGAAATGACCTTAGCAAGGCCTAAGCGGTCTAGGTCACAATCCAGTGATTTCAGTAGCTGAGCTATTGTGTCTGTTTTTGGTCGACAAATGGACGACGATTTCTCCCTGTTCTGGAACGCTGTATATAGCTGGGAGTCTTTAGCTCCCAGCTAATAATAACACGAGGGCACCGCCCGAGTGTAATTATCCTTTGCTAACACACACAAGTTATGAATTATCCATTGACTACTTATTTTATTACACGATATTGAACAAGTAATCAATGGATAATTCATGACGCGTGTGTGTTAGCAAAGGATAATTACACGAGGGTGCTGCCCGAGTAATTATCCTTTGCTAACACACACAAGTTATGAATTATCCATTGACTACTTATTTTATTACACGCTATTGAACAAGTAATCAATGGATATTTCATGACGAGTGTGTGTTAGTGAAGGATAATTACATGAGGGCGCTGCCCGAGTGTAATTATCCTTTGCTAACACACACAAGTTATGAATTATCCATTGACTACTTATTTTATTACACGATATTGAACAAGTATTCAATGGATAATTCATGACGAGTGTGTGTTAGTGAAGGATAATTACACTTGGGCTACGCCCTCGTGTAATTATCCTTCACTAACACACACTCGTCATGAATTATCCATTGACTACTTATTTTATTCCACGAAACCAATAGATAATCAATAGAATACCAATAAATTCAAGCTGAAAACAAAAATTGTTCCCCTTCCCCGGGACTCGAGGCCAGCCATAGTGTGTGTACACGATCGGTACATACACCTCGGCGCCCGGCAGGGGACAGCTACAGTGCCCGTCTCGGCTTGGCTTGCTTTGAATGCGTCTCGTGGTTATGTATGTACACGATCGGTACACACACCTCGGCGCCCGGCTAGGTTTGGCTTTGTTTGAATGCGTCCCGCGGTTATGGTAGCGGACAGACGGCAAAAAATAGTGTTTGTACAAGATTGGTACACACACCTCAGCGCCCGGCAGCCGTGGCTTTGTTTGAATGCGTCCCGCGGTTATGGTAGCAGACACACGGCAGACAGCTACAGCGCACACGGAGAAGAAAAGATGCGCCCGGACTGGGACTCGACCCACCGACCTCTGAGCACAATGCGCTAACCACTAGACCACCGCGTCTCCTCCTTCAGCGGCCGTCTCGGCTTGGCTATGTTTGAATGCGTCCCGCGCTTATGGTAGCGGACAGCCCATTACACACACACCTTACAAAACTCATGATGCAGATGGGAATATCCAGAAAAAGCACTGAGAATCCCAGAAATCGTGGAATAACAATAGATAATCAATAGAATATCAATAAATACAAGTTGAAAACAAAAATCATTCCCCTCCACCGCGACTTGAAGCCTGCCACACGACGAAAAAAAGGTTTCGCCCGGACTGGCATTCGTCCCGCCTACCCCGAGGTTGAACCTTGGGTCTAATAATTATACTGTATGAGTCTATGGATCTAGAGCCATAAACCTGCCAAGGAAAAATATATTGCTTGAGGATAATTTACTACCTTGAAAATTATGAGAATTTAGATATCCCCTACCCCACTGCATTGCTGACATCGTAAGCTTCAATTTGATACCAAATATGTCTATATGAATGTTTGCTGATGTCAGAGGATTCAACCAAAACATTTTGTTGTTAATATGACATCTAATAATGGCGATACTTCGATATAGTGGATATTGATGACATCCCTACCCTCAGTCATCAAGGGAAGTGGAATTTATGACCAGTATCATGTAAGAGGGTACAAATATTGAGTGTTATACCACGATTTCGGCACTTCCGGTGGGTTTATATGCAGTTTAGCCGTGCATTATTCTGCATATACCACCCTTGTGCATTTTTGAAATTTTTGGTATATACTTTTTCGGTGTCAAGTTGGAGACGCTGGCGGACATAGAAATTTTGTCTCGCCTTTGTTTCAATGGTGAAAAACCGTCCCAACACGTATGAGGATTGAACCCCGGCCGCAGTGGTGGTAGGCGAAGGCCTTAGCCATAGCGCCACACTGAAAGGTGAAGAAATCAAATGCGAATATATATAAGACCTTGACCGGAGAGGTACCCAATGTTCACACTCACTTTTCGTATGGAATCCAACCATGACATGTTATAATATTAAAATACCAAGAAGTTTTCGATCCATAGACGAGGAATGCGTGCTAATTTTCTCCATTTTCTTCGATATAAATAAGAATCCATTGATTTTCCAAACCGGTCCGAAATTTTCGGCGTCTTCCTCGTTCGGCGAGCGGATGACCTATATCTACATCCGGGCCACTGACACACTTTCGCCGGACAAGGAGGCGGGTGGGAATGGCCTGACCGCGACTCGCTTACGATGGAAAAATCAATGGATTCTCCTTTATTTGGAATATATTGGACATAATACGTATGGAGGGATCATCTAGACTATCTAAGGATATGTATGTTTTAATTTGAAGACGTGTCATGGCTGGATTCCATACGAAAAGTGACTGTATACACAGCGGTACCTCTCCCGGCAAGGAACAAAAACAATGGCTTCGCGCAGAGCGGACACGGGCCGTGTCGCTTGCACTTCCAAAATGTCTTCGCCTGGCTATATTCTTTGGATTTCAGGTAAGAAATTGATACAAAATGGAGGAAATGGTGGTATAAACCTATTAGGTGATGGATATCGGGGCCCCACGGGCTGTATATGGTGTATATACCCTCGCCGCTTCGCGGCTCAGGTATATACACCATATACAGCCCTAGGGCCCCGATATCCATCATCTATTAGCTTAGTAGAGAGATAAATGGATATGGAGGCAATGGAGGAAGGGGGTATAGTGAGAGGGTGGTAGCCCGTGTGGTAGCCCTTTTAAAGCCACATAATGCATTGATACATCATGTTAACCCTATAGGTTGATACACTCATGAAGAGCCAGCATGATGCTCTAAAGCACTAGAGAGTTGTGGGGGGGGGTTCTGGGAAGGGTTTGTGAAGATAAGAAGGCGAGACACATGAGCTCACTGGTAAGAAGAATCGCTGAGTCAGCTAAACCAATAGTACCTGTCAGAGAGTTGGAGAAGTTTGTCCATAGACAGGTAGACCAGGTGCCTCATTACCTGCACCTGATACCATCACTACACATCTGTACAGGTAAAAACCCGCCTGCTGACAACACGATCAATTAAAGCTTGACCCCATGCATCTCTTCTTTTATGGTATTGTCTGCAGACAGACAATATGCTATTACATTGTGTATATTACTCCAGCTATGCTTTGCTATCTGTGATTTTTTTTAATAGGGATTCAACTTCAACAGCTTATTTTATTATAAAAGGCAGATGAATTAGGCACTTCTAATGGACACTGCTAACAGATTACCAGGGGTATATTGATGCATCATGCTGATTCTACAGGGTTGATAGATTTTTGAATATAATGCACCAATGCAACCCTAACAAGTTACCCATAATTGGTACATTAAGACACCTGGTGCATTAGACAATAGGGGGTGGTCCTTTGGCATCATCATACCTTAAAGAGCTAACTAACATTCTCTGTCTTATTCCCTCAGTCATCGTTATAAGATCTCCACCATACCAGCAGTCACCACTCTTTCCATATACTACTATATTACAATATATGTCTACACCAAGGAACCTCACCTGAAAACTCCTGCCTTCCACATTCATATGATTGGTAAAGATGGAAATATTTGCTTATACAAGATTTGAAAGCATTTGCGGTAGGAGGTATTACTATGTAATCTAGCTGATCTATAGATTCTTATCAATGACAACACATAGGTTTCTTTCTTTTTTTGTGAGGCACGTGCTATGCTTTTACAACATAGAGATGAAGATGGTTGAACCAAAGATACTTTAAAATGTGTCAGTTATATCTAGTTATGACCATTCATGCCTAATGAGTTGGCATGATATAACATTGCAAGTTCAGTGATTCCCTTGTTGCATCTGCACTCTAGGCTGTTCCTCTATTTTTTTAATTCAAATGAAATTGTCAATTAATGCTATGATTTCATTGAAACTGCTTCATCAATCACTCGATATGACAAAGCCCTTGCATAGTCTTATAAGAAGACCAGTGTGATCAGTATTCCAAATTGATAAGTGGATGAAAGTGGATGTATATGCTAAAGTGCAATAGTGTAGTATGTAGGCCTATCCGTCTATATGCAAATAACCTATTGCTATGACAAGGTGAATATGATGTAACCTTTAGAAGAACCTTATTGAGTGGAGGCCGCTGTGATGCTGAGTGTGTTTGTAAATAGCCCTATGGGTGGGGCCTGGTGACAGTCCATATCAACACTAATAACACCCCAGGTCAAACCAATAGTGCAGTTATGGACCATGACCATTGGTGAGCATGATGCATGAATGCAGCCCTGATGTGTTACTTGCCAGGGCTGCATTGAATCATCGTGCAGACCCTATAGGTTGATATACTTCCTGTGGGTTGGTATGATGCTCCAATGAAGTGCTTGATCGAGAAGGTAGAATTTGGCACGTAGGGAATACTGCCAGTCAGGGTGAAAGATATCATAAACTGTTGAAATATCTACTAAACAATAGTAGAAAACAAATACTACACCACATTTGGAATCAGAACTCTATACTATTTGAAACACATTTTTCAGTCACATCATTCCTTGAAAACACACATGTACATGTATTATACAGCAAAAATACTCAATGCATTCAGTCAAGATTCTTGAATACAAGCAGAATAACTTCTGCAAATCCAAACATGCATACTCTACCTTTAGTTATACCTTTGAATATCTCAAGACACACTAAATTATGCAGCACTCTGGGTACACTATCTGCTGGTCTAACATCAGCCTTTATGAAGGTCAATATTGCATAATAGAGGAATCACACTACTTCCCACACAAAATCAAAACTCCCTTCACAAGACACCCTGAAATGATACTTGGCCAGGACTGATACTACTCCTAAATCTGGTACAGATATATGAGCAGTAATTGTGTGTACTGAATTAGTAATGTGAAGTGTACCAGACCCTGTGGCTGAAGGCTGGTTGTTCATTGAGTTGAGGTGAATTATAAATAAATTCATCTCTTGGTGGGTGTATCTATGAATAATGGATAGGCAAGAACTAACTTTGGCACTAAATCTATCCAGATGTACAGCAGTGTGGGAGAGATCCAATCTGAGTTATGAGGCATTGAAAATGAATATTTGCTGACAGAGATTGTCAAATAATGCAAACCTATTGATTCCTCTGACTTCCTAGACTCTGCTTTACTTCCTTCAGACAAAAGTTATCTTAACCTCTAATCTTTCAGCTGAAGGGTGATTGATTGATTGATTTGTGTTTTACAGCACTTTAGCGGCACTAAGTGGCTATCCCGTGCTTCACAGGCTGATAATTTAACAGAGAAATGTGTCAGTGCCCGCGCATATGTGCACCACACACATCCTGAGGGGATAGGAAAGAGGAGATATAGACCCTTTTAAGTGGGCTAGGGAAGCCCGCCAGCTGAAGGGTGATATTGATATTCCTGAGAGGGGCGGGGGGTAAGATTGTCATTACCATGACATATTTTTGCACCACTGTAATGTTGCTTGGCATGTCTGCATCCTGCTGACACGAAGATGAGGTGTAAAATCAGTATGGTGCACTTATAGAGCAAAGAAAACTTCAGAACCTAAAGCTAGTTATAGTATATTGACCTAGCGGGATACATTATGGACAAAGGAGATAATTCCCTTCATTCAGTGCAGACCTTTTAGGGTGCATTACTTAACATCTGGTACCCATCATGTGGCTGTCATCAGTGCTTATCTCTCTGGGTACCAGATCGAGCAATGGTGCTGCATAATGAGGAACCTGCAACCTTGGTATTGGTCTGTACTACGCAGGTGCCTTTGTGTACAAAGTGAAGCATTAGGTGGAAAATCAGTATGGTGAACTTAAAGGGTAAGGGGAACTTCAGAACCCAAAGCTGGTTATAGTATAGGTCTGTACCAGCAGGTGCAAAGTGTATTGGGTGCAGAACAATCTATAACCTCGGCATAATCAAAGTAACAACACTCAACAAGGGTTACCAGAGTGGTTACATGGTAATGTCTAAATTACTGCCAAAACATGAAAAAGCTTTTGGTACATGTTGATAAATGTAAAAATAACCAATTCAGTTTTGCCATTAGATGATGCTGTGCAAGCAGTTTTATCTAAACGAGATTGAAGGTAAGATGAATAGTCCACATCCTACATTACACTTATCCCAATATTGGGAAACATTGATGTGTCCCTGCAATTAATGACCTTTATTCATCAGGGAAGTGGCACTTATGACCAGTAACATGTAAGAGGGTACAGATATTGTGGTAAAGAGATAAATGGATATGGAGGCAATGTAGGAAGGGGATAGGGTGAGAGGTAGGTAGCCCTTGTAAAGCCACATTTTGCATTAAAGAACCATGCGGACCCTATGGGTTTGATACACCCATGAAGAGCCAGCATGATGCTCTAATGCAGGAGCAGGAGAATTTAAAGCTATTAGGGACAGACCATCAGGGATAAGGGAAGGGTTTGATAAGATAAGGAGGCAAGACACAGGAGCTCATTGGTAAGAAGAATCGCTGAGTCAGCTAAACCCATAGTACCAAGAGGGTTGGAGAAGTTTGCCTATAGACAGGTAGACCAGGTGTCTCATTACCTGCACCTGATACCATCACTACACACAGATACACAGAGGCGTAGGAAGCAAATCTTCATTGGGGGGAGCCCAGTGGGGGGTCCAGCCAGGACCCCATCGTGACCACCTTGTATTGTCGGCATCATCGCGATTACACCTATACATATCTATGTAGATTTTGTATAGAAGTGTTATTTTTGGTGACTTTTAGGTCTGATTTGAAGCTCTAGCCTCCATTTTCCCTATCCCATTACCATATAAATCTATCCTGAAATGCAGTATTTTTTATGCTTATGGATTTTATTATGAGGTCTGGACAAATTTGTGGGGGGCCCAGACATACTCATGCCCACCTGCTTTGTGATTGGGGGGGCCCAGGCCCCCTTGCCCCCCCCCCCCTTTCCCTACGCCCCTGAATACAGGTAAAAAAAGTCTCCTGCTGACAACACGATCAATTAAAGCCTAACCTCATCCATGCCTTATTGTGGTTCTGTTTGCAGATAGACAATATGCTGTTATATTACCGTAAATTCTCTTGTATAAGTCTCATTCCTTGTATAAGCTGTACCCCCGACTTTGGAAGGAGCTATAAGCCACATCCAAGGCTTGAAAAATGAAGGTTTTCTACTGTTCTATAAGATTAAATATCCCCCTTATAAGCAGCACTCTGACTTGGGGCATATTTAATAAGCCTCCCCTTGAATTGAGTCTAGTATAAGCCGCGGCTTATACGAGAGAATTTACGGTACTCTAGCTTTGCTTTGCTATCTGTGATTATTTTAGTAGGGACTCAACTACAGCAGCTTATTTTATCAGAAAAAAAGGCATATGAATTAGGCACCTCTAATGGAAACTGCTCAGTATCAGATTACCAGGGGTATATTCATGCATCATGCTGGTTCTACAGGGTTGATACATTCTTGAATATAATGCACCAATGCAACCCTAACAAGTTACCAATAATTGGTGGATAAAGACGCTATGGCAGGTGCATTAGACAACAGAGGATAAAAGGATGGCTGTTTGGCATATGATACCTTAAGGAGCTGACTAGCATTCCATGTCTTATTTCATCAGTCATCGTTATAAGACCTCCCACCATACCAGCAGTCACCACTCTTTCCATATACTACTTTTCCAATGTCTACACCAAGGCACATCACCTGACAACTCCTGCCTTCCACAATCATATGATAGGTAAATATTGAAAAAGTGTATTGGCTTATAATACAAGTTTTGCAAGCTTCTGCGGTGGGAATTATTACTATGTAGTATGTAATAAATATCACCCTGCTGATCTATAGACTCTTATCAATGACAGCATATTGATCTGTGCAGGAGGTGCTATGCATTTACATCCATTTACAACACAGACATAGCGATGGTTGAGCTGCAGATACTTTGTCTTTGAGATGTGACAGTTATTACCCTAAATAAATCTTGGTTAATGTGCTGCCATGATGCACCACTGCAGCATCAGTGATTCCTTAGTTTTATCTGCACTCTGGCTAGTCTGTTCAACATTTTTTAATTCAAATAAACTTTACTTTGAAAGGTAAAGTATTTGTTTCAATTAATGCTGTAATTTCATTGAAATTGCTTTGGAAATCATTGAATATCACAGAGACCTTGCACAGAGTCTTATATCGAGGCCTGTGTAATTGAAGTGAATGAAGGTGTATGTTAAATTGCAATGATATGTAGTATGTAGGCCTATCCTTCTAAATGCAAATAACCTTTCATATTGCTATGAGAGACCTTATTGAGTGGAGGCCACTGTGATGCCGACAGAGACTGACAGTGTGCATGTCGAGTATGTTTGTACACAGCCCCAGGGGTGGGGCCTGGTGACAGTCCATATCAACACTAATAACACCCTACAATGCGCCCCAGGTCTAACTCTTTAAGGCCGTAAAGTGCAGTTAAGGACCATGCCCATTGGTCGGCATGATGCATAAATGCAGCCCTGGGGAGTAACTCGCCAGGGCTGCATTCAAGCATCATACCGACCCCATGGGTTGATATACTCCCAGCATGATGGCATGATGCTCCAATTAAGTGCTTGGGAGAGAACACGCCATCACTTCATCAGTGCATCAATGGGCATCATCCAATATTGCATGAGAAGCCCTTAAAGGGTCTATCCATCATGATCTTTTATAGGAATGATGCAGACCGATGTCAATAGGATATTAGACATGGAGGCATCATGCAGTCATAACAGGGTTAATTGAATACCACAGAGTGTTTGCAATCTGTCCAAATGAATTAACCTGCTGACAATGAACACTGTTCAATTTCCCCAAATGATATTGGACGACACAGTAAATTTACAGTAAGCTGCAGGTCCCCATGCACCAGAGGTGTCAGTTAGGTATATTGGCCAAAGTCCATAGAATTTCACATCTCTGATACATGGTGTATTGGAAGAACGAGCAGTTGTAACTGCATCAAGAGTCTCAGGGTTGTATGGGGGGGGGGGGCAATGCAAATTTCGCCATGGTTGTATATCAAAAGAAACGGTGCAGAATTTTATATATGATCCAACTCTTCATCGTTTGGATAGAGAGACTAGAAGACTTTCTATTGTTCAGAGCTGTGATATCTATACTCGAACGCAGCCACCCTTGTATATGGTCAATGTCCACAGGGAGCACTCAGAGTATTACTGATGGCGATCTCAGCAATAACAATCCATTATCCTGCACTGTGGGACACGAACACACCCAGCATGGCGCCTCATGGGCCCTCTCACATAATCATCATGGTTACTCTGGTGCCCTGAGGATTTCTGTATAAAGCCTGAGGAAACCACCGTGTCTGGAAACTTGGGCATGCTGGTTATTCCAGGTGCATGCTGATCCTAGAACTCCCACTATACATCATAGATTAAACTTGTGCTCCGCTACCATTAAATCCTCAATTCCCTGAAACAGACAGGTATTTATATGCTGCTTGTCCATCACAGCAGGGATCACTAGCCCAGAACGTAGGTACGCAGTGGCGGTTTGCCGAAGATCTGCTTCTGGACCGTCGGCTGGATACTACAGGGATCCCATGAGACGATCACATGAGATGAATGATCAAATGTATGGGGGAGGAGGGAGAAAACTGCTACCCAGGCAATACCTCTCTTTTCGTTAGATATAGCAGACCTGTTTTTTTATTTGCCTGATCCCATGAACAGGGCCATACAAACAAACAGATGAAGCAAACCAGCACTTTGAATGTTTAAAGACACTTAAGGGAGTGATCATTTTTTAACAAGGGGGGGGGGGGGCTGGTGGGTTTGATTTCACCAAACTATAGGTTAAAAGGGCGTGTTCGCACGCGATTTTCGGTCCCTGGCGGGGCCGATATATTTTTAGCATGTCCGCGTGCAAACCCACAAGCCCCCCCCCCTGTTGTTAAAAAATGATCACTCCCTAAGAAAAGTTAAATCTTACAAACTTTAAATCAGAGGCAGATTAAGGTGGGGGAGGGTGCATATATCCTCTTTTTATTACATTTCTCTCTCTTTTTTTTTGTGGCAACACTTTAGTTCAACAGTGGGAAAATTGCGGCCCTGTTTTTACTGTATCAAGCTGTGCAACTTTCCATCCCTGAAAGAACTAATTGGCGCTTTCCACTTCAGAAAGTTCCCATTATTCTACAACACCCCCCTGGAATGTGCCTATATGGGATTATAGGATGCATTCTGTGATGATGTGGTACCCAGATACACACTTACTGCACCATATGGTGCCACATGGTGTCATTATGTCTGACACACACAAATACCACTTCTGACAGCAGACATCACAGGGTTAACCCCTATAACTATAAGGGCCACCCCCTGTGTTGTGTTTTAAGCCCGTTGGAGAGTAACTCAGGAGGGCTATTGTTGATGCATCATGCCAACCCTACTAGCTTATGATAAACCTGAAGGAAGCATGACACTCCAACGCAGTGGTAGCCAGTAACACTTAAGGAATCATGCGATCCTTATAGGTTCAGTAGTCCTACTTGGTATGCTCCAATGCAGTGTTGGCGAGTACTCTCACAGCACTGTATTGGTGCATCCTACTGGCCAAAAGGGGTTTAACTGGGTTATGATATAATATATACCGTAAACTCCCGCGTATAAGGCGCGTCTTATACGCCAAACAAAATGCTGCTGAGTCTTATACGTGGGAGGGACATTGCCTTGAGTTTGGGTGCGCCTTATAGGGGGGTATTTTTACTATAGAACAGTACTAAATTAACAAAAATCTGCCCTTAGGGGTGCGCCTTATACGTGGGACAGGCCTCCCTGAGTTGGGGGTGCGCCTTATACGCGGGAGATTACGGTAGCCATGAATGTACATCACATTATAACTGTTTTTGGCCTCTTCAGCACAGCCATGCACAACTCATTATTATCTCAAGTTGAATACTGAAGCTCGATAGGTTTAACCAAGGAGCCCCTTATTGCATGCCCCCATGCAATAACCCTACCCCGCATTTCACAGCCAGCTCCTTCACCCTTAAAGGCCAAATATATGTGATTAAATTGTTACCTTGTGCTAAATAACTGAAAATTGTGACATATCTCACAAAAACAACATGAGATAAATGTAAAGGTTCACTCTAATTGGTCTAAGTAAGGGTTATCTCTCTCAGCTTCGCCTTGTGAAATAACCCTCACTCAGACCAATTCTCGTGAACCTTTACCATTGTATGGGGGTAGCCCAGGTAAGTAATATAGCTCACCATGACTGCATTCATGCATCATGGCAACCACATTTCATATTGGATTAAATTGTCCTGCTCGATCCAGTGTATCATGCCTATTGTTTGCCATGATACATGTAGTACATCATGTTGACCCTATGGGGTGGATAGGTATGCATGCAGCACCTTGACAGATGCATGCATCATGGCGACAGATTGGTATGATGCACTCCTGCATCAGCGGTCATTAAAGGGCGAAAATGTTGTTAAGAGCATATTCAAACATGCCCCTGGTTGGCCAAGCTACAATTAGCATTATGTACTACGAGAAGTGAAGTGATGTAGCACAGATTGTCACTAGGAGTGTCACGTGCAAATACTGTTTATGGTATATCTAGAGTAGGCCATACAACATGGGGGTCAAATAGCGATCCATGCAACTATATATAGAGCTGCATTATACTGTAGGTCATGATGGTGATGCCACACACTGAGGTGGGTCTGGAAGATAGCACCATAAAAAGTTGCGTGTAAAGGTGATTGCAGACAGGCCCAAAGCATTTAGCCAAACATGGTTCTAGACCCCTAAAATCGACATGGCGACATGAGGATTTCTTTGGCTTAGTGAGATGGGACTTTGCCAATTTCTTAAAAATGGACACAGGGACATGGCCATTCCTTGAAATCGACACAGGGACATGGTCATTTCTTAAAATCGACATGGTGATATGACCATTTCTTAAAATCGACATGGGGACCCCCCCCCCATCAAGGGCCCCAAACATTACCAGCAGGATGACTACTCGATTGAGTCAGATATGTTTGATGTTCTTGATAAAATCGGGTCAAAACCCCCTAGTTACAGATTGAATCAAGCCCATCTAAGTGGCAGCTCATAGAGCCTATAGAGGAGGACTCTAGGTACTCCTTGTAGAATGTTCCTAAACCCAGGGTGCACTCTATATGTGAGGGGCGTGTTGTAGGTGAAGATTTACTGTAGAGAACTACTGTTCCAGATAACAGGATGAGAATTAAAATGTCAGCGTCTCATCTGAAACGGAAAGTTATAAATGATGATCACACTCTAGGTTATATCTAACTCATGTATATCCTGATAGGTGCTGACATAAACTAATCTAACTCTTAGTCATCATGATGCATGTACGTACCAATACAGCATTGGTGAGGATCAAACACATCAGCATTGGTTAGCACCTCCTGTTAGCAGCGAAGCCACATACAGTATCATAACTTTGCAGGGTTCATAGTTTTATGAAGTTAGAGATGGTAGAAATCAGGGAACAGGGAATCAGAAGAAAGAAAGAAACCTATAGGGGGGGAAAATCCATGGGTGTGGCTAATATGATCGATGAGGAAGTGTATAGATTGCTAGATGTCCAGAGGGGATGGTTCAATGTCTGAATGTGGTCGGTGTCCAAAGGATGAGCACAAGGATGTATACGTACATCCTGAAACATTAACCGCAGTCCCCGATTAAAAATTGAACACATATGTGATATGTACTGAGAATAGAGAGTTTAACGAACCCTGCACTTTTCACAGATCCTGTCACATATATAACTCTAACTAATTCATGATTTGGTCAATACCATTTACACATGGTTTGAAAGAAGCTTCAAAGCATTGTAGTAGATGACGGATTCTAATCAGATCACAAACAGCAAAATGAAGACACTTCAGAGAAATATTCACAATTTAGAGTTAAATATGTAAATCAGAAAACGACTTCATTTGAAAACGGTGTTTATATAAAACTTAAAAGGCATCAAAAGTAAGGAGACATTTTACGTGAAATGACCTCATTTTGGCTTTGAAGGATTGGTCAGCGAAGGGAATGCAAGAGAAATAAATATTTATACTTTCCCTTCCTACTATGATTGCCAATGAAACCGGGGTTGTGTTAGGAAGTTTAAATTTCAGCCACAAGAGTAAAGGATGTGTGAAGGACTGGACAATAACCATTAGACATCGTCATCCTGGAATGGGAAAGGATGGTTTAAGGTTTCTACAAACTACTGTTCCAGATAACAGGATGAGAATTAAAATGTCAGCATCTCATCTGAAACGGAAAGATATAAATGATGATCACACTCTAGGTTATATCTAACTCATGTATATCCTGATAGGTGCTGACATAAACTAATCTAACTCTTAGTCATCATGATGCATGTACGTACCAATACAGCATTGGTGAGGATCAAACACATCAGCATTGGTTAGCACCTCCTGTTAGCAGCGAAGGCACATACAGTATCATAACTTTGCAGGGTTCATAGTTTTATGAAGTTAGAGATGGTAGAAATCAGGAAACAGGGCATCAGAAGAAAGAAAGAAAACTAGAAAAAAAAATCCATGGGTGTGGCTAATATGAGGGATGTGGAAGTGTATAGATTGCTAGATGTCCAGAGGGGATGGTTCAATGTCTGAATGTGGTCGGTGTCCAAAGGATGAGCACAAGGATGTATACGTACATCCTGAAACATTAACCGCAGTCCCCGATTAAAAATTGAACACATATGTGATATGTACTGAGAATAGCGAGTTTAACAAACCCTGCACTTTTCACAGATCCTGTCACATATATAACTCTAACTAATTCATGATTTGGTCAATACCATTTACCGTAATCTCCCGCGTAGAAGACACGCTGCGCGTATAAGACGCACCCCAAACTCAGCACATGCATTTTCGCGTATAAGACGCACATTTTAATGCTGAAATTTGTAAGATTAGTACATTTCTATAGAAAAATTACTCCTCGTATAAGAGGCACCCCCAATTTCAGTAGAACCTATAAGACGCCCCAGCATTTTGTTTGGCGTAGAGGATGCGTCTTATACGCGGGAGATTACGGTACACATGGTTTGAAAGAAGCTTCAAAGCATTGTCGTAGATGACGGATTCTAATCAGATCGCAAACAGCAAAATGAAGACACTTCAGAGAAATATTCACAATTTAGAGTTAAATACTGTAAATCAGAAAACGACTTCATTTGAAAACGGTGTTTATATAAAACTTAAAAGGCGTCAAAAGTAAGGAGACATTTTACGTGAAATGACCTCATTTTAGCTTTGAAGGATTGGTCAGAGAAGGGAATGCAAGAGAAATAAATATTTATACTTTCCCTTCCTACTATGATTGCCAATGAAACCGGGGTTGTGTTAGGAAGTTTAAATTTCAGCCACAAGAGTAAAGGATGTGTGAAGGACTGGATAATAACCATTAGACATCGTCATCCTGAAATGGAAAAGGATGGTTTAAGGTTTCTACATCTGTATCCTTTACACGGGAGATACATGTTCTACTCAAGCTGATCGAATCAGACTTCCTGCACGTTTCATCAGGTATCGTCAAAACTTATCTACCCAATTTGTTTAAACTTAAAACCATTTTACAGTACACGATATTGATAGGATTCCAAAGGTCTTAATACATTTGCTAGCCCCTTTGAAAACGGAATCCCCAACCCACCTAGAACATAGGACTTCATGACTAAACACTCCCTTGGGACCGCACATGAGCACAGGGTTGAGGCGTGGTGGGGGTGGTAATCAAGTCCAAATGACCCTGTGTGATAATAAGGCAACGGCATTAGTTTCTCATCACCAAACACCTGGAATAAAGTGTGTTCCTACATTTTTGATCAACTGTTTGAACTTTTCTTCAATTGATTTCAAACCAGTATGGTTTAACCATAAAGGATACTTATGAAGAGTGCCATCCTTTCCTTCTCCTGTAGAGAGTCGAGATCTACGTCACGTAGACGTACCGTCAGCTGACGGTACTCCTTAAACATCTTACTGTTCTTGATCTTCTCATAATTTACCTCGGCACCGTCACCAGACATGGCCTCTCCTTTCATTCTGCAAATATAGACAAATAGGGCAATGTATCAGAGAAATTGTCGTGTAAATGTATAAGGTTTATAATATAAAGTATGTAGATATTCAATGTAGATGGAGTAAGTTTCATATTTAGGATTCTTTTCAATGTTTCATTGAACTGATCCTCTTTCATCAAATCTGGATGAGTCATTCCCACTGGGTTTGGGAGGGCATGATATCTTAAGGCTTTAAGTTTGTCAATTTTGTCGTGAACCAATGTAGTGTCGGCAAATAGCCAACCAGTACCTGCATTGTTCCATTTTATGGCAACTCTCTGAGAGGTATATCAGTGCATGAATTCAACATCGGCGAGTCACTCGCCAAGGCTGAATTTTAACAGGACAGTTATCCATAGTTATCATGAAAGCACTATACAGCAATTCAGTGGTTGATGGTTAAGGCCCGCCCTACCGACAGGTCATTAGATTATGATTACTATACATGTATTATGCATTTATTTTAAATAACATTAACCAACTCTCTTAGCTGATCTTCCAAATATATCATACCAGAGAGGTTGTATAGAAGGCCCTTTACGCTCTATGATTATACACACAGAAGTTCTGCTTCTGGAAGACTACATATTTGTAACTCTGGGGTTACCATCAGGCTGATGGAACAATTTCAGTGGGTGCCATGTGTGTATTATGATAAGTCATATAACTACTTGGAGAGGAAACTATTCATGGGCTAGCCCGGCTCACAAGGGCGAGAACTGGGTCTAGAAATCGGGTAGGAGAATGAAGCTACATGTATATATAGAAATAGGGTCTGTCACTCTGACAGCCACCATATTGGTCCTTTTGCTTCTCTGAAGGCTTAAAGCAGAGGGGGGACTTGACAGGCAGTACACACCCTATGGGCTCAAAGCAGACGGGGGACGACAGTGATGCATGCTTTTCTATCCTTCTCTCAAACTCTGCAAGGGGACAAGACTCAAGTTGGCGCGCATACAGGCTTACGTTCCCTCGTCGGCACGGTGCTCCAATACAGTGCTGGCGAGTCTTCTCACAAATACTAATTCTAGCATCATAAAGGCCCTTCACACCAGCACTGCACTCACCAGCACTGCCTGATTGATACATCATGGCAACCCATTGGTACTGTACATGTATCAAGCCCAAAGGTTCAGCATGATACATGACTGCCAGTTACTTACCACAGCTGCATTCATGTATCATGACAGCATGTGCACATGGAGCAGCTACAAACATTTAAACCACTATGTCATGATGCAGGGGTGCATCATGCTAGACCGCGGTAAATGTGTAGGGTTGGTATGACACATCAATGTATTATCGGCCCTTTGAGGATTAAGACACTTTGCGGTCCTGCAGTGATTAATAACCTCCTGTGGGTAAATGTTTCCTGCAGAATCAATGGCAGCATCAGTGGTGGTGCCAAATGTGCTACTGTTACAGAGGATGAGGTAATTAAGTGAGGCATGTGGTCATAGACGTATCAACATAGTCCAATAAAGCCATCCAATATTTCTGCACCATCAACCTTCACCAAGAGTTGGCCAACAACTCTTTAGTTTCCACATAGTTTCCCTCAAAGATAAACTTTAGTCCTAAGATCCAACATATATCGGAAGGACCTTGGGGCAAGGACCTGTTTATAATAAAACTTAACGTGTCCATATACCTCTGTTATGTCATGCATACCGGGTTCAAACATATACATGTATTGATCTATAGTGTGCACTGTAAGGTGAATAAAAACGTTTGTATTTAACTAGCGATTGTAAGTAGACTTTCAGGGTTCCCACTATTTATGGATCATGGTTTTAACTGACTTTTAACTGACATTTATCGACTTTTAACTGACCAAATAGCGGATGATTTACGGCACACACGGAAAAAAAATTATCCACTGTTGCGCATGAGCATTTCAGAAATTTTGTGAATTCGCGTGGAATTTGACAATTAACCCCCTAAATTAAACAAAATTTCATTGTTAACTGACTTTTAACTGACCTTTTTTTCCAAAAATATTGTTTTAACTGACTTTTAACTGACCTTTAAAGAAAAATAGGTTTAACTGACTTTTAACTGACCAGTGGGAACCCTGACTTTGTATATTACCTCCTATAAAACAGTGTTGCCTTTCACATATTGGTGTAAGAAATGTATGTCTTTATATCACATGCGTTCTAAATTACACCCTGGTGATTTGAATACTCTACCAAATATGCATACACAGCAGTCCAATACCTTGTGGTGTAATGCATTTTGTCACTACTGGTAATAGCAGGGTAACACCCAGGGGCTAGGTAACACCAAGCTATTCAATACAACTACCATTCAACATGTTCCTATTTGTATAGTTTACATTAACCCTTTAAGGGCGACATGATGCCTCAATATTTCATGTATATTTGTAATTGAGATGCACTGATGCAGGAGTGGTGAGCCCAGCAACTGCCAGCAGTGCATCATGCTAACCATAGAATGCATCAGAATGATGCATAAATGCAGCACTGTTGAGTAAGATGCTGAGGCTGCATTCATGCATTATGATGACAAAAGGCATAATACATTACTACACTATGTGGGCCTTCCAGGTTTGTGGTATGATTTGTGTTTATTGGCATACCTTGTGCGGTTCTTTGAGATAACCTCTCTTGAACTGAGACGATTATTAAACTGCTTTTATTAAGCAAATGTAAAAGGTAATGGTAAACCAACAAACTGTATTTTGGTAATATTCCCAGGTAGGCTTTCACCCGGGGAGTTAAACCTGAAACAGAATCATACTTCTATAATGCAATACACTATTTTCAGAGATGCCACTCTGAAAAAAAAATGAACGATTTTGGAGAGCTTTTAATGGTTTTCATGGTGTAGATAATTGAAAAGAAAACTCACAGATAAGTCCATAAAAACCATATGTTTCTACAAAAGCAGATTCTGCGAAGTGGAATCTCTGTCATCATAATGACACAGAAATCAGGGGCGTAGGAAGGAGGTGGGGCCTGAATATGTCTGGGCCCCCCAAATATTTGTCAAGACCCATGATAAAATGCACAAATTTCCCCCAAACTTTTCACAAATATGGTAGCACAATGGAAAATGGGGGAGCCTGGGCTTTAAATCACAGGCAAAAGTCATCAAAGATATTTTAATACATATATCTTATGTACCCATGAATAAGTCACAGCCCACTCTATCGATGAATTTCGATCGGTGCGACAGGGCCCCCTGGGCTTGGCCCTGGGCCCCCCCCAATCAAGGTTTGGTTCCTACGCCTCTGAGAAACATGAACTTCTTCACCATTCGCGTGACCCCTATTATAGATCTGGCGAGATAAGCACTGATAAAGTTCCCTGATGGTCCCGTACCGGCTGATGGGTATCTACAGTTGCACCCTAAGAATTCTGAGTGAATGCAGGAGGTTATGATCATATTGGTTGTTATAACCAGGGATCAAAGTCACAGAGCAAGAAAATCCCTGAAATGGTCCAATATTCGCCCCAAAACCTGGGTTTATATGTGAATGTATAGGGCCTTCGAACTTCAAAATCCCTGAAATCAGGGAAATCCCTGAAGACTTTCATCCCTGTATAACACGGCTGGGCAAAGTCATGGTGCATTATCATCAATGCTGTATTCTGATTGGCTGATTCACTGTGCATTATCTAGATGGATAATGCACTCACAGTGGAGGTTAACGTCATCTCACCTTTAGATGTCTGAGATGTCTCAGGGCCTAGAAGGCCTCTCAACGTCTCAATACAGTATAGAGCACTCCCAAAGCCATGCACCGTGCCTTATTCCCTAAATACTCCATTCCACTAGGACTAAACTGACCTGTATGGTATTGGGTAGGTGCCAAGTTTCACCACAGTGCACTGGATGCTGTAATAAGGTCTGAGGTCATGTTATACCTGCATGTTGAACCAGTGGACACCCAATGTGGCCATGTTTTCACTCCTAGTTCATGCACTGACACCTTTTATGACTCCCCAATAGCTGAGCTAGGCAGATTTGAAGGATCATTGTCGCTATAAGAGCCTGCCAACAGGCCTTTATTAAAAATTTATACAGATTTGAGCATTGGTATATATCTGCTGGTAGAGATACATCTGCTCACAATCATTTTTTGTACCTCAGACCCTTCGCAACTAAATAATCATGACCATAGCCTGATGATGCCCTAATAAGGGCATCGGAGCATTGCAATGCAAAATGATCATTATAGTCATCAACATCCTTGTGACTACAAATGTCCTTCTATTTGCTGGCTTTTTTTTTGTGATTCCCGCCCCATCGGATACCCGAACTGCATAATTAAAGTCAGGATATGATAGAGGGTGCGGTATGTGGCTGTCGCTGTCAGAGTTGAAAATACTCAAAGAAGATAGTATAGGGGATGTGGATGGGGGGTCCCCTATGTCATATTTCGATTTTAAAAAATGGCCATGTCCCCATGTCAACTTTAAGAAATGGTCATGTCACCATGTCGGTTTTAAGAAATTGCTCATGTCACCATGTCAATTTTAAGAAATTGTCCATGTCCCATGTCACTAAGCCTAAAATAGCCCATGTCGCCATGTCGATTTTAGTGGTCCACACCCATAGTATAGGATAGTATATATCTTTTGTCAACTTAATAGGGTTAATAACACTCCCAAAGAGTCAGTATAATGCACAGTGCAGTACTGCCTTTGCGCTTCATGACATAATGGTGCATTGATCCACCCTCAAAGAGTTATTCTGCATTACTCAGGTATTTATCTAGGAATACCAACAGTAGAGTAGAGTGATATGTACATATGACGTCAGTGGTTTAACACACAGTAGAGTATGGTTGGGTGTAGGTGTGGGGTCCCACAAGGCGGTGCTATGGGACCCACCAATGTTGTCGTGGGTGTGTTGAGAAATACTTTTAAACTCAAGTCCATTACACAAGACACTGTGACGTAAATTGGACATGCCTTTACTGTTAACAGGGGTGAGTCAACCTCTAAGGACAAGCTGGTAAAAACGTACCCAGACGTCTACCATATACACACACTGACTAGTACAGATGTTTTTACATATACCCATAGTTACATGAACCCACAGGGCACACGCTCCTATATGTGTGAGTAATGGGTGGTTGATAAAAGAAGGATTAAATAAGTCCCACACAGGTATCTCCCTTAACTCTATACTCAGCTACGAGTTTCCTTTTTGTTGTTTTCTCCCCCTCTATTGATTATGACCATTTGGAAAGAAATCTAGGCACTATCTCTCATGAGATGTGTTCATGCTGTCTCAGCATGTGAACAGTCCATGAGCTGGCAGACAAAGTATAGTCCTACCCCTGGACAAGCCATCTATACTGAAAATAGATTACAGACATCCCTGTCCCTACCTTCGCCGTGACACTGACACAATAGTTAACATTCCCAATTCCGACCATCATGGAATAGATTATTTACACAATGCACTTATCATTAAAGGAGTTTTTGATATCTAATAAAAAAAATGTTATTCCCTCTCAGCTAAATACGGGTGGAAGAGGGTGCAAGATATCCTCGCTGGCCAATCCTCACGAGTGGGACGGGCCAGTAAAATGCATCTGCACTGAAGCATCATGAAGACAGAAGGACAGAAAACTCAAGGCATTACGCAGCTAGCCCTTATAAAGACGTTAATAATGACCACTCCCTGAATAATGAACGTTAAGCTGCGTAAACCAATCCGGTGACAGACGTCACAGACCTATTTCACACAGATATACATGTACATGGACGTCTTACATAACTACATGCACCATAAGCACAATTACATGTATATCAGCCACAGAGGCTGTGCCGAGCCAATATCCAGCCACCACTAGCCAATTTTAACACAAGACTTGACCAACTCTTGTTTAGTTGCTGACTAATGGGTCAATGTGTAATGGGGTTTACCTGTAGCAAATGGGACATGCACTGATTTATCTAAACATATTATCATGAATCGGTGTAATCATGGTGCTATTATTAGATATTGAAGTTAATACTTTAAATGTGATATAATGCCTTATAATGATTCAGGCTCTTTTCTTGTCATGATGCATAAATGCAGTATCGATAAGGGACTCACAGGCAATGCATCGGTGCATCATGCCGACCATTCATGAGATTGATATTTCTATGAACCAACAGTTGGCATCTTGATAAACTAGCTCTACCATGTCGAGAACAAATTTCCACAGTGCAATTTACAAGCGTTATGCTTCCCTTATGGGATAAAGGTATGGATTTCTAATTCCAATATAATGATGTCAGGTGTGAATCAGCAATGACGTCAAAGTTAATCAAAGTGTTTATGGTGAAATATGATACATAAATAGGATTTACATGATCAACTTGCTTGCTGATCCTCCATCCCTGTATATGTCATCCGATTCTTGATCAAGATAAGGCCACACCAAAAAAATAAGTTTAAGTTGGTCTACGGATTTTGGTTTTGAAAAAATGGTGCAAGTGAGCGGATTTTTTTTTTTTAAAGAATTTTTTGGCATCCAAAGGATTCCTTGCTGGGAAATTGAGGCGAGCGAACAAAACATCACAAAGGGAAAACTTGTAGAAACGGAAGTGAGCAAAATCCGTAGACAAGATTTTGTTCAAAGAAGAAAAAATTTGTATTTCCGAAAATGTGGAGAGGGCAATCTGTAGACCAACTTATTTTTTTGGGTGTGGCCTAAGGAAAAAAAAAAAAGATTCATTTGATATCCTATGAAATGGCCTATGCCGTTCAATCCTGCATTTTCTATCATCCAATGAACTTATTTTAATAGCTTGATGTAATGTATAGGATTTACTTTCTTTTTCCATCCCACTTAAGTCATCAATACCGGGGTGTTGTCGTCCCTATGTGCCCACATGGGGACCCTTCTTACATGCTAACGACACGTCGCACCATGCCTCCAGGATCTTGTTCATTTGTTATGATGTGAGCAACTCACCAGTGGCATCATAGCGACCCTTCAGATGCTCGGGGCATCATGCCAACCCTCTGGCGGTGTATCAACCCCATAGGAACGGCATGATGCATCAATACATCAGCAGCAGCTTGTAGAGTTACACAAGGAGAATATCAACCTTGTACAATTGGCTTAATGCATCCATAAATGTAGCTATACATGTAGTTAGTTACTCAGCTGGGCTACATCCTTACATTGAGACAGAAGGGAGAGTGGTGCATTAAAGCACTATGTGGTCTATAAAGGTGTGACTGGTTAATCCTAACACGTTGTGCATGTAGACATAGTAATGAACTGGCTACATGTAAGTCATAACCAGTCAATGCTATTTGTCTACTATAGAGTATAGATGTACATGAGTACAGGGACCTACTCATATATAGTACCACGCCCACAGTTATCCCTGTAAACCTGTAAGGATAGCGTGATGCCTCAGATACCATGCTCATATGTTGTCATGATGTATAGATGCTGTTCTGGAGGGTTTACTCCCAGGACTGCATGATTCAGGTATCATACTGAACCTATGGGGTTTACTCCCAGGACTGCATGATTCAGGCATCATACTGAACCTATGGGGTTTACTCCCAGGACTGCATGATTCAGGCATCATACTGAACCTATGGGGTTTACTCCCAGGACTGCATGATTCAGGCATCATACTGACCCTATGGGGCTGATACACTCACAAACCTGGCAAAGGATTACCATAATGATTGCCGAGGAATTACTTGTTGGCACTACGGTACATCTGGCTGCTGCAGGCATCATGATCAAGAAGCTTCAATAGATAGGAGGTGAAACTCAGAGCTTTACCTATGGACACAGTGTAACAGCCCCCGCCCCCCTCTACACCCCGCCCCCCTTCAAAGTAGGCTCCCTTTTGTGCTCAGTATTGAGTCCTATGTAGGATAGGGGGGTTTATAGAGATGTCATGAATCTTTATCAGAGTGATATCAAATGGAAACAAGGGGCCACCTATACCAGAAAATCCTGATGAATCCAGAATTTGTGATCTTGATTCTCAAAATTTGACCAAAAGTACCTAAAAAGGAGGTTTGATGATGAGAATATTTTAAAAATGTACAAAAGTTATATTGAAAATGATTGGAACTTTTTATAGATGCAACATGCTAATCAAAGTCAATACCTGAATCTACATATCCTAATGTGTGCCTATCACTCATACTACCTATCCCTTGAAACATCTAGAGTTTAATTAGGTTTTCTCTCAAATGGCTTAAAGGAATAAAGTTTACCCTTCACCTTTGTACCTAATTTTCTCTGTACATTCTTACCATTAGTCTACCTATCCTCAATCTGCCTATCATTCACTTTACCTATCCCTCATGGTGACTATCCCCCAACTCTTCACATCGCCCATGTTTGACTGGCACATCTGTGATATTACCTAGCACCAATGTATCTTTTGAATATGCTCACCTTACAAGGTACCCTCTGTACCTATCTCTTAAACTGTTTATTACCTATCCTCCTTGCTACCCATCCTCTTCAATACCTATCCCTCAAGCTCACTTTATAGCTTTCCTACCTATCACAGCTTGATCAGCTGGGATAGCTCACAACCAACCTTCATTTTGATCTCTTAGTCAACCTATCCCCTAAGGAACAAATTTAACAGTCTACCTCACACATACATCTACCTATCACTCATGCTATATATCATTGAGGTTACCTATCCTTCAGGCTGCCTATCCTTCATGGTATATAGCCCTCAGTTTTTTAACTTGTCAAGTGGGATAGCATGAACGATATGCAGCATGAAGGATAGGAAGAGGGGAATAAACAACATACATGTAGGATAGGAAGTTAGCTAGTCTAATGATAGCCATGGTGAGGCATTTTAGAAAAGCATGATAATTCAATGGCCTGAGGGATATGTAAGGTAAACATGAGTGATATGCAGACTTGAGGATAGGTACAATGAGCGATAGGTATATTTCACAAGGCATAGACTATAAAAGCTAATATAATGGTAGAAAGAATAGAATACAAGGTGAGAGATACATAGATAGCTGGTTAGGTAGGCAGAGGGCTATATACCATGAAGGATAGGCAGCCTGAAGGATAGTTAACCTCAAGGATATATAGCATGAGTGATCAGTAGATGTATGCTTGAGGTAGACTGTTGGATTTGTTCTTTAGGGGATAGGTGACTAAGAGATCATAACAAAGGTTGGATGTGAGCTATCCCAGCTGATCAAGCTGTGATAGGTAGGAAAGCTATAAATTGAGCTTGAGGGATAGGTATTGAAGAGGATGGGTAGCAAGGAGGATAGGTAATAAACAGTTTAAGAGATAGGTACAGAGGGTACCTTGTAAGGTGAGCATATTCAAAAGATACATTGGTGCTAGGTAATATCACAGATGTGCCAGTCAAATATGAGGGATGTGCAGATTTGGGGGATAGTCACCATGAGGGATAGGTAAAGTGAATGGTAGGCAGATTGAGGATAGGTAGACTAATGGTAAGAATGTACAGAGAAAATTAGGTTCAAAGGTGAGGGGTAAACTTTAATCCTTTAAGCCATGTGAGGGAAAACCTAATTAAACTCTAGATGTTTCAGGGGATAGGTAGTATGAGTGATAGGCAGACTAAGGGATAGGCAGTATGTGGAAGAGGTAGAGCCATACACAAGCAGAGTCCTTGTCAGGTTCGGATAGGCAAACATTGGGATATGTAGATTGAGGTACTGACTTTGATTAGCATGTTGCATCTACAAAAAGTTCCAATCATTTTCAATATAACTTTTGTACATTTTTAAAATATACTCATCATCAAACCTCATATTTAGGTACCTTTGGCCAAATTTTGAGAATCAAGACCACAAGTTTTGGATTCAGCAGGATTTTCTGGTATAGGTGGCCCCTTGTTTCCATTTGATATCACTCTGATAAAGATTCCTGACATCTCCATAAACCCCCTTATCTTACATAGGACTCAGTACTGAACACAAAAGGTAGCCTACTTTTAAGGGGGGTAGAGGGGGGTGGCTTGCACTATAGGACTCTATGGAGTAACATATCCTAGGGAACCTATAGTATAAAGGTGTGACTGGTTAATCCTAACACGTTGTGCATGTAGACACAGTAATAAACTGGCTACATGTAAGTCACAACCAGTCAATGCTATTTGTCTACTATAGAGTATAGATGTAGATGAGTACAGGGACCTACTCATGTATAGTACCACGCCCACAGTTATCCCTGTAAGGATAGCGTGATGCCTCAGATACCATGCTCATATGTTATCATGGTATACAGTTGCAGTCTTACTCCCAGGGTTTACTCCCAGGACTGCATGATTCAAGCATCATACTGAACCTATGGGGTTTACTCCCAGGACTGCATGATTCAGGCATCATACTGAACCTATGGGGTTTACTCCCAGGACTGCATGATTCAGGCATCATACTGAACCTATGGGGTTTACTCCCAGGACTGCATGATTCAGGCATCATACTGACCCTATGGGGCTGATACACTCACAAACCTGGACAAGGATTACCATGATGATTGCCGAGGAATTGTTGGCACTACGGTACATCTGGCTGCTGCAGGCATCATGATAGCAAATGAGCATGAATGCTCAGAAGCTGCCCACACTGACCGTTAATGTTTATCAAACCTGTTGGGTGACCGGTCTGCATAACATGAATGCAGCACTGGTGAGTTACTCACTAGGGCTGCATTCATGCACCATGATAACAAATTGACATGATGCATTAAAGAGCCTTGCAAATCTTTGATAATTTGAGGGTTTATCCTATATAGACCCGTCGCTATGTTAGCAGCCAACCGGGAAGGATGCATCATACATTACAATACGGAGTTCCCTTTCTGTGTGTCTGACCAAACAGCCATTGTATATGTAGGATTAATGAGATCAATGAGGCTCATGGCCGCTGGTAGACTTGGTAGAACAGAATATCAATATACATCATATATAGGTTTTGTCTTACACACAACATCGGTAACCCAGGTTGCTTAACTCTTTCTGCAAACGTTATGGACAGTATGCATTCCGGGGATGTAAATGATCAGCGGTGGATGGTGGGAGGGCTGGCGCGTCTCACAGGAAACAGCTCTGGAGCATCATGCTGAACCTCTGCATAAAGTGTAACTTTGAACCTTGAAAAGTAGCTCAATCAGCTTGTGTTCATGCACCAGTGGTAATGAAGAAGAAGAAGAAGAAGAAGAAGAAGAAGAAGAAGAAGAAGAAGAAGAAGAAGAAGAAGAAGAAGAAGAAGAAGAAGAAGAAGAAGAAGAAGAAGAAGAAGAAGAAGAAGAAGAAGAAGAAGAAGAAGAAGAAGAAGAAGAAGAAGAAGAAGAAGAAGAAGAAGAAGAAGAAGAAGAAGAAGAAGAAGAAGAAGAAGAAGAAGAAGAAGAAGAAGAAGAAGAAGAAGAAGAAGAAGAAGAAGAAAAAACTTCATGAAAAAAATTCTTAAGCTTCTTACTTCAGTCACTATGCCTTGCAGCTATCCCTGCCAACATGCAGATGTACAATTAGTCAGTCATAGTTTATTATGTAAGGTCCACTCTTGCCAAGGTAGAATTAAATAAATGGGTTATTCTTGCCAAGGAAATCGGCTTTCCTCGATACGTTTAACCCAAAGGTGTAAAGGTCAAGAATTTGGTTCATGCAAGCTAATCATATGATATGATATAATAGTCAGGGCCAGTTTTCAGAAAATCAAACTTTGTAAGGCGTTTCTGAGTAGAATTTGTCATCTGGTTGATTCTACACAATTTAGGTGTGCTGAATCCAAATCTGCTAGATGACATTTGATATTTTCACTTTTTACCCATGAAATTGTACACCGAAACCAGCTGGCGCTCTCTGTGCCTAGTGGCCGCTAGCGCTATATGGCACTGATATCATGCTTTTTGGATCCGCCAAAAGTGGCTGGAAGTGGCTTGAGCCTCAAACCACTCATTTTGTTCTATTTTTCAAAAGATTTCTCACTTTAACTACTGTTCAGTTGTATTTATAGGTTTTGACAAGAATAAATATTTTAGATACCCAGTATCGTAATCTCTCGCATAGAAGGCGCAGCCCACCTGGGCCCACACTCCTGTATGAAATATGCATACTTGAGACAATGTATGTGGCAAACTGGCCTTTAAAAGAAACCCCCAAAAAGACATAGCTCCTGACATTGCCAGACTAGCCTTAGTGTCTACCCCTGAATCTGCTGCTTTAGATCAACCAATAAGGGATCTGCATAAATGTATTTATAGTAAATTGCCTGAGCCAAGGGGGAGCACTTATATGTGTAAAAGATGACCCAGCTAGTCATTCCCCCTTCACATACTTGTAAGATCCCTGGCTGGCTGAGGTGCACCTGCGAAATGTGTTACAGGTCTAGAGGTATCGGACCACCAAAACATTCTGCACTATAATTTAATGTAACTCATGCACCCGTAAAAGTGGAATTTCACCTTTCAAACACTCCAAATCACTTAAAATCATGAAGAGGCACATTTTCCCCCTCTCTGGGTGCCAGATCCAGACGTCGTTCACCAACCCAGTTTTTCTGTACGTGCATATGTTTGAACCCATCCCCATTTTGGCCTATTCTGCACACAATTAGTGATTATTTCCAACCTTTTTTTAAATGAATATTTTGGGATCCTAGACAAAGGAGCTGTCGCTTGTACCCCATATATTCTGAATCACAACAGGTTAAACATTTTATCTATGCTTTATTTAAAAGTTTGCAATGATTTTGAACTCTAATATAGACCAATCATAGCCCTCCAAGTCCTAAATCCGTACATCTCAGTGTATTACCGGAAGTGACGTCATCATCAATAGTGGAACGATACCTAGAGGGTCGTGTAGGTAGGCAGCCATCTTGGAAAATGGCTGCCATCTTGAAAAAACAGCTGCCACATTGAATTTTGAAATGTCACATGAAATCTGATCTATCAAAATTAATTCTAAAGCAACAGAAAAGATTAATTAGCAAATGGCAAACCTATGACAAAATCACATTTTTAGATTTATTCAATTTAGTTAAATATATGTCACACACCTAATTGCACACTCTTGAACTGATCTAAGGTACAATTTAGCTAAATAATCAGCCTCAGCAGGCTTGTAAACATAGAAATTGACCCCAGTATTAAGTTAATTGAAGAACTGCATCCAATGCTATCCAAGAAACAAGTTTTAACTTCTTATTTGGCCAGCCATCTTGGAAAAGGGCCACCATCTTGGATTTCTAGGTCAACTAACACAGACATCAGACCTCTGAGCACTCAGCATATTCATTGTCAGGCTTATATCACCAACTGCAGCAGTGCACATTACGCTACATCTGCTCATATCTGAACATTTTAAGGCAAAAATGGCAGCCATTTTAATTTGGAAATTTCAGAGGTAAAAAGTGAAAATATCAAATGTCATCTGGCAGATTTGAGTTCAGCATACCCAAATTACCCTAAACCAACTCTCGGATTACTTCTACTCAAACATGCCTTACACTCCTTTATAGAGGGCTCTTTCTGAGATCTTGGCCCTGACTATAAACCACACAGGTTTGCCTACTTAAAAAGCTGTAGAGATGTACTACTGGTAAATATCTTATCACTGGATTTCTCATTGTTATCATTAAGGATCAAGCTGTAGAGATGGACTACTGGTATTCTTATCATTGGATTTCTCAGTGTTTAATTAAGGATCTAAAACCTGTAATGATTCAAGTGTGACCTATAGGTGAGGGAGGATTAAGGCTCCCTCAACAGGGGCATGGGGGCTTTTAGCCACCCGATGTTTTTTTCAGGGTTGCTGCCTGGACAAGACACATCAAGATTCCTGGCTATTTTATGACTTTTTCTTAAAACCCCTGTATCACGCGCATAAATTTTTAAACCCCTCGTCATCAGCATCACTGTGCCATCATGTCTAGGCACTACTAAGCCAAATTGTGAGAGCTCACCCAGCGTTTACCATCAGATATCATTTCATTGTTATCTATACAATTTACCACCAAGGCTTCATAGAGGAACAAATTAAACAACCTTCCTCATCTGACCCATTTACCCTAAATTCATCACATACCCCAGTAATTATGTGAACAGTATTGAAAGGACCAAACTTTGGCCCCAGGTGTGCCATATAGCCTGCCATGAACTTGGGATGCACCTTATAAGTAAGGTGCGCCTATTAAGTGAGGTGCGCCTTATACATGAGGTATTATCGTAATTTATTGTGTCTTAGGATATTGGTAACAATCATAACAACACACCAGGTGTGTCAACATACAGTTTCCTTACACTGATGACATACCAATACCCCCATACATTGTACGTCCTATGTTCCACTTGGACATGGTCCAAAGTACACTTGTTGTAGAACCAGACTGTCTAACATTAAACCTTTCGTGGATGCTAATGCATTCCTGCACCATGGCCCTTGGTCGTCATGAACAAATATAGCCCTGGTGAGTATCACGCCAGAAAATTGATACACTTCCAGAGGGTTGCCATGATGCACCATTGAAGTGCTGGCGAGTAGTTTCGCCAGCAGTCTCGCCAGCACTCGGTTGATGCATCATGAAGACCAATGGACATGATGCACTGTTGCATATACAGTCTTTAACCCTCTAGAGGCCGCATTATGCTCTGCCATGATACACCAACACAATGCCAGCGGGTAACTCGCAGCGTTACATTTGGAGCATCATGCGAACGCTCCAGGAGTGTTCAATGCATAAATGACTACAAAAGGGGCATGTGGGCTGTATTGATGGCAGCATCGTGCTCTCATTAAAGGGTTTAATACAATATGCTAAAACAGCAGACATAGGAAAGATCTGCTCTGATCCTAACAATGGCTATTCTTATGTCATACTAGGAATATGTGTATGATCAAGTTGTCATATGTGAAATATCATACTATCAATGACTAGTGGCTATAAGGAGTAAGAATATCAAGCTCTTATTATGTATTCCAGTTGTCACTGGTTTATTCAAGGTTTAGGCAGAACTTATGTATCAGTAATACAAATGTCAATACACAGGTAATTCACACACAGTAAATGCAATATAGGTGTTCCACTCCTATGTATAATAGTAATAATACATTGTCCAATATAGGTTCTAGGTGGGTTCCCACAACCTAGCTCCTGGCCTGCTGATAGAGGGATAATATAAAATATAGCAACTTTACCCTCTTTTAGATAGATGGTAGAAGATAGCCTCTGGCCACAAGTGGGGTTTAGTCCTATGTCTGTCTGACATAGTCTAACCCAGCAGGGTGTTCTTGTGGCAGGTGCATAGCAGACTCAGGAGAGCTGGACTGGAGATGATGTCTCTGAGGTGACTCTCTGGATACTGCCTGGATGGAGGGTATGGTTGAGCTACCCTGAGTACCCTACCCTAGCTTCCTTCCTCCAGACTAGCTGGAGCCAGTGGCAACTGCCACTGCCATTGTTCATTAGTGCTGAGTCTTTGATGTCCCTGGTGGTACATAGGACGCCCCTATCACCAATCCGGCGTCCCTATTGTCCCAGTTGGTTTGGCATGTTCAACCGCCCATATCTCGGCGATGTGTGCGCCTGCGCACTTGTAACTGCGCATGTGGGAAGGGGTACCTGTCAGCTACCTGTAGACTATCGCACATGCGCACAGGTTGTTCCGGTTCATCTGTGGCGCACCGAGAGCTCCAAACACTCTAGGTGGCCTAGCTTCCTTAATAATGGGACTTTTGACACCGGATTAAGACCATGAGATGCATCTTGTCTGGGCACATCCTTGCCATGTCCATTATCTGGGCCATGACGTCCGTGAGACGGCGTTGGCGCCATCGGAAGTTCACGACGAAGTCACCTTTATAGTGTACTGTTAGTGTATGGTGGTCAGCGGACTGTGACGGCGGTCTGGATTGTCCTTAAACAATTATATACACTATTGTCCATGGTCAGTGAACCATGAGGTCAGACCTTCCCACGTAGAAGACGCGCTGCGCGTAGAAGACGCACCCCAAACTCAGCACATGCATTTTCGTGTATAAGACGCACATTTTAATGCTGAAATTTGTAAGATTAGTACATTTCTATAGAAAAATTACCCCACGTATAAGACGCACCCCCAACTTGAGAGAAAGCTATAAGACTACCCAGCATTTTGTTTGGCGTAGAGGACGCGTCTTATACACGGGAGTTTACGGTATATACACTATTGTCCATGGTTAGTGAACCATGAGGTCGGTCATTTTGGTCCTTTACATTATATATATTCACATAGCTGGTGATCAACATATTCACAGTGTTTTTCTTGTTTGGCTGGTATTTTTGTACATATTTCTAAGGGATTCAATATCTTATCTCATGGACAAACTTATACATACTAGAACTTTGCACCCTATGCAGGATACACGGTGTCAATGTTTACTCTTTGAAACCATCCTTATCATGTTTATTCTCTCTAACGTTAACCCTTTAAAGGGTGCATAATGCATCATGCCCACTGATTATGCATAATAGAGCAGGTTGTATATCAGTTACACTTTCTTTTATCTCAAAGATTCAACCTGAACCGATGAAAGACATTGCATAAATTATGGCTTGAATTCTTTTGATAATAGCGCTACATATACTACTGGTATTGGTGACTGCAGCCCAGAGTATCCATTCTATGTGGCCAAGTCTATATCGTCGCCTCCCTGCAACAAGGTTACTACTGCATCTCAGATATGTGTCAACGATGAAAATGTACCTCTGTGACAAAACTCATGGAGCTACCTTTTAGCTTGTTGACCCAAATGCAGTTACAACATTGTTGCCCTGAGGCGACGATATATAGCACCACTCACTGGGGTTTCTCATGTGAATGATGTTTCACATTGATTAATCTGTAAATGAAAACACGTTTTGCATCAGTTCGCACTTGGAGGTCACTTCGAAACACACTATAATGTAGCTCACGGTATCAAGGTATACATGTACTTATATCAAGTGATCATAGTGATCAGTGAGCACAAGCAATAAAAGGAATATTTCTTAAAGATGATCCCACAAACTTGTCTTTTGCTTTTAGAGAAAAAAAAAATCCTGGACAACTTTCCATGCTATGAGACATAAGTGTGAACGTCAAACCTTGCAGAGGCGTAGGAAGCAAATCTTCATGGGGGGGGGGCAGCATGGGCCCCACCACAACCACCTTAAACTGTAGGCTCAAGCGCAATGACACCTATATATACCTATATAGAATTTGTATAGAAAAGTAATTTTTTGTTGCATGTTAGATCTGATTCGAGGCTCAGCCCCCCTCCCTTTTTTTCCTATTCCATTACTATATAAATCTAATTTGAGATGCAAAATTTTAGCTTCTTGTCTAATTTATAGTGAATTCTTGGCAATTTTTTTTTTTTTGGGGGGGGGCAGACATACTCAGCCCCCCCCTCCTTCATGATTGAGGGGGCCCAAGCCCCGCTGCCACCCACCCCCCTTTTCCTACGCCCCTGCCTTGTCAACTGGCTGTCAGAGAGTTAAAGGAGCCCGAATATCGCCATTTTTATTATTTTGAGGTGGACTCAGCAATCCCTGAGGCTGTTAGGGGAATCCCTCACTTTTACATTTCTATATGATAGCAAGAATCCTACCCTACATGCTTAAGTTTAATTAATACACTTTTAGGAGCCTGGTCAGGTATGATGCAGTGCTATATCATGTGTTTCTCACCAGCGCTGCCTTGGATTGCTCATAGAATCCTCTACAGGGTAAGGTCTGTTTATCTCCTTGTATGAGGGTCATCCTGATAAGCCCCACTGTAATTAGGGCCCATAGATAATGTTCAAACCCATGGTCAAACAGACACGACTCGGTCAGTCTAGAAAATATGTAGACACTCATAAACAACCGTAAAACCTCGCCAATAAGCCGCAGCATATCATACATTACTTTGACGTAATGACCTCTCTGAAATTTAGGCTTAGCTCACGCTATGATAAACTATTTCATTTTCTGATCTCAGGATTGAAAAATTAGATATGGTACTGTTGAAATATAATCTGAAATATCTTTTCCTTAATTCAGCCTCAAATTATGATTGAAATCCTGGTTAATGCTTTCAGTAACGGCATTACATCCCCCGGACCAGAAGGCAGTATCTACTTCTCATATCAGTGGCTACTGAGAATATGCTGTTCAACAACTGCATATTGCAGTAGGTACTGCTGAAATACTTCCAAAACAGCTGACTCTACACTGCATTTTCAGTCTAGACTCAGTAGTGTACTGACTATCAACTGAATATGCACTGCATTTCAGGCTAGAATCAGTAGTCTACTGACTCTCAACTGAATGTTAATAGATACCAGAAATTATACACTCTGTGCAGCAGCATAGATGCAGTAGTCTACTGAGCGTCTACTGGTATGACTCTGTCCATTCATGGATTATTTACCTGATGCTTCTAAGACAGTCCATAGTGTGAATGTCAGTATGGTTGTGAACAGCAATCAAAAGATTCAGTAATGTAAAAATGAAACTATCCACTGTTTGAGGAGACAAGCATATTTCACCCCTTTGCATATGAATATCTTATTCAGTGCCAGTAATGGATACACATGGATGTTGGGGTGTATGAAAGTGAGGAATTACTCACCGACTTTATATAGGGCACAAATATACTGAATCATCAAGTATTCTTTTGGTCCCCATCGTAACACTTTTTTTACATAGTATACATGTATCATTGATAATTACAAAGTGCTTGTCTCATCACCTTAACATCAGTAAACTGAAAGGCATTATACTATAGCAGCACTCTATAGATATGTTTACTCTTACCCTTTTGCTATGGTAAGAGATACCCAGTACTACTGAATCAATACTGACCTAGCCCCCTCCTACATGAGTGAGTTGCATGCAGTACTAGGAAGTAATGACAGCTACACATAGCAGATAGGGAGATGGCTGAGGGGGCTAATGCGTGGGTAGAGTAATCCAAAGATCCCAAGTTCAAATCGAGCAAGGACCACCTAGAGAGGCATTGGTAGTGCCAGTACTAGAACAGCGGCTGCTGCTTTTATGCTTCAACCTGCCCCCCAGCAGTAGTTTTCAGTATGATCTACTGCTTAACTACTGCTATAGCAGCAGTCATTCAGTAGTGCTGATTGAGCACTGCCCCAGTCCCATATATGGTCATGCAGCATTGAATAAGTAGATACTGTTCAACTGCTGCCATCTAATTTACATAATTGGGACAAATGATTCAATACTGCTTGCATGCTGCTGATACTACTGTGCTACTACTGTACCTATGCTGCAAGTTCTCTGGTACTGAGCAGTAGAATGCCAGTAGATGCTGATACAATACTGTTTCTGATGCTGCTTTCACACTGAATAACTACTGCCACACCACACTGTTTCCCAACTGATTTAGTGCTGCTTTTTTACTGCATTCTGGTCCGGGCCTGCTGACATCGACATCTCAGTCACTCAGAACCATAGGGAAGAGGCTGCTAAGCACAGGTAGAAATCAGATGGAAATCGAAGTGGGTTGGGCTACAAAAGAAAGCTAAACTGGAAGAGTAGGATGGACCAAAACTAGGAGGATCCAGTTGGCAGATGTTGTGGTGAGAGCATCAGTCACTGACAGAAAAATCCATTTTCACTTATGTCATCTGAGATTAACCCTTTAATGGTTAACTCTTTAACCCTTTGAGGATGATATATTGCATTAGCGTAAACTGGCTTTTCTTATTATCATCATGATGCTGGATAGTACTATATCTTATCAGTACTCATGTACGACAGGGTTAATACACTCCTCAAGCAGCAGCATTAGGAATGGAAACAGTGCTTAGAAACTGAATCATGAGCAGTGAATTCCAAAACAGAACAGAAATTGATATGACGAATTGAACCTTTAGGCATTATTTTGTGATGACATGATGTTCAATTTGTCTGCTATATGTAATACATTTGGATCGATTTTCACCACGTCAGCGGATCCAATGAATGAGCTCTACAGCCTTTAGATCCTCAATTACTGGAGCCTGTCCCTGAGCTACATATATGGCCATCTCAACAGGGGCCCCTGGTGCGCCGAATCCTGGGGAATGAGCTCAACCCTCTACAAATATAATAATGCCTCATGGCCCTATTTACAGCACCATGCTGTACTTGATTCGTTAAAAAGTGGGACTGCAACTTACAAGTAGCGATCTGCCTATTCCCCTCTCAGCATGATGCCCCCCTATGGGAGCCAACTGTGATATCTGGAAGTATTGTCTAGAGACTGTTGGCTATACAATATAAGCTTACGTACCAGGGTATTCAGATTTTCTGGGCAAGCCATAAATAGCAATACTTTGAAAAGGCTATGACCCTTTAACTCTATTACAAGGCCCACATACAGAGGGGGGGGGGGTGATACTGCTACTGTGTGATAGAGTTGGGAAGAAACTTTGTTGAACCTTGTAATTTTCAATACCGTACATACTTTATACTGTCTTTATGTCATGGCAGGTATGACCGTCACTATAGAACAGTACTCAGCTATATAATGGCTTCGTGAAATACGCCAGCCCCACCTCGGGGAACACGATGCAAAAAATATTCCATGGTCATTGACATTTGCTTATTTATTTAAGGTGCTCTGAATCAAGGACCTACGTCCGCCGACGTAAAACACTGTGGCGGACGTAGCCGATTCAGAGCTCCTTTAAAATAGACAAGGCCTGTTAAGGGGGTACATTCAGACATTTTCAAGTACATTTTGTCATACAAGTATTTATCATATATACCGTAGTGGAAGGTCGATACAACTTTGGTATGAGTTCCCTCCAACTTTATGTTCCTAATAATTGTATCTTAATCCCTGCAAAGTCTGATGAACAAATTCTTGATAGTTTCTTTCCTGTTATGATGATGAGAAATGTAAGTAATTCCAATACTTTTCATTTCCGCTTTTTTTGGTTGAATCATTAATGGCTCTTTTGTTTTCCAATGACTACCTGTTTTTATTGGTTAATCATAGGACAGATGATGTCTACTGGGCATATGAGAAGTTTAGTTACGATATCACTCATAGGGCCCTAGATAGGGGGGTCCTGTGCCCCTTGTCGATTCTAAGAAATGATTCTTGTCCCTTGTCACTCAACCCTGTGTCCCTTGTTGATTTTAAGAATTGATTTTGTCCCCTTGTCGATTTTAAGAAGTGGTTTTGTCCCTTGTCACTCAACCCTATGTCAATTGATTTTGTCCCCTTGTCGAATTTAAAAAGTGGCTTTGTCCCCTTGTCGATTTTACCCGTCTGGGGACCTACTACCGTATTCTCCCGCGTAGAAGACGCGCTGCGCATATAGGACGCACCCCAAACTCAACAGAGGTATTTTCACGTATAAGACGCACCTCTTAGGGCATATTTTTGAAAATTCAGTACTGTTCTATAGTAAAATTACCCCTTGTATAAGACGCACCCCCAACTTGAGCATAAGCTATAAGACGCCCCAGCATTTTGTTTGGCGTAGAGGACACGTCTTATACGCGGGAGTTTACGGTAATCAATTTTTCAATATTTGAGAAAAATAATGATGAAAGATGGGGGTTTCTCCCATACGCGGCCATAGTTAAGGATTCCCCATCTTCAGATGTCAATAAATCTGAAACTAGCACAATCATGCCACCATGTCTTTTTATTGCTTCATCTATCTCATAATACATAAACCTTAAATCCCAAGTGATTGGAGAAATGCTGCAAAAGTTGGGTCAAGTTGTGTAGGGCTGTCATTGACATCCACTTTTTTTCCGATGGCGATTATCGTGATTTTTGGTCTCGATATTGCGATTTACTGCGATATTAAGATACATTTGAAAGGTGTATCTGAGTGCTAAACCATTGGCATCAATAGGTGAATAGATAAATTGGATTTGGTGGGGGGGGGGGGGGGGTCTGGCATATCATTATAGATCAATCATAGCAGGTTATAATAACTGTAGAAAAAGAATGCATGAGAGAAATTCTTTGGAGATATCTATTAGAATATTCAATCACTTTTACAGACACCTTCTTTAACTACAGTTAATATGTGCATAGAAAAAATATGAACAAAGAAGATCAGCAAAAAGCTCCAAACATAATGGCAGCCAACATTTTTTTTTTCATTTTGGATAGGGAGGTATACTCTTTCTAATCATTTTTGACAAAGAAATCTCATGCCTTTGCCTTTAAGAGCTTATAACAAGTATCCTTACACTAATTAGCAACTTGTCCCTCCTGAGTATTCTATTAGATTGTCCAGCAAGGATTGTTGGGGTATGAATATCGAGATCGTTTTAGTTAAAGCAGTAGAGTACAGGGCACTTATTAGATTGAATACATCACCAAAAGTAAGACTAAATTGAGTAGTCTATGTCCCATTGCTATTATTGTAAGCTTTCATTTGATACCAAATATTCCCATATCTATCTATTTTGTCCAAGGATTTGATTAAATAAATATACAAATGTTATAAATCAGGTCATAAAATATTGATATATTGATGATGTCGATACGATATTTAGCATCGCAATATTGCCGATATTTAGATATTGTGAATATCGATGACATCCCTAAAGTTGTGTCACAGTCAGTGCACTGAGTGAGAATTAGGGAGTGATCATTTTTTAACAACAGGGGGGGGGGCTGGTGGGTTTGAGGGTGGGGGTCAGAATTTTTTAAACACCTTGATCGGGGGGGGGGGCAGAATTTTTTCAACCCCTCTGATGGGGGGGGGGCAAAATGATTTCACCGGTAAAAGGGCACGTTCGCGCGCGATTTTCAGCCCTTATGGGGGGGGGGGGTCAAAAAAATTTTCCACCATCAAGAGGGGGGGTCGGAATTTTTTCACGTGTCCGTGCGCAAACCCACCATCCCCCCGTGATTTATAACATTTGTATATTTATTTAATCAAATCCTTGGACAAAATAGATAGATATGGGAATATTTGGTATCAAATGAAAGCTTACAATGATAGCAATGGGACATAGACTACTCAATTTAGTCTTACTTTTGGTGATGTATTCAATCTAATAAGTGCCCTGTACTCTACTGCTGATCACTCCCTTACTGGCCTTAGTCTTAGACTCAGTCTCAGTAGTGTGACTCCCTGCCCTGGTACGTGAATGTAGGGGCTGCAGACCATGTCCTAGAAAACTGTGCCACTATGAGAGGGGGTGTGCAGGGGCACCTCTCTTTTAGCAGCTTTAAAATATGATTAATATTGATGGGATAATGCCTCTTATAATTTTTATATCAAGTATACAAGATTTACTTTCATATTGTGCTTGAATTTGGGGGAAATTCTAATTGGTTAATTAATTATGGGCTTAATTAGGTCAGTGACTAATTAAGATGTTATCATTTCAATGAAGGAATCTTACAAGTTACTCAAAAACCAATGGAAGTGGTAGAGTACTGTCTAAACTTTATGTGTACCAAATATGAAGCAAATCTATGGTTGCGAACATAGGTTTTTAGGATCCGGAAATTAAAGTTATTAATTAATTTTGAGCAATTTTGAGGGTTTTCATACCTTTTTTATTTTCAAAAATTCATATCTCTGCTTCTAGAGGCAGGATAAGCCTGATTTGAGATGCATTAAATTCGCAAGGTTACTGGCTTTCAGAATATATAAAGTTCTATTGACTAATTATGATATAAAATATTAGTAGAAATTATGGGAATGGTCACATGTCAATCCTCTTTGTATAGTTTAATATTGTGACCGAAAAATGCCTAACCTCACCCTACAGAATCCTCTCTAGCTCAGCCAAATATAAGGTTAGAATAAAAATTCCAAAAGCATAATATTTCTTAAATGTGGCTCTTTGTGCATTGTTGGATTCATGTAGATCTGATGTATTTAAAAACGGCACTACTACCAGCCTGGTCCCTCCCCTTCACAATCACAGGCTTAAATGATGTTTGTCACGTACCTTAACATCAACTTCTGAAGTTCTTTAGCTATATCCGATGCTGGGGTAATAGTGTCCTTTGTCGATTCATTGTCATTAAGAATCCTGATCACAATCTCCGGCTGGGAGAGGGATCTTTTAGCCTGTTTGCTTGACATGTTTCTTGTTCTGCTCTGCAACTGGGTCTGCTACGCTCTGAAACACAAGCGAACCACAACATGACCCGCTAGTCCCGACTGGGAAATTTATAGGCCGGGTACCAGTGTGAAAGTAGAACGTAAGACAAGAATGAAAGTTCAGGAAAAATTACATCTCTCCCTGATCTTCTGAATAAAAGACTAGTGACATCAAATGATGGTCTTTCAATAATGGGAAATTGTTATCTTTCCTGGTCTTTAATTACACTGCACTAATTTGTCAATATATCTTTCAATAGGGAGTTTTGGCTCACTTTTGGTTCAGAAGCAACTTCTTTTGCGCGCACAACTCTAGCCAAAATGGCAGACGGTAGAAATTTTCGGTCGTCCTACCTTGTCAAAGTCGGCATAAAAGGCGTCGAAGAGAAGAAGTCAGTGGAAATTCTACTGAAGGATCAATTGCTTGATCAGACCAAATTGAACCAGTTCTGTTTAAGGTTTCCTGTACCCACCCTTCATCGTCCTTTTCTGTGGAAAGTTTTGCTAGGTGCGTCTTTTCATGTATTATCACTCACAAGTAAACAGCTGGCAGGTCTCGGACCACCAAAACATTTCTCAATACCGGTATAATCTATTAATATTATATGGATGATTCGCACTACTGCCTGTTCGCCCTAGACGATTCGCACTACTCCCTTTTGGACCATTCGCTCTACCCCTGGACCATTCACACTACTCATACAAAAGAGGGGCAGTGGATGATTCGCACTAGTGACAATCCCTGGCCCCCAAAGATTTGGGTTTAATAGTGAACCAAATAATCATACTTCAAGCTCTAATAGAACTAGAAACAATTAAAGGTCTAAGGATACTATCCCTACGCTGTCTGTCAGTGACTGATGTCAGTCTGCAGTAGAGCGAATGGTCCAAAAGTAGAGCGAATGGTCCAAAAGTAGAGTGAATGGTCTAGGGCGAAGGTGTAAGTAGTGCGAATGCATATGTAGTGCGAATGTGCATTAGAGCGAATCGACCATTCCCCAGCTCAACCACCGATAAAACCCGCCTACAATGATTCAAATCGCCCAAAATGACCACAAATCTTTAGATACATCTTTTATCCTTAATCTGAGATGAAAAAAATATAGCCTTTATTAGTTTATAGGTTTGACCAATCCATTTATTTTTCTATTGCCAAGTTACTTAGGCCCAAGTATTGGCCTGCATGTGTACCTACCGTAATCTCCCGCGTATAAGGCGCAGCCCGCCTATAAGGCGCACCTAAAGTTTTAGGATTTGATCAGAAAAATAGAAAAATCATAACTTTTGTTCTACTGAATGGATTTTAAAAATTCAAAAAGCTATGTATAGCTAGTGTCCCATGGACCCAAATGAACTCCCTTATGTCCTACCAGGACTTCAGGGGAGTGTAACATATCAAAATGAAGGTCTTGATCTCCCCCTTGTGGATCCAGGGAGAACTTAAATCTCGCGTATATGACGCGCCTTATACGCGGGAGATTACGGTACCTACATTTTGACCTATTTTGCACCTAATAATTCAACAGTGCTCACTAATTTTTTAATGCCACCCACCAGTGCCTAACCAAAGGGCCAGTGTGTCACAATGTATATTCTATGAATCAGTACAGTATAGTGATTTATTTGATGCCTTATAGCAAAGCTGACAATGATTTCCACACACTAATATAGACCAATCAGAAGCCACCATCTCTTAACTGCCTACATTTACTGTATGACCGTCGTCACTGCGGACCTCTATGGTGGTCCGAGATCTTAAAGGAGGGGGTAAGGACTAAAACTTACCCCAAACACCACTTATACCAAATTTTAGGTGTACTTCATCAAATTATAACTTGTGAGGTGCCCTGTGAGCCCCTAAACTATAGACCATGGGGGTAATCGATGCCCTCGTAACCCTGGAAAATGGTCTCTTTTTCAGGCTGTTTTCACTCTCCGACACCCTATACATGTTTAACTTGTTTTCTCAAGAAATATTCAACCCAGGACCCTGAAATTCAGCACAGATTTCGTCCAGGTGGTCTCCTACATGAAACAACTGCTTTTTCTGAGCTTTGACCCCTAGATTGTACATGGAGTGTAGAACTATTATGCAAAATTGACAAAATGTGCACTGAAAATAGAGATATTTTGACATTTTCTCTATTTTTCCTGGAATTATTCCTTATCCATGGCTGTTTTTATGTTATGTCCTTATTCCCACATATCTTAAGAATGACTCTGTAAAATATTGTGATAAAAGCTTCAATATTTACTGTTCTATGACTTGAGCAAGGGCTTGATATTAGGGCCTGAGTGTCCTTCAATCCTACATTCTGTGAAATATGCATGTCATTAGGTTATAAAAGCCCAGAGAGGGAATTATTCGGCATTTTTGGCCACAAATCCTTGAATTGATTCATCCCTGTAACTCTAAAAATGTGGTAATGTGCATTGAAAGGCCTCTAAAGTCAGAATCAATGAAGTCTGCAATAATACCAATAGCCCTACAGCCTGGATTTCCTCCATTTTCCGTACTTTTCATGCACATTTCCACATTTTTCAGCATTAATCTATCCAAACTAACCAAATCCAACTAAGAAAAAAGCTTTTTGAGCATATCCAAGCTGTTCTGGCTAACTGTCATATCACTACTTAAGGTCGCGGACCACCAAAACATTTCTCACTATAATCTATTATAGCGCAACCACCGATAAAACCTGCCTACAATGATTCAAATCGCGCAAAATGACCACACATCTTTAGATACATCTTTTATCCTTAATCTGAGATGAAAAAAATATAGGTTTGACCAATCCAGTTTTTTTCTATTGGCCTGCATGTGTACCTACCTACATTTTGACCTATTCTGCACCTAATAATTCAACAGTGCTCACTAATTTTTTAATGCCACCCACCAGTGCCTAACCAAAGGGCCAGTGTGTCACAATTTATATTCTATGAATCAATACAGTTTAGTGATTTATTTGATGCCTTATAGCAAAGCTGACAATGATTTCCACACACTAATATAGACCAATCAGAGGCCACCATCTCTTAACTGCCTACATTTACTGTATGATCGTCGTCACTGCGGACCTCTATGGTGGTCCGAGATCGGCAAACAGCTGACTGACTGCCAGTGCCAGTGCCACTCTGTCAAACCAATAGGCAATACTGCAACAGACCCAGATGGCCAGACTCGTCTACATACATGAGGCGCAGAGAATTTTCACGCCCCTCTTTGATCTATAGGCCCTACTTAGCATGCAGGTTTATTTTTGCTAAAAAGAGGGTAACCGTAAATTTGTCCTCAAGACTGACAAGAGGGCAGAGTCAGAGACTAAAGAGAGAGCATGTAGCACTGCAGGGGAGGGGCTGAGTCAGACTCTGAGACTCTGTCAGAATACACGTGCATTCAATTTGGGCCCTTGGTTGCAGGGTCCCCATTTCACATGTAAATTTCAACCCCTTCCACCCCATAAAGCAGGATTTGCACGCTAATCCCATAGAGTAACGGAATTCCAGGGGTGAAAGGGTTTTAAGAAATCTCCTTTTCCCATAGCAAAAAGTTTAAGCTCATGCCGCGTCACTGTCTAAGAGATATGATTAACTTAAAAAGGCTTAAAGAATAAGGTTAGGGAGTGCCTTGGACCAATGGAAACTTTTCATGCAACTTTATGGCAGTGATTGATAAATTGAGTTTCATTTTCATGTCACTTATGCCCATGTCATATGTCAAATTTAAGAAACTCTGTCAAATGTACGGTCATGTCCCATGTCGATTTTAATAATATGGCATGTCGAATTTAGAGGTCTAGGGCCATTTGATCACCTTATTTCAATGTAACAAGGTCCAAGGCTATAAACATTTTTCAAACTAAGTAACTGTTTCTACAGGGATCCTGCCTGTACACCAGGGGAGTCATGAGTTTGTGTTGGAGCAGCGTCGGGAGCAGTACGACAACCTGCTAGAGGCACTCCTCGTGATGAGACGAACCAACAATAATACACCGCAATGTGAGCAACACCTCAAAATGGCGCTCCTTGAGGAAGGCATGCTGCCATTTGATGAGCAGAAAATGGTGAGAATTTATTCAATAGGTAAATAAATGGTTAAAAAAGAAGAAAGGAAAAGGGCTTTAAAAAACAAGAAAATGAAACAAGTGTGGTATTCATAACTAGTAAATGAATTATCAGCATGAGTGATTTTCTACTTTGTTATACCATACTCATACGTGTCTTTCTGGATGGAATACCAACAGTAGAATTCTTGGGTGCAAGGAACTGATATAATAAGTACCGTAAACTCCCGCGTAGAAGACACACTGCGCGTATACGCACCCCAAACTCAGCACATGCATTTTCGCGTATAAGAAACACATTTTAAGGCTAAAATTTGTAAGATTAGTACATTTCTATATTAAAATTACCCCTCGTATAAGAGGCACCCCCAACTTGAAAAAATCCTATAAGACGCCCCAGCATTTTGTTTGGCGTAGAGGACGCGTCTTATACGCGGGAGTTTATGGTAGTTTAAAAGGTCCCAATGATGTACTCGGGCAATAAATATTGTATAAAGGATCATGCCATTCTACACTGATATATAACTTCTGTGAGTCTGTACTTTACTTTACCTTTGTACTATTATGCCTTTTCACTCCAATAGCTCAAGGACCCATCAAGTCTTGTATATTTCGCTATAAACAATGCCATGTGTGAGATAGAAGAAGACCCCGTGCACATTTACTGGTTAACAACACGCTTCTACCGCCTCCTCACCCGATATAAAGACACCATTCCAGTCATGGTAGGTCTGCTAGTACCCATAAGATTGATAGTTCTAAATTCAATTTTATAAATACTAGCATGGTACATAAACCATTTAAGGGCTGCTGATGCAGTTATGCATCATACCCATTGGTTGTCATGATGCACCAATGAAGTGCTGGCGAGACTACTCGCCAGCACTTCATTCGAGCATCATGCCGACGCTCCGGGAGTATATGTATCAACCCAAGGAGGGTCGACATGATGCTCCGATGAGACTGCTCGCCAGCACTTCATTGATGCATCATGATGACCAATGGATATGATGCAATAAGCGGCCCTTAAATGGTTAACATCATTCTGACCATACATGGACAATTGACTCACAGGGACCACGGGCTGCAATGATTGTAGCACTCATCCAGTGCCGTCCAGCTATATGAGCAGCTCATTGTACCACTTCCTAAGACTTAATACAAGTTTAAGCTAATTGAAGCCATTACAGGTCTATGTCATATCATCTCTCCAGCTCTCTCCTTTTCTCATCCAGTCAAGCAAGTCTGTGAGACAACGCACGAATGTTTTTATTCTAAGAGAGTCAGATCAAATTTCATATATTTTCTTATATGTGCAATATATCCATTGTGGATAGCACAAATTGATACAATTCTGATGATTATTGCAGACATCCAGAGTTGAGTATTACCTGTCTAAAGAGGACACAGATGGCAAACTCTGCAGTCATCTAACCAAGCTAAATGCCTTCGGTCACCTTCCCATTGCACACTGGTTCCACTGCGGCTTTGCCGGAGTTCTTCCCGAAGGATCCTATGAAAGGTGAAGAAGCCAACATGAATTCCCTATTTTAGGTTGATTTATTGCTCTTTATTATTTAGTTATTTGATATTGTATAAGATTTCAGGAAGAGCACTTTAAAGGTTCAAAACAGAATGGATTAACTTACAGACATATGGAGCATATCGATTCTGAATTTGAAAAGAGTCCTTAGCACTTTGAACCACACAAAAAATTAGACATATTTCACTCTGAGTATAAACACAGACCTTTGTGTCTTTTTTTCTCTCACAGGAAAGTGCTATTTAAGTTAAATTATCGCACAGTCAGTAAGGTAACACCCCCTCTACATATAATCTAAGCAGAACGTAGGAAGCAGCGTGTAGTATTAAATTGCATTTTCAATGTGTTATGTCTCTACAGGATATGGGACAAGATCATCGGAGGGTCAGTGAAAATCCTTGTTTACGTAGCGGTGGCTATACTGTTGACCTTCCGGCGGCCTTTGCTATGTATGAAGAATGTTGAAGAAATCCTGAAATATCTTGCTGAGGTATGACTTCTTTTGTAATAATATTGATCACGGCTATTGTATAACAATTATTTGGGTTGGTAAAAATGATTTTAATCTTTTTATAGCATTAAAGCAAGACCTATATGTAAATGTTACTTAACATGGTCATGTAAATGTTAGTTAACATGATGAGGGTTATACAAAAATATTAAAATAACAAATAAAGATATTGAAGCTGAGGGTAAAGGAGGTAGATTAGATCCTTCTCTATACAGGATGTGGAAGCTGTAGCGTTATTCCATGTAAATGCATGTGGTGTTCACTTTTAGAAAATAACCACCGCCTTAACTTTCCCTTTGTTATGTTCCAGATTCCAGCAGACAGTGGTGATATCATTGTGAGTAAAGCGATAGAGATCTGGGAGAAGCACGGCAGTCTCCTCATGCCGACCATGAAGAGCGACTCACCCGGCATGCTAGAGCGACTCCCGAGTTGACCAACTGGCAAACCACGCCCAAATGAACAACTGTTAAACTGACTTCACACAAGGCACACCATTTGTGTACTATATACATGTAATTCACCCATGGATCTGACCACATTGAAGGATCCTAAGCATCTGAGATATATAGGTTATCACTCGCTGCAGCCCGAGTTGTGTCAAAATTTGTAGGATGTAAATAACTGAATCGCATGTGGTAAAGGAGACGTTCGATGGGTTTGAGGAATTTGGATTCATGTAGACCCAAATCAATCTAGTAGGATATGAGCGTATAACTTGGTGGTGCTGAATTCGCTCAGACCTACCTGTTTTATGAATGATAAGTGTTGCTACCATTTAAGGGCAGCACAACACATTATACTTTATTTCTCTTGTTACTGCTCCAATACCCTGCGAGGCACTAACTAACCAGCACTGCTTTGCTGGTGTCAAGCTGTCCCTTTTGAGCATCGATCAACCCCCTATACTAGTATTACATGTATTACTAGGGTAAGCATGATGCATGATGGCGCCATCCATCAACCCCCTTATACTAGTATTACATGTATTACTAGGGTAAGCATGATGCATGATGGCGGCATCCATCAACCCCCTATACTAGTATTACATGTATTACTAGGGTAAGCATGATGCATGATGGCGGCATCCATCAACCCCCGTATACTAGTATTACATGTATTACTAGGGTAAGCATGATGCATGATGGCGGCATTGATCAACCCCCCTATACTAGTATTACATGTATTACTAGGGTAAGCATGATGCATGATGGCGGCATTGATCAACCCCCCTATACTAGTATTACATGTATTACTAGGGTAAGCATGATGCATGATGGCGGCATCCATCAAACCCCCCCTATACTAGTATTACATGTATTACTAGGGTAAGCATGATGCATGATGGCGGCATCCATCAACCCCCTATACTAGTATTACATGTATTACTAGGGTAAGCATGATGCATGATGGCGGCATCCATCAACCCCCCTATACTAGTATTACATGTATTACTAGGGTAAGCATGATGCATGATGGCGGCATTGATCAACCCCCTATACTAGTATTACATGTATTACTAGGGTAAGCATGATGCATGATGGCGGCATTGATCAACCCTCCTATACTAGTATTACATGTATTACTAGGGTAAGCATGATGCATGATGGCGGCATCCACCAACCCCCCTATACTAGTATTACATGTATTACTAGGGTAAGCATGATGCATGATGGCGGCATCCATCAACCCCCCTATACTAGTATTACATGTATTACTAGGGTAAGCATGGTGCATGATGGCGGCATTGATCAACCCCCCTATACTAGTATTACATGTATTACTAGGGTAAGCATGGTGCATGATGGCGGCATCCATCAACCCCCCTATACTAGTATTACATGTATTACTAGGGTAAGCATGATGCATGATGGCGGCATTGATCAACCCCCTATACTAGTATTACATGTATTACTAGGGTAAGCATGATGCATGATGGCGGCATTGATCAACCCCCTATACTAGTATTACATGTATTACTAGGGTAAGCATGGTGCATGATGGCGGCATTGATCAACCCCCCTATACTAGTATTACATGTATTACTAGGGTAAGCATGGTGCATGATGGCGGCATTGATCAACCCCCCTATACTAGTATTACATGTATTACTAGGGTAAGCATGGTGCATGATGGTGGCATTAGTGAGCTGCATTTATGCATCACTGTCCGCGTTCCGATTGAGATTGTCCATGACAATGAGCTAAAAGGTTGGTCTGTTGATGTGCTATCTGTTTTGTGCTATAAGAGTACAGGTATATATATATGGAGAGGATATAGCGTGTAAAATGCAAAACAAAACGAAAAGCAACTGGGTAGCCCCTCGACCATTCTGTGTATTGTATGGTAAGGGTGACCCCCCCCCCCCTTTCTGGTGGGAATGCATCTACCCGGTATAGGTACCGTAATCTCTCGCTTAGAAGGCGCAGCCCGTGTAGAAGGTGCACCCACAACTCAGGGAAGGGAGGTCCACGTAGAAGGCGCATCTGCTGATCCTGAGTCTAATATTTGAAAAACCCGCGTATAAGGCGCACCCCTAACTGAAGGAGCATGGTCCACATAAGGGACCCAATGTAAGGGGGCATTTCAAATATTGTCTGTAGATACCAACACCCCAACTAGTCATGTATTTTCTTTAACCAAAGAAAAGGTGTGGTCTAACCCATGGTGCTCAAAATACCTTTAAACTGCTGAATGAAACATGCCATTCTGCTCACCATAAAAGTGTTTGGAAATATATGTACACCCCACTCACTGAGAGTTTTGTTAATTATATTTTTGACCTTTTAACCAAGAGAATCCATGCAGCATTATAACCAATAATCCTGCCATAGTGTGTGCTGCCACCTGGTGTTATGAGCTGTATGTCATTCTCTATTCTCTACATTACAAACTACTGGTATCCCAACATGCCATGTCTCTAGAATACGGGCCTATTTCCCTGTTATAACAGTGTGGGCCTAGATAATCAATGGGAGGGTAGATTCAAATCGAATTTGTTATGTGTTCATATCTTATCTATAACTTGTTAACAAATAATGCAAATCAGAGAATTATTTCTTTCAAAAAATCAACAGTATTGTACCTTTCAAAATGATGCCAAATAACATCAGTTATAGGCCATATGAAGACAATTGGCATCAATAGTAGTTAATGAGTTAAATGATTCCTAGAATAACACCAGGTGGCAGCACACACTATGGCAGGATTATTCGTGAACCCTTTCGAGGAGAAACGGTATGATCGGAAGTGTGTTCCTGGTACCAGCGAAAGTTGAAAGTTTACCTGCTCATATTTAACAAGCGAAAAAGGCGCCACGTTAGCGCTTCTCCCCGAAAGACGTAACCAGGATTATTGATTATACAGGGATGTAAGTCTTCAGGTTTTATCAGGATTTCCTGATTTCTGAGGATTTTGAATGCATGTACTTTCATTATACAAGTGGTAAAGGAGGGCTGTTTTTAAAAATAGAAGGCCTTTATATTGAGTTAATGTACGGTTTCCTGATTTTTGCCCATGCCTGACTTGCATCCCTGATTATAATGCTGCATGGATTCTCTTGGTTAAAAGGTCAATAGTGTAATTAACAAAGCTCTCAGTGAGTGGGGTGTACACATATTTCCAAACACTTTTATAGTGAGCAGAATGGCATGTTTCATTCAGCAGGTTAAGGGTATTTTGAGCACCATGGGTTAGACTACACCTTTTCTTTGGTTAAAGAAAATACATGAGTATGTGTAAATCTTTCTGGTTTGGGAAGTGGAGGTACCCCGCGTATAAGGCGCACCCCCAACTCAAGGCAATTACCGTCTCGCGTATAAGACCCACCCACGATCTGATTCGCGTATAAGACGCGCCTTATACGCGGGAGATTACGGTAGTGGGTACCTGGGATATTCTATGTTCATTCTAGAGATGCCCTTTCTCAATACCGATTGATGTTAATTAATTCGAGTAATGTATCTCATAAAATATGGTGAGTTTATCTGTGATACTTTTCTATCCCTCTCTGATTTAAAGATCTATGACACCAGTATTCCAATATGAGATATAATTTTGTTGTCAATAGGAAATATTCATAGGTAAGAACGAATAATGATTCTAGATTATATCTGTAAAAGATGATCGACATGACTATAACAACAGGAGTATGGTGTACCATAGATGGTGGCAATTTTGTAATAAGACCACAACGCTCCGCCCTGGGACGGGTTTTATCAGGGGATGCCAAATGCTTTAAGATGATATGGGTACTGAATAATGATTTCGAGACCATCTGCATCTAGCTTTAGAATTAATATTATCTTTTATGAAATAAAAGAGTTGTTATGAAATATAAACAATTTGTGATCTTCTTTTCACTTTGATAAGTCCTGCGCATCGACTCAAATGCACCTCCAACTTAATAACCATTTTATCAACCCTGTATCATCAGAAGGACCTTCACTCACCAGCACTATCTTTCGTTCAAACGCACCTAGAGTACCGGGTATGCTGTTCCTATCTGACAGCCAAGGGACAAAGAACTGCTGGGAAAAGATCAAATAAGAGCTAGTAATCAACTTCCAGGCATCATAGATAGACCATATGAACAGTGACTAAGGGAAGTACTACATACCCTGGTATTTTGGTGCTTAAAGGGGGAGATGACAGAGCTATTCAAGAAGTACAAGCTATTCAAGAAGTACATGTGCAAAAAAAAAAAGAAGTCGGAGAGTTGTCTACCCATGGAACAGTCTACCAAATGCAGTCATCCTGGCAGACGATGTAAATGATTATTTTCAAGAACAGCCATGACAGGCTTATAGAGAACACCCACTTAAATCTAATTGAGAGTGAGACCTCCTACCAGGCCAATGATAATTGATCTACATTTAAAGGGTGCATATAAATAGTGGTGGAAGATAAGAGATGCAGCCTTGTGCATCCAGGCCTGAAGTCTGCGAAAAATGTACCAAAAAATGAGCAGAAGTAGTCAAGTTTGGTACCAAATGAAAGCTTATGGTCCAGGAAATGCAGCTGGCTATCAATAATATACATATCACACTTTTATAATGTCAATGATGACTTTCCTTTTAAACTGCAGTTTTTCTTACACACGGCCATTTGGGATGCGCCCGCAATGCATTCACGCCCTACTGAAATGCTATGGCAAAAAAAAAAAAAAAAGATTAAAATCCTCCCTCATCACTTTTTTCATGACTTAGTGGTGAGAAACAAGTTTGTTTTTTTGTTGGAGTGCCCTTATTCCAACCTAGGAGAAAATTTGTTCATTTAGTGCATACTTTTTAGGTTGCATTATAACATGATACCTGATACCCATCATGGCTGTTATCAGGTAACCAAATTCAGCAGGAGTCACCTAGGGTCACCCCACTAAGCCTAAGGCTAAGGGTCCCGCTATAAACCAGGAATAGTGGTGGTCAGAACCTCTTAGTAAGGGAGTGGTCATTATTATCAACAGGGGGGTAGTGGGTTTTCATGCGGGTGCGCGGAAATTTTTTACGCCCCCCCCCCAATGACGGCAGGCAAAATTTTTTGTACCCCCCGCGCTGGAGGCGCAGAGAGTTTTCGCGCCCCTCTTTGATCTATAGTAGTGCGCAGGCGTTTTTTGCTAAAAAGAGGGTGAATTTTTTTAGCCCCCCCCTCAAGAAGGGTCAAAATCTTTTTAGCCCCCCTCGTGAGGGGGCTGAAAATTTTTCGCCCCCCCCCTCAAACCCACCCCCACCCCCTGTTGATAAATAATGACCACTCCCTAAAATACCTGGTCAATTGATTCCGTATACCTCTTTATTGGGCATTTTGATTAACTATAGTGATGGGAATGAGGCATCCAAATCACAAAAGAAACACATACAGAAAAAAAATGTAATCTACGTTTTGATAAATACTCTGGCGCCAGGGCTTGGCTATTTAAAGGTAGAGAGTTATCTTCCAGAGGTGATGCCAACAGCGGCACGGCCTTCCGCGGCCGCCGCGGGAATTTTGTACGCCATCTGACAGCACCTTTATGAACTAATAGTTCAGTTTCTTTCCACAAGGTGGCGTCGAGAGCTCATATCCCAGAATCCCAACCATCAACTTCCTTTTCAGCCATCTTGGATTGCCAATGTGAGTATTCCCGGTAAACACCCTCATAAAAATCCGTCTAAATCTTGAAATATACTGGACATCGGCACTCAAAATCAACCCGAGGGTAAAGCAGACAAATGTACCCTTTCATCTGAATGGTGTTTTCTGTCTGTTATTTTATTTAAAGTTGATGAACGAGCTATAGATTTCACGAGTCGAAAATGTAAACATCTCTCCGGTGTCCCGTTCGTGTTTACCTCATGTGCGAGTGAACAACTTGTCAAAGTTACAAGTTTGATATAAATGTGATCCTTACCTGTCCAGGAAACCCTTAACACACCGAAGGTGTCCTCGCCCTTTTTTTGTTAGATTTGTTAGAATCGCCTATTTAGTCCAATAACTGAAATGTAATGCCCACACGGTGCTGACGTCTGCTTGTCACGTCTTCTCTCAGACTCAGTTACTGAGTTTAATAGGCTATCTCAGTCTGGAAATGCTCTTGAATTGGCCAGTGCCGTCAACATCATTATCTGGGCTTCCCTAGCCCACTTAAAAGGGTCTATTTCTCCTCTTTCCTATCCCCTCAGGATGTGTGTGGTGCACATATGCGCGGGCACTGACACATTCCTCTGTGAAATTGTGTAATGTAGTTTTCGCCATGAATATGACCTTAGCTGTCGAAATGGCGTTAAACATCTATTTGACTATTACTCACTCACTCACTTAACATCATGATCATTGTCATTCAACTCATTGAGCATGCAGCACTGACACTGTCACTGTAGTGACAGTTGTAGAAAGCCCTATATTCTGAGACTAGACATTTAATTTACATCTTCTGCACTTACATCTTTCAGAAACAAATTCACCATGGCAATCAGGCCACTTGTCAAGAACAAGATCGTCAAGAAGCGGACGAAGAAATTCATTCGCCACCAGAGTGACCGGTACAAGAAGCTCGACGTAAGTTCAGTTCTACTTTATTTAATATGTTAAAGGCTTGGGCCATATAGTTGCTGTTCGCCGAATTCGCCTATTGATAGTATTTGAACCTTACAACTTCAGGGGAAAATCTGCAGTAACACTCACTATAAAGGCTGTGAATTGTATTCAATTGCTCTCACTCTACAAGCCTAGGCTATACTGATTTTTTGAAGCCTAAAATGCGTGAGAAAGAGCCTGGTCTGAGTGAGATGGGCTCCAAATGCGTGAGACTCAGGCCAGATGCGTGAGGGTTGAGAGGTATGCAACGGGGGGGGGGGGGGTTGGTGAAATTCCGAGTGTGCATGGCGAAAAATTTTCGTCTCTTCCCCCCCCCCCCCGAGGGGTCTGAAATTTTTCGTCCCCCCCTTTTATTCTATAGTCGCGCGCTGGCTTTTTCTCTCAAAAGGGGCGAAAATTTTGTTGTCCCCCCCCCCTTTAATAGAGGGGTCTGAAATTTTTTTGTCCGCCCGTCTGTTGTTAGAAAATGACCACTCCCTAATGAATGTTGTCGCAGCAGGAGGTCCAAGGACAGGTCTACGAAAACATGCACAAGTTTTGCAAGTCACAAGTAACTCGCAGCAGTGGATCTGCAGCTCATGTTGTGGGATTGACTACTGCGAGTGGCGATCCGTTTTCTTGTCAAGCATACATAAATGCATAAATCGTTCCTGCTGTGGACTACCTACTTCCACAGTCAAGTGGTGTATGTGTGACATCGGCAGGATTCTTGAAAATCAACAGATTTTGATATCTGCGATGGCTATCAGACGGCCTGTAATAAAGGGGACCGCAAACGGCCTGTCTCGATCATCTGACTGAGACATCTGATCGGATCAGAGCATATCAAACATGTTTGATCTGTCTCGATCAGATGGAGGTCACACAGGGCTCCTCCTTGACTACTAATCCAGTCAGATGACTGAAACAGTCCGTTTGCGGCCCCCTTAACGGTACACCTCGGAAGCAAGTCATCTCGGAAGCAGGCATTTCTGAAGCAAATACCTTTTCTAAATAATTTTAAAACAGGGTTTTGCCATCCCATGATTCTACAGCGTAGGGACAGTATCACTAGGGTTGTTTCATCAAATTCTATAAGAAGAGGGAGATGTTATTATAGTTTTATGTGCACCCAAAATGTCTTGCTCCCGAGGTGTCTCAATGTCTGCGTCCGGTGTCCCTGCTTCTTAGACCTACCCACCGATCCCTAGGCATATGATGTTAGGCCTCTCTCCCGTAGGAGGTCTCAAGAATGATTTTGCTGCCACCTACTGTTATCTATGGGCGAACGGAAATTGCAAGTGCATTGTTTACATGTGTCTCAACGATATATTTAGAGGTAATATTGAGTACTGAACAAGATTTGACGGATAGATCATGATAACATCTACAACTTTTCAAAATATCAAAGCTAATTTCAAAATACGAGCTGAGATATGGCAAATAGAACATGGCTGACTAACGCCCTGTGTATGCGACGGCCGCCATCTTTATTTGGAAAATACAGCTCGGGAAATAATCTGCCGGTGTTACAAGATCATCGTTTTCCCTAACTTATAATAATCGTAGAGTATCCAAATTTTCAGGAACGCTAAAGCAGTGTTTCAAGTATATGCTCAGTGATCAATCAATAAGAATTAGAGACATGAGAGATGCGTGGACATCCCAGGGGCAGGACCTCAAAATTTTTCATCCCTGATATATGCATAATTTGCCTAATCTGATAATCCTGTTTCTGTTTTCCTTACAGCCAAGCTGGAGGAAACCAAAGGGTATTGACAACAGGGTGAGGAGGCGCTTCAAGGGCCAGTTCTTGATGCCCAACATTGGATACGGATCCAACAACAAGACAAAGCATGTATGCCCTGATGGCTTCAAGAAATTCCTCGTCCACAATGTTAAGGTGAGAATTTGCTTTGCATTGAAATCTGTAATTTATTATATAAATTTATTTATTCTTTGAGAGGCTTCATCCCTGTTCATGAGTGCTCACGAGCATACTCGCCAGCACTGCATCGGTGCTTTATGATGACCAATAGGCATGGTGGATTCTGCATCAGCAGCACGTAAAAGGGTTAAGCATAGCTGCAGAATTAAGTCATGTGCATTCTGTCAATCAAAAGCATATATTTACCAAAGAGGCTTTCTTCGGGGAGGTAAACAAATGCCTGTTATGGCCGGGGGTGGAGGTCTTGATGTTTCCCCCTATTTCACACTGACAAAAAATGCCTGTTACACATATATTTCATAGTTCATTTTGAGGTTTTTAGGGATTTGTGCTTGGTGGCTTCCGGAAATCTAACCATTTTCTCAGCTTGTTTTCTTCCCCCGCGAAATCTGGATTTCCTAGAGTTTGAAGGCTGAATGATTTGTACAGATCTAGGCACCATTTCTTAAAAGCTCATTCACAATCATGTTTTCAGAAGTCTATCACTCATTAGGTATTGATGGGTGGGGGAGGGAGTCCTGCTATTTTCAGAGAACATGTCAGGATAGATCTTCCTCCGCATGTTTCCCACATCATACCCATGGCTGTAATCTTACCTGATTTAAAAGCCAGCAAAGATATGTTCACTTGGGGGGGGGGGCGGCGGGGTAAATGTAACGTGCCATCAGTTTCTCATATACCATCGTTCATCTCTCGTATAACTTGGTCCCATTTTAGCACTATTGGACGTTAATTGAACAAATCAAATAAAGTGTGTGAAAAGTGGAAACATCTTATTCTTAGCATCACCTTATCCCACTATATGTCAATAAATGCAAAATGTGTGTTCTTGTCATTAACCCTGTTGTATCATTTTGTGTCTGCAGGAGTTGGAAGTACTCATGATGTCCAACAGGACCTTCAGTGCCGAGATTGCCCACCAGGTGTCCAGCAGGAAGAGGAAAGCTATCGTCGAGCGTGCCGCTCAACTCGCTGTCAAAGTGACGAATCCCAACGCTCGTATTCGCTCTGAGGAGAACGAGTAAACTGTATGAAAGTGGCTAGAATAAAAAAATGTAAATGAAGCTGAATGTCTTGTTTAAATTTCATATTTGACTAAAGAATGCTGTAACGGGAATTGGGATGTCCATCATAATTCCCGTTGTAGGCAGTCCCATGAGGCCCTACGGGCAATAGGACGTTCAAAAAATCAATCGATCGATCAATAATTCCTATTATGTCTTCCAATAAAGCGTTATGGAAGTGGTTTGCCTGATGAGAAGCATGTCGATGACAGGTTTTTTTTTTTTTGGGGAGGGGGGGGAAATGACTGCTTTAACCCAGGGGTGTGAAATCTCAGCTGATTTCAGTGGTTTTGATGCTTTCCAGGACCATTCCTGAGATTTGTGCAAATCCACTGAGAAAATGACTGAGCATTTATGAGGGGGGGGGGGTCTTTGCCCAATGTTTGATCTAATGTCAACCAAAGTAGAGATATTAAAGCATCTGAATCGTTGTTCTCAGCAACTGCAAGAACATATTCTGAAGTTGAAGCACTGCTTGACTAGGCTCTGAAAACTGAAGATTTCAGTTAAAGTTTATTATGGCTCAGATAAAGGATGTGCACTTTACAAAGGATATATGGAAGATCGTGATCATGTATAGTGTGATGGTACTAAGGGAATTGTCCTCACGAACTTAGATGGGGTGTTTCTGGTTGCACACGAAAATGGCATTTCCGATTATACAAAGTACTATACCCGGTATTTATAGAAATAGATTAGCAGGTTTTTTTCTGTCAGAATGGAACTCTACCCCCTCCCCCTGAAGGGATCGAAAGAAATTGCCCTGTTAGAGAAGTGATAACTAACTCCCTTAGGCTAAGGCGTACTCAAAGGTCAAATGTAAAAAAAAAAGTGGGGGTTGGGGGAGGTAAAGAAATTACCTCTTTAGAATAGAAGGCTGTAGACTAGTGACCACTGTTGATTGTCAATGGGGGGGGGGGGGGGGGGTTGTATAATCAAATTAAAAACTCGCCCCCCTCCTCTCCCGTTGCAGGGGGGGGGGGGGCACAGCCAAGAAAATTTGGTCTAACCCTGGAAACAAGGAACGACTTTTCACCATTTAGACACGAGAAAATTTGGTTCAGCAGAAATTCTTGTGAATTTCACGAGTTCTTCGCATTTTATTGTCAGATGCATGTAGGCCTACATGTGAAAGTCATGTGAAATTCACATGAAATAGCATGAATTTCATGTGACTGCTGAATTTCACATGAATTGCTGCTCATGAATTCACATGATCAATAACATGAATTACACCAAATTTTCTTGTGAAATCACGTGAATTCACAAGAAATTGTTCCTAGGGAAGTTTTCGGGCCACATTTCCTATAGTTAACACTCATAGCATGGCCCAATTTCAGGGGGGAAACGTGTCCCCTAGCCCCTCTGGGGGTGTGGATGGGGGGTCCCCCATGTCACATGTCAATTTTAAGAAATGGTTATGTCACATGTCACTTAAATCCCCATGTCCCATGTCACCTCTAAGAACCTCTCATGTCACATGTCGATTTTAAGAAATGGTTATGTCACATGTCACTTAAATCCCCATGTCCCATGTCACCTCTAAGAACCTCTCATGTCACATGTCGATTTTAAGAAATTGCCATGTCACCATGTCAAATTTAGTGGTCCACACCCATCCCTCTCCTGGATCCGTCCCTGCGTTGATAAATAATGACCACTACGGGTACATTCAATGAGAGACCACTTTCATGCATCGTTCATAGGGAGTGATCATTTTTTAACAACAGGGGGGGGGGGTTGGTTGGTTTGGGGGGGGGGGGGGGTCAGAATATTTTCAACCCCTTGACCAGGGGGGGGGGGGTCAGAACTTTTTCAACCCCTCTGATGGGGGGGGGGGGTCAAAAAAATTCCACCTGTTTTCAGTGGAAAACCCCACATGTTATTATAGGTTAAATGGGCACATTTGTGTGCGATTTTCGTCCCTTATGGGAATCGGGGGGTAAAAAAAATTGTTAAAAAATTATCACTCCCTTAGGATCGGATAACAGTAAAGGAACCTGTGTCGCCACATGGTGAATAACGCGGGAAAATGATTGGAACGCTCTCTGTGGGTTTTCCCCTTCACCAAAATCCAATGTCGCAAATTAGATTTTGGGGAAATAATTGTGCGAAAAATGTGGTTTCCTACACAATCAAACTTTATGTAGAAGATCAATGAAGAAAAGGGAGAGTTCGGCTGATAACTGCCTGAGAGGAGGTTTGTAGTAAGATGACGTCACTACTTTACTGGGGGCCGGGCACTGCGCAGCCCGTGTACGCAGCCTGGGACCAACCCCGTCAACTTTCATTGTCAGCCCTGCAAACTGTCCAAATTAAACGACAGATTTCACACGTTTTCTTCAATATCTGCAAAATCGCATCTGGCAGCAGAGAGAGTAAGGTCCAGAGCACCCCCTGGTAACAGTGGTTCTATTTTTGCATCAGGTGTTTTGGAGAATGCATGCTTTGTTTGGAGGGGTGTCTAATGTTTTCCTACATTTGTTGGGGCTCTGGGTGCAAGTAGGTCAAAGCCTCACTCTCAACTCAGACGTAACAGAGAAAACGTGTGATTCATTTTACTGAGGTGAAGCGGCTTCAAACCACGCCGGTAAAGTACAAGAAAGGTAAACTAAAACTTAGATAGACCCATAGTGGGTCAGCTAAAAATAGGGACAACCTTTCCACAAGGGCCGTTGTCACGATCGCTGAGGAACGGACTCGTACGAGATAGATTTTTGGCCAAGGAACGGGACAGAGAACCGACTCCCGGGGATTTTTAGTTCTTCCATATAATCAGATATTTCGAGCTGAAGAAATGCTCTCCTGTGAGAGCATTTTGACACACTATCACAGAATTGACACTTGTCACAGAAGATACTGTCTTTACTCTGACAATTTGTAAATTGGGATAGAGAATCTGGCGGGGCGGACTGTCAATTAGGGGCGTTTGACAGATCTGTCAAGCCGTCCGACTGGTCGGGACCTCGGCGGGTGGGTTCCGCCTCCGGGAGGACAGGGAGCTGTCACTCCAGTGTCAACTGGAATCCTGATCTGTGATTTAACACTGCTGGAATACTGTCATTGTTGATCCTGTGCTCGATGATCTGACGTAGGTAACGTCAAAATTATATATCGTGTCATATCAGTGACAAGGCATATTGTTGGATTTATCCTTTATGTCTCAGTCATAGGCCTGGGAAGTGGACACGTTTGCTCAGCCTCTGACTCTTGAGTCACTCAGTTACCGGTACTCTGCCACTCAGCCACTGCACTGGAGGACTCTTCCCAACACAAGATCCTACCAATCAGGTCCAATGGATGTTGTGTACGCAGCTGAATAGCAACCTACAATATATTAGTGTTTACTAATCTCTACACCCATTTCTTTTCTTCTTTTTTTTCAATGATAATACTAGATTCTAGGCTACCCAACTGTTGTAGGTAATATGTTTGGACTTAGGGACTTCTAAATGCTCCTTCACTCACTACTGCCAGGTCTCTTGCATGGTTTCTACCACAAATCATGTAGAGAGGCTGGATGTGTATTGGGGAATACACATCACCTAGCTACAATGAACAAGTTAGCTCTATCTACTTCAATGACAAAGGAACACTAAGGATGAGACACTGTGTCTGTAGGCTACTGTATACTTAGCCTATGTACATAGATTGTACATACTTAAATAACTTTAAAGGGCTAGTGGAATCAAGTTACCTTGGCCCAAGCCCAGATATGGCCACAGGCGACTCCAGAAGTGTTCCGTCTTTTTCAAAACCTTGGGCAGCTTCTGACCTCAGAACAAGTTCAATTCTTCCGAAGTTGGATTAAATTAGCATAGCATATTACCGTAATCTCCCGCGTATAAGACGCAGTGCGCGTATAAGACACACCTAGAGTTTTGGAAAATTCTCAAAAAAATGAAAAATTAATAACTTTGGTTCTACTGAATGAATTTTCAAAATTCAAAAACCTATGTGTAGCTTGAGCCCCCCGGACCCCCCTGGGCCCCCTTATATCTTATTATGACTAAGGGGGCATGTAACATATCAAAAGAAAGGTCTTGATGTCCCCCTTGTGGATCCAATGAGAACTAAAACCCCCACGTATAAGACGCGGCTTATACGCGGGAGATTACGGTACATGTAGAATTACTGTAAAGCTTAGTGTATAAGACGCAATTTGTTTACAAACCAGGTCTTGGGGTGGGGCTTATACAAAGTTATTCACACTTGCGAACAATACCTAATTAGCGGTTTTTAAACCCCAGGTATTATAGGCATAAGGTTATAGTCCTTTCAATAGTTGGGGTGTGGTTTACCCCTACAAATGTGGCTCTTTCGACAAGCTTCATGATACTGTATTATCATCCATCATTCGATACCATTTTAGTGATATGCCATTTTGAGCAATTATTTAAATTATATGAATAAACAATCTGTCATATAACTGTACCTTTTCTCAATTATCCTAACAGCCTGTTCTCCTTCCCTCCCTACAGGTTTGCGGGTCCAGATCAGTGACTAGGTTTATGTTGGATCAGAACAGACGCACACTGTACACCTCCCTCCCCATACTGACTCCTCCCCTGCCTCTCACCATGCCGACCGGGCATCAGCAGGGACAGTGATTAGGGGGTGAAGTGAACATGATAAGAAAAGGCAGTGGTAAAGGGAGCAGCAACAATAGTAACAATTCCTCTTCGCGCGGCGGTGGTGGTGGTGACCCCAACGCAGAGGCAGCAGCCAGGCTGGCGGATTACACAGGCGAACACTGCGCCCCACTGGCGGGACATGCTTCACTGGGAGCTGGACCCGGACTGCCCGGGTCACCGGAGTCGGATGCTGCGGCAGCGAGCCCAAGCGGGTCGCCTGGGGCGGGTTCACACTACCAAGTCACAGATCTGACTGCCGGTATGGAGGCTGTGTCCACCGGGCCAACCTACACCTCAGGCACACCCACATTAAAGGTACTTAACATGTCTTTAAGGATCATATAAGAAAATGAGGAATATCCCCAAAACCCTTCTAGGAACCCACCCTCTTTGTGAAGCTGTGTCAAAATCGCAGAACAGGAAATTGTTCTGAAACGGTCAGCCTTTCATCTCTTTTTGAGCCTTCTAAACGACTTAAAAGACGAACAGGTCATTACAGTTCTCACACAGGGTCATTCTAAAGGTTAATTTCTGAATAAAGTAACGCTTGGAAGGAGTGCCACAAGGACCATCCCCCTGTCACAAGTACCTTAATAAGGAAGATCCGTAACCACAATGAAGTTTTAATGGTGAATAGCTATCTAGTAGGCTATAGATCTGAGATGCCACTTTCCCCACTTCCTCAATTTTCTCTTCTTAATTTTTCTTACCTGGGACTTCCATATTCAAATTTCCAAAGAATGTTGCATGAAGTAGGAAGATTCCAGGCTGCTTCTTGTGTTGTGTAGGGAGTGGCAATTGTGGGCTTACCTAAGCATATTTATAATGTTGCAGTTACTGCTCATTGTACTTTATTCTTTCCTTCATTGAGAAGAATTCCTACATCGATTTACTATGGAATTTCCGTGTTGAATTTCAATCATTTATAAAGAAAATATACCAGAAATTTAAAGAAAAAGAAGAGAAAAATTTGATAAACCCTACAAATAATGTTGCGTCTCTGACTCGTCAGACACTGTAAGCCAATCTAAAATATTGACCAGTTCCTATGGGTTAGTTAATCTGATTTCTGAATAAAATGAATAAGGATGTTATGAGGTCAATCGCACAAGTCTCACAACATAAAGTAGACTAATACAAAGAAAGTCTTAGGATTCAAAACAAGAGGTGATTCATATTATCCATGTTATATAATGACAGACCTGGAAACTCTCAAGTTTATGTGGCGAAGGAGTATGAGTCACCATTTAGTCTTTTTAACCCATTAAGGGCTGCTGACCTAGGAGTGAATCTTGTCTCAAGCCTAACCCCGTAGGCTCGGTATGTTGCATGAAAATAGCCATGGTGAGTTACTCACCAGTACTGCATGGTCAGGTCAGGATGCATTAGCAGTCCTCAAAGGGTTAAAGAGGGCGTGATATCTCAAGGCTTCATGCTCATTAGGTACCACCATGTACCATAGGTCAACAACCCAATCCATGCATCATAATGAAATAAGCTGAATTCAAATAACAGTGCAATCCCTACAGGGTTATCATAATTTTACCCAGTCTAGGCATGGTATGGCCTGACCTTTACCTTAGAATAGTGATACAGGTGATTAAGTTAGACTTCATAGCAGAAACTATTTATGTGGACGTGGTGAACTCTGATGTCACTTGTTAAACAATTTCCACTGACCCCACGTGCTTAAAAGACGCATATACCGTTGAATATTGAAAAGTAAATGTGGGAGAACTTTCTTAAATACTAAAATGGAATAAAGATAATTTTGAAAAGCGCACAGGGTAGATCATAAGTTATGACCATAGAAAGTAGAATTAAAAATTGAACACTACCGTTATTAAAGGTCCTATTCACTGTGCTTTTAAATAGAATTAAAAATCGGTTCTTGTGGTTTGAGCTGAAGTATACTATGATAAATCAGATCTTAATATAAACCACATTTGTCACAAGCACCTACTTATCTGTATCAGCGTTACACTAACCCTTTATTGCCTACTTGTAGTTTGACTAAGAATAGCTACTGTCTCCCTGATATACATACCTGCACTTTAACCCTTTTATGGGCCGCATGATGCACCAATGCAGGTCTACTCACCAGCACTGAATTTGTGTATCATGCCGATTTTTTTGGAGTGTGAGTGAACCTCATCGATTGGTATGATACATATGAATGCAGCCTTGGACCTTGTTGAGTATTCAGACTCGACAGGGCTGCATTCATCTATCTGTATCAAGGCCTGTAATAGAGCTGTATGTGGGCTTTAAAGGGTTAATGATAATGTGATTACAGAGATAAGATAACCACATGGTCTACACCAGTGGTGCAGCATACATGTAGGCCGTAGTTTGTTTTGGGTGCTATCCCCGTCATACCATTGTGTCCTATGTGTATCTGGCCCGTGTATCGAAAGCTAATCTCATGGCATTAGAGCATCTTTTGGACTTTTCTGGTAGTTTAGGGATAAAGGAGGGGTGTACTCCCCTATTTTTGACTACATTGTAGGCTTAATAAGAGGCAAATAAAGTCTTAAGATCGATTCCTTAATATCAAAGCACCTACAAACACATATATTGGATGAAATGGAATCTTCTATGAATGGTATCAATGATTGATGCCTCATTTTGATACATATTAAATGCACGAAGATGCCATTTCTTTTACAAGTACATGCGTGGGGTTTCCTTATATTGTGGATTCAAAAGTTGATATTAGAGGAAGGGGACCGTTTGCAATTCTGAGGAAATTGAACTTCCAAATAAGCCATCACTATCAAGTTTCCGACTCGATCGTCAAGATAAAAATACAATCCCTAATCACAGCATCAGGAAGGAACTAACAACTTCCAACTGTTTTTGTTGTTGTTGTATTTTTTCTTTGAGAATTCTGATAATGAGAAAATCAGAACAGTTTCCAAATGTTCAGTGATGAGTGAGCACATTCAGTAGGGACTGTATGATGTTTATCAATCCAGGGGTATAGATAATACTATTAATAGACATAGAACAATAGTTGTTGCGTTATATTAAGATTGGTGGGTAGGATTTTCTTCTTTTTTTCAAAGAAACTTTTAAGCTATTGAATTTGTGCTTTTTTGGACACGAATTTAATGTGCATGATTTTTTTTTTTTCGTTTTTCCCAAACAAAATTTTAATCTGAAAGGCCCATAAAAAAATTGGGGCAACAAATCGCAAGTTTAATTTTAGGCCTTGGAGCTGTAGCACTGATAGGAGGTGTATGTATATCTGTGTGTGTGTGTCGGGTGGTGGGGGGGGGGTTGAGAGGAGTGTGAAGCGGCAGGTGGGTCCAACCAGGCACCTACCTGGTCACCAGCCTGATTGTGCCAAATGGAGGATGGAGCTCCCCCGGATGCTACTACATGTGTACATACAGCATGGTCACATTAATAACCCTTTAACGACCCTTTTGTACTATAATGTACTATGCCACACTTTGCGTATAATGCGCACCTGGGGGTGCGCATCCCCGACTTTAGGGAATCATATAGGGCGAACCTTGGAATTGACTTTGACCAGTTTAGCACTAATGTATTAATGTAATGTATAGTGCCCGCGCCTATAAGGTGCTTTCCTGATTTTGGCCACTTCTATGAGTTGCACCAGTGGGCCATTTTTGCGTACTTCTAGCCGCGCCTTATAGACAAGGTATTGCGCTACCCGCTAGGCCAAAGCATACAGGGTTGGTACATTTTTGTAGGATCAGAATAATGTTCCAATACTGGGAGGGGGGGGGAGGCAAAAAAAAAAAATCTCGAGACACAAACTTTTTCAAGTTGTACACAATGGCCAAACCAGGTTCAATAGATCGCCCCAGTGCAACAAGGTTGTAACTGTCAAGAGGAGAAAGGGTACTTCCATGAGACATAAGAGAAGCACCTTCGTGTGTTGACTCAGATGCAGTTACAACCCTGTTGCACTTAGGCTCAGAGATATAGAGTCAAATGGCTGGGCACGCAAAATTTATTCTCTGGGCACAGACGTTGTGCCCAGTCTACATCATGGTTTCAGCCTGATGTGTCGACCCCTGCCCTGGAGACATCATACAGCCCCTGGAGGGTTAATAGATAGTGGCACTGGAGGATTAAGGGTTCCTCACTGACCAGGTGACTGACCACCTAGCCACGTGCCTGGAAGCACAACTACGGGTAGTACTCTAAGGGTTAATTAACACTTAAATGCATTATATGTCATTTTAAAGTGGTAATGATGTATGAATACAGCCCTAACGACTCGCTAGATGACATAAATATGTCAAGTCAGTTTTTTTTTGTTTTTTTTTGTCAAAGTTGCCCTTTTTCCACAAATGAGTGCAAACTGCAGCTTGACCTTTGAATTTAGATGCATGTGTCATTATTAATGGCAGATTCACGATTTAGCTATTAGTACAAACTTACACTACCAGGTGCTAAAGCATTGCCATTTACACTTCAAAGCGGAGGTGTGACCTAAAAACTTAAAGGGCTACAAGATTCTTTAAAATGGATGTTCTTTTGTCTTGATACACCGTGCAGAGTAACTCACCAGCACTGCATTGAAGCATCATGTCGACTTGTCGCGAGTCTATCAAGATGTAGAACAGGAACAGAACAGAACAAGATGGAGAACAGGTATCAAGATGGCATTTAAATCACCAGGCCTGCGCTTATTCACCATGGCGAAAATTGGGCATGATGATGCATCAATGCCCTAGGTGGCCTGATGGGGTTAACATATTCATTTAGCGTTATCAGATAAAGAATTTAACCACCTGCTTAAATTCTTTGTGAGGGGGTGAATAGGCCACAAAATCAAGACCCAATGCCACGAAGAACAAGTGACAAAATAGACTTGATTCTGGACAAAAATCCACAGTAATGATCAAGAGGCGGTTTTTGAGTAGATGCTGTTGTCGATGCAGGGGTCCTGTCTAACAATTGAACACATCCCACAGGAATATCATTATGATTTCTGTAAAATAATTTTGGAAAATAAGTAGCATGAAATGCTTCCTGTCCATCATCAGATTTTTTTCCATATGACATTTATTTGCTCAAACTTCCTTGCTCTGATCAAAGCTGTCTATCATTTTAGATCGAGAATTTAGGTGTGTCTCTTTGGGATTTTTCATGCAGGCTAAATTGTACCCCTGTGTTTTTACTTTAGCGTCCTACAGCATATATATGGCTGCTTTTAAATGATCATCATTGGAGACAAAGCGTAAGTACATGGGATTTTGTTTTCAATTTTTCTTTTTTCTTTTTTTTTTATATACTGGAGGGTGCAGTTAAGGTCTATAAGTGGACCTGTATCCTCCTGGCTCATTGAGTGTTATTGTCGTCATATGATGATCAAGTATTGTATTACTATATGCACGCTCTGTATGGATCATGTGAGTACAAGTTGGATTGAGGACTTTAGACTTAGGTCAGATCAACATCCTGTCACATGTCCCCTGTGTCCTCATCTAACTACCGTAAAATCTCGTCTGTAAGGCGCGGCCATTGATATGAGAGGATAGACCCTTCCTGCATCGTATAGACCAGCGCCTACGGCGCTGTGATTATAATGGGACCAGCGGCAAAGTTTTCCGCCGCTCGGTCAGCGTACCGATCGGGAAAACTTATTATTTCTTTCCTCTTAAATAGATGACAAATTCAGATAGAAATACATGCAGGGTCGAGAGAAAAGAAGAATGGGTGGATTGAAAGTGAATAATTATAGAGATTTCTTGATAAAAGCAGTCACGTCAGTGCGTGAAAACAGCAGACGAACAGACAGACTCTAGGTCCACTGCCGTCGGAGGCGGGGGAGGTTTCATAGATAAGGGGGGTAAATACTGCTAAACTCAATGTGCGCCTCTTTGTCTTATATCCTGTTATTTCCATTTTTTTTTTATATCGAGCACCCCATAGGCTAACTGGCAGCAGGGCTTTTATTATGGCATCTATTATGATATTTGCACTGGGAGATATCTCTCAGGGTAGACAAGCAGGGAGATCTCTGGAGCGGCGAGTCCGACTCTTTTCATGGAAAAAAAAGTTTTAAGATTTAGAAACTTTACTTACCCGGTAGTGCATGGTTACGATGCTAAAGAGCATTACTAGCATGTCAGAAATCCGCCATCAGATGCCCCTTTTATATCATTTTCTTCAGTTATGGTGGGCCTCGTATGTGAGGGATCAGGGAGCTACCGTAATCTCCCGCGTAGAAGGCGCAGCTCGCGTAGAAGGCGCCCCCCCCCCCAACTCAGAGAAGGCCTTTTCACGTAGAAGGCGCACATACCTCTTCTGGATCGATTTCTGGAAAAACCCGCGTATAAGGCGCCCCCCCCCCAACTCACAGGGGGGCTGTTTCGCGTAGAAGGCGCCACCCCCCCAACTTTATGAGTTCAAGCTGTCATCGGCGCATGGTGGGCCTTATCCCCGGCGAGCGCGTTGACACCTCTCGGTCTGCCGCGCTGCTGGCGCTATGAGTTCAAGCTGTCATCGGCACACGGTCAGCGTCAAACCCGCCGAGCGCCCGTCGACACCTCCCGGTCTGCCGCGCTGCTGGCTATATGAGTTCAAGCTGTCATCGGCACATGGTCGGCGTCAAACCCGCTGAGCAAATCTACAGCGACCGGGCTGCCGCGCTGCTGGCTATATGAGTTCAAGCTGTCAAACCCGCCGAGCAAATCTACAGCGACCGGGCTGCCGTCTAATTGCTGTTTAATTGCCCTATTTTTGGGTTGATTTCCCAATTGAGATGTTGGAAAAACCCGCGTATAAGGCGCACCCCCAACTCAAGGCAATTACCCTCCCGCGTATAAGACCCAGCAGCATTTTGTTTGGCGTAGAAGACGCGCCTTCTACGCAGGAGATTACGGTATTAGTGGTTGGGGGGGGGGGATAAATAAATACCTGACTCCTGAGAAGGGGCTTTTCTTTGACACCTTTTTGGGGCATGGTTCAAAGTAGGTGTGGTGGAGACGAAAATCTTTCATGCATCTATACCTACCTATTCATAGACTGCTCCCTGAGGGATATATTGTGCATAAATGCAATACCCTTGGGCTGCATTGCAAAGCATGGTATCTTTTAAATGCATCATGCGAACAAATATATTGAAGTGGGCGCGGAGTGGTAGAGAACTCTCTCTCCCCCACCGACCACCATCTCACCTTCATACCCTGGTGGGCTGCCTCAGGCACTGAGATGTCCATGTTGTTAGGTCCTAGATGTGACTTGTAACCTGTCAATTAAGTTTCGTCGGAGATGGAGGGCCATGGTTTATCTCGACAGGTCTCCAGGACCGGGCAAGCAACAGATACCTAAGTGTTGGCTGGTGAGAGGAGAGAATGTGACTAGAACTCCCGGGGTGGTAGAGATGCCACTTTTCCTGGTTTACCAGGAATTCCTGGTTTTCGTTTCAAGATACCTGTATTAAATCATGTTAAATTCCTGGGAAAATGTGTCCAAAAGTTCAGTTTTCCTGGTTTTTTGTTGGCCAGTGAGTGGCAACTCTGGGGTGGGCAACCGACCACCCAACAACCCTTTGTGAGGTGAGGTGGTGAGAGCTCGAAAGTAAGGGGTGGTAACTCTGCATCTCACAAATGGGGGGATAAATCCCTCCAGACTAGGGTCTCCAAGAGATGTAGGATCATGGGGCAGTAGTTGTTCTTCAAATAATAGGGGCTGTTGAATCGTAACACTAGATTAAGGGCCACTTCCATTGCCGCCACCCTATTCCGTCAGTCACGATTCCGTCACAATTTTGGACGGAATTGTGATGGAATCATGACTGACGGAATAGGGTGACGGCAATGGAAGTATGGCTATAGGGGGTGATAGCTTATTTAAGGAATATGGGAGAAGAGAAATCTTCAAGATTTAGCGGGTAGTACCAGGCTAGAACTACTTGTTTCTCTCTTAACAGTTAAACCTGCAAACTATAAATATCAGAATGGTAAATCTTAATCATACGGTAGTGTGCTTTAAACATCCCTTAGTTATGGTTCCCAACCCTTTCATTTGTCATTAGACAGTATGACCTTAGATAATATACACTTCTTGTCACACTGGTGCCAAAATGACGACTCCGCCCAGTAGAGGACTCATAAGAATGTTTGCCGAGGTGCGAGTGAGTCCGGGGGGGGGGTGAGTTAGACGTCACAACTTAAAATTGTTTTATTGGCTCAGGATCACCCCTGAGTCTATATTGCCGCGTTGGCGGTGGAGTTTACAAATGAACAAAAGTCAATTTTTCATTTGATATTTTCTATATGAAATAGAAGTTATACATTAATTAAATTGTTATAAACGATTAGTTTATATATTTGTCTGTATATTTATGCAAGAAAAAAATCTAAACATGCACTCATCTATTTACCATGATTATTTTCAAATAAAAAATAGATCACTTTTGAATGATTCTACAATCCACTTCCCCATAGGCTTAGGTCCTAGCCTCTTGGCCTTTCTCTCTTTATTCTTATATAATTGAACAAAAGCGTCTAAATGTGAGACACTTTTGTTCAATCATACAAGAATTTTCAGATGCTTGTCACTCACCCCAAGTGAATTTACATTTGACTTGCTCAAGTGAATAGATTTATGAGGGAGGGAGATTTGGGAGCAAGGGGGCTAGCTCATCAGGGGGGCAGGTTTTCAGGGGGCCATGTGTCTGGGGGCTAGGTGTCCAGGGGGCCAGGTGTCCAGGGGCCAAGTGTCCGGGAGCCAGGTGTCCGGGGGGGGGGGCGGGGGGCAGCGTGCCAAGGGGTTCAGTAAGAGAAGATTATGCCAGACTGGTGTCAGTACATGTATAGATAATACCTGCCCTGAGCCTTCTGTGCTTCCATGCACAACGCCCAATTTTTTTCACTCATTGATATATGTTGGCATATGCAGTAGGACGCTTTAAACGTCTAAATGAAGTTATTTTTAACAGTTTAGGTTTTTATATATAGGGGGGGGTGGGAGTAAGGGCTGGGCCTTCAAAGTCAAATAATAAAAATTGGCTTGAAAGAATGTGCGTCTCTGTGACCTGAATGACACCTATATATTTTGGCCGTGCATCTGCCCTAGATAGGCCTGGATGGTGCAGCTGCTATTAAAAGTCCAACATGCCAGGTGCTTTCACTTTACATACCTCCTTTGTAAGATAATTTGCCTCGATGGCCCTAGATAAAATATCACTTGAACGCCATGTAGGTCTAAAATAAGTATAAAACAAAGTTGGTGTCCCCTTTCATAGTTACCTTGTAGATCATATCTATGTATACATACATATTTTAGTTCTATTAGGATAACATAATCCATGAGGCATGAATGCTATGGTACCTTGTGGTGGAAAGTGCCGGGCTGCATTTATGTACTATGAAGGTGCAATGGTACATTAAAGAAACAAATGATAAAGCGTGAGCGAGAAGGATACCCCGCAGGCTCTTTCAGAGGCTATCTTCTCTGCATATCTGCTCACACATAAGCATGAACCATTGAGGCATAAAAATAATTATAATAATGTTGTCAGTTGGGGTAAAATGATTCAGTTGACTGCTTTATGTAACAATATAACAAATCAATGTAGAATGTGTGTAAAATTTAAAGAGTAACAAAATTTTCATTTTCATCTTTCTTCACAGCCAAAGAAGGAGAAGGACCCTTCTGCACCTTCTGGGGACCAAAAGGACCAAAAGCGAGTCAACGTGACCCTACCGGGACAGACCAAGGCCAAACCCACCGGCCCAGCCAGCCGCTCAGGCAAGAGGAAAGCAGAAGTTGTAAGTATCCCCTGCCAAACTAGCGGGATATATCTTAGACCAGTGAAATAATTCCCTCCATTTGCTGTGTGGTTCTTAGAGTGTAATTGATATCCGTCGGTTACCTCCGGTAGTGCAACTTTAAAAGAACTTTATTTCAGGACATTTCTTAAATATTGGCAGCCATTTTTACATCTTTACTTGAACAGAAATGATAGTATATAGGAGCCTGGACCCATATCCAGTGGGTCCACCATTTTCAATTTCGCTGGTTGTGCCAGAGGTGTCAAAACACACTGATTGTCATGATGGGTACCTTGTCACTGGATAACATACATTTCTAGGAACATACTGGTCCCCAGCTTACCAGTGCAAATGCCAGAAGCAGCTCCAATCCCGCTTACACCCAATTGCTGTAATGTAACGTTGGTTATCATGATGCACCAATTTAGTGCAGTGTGTTACTCGCCAGCAGCAGTTTACAGTAACTGCTTCATGCTGATCTTTTAGGGAATTGATGCATTAATGTAGTCCAGGCGAGTAACGCGAGGAATGTATTCATGTATCATGATGACAAATTGTTGCATAAGATCATCTGTTTCTAGTGTTAAGTACAATTACTCATAACATGGAGTGACTCATCTCTAATATTGATTTATTTCAGGACATTTCTAAAGAATTAAATAAATGTAAAGAAGAAGCTGCCACTCGACTAGATCTGAGTAAATCCCAGGTGAGTCCGACTTTATGAAAATCACTCCAGTAATAAGTTTTTGAGAAGATGTTTTTAAGATTCTGGGTACTGTAAATTTGTATGAGCCGCACCAGAGGCCTGACAATTGATGGTTTAGAACTGTTCTATAATTTATATACCCGCCTATATAAGCCGCAGCCTATAAGCCGCAGGACGCCTCTGGTGCTTGTACAAAAAGCAGGGCTTATACATGATAATTTACGGTGCTGTAAATCCTTGCATATATATATATATATATATATATATATATATATATATATATATATATATATATATATATATCCCAAATTCTTATGTGAGCCACACTCTCGCTTTGATAATACAATTATACTTGTGCCCACACCTCAGCATAAAAGTGCATTTCTGCCTGGAAATCAGCTTTTAACCACAATAATATGACTATTTTGTCACCCACAGATCAGCGGATTGCCGCCCTCAGTGAAGGAGCTGGTCCTACTGCGGGAGTTGTACCTCTACAGTAACAAGCTACAGTCTTTGCCGCCAGAGCTCGGTTACCTCACCAACTTATTGACGCTCGCCCTCAGTGAGAACTCGCTGACCAGTTTGCCCGAAACCCTAGCTAACCTCAAACAGTTACGGGTTCTTGACTTAAGGCATAACAAATTAAATGAGGTAAGTTGGGATTATGATTTGTCTCTTTTTGTCTTTGTGTGATTCTGATTGCATGTTGAGGTAAGGAGGATTGAACATGTTGGGCTCTCACTGGATTTCAAAGAATCCTATGAATTGGTACTTTAAAATTTAAGTGCTAACAGGATGTAAAATGACCATCAACCGCCTCTATGATGAAGAAGGCACTCAGCACAGACTGCAGCACCTTCTTTGTCTGCCACGATCAAAAAACAGAATGTCGAAAGAATCTTAACCATTTGGTGAATGTGTTGAAGAGCGGCTTGTCGTTGCTTTATTAATAGTGCATAGAGTGAGTAGTGTCTAGGTCGTGGGGTCGCTACTTGTGTGTTACGAGTAGGGTCAATTGGCCACAAAAGTAGCGGAGTGCTCTTCTTTAAAAGTGTTATCTCTGTTGTCTCTGCCTGTGTGGTGCGTCATTGGTGTGCTGATACCAGATTGACTCCACATGTGATAGACCTTGATCCAACTAGCCTTATGACCCATCAAAGTGAGCAGGTGTACTGGATACTGAACTAGTCCTTCAAAGGCCGCATGATACCTTTGTCGTCATGATGCACCGATGCGGTGGTGGCGAGTAACTCTAGCGTTTCATTGATGAATTGCGCTGACTGTAGAGCAGTGTATCAGTTTCATAAGATCAGAGAAATTCCCCCCCCTCCCCCAAACAAAAAAAAAAATGAAATAGCACTGGTGCCGGTTGTAAGAAGAAAATAATGCAATGGAAATACTTAAACCAAGGGCAAACCAAGGGGTCTCTTAGTACAGTGAGTAAAGATATTCAGCAAAAAAAGCTGCCACTTTAGAATAGCTTTCCTGTTAGTCTACTAGAGAATTGCCCCAGATAACAAGGTCCATTCACTTATAAAGAACAAAGTCTGCAGACGAGCTTCCATAGACTCTACCCCCCCCCCCCCCCACACACACCCCACAATCAGCACCTAGGATGTAGGTAGTAATGATAGGTATGCATGCTATGTGAGGCATCCCGCCGTATCGCATACCAGACACCCCTTACACCTGGTCACTAGTGCCACTTTAGATTCATGAATGAATTTAAAACATGTGATATGACGTCCGACCGATAAGGCTTTACATAAAGTGTGACAGTGCTGCTACCCTGGATGTTACTATTTTTAGTAACATTGTTCTAGATGACACCACTCAGGGTGAGAGTAGTAGTGTCAGGTATATTTTGTAGTTGGTGGATCTTGGTCAAGTCAGTTTTTATCACTTGGCATAGCTGGAATAGCTAAAATAGTAAGGCACAAGTGGATCATTTGTGTAAGCAGTTCTTAATGGTCGTGTCATGTTGGATAAACCATGGGAAATAGAAAAAAATAATTACCAGATAACTAGATGTATAGATGACTCCCCTTTCATACCCAGCTTCGCTCACCTGGCCATGTTTTTCCTCACCTCGCCTCTCCTCTACCTCCCCTGTTCTCTTCTAGCTTCTCCTTCCTTACCCTCCACTCCCCTGCCCCATTGGGCCTAGTATATAGCAGTCAAAAGAATGGGGCAATTCTGTAGTAGTGCTTTTATCAACAACCATTACTTTAAATCTTGAATTGACATTAGTTACCCATTCACTCACTCACCTACTTCACTGCCCTGTCTTGATATAACCTGCCCTCTACCCTCTTATCCTTCCACTGCCTTCACTTCTGCTTCCCTTCTCTCTCCGATCCCCTCATCTGGCCAACCCCCTCCCCCCACCCTTCTCTATAATTAATAGTAATACCACCATCACCGCCACCACTCTCCTACTGACCACCCGGCCCCTGATAAGTGCTGTAGTATACAATAAGTTGATACATAGGAATCCACAGAAAGGAGCAAGTTCTACAAACACCTGGTGTATGTGTGTGTGAGAGAGTGGGGTTTGGTGGGGGGGGGGTGTAAGTTCAGGTAGGTGTACTTGTGTGGAATGCCTATCACTATTCAATGTGAAGGGTGGCAGTAGCAGCGGCGGCAGCAGGAGTAGCGGCAAGTGCTTCCTCAGTGTGGGATGGGATCCACATTCCATGCATACCGTGCATTGCACACCTTGTACCCGCCCACCTCCACCCGCCGTGCCGACTCATCACATAGTACAGGTAGAGGCACTCATAGCACGGGCCAGGGGGCCTAACCCTGTAAAGGCTACATGGTGCCACTTATACCATGGGGCAGGGGGCCTAACCCTGTAAAGGCTACATTGTGCCACTTATACTATGGGGCAGGGGGCCTAACCCTGTAAAGGCTACATGGTGCCACTTATACTATGGGGCAGGGGGCCTAACCCTGTAAAGGCTACATGGTGCCACTTATACCATGGGGCAGGGGGCCTAACCCTGTAAAGGCTACATGGTGCCACTTATACCATGGGGCAGGGGGCCTAACCCTGTAAAGGCTACATGGTGCCACATATACCATGGGGCAGGGGGCCTAACCCTATAAAGGCTACATGGTGCCACTTATACCATGGGGCAGGGGGCCTAACCCTGTAAAGGCTACATGGTGCCACTTATACCATGGGGCAGGGGGCCTAACCCTGTAAAGGCTACATGGTGCCACATATACCATGGGGCAGGGGGCCTAACCCTGTAAAGGCTACATGGTGACACTTATACCATAGGGCAGGGGTCTGACCCTGTAAAGGCTACATAGAGCCAGCCATTCATGGCACTGGGCAGGGGGCTTAACATTGAGAGGGCAACATAGCGCCATTCATATCATGGGGAAAGGGGGCCCACACGAGCTACATAGTACTTTGATGTATTATGCTCTTTGTTGCATGAAAGCAGACCTTACAAGTAACAAAAAAAAACAGCATTAATGTAAAAGAAGAGACGAAAATGAAGCTTAAATGGCATGACGCCCTTCCTACAGGGCTGATACACACCCATTTGATGCATCATGACGACCAAGGAACATCACCTTAAAACATTACATAGCACTTCAATGGGTTAAGGCCTACATGATTCCTCGAGCTTCATGTAGGTCTTATCTTAATGAGGCACCAAGGAAGTCTGGAGTAGCAACTTACTCGAGCTGCAATCAAGTATCGTGCTGACCTTGCAGGAGTGTGTCTACCCTGAATGCTCCAATGTGCCCCTAGCGAGTTACTCACCAGCACTGTGATGGAGCATCAAGCGAGAACATGGACCTGGAGGTATCGTGTGACCGTGAAAGGGTTAATACACTCCGCTAACCTGGATATACCGGTAGTTATATACTGCTCGAGTAGCAACTTTACCTGCAGACATGAGAATGTACCAAGGGTACTTGTTTCATGTATCCATTCACCCACAAGTGTCTTGTACACCCGAGTAGAACCAAAGATGCTGATTCTTTGTTTTTCAAAATGGAGCAGATTCACCAGAAAGATACCAACGAGTTACGTGGAGAATAGAGATAGAAATGTTATATATTTTTCAGTTCTTTGCAATTAGTCAGCATCTGAGCAAATGGCATGGTTAAGGAAAACCCCATCCTACCTCCTTCCATCCATAATAAACTGGTAATAATCTTTAGGTCAGTGCAGTCATTGGCAGGGGATAATCAATAATATTATCGTTAATTAATCCTATGAGGACGATGAACTGATCAATTAAAACATGATAGATGCCTATACCGAATGGCAAGAAGCCTTATGATTGTCGCCTCTGGCAAAAAAACAACAAAATGGTAGAGTCGCATATTTATGCATCATACCAGCTTGACTGCGCTAATGTACTTCCTACATTTTTATTATTTGTTGTTGAGATGTGCATGGTTCACCATTGTAATGCACATGAGTAACTGCACTGGGGTTATAGCCGCAAGTATACAAGGCCAACTGAGGTGTAATATTGTCATTAAAGGGTTAACATCTGTATACAAGGCCACTTGAGGTATCAGGCCATCCTTAAAGGGTTAACATCTGTATACAAGGCCACCTGAGATATCATGCCACCATTAAAGACAAACGCTACCCGGTACACAGAAGCCACCTGATGGCTGATCTCAGAACTCACCAGTTATACAATTTTAATGATTTTTCTTAATCTAAATGGATCACTTTACCTCTACATATGTTTTTCAGTGCATTTCTGATCACTATAGACAAGTTTAAGATGTTTATATGCCATCTGAATTCTCATAGGACCCTATAGTTAAGGGAAAATTAATAAATTTTAAAAATTCACAACTTTTTCATTTCAATGGTGACCCCCCATTTTTCTTCTTTTGAAATCATCCTAGAGATGTCCTTTATTATTCTTTGGGCATAGACTGCCCAAAGAATACTTACAAGAACCATGTTTACCGATGTTGAATCGCCCTTCTAGTGTAGACTTGCTATAGCCTAGCCACATATTGCCCTTTTTTTACTCATAGGATTACACATAGGGTTGCACAGGGACCAACCTATCCTTTTAATATTGGCTGTTAGTGCTTGGACAAAGAAAGTCTACTCACCCTGGATATAGCTGTGAAAACCCATTTTAACCCTTTAATGCACTGGTGTCTGTTTCTATAGGGGTATACATAGGGTAGTACATAGGGTTTATGATGCATTGATTCACACTGTGATCCTTACAGGATTAGCAGGCTGTCCAGGGGCCACACATAGTTCCCTATGATGCATTGATGCACTTTAACCCTTTATGGATGGCATGATGCATTGATACACAGTCACCCTTTATGAATGGCATGATGCATTGATTCACTTTAAGCCTTTATAGATAGCATGATGCATTGATGCACATTTAACTTTTTTATGAATGGCATGATGCATTGATGCACATTTAACCCTTTATGGATAGCATGATGCATTGAGGCACATTTAACCCTTTATGGATAGCATGATGCATTGATGCACAGTTAACCCGTTATGAATGGCATGATGCATTGATGCACTTTAACCCTTTAAGAATGGCATGATGCATTGATGCACGGTTAACCCTTTATGAATGACATGATGCATTGATGCACTTTAACCCTTTATTGAAGGCATGATGGATTGATGTGCAGTTAACCCTTTATGGGTGGCATGATGCATTGATACACAGTTAACCCTTTATGAATGGCATGATGCATTGATGGACATCTAACCCTTTATAGATAGCATGATGCATTAATGCACATTTAACCCTTCATGTATGGCAAGATGCAGTGATGCACATTTAACCCTTTATGAATGGCATGGTGCATTGATTCACAGTCAACCCATTATGAATGGCATGATGCAGTGATGCACAGTTAACCCTTTATGGATGGCATGATGCATTGATGCACAGTTAACCCTTCTTGGATAGCATGATGCATTGATGGACAGTTAGCCGTTTATGGATTTCACAAAGCATTGATGCACATTTAACCCTTTATGGGTGGCATGATGCGGTGATGCACAGTTAACCCTTTATAGATAGCATGATGCATTGATGCACAGTTAACCCTTTATGAATGGCATGATGCATTGATGCACTTTAACCCTTTATGAAAGGCATGATGCATTGACACACTTTTAACCCTTTATGGATGGCATGATGCATTGATGCACTTTAACCCGTTAAGAATGGAATGATGCAGTGATGCACTTTTACACTTTATTGGTGGCATGATGGATTGATACACAGTTAACCCTTTATGAATGGCATGATGCATTGATTCACTTTAAGCCTTTATAGATAGCATGATGGATTGTTACACAGTTAACACTTTATGAATAGCATGATGCATTGATTCTCTTTAAGCCTTCATTGATGCCATGATGCATTGATGCACAGTTAACCATTTATGAATGGCATGATGCAGTGATGCACTTTAACCCTTTATTGATGGCATGATGGATTGTTACACGGTTAACCCTTTATGAATGGCATGATGCATTGATGCACATTTAACCCTTTATGAATGGAATGATTCATTGATTCACTTTAAGCCTTTATGGATGGCATGTAGCATTGATGCACAGTTAACCCTCTATGAGTGGCATGATGCGGTGATGCACAGTTAACCCCTTATGGATCGCATGATGCATTAATGCACAGTTAACCCTTTATGGATAGCATGATGCATTGATGCACAGTTAACCCCTCATGGACAGCATGATGCTTTGATGCACATTTAACCCTTCATGGATAACATGATGCATTGATGAACTTTAACCCTTTATCAATGGCATGATGCATTGATGCACTTTAACCCTTTATGGGTGGCATGATGCATTGATACACAGTTAACCATTTATGAATGGCATGATGCATCGATGCACATTTAACCCTTTATGAATGGCAAGATGCATTGATGTACTTTTACCCTTCATGGATAACCTGATGCATTGATGCACTTAACCCTTTATGGATGGCATGATGCATTGATACACAGTTAACCCCTTAGGGATAGCATGATGCATTGATGCACAGTCAACCCTTTATTGATAGACAAGGCATTGATGTGCAGTTAACCCTTTTATGGATGGCATTTTGCATTGTCAGCAAATATGTCAGTAATAATGCACTATTTGTCAGCAATTAGTCAATTTATCTTAGTAATTACTCATTTTTTTGTCAGTAATTACTCCCTTTTTGTCAGTAATTAGTCCAAATATGTCAGTAATAATGCACTATTTGTCTGCAATTAGCCAATTTATGTTAGTAATTACTCACTTTTTGTCAGTAATTACTCACTTTTTGTCAGTAATTAGTCCAAATATGTCAGTAATAATGCACTATTTGTCAGCAATTAGTCAATATATGTTAGTTATTACTCACTATTTGTCAGTAGTTGTAAAAATATATCAGTAATAATGCACTATTTGTCAGCAATTAGTCAATACATGTTAGTAATTGCTCATTATTTGTCAGCAGTTCATCAACATATGTCAGTAATCACTCACTATTTGTCAATATCTGATTGAATATTGAAAATTGAATTGAAAATAGCATTCAAAATTGCATTAAAAACTCGGGTCTTTTAGGTCTTAGACCTTACCTGCTCCATCTTATAACAACACTTAGTCCACATACCGTAAATCCCCGGTCATAAGCCCGATTTTTTTTTCTATTTTGGGCTCAAACCGGCTTCTCAATTTTTCCCAAAGCCCCCCCGGCTTATGACTGGGTTTTTTTTACTATAGAATAAAGAGAAAATGGTAAAAATTTGACCCAAAAACCGGCTTTTATTTTTTTCCTGAACTCACCCCCCGGCTTATGACTGGGGCCGGCTTGTGACCGGGGATTTACGGTATGTCAGTAATTACTCACAATTTATCAGATATTAGTCAATATATATATATGTCAGTAATTACTCGCCATTTATCAGCAATTAGTCAATATATGTTAGTAATTACTCACCATTTGTTAGCAATTAGTCGAAATATGTCAGTATTTACTCACAATTTGTCAGCAATTAGTCAATATACATCAAGACTTAGTCATTCTATATCAGCAATTATCAATACATGTCAGTATTTACTCACAATCTGTCAGCAATTAGTCAATATATAACCAAGGAATAGCCATTGATTCAATTGTGCATCCTCCCTTTCTCACAATTTGTCAGATATTAGTCAAAATATGTCAGTATCTATGGACTATTTGTCAGCAATTAGTTAAAATATGTTAGTAATTGTTCTCTATTTGTCAGCAATTTGTCAATATATGTCAGTAATTATGCACTATTTGTCAGCAATTAATCAATATATGTCAGTATTTACTCACTATTTGTCAGCACTAGTAATTGTTCACTATTTGTCAGCAATTCGTCAATATATATCAGTATAATTTTACTCACAATTTGTCAGCAATTAATCAATAAATGTCAGTACTAAGTCACTCTATATCAGCAATTGTCAATACATGTCAGTATTTACTCACAATCTGTCAGCATTTAGTCAATATATAACAGAGAAATAGCCATTGATTCAATTGTGTATCCTGCCTTGACTGGTATGTGTCAAAATATGTCAGTATATATGGACTATTTGTCAGCAATTAGTTAATATAAATATGTTAGTAATTATTCACTATTTGTCAGCAATTAGTCATTACATGGTAGTAGTTACTTACATTTTATCAGCATTTAGTCAATATATGTTAGTAACTGCTCACTATTTGTCAGCAATTAGTCTATATGTCAGTAATTGCTCACTATTTGTCAGCAATCATTCAATACATATTAGTAATTACTCACTTTTTGTCAGCAATTAGTCGATATATGTCAGTAATTGCTCACAACTTATCAGAAATTAGTCAATATATGTCAGTAATTACTCACTCTTTTTCAGCAATTAGTCAATATATTTCAGTAATTATTCACTATTTATCAGAAATAGTCAATATATGTCAGTAATTACTCACTCTTTGTCAGCAATTATTCAGGATATGTCAGTATTTAGTCACTTGATATCAGAAACTAGTCAACACATGTCAGTATTTACATACAATTTGTCAGCAATTAGTCAATAAATGTCAGTATTTTACTCACTTTTTGTCAGCATTCAGTCAATATATGCCAGTACCTCCTCCTATGTCGGTAATAATGCAGTATTTGTGAGCAACTATTCAATATATGTCAGTAATTACTCACTATTTGTCAGCAATTAGTTAAAGCATAGTAACTGTTTAGCATAGCACATAGAACACAGTTGCCCATAGATCATTTTAGGGCAATGCCCTATCCTTAGACATTTTTATATTCAGAGAGTCTTGTGGGTGAAACAATAGAAGGTCATTCACTATGATGCAAAATATGAAAAAATAATATTCCCATTCATTTCTTTAGTTAAGGCATTTTCAATTAAATGGTCATAAAATGAAAATAAGCATGGTGACAAAGGGGTTTTCTTTTGCATTTCCTATTCTTTATATATCAAAGTAATATTACCCAGAGTTATTTGTGACTATCAATAGAAGATCTAGCATTGGGCAGCCTGTAGCGTTTGTCTTTAAAGGGTTAATATCTGTATACAAGGCCACCTGAGGTATCATGCCGTCCTTACAGGGTTATAGCAGCATGTATACAAGGCCACCTGAGGTATCATGCCGTTCTTACAAGGTTATAGCAGCATGTATACAGGACCACCTGAGGTATCATGCCGTCCTTACAGGGTTATAGCAGCATGTATACAGGACCACCTGAGGTATCATGCCGTCCTTACAGGGTTGTAGCAGCATGTATACAAGGCCACCTGAGGTATCATGCCGTCCTTACAGGGTTATAGCAGCATGTATACAGGACCACCTGAGGTATCATGCCGTCCTTACAGGGTTATAGCAGCATGTATACAGGACCACCTGAGGTATCATGCCGTCCTTAAAAGGTTTTAGCAGCATGTATACAGGACCACCTGAGGCATCATGCCGTCCTTACAGGGTTGTAGCAGCATGTATACAGGACCACCTGAGGCATCATGCCAACCTTACAGGGTTGTAGCAGCATGTATACAGGACCACCTGAGGCATCATGCCGTCCTTACAGGGTTAAAGCAGCATTTATACAGGACCACCTGAGGTATCATGCCGTCCTTACAGGGTTGTAGCAGCATGTATACAGGACCACCTGAGGCATCATGCCGTCCTTACAGGGTTGTAGCAGCATGTATACAGGACCACCTGAGGCATCATGCCGTCCTTACAGGGTTGTAGCAGCATGTATACAGGACCACCTGAGGCATCATGCCGTCCTTACAGGGTTGTAGCAGCATGTATACAGGACCACCTGAGGCATCATGCCGTCCTTACAGTGTTGTAGCAGCATGTATACAGGACCACCTGAGGCATCATGCCGTCCTTACAGGGTTGTAGCAGCATGTATACAGGACCACCTGAGGCATCATGCCGTCCTTACAGGGTTGTAGCAGCATTTATACAGGACCACCTGAGGCATCATGCCGTCCTTACAGGGTTGTAGCAGCATGTATACAGGACCACCTGAGGCATCATGCCGTTCTTACAGGGTTGTAGCAGCATGTATACAGGACCACCTGAGGTATCATGCCGTCCTTACAGGGTTATAGCAGCATGTATACAGGACTATCATGTATTCTTGCTATCCTTAAAGGGTTATTGGAGAACAAACACAAGACCACCTGAGGTAACATGCTAGCCTTGAAGGGTTAGCATCTGTATACAGGGCCACCTGAGAGAGCCGCTATGTGCAGGTGTTATGGGGTGGCGGCCTCTGGTGTTGGAAACAAGAACCACACTAGTGGTTTACACGGGATGAGTGGGTGGGAAAAGACCCACAATGAGACAAACAGTGATATCAGCGTTCATGGACATGTACTCAGTGGTGTAAAAAGTTGTATAATGCTTCCCTAGCATAAGTTGTTAATGTAGTCAAAGGCCAAACATATTTAGTGCCTGGGATCCTGCATTGCTAGCTGATGATACACGAAGAAGGTTCTAAGGGCTAATGGACGGGTCATAATTTGTCAACCGGGTGGGGTAACTTTTGCATGACTAAGCAAAAACATTTCGAATTCATCTCCCCACTTGCATGTTAGAAGGATGGAATCTTATCTGATACCCTCTAAAATGAGCTTGATTTGGCTAAAAGTTGACCGCCATACCCCCCCCCCCCCAACAAGAACGACTACAGCCCCTCCCTGATGATAAATGTTGACTTTCCCCTGCGATGTCTTGTAAGAAAAGAAAAGCGGGATGGGGGGGGGGGATAAAAGAAATGATAGCAAAGAATTAGATAAATGAATGCAGATGTGTACTCAGTACATTCCAAGGGCTAGGCCTACTATAGCACGGTATCAAATATCATTGTCAAAATGTGTACATGTATATATAAAGTTAAGTATTTGCCGATTGACATTTGGAAGTTTTCTTTGTTTTTGCAGATTCCAGATGTAGTCTATACTTTAACTTCCCTGACAACACTATTCCTACGATTTAACCGAATACGCACAGTAGGAGAAGAAATTCGAAACTTGAAGGTAGGTTAATTGATAATTTAAAAATCATGTAAATTGAAATTGATAATAAATGTAATTTGATTCAATGTCGGAATTATTTGCTTGAAGTAGGATCAATGTCAAATTCAGATTTTACCATAGATTCTCAGGTAGGAGGTGCATCTTGCATAAAAGCTACACCGACTCTTGAGAAGAAGCTACAAGCCGTGGTTCGGGCTTGTTATCATACAAGGATAACATTATTATAAAAAAGTACTAAACTGCACAAAATACCTGTACGCGTTATAGCATGAAATCAGGATGCGCTTAATAAATGAGGAATTTTGGTACTTCTCTAAGCCGAGGCCTCACGTTGGGAAGATCCTTCGAGCCAGAATAAGCCTCTGAACCACATAAAAGCAATGTCTTGTACATAGAATGGGACTATTGGTATAACCCATGTCAGTGATAATTCAATCTGCCATTCTTTCTTACAGAACTTGACAATGCTGAGCTTGAGAGAAAACAAAATCCGGGAATTGCCGACAGGAATCGGACAACTAGTCAACTTAGTAACCTTTGATGTCTCCCATAATAACCTAGAACATTTACCTGAGGGTGAGTACACCATGAAAAAAAAATCACTCTTGACAACCCCTATTAGATTAATGCATTGATGCATCATGCCGACCCTACAGGACTGATACACTCCCGGAGGGTCGGCATGATGCTTTAGCACAGTGCTTGCTAGCAGACTCACCAGCACCTCATTGGTGCATCATGACAACCAATGGGTATGATGTCTAAAGATTAAGGTAGGGCCTGTATATATTTGAAGCTGTGAGCCCGGGAGCCCATAACTGAAAACCCTAAAATGTCTACCCCTGGTAAAATATTCACTTATAGATAAAATTATGGAAACTGGTTACAGGCTTCCCTAGACCAATTTTAAAAAAAGGCACACTCCAACAGAACCTGATATGATCGGGAGATCTTCCCGGGAGATCTCCCTGCCCACAACCAGGAGGCGCTGTGTAGCCCTCTTCTAAAAAATCTGAAATCTGTCTATAAGTGGGGTTAAAGACAGTTCGATTACCCTTTTATTTAGGGTAAAAAGAGCCCTAAATCCCATGCATTTCTCCATAGGAAAAAAACCAACAATAATTACCATGTCACAGCCATCAAAGTACACCTTAAATGTAAATTCTATTACATGGATAGCTTTGTCTTGCATTTTGTCTCACTATATGACTAATTTTTGGGGGTTCAGTTGTAACAGAAATAGGGTTAAATGACAGGTTTTGATGGTCTATACAAATTCTTGGAATCTAAATATAAGAAAAGCATACCCCATGAAATGTTTTTTTTCATCATTTATCAAAAGATTTTCATGTAAATAGAAATATGACTCATGGGGTCTTTGAAGGGTGTGATAGGGCATATGCTGTGTAATGGAATAGTCTTTTGGTGGTGCATGTAATCTGCTAGAGGCCAAAATAGCAATTGAAACTCGGCTAAGGGCTAGTAGACAAGAGGTCAGAAAGGTGGTGTCAAAAGCCCTTGCCTCGTTTAACAAATGTAAAAGATAACAGCATTTCCCTTAGATGTGTTTTACACCCCGCAGAAGTGTGAGAGGGTGTGAAGGCATCAAAGTGAGCATTTCTCTTAGATGTGTTCACACCCCTCAGAAGTGTGAGTGGGTGTGAAGGCATCATAAGCACCATTTCTTTTAAAACAACATCAAAGGGATGTTAAGATATCTATAATATACACTTTATCTTATGCCCATAGAATGGCTCAGTCCCTATACTATGCTATAGTCCCAGTGTCTAGGTTGCCTGCACTGAAGCTGCATTGACAAGGGTAAACTGTTATGGCTGGGGCTTCGTTGGGCTTATTCCTTCAGACTTGAAATTTGCAGGGAATATACTTAGGATATGTAGGAACACAACTATGTAGGTGAACTTTGGCGAACCTTTTTTTTTTCTTAATTTTGGTCATTTTAAAATAAAAAATAAATTCAAAAACTACGACAATACAGAAATATTCTATGGACATCAAATGTACACCTCTCATTGTAATCACTTAATTCTAAGCTTCAATTTGGTATATTAACTTTTATTCTAGCCCATATTAAGCCCTCCAGCCCCTATTATCTGCTGCTTGTAATGTAGCAGCATGGAAAGTTGTTTTGATAACAGTAACGGCGCTACACGCAGCGCGGACGCGGCAGTGGTTTATGCAAGTGCCTAGTGTAGGAGTGTGACTTAAAGGGTCTATTTCTCCTCTTTTCTATCCCCTCGGATGTGTTTGGGCCTGTGGTGCACATATGTGCAGGCACCGACACATTCTTCTGTGAAATTGTGTAATGAATATCACCTTAGCTGTCGAAATGGCGTTAAACATTTATTACTCACTCACTGTAAACTGGTTAAATCTTCTCGCCTCCAGGCTTCCCTATCCCATTGGAGGTAGTTTTCTCACCATGAATATGACATTACCTGTCATAAGGCCATTTAATTAAAATAACTTGGATTACGGGATTTTTGAACTGATATTTTGGGTGGCCAAAGGTTAAAAAAAAAAGTTGGATTTTGAGACCCTAATTTCCCATGCCCCCTTGGTCATAATAGGACAAAATGGGGCCCAGGAGGCCCCAAGGTGGCCCAAGCTACCCATAGGTTTTTGAATTTTGAAAATTCATTCAGTAGAACCAAAGTTATGAATTTTTCTTTTTTTTTGAGAATTTTCCAAAACTAGGTGCACCTTATATGCGGGCTGCGCCTTATACGCGGGAGATTACGGTAGAACACCCCAAAACTGTACTTTTCGTCCTTTTTTGGTGATCTAATATACTTTTTGGGGATGTAAATAGAGGGCAGATCGACAATTGCTTGGTATTTGGTCATCACCATGTACTTTTTTTTATTTTTTTTTTAGCGCCTCCCACGCCGCGTAGCGGCGGTACCGCGAAGCGGTACGGGAGTGCGCTATGATGATTTCATTTGCCCCATGTGATGAGGTCTCACAATACAAAATAACAGTGGGAGGCGTTTTTTTACGCGGTCACAATGGCATTTCTTGTTATTTTGCCATAAATCCCAGCGGTGGATTCGTAATCCAAGTTGTTTTAATTAAATGACCTAATGGCGTTAGATATCTATTATTCACTTACTATTCTCTCCTTATATCTCCTACAGAAATAGGCAACTGTGTACAGATGAACTCGTTAGACTTGCAGCACAATGAACTGCTTGATATCCCTGAGTCTATAGGCAACCTTAAGTCGTTAACGCGTCTCGGACTACGCTACAACCGCCTCATGGGGGTCCCCAAGTCTCTCAGCAACTGTGTCAACATGGATGAGTTCAACGTCGAGGGCAACAACATCGGACAACTCCCGGTTAGTACATTTATTGTGGAAAACTGCATATAGATCTCATTGGAACTATAGAATAATTCTAAGTTGTTGAGATTTCGACCAGGCTACTCCACCTTATATACTTAAAGTTTAATCTCAACATCTTATGGCGAAGTAAAAAAAAAAAAAACTTAAAGAAAATGAAACAAAAAAAAATCCATTTAGAATACACATCCGCATCACAAGTGTCTAAACTCGCTACTTAATGTCATGTGTGGCATTGCTTGATTTTTTTTTTAGGAGGGTCTTCTGTCAAGTTTGGTCAGCCTTCAGAGCATTACCCTATCTAGAAACGCCTTCACGTCGTACCCAGTTGGAGGCCCGTCACAGTTCTGTTCTGCATATGTAAGTATCTACCAACCCCTGAGTTTAACTCATGTTCCCCTGACGCCATGAATATCAGGGCTCCTACCAATTCCTTTAAATTTCCTTTATTTTCGTGAAAAGGGCTCCTTTAAAATTCCTTTATTTTTTTCAATGGCTGGTAGGAGGTCTGCATGGCAGCGCTTGGTGAGTCCATTCTCCAGGTTTGCATTCATGCATAATGACGACAAATTGGCATCAGTTAAAGGGAAACCGTACCCTATTTTCATGATAGGGTATTTTCATAGCTCTTATATCAAATAAAATGATTCTGACACAGCTTGTGAAATATCTGTTATCAGAGAGAAGAACAGCAGGCTTGTCTAATGCATATGACGTTACCATTGCCATTGTGCAAAATGCATTCCAGCAATGTTTACGTAGCATTAATAAGATGCAATTAGATGCTCTTTGTAGCTTTTCCTCTAGGAGGATTTACGGTACAGTATTAACTAAAACACATTTTGTAAAACCCTAGAGCTATGTATTTTGGCAACCGTGCAACAACTGCAATAGATAAACCTGCGGCTTTCCTCTATACAAAATATTTCAACAACTAGGCCAGAAGCTTTGTATTTGATTTTAAAGCTGTCAGAATATATGCTATAATGAAAATAGGCTACTGTGTCCCTTAAAGTAAAGTTTCTGACCTTGCCATAAAAAGTTGGTAGGGAAAGTATTGAATTTTCATGGAATTTTAGGAAAACCATGGAAAATGGAATTATGACTATATTTTGTAGCAAGTCCATTGGAATATACCCATAGACTTTAGGATGATGATAGTGTTTCCTAGATTTCAGAAATCTCCCAGGGAGACATGCATAATTATGTGAAAAAACTACATGTACCTCGGTATATCATTGAGTTTTAGTCTGGAAATGTGAGAACCCTGTTTACAATAGCTTTACGTACACAATGACAATTACGGTACGTGCTGGTTGCACTCTATCATACCGAACCATTATGATGCTATCAAACCTCTGGGTCATACATGATGCATGGGTGCAGATGTGATGAGCTACTCAACAAGGCTGCATTCTTGCATTAATAATTAATGATAATGATAACACCCTCATGACTGAAGTGGTAAAGCACCGTGCTGTCTTTAAAGGGTCAGGAGAAATTGATATCAGTATGGGAGGTGTGGCCTGGAAGCATGGTGTCTGGACTCATCTAGAAGACCCCCCCCCCCATCCCCAATGGCCAACTAAATGTCTATAGCCTAGAGCTCAGGGCCCCCAGTTGTGTAGCATTGCAGTAGTGCCAAAGGGCTTCAGGGGCTCATTACTTTGTGAGGTACCCTTCTGTGTCCCCCTACATTCATGTTAAGATCCAGGGTTGGGTGGCGGGGGGTGGGGATAGTGGGTAGGGTAAAGGGCCAAGTACAGGTGGACTTGCACAGTTTAGCAGACCGGACGATGTCTGATGCCCTCCATGGTACCCAGGCACCTAACATCCACATCCATTCACTTTAATATCTAATAGTCACATAGTGTTTTAAGGCATTTTATCCAGTTGTCTACAGGATGCATGAATGCAGCCCTGGTGAGTCTTACTATGAACTCTGTATGGTCGTCATGATGCATCAATGCAGCACTGGACCCTTGTAGGGCCGCTGTTAAAGAGGTGCCTCATGTCCATAGGTTGGCATGCTGCACCAATAAAGTTCTGGTGAGTCTGCTTGGAGCATCATGCTGACCATCCAGGAGCATCTCAACCATGTAAGGTCAATATGATGTACAATTGTAGCCCTGTTGAGTAGCTTCGCCGGGGAATGGTGCATTAATGCATGAGCGGCCCTTACACGGTTAAAATGATATACACACATACCAGTTTCCTCATCCCAGCCTCTGTAGTAGCAGCGCCTAGCACCCCCCCCCCCCCCCACCACACACATACATACACACAGAGTAGATCAATAATCCCAGGGTAGTAGGAGACAGCAGGAGCATCCGCACTGCTGTCAGCCTCGCACCGCCATACACAGGCTACAACTGTGTTAGTGCAGCCCCACTGCTGTCTGCTTCACACTGCCATACACAGGCTACAACTGTGTTAGTGCAGCCCCACTGCTGTCTGCCTCACACTGCCATACACAGGCTACAACTGTGTTAGTGCAGCCCCACTGCTGTCTGCTTCACACTGCCATACACAGGCTACAACTGCGGTAGCGGTTTTCCCCCTCAACCCTCCTCATAGATGCGGTCATTCATCTCATAGATTCGGTCATTCATAGATTTGGTCACTGCTGTGTCGGGCAAGCAGCATATAAATACCTGCCTAGCTGTCTGGACAAGCAGCTTTGAAATACATGTCCAAACAGAAAAGAAATGACTTAATGTCCGTGAACCACAGAAATGTCGGCTAACTTTTAAGTACTATTAGTGGACGTAAAATCAACCAAACCAAACCAAACCAAATCAGTGCAGCCCCACTGCTGTCAGCCACACACTGCCATACATAACGGGATTTTCGAAAAGTGAGGGGTCTGGCTTATGCAAGGAGATATAGAGTAGAATATCTACATAGTTTGAGCCTGTGCAGGGAGGTTTGGTGGTGATAGTGTGTATGTTATGCTAGTGTATGTGGTATGTAGGGGTGGGAGGGGGTCACATGTCAGTCTAGTGTCTAGTATGGGAGACATACTAGGCACGGCATGCAGCCAGGGGCCAGGCAGGCAAGGAGGAGACATACCCATGAGCTGACAGGAGAGACATGTCTGCCGTAATGGCTCATTTCAGCGTCCTGTGCTAATCAATTTCAAATACCTGTTACCCGGTACTCCTTGCACGTAACGTAAAACCTTGGTCATTAGCCGACCTCAGTCATAAGACGGGGGTAGACTTTTGGAAAGTGCTGCAAGCCGATTTTGGGGCCACTTTTCCCCTATTTTCTCTTTAAACATTATATTAAAAGACTTTGCCAAAAAATTAGAAGCCGATTTTAACAAAGATCGGCTTAGCCTCATGACCATGGTTTTGAGGTATTAAGGATCTACATTTATCAGAAGTCTGAAACATTTCTTTCTTTTTCGAGGGAGGGCTACCCCTGCACTAAAGGAAGACCTGCGCTTATTTGAGACCTGCAAAGTGAGCTATAGGAGGGAACCCTTTAAATGCTAAGTGGTGTACAATATAGACCAACGTTTATTGTACTGCTACTGCAATTAGATTTCATTTCCATCTTTTTCTATATTTCAGTCTATCAACATGGAACACAATCAAATTAACTGGGTTCCATTCGGGATCTTCTCACGGGCGAACTGCCTCACCAAGCTCAACATGAAGGACAACCAACTCACGTCACTGCCACTCGGTAAGTCTTCTCTCAATGCTTTCTGGTAATTGCTGAAGCTAGGTACTAGTGGTTATCACTGATAACAGTTATCAGATGGGTATTACCTACCCTCCCCCCCGAAGGCCAGCAGTAAATATATTTGGGATTATTTTATTGGTTGAAAATTAATCCTGCTAAGTCGGTATAGTGCTTTAAAAATATTACCGTATTGGACATACGGAATGAAGCTGCATACACCCGATACTCTAATATTGTAAGTTTTAGTATTGTTTTAGTTTTAGTACTGTAAGTTTTAGACTAGAAATTACCCAAACTTTCCACCTTTTGAAGCCCAATCAAAATCTAAACTACTGGTACTAGACATTATATTTCTAAGAAATTCTGAAGCGCACTGTGTGCTAGTTATGGCTAATACTGCCAGCACAGACTTAACTGACAAAGAGAATTTATAGCCAAAGGACAACAATTCATACTGGAACATTGAGTTTTGATATACAAACTCAATATAAGATAAAAATGGAGGACAGAAACCCCTAAGGCCACACCAAATTAAAACATTGGTCTATGGATTTCCCGCACCTGATTTTCCTAAATGGAAATTTTATTTTTACTTGAAAAATATTTTGTCTATGGATTCCGCCCGCATCATTTTCTAGAAAATTGAATTTTTTTTTTTTTTTGCAAAGTCCTTACAGTGTCAACCAATAAATGTACAGAAACAGCAGACCACTCATTGGATAGGTAAAGGTCTCCAGATTTGCAAAAAAAAAAAAAAAAAAAAAATCACCCTCCTCACTTCTTTGATACTGAAAATCCATAGACAAATAAATTTTTTTAGAAAAATAAAATAAAAATTTCGCCCTCCCGCTCCAGTTTTCAAAAATGAAAATCCATAGACCAATTATTTTATTTGGTGTGGCCTAAGATTCAAATTTAAGAAAAGAAAGAGAGATGTGTGCTAGCTTGTATAACGAGGTTCCAGGTGATTCATTGCTTGATCTGCTACCTTGTGGGATAAGCACTGATCTTCTTGAAGGTAAGCACTGATAACAGCCAGTATAATGTGTACCAGATTTCATGTAATGCACCCTAAGAATTTTGCAGTAAATGAAGGGAATTTTCTCAGTGGGTGTTAATGCATCCCACTACCTCCATATACAGGTAGTTACTTTAACCTTGCCACCATTTACAGATATCGGAAAGTGGACGAACATGGTGGAGTTGAACCTGGGCACGAATCAATTGTCCAAAATTCCTGACGACATCCAGAATCTTGTCGGTCTGGAGGTACTCATCCTTAGCAACAACCTACTTAAGGTGAGTCCTTAGCAACAGTTTATCGGTACTGATAATGATTTAAGTAGCAATACCAGTGATAAAGTAAATTAAGTAAGCCCCCACCTATAACCTACTTGATATGGTCAGTTAAGATAAATCTTAAATAAATTACTTAAGGACGGCGGGAATACACTAAAGGTGGTTGGAATGCCCATAGATTTTAACCACATTACCTAAAGGGTATATAGTTTCAGAAGATCCAAAGACATGGGGTCTTAAGCTTGATTGTGTAGTATCACTCCATTAATGTATAGGGTCCATTACGGTAGGAGTACTTAGGGTTATGCCTCAAATGTGTATAAAAATTCGATTGCAGCGCTTGCCAGGGAGTATTGGCCACCTTAAAAAGCTACGGGTACTTGATTTGGAAGAGAACAAGCTGGAGTCTCTACCTCCAGAAATTGGTAAGGACACACTGTTATTGCGCATAGTATTGAAAAATATACTTCAATTCATCCTTTTTTTTTCATAAATGAGAAATATAATGTATATATAGAATATTATCAGTCTTTTTTTTTTTTTGGGGGGGGGGGATCCAAACCTTTCAGCCTACAGGCTTCGATGAAAATTAAGAGGTGTGGTGGGAGAACATCTGATGAAAACAAAACACATAATATGATAGAAGGGAGAAAAAGCGAAATATCTAAGGGAGAAAGTGATAAGATACAGATACTGGCTGTAATTTAAATGATTTCAGTGTTTGTTACCGTCTGATGACCCAGTTTATGCAGATAAGATTTGACAGTTGAAACAATGACTTTTACAGGTTACTTGAAAGAGTTGCAAAAGTTGGTGGTCCAGTCGAACCAGCTGAGAGGTCTGCCCCGTGATATTGGGTAAGTAATCATCATCATTATGAAATGCAAGGTGATATTTTCTAACCCAACAGTTCAGATGGTATTTGGAATGTTTATCACAAGGGTAACTATAAATGAAATTAGGAACTTGACATAAATCTGGTTAATGTCCCTGCAAGTTTACAAGTAAAAGAGGAAAGAAAAATAATTAACAAATAATGCCATATTACCTACTACGGTATTGTGTGAAAATCTGAAATACTGAGGATACAGTGTGCACGTTTCTGATAATAAATACCAGTAAGTATACACGTGACGGATTACAATTAAATAGATGTAGCCGTGTGTCTGTTGTAGTTATTTCACATGTAATGTAAAAACTATTGCAATATGCCTCGTTTACCTTTGCATTGTAGACACTTACGATCGTTACAATTCCTGGGTGCTGGTGAGAACAACCTGACGTCTGTTCCTGAAGAGATTGGTAAGTTCCGATATGCTGTGTATCTAATGTTAACAGGGATGTTTAACTGTTACATCACAAAAAATAATGTACTGGTATGAGAAATAATGGCATTATTACCCAATCCATATTCTTTAATAAAAATGAATCAAGTGAGGCTGAAAAAGAGAGATCCACATTAGTTCACATTTTGGAAAGGCTCTAATGCCTCCAGTCTCATGGTCCTTCATTATGATGCGCCACTGCAGCACTGGTGAGTAACTCGCCTGTCCTGCACCTGCAATGGTGAGTAACTCGCCTGTCCTGCACCTGCAATGGTGAGTACAGGGATGTAAGTCTTCAGGATTTATCAGGATTTCCTGATTTCTGAAATTGTTGAATGACATTTATTTTCCTTACATGAGTGGTAAGGAGGGCTATTTGTGAAAAATAGAGGGCTTTTATATCAAGTAAATGTATGGCTTCCTGACTTTTGCTTATTCCTGACTTACATCCCTGTGAGTAACTCACCTGTCCTGCACCTGCAATGGTGAGTAACTCACCTGTCCTGCACCTGCAATGGTGAATAACTCACCTGTCCTGCACCTGCAATGGTGAGTAACTTACCTGTCCTGCACCTGCAATGGTGAGTAACTCACCTGTCCTGCATCTGCAATGGTGAGTAACTCACCTGTCCTGCATCTGCAATGGTGAGTAACTCACATTCCCTTGATTGGTCATTCCAACGGCAGTGTATAAGAGAGGCATAATGCATGAATGTAGCTTTGGCTAGCAACTGTGGTGTGATATATGGTAAGATGTGTAGAACTAACACTATGCCTCTCCCCTACAGGAACGCTGGAGGCGTTGGAGTCGCTGTACATCAACGACAACCCCAATCTACACAATCTGCCATTTGAGCTGGCGCTCTGTTCCAGCTTACAGATCATGAGTATTGAGAACTGCCCCCTGTCGCAGATCCCGCCTGAGATTGTCAGCGGAGGACCGTCTCTCGTAATACAGGTTAGTATATTCAGGCACCAACACACATTAGTTATCCCTCTGTGGATGGCAAAATGCTTTTAGGCTTTCCTAGCCCATCTTAAAAATTCAGGGATGCGAATCTTCACGATTTTCCTCAGTTTCACAGATTTTCAAATTCGGAGGACCTAAACATTCCTGTATATATAATCTTGAATAATATTTTGTGTAACGTTACTTTCATCCAATGACAATCCTGTTTTGTTTCGTTAACAGTATCTGAAGATTCAAGGACCCTACTGCCACTTGTGAGAGGGCAGAATGGTTCATGGTGACGGAAGCAGGCGCGACATGCAGTAACGCTATCAGTGACAGCCAGGACGTAGGAGGATCCCCTGATAGGAGCAGAGCTCTGCATATCTTTTATTTCATTTACCATAGACTAATACAAATCATGCAACATTAAATATCAAGGAAGGAAAACAACTGAAAATCATTACGGGAAAGGTATAAGACATGCTCTAAAGGTATTGTTAGTGAATGTTAATGGATGAAGATGCTGGTGAGGAACAGACATATTAGGGAGTTTAAATTTGGCAGTTCCAAACTGACCATTGTGAATGCAATGAAATTGTGGAGTGACTGTCTTCAAGTTCACTTTGTTAAAAGAAAAAGTGTTCCCAGGAAAGGCCAAAGCTTTGTCTTAACAAAAAAGAAACCTCTAGAGAAATACTTAAAAAAAAAATGTTTGGATAAACAAGGAAATTAGAATTAAATAGTCCCGAGCACTCATGGACCTGCACTTTGTTGGAAAGGAACATATTGCCCGACATAACTGAAGGGCTGAATGCGAGGACTTCTGCATCTCCGAGAGGGGATCGTGTGGATTTTTGCACGGTGAGAGGCCAGGACGTTGTAATAACTCCCCTGACTAACACTACTGCGAATATGGCATCGTCACATGTATACATAGCGCTGCATCGTTATGAGAATTTAAAATGGATAAAACAGAAAAGAAATTATGCTTATGGTGATGACCTCTCAGCGGCAGTACAAAAAAAGCTGACTACATGACAGTGGATGAAAATGTTAGTTGTTGTTTTGTTTTAATTTCCCCCCGTAGCAACGTCTTTAATGCTTGAACAATGTTAAAAAAGGGGGAAAGGAAATGAATGGACAAATATTTCCCCACCCAAAAGCAACAACAGCAGCAAAGAAAAATGGGGAAAGTGCAAGTTGATTTGTGATCAGTGGAGTGTGGTATTGCAGAAGGCTGTTTGTGGTATATGTGGTACAATGAAGGCTTTGCGGGAAGTGCCGTTTTCAGCAGGACCGCAATGTTAGTGACTAACCAAGGTGAGCATGTTACACTGTATCGAAAAAACATGTTTAGACGAGGGAGGCGGAATTGGACGTTTACCCATCATGCATCTTAGCCTGCGATTGTCGCTGCGCCACTGAGTATCTACTACAAGGGCCCCCCCACAAGGCATTTTGAGGAACTACCCTTATTGGTCTGCTGCAGCATTAATTAGAACAATTCACTTACTACGTGGTGTATTTTCTCGTAGTCATTTATTTATGTAACAAATTTAAAAAGAAAAAAGAGATGAACTGGCATTGTCGTGGCTGGACTAGGTTATTATTATTATAATTATCATTATCAGTGAGAATGAGATGTGGAAATGTTGATGATTACAAAGTCACTGATCACTGTAGAAGGTTGGTCTCAACAAGACAGACAATCACCTTTTGAGCTGTTTGCGCTCCTGGTACTAGCTCGATGGTTTGGAGCCATCGCTGTGTTAATACTAGCAGGATTGCATGACTGGCGCCATATTGGAGCAGTCTGGTGATTAGCATGCGCTGTGTGGTGCAGAGACCAGTCTCGCCGGTACTACAATTTCCAGTTACCGGGTAGTAATGAGCACTACCGTGACCTCCGCCGGAGAATGGAGGAAAGCTCTGTATCATGATGAAATGCTATTTTATGTTCTGCCGATGGAATACTGACATAGATTGTATATGTATAGCTGAACCCAAGGGTTTATACAATAACTGACATGCTTTCCTCTCTCCATAGTCAAAACGTGTCCTTTTTTAACCTATACAACGTAAGACTTAAACCCGTCAAAGAGATACGTTCCCATCTGCACTGGCATGTAAATATTCAAGGACGTACCATGTTGATAAAGTAGCTTCGGTCCACTTCAAAGAAAACTCAGATCTTTTTCACTAAAGGTAACTTTTTTTCTCCCGCATAACTGATTTACCCAGTTTTCAAAGCCGGTTCTGGATGAAGAGAGGATATGTGCACCTATAAGATAAATGTGCAGATGTTTTGTTTATGGATATCTGTTTCCTTGAAGCATTGTTGAGACATTGTTTTGTTTTTTTTTGTACTTAGCAATTTCGTCTCTGTGCCCCTCTCTTTATGCTGTACTGTCACATAAAGTAACATGTTTTTAATCGTTATCATGTCTCAAATCAATTTTCCCAAAGTCATTGCAGTCCTCTTTATAGTTGTAATACAGTAAACCTATTCTTGAACTTTTTTTCTTTCTTTTTTTTAAAAAATTTTGCTCACGATTTAATGGTGGTTATCAAAATGTTTTAAGGGTACTTCAGTCAAAAGAGACACATTCCCCTTTTGAAAAATGGGATCGTAACTTTAAGAATCCTATTGATTTTCAGATTTTCATAATGCTTTATGAAGTTTAAGGGCAGCATGTTGCCTCAAGACTTAATGTTCATTTGATGTCATGATGCATTTACCCAAATCCAGGGAGGAACTCGGGCGCATTGGTTCATCATGCCAACGCTGCAACGGTGTATCAGTAACACAATGGCAGCATGATGCAAAGCATATGCGAGTTACTCGCCAGGTATGCATTAATACATCATGACAACAAAGGAGCCTATCATATTAAATTACTAGAGAACCCTTAAAGGAACATGCATTAAGGGCTAGTATTCCTTCAATCAAAGTTTCCTAGGTACAAGGTGCTTTTATTTTTGTATTTATGATATTTTTGTTTAAGAGAAGTTAAAAAAAGAAGATGAAACCAGTAGGCCTAAGTGACATAACCTTCATCACTGCCATGTCTCTCACCCATCCTTGTTAAAAGTTTAAAGCAAATCTTTGCCTACATGCTTGGAATTGACTGTTTGAATTTGAAAATGTTCCAAGGAATCTGTTTTTGCTTTTGAGGGCTTTGTATCAAAAGGTAACTGATTGTTTGATTAAACTTCCCTCTGTGTATTGCTGTTAATATGAACGAGAGAAGGTGCTGCAGTGCATTCAAACGTAATGGAGAAACACGGTTACCGAAACCCCAACATTTATAATGTTATATGGGAACGTCGCGATGGGAGCTCCTGGCCAAAATACAAATATAAAAATGATGAATTTCTCATGGTCATGGGATCACCGAATCAAGGGAAGTCCTCAACAATAATGAAACAAACATATAACTGTGACACAAGAGCGCCAGTCTCGTTAACTCGTGATGACTAGTGTAGTTGAATTAAAACAAAAGGGAAAAAAAAAGGAAATTTCATTTTAGTATAGAGTACCATTGTTTTGAGAACAGAGGCGCACAATTTCTTTATGAATATGATTACCCCACTCCTTCTTTTGCCACAATGAAAATTTCCTTCCATTACCTTTTATTATTGTAAGAGAAGCCCTTATTGTGCTTATTTTTTCATACTTAACCATTTACAGACCGTATATTGCATCAATGCCATGTCCACATCTGTTGTTATGATGCGTGAATGTGTCTAGTGAGCTATGCGCCAGGTTTGCATTTGTGCATCGTGCCAACGATAGGGGGCTGTCATACTCTGAAGGTGGAATAACAGTTCTTGCCAGCAACATGTTGGTCTGCTATAACAACAAATGATTCTGAGGGTTATACGGTCTTAAAGTGTTAACATTATAGAGCTCCCATCCTAGACTATTAGTACTCAAAGTGATTACCGGTATTTTCCAGTGAAAGTTGTGTATTGGTAGGAACCTGCCTGTTGCCGCTATTTGTTGTTGATAAAGCGACTAAAAAAATGTCGCTAAAGACTGAGAGACAACTGAAATGTTCTGTCTGCTGAGATATAACGAATATGTTGATCAATACTAATAATGAATGACACTTTGGATGTAAACATATTGACAATATAATAAATAAGTCTCTTAGTTCCTTACACTCACTCTTAGTCGTTTTTCGTACATACAAACCCTATTTTCTCAATTAATCAGAAAACCTCTCGGAGGCCTTCCTCTTAAGTAATGGGAAAACTAATTTTTCAGGGAAAATTTTAATTATTTTGTCCATGACGGTTATCTCCTGACAGTAGTATAAAGAAGCTTAAATAGATAGGAGGTGAAACTCAGAGCTTTACCTATGGACACAATGTAACAGCCCCCCCCCCCTACCCCCCTTAAAAGTAGGCTCCCTTTTGTGTTCAGTATTGAGTCCTATTTAGGATAAGGGGGTTTATAGAGATGCCATGAAGGTTAGGCAGACTGAAGGATAGGTAACCTCAAGGATATATAGCATGAGTGATCAGTAGACATATGCTTGAGGTAGACTGTTGGATTTTTTCTTTAGGGGATAGGTTGACTTAAGAGATCATCATAAAGGTTGGATGTGAGCTATCCCAGCTGATCAAGCTGTGCTAGGTAGGAAAGCTATAAAGTGAGCTTAAGGGATAGGTATTGAAGAGGATGGATAGCAAGGAGGATAGGTAATAAACAGTTTAAGAGATGGGCACAGAGGGTACCTTGTAAGGTGAGCATATTCAAAAGATACATTGGTGCTAGGTAATATCACAGATGTGCCAGTCAAATATGAGGGATGTGCAGAGTTGGGGGATAGTCACCATGAGGGATAGGTAAAGTGAATGATAGGCAGATTGAGGATAGGTAGACTAATGGTAAGAATGTACAGAGAAAATTAGGTACAAAGGTGAGGGGTAAACTTTAATCCTTTAAGCCATTTGAGGGAAAACCTAATTAAACTCTAGATGTTTCAAGGGATAGGTAGTATGAGTGATAGGCAGACTAAGGGATAGGCAGTATGTGGGAGAGGCAGAGCCATATGCAGGCACAGTACTTGTCAGGTTGGGATAGGCAAACATAGGTATATGTAGATTGAGGTACTGACTTTGATTGGCATGTTGCATCTATAAAAAGTTCCAATCATTTTCAATATAACTTTTGTACATTTTTAAAATATTCTCATCACCATACTCTCATCATCATTTTTAGGTATCTTCGGCCAAATTTTTGAGAATCAAGACCACACAGTTTGGATTCAGCAGGATTTTTTGGTATAGGTGGTCCCTTGTTTCCATTTGATATCACTCTGATAAAGATTCCTGATATCTCCATAAACCCCCTTATCTTACATAGGACTCAGTACTGAACATAAAAGGTAGCCTACTTTTAAGGGGGGTAGAGGGGGGTGGCTTGCACTATAGGACTCTATGGAGTAACATATCCTAGGGAACCTATACTATTCTTGGTAGTATGCTGGGCTGTGTGGGTTGTGTTTATATGTATATTAATGTAGTCTAACTTGTGTAGTTGTTATCAGCTCACTCCACTGATCTCACGTATTGGGAAGACTAACTCTAGTGGTATGATGTTGGCCTAGCCCATTCTTTTAACCAACACCAAGACGCCGATACAAGTCACCATTTATTGTTCATTAGTTATTCACAGTTACAGTTGTCTGGTAATCCCACTCAGGTTTATACAGCTTCAGCGACATCAGTCTATTCACACAAGCAGTTCATGTTCTAACAATCCAGTGCTTCTAGAGAGGTATAATTGCCATAGAGATCCTGCTCAATCCGTTCTTACATTGGCTAAGTGTAATACTAGATACTAAACAGCTTCATCCTCGTCTACTCCAGGAGTATGTGTTGCCTCCTCAACTGCTCCCACAATACTAACTCCTCACCTGTCTCTCAATATCCCTCTACTCCTCCCAGACGCCGTATATTTGGCTCACACATATTCCTTCTCCCTACAGAATCTACCTGACCAGATCTCGTCGACTCCATCTCCGTCTGCAGCATTCCACAGCCTACCATAAACTCTAGCTACCATAAACCCTATACAGGACTCCTATAGCACTCTCTCGTATAGCATACAATAAATACACACATAATACAGCATACAATAAATACCCACATAAGTGTACCCTGTTATACCCGTTCATTATAATTATTGGTTATTGATGACAAAACAGGTGCGGGCGCTCCCCCTTTGTGACGCGAGTCACACCAATTGTCAAACATAAATTATGTTTGAATACATCTTATGTATTGTTTTGTCACTAATACCTGAGGTAATCATCGTTATTATACTATACATTTCAATACTTAGTTATGTACATACATATATACCACACTTATATAATACCATGCATTACTACTATATGCATTTTCCACACTGCATTGGTGACTTATTCTTAGCGCAAACTTGTCCTCTAACATATGCCTTATTATTACAATTCTCTCATTCCTTAATTCTAAATTTTGTTTTTCTTTCCTTTGTTATTTATTTTACTCATTCACTCGCCTTCACTAAGCACTTTGTCCCATTATATATTTTTATCTATTCTTTTTACTATCCTTACCCGGGTTCTCCACCATCTGGGCTGTGTGGGTTGTGTTTATATGTATATTAATGTAGTCTAACTTGTGTAGTTGTTATCAGCTCACTCCACTGATCTCACGTATTGGGAAGACTAACTCTAGTGGTATGATGTTGGCCTAGCCCATTCTTTTAACCAACACCAAGACGCCGATACAAGTCACCATTTATTGTTCATTAGTTATTCACAGTTACAGTTGTCTGGTAATCCCACTCAGGTTTATACAGCTTCAGCGACATCAGTCTATTCACACAAGCAGTTCATGTTCTAACAATCCAGTGCTTCTAGAGAGGTATAAGTGCCATAGAGATCCTGCTCAATCCGTTCTTACATTGGCTAAGTGTAATACTAGATACTAAACAGCTTCATCCTCGTCTACTCCAGGAGTATGTGTTGCCTCCTCAACTGCTCCCACAATACTAACTCCTCACCTGTCTCTCAATATCCCTCTACTCCTCCCAGACGCCGTATATTTGGCTCACACGTATTCCTTCTCCCTACAGAATCTACCTGACCAGATCTCGTCGACTCCATCTCCGTCTGCAGCATTCCACAGCCTACCATAAACTCTAGCTACCATAAACCCTATACAGGACTCCTATAGCACTCTCTCGTATAGCATACAATAAATACACACATAATACAGCATACAATAAATACCCACATAAGTGTACCCTGTTATACCCGTTCATTATAATTATTGGTTATTGATGACAAAACAATGCCCCTCACACTTATGACTACGATAGATCAATTAAGCTCTAGGGATTCAAACAAGTTCCATAACAGTATAAAACAATAAGCGTCTGTCTCAAGTAAGGGCGTGGGGTCCAGAGGTACATTTAATATTGTGACCCATCTGGAGAAAACATGCATCCGGGGGGGGATTTTTTAGTTCTGCATTCAGCCACCAGGGGGCAGTGTATGAGTAAAACACTGAAAAATATACCAAAAAATGGCTTAGATCAATTTTGATGGGGAATTCAGTGGTATGCTCAGAATTGTTCCATTTCTAATGAAAATGTTCCATTTATGGAATGCAAAGGAGACATCCGTTGCCATGGAATCATAGATAATTGGCATATATGGGAATTTCTGGTTGCCATGGAAACCACTCCATTATTCTACCATAAAACCCCGGTCATAAGTCGGCCCCGGTCATAAGCCGGCCCCGGTCATAAGCCAGCCCCGGTCATAAGCCGACCCCGGTCATAAGCCGGCCGCGGTCATAAGCCGGCCCTGGTCATAAGCGGGGGGGGTGAGGTCAGGGAAATATTATAAGCCGATTTTAGGGTAAAATTTAAACAGTTTTCTCTATATTCTATAGTAATAAAACCCTGGTCATAAGCCGGGGGTAGAATTTGGGAGAAATTTAGAAGCTGTTTTTGGTCAAAAATAAGAAAAAATCCGGCTTATGAACGGGGTTTTACGGTAAACGGGAATTTTGGCCACAAATGTGTTGGATATTTACATAAGGAACTCAGAACCAAAAACAGACCCAGAAAATTCCCTCTAGAACCGATTTTATGATAAAAAAAATATCACATTTCTTTGTTTATTTTTCCACAAAACTGTATTTTTTACATTATCACTATTTAAGCTAGGATATTTAGAGCTTATTTGCATTTTTCAATTGCTCACACAGACCTAGATTAAGCAAGCAAATACATAAGAACTACCTGGAATATTTTAGCTTAAGATATCTCATTTTAAAGCACATGACTTCAACTTTAAAAAAACATTTCCCCCCTAGAGGCAGGTTTTCCCCATCTGGTCACGTATTTAAATCAATAAGCCCCAGGACACTAAATTACACATCATGGGAAGTCCACCTTGGGACATTACTTTGGCCATAAGGAGTGATCATCATTTATCAACAGGGGGTTGGTGTATTAGGCATCCAGAAATTTTTCACCCCTCAGAGGGAGGGCCAAAAACATTTTGGTAATCCAGGGGGCCATAAACTGTCGCCCCTTCTTTTAGAGAAAAAATGATATAAGGGACAATCAGTTGAATTTTGGTTGTGCAACAGGGGCATAAAGGAAAAGACAACCCCATTTTCATGATCACTTCTTTTGGTAGGGATTTTATTGGATCTGCTATTGTAAGGAAATGAAGCAAACCTCTCTAGTGTTGGCTATGACGTCACAGAGGACCAAATGCATCTGAATTCTGTCTATTGAGGTTTCCCATAATACACTCTGTTTGTGGAGGGTTCCTGCTCATTACCATAAGTAGGTCAGTCATGTGACCTGGTCTAGCCAATGGCATTGGTCATGTGACTGACCTACTTATGGTAATTAGCAGGAACCCTCCACGAACAGAGTGTATTATGGGAAACCTCAATAGACAGAATGCAGAATGCACAGCACCAGCCACTGGAAAATAAATGCTGCTGCTTTTGAAAGTGGCTATTTTTTTTTTTTTTGGGTGGGGGGGGGGGGGGTTAATAACACCTAACAGATCCACCATGGTATGAGGTTGACCTATGTACAATGCTGTAATCCATTGCTGTCACCTGCACTACTTTGGATCCTGCGGATGACTCTAGGTAGAGCGTGGTCGTTTCATGGTGAAATTGCATTCAGGTGAAATCAGTTAGTGGTGATGAGGAGCTCTAACTAATTGATATTTTAGGTGTCTTATTTAAAAACACACACACACATAAGTTTATTGCATGATAGATGCCAAAAGGTTTGAAGTTGGATATTTCTGAGAAAAAAAATCTTCATGCTGACTGAAAGAGGTCAAACAGTTCCACGTCCACACGATTTTACTGTATATAGATAATGGAATCAATATGTAATGAAGATTTCCGTAGGAGCATTATCACTTTAATACTAATTTTGAAAGAAAAATATGGCTGTATTGTCGGGTCGAGACATCCTTTTTAATATGATGATTCTCGATGACATTGGTGAAGAGATAACTCAAGAACCCATAGATACAGTTTATATATCTTTATTGCATAGGCTTACCAATTAATGTTTCATGGTGAACAATACTTCTCGCTTGGCTAATGAGGCGATACACATTTCCATTGTGAGAGATTCCATACTTAACTTACAATATACTAAATAAGTCCTTCCGTCCTGTGATGATGATCTCCATCGTGCACTTCAATAATACCATAGGAAGTCTATGGTTCCAGGCTTGGCATGCCTGTATATTAGTTAACCTATAGGGTGCGGCACATGGTACTGCATGGCTATGCTATTGTATACCGGAAGGTGGCGCTGCACAACCTGCGTCCGAGCTGGGTGACCGTCGGGGCTGCTTCTGATTCTACTAAAAGGGATATGGGTATCCTGTCCCATGGGCTTGCTAGGTCTGGTTCATACTGGAATGAACTGGTCTATGGCCTCACTATGGGATAACACTGCCTGATGGTTGTAATGCATGGTGGTTATCCTGTGTGATGGGTGTCCTGCCTAATGGTTGTCCCTTGTATGTTCTTTATGTATTCTGGACTATTAGTGGTATGGTTTTAGTGGGGTCTAATTGTACAGAGAGGTGAAATATGGGTGGTTAATAGGTAGAGGCAATAATTGTATAGGGATTACTATAAGGTTAGATTTATAATTTATGTCAAGGTGAATATCGATGCTCCATTGACAATGCACTAAACCCCCGTATTGCACCCCTGCGTTAAATAACCAGCGCCAAATCCGCACGATGACGTCATAGGTCCATTGCACATGCACAGCCTTTTTGAAACGTAAACATTCAAAATTGCGGCGGTCAGGATTTCGCGATGACAATGGGTAACTAAGAGTTAATTATGGATTATATTGATGAAATATTGATTAATTATCAACCCAAACACCTTGACACGCTCGTGAAGAAACGGTCAGCTCAAACTTCTCATCGTTCACCTTTACCATTGAATTTAATGTATGTAATATGCTGGTAGTATGTATTAGAGGTAAAGAGTTATGAGATACTAATTGTGGTCGACTTATGGTATACATCTGTTTTACCAGGTCGATACACTAGGTGGCGCTCCAGTAACCCAGCTGCTTACATGGGCATGTCCAGTATCAACTCCCAGGGCCCCAAAGATTTATCCTTAGTACATAGACACCCCTCAGGGAAATGCAACTTTGCAATGTAAAATAGGGCCCGGGTCTTAGAAATCAAAGCTGCACACAGAGAAATAGTGTGGTCATACTCACTATCAAAATTTAAAGAAAATGTTGCATCAAACATAAGGCAGACCATTAAAAAAATGTGGGCCTATAATAGGTGCTGGAGTCAAAACCAGCCATTCCCCTGTAGGAGTAGCAAAGTTGCATGGTCGCAATCTGTTGTATCATAGCTAATGAAAGGGTTGTATAAGGTCGGAAATAGGTGCATCTACCCTAGTAACGTGACGGCTTTTTGCTAAAAGTAGGTGAAATTTTAATTTTTCTGCACCCCTCCCCCCCAAAAAAACCACCCTTATATGACAGGTAATACAGTATTATAATTATCTGCTTCTGGAGAGACTGGTCTGAGTGGTTTAAGCAACACGGCGAAGTAAGCAAATGAACCAACTGACATGTCTATAAAATTTGATTTTGCTAACGATTTATTCTCCTGTATGAAAATGGTATACAAGCGATTTGAATAGAAAGAGAACACAGTAAGAAAGTTACCAAAGCTGCACATTTCCAGTAGCACATGTAAATAAGCCTTTATATATAACAAGTACAATCTTTATGAAAAAAAAAACAAAAAAAAACAGTAACAATACAATTGAAATTGTCACTCAGAATACTGAATTCATCACAAATAGATTAAGACTCAATCAATATTGACCATGCCCAATTTGTCACTAAAAGTATTTAGTACTTACTGCCTGACAAAAACCAGGAAAATTTTTCCACAGGAATTGATAGAAGTCAATACAGAAATCTCTAACCTGGACTTACCATCTAACAAATCTTTTCACCTCAGCATTTCCTATTTGAGATAGACACTACTACAGTGAAAATTGGATCGGTCTTATTCCAATCGATGGTATATATTTTGTTGATGCAATAATCTCATTGCATTTTCTTTTTATTTTTATTTAAGTGAAAGGCACTTAAAACAGTGTAGTCCAATACGTGACCTTGTTGACCATTTTAAATCAATGCCTGATTCGTCAAGTGTGTTAATGTCATATTCAGAGATGTCAGTTCGATATTTGGCAAAACTCTGAAAATTATTTTTGCGCACTTCAAAAGTGGGGTTATACCCTAATCAGAGTGACAAATACCTTCAAAATTAATCAGTTAGGGTTGGGTAGATCTTTAAGAAATATCAGAATTATAAAATATTCATTCTAAATTTTTTTCTTATTATTTCTGTAGTAAAATATCACCTTTGAAACTCTGAAATCAGAGAAAATCTGAAACTCTGTCATCTCTGCATATTGCACATTTGCAATGAATTAAAAAGGCACTTAAACAGAAAGATATCTACATTTGTATCAAATACATAACCTGTATACAACAGAGATCTTATAGGAAAATATATCCAGTGCTAGATTCTAGATTAAGCTTTGTTATCTAGCAGTATCCTGAAATTAGGAGAAAGACCTCAACCTGATTTTTAGCTAGTATAAGTAGTTTTATTCTTTTTTAAGTACCATAATCAAGTATTTATTAGTATTATTCTCGAAAGACAATGGCGGAGGCTTACCATCCAGCATAAAATACCCTAAACAAAAACAAACAATGCCTATTACTTCTTCCCAGTTTCCCCTGCTAGCTGAAAAATTGCCTTGTTGGCATGAATATCCCACTTGTTTGATTTGGCCTGGGCGGGTGACACGGCACAATTCACCATGGCTTTCGCCATAGTTGTTGTTGGTGTTGTCGCGACAGTTGGACAGACGGCGAGCATGGGTTTAAACATGGTCCGCATCACGGCCTCAAAAATCCGCGGCTCCTCTCGCTCACACATCAAAAGCCTGAAGAGAAATAATCACCATGATCCCAATTAATAACCCTGGAATGCCCCTGACAATCCCTAACTGGCAGTCTTAAAGATGCTGTGCTAAATAACTGATATCTAGCTATTTATTTCTTGGCTTTCTCTTTCCCTTTGCTGAGATCACCAGCTATCTGATGGATGGCTTTGTTTTCGAGCAGCTCCCATTTTTTGTCACCAGGGGGTGGCGGAGACACGGCGCAGTTGACCATGGCCTTTGCTACAGTGGTTGTAGGCGTGGTCATGACGGTCGGGAAGACAGCGGCCATGGGTTTGAGGAGGGTGCGAAAGACTGCTTCCCCGGCTCTTTGCTCCTCTCTATCACACATTAAAACACTGCAAGGGAAGGAAAGGGTGGAGCCTTAGCACTAGGTGGGAACCACATCAAACCATACTAAACTCAGAGTGAATTAAAACCTTGAAGTTTTACCATGTGCATTTAACTACCATCCAGAAATGATTCAATGTAAACAAAGTAAGATAAACTTCCAAACCATAATAGTTTTGAAAGCATAAACTCCAGTGGTGACATGATATCAAAAGTGCACGCAATTTTAAATACATTGGATTAGTTATCTTCAAAACCATACCAAACAAAGTTATGTTCATAAAGAGTATGATGTAAATGAAAGATGAATATTGTTAAGAGGTAGTCGGGTAGTACATTGTGCTGAAAAAAATTACTAAATTAACCTATTTTTTTCAACTTCCTATATCAAATGCCTATGGGAATTACAGCCAAGTTAGGAAATAAGGCATCTCTATTGTGTGGAAACAGAAATGGTGAAGGCATAGATATATTTATATGTATATCTTTTTTTTCTGTTATTGAACCTCTACTAGACATATCAGAATAATCACATTAAAGTATCACTACACATGGAAGTTTTATAAACCTTACTATACATTAAAGGAAATGTTCTGTAACTTACGCTGGTCGGTATATGGAGAGTCTGTTGAATCCCATCTCTTTTAATTCTTCCTCTACCTGGGCCCTGTTTTTCCCTATCTTACGGACACATACGGACTTCCGTATGTTACATATGGACCGCCGTATGTGGGAAAATGACATACCGGGGGGGGGGGTACCAGGTGGTATCCTAAAAGTGACATATGGACGTCCGTATGTGACTTACGGAGGTCCGTATGTTACATACGGAGGTCCGTATGTGACATACGGAGGTCCGTATGTGTCCGTATGTATTGTCCATATCTGATATTATTTTGTATCATTTTAATACATTTTAACATAAGGAAAAACAGGGCCCTGGCCCTATTGGAAAAAAGATATATAAATATATGTTTGTTATGTTTTTCTCGATAAAAACCTTTGGAATTGTCTAATTTTTACAAATACTTTTAAAGTGATGGTGCGGGGTATTATGCAATGCCTACGATACGCCCTGCGACGGTACCTAAGCGCCAGTTAAACAAGACCAGCCCATCACGGGAACAGGCGGCAATACCCCCCGTCGTGAATTTAGGCAGTACCGGTGTGTCAGTGATATTTCCCGTCGTGCGCATTGAAGAAAACATCTTTGAAAAGTCGGCAGAGACACGTTCATGAGATGTAAAAATACATTTAGAATCATTCTGTCGATTCAGAATTCTGATTAGGACCCTAAATGTCTCAAATTTTGAGTCTGCATTGACGATGGGAAAAACAATGGTTTCGGCGTCTAATGTAGGTCAGGCTGGCATCTACTGAGTGCGGACCTGGAAGTAAGCAGCCACTCAGGGGCACGGCACGACCCTAAATCTAAATGTCGGAATCCAAACTTCCAAAGCTGCTGTCAAAATGACGGTCTAATGTTTATTATACACGCAATACAAGACTCTCATACATTTCTATAATAACAAAATATGCACCTCCTGTAGAAATAAGGCCTCTGCACGCCATGGCAACAAAGAGGAGGGGTAATACGGAAAAGAGGAGGTATAATTACAGATTTTGATCAGAATTGTGGCTTCCCACATCGAATCTGGTACTTGGGCTTGGCACCAACTTTCACGAATGTTTGGGTCTGTCAATCAGAGCCCGGATCAGCGCCTATTCAACCATCAGACTTATAACTTCTCATGAAAACTTTGTCTACCTGAAACACTGGGTGACATTATTATGGAACCACAACAGGCTCTATGTAGGGTGGCCGGAGGGTCAGGCTGATTCCCCCTTTCCTATCTGACACTATAATAAACGCCATTCATCTAGAAGCTTGACACTACGCAGGGTGGGGGAGGGTGTGCGCATGATACAGGGTTGGGGGAGGGTGTGTGCATGATACGCAGGGTGGTGGGAGGGTGTGCACATGATACAGGGTGGGGGGAGGGTGTGTGCACGATACGCAGGATGGGGGAGGGTGTGCGCATGATATGCAGGGTGAGGGGAGGGTGTGCGCATGATATGCAGGGTGGGGGGAAGGTGTGTGCATGATATGCAGGGGGAGGGGAGGGTGTGCACATGATATGCAGGGTGAGGGGAGGGTGTGTGCACGATATGCAGGGTGGGGGGAGGGTGTGCATATGATACGCAGGGTGGGGGTGTGTGCATGATGTGCAGGGTGGGGGTAGGGTGTGTGCATGATATGCAGGGTGGGGGGAGGGTGTGTGCATGATGCACAGGGTGGGGGGAGGGTGTGTGCATGATACGCAGGGTGGGGGGAAGGGTGTGTGCATGATACACAGGGTGAGGATTAGTGGCAGGGGGCATTGTTGGATTGCCCTTCTTGCTTCCCCAAATCCACCACCCCCTGTTAAAGAATGGTCACTCCGTTATTATTGTGCATCCCTGCAGCGTTCTTAGATGTTTTTTGAAGAATGGGGGGGGGGGGTCTTTGCCAGGTTTGGGGATGGGGGGAAATTTCAGACCCCTCTTAGGGGGGAACAAAACAAATCTCACCCCTTTCAATTGGAACTGGACCACAAAGCGCATCCTGGATCTGAGACTTTACCACCATGGCAGGTAGAGTGTAGTTAGTTAAAGGGGGGGCTAGCACGGATAAGACGTACCTGCGTTAGCAAGTCACGTGACCACCCCTTTACACTATCCCAGCGCCGAAGGCGCTGGTCAAGCAGTAAAAGTAAGCATGTAGCCCATGATTTTCACTCTTATATCAGGTAGGGTAGAACCCCTTTTCTACAATAGATAAAGTTGGGCGATTGTTTCAAGACGAAAACCTGACAAATGTGAAGATGAATATATGCTTGATTACCACAATGGTGAACAGTGTACCAAACACTTCGCTACCCTTAAAGGGTTAACTTACACAATGAGCGCAATACACTACCCACCTTAGTTTTGGTGTATAGGAACCAGGCGTTCTTGTTAGCGCCTTGGGACGATACAAGGTGGAAGTGTCCACAGCCACCCTTCTTCGCCTCACGTGCTGTTGCCATCACATAGTCATGGTCCACTTTGTAGAACCCGTCCTGTCATAAAATAGATGGTGAATTCAGGAGCAAGAAATATTTTGCTGCGCATTTTTTTTTTATCATCATAATCATAAAACAGTGATCACATCAACTTTTTTTTTTTGTATCTAATTGACTCGATTTAGGCCATTTCAAATAATTAAACCATCACATGATAAAAACAATGAGAGATGCACTCAGTACAACACATTTACATGGGTGCAAACTCGCATGCCTCTCACCCAAGAGGGCGAAGCTGGAGGGGGAGACCTCGGGTGCACACCTTGGGTGGATTGGTGACAATATATTACACTGTCATGTACTGCTCGTCGCCTCAGTGCAAAAAGGTTGTAACTAACATTTTGACAAAATTAAATTTTCTTCTGTTTTAACATCTATTGACCCTTATCTACCTACTATGGAAGGATTGAAGCTCTATCTATGATATGTGTGCCCACAGGGCTCAGTGTAACAAGGTTGTGTCAACTGTGTGCTATAGTAACTGTAAATTTTCATTTGCCTCTCAAGCTTGAAAAATGCAGATACAACCTTGTTGCACTGGGGCAACATGCTGTTAATAGCTATACTCACAGCACCAGACTTTCCGCGTGTCGTTCCAAGACAGCAGAAACCAACATCAAGTCCTTGGAAACTGTCCGAATATTCCTCTAACTTGTCAAAGTCTACCACCTTTTGTTCCTGCAAATATTGTCAAGTGAATTAAATCGAAGAACATATTTCAAATGTGCCATTTTATGTGGTGTTGCAATGTGACAATATGCTAAGTGCAAGATTGAAACAACATTATTCATCCTATATGCTTTGTGCATCTTAATTCAAATCGGGAAAAAAACACCTTAGATTTTAATTCAAGACTATGTTTAAAAGCTAGTGAGGTGATGGTTGAATATAAAAAAATACTGGGTATTTAGGCCTTGTATCTTATACCTATCAAGTACCCATACAAGCATTGAGACAGACAAAATACTTACGACATCCTTGTAGAGTTCATCATCAAATTGGACCTGACGACGCCCGATGAGAACGACACGTGCGAACACTCCGCTGGTAAGCAGTTCCTTAACGAGCACCTTGCCGACCTCCCCAGTATAACCGACCACAAAAGCGGACATGTTCTTCTGTTTGTACTCTTCTCTCAGCTCCTCCATCTCCACTCCCACCCTGAAATACAGGGAAACAGGTGGTGAAATACCACACTAAATTTAACATATAAGTAATAAGTACATGTACCGTATTCTCCCGCGTAGAAGACGCGCTGCGCGTATAGGACGCACCCCAAACTCAGCAGAAGCATTTCCATGTATAAGACGCACCTCTTAGGGCTCAATTTTGTAAATTCAGTACATTTCTATAGTAAAATTACCCCTCGTATAAGACGCACCCCCAATTTCAGTACATCCTATAAGACCTCCCAGCATTTTGTTTGGCATAGAGGACGCGTCTTATACGCGGGAGTTTACGGTAGTTGATAAGCTCATATCTGTACAAAAGGTGTGTGTAGGTGTGTGAATAGTATATAAAGGGAGGGTTTGCAGATAGTGTGTGTGAGTACTGTCAGCTCCTCCATACAAGTCGCATCCCCAACATTGGAGGAAGCTACCACAATATGCATGTATAAGCCGCATTTCTTTTATGCTGGGATCTAGTTCACATTGGACCTACAAGGGGGACATCAAGAGATATAGAGTGAGAATTTGTAGATGGTGCGTTTGAGTACTGTATGGAGTAAGGGTTTGTAGATGGTGTGTGTGAGTAGTATATGGAGTGAGGGTTTATAGATGATGTGTGTGAGTAGTATATGGAGTAAGGGTTTGTAGATGGTGTGTGTGAGTAGTATATGGAGTAAGGGTTTATAGATGATGTGTGTGAGTAGTATATGGAGTGCAGGTTTGTAGATGGTGTGTGTGAGTAGTATATGGAGTGAGTGTTTGTAGATGGTGTGATTGAGTAGTATATGGAGTAAGGGTTTGTAGATGGTGTGTGCGAGTAGTATATGGAGTGCAGGTTTGTAGATGGTGTGTGTGAGTAGTATATGGAGTGAGTGTTTGTAGATGGTGTGATTGAGTAGTATATGGAGTAAGGGTTTGTAGATGGTGTGTGCGAGTAGTATATGGAGTGCAGGTTTGTAGATGGTGTGTGTGAGTAGTATATGGAGTGAGGGTTTGTAGATGATGTGTATGAGTAGTATATGGAGTAAGGGTTTATAGATGATGTGTGAGTAGTATATGGAGTGAGTGTTTGTAGATGGTGTGTGTGAGTACTATATGGAGTGAGTGTTTGTAGATGGTGTGTGTGAGTAGTATATGGAGTGCAGGTTTGTAGATGGTGTGTGTGAGTAGTATATGGAGTGAGTGTTTGTAGATGGTGTGTGTGAGTAGTATATGGAGTAAGGGTTTATAGATGATGTGTGAGTAGTATATGGAGTGAGTGTTTGTAGATGGTGTGTGTGAGTACTATATGGAGTGAGTGTTTGTAGATGGTGTGTGTGAGTAGTATATGGAGTGAGTGTTTGTAGATGGTGTGTGTGAGTAGTATATGGAGTGCAGGTTTGTAGATGGTGTGTGTGAGTAGTATATGGAGTGAGGGATTGTAGATGGTGTGTAGTATATGGAGTAAATGGTATGTGAGTAGTAACATATATGGAGTAAGGTTTGTTAAAGGATAAGTAAGATAGTTAACTAGACTAGTTAAGTGTATGTGAAACATACTGCAAATAAAGGAACATATCATCTGGTGAAGAACAATATGTTGTGCATATCACAACCATTACAGTATACTACACCAACTACCGGGTACATGTTATACGATTCAATTGTCTCACATACCTTAAGGCGACTGCAGACTGGCCAGACTAGAACCTACGATCGGGAGCATCTGCACATATGTCTGATTGAGTCTGACAATCTCTAACATGTTCCCGTTTGGTTCAGGAGGATTCTCCTTAGAGACTGATCGAGTCTGGCCCGTCTGCGGTTGCCTTTACATACTTCAAACTGACCAAAGTCTTATTTGAACACTATCTAAAATTTTCTTTCATTGATTAAATAACTAATGAGACAAGGGGATGGACCCGTCTTCACCTCAGCACTACCTTGATTCAAATGGCATGGTTACCAACTGCCCTCCTCCAGTAACTAGGGGGGTCTCCATGACAATAATTGTGTAGTACACAATTTTGTTGGTCACCTGACCCCAGAGCCTCTCTCTGGGGCACATCATCCCCTGGAGATTCACAATCTCCAGGTGTGATGTAGTATTTTGCACCAAGCAGATATTTGGTGCCTATCACTGATTTGGATGATAGAAGGGTGACTGAATAAAGGTTTCGATCCTACTAGATCTCATCAGGTGCATAATTGAGGTACACAAGGTATAAAGCATTGCCTCATTTTCTATCTAAAGTTTCATTAGAAAATTTAGGAAAAACACTGTAGGGTGTTTTTGGGGGTTTGGAGACAGAGCAAGAGAGTTTGACTTTTAGTCATTAATCTCCATGTTTTGCTAATTTTATGGATCAAGCAAGTCAGCTGTCTAGAGAAATTTAAAATAGTTTAAAAACCTAAAGACAAAATGGTTCCAGCTCATGTAAAAATAATTCATTTGTTACTAATTAGAGCTGTACTTCATTTACTCCTAAGGATTTCTAGTATGGAGAGTATATACCGAGTATCTATCAAAATTTTTTGAACGAGGCCTAAAAGTATATACAAAAGTTTCGCTGGTTTGCTTTTCCTGATCTAATAGTTTGGGGCATCTATTAGATTCAGGCCATAAGGAACTTGGGTCCGTAATTTAAACATCCAGTTCCTTTCTATTTTGTTGCGGAGTTTCTCTGCATAATCGGTGTGTGGATTTCTATGTATGAAATCTACTATGTGGACTTCCACATCTCTGAGGCCTTGGTGTCCATCAGTGTTGAAATGGAAACCTATGTCGGTTCCCAATTTCTTTTCAGTGATGTTGCCAATATGTGGATAGAACCGTTGCATTAGCGTCTGTTTGGTCTGTCCTACATACTGCTTAAGACATCTTTTGCATGTGATGCAGTATATAACATTACTACAGCGACAGGTGATATTGGTCTTTGCAGTAAAGATTTCTTTCGTGTGGCCTGACTTTATTGTGCCACTCAGATTCAACAGGGGGCATAGCTAAATAGATTCAGGTGAGGGATATTTTTATAACACACCTGTGTCCATCTTATGTCAAATTATAGTTAAGTATTAATTCCATCTTCATAGTGAGATCAGATATTATCTGCCACCCCGACTGGGGACTTTAGAAATGGTTAGATATTAAGTCTTATAGCCCTTGACACAATATATTCTTCTTGTTTAAACTTAACACTATGAGTTCACTAGAAATGTATCGATAGGAAGAGGAAAAAGGAAGCACCCTCTATACAGGTTTAGGTAGTTACTGAAAACGAATACCCGGTATCATATTTAGGCACGAGGGGTAAAAGGTAATGATTTTTAAATGTGAATTTTCTGATATTTGTATTATGATGGATGATATATATCAGAAATATAAATTTCTGATGGAGTAAAGTAATGATGTAATGACAGATTTTTTTTTTTAGAAATAGATATCATGATCTTAAATGAGATATTCTGATGGAGTACAGCAAAGCTGTAATGACGGATTTTTTTTCAGAAATAGATATCATGATCTTAAATGAGATTTTCTGATGGAGTACAGCAAAGCTGTAATGACAGATTTTTTTTTCACAGACAGTTCATGGGCACAAATATAAATACCAAATCTTTAAAATTAGCAACTAAGGCCACACCAAATTAAATAGTTGGTCTATGGATTTCCCGCATCATATTTTCAGAAATTCAAATTTTTATATATTTTGAAATTATTTTGTCTATGGATTGCGCCTGCACCTTTTTCGGCAAACAGTTTTTGCCATAATTTTTTAACAAACAATGGCACTCAGGCAGATATATGTACTAGCTTTAAAAACTGGCCAACTCCTCTCAACTCCTTTCCTGGAAAATCTTTGGTTATCAAAAAAAAATAAAAAAATCGCCCTCTCCACATTTGTGATGTGCAGAATCCATTGACAAAAAAAAAGAATCCTAAGAATCATATTTTCATAACCTATCATTCATAAATGATTTATACCCACCAAAGTAATAAGAATCTGAAAAACGAATTTCTCAAAAATGGCTCTCATGGAGTCTACCCTTCAGAAGTCCACCAGAGTCCTCCCTTGGTCACATGACCAATCATAACCAAGGGAAGTAGACTTGCATATTGTCCTAAACTGGAAACAATCCATCAATTAACTAGGGTTGTATAGATCAGATTATTCTCTATTTTTATAGCATAGACTTCAGCAAGTCTAGATCATTAAGGGCGAGCCAATCCAGGTGAGTTCTATCAAAACAAGCTGAGACTCCAGAAATAGTCAATTCTTTAGCATGGGTCATTCTGTGCTGTCTAGGCTTTAAGAATAGTATCATGATTTTAGTGTTGGACTTGACTGGGTGTGGAAAAACTGATCTAGGTTCAATGGGTCTCTAAGGTTGAGGGTACCTAGAGAAGGTTGCTGGGTTACCTGAAGGTGCAATCTGATCATGAAAAATGGGCTCAACACACATCTGACTGATGTAGAGAGACGGATTATCATATAATGACAATCCGTCAATTAGGACAATGTCTATCTCAAAAATTCCTCATCAAATTCACACAAGGCACAATCATGTGACAAATGGACATGGACAACCTTTAAAATCACTACTATAACAACCCGCATATAAGCCACAATTCTCCCATATAAAGGCACAAAAAGACTCATTGAAGATTTCCATTCTGGGAGTTAAATACCGGGTATATGTCATTCATTAGCATTCTCATTTAACTTCGGTTAAGAGATGTTCACCCTAATTTCATGGAGACAAAAACATGGCAGAATAAGTCTCTGCTTCATATCAAAATTGTGGCTTGTATACAGGGGTTTGGGGTACCATACTACATGTAGGGGATTACGGTACACCACTTAGTTACCGTGCTGTGGTGCCACCGGATGAGCAGCATGATCCCATGGTAAGTTTAGACCCTTGATGTTAGGTCTAGCACTAATATCGGGTATCCAACGAAGCAGTCATATGGGAAAGGATGTATAAAGAAAGAAAACAGACCAAACTGAACACAACTTTTTTTTCTATCTTTTTTTAAATGTTGATTTTCAAAGTGAAAACAGATCCTTTTCAGAATTTTTTTTATTAACATATCTTTATCATGAAATTGATGATTTACATATCTGTTTTTGTGGAAAAAGATGGATGATTTATATTTTTAATGATTTATTGAAAAAAAAAAAACTTTTATCACGCCACCCCCTACCCGGTGGTATAGACTCAGGCAGGGGCCCTGAGCCAATAACAAAAAGCAGGAATTAACTCGCTGTTTTAATCATCCAACTCTTTAAAGCTTAACAAACAGCAATGCCTTTTGTTTAAGGCTGTAAAAACAATAATGGTTCAATTTGCAAGCCGTAAAAAAAACAATTTGTAGCTGATGGTCGCTAGATTACAGCCAGACATTCAGTCCAGTAGTCTGGCACTTTCCGCCAGCCCAGCAGAGATTTTGCCCGCAAAAGCCCCTGTCTGGCAACTTTTCCTCCTGACTGCTAGGCTTGGGTTTAGTTCCATAAAGGTAGCTGTGAAGGGGGAAAGTTTCCTATGGGCTATAAGTTAGCATTAGGGAGTGGTCATTATTTATCAACAGGGGTGGGTGGGTTTTCGTGTGGATGTGCAAATTTTTTTACACCCCTCCTTGATGGCAGTCAAAAATTTTTGCACCCCCCTGGCAGGGCCCTGGAGAATTTCCGCATCCCTCTTTGATCTATAGTAGCGCACACTTTTTTTTTTTGCTAAAAACAGGGTAAATTCTTTTAGCTGCCCCCTCAAGAGAGGTCAACATATTTTTAGCCCCCCCCCCCTCGGGAGGGGTCTGGAATTTTTACGCCCCCCCCTCAAACCCCCCTGTTGATAAATAATGACCACTCCCTTACTAAGGCACAGGCTTTCTTCAAATCTAGGTACTTTGACAAAGCCGCTGTGGGGGTGAGAAAAGCTGGCAGAGTGCAGTGACACTTTCTGCAAGGTGTGAGTATGGCCGCTACTTGCGACCTTGCCGATATCGCCGATTTAGGGCCTTAGTAGACTTTTTTCATTGACTTTTGATAGTAATCCTTGCAGATTAGGTATCAAACTACCCACCAGCAAAATCGGGGAGGAAAAATTCCAATTATTAAACATTTTACAGTAAGTTGAATATGAAGGTTATATTGGAGCTTTGAACCATATCAACCAATAGAGACACCAGACACAGATTAAGGGCATAATAATCTGCCAGAATATGAAATTTCATGTTTCTATCAAACATAGATGGGTTATCAACCAGTACATTGATAACCCAGAGAATACTGGCAAGTGTAGAATTATTAAGATGTGTAAAGATGATCTTAATGACATTTATGAAGAGCATGAATACCTAACGCATACAGAATCACCTAAAATTAGAAGCATTATTGCTAAACTCTTCTTACATTGAAACATGCCCGAGATGAGAAATGCACAGTCAGTGTTTGAAACAAAATACCTCAAGTTCGTCGATTACTATAAAAGACACGATGACACTAGGAAACTTTCTTAAATACTAGCAGTGGCCCAATATTGCAAATCATCTAAAAGACCAGGAGCTGTGAACTGTATATACACGTATATAAAATCTGTCTACAACATTGTAAATGAAAACCTGGTGCTGACATAACCCAGGTAGCACACAAAAATTTGCCGACGTTGGCTCGATGCGTCAGCCCAACGTTGGGCCAACGTTGGCTGCCCATCGGGCCTACGTAGGCCCGACCAGTGGCCAAGCAAATGCCAACATTGGGCCAACGCCAGGGGCCGACCATTTGCCGATGCTGATGTGTGCCGACCAAAAGCCAACGTTGGGCCTATGTTGGCATTTGGTTGGCACCGTCGGGCCTACATTGGCAGGGTGGGCAGCCGATGTAAAGCCGATGGTTGGGCCAACGTCGGCCCAATGTTATGCCAATGTCTCTGTGCTACCTGGGAAGTGTACCTGTACATTAGTCAATAAAGCCATCTTGAATCTTGAATCTTATCACTTTGCACACTGATACTTTTGAGAGGACAAAAAAATGAAACATTTGGGAAGTGTTGGCTATTCATATCACTGCTATAGTGACAGCCAAGCAGGTGGCCACTGGCAGTGGTCAGTGCATGGCTGCACTCACATCACAAAAACTGACACCTATTTCTACCACTTCTATAGTGCTTCGGCAGGGGCGGCAGAACTGGGGGGGCAGGGGGGCACATGCCCCCCAACTTTCCTGTTGGGGGGCAAGACTATGTTTTTGCCCCCCCCCCAACTTTTCTCAGAAAATTTAGGCCAATACAATTGTCAATTAATACAGCATCCAATTATGCTTGTAGAACTCCCCATAATGCACCATTTTACCCCTAAAATTTCAAAATTTTCCAAGGTGGGATGGATGTAACAAATACGGGATCTATAAGGCCAAGATCAATACAAGGTGCCGTGCTATAGCTCACATAGCCATTATCAGGTGGGGGCCGCCATTAGACCCCGACGGCACTATGACTAACACCTTCAGCCCCCGACTCCACAGTATATGCCAGGGATGCCTCCCATTGGTCAATAATACAATAGCCATGTGCCGTATATTGTGCATAGTGCATGGTAATGTGTCTGGAATCCAAGTAAATGTGCGTCAACACGGTAAATTGTACGCCCCCGCACCCCCTTGTAGGAGTACCTTTCACCATGTTGATCCGCATATAAACCCCTTTGAGGGTCCAGCCTGTATATGTACATGTATTAAAATTTGAAAGTCCCGACCAAAGTCCCGACCAAAGTCCCAACAAAAGTCCCGACCAATGTCCCGACCAACGTCCCAACCAACGTCCCATAGTCCTATCCATCCATCCATCCATTGTTGATCCTACAATTAACATCACAGAGAGTGTTGTCAAGGTGATGTGACCTTGTTACAAATACTTGTTACATTTCCTTCCTTTTTCCATGGGAAAATGAAGTGCTAGCCCATCCTCTTAAAGGGACCACAGCTATCTCATTGCTCAAACAGGGTTACGTCTTTCGAGGAGAAGCGCTAACGTGGCGCCATTTTCGCTTGTTAAATATGAGCAGGTAAACTTTCAACTTTCGCCGGTACCAGGGACACACTTCCGATCATAGCGTTTCTCCTCGAAAGGGTTCACGCTCAAACAGGACCAAAGGTGGTGCCACCTTGTGGGTATTGAGTGAACTAACATACCAATATGGCAATAACAGCTCCACAGAGGTTTTTTCATGCCACAAATTTTTTTAAGATTTTTTTTTTATGTATCTTACCTTTTTGCGAAGGAAACGAAATGAAAGGCATTTGTGGTGCTTTATCCAAAGAAGCTATTTTGACCCTTGGTGACATTGTCCCCTTCTCCTGGGGCCTGTTGCAACTTTTTTTTATGTCACACAAAGCCATGGATCTGGACCATTGGGCCAAAATGAAAAAAAAAATCACAGCACCCCCCAATGAAATTTTTTTTTTGAAAACAGTGACAAAAAATCTAACTGTGGTCATACTTCCCCCCAAAAAAAATTCATGGACATAGATTGGGAATTAACTGATACGAATTTTTTGTTTGTTTCATGGGGCCCCTTCTATAGACGAGTTCAAGTAGAAAAATTGAGATCTGGAGATAATAGAAAAATGGACAATGGTATTACTTGACTCGTCAATAATGCTGACAGAAAGATAATTAAGAAAAGTCTGTAGGTAGGTCTGGGGTAAGACAGGGAAATTGTGTTACAAGTTGCTTGAGAATGCATCATATGGTATCTAAATTTTCAAGATTTTTTGTGTGTGTGGGGGGGGGGGATTCCTTTTCATATATTGTAGATATCCTATATGAGAATCTCCTGATTTTTATCTCTTACCGTAATCTCCCGTGTATAAGACGCAGTGCGCGTATAAGACGCACCCCTAGCTTGCCAACGGCTGTTCCATGTATAAGACGCACCTCTTAGGGATGATTTTTGTAAATCCAGTACTGTTCTATAGTAAAAATACCCCCCTATAAGACGCACCCCCTTCTTTGGGAAAACCTATAAGACGCACCAGGCATTTGTTTGGCGTAGAAGACGCGTCTTATACGCGAGAGAATGCGGTAGGTCTATAGATATGAGGGGGGATTCATCAGTGTCCGGAGAATACATCTTCTCTCGTCAAAGTGCACCAAAATACACCTTTGTGGCACCTCTATTTTCAAAATTTTCTAGGGGGTGCCCCCCAAACCCCCCTGCTCTCCATGTCTTCTCTCCTCAAAATGCACCTGAATGCACCTTTGTGGCACCTCACTTTTCAAAATTATCTGGGGGGATGCCCCCCAAACCCCCCTGCTTTCCATCATCACAACTATGGTTCCAATCCAGAATGCTTCCTCACACCCCCGGCAATCTTGGGGGGGGGGGGGTCACGGACCAATACCTGACCTTTGCCCCCCCCCACTTTCAAATGGTTCCGCCGCCCCTGCTACTTGCTGCAATTCCGGGTTAGCGGATTCCTTAGTGGGCCGACCCCTGCTGAAGCTGATACCTTGTGAGGACTGATAACAGCGAGCTGATGGGTACCAGGTGTTACGTAATGCACCCGGAAAAGTCTGCAGTGTATGAGAGGAATTTTCTCTTTGGTCAATAATGTATCACGCTAGGTCGTTTTTTTTGCAAACGGTTTAAGTTTTTTGTTGAAGTGCCTATCAAATTCTTGTTGATAAGAGGCAAGAATTTCTTAGGCTGAAATACCTGCCTGCTTACAGGCAGGATCCAAAGGTGTCTGTTGGTAGTCTATCTACTCTGCCAGATTGGCTGAGTACCCAGTTCTCACAGAGGTACTTATTGTCAGGTCCAATGCTTCCACCAACACTTCCCTCAATGTATATCCAAAGATTCACAATACACAGGCTATGTTTTCCCATCGATATAACTTCAATTTGAGATCTTTAACCAAAATTCTGAATCAAAAGAAAATTTTTAAATGAATTTTTATCCCTCATGTGGGTTTATTTCCCGATTTTTTATAATGTTTTTGGGCCGATTTTTCTTCATGTTTTCCGGCCATCTTTTTTTACAATTTTTGGCAAGGTGAAGGGGCCTATCCACTGTCACTCAGGCAACTGTAGGGTGAAGGTTGTGTTGGAGTGACTTTTATGACAACAGTTTGACAGTAATGTCAGTAATGCCCAAAAATGACTTTTATGACAACAATTTGACAGTAATGCCCAAAGGTTGCATGAAATCATTTGTACACAGCCCCCATGGGGATGGGTGTCAGACGCCCCAGTGAGATGCAGGGTCTGCGGAAGGCTTAAAAGTGTGACGCTTGGTCGGGGGGAGGGTGACGGAGTGAGATGCAGGGGCTGCAGGATGCGTAAAAGTGAGACGCGTGGTGCGAGGAGGTTGACAGAGTGAGATGAAGGGGCTGCGGGAGGCATAAAAGTGAGACGCAGGAGCGGAGGTTGTCGGAGTGAGACGCAGGGTCTGCGGGAGATGTAACAGTGAAATGCGGGATGGGCGAGGGTGATGAGTGAGACGCAAGGTGTGTGTGTGTGGGGGGGGGGGTGTAAATGTGAGACACAAGGTGGGGGGAGGGTGTCAGAGTGAGATGCAAGGGTCTGCGGGAGGTGTAAAAATAAGACGCGTGGTGGGGGGACGGTGACGTAGTGAGGCCCAGGGGCTGCAGGAGGCATAAAAGTGAGACACAGGAGAGGGGGGTGGTTGTCAGAGTGAGACGCAGGGTCTGTGGGAGACGTAACATTGAGATGTGGGATGGGGGAGGGTGATGGAGTGAGACGCAGGGTCTGTGGGGGGGGGCGGGGTGTAAAAGTGAGACACGAGGTGGGGGGGGGGGTCAGAGTGAGATGCAGGGTCTGCGGGAGGTGTAAAAATATGACACAGGGTGGGGGAGGGTGACGGAGTGAGATGCAGGGTCTACAGGAGGCGTAAAAGTGAGAGGCAGGGTGGGGGAGGTTGACGGAGTGAGACACAAGGTCTATATACCTTCAGCATTGCAAAATTGGCAACAAAAAAAAACATGACGAAGGGGGTCACTTGAGGTTTTCTACAAAACTAAGGGCTCCTGCTGACTTTCATGGAGTTTGTTTAGATTTTTCAGCAAATGTTTCACTGACACTGTCACAAGTTAGCAAAATTAGAATCAAAATATGCAATGCATTTGAGGGGGGGGGGCAAATATACAAAGTCATGCTGGAATGGGGATTAGGCTGGAATGGGGATTAGGCTGTGATAACAAAGACACTAATACCCGATTTTGTACCCAAACTCGCATCTGAGGACTTTGTTTACGTTCTGACATGTAAAGGGGGGGACGGACAAATTTCAGGCCCCTCTGATGGTTGGCGGAAAAATCTTTTCGTTGCAAACGCCCAGAATTTCACCCTACCCCCAGACTGATAAAAGATGACGACTCCATAAGGGAGTGATCATTTTTTAACAACAGGGGGGCTGGTGGTCCGTGCGCAAAAAGTTCTGACCCCCCTCTCTTGATCGGGTAAAATTTTTTTGATCCCCCCACAAGGGCCGAAAATTGCACGCGAACGTGCCCTTTTACCCTAAAGTAACGCGCAGGGTTTTCCACTGAAAACAGGTGAAATTATTTTGACCCCCCCCCCCATCAGAGGGGTTGAAAAAATTCCGCCCCCCCCAAATCCACTTCCCCTCCCTGTTGTTTGAAAAATTGCCCAGATCACTCCCTCACATTTACGTGGGCCCCCTTATGGGGGGGTCGAAAAAATTTTACCCCCTCGAGAGTGGGGGGTCGAATTTTTTTTCGCGCGTCCGCGCGCAAACCCACCACCCCCCCCCTGTTGTTAAAAAATGATCACTCCCTAAGCTCAAGATAAATATGTCAGATATATTGGATATATCTCATGCTTCAGTCATTATAAGCTGATGTATATGAAAACTACATGTTTGTGAATAGGAGGGACAATTTCCAGAAACTGACAGGGAGTACTAATATATTATGTGTTTGTGCCACTATTCACTTGTATTATGTATACATGTTGGAGTCTTTCGGCCTAGTCAGACTTACACCGGGCCCCCCGAGATAAGGGAGTGGTCATTATTTATCAACGGGGGGGTGGGGGGTGGGGGGTGGGGGGTGGGTTTGAGGGGGGGCTAAAATAAATTAGAGCTGAGGGGGGGCTAAATAAATTCACCCTCTTTTTAGCAAAAAAGTCTGCGCGCTACTATAGATCAAACTCTCCGCGCCTCCGGCGCGGGCCGGTGCAAAAAATTTTGACTGCTGTCGAGGGGGGGCGTAAAAAATTTTCACAACCCCCCGTTGATAAATAATTAAAATATATAATAGCATGTTCAACTCGTACCCGTGAGTCAGTGACAAACCAGGTCACGATCGCCGAGTGCCGATTTTGGCCGGTTTTTGCTTCAAAACAGGCATTATCTTTGGAACTCAGACTTGGGAGGTATCTGGTTGTTTTTATTATTGTCTTGGCATTCTAAAAATGTTTGTTAGACGCCTGAGATGTAAATATTACGGGAGCTGGAGCTGTTGGAAGATGGAGTGCTTGTTGACATTTTGCTTCTGAGGAAGTGGCACATTTTCTGGTCACTGCATGGTGGCTGAGCTGCCGGGCACCAGTTTAGGCTGTATGTAAGCTGGTTTCTGATTGGTGGGTTAATCACCTGTATACACCTGACCGGTTTCATTCAACAGATGTCGAGTTAAGCTACAAGGAGATATTTGGTGAAAGTTTGGGTGACAATTTGATGCATTTCTGTGCTCATGTAAAGTTAAGTCTAAAATGAGGTAAGAAATTGACAAAAACGCAGTTATATCATGGTTATAGAATAAGATGTCAACCTTCCCTCACCGATATATGAATTATTCACAGTCTCTTCTTTCAAATGAGTGTACATAGACCCCTGTAGGATAAATATTAGTTAGCCGGAATTGAGTTTTAAATTTTGGAGAGTTGGAATTTTGCCGTCCCTATGTTAAGCCTATGGAGCGCAGCACACCCTGTGACGCTACTGTTTAGCAGGAATATATGTATTTCATTATTGAAGCCTCACTGATATTTAAATTATTTATTACTTATTCTTTAAAATAAGCCCAAGAACAGACCTGTAGGATGAATTTTAGGGTGCCGGAATTGAAGATTAAAATTTGAAGAATTTTCTCTTTGCACCATCCCAATGCTATCCTTATGAGGTTTTCACAATGAAGCATTCAATAGGACACTAGAATATTTGTTTCACAGAGGGAGTGCTTATTATTCAAGTAGAGGGGGTTGGTGGATTTTGTGCAGATGCAATTTTTTTGCCCCCCACCCCCTCTCTTAGGAGGGATTGAAAATGAAATCCTCCTCCCGACGTGCCAAAATTTTCATGATAGGTCCCTTTGTTTCATAGTAAGGGAGTGATTATTTTTTAACAACTTGGGGGGGGCTGGTGGGTTTAAGCAAAAAACATTTTGCCCCCCCCCTCTTTTAGGTCAAATTTTTTCGTTGAAAACCAGTGAAATTGTTTTGACCCATCCTTGTCAAAAGGTCAAAATAATTCTGACCCCCCGTCAAACCCACCAGCCCCCCCCCTCCCCATCTGTTGTTAAAAAATGAGCACTCCCTATAAGGAAGTCATTATTTAGGGAGTGGTCATTATTTATCAACAGGGGGGGTGGTGGGTTTGAGGGGGGGGCGTTAAAATGTCAGACCCCTCCCGAGGGGGGCCTAAAAAAATGTTGATCCCTTTTGAGGGGGCTAAATATATGTACCCTCTTTTTTAGCAAAAAAAGCATGCGCGCTAGTATAGATCAAAGCGAGGCATGAAAATGCTACGCGTCTCTGTCACAGTGGGTGGGCAAAAAATATTGACTGCTGTCGTGGGGAGACTATGAACAGGAAACTTACAAATGGCTATGCAATGCATATCTGTGCCCTATTGTTTGCTTTGAATCCCTTAGGTGACTTGAGGTCATATATGTGTGCATATATATGATAATAGAAAGTTGAGTTGTTTTGAAGCATAAACCGGCAGAGATCAGCACCCGACTATAGTGACATGGTTGGTCGTACTCAGCAGTGAGTTGAATTCGTTATATAGGAAGTTTAGGTCACATTTAGATATGTATAGTCTCTCTGCTAACTTTTAATTACTATTAGTGGAGGTAAAATCAACCAAACCAAACCAAAAATTTAGATATGCTCCAGATCCTTTAGCCAACCAACAGGTCTTGTAGAATACATATTTACGATTTCAGTGCACTTGGAATCAAGTCTCTACTGCATATATTTGCTGAGATATTCATTATTGAAGGTTTCTATGACCTTGATCTATGACCTCTGGCCATGGAATAAATATTAAGAAAAAAGAAAAATGTACCCATTTGTATAAATTGTACACTAAACCACCATGAAAACAGTATCCAGTGTGCAAAACTATTGTTTTTTTGCTAAATTCTTGCGAAAACAAGTCTCTGACCTTGACCTTGCTTATAATGTGACCTTGACTGGTGCTGAAGGTCATGTAAACCCTTTGCATAGTTCCCTGATGTATTTTGTATGCTAGTTCATGATTATTGAGTATAATTATGGGAAATATAATGATTTTGGGCCATTTGACCTCAAAACCTGTTAGTTGTGACATTTGACCTTGAGCCAAGGTCAAGGTCACTGACACATAACTGGCAGGCACCAGAACCTTAGGCGGGTATATGCCGAAAATTTCAAGCCAATATATTGGACGGTTCTTGAAATACACCAATATCAAATTCATTACATTTTGCTATTCTGGCTGGTTCCAATGGCTGTGGTCCCTCAGTATCAAAAAATGTGCCACATTTGAGGTTCCTTAACCATTTAGTCACTGTGCGCGACTCAGTTAAGGACTGAGTCGCTGGGACTGCCCTAGCTAAAACTTGCAGGTGCTCTAGAAACAGCAAGTTTCTAAGAATAACATTTGACAGTAACAAATCCCCAACAATCAGCTTATAATATTGACAAGAGTACCACCTTAGTTTTGCTGTCTGTGAGTGGGAAGAGCGTATTTTGTTGGAAACCTTTAGATCGCATCTTTTTCCAAGGTTTGGCACATGCTGTGTGGGCTGCAACAGGTAGCTATCAGCAGGTGCATTTTCTGCCAGACAGGAAGTCAATCTCCACTCACCAAGCAGATTCTCATGGATAACATTATTTCATGAATAACACCTCTGTTGTGAGACCTGAAACCACTTCCATTATGGCCGACCGTGGCAGCTAAACTTGATGTGAAGGCTAACAGATTTGCAAGAACCAAATAATCTGGGCCCCCGTATGAAAGGTTTCTCACAAAATGGCAACAAACATGTCTTAGGAAGCCATCCTTAAGAGGAAATTGACATAAAAAAATTATGTCCTACAATTCCAGCCACCTGACAAATTAGCCCTATGCAGGAAGCCTGACTCTCCCGTTAGGTAAGAGTCAGCGCCCGCCGGACAATAACCATTGGGAGGTTGTCACCAAAGAAGACCAAATCTCGGATGTTCAAATGTAAATATCTCAGCAAATAATAGCAGTAGAGACTTGATTCTTGGTGCATTAGAATCGTATGACTGAGCTCTACCAGGCCTGCTAGTTGGTTAAAGGATCTGAACCATGTATAAAATCCACCTGAACTCCCTAATAATAATGACCACTCCCTAAGGGAGCGTTCATTATTTATGGCAGGGGGGGGGATGACCAAATGAAGGGGGGGGTCATTTTTTTTGGAGGTATTCAGAGAGGGGGGGTTATTTTTTTTCAACCTATTCTTAGAGGGGGGGTCGCTTTTTTTTAACCTATTCTTAGAGGGGGGGTCATTTTTTTTCAACCCATTCCCAAGGGCCAGGTAGTTTCCTGTTGGGGAGTATTTGCCAATGTGATGCAAATTTTATGACAAAGGAACAAAAATTTTCACGACACGTCGCGAATTTTAACTATTTGGTTTTCAGTAATGAATAATTCTTTCCAACATTTTGTTACCAGCAACCTCTAATTCATATCCATTTGATTATGTTATATGGTCGGAGTCTTACTCCTTTGTGTGTCAAAGGGCGGTTAGCACGGATAAGATATACCGGTACCTGTGTTACCAACTCACATGACCACTCCTTGACCAATCGGGGCATTGGAATTTTTCCGCTGGTTCCCACAGATTTGTGAAAGATCTTTTGGCAGGTACCCATATTAAAATTTGACATGATAAGCCCCCTTTAAAACATGGATGAGGCCAGTCACTACCACTATGGTATATGTATACAGTTTTCCCTGGGGTGTAACACTGTTCAGCTCTTGAGATTGAAGTATTTGGCCCAATTTGTGACACAATGTTCCTTGTTCTTTTGCTCGCCCTGCTGATTGTTTCAAAAGATGTCATCATGAAAATAAATACTTTCCCTTAAAGGGGTACTGGAAAGGGTATGGTACACTTTGTGGTGCTACACCATACACCTCACAAGAGTGAACAGGGCACCAACAAAGTTGTCAATAGTAAAAAAATGTTACATGCTAAAATCACCGCAACTCGCAATCAGATCTTTCCAGATTTAACTCTTGTTTTCACCCATTGATGAAATCAACCCTGACAACAATTATGTCTATAACACCCTTCAAATTGATATAAAAACTGAGATTACAATGAAATCTAAAGAAAAAGACAAGCTACAAAAGTTTATTTCCGTACCGTATACAAATTTTTTGAAAAAGAAACCAGAACTAAGTCCCTCAATCAAAACAATTTTTCCATTGGTCAGGAGTAGGTCACATGGAATATTTTACTAAGACATACCTATTTTAGCTGCATCAGTAGTAGCCCATGCTAGCCGCCCCTTAAAGGGGGGCTAGTACGGGAAAAAACAATATGGGTACCTGCTCAAAGAATGTTCACAAATTCACAGAAGCCAGCTAAAAAAATGCGACGCTCTGATTGGTCAAGGGGTAGTCACGTGACCTGCTAACGCAGGTACGTCTTATCCATGCTAGCCTTCAAATTGATATTTTACTTAGAGGTAAATCAATCAACAGCAGTGTATTCACGATTTGACTGCTCAAAAGGTGACACTTAACTGAAATGATTCAAAAGCTGCTAATATCACCTTGTATAATGAATGGGCCTGATGTAGCCTCTGTTGAACATAGTTAAATGTGGTGGGAGTAATTTTCTTTCAATTTATTCTGAGGGGGGGGGGTCATTTTTTTTCAACCCATTCCTAAGGGGGGGGTCATTTTTTTTCAACCCATTCCAAAAGGGGGGGTAATTTTTTTTCAACCCATTTCGAAGGGGGGGGGTCAGTTTTTTCTGACGTATTCATTCTGACAGATTGTCGTCCCCCCCCTGCCATAAATAATGAACGCTCCCTAAGACTCCCCTCCCCTTTCATTTGAATCACCACCTCCCCCTCCAATAAAACAAAACAAACAACAGTGATTATGGACTACACTTCGACCAGACTCACCTAAGATTCCAGTCGGCGTTTTCTGTGGGGATATTATCAATATACCAAAGGAATACTATCGATAAAACAGCTACAACAGTCGCGACCAGGGTCACGGACATAATAATTTTAGTTCTGTCGTTACACTCGAGGTGGCGCCCGCGGAAGCAAACAGCAGGATACAACTTGTTACGTCGGTCTATGCTTTGGGGGCATACCAAAGACCGACGGATGAATATTGGGGTTAGTAAGACGGAGCTCTCCCGCTGTCTCCCATAGGTTTAACATTGTGACGGGGTCTCGGCGCGCCCAGGGCTCCAGTGTGTCGTGAGGGTGTAGAATCGCAGGCTCCCATAGAGCGCAGTGTTAAACAACACATTTTCAAGAGCTATTTAAAAATATTAATCCTTGGAATAATAAAATAATTCGACCACTGGGTGAAAGGGCAGGACTCAAAGATGTTTATTCTTAGGTTTAGATATTATTTATGTGAACTCTCTTGTCGGGGGAACCTTGGATAGCCCACGCAACTTGTCAATTTTGGGCATTTTGTACTGAAACACATGAAAACAACCCATGTTCACCCTATCAAAATAATTATTTGTATTCCTTCCACAACTTCCATATCATAGTATATGACAGAAAATGACCTAAATATAAATCGTATGTACTTAGAATTTTATTTATTGGCTCAATTTAACCACACTGACAGTGGAAAGTGAAGTCACGAATCTGAGCACTCTGTGCTTCGTGAGAGGAAAGGCCTAGCAAAGAGGGGTCAAATTGTCCAAAGTGTCCTTCGTTTCGGGAATGCTGATCGCTGCACATCTCATTTTTCTTTTAAATGATCTTGATACTGATTTAGTTCATGCCAATAGCTATCTACACATACCAGAATTATTTTTTGATTCCAAAGATTTCCATTTTAAAATTGCCGATCAACTTGCGATGTTTAACATTGCGCTCTATGGGAGCCCTCGTGATTACACCCTGGTGCAAGCTGGCCCATCTCCTATGATAGTACGGAGCCCCTAAAAGGACATCCGTTTTCTACACATTTTTTTCTCTAGTTTGTTTCCTCAAGTTTTATTTTCGTTTCCACAAGTTTTATTTTCGTCTTCGCAACTTTTTATTTTTGTTTCCGCAAGTTATATTTTGTTTCCGCAAGTAAACATATTGTTTATGCAACTTTATGTTTTGTTTCCACAGCTTAACATTCACAATTGATTGACTATGCACAAAGAAAAACTATTAAGTTGTGGAGACAAAAGTATAAGTTGCAAAAATGAAAATGAAAGTTGCGAAAACAAAAATAAAACTTGCGGAAACGAAAATAAAACTTGCGGAAACGAAAATAAAACTTGCGGAAACGAAAATAAAACTTGCGGAAATGAAAATACTTCTTGCGGAAACGAAAATACTTCTTGCGGAAACGAAAATACTCCTTGCGGAAACGAAATAATAACTCTAGAAATAAATGTGTAGAAAACAGATGTCCTTTCCAGGGCTCCGTACCTTAGGGTATATTGCTGGCCTTCTACAAATCAACTATTGACCAATCTAGTAAATGCCCTTAGGGCATCGTGTATTGGCCCTAAGGGCATATTTCTGTGATCTACAAGTCCTGGGATGACAAAAAACATGCACATGTAGGGTAACACCAGTGTCATCTTAGCTTAGAAAACTAAACTCTCATCTCTCTACTGCCGTGAGAGTTTAGAAAAGCTGCTCTTCCCCAGTGGGAGAACGGCCGCGTATCCTGATCAAAACTGCACTTTTTCGGCCATTTAGAATCGGAATTTTTTAAAAATTCCAAGTTCCCTGAATAGGCTGATGTGTTGACTACAAACTCACTGATTTTTTAAAACGGATGGCTTATAATAAAGATTTGAGAGCAGATTTCCTGTACAAACCTCTTGTTATTCTACCACCTTCTTGGCTAAGCGGGAGAATGGTGGAGGTATAAATAGACCTGAAAGTAGGTTAGAAACTCTGTGCTTCCTCCCCTCCACACTGGAGAGCTCTTTATCCATCTGTAAACATCCGCTTTCCTAAACTCTCACGGCGGTACAGAGATGAGAGTTTAGTTTTCTAAGCTAGTGTCATCTATGCCCCCAGGGCATATTTCTTCCTTTCTAGGTTAAAACAAATGCTAGCTCCCAGGGCATGAACAGACGGCTTTTAAACAAAGGCATGCCCTTGGGACATCACTACAGCATGCCCTCAGGGTATATAGCTGATTTTAATCTGTATTGGGGGAAAAAGATTAGGCCCCCAGGATTATATGTTGATAATGCCATGGTCTGTTAGAAATGAATTACATGCCCTGAGGTCATGCACCAGCATAGTCAAGTAGTAGGCCTACTCAAAAGAAGGCATAAATATGCCCCAGGGGCATGTAGGCCTATGGTATGGGTGATGTAATGGGTTGAAGGAAGAACCAAGACCTTACAATTCGGTGCCTCGTGCTAGACTAACGTTTATTCCCATATTATCACTCAACTTCTGGTCCCCTAAACATTCTACACACAAGATGGTGCCAGGCGCATACGTTACATCTCCCTTTTTCTCTTTATCTTTTTTAAACAGAGAAGTTACTATATAGCACAACCATCAAATGCACTAATGAACATGACTTAACCAGTTTTCAATATGGTGAAGGCTACTTTGATGTGAAAAAAAAAAATCAAGTGTCTGTCTTCTTTACTTGAACAGTCTCATGATAAAACGATGCAAAATACCATAATATCAAATCCCTTTGGATCACTTATAGTTTATGTCACAATGACTAACAGAACAGTCCTTTTGAAGATAACACATAAATGTTTCAAAGATCGAGCTTTTTGGGTGGTTTGCTCAACCTGCCACTACTGGTGTGATATGGAGCACCATCACCTTGAGTAGAGTCTTTTCTGCAAGTAGGAGTTGGAGGAACTTCTTTTGGGCAACTAACAGTAACAGTTGGGTGAGGTGATTTCTGTGGCGAGAGTGGCTTAGGTGGAGATGGTAAGTCAGCAGGTGTTTGCGGTATGATATTGATAGGTGGTATGTTCACAGTTGTTCTCTGGGCCACAGTAGCCCTAGTTATTTCAGGAGTACAGTTATTGTTAGCATTCTTGTTGGCCTCATGTGTTACCAATCGTATATGCTAACGGTTTCTCCGATACTTTCGCCCTTCACGCTCCACCACATAAGACCTTGGCTCCTCATGATGTCTCACAACAGTCCCTGGCACCCATTTCTTAGATCCTGGGAATGGTGACATTCTTACTGGATCACCTACTTTAAGTGGTGGTAGGTCACTTGGGTGCTTGGCATCATGATAATATTTCTGTGACCTTTTAGATTGGTCCAAGGCCATTCTTACATCCTTAATGTCTATCTGTTTTGGGTTTAGTATCTCTGTAGTTATTGGAATCATGTTACGTGGTCTCCTGCCCATACTCAGCTGTGCTGGTGACAGGCCACAACTCTCCATTGGTGTTGTTCTATGATCTAGCAGTGCCATATATTTGTCACTGGCTTTGGCCTAAAGTCTTTTCACTGTTTGCACTGCTCTTTCAGCCTCCCCATTAGATTGAGGGTAGTTTGGAGATGATGTGACATGTGTAATGTGTCTTATAACACAAAATCGTTTAAAATCCTGACTGGAGAACTGAGGTCCATTATCTGTCCTAAGAGTCTCTGGTAGGCCATGAACTGCTAGTTGGCGCATCAGAGTCTCTTGTGTAGTTGCTGATGACATGTCATGCAGTTTGTCTACTTCAATAAATTTAGTCATATAGTCTACAGTCAGAAAATAGTTTTGTCCTTTCCACTCAAATTTATCACTAACCACCTCCTGCCAGGGGCGTTGGGGTGTTGGGGTTGGATGTAGGGTCTCTGATGGCTGCTTATTCTGATAAGTATTACAGGTTGCACAATCACTGACCAGTTCTTCGATTCTTTGGCTCATCCCTGGCCAGTACAGTGCTTCCCTTGCTGTCTGTTTACACTTTGTGATGCCAAGGTGGGATCCATGAACCTGGGTGAGCATCTCTGCTCGAAGACTAGGTGGCACCACAATCCTCATCCCTTTATACACAATGCCATCCGAAACTGCAAGCTCATCTCTAATGGACCAGTACTCCCTTATGCTGTGTGGCACTTGTTCTTTTGTATCTGGCCAACCTTTGAGTATGATGCTGTACAGCTCGTTCATCTCATCAGCTGTTGTTTCTTGGAAACTGCGATACCGGGTTGGAGTAACAGCGATAAAGTTAACCATGTTAACTGTAATATGTTCTATGTCTTCTTCTGCTTCTGGCAGGTTTGCCCAGCTCAGTGCATCTCCCATAGGAATATCCTTTCCTGGAACATAGCAGACATTTAGGTCATAGGGCTGAAGGCGTAACATCATTGTCTGTATTCTCATTGGCGCTGCTAAGATAGGCTTTGTGAAGATCAATTGAAGTGGTTTATGGTCTGACTGCACAACCACTTCTTTGCCAAAGACATAGTGATGAAATTTCTTGCAACAGTGGACAATAGCTAGCGTCTCTTTTTCTATCTGAGCATATCCTCGTTCTGTGCTTGTCAGGGCCCTTGAGGTATATGCCACTGGTTTGTCATTTTGGAGCAACACACCTCCTAGTGCATAGCTGGATGCATCACACTGAATCTTGACTGGTTTCCGCACATCATAGTATGCCAGTACTGGGGCATTGCAACACAGGTCTTTCAGCTTCTCGAAGCTGCCCTGCTCAGGCTCTTCCCACACAAACTCTGAGTCTTTCTTTGTGAGTGCACGTAGAGGTGCTGCAATCTCACTGAGGTTAGGGATGAACTTTGAGATATACTGAACAAACCCCAGAAATCGACGTACACATTTCAGGTGCGGATTTCACCCCAAAGGGTAGCCTCAGCCACCGATACCTTCCAACCGGTGTGTTGAATGTTGTCAATAGACTTGACTCATAATCCATCTTAATTTGCAAGAAACTGGATTTTGCATCAATAACAGTGAATACTTTGGCATCTCCCATGGATGCAACAATGTCCTCAATGGTCGGGGTTGAGTAATGTTCCCGTCTAATCGCTGTATTTAGATCTCGTGGATCAAGGCAAATTCTTATTTTATCATTCTTCTGGACCACCACTATGTCATACATTTCGCGACCTTTGTTACCAATAAATGTCATCAAATAATTCACTTTTTCTACTTCTCTTTTGCCAGCCAATGGACCACCAAAAGTGGAAAACACAATGTTGTTTAAACCGTTTCCATTCTCTAACCAGGTCTGAAGCATCCCAATCCATGGATGGAATATTTTTCTCAGCCATTTTACTATTTTGAGCCTTTAAATCACTGTAGATGTTCACAACTAGCTGCCAGCACCACTAAATCAATGTTAGAAACTAACACACTTAACCAGCTAGAATAGGCCTCAACAAGCAAATGGCACAAAGTCAGTTCAATATGGGATTGGCTGGACCAAATTACTAAAATGCCCATGTAGCACACAAATTCACAGTAGACTAGCAGAGTTCAACAAAGCACCAACATGTGGCTTCATTTTGGTCTACTCACAATTTTCTGGATTCAATTCCTTCACATCAATTCATCAATTGGCATTACCAGGTGGGTTTGCTTCCTCTTCTACAGCTGTAGAACCACTTCTGACAACCATGTAATGGGTTGAAGGAAGAACCAAGACCTTACAATTCGGTGCCTCGTGCTAGACTAATGTTTATTCCCATATTATCACTCAACTTCCGATCCCCTTAACATTCTACACACAAGATGGCGCCAGGCGCATACGTTACGCAGGATACAACTTGTTACATCGGACTATGCCCTAGGGGCATACTGATTGCCGCGTGGGAGTGACGCGAAAATTACGCGGACAGCAGCAGCTGAGGCGTGCACTTTCCCACACTCCCCATGGCAAGTCTGGGAAAATGCCCCCAGGGCATCCATGGTAAGGATGATGCTCCCAGGACATGTAGGCCTATATAGGGTATTGGACTATGCCCCGGGGGCATCGTTTAGTACATGGATGCCCCGAGGGCATCATCAATTTTTTTTATGCATGTACAGATCACTCCCTAAAATTCCATGGTAGGGCCTAATCCTCCCTCTGAGGGGGGGGAACGTAAAACATTTTGACCCTTAAGCTTCTTTATTGGGGGTGTAAAAAAATTCACCTACTATATATCAAAGAGGGGCACGAAAATTCTCCGGTGCGGGTAGGGGGGTGCAAATAACCGGGGAGGTCAAAATTTTTCCAATGCCTCTGAGGCGGGGTAAGAATAATTTGTAGTGAAAAAGCCTGCATTCTCTCAAAGAGGCAAATCTATCTCATTAGAGCAAAGTTAATTTGATGAAAAGAGCAAATTTTATTGAACAGGCAAATTATGATGGATGGGGCAAATAATCTCGAAAGGGCAAATATTTGGGATAAGCAAATTCTAGGCAACTGGCAAATAATGGTCTATCAGAAGAGCAAATTTTGTTGAAATGGCAAATTTTACCAAAAAGGCAAATTATCATGAAGGGGCAAATATTTTGAAGGGGCAAATTCTATTGAAATGGCAAACTTTGGTCAACTGGGCTCAAAGAGGCAAATTTATGAGAAGAGCAAATTTTGTTGAAAGGGCAAATTCTGTGGAAACGGCAAATTTCACAAAATGGCAAATTCTTCAAACTGGCGTGTCGCACCGGCTTTCCGTACCCAAGCCAATGTCCTGATGGCACTCTATAGTCACATCTATTGGCTGGTTGGGGCACATTCCCTGTTAAGTAGGGAACTGCTGTCCAGGGAAGTTTCTGTGCCATAGTAAATTTGAAAATCAGTTTTTACTAACTTTTTGGACTTTTTTAGGATTTCTAGAACTAATTAAAGAAAAATTTCCACAACATAAATTATTTTCGTACTTATGATGAAAAAGGCTGCTTACTGAAAACACTATGTCCTGAAGCATGATAACAATTATTGATCCATTACAATTGGCAAAGAAAATATATGTATGGTATCAAATGTGATGTTTTATAGTTTTTTAAGTGTTAAATTTAAAAAAAAAATTTACCCCTAAATTTACCCATTTAGGTGACCGACTGGACCTATTTATACTAGTGTCCAGTATTTTAGGGTGACCTCCGTTACCATTAGCCTTTAGTGGCACTGGGCAGAAAATAAAAAGAATATTCCGATCAATGTCAGACTAAAATGAAGATCAATTAGGAACATAGTTATGTGCCAGATTAGGACTTGATATCTCTTCACATTTCTGCACTAGATGCATTTCCCTGCCAAATTTGAAATAGTTTTTTTTAAGGTGAGTGACCTCCGTTACCATGATTAAGCATGTATAATTAAGGTGGAAACAAAAATAACCAATACTAGTCCAAAGGTAATGAAAAAAGGAAACCAAAAATCAGATTGATTGATGGTATATCTAATTTTCTAGAGAGAAAATACTGTAAAAAAGTGACCTCCGTTACCGGTGACCTCCGTTACCGCCCACCCCCATATACAGTTACGTCCTTTTCCATAGCTTGCCCACCCACCTGAGTCAAACCACAATGTCAGCTTTAATATCATAAGTTGGTCAACTCATTTTTGACACACCTTGAAATCCAAATATTAGCTACTCCTTGGGTACAAGGTCATGACACATTTGACCTTGGCCAAGGTCAAGGTCACCCTTTTCAAGGTCAAACACCTAAATCTGGCAGAAATTATCAAGGAAATCATGTTTATGGCTATAAAATTAGCTTTAATTAACTTTTTGCCATGCTGTAAAATACTAAAATGGCCACATCTTTGAGTCCTTTTTCATGGTTCCAACAATGTTGACCTTAGACAAGGTCAAGGTCATCCTTTTCAAGGTCAAAAATTGTTAAAATCAGCTGGGAAATTAAATTTATATCCATAAAATTGGTTTAAATTCACTTCATGCCATGCTTTGAAATACTAAAGTGGTCTACTTGTTGAGTGCCTTTTCAAGACCCTAACATGGTTGACCTTGGCCAAGGTCAAGGCCATCCTTTTCAAGGTCAAACACCCTCAATTCAGCTGAAATTAACAAATGAATCATGTTTATGGCCATAAACTTGGCTTAAATTAAGTTTTTAACACCCGTCTGAAAACCTAAAACGGTTTTCTCTTTGAATACTTTTTCAAGGTTCCAACATTGTTTATCTTAGCCTAGGGCAAGCTCATCCTTTTCAAGGTCAACTACCTAAATTTGGTTGAAATCAGGCAGGTAACTAAACGCTGAGTGCCTTTTCAAGGTCATGGCATGGTTGACCTTTGCCTACATCAAGGCCATCCTTTTCATGGTTAAACACCTGAATTCGGCTGAATTTCACAGGGGAATCTTTATGGCTATGAAATAGACTTTCCCTCTCTTGGTTTCCCAAATACAGTGCTATAGGCAGTTTAAGGGTTTTGACATCCATTCAAAAATTAAAGTGGTCTGCTCGACGGATTTTTTCCCCTATCTTGTGTATTTTCCCGGCGTTCCAGGTGAGAGTAGTAAAAAGAAATCCCCTGAGTCCCCACCTGTTTAGTTCTCTGACCAATTATGTCTACCTTTAAAAACTTAAAATGGTCAACTCTTTGAGTCCTTTTTCAAGGTCCTCTTATTATTGACCCTAGCCAAGGTCATCCTTTTCAAAGTCAAATCAGCAAGGGGATAAAGGTTATGGCCATAAAATTGGTTTAAATTCACTTTTTGACATGCTTTAAAATTCTAAAAAGGTTTACTTCCTGTTTGCCTTTTCATGGTCATAACATGGTGACATGGTCATGGTCCTCCTTTGAAAGGTCAAACACCTTAATTTGGATAAAAGCAGCAAGGAAATTGCATTTATGACCATAAAATTAGGTTAAATTCAATTTGTGGCATGCTTTAAAAAATACTAATGTGGTCTACTCCAAGACCAAGTAAGGAAATAATGTGGTAGATCTTGCTCAAGTTTAATATCATCACTGGTTATCCTTTCCAGGTCAAACACTAAGGTCTTTTAGTCATTAAGGGAATCATATTTACAAATACAAAATTGGTTTATATACACTTTTTAACATGCTTGGAATTCTAAAGTAGACATGGTTGACCTTGGTAAATGGGTCAAAGTTATGTTCCACAAGGTCAAGGACACTAAAATTTGAATGACTATAATATTGTGGTGGAAGATGGATTTTTAGCCAGACCACAAGTTCTCTGTAACAATATCAACTATGAATGAAATCGAGATAATTAAGATGGCTGCCAGAATTTGATCAAACTCTTGGAACAATAGGGGGTTGATCAAATACCATGCTAAAAATTTTCTGTCCCTCTTTTATTCTCAAAAAGAGGCGAAAAAATCTTTTGTCACCCTCTTTAGAGGAGCTTGAATTTTTTTGCCTCCCGAAGTCCACCAACCACCCCTCCGTGTTATCAGAAAATGACTACTTGATCCCTAATCAAAATAGAAAGACCAAAAAAAATTAGTACTAAAAGTACATTACTGAAGTCCAGGAATCTATTCATGACATTTAGAGCCATGTATATGACAGCCATTTTGAACTATTAATGAGTGTTACCCTGCATATTGTTAAATATATATTAGAGAATTACCATTTCTGCTTCAAACAAATATATAAAGGCACAAATCACAGGTTAAAAATTCAGAAGTGTTACCAAAGGTGTTCGCAAAGGATGATCTTGACCTATGCTAAGGTCAACAATGTTAGAACTTTGAAAAAGTATTAATTCAACAAAAAGAAAACCATTTTGACCCATCCTTAGAAACTAAGGTATAGGCCTCAGAGAAAAGAGTATTTAAAAAAAGGACATCAAAAGCTTTCATTTCATATAATACACATTAATAAGAGCATGGGAAGTATATTGAAACCATTGTTGAAAGATATCATTCCAAATATCTTAAAATGAGAAAATGCCTCATAAAGGCTCTGGTCCCATATTCACACAACTAGTCAATTTCAGGAAAATTAATCAGTTACTATACTGTAATCACACTGATATACTTTGTGTTATCTTTGAACATACTGTTTTGATAGTTCACATTACATCTTCTGAAAGCTGTTGGAGTGGCATTTTTAAAGAAAATTCCAAATTTGGTTAGCATGGCAACCTGAAGTACTCTGTTTGTTGTCATTAGTCAATATCCCCCACTTATGTCAGCATATTAGTCTCATCCAGCAGGATTTTTGATGATCTTACACCCACTATTCAGAGTGATAATCTACCTAAAAATGTTTGATTCAGTTAAATTGACATCCGTTCTAATAAAATTACTATTTTTGGACAAAACAGCATTTTTACCTCTAAATGGCCTGTTTCTGTGTTCTCAAAAATCCCCCCTCCCTTTTTTTTTAAGGATGAGCTGCTAATAACCAGCCAATTTGAGGTGTTTAACCATGAAAAGGATAGCCTTGACCTTGGCCAAGGACAACTGTGTTATGACCTTGAAAAGGCACTCAACAAGTAGACCAAGTATTCCAAAGCATGGCATAAAGTGAATTCAAACCAAATGTTATGGTCACAAATTTCCCAGCTGATTTCAACGATGTTTGACCTTGAAAAGAATGACATTGACCTTGTCTAAGGTCAACATTGTTGGAACTATGAAAAAGGACTCAAAGATGTGGCCATTTTAGTATTTTACAGCATGCCAAAAAATTAATTAAAGCCAAATTTTTAGCCATAAACATGATTTCCTTGCTAATTTCTGCCAAATTTAGGTGTTTGACCTTGAAAAGGGTCACCTTGACCTCGGCCAAGGTTAAATCTGTCATGACCTTGTGCTCATTTCTGGATTTCAAGGTGTGTCAAAAATGAGTTGACCAGCTTAGGGTTTTAAAGCTAGACATTGTGGCTTGACTTGTAACTGAGGTCACTGGTAACGGAGGTCACTTTTTTACAGTACTTCCTCTCTAGACAATTAGATATGCCATCAATCAATCTGATTTTTGGTATACAGTTTCCTTTTTTCATTATCTTTGGACTAGTACTGGTTCTTTTTGTTTCCACCTTAATTATACATGCTTAATCATGGTAACAGAAGTCACTCACCTTAAAAAAACTATTTCAGATTTTGGCAGAGAAATGCATCTAGCATGGAGATGTTAGATATCAAGTCCTAATCTGGCACATAACTATGTTCCTAATTGATCTTCATTTTAGTCTGACATTGACCAGAATATTCTTTTTATTTTCTACCCAGGGCCACTAAAGGCTGATGGTAACGGAGGTGACCCTAAAATACTGGACACTGGTATAAAGAGGTCCACTCCTTCAGCTTTTCCTTGCTAATTTCTGCAAAATTTAGGCATTTGACCTTGAAAAGGGTGGGATGACCTTGACCTTGGCCAAGGTTAAATGTGTCATGATCTTGTACTCAAGGAGTAGCAAATCTTTGGATTTTAAGGTGTGTCAAAAAATGAGTTGACCAACTTAGATGTGGCCATTTCTAGTAAAAAGTAACTTAAGGGGTGGACTATCTTATTACCTTAAAGCATGTCAAATAGTGAATTTAAACCAAATTTATGGCCAAAACTTTAATTCTCATGTTAATTTCAATCAGATTTAGAGGTTGGACCTTAAAAAGGATGACCTTGACCTAAGCTAAGGTCAATGATGTTGGAACCTTGACAATGGACTCAAAGACCATTTTAGCATTTTAAAACATGTCAAAGAGTGAATTTAATCCAATGTTATGGTCATAAATATGATGTCCTTGCTAATTTCTGCCAAATTTTAGTGTTTGACCTTGGAAAGGGTGACCTTGACCAAGGTCAAGGTCACCCTGACCAACATGTCATAACCTTGAAAAGGTACTCAAAGAGTAGATCATTTTTTTTTTTAAATTTGAATGTGTGTTAAAAAATGAATTTAAACCAATGTTATGGCTCAATATTTGATATCCTTGATTTCTCATTTTGTTTGAGCTGCCACGAGTTGACATGGCAACCTGGTTGCCATGGCAACCAGCCTTTCCAGAAAAAGGTATGCCAATTTATACGATGGGTCCCATTTTGCACAAATAGTCAAGACACAACCTTGGGGCCATTGACTGATACATTTTTTTTAGTCTAAAAAAAATTTTGATAAAAAGGGAGAAAATAATTGCAGAGGAAAAAAATCTCCACGCCAGTTGTCTGGGGGGGGGCTGAAATTGGATTGTGCAACCTGTATTCGAGGGCTAATATTTTGATAACCAGGAAACATTTATGTTCACTTCTTTTTTTGTGGAAGTATCAGGATGACTTCAAGTTTTTGTTGGTACCTCACACTTACCTGTGTGAATATATCCAATTTTAGACATTTTCTCTCCCTATTTGCAAGACTTAACTTGGAATGTGCCTTGGGTAATGCATACAGGTCCTCAGGGCATCAGCAGTGATATCCATACCTCCCGGGGCATGTTCTATGTCTGCTACTAATGCTTGCACTCAGGACATCACCAGTGTCATTAATGCCCTTGGGGCATGTTCTTTAGCTCACTGTTGGGCCAAATCTTTGAAAATGGTACTTTTAGCATTTTACAGGGTTTTTAAGCTTTACCTACCAATAGGGTCAAAACCTATGCACTAGCCTAGTGTTTCTTTGGTTTCATTCAAGAGAAAACAAGCTTTCAAATGAGTGTAAACTTTAGCGGATCGGACCATAATCTTTTTGAGTTATGGGTCTACAGAGTTGAAAAAAGACCAAAACAAAAAGTGTGTACTTTGCTGAAAAAATACAATTTTCACACTCCCCACATTCTACTTATACTTTACAACACCCCTAAAAATCACTTTTGGAATTCAATACATATGTTAACACTGAGATCCAAAGGGTTTTAACACGATGTACATGGTAGATTTTTTTTCTCCCCCTTCATACTGAATAGAGGCAGCACTATGTTACTCCCTGCTCAAAAATAAATAAACTTAAAATACAAATGAAATCTTCTGTTTACACCACCCATGTTACACTTAATTTTGAGGGACATTTGAGGGGTTTATATGGTATAAAACATTTGTGACCACACCCATTATCTTTTAGTCCTGGCCCTAAAATGTATTGGCATACACATTTTTGAGCAGGGAGTAACATTTAACATTTTGGTTAATGAATCAATTTCTACTGCTCAAAAAAGCCAAATTGTGGTCCAACTTGTGACCAGTTCTATCATGAACTACTGCTAGATATGGAACAGAGGGTAGTTGCATATTAAGGTATGCACATTGAAGTTCATATAGATGAATTTTGATGATTATTTGACAACTTTCCACAAGGCTAGATGAAAATTGGGGTGTTAGAAAAAAAATTTCAGAAAAAATCAGTCTTAGACAAAAGTTCAATATCCAATATCTCGGAAAGTTTTTGAAGGAACATATTCATTTTTGGAATCACGATACATACTTACTAGTAGATGTTGTAAATGGATTTAGGAGTCACTAGGATACAGTTAAGAGGTACATCCAGTTGGTCTCTGAATTTCGAGCAGGGAGTAACACAAATTACAACAGATTATCTTTGAACGCATATAAAAATGGACCCGCTAGGAGTTGCTGCGTCTGTCAGGTGTTTTTATGCAGCCAAGACATTGCCCTTTGAATGTAATAAAGTTGTTATAACTTATTTTGAGTTTCACTGTTTTTGCTTTGTCAGGGCCAAAAGTACCACTTTCAAAAATTTGGCCCTGCCCAGGACATAAACATTATACGTGTCCATTCTCACAGTATGCACTGAGGCCATCTAGGTCCTCACCTTGGGGCATCACCAGTCTCATCCATGTCCCCAGGCCTGAGGGCATTGATAACATGCCCTGAGGACATCTACTCAGCAGATCATGCCCTTAATAGGACATTCTACAGTAGCCAGGTACCATAGACTATATTCTCTGAGGGCATGATGCATGATTCAGGTGATGCCCCAAGGACATGTCAGTACTTTGTATAAAACCAGTCGGTTTAGGTCTATATACATTCCCCAAGGGCATGACTTTCTTAACCACAGACATATAAGAAAGGGGTATGCCCTAGGGACATACAATTTCTGGTGATATCATGAGGGCATGGGTTAGACAACTATGGCATAGCTATAATCTGTGGAAGTGTAGTCCATTCAGTGTCGGATCCAGGATTTGGAAAAGGAGGGGATTTTTTGGGCAAATTTTGGGGTCCAAAATATGTGGTTAAACTCTTAATTACCCCTGCGACCCCTCTAAATCCGCCACTGTTACATGCCCTGAGGGCCTAGTTTGGTCAATGTATACCCATAATATGTCACCGGTCTTAGCAATCCGTCCCTCTTCACACAGATGGCCGCTCCAAGCAAGAAGTATCCCCTGAGGACAAAACTGGTGTTGCCCTCAGGGCATGTGCATCTTTTCGGTCAAACCCGGCAGTGGCGGATTTAGAGGGGGGCACGCACCCCCCTTCTTCACAGTAACCACATATTTTGGACCCCAAAATGTGCCCAAAAATAGATGGTGCGCCCCCTCCTTTGGGGCCGCCCCCCCTCCTTTTCCAAATCCTGGATCCGCCAGAACTTCAAGAGGGCAGGAACATACCCTCAGGGCCGATACACGATGCCCTCAGGGCATACCCTAGTAGAATTGGTCATTGTTGATTTGTAGAAGGGCAGTATTATGCGCAGGATACAACTTGTTACATCGGTCTATGCCCTGGGGGCATTCAGTGCCGCCCCCTGTGGTGACGCGTATATTTTCGGGACTGCCGCGCGGAATTATGCATGCCCTGAGGGCATATTGCTGGCCCTCTAGAAATCAGCAATTTACCAATGCTTGTCTATGCCCTCAGGGCATTGTGTATCGGCCCTCAGGGCATATGCATACACAGGACCATTCCTGACCTCTGGATCTAGACGTTCTGGCATTGACCAGAAAAACATGCACATGCCCTGAGGGCAACATACCCTCAGGACATATTTCTTGCTTCTTTAAAGCATGATTGACCAAAGCATGCCCTCCAGGCATGTAGTACAGTTCCACAAGTTGTACTTGTAGGCTAGCTACAAGAAGGGCCTGAGTATGCATACCCCCCAGGGCATACCTTCCTTCTCCCGGGTTCCTTCTACAGTCTACAAATGTTACTCCTCAGGGCATAAAGTTGATGATAAATAAAGTGATATTAAACAAGGGTATGCCCTTGGGACATCCATGCATGCCCTCAGGGAATATTGGACTTTAAGCTAATCAGGGGGGAATTAGGAGCCTACTAGGCTGGGGCACTCTCCAACCTTCGACTCATATGACTATCAGTGCATTTCCTGGCGCCATTCCCTGGGGGCATCATCACACATCATCCATATTATGGATGCCCAAGGGGCATGGTACAGAGAACAATGGGGGACAATGCCCTCAGGGCATTCATAGTAAGGATAATCGTACATGCATAAAAAAAATTGACGATGCCCTGGGGGCATCCATGTACTAAACGATGCCCCCGGGGCATGGTCCAATACCCTATATAGGCCTACATGTCCTGAGAGCATCATCCTTACCATGGATGCCCTGGGGGCATTTTCCCAGACTTGCCATGGGGAGTGTGGGAAAGGGCACGCCTCAGCCACTGCTGTCCGCGTAATTTTCGCATCACTCCCACGCGGCAGTCTGTAGGCCCCCAGGGCATAGTCCGATGTAACAAGTTGTATCCTGCGTATTATGCCCTCAGGGGGGCGGTGGGCGCTGCATGCCCTCAAGGCATAGTCCGACGTAACAAGTTGCATCCTGCGAAACAACTTGTTACGTTGGCTTAGGGCCTTAGGGCATACACCTTTTCGCACCGCCAAGTGCGCGCTGCACAGTACACTGTCCTCAAAATGTTCTGATCTGTATTTCTAATGGATCTGTTTTTAGTCTAGATCTTTGGAGGATCAGCTGAACTGGTACAATCTTGTCTGTGGTACGCCCTGAAGGCACCCTCTATTTCATTCAATTTTTTTCTCAATTCAATTCTTTATTTCAGACACACTTAAAGTACAAGGGTCCATAGATTACATTATGAGGTACATGTACAAGGTAAAAAGGCAATATAAATAAGAGTTGTAAATGGTATCTTTACAATACATCAATTGTTAAAATGTATAGATCTATACAGTTCTCTGCACCAGTGTCTCAATATACTAGATGTGAATTGGGTGTCACTTACGTAATCATATCTGCCAAGTTGCGTATGAGCCCTTTCATTAAGCACTTCAGGCGACACATGAAACTATAGATCATTCTTCTGATTGTTGCACCCAAGGTAGGTAGACAACAAACAGCAAAAGCCTCACTGGCACTTGTATGTCTGTGCTGTAAAGCAGCTGCACTGTAATTCCACCATAGCTGTGCAGTATAGAGAGGGGTGCAGTAGGTCCTAAATAGCTGAATTTTAACCTCAATGCTACACATTGTTGTCAAGGTATATCTTTATCATCCCTTAGGGTATTTGATATGATGTGACCGAGGTACTTTACCTCATTGATGATGATAAATGCCTTTATAAAATGTACTTTACCTCATTGATGATGGTAAATTCCTACTAGTATACACTAGGGTCTTAGTGGTATCATTGATTCCCTCAGGTCATATTCTGAGCTGGCACAAAGTGACAATCTCTTGTAGGCCTCCAGACTAATGTTACAATTAAGTTAAAGTTGTTGTTTTTTAAAGTCAGGCTGATACAACCCAGTCATATCGTTTGAGGTCCAAGTAATGTACAATATCTTAAATCAATGAAACTGCTGTGTATGCTAATCAATCATACGAAACTGATTGGAAGACAACAAACTGATTCAAACTTGTCCATGTTATTATGTTGCCAACTCTTTATAATATTGACGATGTAATATCAGTATGTGATAAAGTTAGCGTACAGGCTCCCGCTGAAACAAGAAACAAGAAGCAAAGGAGAAAATGTGCTTCAGGTCTATCATCTAAAATCATAGTCACATATTAAAATCCAAAAATATGATTATTTTTATTCGGACTTCAAGAGCTCATGATTCATGGCAGCAGCCCATATGCTAATAAAACACAAATCTGAATAAATTTTTTTCTAGGATAGTAGATTATCCAATACATAAAGTTTATAGCTTTTGTTGTTATTGTAGTGGTGTCATGAATATCTTTCTCTTAACCTTTTTTATTTATCCTGGGTTTTATAAACATACCTTTCTGGTCTGACAGCAATGTGATAGTTGAATAAATACAAAACATTTTCCTCAAGACACCATATCAATATTGTCATTTACACAGTCAAGTTTGTGAATAATTGGAGAATGTTTACCTAATATAGGGAATATAACACCATATCGATTAAATATCAGACGGAGGCATGTAGACATCTGTCAACATCTTGTAGGGCCCTTTTGGTGTCTATGTATACAAATGACAGGTGCCAGGAAGCCTTTTTCTGGCTAAATCTGGTATAGGCAGCAATTTACGCAAGTTTTTGTAGGGTCAAATTTCCACTTGGATAAATTTAACCTAAATATAGGCAACTCCCTAAATATTTAGTTACTTGACTAAAATTTCTCTGACTAAATCTCAGGAATCCAGTGTAAATGTGGGGGAATACCAGGGATTCCCCAGAGAAATCCCTGTATTGCATCACACTAGGGGAATCCCAAGAATTTATGCAGTGATTTAGGTAGATGCGTAAATATTTAGGAACATGTGTAAATCTATGGCAAACTAGTCTTCTGCTTACTGACATGCATCATGTCAGGGAGTAACTCACTAGTGCTAGATTGGTGCCTGTGTCTTCGCTTTGCCTGTCCTACCCCTTGGTTTAAACCTTAATATGTTGCCCTCAGCCCCAGCCCAGGCGGCTGCTCCCACCCATGGACAGGGCAGGGTCACCGGGGGCAGCGCCCTGTCTACCGCTCCAATCCCACCCCGTGGGGTTGGGAGGGGGGGGGACCCAGTACATGTTACTGAGGTTGCGGCTGGCAAGGCCACTTTCTGTTTGGCCAAAATCCCTCCCACCAAGGGTCACCCTTAGCCAAAATCCTTCTAACCATGGGTCAATTTTCTCATATTTCAACCTTGTGTATCCAAATACCCGGTAGCCTATCAAAGTGCCACTTTTCCAGAACTCACCTATAGGCCTAGATCGCCGAGGCTCATTAAAACTGTCTGAGCCCCCCCCTCACCCATTCAGCTAAGGCCCTACCCCATGAGCTCTCCAGTTGGTTATCCTTTCTGTTGGCCCGTCCACAGATAGAGGCAAGTTCCTAAATATATGTAGTCTCCTATATGCCAAAATATGCCTGATTTTGCTTTACACACACCTACTTTGGTGAGGTATAAATCTTCTCATTTAGGGTGAATTTAAGCAGATTACTAAATCATGGGAAACTAAAAATAAACTGGAAAATATTTAGGCATCCCCCTAAATGACTTTTAAATTTAGGGCAGTCTCACGAGAAACTAGATTTCCATCTAAGCGGGTTCCTAAACGTTTAGGAGGGTGCCTATATTTAGCCAGAAAGACCATCCAGATTCAATATTCTAGTTTCACCTGATACTATTCATACCTGTGTCTTAGGATATTTTCCCTCACTACACCCATAATATACAGCTTAGGATTGCCAATTGTTGAACATTAATGGTCTGGGGTAATCATAGACAATTTATTTCAGGGTCTGACCTATCTAAATGCTAGATTTTGTATAATGGATAATGTCACACCGTTCTCAGTTTCATACTTTGGAGAATACTTTGACTGGACTGGAAACAGCACAATACTAATACATCAGCCAGATTATAACGGCTCTATGCCCTATCTGATAACATTTCTCACTGTGTGTGTTATTGGAATAGTACTGAATAGTCTGGTTATCATTGTGATAGTGTATGGTTCCCTCATGAGGACCTCTGTCTTCATAATTCTGCTGCTGGTCCTTGCTATATTTGACAATATGACCTTGTTCCTATCCTGTTTGACATTAGATGAAGTATATATGGTCTGCTTCCACTCTCCTCGTCAGTGTGGCTCTGCCGTATACTTTCCTTTGGCTCCTACACTGCTCGCACCATATCCTCCTGGTTAATTGTGTTAATAACCGTTGAACATAGCATAGCAATATTTCAACCACTGAAAGCACATATCTATTGTACAAAAAGAAAATCACTTTTCATGATAACAACAACAATCTCTTTTGCAAAATGCATGTATAACTTGCCACATCTATTCAACAATCTGGATCAATGATTCTGTTTGAAACAGTTTATTCAGTTTCTATAGGCCTTTTGTACAGTGTCATACCCTTTTGTACCATATCTACATTGAATGTGTTAATGGTGAGAAAGATTCAATCTAAAGGAAAGTTCAGAATAAAACACAGCAAGGTGAATCTGCCAATGTAAACAGCAGTTTGACCATGACAATGTTTGCTCTGTGTCTTTGTGGTGACCAATTTACCTGTACAGGTTACACTTATCATCCAAGATCAGAGTTACTTGGCGCAGATCTGCTTCCAACAGATGGGATTTTAGTTGCAAGGCTGTGGATCATATAAATTACAGCATTAACTTCCTGCTGTACTGCCTCACTGGGTCTGTGTTCAGACAGACATTGGTTCATCTTCTACAGTCTTGCAAAGTGAAGAAAACATCAAGAAATATCCAAGAGCCTTGCCCATCAATTGAAGCCCGAGTTTTATAGATATTTCAGAACTATTCTTTGCACAGTGAGATAATGACCTTGTATCCTATCCCTCGATGTAGGCCTACACCAACCAGTCGGTGTTCAAGCTCGATTTTCTCTCATGTTTCTGCATGATACAGGTCTACTCAACCTATGAATAAGTCCTATTTTTCTGAGTTTCAACTTCAAAATACATGTTTTGTGGAGAGTTATTACAGGAAAATAGATTTCCTTATTTTATAGATGACGCTAGGTGTATTTAGAGATAAAAGAAGAAGAGATCTAAAGAATGAGGGGTTGCAGATGTAGGAAGTGATGTTTGGAATCCATTCCACTTCAAATCAACAAAATGATTTCTTCAGGCTTTAGTCCAGGGTATAATAGGGGCAGGTGTAGATGGACATGCCTCTCTGTGATTGGTAAAAGCTATCCCCTCCACTCAACTTGATTGAGAACTATATATATATATATATATATATATATATATATATATATATATATATATATATATATAAGGTCTTGACTTACAACAGACTTCCCCCCTCCCCCAAGGGTAGATACATAGACCCTCTTGGTCGAGACATCTATGCAGAGATCTGCCTAGATTTACCAGTAATAAAAACAAAACATACTAGTCGATGATCCAACTATAGGTCACAAAAATAATGTGATTATGAGCAAACTACCTTTTTTGTTGGTCTACTGGAGGAGAATTATTTAACATGGTATTCACTTATAACCTTTTCAGTGGCCTGATGGATAAGGCTCCTGAACCAACTTATGTCATTAGCAGAATATTAAAAACTTCACACCACAAACCAAATCTATACACACAGTGTATAAATCACTTGGGTAAGATTAGGGAGTGATCATTTTTAACAACAGGGGGGGGGGGCTGGTGGGTTTGAGGGGGGGCCAGAATTTTTCAACCCATTGACCGGGGGGTCAGAATTTTTTCAACCCCTCTGATGGGGGGGTCAAAATAATTTTACCTGTTTTCAGTGAAAAACCCTGCGCATTACTATAGGTTAAAAGGGCATGTTCGCGCACGATTTTCGACGCTTGCGTGGGGGTTGGTCAAAATTTTTTTATCCCCCACGAGAGGCCGGTCGAAATCTTTTTCACGTGTCTGCGTGAAAATCCACCAGCCCCCCCCCCTTGTTAAAAAATTATCACTCCCTTAGGTACTCCTACTCACAGTGTCACTTAACCTCGCATAGTCCTATGGAAATGTTCAAGCTCATTTATCATAATGCTAATGTGTTCAATGTGTCAATAGGGATCAGTGACATGGTTTATATTCAATACTCTCATTCTTTCCCTCACTATTTCTACCTGCGTCATATTTGCTATGGTCATAATACAATAAGGGTCCTTTAGGCCTATCTTTGTACAAACATGTAGACCTCCCGGTCTCACACTGCTCCAGCATCATGGAGTTCCATTCAAAGGTCAGGAACCCTCAAAAAAGTCTGTCCAAATAACCGAAAATGTTTTTGTTTTAAGATTTACGGCCAAAATATGGGGGGATCATATACCTGCAGTATGCCCTATAAAAAAGCGTGTCCCCTCCAGGTCACAATGGGTTCTATGAGTTGGACAACAAAAATCATCCACAAAACACCTCTTCACAAAAGGGAGTGATAATTTTTTAACAACATTGGGGGCCAATTTCTTGGAGGGCACTGGCCCTTCTGAATTGTATTTCCTGAAAACAGGTGAAATTATCATGCCCCCCCCTTCAGAGGGGCTGAAAAAATGTTGACCCCAACCTTCTGAAACCCACCAGTCCCCACCCCCTTGTTATAAAAAAAATTGTCACTCTCTAAAGTCTAAAGTAAGATTTGTTAAGTGTTTGATTTATGCTGAATCTACCCTACCAGGAATAAAGTGTATAGACACATTAGCCAAAGTCACAACCCAACTCACCTTAGAGCAAATATGAAGATATCTTGTGTTTTTTTTCTGTAATCCTCTGCAACCCGATTTAGATTCAGTCTACCATCCGGTTTACTACAGGCTTTGATCCATTCAAGACATTGCTTGGTTACTGGATCCATGGGGTCAATAGATAAGTTTGGTTTGGGAAATCTAATAAACTCCTCACCTATCATGTGCTCTTTAGACCAGTATCTCGAATCACTCTTGCATGTGTTCCATGCACAACATTTTTTCTGGCATTTTGGAATGCTTACATGTATAGATCTGTATAGGTATGCTATATATGTGGCCGTTTGATCCCTACCATCCAGTGAGCCTGTAGTCTCAGTTGTATAGTGTTAAAAGACCAAAACTCGGACACTATCCATTTCTGCACTCTCTTGTGCCTACTACTAGTAATGGAGCACATGCCCAATTATGGCCTATATTATGTGTAATTGATACAAGCATCCACCTATACCATTTTGAGATATAGCACTGACTTCTTAAATGAGGTAAAATGTTTAATGGCTTAAGTAAAAAACAGGAAGTGTCCCATTACAAAACTGTATACTCATAGGGTGACCAGTGGTGACTCAGGTAGAGTCTAAACCCCCATGATCCCCATGAGTGTATGTGTGTGTGTGGGGGGGGGGCGCTATAGGGCACATTGTCTATAGATAGATTTACCAGTAGAACTGCGTGACAACCCTATTCTGTCTCCAGAACAGGATCAACTACCTGACAGCCGAGGGAATATAGAGATAAATTCTCTCTAAACCATAAAAATTCTAAATTTAACATATATCTACATAGTGAACTCATCACCAGTAGCAGACAGTGGACAATACTTTAACTGGAGTATGAACACCACCATAGTCAATAACCAGTCAACTCACTTCAGCTCTATTTCTTACCTGATTACGTCACTAACTATATTATGTGTAATTGGAACTGTGCTCTTTGTGGTAATTTTCTCTCATACAAAATGGTGTATATACGACCTAATCTCCTTGCCTTTAAAAGTGTGGATTTGTCGTATACTTTTCTTTTCCTTTTACACGGTTTCTAATGTATCCTCCTGGTTCATTGTAATGGTTTCTGCTGAACGTACCATCGCTGTATTCAGGCCACTGAAGGCCCATATCTATGGTACATAAAGTATGCTAATAATTGCAATTTCCATTGTTAATATTCAAGTGCTATTCACTAGTCATATAAAAACGGAAAATGTGTTGAATATTTGTCACTCCTTTGGCTCAGGATCACTAATTGAAACTGTTTATTCGTTTTTACTGGCATTTTTTGTACTGCATCATACCCGTTTGCATAATATCTGTTTTGAATGTGCTGACCCTTAAAAAGATCCAATCGAAGAGAACATTCAGACGCATTCGTGCACGATAGCACAATAGACAGTCTCCAGGTGAAGGAAATCGTTGTCTATTCTCTAGACAACTCACCACAAACAAGGCTATTTGGGGTACATGTATGTATTCATGTGGATGTATATGCCACCTGGGTTACTAGTCATGCTCTATTACTATATCACGTATATATACAACCCAAAATAGCCACAGTGGTCACTAGGACCTATAAAAATGGTCCCTTTGAAAAAGGTTTGACAGTATCCATCCATCAATGCCATCCCCCACCATTCCCTATTCATCCACACTTATTTTAAGCATGAGATAGTTCATATAAAGGTCGAGACACAACTGAGTCAGATTCATGTCTAATTCTCTCTGTCAAGACGTGTTGAAGAAATATACAAGGGTGAGTCAGATTGCATCAGGGAGGGTGGAAGAACTGGAGTGCACATTCGAGTCGTTCGGAGTACGGCCGAGGGATCAATGCTGGTTTGTAGGGCCACCCCCTATTGGTCTACCCCATGTGGGTCAATGTTGATCCCTGAGTCAACTTACTACCCTCCCAAGCATAGTTAGGGACTGGTACCTACCCAGACATGGCTGGGGTGGAGAGGGGTAGAGGGAACAAGCTAAGGTTGTGTAGTTAGCGTTCGAGGTCACCCCTACCCATAATGCACTGGGTATACCTAGAAAACCGTACCCCGAACGCCTCGAGTCCCGTTTTCTGGGTCAATATCTCGGTATCTGGGTCAAACCAGGCCCAAGCTGCTACTTGACTTCTGGTTCTGATATTACTCTCAGATTTTGAATATTACTCTCAGATTCTGAATCTGACCTCCAGGGAGCGCTCAGTGCCTTGTATGACTATTGCCAAACCTGGTGTTTGAGTGTAAATACTAGCAAGACCAAGGTCATAGTCTTTTCACGTGGCAAGGTAAGAAAATTACCCACTTGGCACTTTGGCCCGGAAATAATTGGGTCAACAACTGACTACACTTACTTAGATGTGACTTTTAATTATAATGGATCTTTTAACAAATGTTTAAATAAGCAGGTTAATCAGGTAAGGCGAGCCATGTATGACATAACCAGCAAGGTCAGAAAGCTGCAACTACCCAGTAATGTGGAGTGCCAGTTGTTCGATAGCTGTGCGTTTATATGGTTTTGAGATCTGGGGATTCTCCGATATTACCCAACTCGAAGTGTTCCATGCTCAAGCATGCAAAAACATGCTCTATATACACAAGAACACATCTAACACTATTGCCCTAGGTGAGCTGGGTAGAAAAAGCATACAGCACAGGTCTCATCACCCAAAGAATGTTAAATTATTGGACCCGCCTGGCCAATGGGTGAGACTCCAAAATATGTTACTCAGTCTACAAAATCATGAAAGCATCTTTTGATGATGACACAAACCAGTCTAAGTGGCTCTCCAAAATAAAGAACTCACTTGACAACTTGGGCCTGTCCCATCTTTGGCATTTAGATGGCTTTAACCCAGAGTGGTTTAAAAGAGTAATAACTAGGACTGGATCAGACCAACAAAAACAAATATGGCATGATCCCCTGTCCAACTCAAGCCTATGTAGGAGTTATAATATATTCAAAGGAGAATTTGGGCTTCAGAACTATCTTCTGGAACTTGATAAAAAAAGACATAGAATCTCATTGAGCAGATTCAGGGCAGGAAACCATAGATTGCCAATCACTACTGGTCGCTACAGAGGCATAGAATTATGTAATCGGGGTTGTAACCTATGTCACAGAAATGAAATTGGAGATGAGATACACTATCTCAGAAACTGCTGCTTCTTTGCAGAGGAGCGTCATAACATAATAGGGGCTGAATTTCTTGTTGGTGATATAAACACAAAAATCAAAGAATTATTTAACACCAAAGACACACAGCAGCTGACTAAATTAGCAAAATTTGTGAATCTCATCATGATAAAATTCCCTTCTACTAGGTAAATCTTACTATGCAGACTCGTATTATCCAGCAATGTAAAAAGATATCCTGTTTGTTTGAATTAGGAAGGTGAATCTCACTGCATCAGAGTGCAGGTACCTAATTATCGGAAGACCGCTAACGGCATTTTGTATACTTGGTAGTTACCTAATACGATCTGTACATAACCTTGAACCTCTAGTCAACTAGTTAAGATATAGTATAGTATCAGTAGCATGTATAAACAAACTGTGGTTCACAAGACCTCTTAACCTGTACTCAACTCTAGTCGTAAAGAGAGTGTAACCTGGTGCTCACGGTTCCATGGCGCATGGCCCTTAAGCCTTATGGCACCATGTCATTTGGCACCATGTCACATGGCCGAAATATTAGTGGCCGAAATGACATATGGCCGAACTGTCAGATGGCCGAAATGTCAGATGGCCGAAATGTCATTGAATTCCATACTTCTACAGCCTGATCCAGTGGGCACAGTGTTGAATCAACATTTTTTCAAAGTTTGCATACATGTATCAACAGTTGATTTGAAGTTCAATGTTTTTTTGTACATTGATAGCTTTCTGGTGATTTCGAGTTAATATGCCAACTTGAATCATTGAAATTGACATTCTTTATTAAATGTTGACAACCCATTGACGGCCCCCATTGACAATACAACAACATACAACACCATACCACACCAGTATGACACCATACAACACCAGTACAACACCATACAACACCATACCACACCAGTACGACACCATACAACACCAGTACGACACCAGTACGACACCATACAACACCATACCACACCATTACAACACCATACAACACCATACCACACCAGTATGACACCATACAACACCAGTACACACCATACAACACCATACCACACCAGTACAACACCATACAACACCTTACCACACCAGTACAACACCATATAACACCAGTACGACCCCATACAACACCATACAACACCATACCACACCAGTATGACCCCATACAACACCATACCACACCATAACACACCAGTACGACCCCATACAACACCAGTACGACCCCATACAACACCATACCACACCAGTACCAGTATAACACCAGTACGACACCATACAACAATGGTGTATGGTGTTGTATGGTGTTGTACTGGTGTTGTATGGTGTCGTACTGGTGTTGTATGATGTTGTACTGGTGTGGTATGGTGTTGTATTGGGTGGTACTGGTGTTGTATGGTGTTGTACTGGTGTGGTATGGTGTTGTATGATGTTGTACTGGTGTGGTATGGTGTTGTACGGTGTGGTATGGTGTTGTATGGTGTTTTATTTCATGTTGATATGCCCGAGATACTGACAGCCCATAGCTCTAGCACTCGATCGGCCGTATCGCACACCCCCCGTGCGATAACCCGCGAAAATATCACACGCCGAGGTCACGTGACCATTCAGTGATGTCATAGCTCCAAGATGGCAATGTAAACAATGCGCACGGGGAGTCATTCTGGTAAATTCTATTGTAATTCAGCAGTTTTAGATCAAAATAACATGAAATAAATGCAAATGAACACTCGTGGGGAGAATTTTTGAGGGTTATCTCACTTGCCGATCAGGTGCCGCATCGCACTCTGCCCTGCGGGCGTCGTGCGCTACGGCACCTGATCGGCGCGTGAGATAACCCTCAAAAATTCTCCCCACTCGTGAACATTTGCCTATGTATTGTGTGGTACGGTGTGGTACTGTGTTGTATGGTGTGGTATGGTGTGGTACGGTGTTGTATGGTGTTGTACGGGTCGGTACGGAGGGGCAGGGGGGTACCGTGTATTTTAGTACGCCTTTCAGTCCAGGGTAGTGTTGAAAATGTTGAAAATGGAGGTTGGATAAAATGATTTTTAAGTATTTTGGCCATCTGTCATTTCGGCCATCTGTCATTTCGGCCAAATGACTTTTTGGCCAAATGTCATTTGGGCCATATATTTTTTGGCCAAGTGTCATGGTGCCATAAGACGCAGGGCTACTTAGGTTATAGGCCATAGGACTGGAACCCGGTGCTCACTGTCATACAGAACTGGTGCTCAACAGACTAAATCAAAAATCCCATGGCTAATATAATGGGAAAGCATGACATATACAGTAATAGGGACATTCTTGAAAGATTGGTTTAGAAACACATAGTACCAATCATGTTTGTAATTGTAATTGTTTTGCATTTATCTTTGTATAACTATATGTATCTCTTATAGCTCATATGAGTTTCCGAGAAAATCATTGTCATTGATATTAACATGGATGTCAGTGTGGATGTACAATATATTGGCAGCATTCTTGAGTTGAGATGTTCCTTTATGTTTAGAATATATTTGTTTCAACCACCACAACCTGCAGATATAGCATTCCCACTGTCTCCACGTTCCCTGGATTGCATTGAATACCACCATCAGGATGGATTCTAACCATGCCTTGGAGCTGCTAGGAGATAGATCTATATGGAAGATAGGACTGTTCCTTCTTGTTATCACCATTAGAGTGCCCAATACTTGCTGGCCCATGCTGGCCACTGTCTTTGTAGGTAAGAAGTTAGTTTTTCTCATCAAACTTCAGACTAAATTATCGATAATGGCTCATTCTTTGAATTAATATACTGGTACATACACTAAAAAGCGCACACACCCTCTTCTTGGTCATACCATAGAGTAGAAATGACTGAAAGAAGGCTTTCTGGCCTAATCGAATCTTTTGGCTGAATTTGACACGAAACTTAATCTGAAAATGAACTTGCATGCACCTTTCTGTCTACCTGCTCATTTGTCAGGTATGGAGCCTGGTCATCACTGTGCACTCCCAGAGGGATTTGCACTGAACGAGTCAGTGCCAGAGATCACAAAGGATGATGTGATACGCTTAGATAAGTGTAACATATGCACAGAGAAAAGAACACTGATCGCTTTGACGCATACTGCACAGGTCACAATTTGTCTCCCAGATGACATGTATGAAGGCATGTCAAATGAGGTTGACCCTCTCATATTTGGTTCGTCAACTCCATTTGACATGCGTAATGAAGACACGTCACATATTTCTGATCCATTCACCTGAGTGCTAGGTAATACTGTGAGACAATTATGTAAGGGTCAAGAGCAGTCAATAACTATGTACCAATGGTTCAATCAAGGGAGGCCTATAATAGAAGGCAGGGGATATCATAGTCCCACAGGCCTGCAACACTAAGGCACTTTTTCCTATCTACAGAACTCCTACTTGACTGAGGACCTCTATGCAGTCCATAAGACAAGGGCATGGAGGTGCATGGCAATGCCATATGTCTCCCTGTACTGTAGATACTGAGATTATAGATTGTGGGTTAGAATACAGTCCTTTGGTATTTTCACTGACCCACACATAAGGTGTCTAACCACTCCAGTTGGAGTATTCAGGATGGTGGGTGTCTATTTTGATATTCAATAACAAATGCAGATTTAACAACGAAATAGAATTCACTACCATTTATTGATAGTATTTACAGACCTTAGTGATCTATTCTTCATGAAAACAAAATGACAGAGATACATCAAATGTCTCAAGTGTTGGTAGTACTTCTTGGTAGTGATTAGTCCAGGTACCAAAATGGTTGTTTGCTCTATCTAGTGGAATATCCTAGAACAATTATGTATGTCAAACCATCACATGTCAAGTGCCTTCGACATGGCGGTGACCCTGGTCAACTCACAGATGACATGGCATTTTAAGGCATGTCAAATCATATGAGGATTACTGTGTGCTACAGTTGTCATGGTTACATATGTGCACATGTCCCAATGACCTGTGCTCTCTGTGTCAAATCAAGTTGACATGGGTATACATGTCACTTTGTCAGGAAGAATTTTCTCAGTGTGGTCCAACTTCAGCTCTAGATCCAATAAGACTAACCAATGTCCTAATGGGTGGGAATATGATACTTCAGTACATTCTATAGTTAATGAGGTAGGTGACATAACATTGTTTCATGTCAAGGTTTGAAATTGAAATGGTTGTTTCACTGATGGAAGATTTGATAAGAGCACTATGACAATATGTTGTCAAGTTAACAAAGGCATTACCCTGTTTGAATCAGATATTATCCCAAATAAATGTTAAATGAATAACATCTCAGCCTGAGCCTGATCTCCTAGTTAAGGTCACATCCCACGATGCAATCTAACCCTGGAGAGATCTTGCAATTTAGGAACTCGTGCAGATAGGGGGACTTGCCTTTACTGCAAATTGCAAGGCTTCTAACATGCCATTGCATTTTACAAATCCGACTTGCAATTAAACTGACCCCTCACCCTTGCAATGTAGATCTGTAAGCTGCGTTACATTGCAATGCCATTCTCCTTGATATTGAATTTGCATTAACCCCCCCCCCCCCCATAGCTGTTATAGGTTTTGTAATATAAGGAGATTTCAGCCAAAATTGCATCGTGGGATTCCAACATAATTACAATCACAGTAAGAATACTTCTAATTCAAAAAGAATAGGCCTCTAGATTTGATTCTGATAATTCTGTATTGTAATAATACACATTATATATCATCCGAGTTACATGGCCTCCTTTCAGCTACTCTAAATTTCATTTGAACTTTTGATGGATACATATCTTCCATACATAACTATTCAGTCTGCCATAATATCTGAGGAATATCAAAATGGTTGTGTTAATCGGAATATGGGTGCAGTGATGGTGAAGATAACATGGGCTAAACATGCCCATGTCACCGTTATATACGTATGAGCTCTGAGAAACGTTCAGAACTGGATAGAAGTAATGTTAACCCCATACAGTTATGATTAAGTGTTGATCTTAAGGGTCATATAATACCTCCAGGTGCATGGTCCTAGTTGCACCAATGTTGTAGAATAAACTCAATGGTACTATATCACTACCTCATGATGACCCTTCAGGAGTAAACCAAACCCATAGCTTCTGAAACATGCATGGATGTTGCCCTGATGGATTCATGAATGCATCAGGGCTACCGTTGGGCATGATGCATTGACTTGCGGATTGAGCCTTGAAGGGTTTAAATGTGCATGTTTTACCATTTCAGTGGGACCTTGTCTGTGACAAAGGTTATTTTGTTCAGATGTCCCAGACAATTATGATGGTGGGTGTTGCACTAGGTGCCATCATCATGTCAACAATGGCTGATCGACTTGGCAGAAAGCCTGTATTAATTACCAATTTGCTAGGTATCTGTCTACTTGGTGTTGCAACATCCTTAGTCCAGAACTACACTGCTTTTGCTGTCACAAGATTCTTCACTGGTATATTCCAACAGGTAATTAAGTCTACCTAAACTCTAAATATACTCCAGTTAAACTACCTAAAGCTGTCTCGATACTTTAACTATGACCTTGACCTCATGGTTTTAGATTCATTTATCTTAATTGATGTAATAAATGATACATTAATGCCGTGCAACAAAAGATTCAAATAGTGCTGCATGATTATGTAGCATGTTAACTAAGAACTTTTGGAGACTGACCCAATACTTGTTTCCAACACGGCAGTCCTGGTGAGTATAGGACTCGTCTGGAAAGCCATTTGGCATGATGCACTAATTTAGGGCATTTAATGGGCATTTCTTTGCACATACATAAGTAGCATGGGAACTAGTCTGACGAAGTTCCTTTTCCTGTTTTAGATCACTACAATTATTACAATTGACAAAGCTATTACATGAGACATTCAAATTGATTCAAATATCATTTCACATGTAGTGATAGTTTATAAACGTTTGATTTATAGTTTATCATCTTTGCATGCTTCCACTTCATACTGGCAGGGCAGTACTTTGGCTGGCTTTACTTATGGTATAGAACTGTTCCCAGCATCTCAGCGTACACTGGCCGGGATACTTGGTCAGTGTATGTGGGGTGTCAGTATGATGCTGCTGGCGGGTATTGCATGGCTCACACCAAATTGGAGGCACCTGATGCTGTGTATCTCAGTACCAGGATTCATGAGCATCATACTCATTTGGTAAATCTATTATTGATATATCAATGTCTTTGTCTTTATCCAGATAATAAGGAGACAATCTTATGTGTAATCACTGCCTAAATTACCAATGAAGATTTCAACTTCGATCATTCTTTCTTTTTTTCATAAATCATTCAGGTCCACCGTTCTATCTATCTGTCAAAATGTTTTGAAAAGGCTATGGTTGATAAAATATCATAGTTTTTTTCAGGATTTTGCCAGAGTCTCTGCCTTGGTTAACAGCAAGACATAAGACAGTGCAAGCAAAACACACATTGGCGACAGCAGCATGCATTAGCAGGGTCACCTTACCTGTAGAGCTCCAGCTTAACCAGGAAGAAAAGGATCAATGGGTAGATATAAGGGCAGTAAAGAATTAGAGATATATGAAAATGATGAATGTTCTAACTATTGCTTATATGGCATTAATTAATCATGCCTAGTGGTTGTCATAAGCACAAATGAAGCCTGGGGAGTAGCTCACCAGTGCTGCACTTGTGCTTCATGTCAATGCATTAGGGCTCATACACCACACGAGGCAACATAACTTGTCCGCACTTAATTAAAGCATCATTACAACTTTGGAAGACAAGTTTGAATGCATCATGCTGCACCTAAAATGTTTAAAGGATATTCATGGTTTTATCATAGGAGAGGCAAAAAAGACTGGCGTACAATTTCAGGAAGTCTATGGCGGACTGTTGCATGAAGCAGAATACAACTTCATCCAATGAAAAGGCAGCTCAGTATACAATAATGGACGTTGTCAGGTCACACAAACTCCGTATGCTCACACTCATCAATGCATATATTTGGTATGTGCGATTTTTGGAGTCAATGTTTATAACTTTAAGTAGCATTTACGCCTCTAAGTGATAAGGCCTTCATGGAATGCCTGAATAGAGCCTGGAGGGTCTTGCCAAAAGATATGAGCAAGAAACTCTGCATGTTTTGTTATTGCTGAATAAAATCTGGTAAACTTGTTTAGATAAAACTTGCGCGTTTCCTACTACTCAAAAGTGTTTATTTTATGCATTTGCTGTAAAAATGTTTTTCAATACTGTGAAAACAAGTTAGGCCATGCATGTTTCCCTCAGTACTCTCTGAAAATAATTACAGAAGTTTATCCTTTGGCAATACCCTCCAGAACTCCTTTTCCCAGTATTGACAAATAATCTTACAGTAAAATGCATGAAACCAAACGCTTTTTTAGCTTTTTATCTAAACCAGTTTATGAAATTTATTTATCAATACACAGCCTGCACGTTTTACTTTTTGGTTCTCGTTTCCTTTTTGCCAAGACCCTCCTGTGAGAGTTATTCTACAAAGATATATTGATGGGTTTTCCATACATACAAAGTGTGTCACCTTGTACCATTAGGGACGAAATAAACCCCTAGGTTCCAACTTAAATAAATACTTAGTACTTTTGCTTGGAACTTGTTCTTGCCTATGCTTCTATGCTTAAAATATTGATAGCGATTTCATTTTAATTTCAGGTGTACCAATAGTCTGGTTTATTATGGCCTGTCCCTTAGTACCAGCAGCCTGGCAGGAGACCCTTACCTCAACTTCTTCTTGTCTGGTCTGGTAGAGGTTCCTGCATACGCTATAGCAGCATTCGCTCTAAAATAGTGGGTGTATATTGCACATTTATACCATTGAAACCTTTTCGTGCCCAGAATTATTTGAGATTTTACCTCATTTAACAAGGTTATCACTTTTATTTATAAGACCTTGTGTTGTTTTGATCTTCTATTTTAATAATGGTCTAACTCAGCATTACTTTATCTGAAAGCCCTTGACCCAGACATTCAGTTAAGACATGGCATTTCTGGTCAGGTCTGGTAACCATAGTGACCAAAACATTCCATTTGTTGTCATTTGGTAGTATTTGGTCTCTCTTGTGGTATATATCCATAATTCCTACAAGCCTGATCCCTTACTGAACTTTCAAAGCTGATGCCCGAAGGTAGTCATGTGTACCGCCACTCAGAAAGGATATAATGTGTTATAACAAGGCATGGATTATCTTTGTGGATATGAATAGTTATTGTTAATGAAATGACCTTAGTGTGTAGAATCTAATGAGAGTGGGGGGTGTGGGGGTATTTGATATGCCATCAGTTTGGTATAATGCTAGATACAGCTCCCTAAAGGATTGCCCTCTAATGAAGTGCATAAATGACAGTTCATTTTCATGTTTTGACTGCCTGTGCATGTATTATTGGAGATACAGTAAAATGAATGTTTCTATCAGAACCAGGATGTCATGACCGTTCTATAGAGAGTTTAACTGTGCAGATTGGACCAGTAGAAGTACCTGAATAAAATTTTCCCTCAAACTACATGTATTTAAGCCTAAAACCGCGCATTTAAACGCGCTTGGGCACGTAAGGGTTAAGGCAATCGCATCAATATTATACTTATGTGGTTGAAACCATTCATTTTTAGTTCTTCTTGTCCCAAAATATGACATTGTGGTTTTAGTAAGTTGGGTGACTATAATTGATTGAACAGACTTGAGACTGTTGATTAATATTTTGGCTCATCAAGGCATAGAGAAATGTTACATATCCTCTCATCTTGCTAACGGTCTTGCTACCATTGATCACAGCTACTGGTAGATTATTCCTCAAGTTATTTCTCGCTACAATTGCAGCATTGGTAGGAGATGGAGTATATTTGGCTTTCACATTATAGCGGGAATACCGCTGTTTGTAACTCTATTTATCTCAACACACACAGGTTGGTAGTTGACTCTTTACAGGTAGCATACTGATTAAATACACCATTGCCTTCTATTGGTGTGTACTCTCTATTCCTTTTTCTCTTTGTATTTGATATTTTGCTTCAAGCTGATGGCACCAAGCTGAATGCTTTCACTGTGGTTCTCTCCATGATCGGCAAGTTCGGAATTACTGGGTCCTTTGGCAGTATTTTCCTGTATGGCCCAGAGATGTACCCAACAACTGTAAGGTAGGATTTCAATATAATTTCGGTCTACACCAAGAGTATATTAATAGACATTATTAATTTTGAGATTATGTAAAATTCTTATTGAGCCAGACATAATTATATAGTTGGTATGTGATGGGCTATTGTCTGGAGGATACAATACATGTAGAGAATGTGCAAAGAGTGACGTTTACTTATAAAGTTACATATTATTAATAATCATGTTCTGCTTTGCTAAACCTCCGTAATATTGCAGAGGTAACACTATAGACAACAGCTCTATACTTTTCCTTCAAGCAAATCATCAGAGTTTTATATGATTTCAGACAGCCTCAAGACTGCTAGACTAGAACACACGTGTATGGTCCACATTTTGGTCAAATAATCCTCACTCTGCAAACTTAATATCCAATATCATATGGTTCAGTGAAATAACGCTATATGTTTGTCAATGGTCGATGATAAGATTTCTCTTTATTTCATTCAAATCCCACGGCCATGCTTAATACCTATCCTTTGCCTTTTCAGAAGCACTTGTATGGGCATCTTATCAGTCTCAGCTAGGATTGCAGCCCTTGTTGCTCCCTTTACAAGCTATGTGGTAAATAATCGATTCATTCTTGAATAAATGGATTTATAGGTATTTTAGTAATAACTATGAAGAAATTAAAATAATATTTCTTTCTTTCCCTCTGGTAGCAGTATCCTTGATTATTTCTTCCTAAAATGCGGTGAAATCATTCCATGTTTGGAAAATCCACTACATGGCTTTGCCACACAATGGTTATTGATCCCTATGATGCATTTAGGTTGACCATTGCTGCATTCATGCATCATGGTGGAATGAGCATGATGCAGCTCTGCAGTGCTGATGACAAAGAAAGAATATGAAGCTGGCTAGAGACATCATGTGACCCTTAAAGGGTTGGAAGGGTTTCTTGGTTATTGATGATAGGTATTGCTACTTCCAGGCTGCCCGTGTGTGGTGGCTGCCTAACATTGTGTTTGGTGCAATGGCTATCCTGGCTGCTCTGCTAGTTCTGTACCTTCCAGAAACTCTGAACAGGTCTCTTCCAAAAACCATACAGGAGGTAGAAGGCTGGTCTAGGACCCTTACTAAGGAGGAGATACTCAGATATAAGGTATTTGTTATTTCTACCAACTTTGTCCCATGTCAGTTAAATACCCATGCCCTTTTGTGTCATTATAGTATTGTCTCAGCTAGCAAAGACTATTTCTATAATGATGCACACCCCATTTATGAGGTACTCTATACATCAAAACCCCTATATATCATCACACAACTCAAAATTTATAGTTCAACACCTGACCTCTAAACCAATGACTACACAGAAACTAATATGAATCTTATTTCATTTAGGTGGAGCAGAAGGTTATGCAAGTGTTGAAGGATTCTGAAGCTAATGGGAACAGAGAAAGTCTAATGATATAGGCCTATAGTGAGTGGTAGACGGGTATGTTGGTCATTCTACACTAACATGTATGGCTGATTCTACCACTTTCCCATACTGTGTCAAATGGCCAGATAAAATAAGGACAATTACGATTTACACTATGTAGCAACAAAGGAGGCCGTCCTACTAGTGTCATATCTCGATATGAGGGTTCATGGCCACTATATGAAATGAGTGATACAAGAAGTCAGCATCATAGTGGATAATAAGTATTTATTGTCGATAGATGTACACTATTGGGTGACTACCCAAGTAGTGGCAGCAGGTGGAGACCCGCCTGCTGGTACATATACCATGAGCCATCGATTGCATGCTCAGGAGAGCATTTCAAAACCATAGTGAACAAGTTATCCATTGACTACTTATTTTATACCACGAAACCAATAAATAATCAATATAATACCAATAAATTCAAGTTGAAAACAAAAATTATTCCCCCTCCCCGGGACTCGATGCCAGCCATTGTGTGTACACAGGTACATACACCTCGGTGCCCGGCAGCAGACAGCAACAGCGCCCATCTCGGCTTGGACAGGCAGCGGCACACGGCGAAAAATAGAGTTTGTACACGATCGGTACATACACCTCATCGCCCGGCAGTGGACAGCTAAAGCTTTGAATGCGTCTCGCTGTTATGTTTGTGTATAATACACCTCTTCGCCCGGCAGTGGACAGCGACAGCGCACACGACGAAAAAAGACGCGTCCGGGCTGGGATTCGATCCGCGGACCTCTGACGGCTGAGCGCAATGTGCTAACCGCTAGACCACCGCGTCTCTGCCTCCAAATGCGTCTCGCTGTTATGTTTCCTACTAAATACACCTCCTCGCCCGGCAGCGGACAGCGACAGCGCACACAGCTTTGTATCATACCAAGACCTGGTTCGAACCGAGCATTTCTCGTCAGTCCCTGTGGCGCAATGCATAGGGAGTTGGATTTGGGATGTGAGACTGCAGGTTCGATCCCTACCCTGGCCTTTCGTGGGTTTTAACATGTAACATATCACATGGAAGGACATGTAAGTGTGCTGGTTATCCATGGATAACGGCACCGGGTGCCTGTTATCCATGGATAACCGCACACCTTACAATATTGATGTTACAGCCTACAGGGTGTGCAATATCGACAGATATGTGGATGGGAATAGCCACCAAAAAGCACTGTGTAACCCAGAAATCGTGGTATAAACCGAGGTAGTCACTGTATTCAAAATATTAACAACAGGCTGTCATACGAGGGGTATATCTCAATTATGCCACAGTTGACACCCACTCAAACCATTCACTACCTGGGGAATGGGGGAGGGTGTGTGTGCCCAGCGGACCGCATCAACTTACAACAGCTATACCTGTAGGCTCTTTATGGCTACTTTGAACGAATAAGTCAGTCTTCTGATGTCAAGTTGGATGAAGATGGCGTTTATTAACAGTAGTACGCCTGGAGTCTAAGTGTGTGGTCTAAGTGTATGATAACTATGATAATGTGCCTGTAGACTGTTGTATTACTTACAAACTGGCTGATGATTGTAAAAGCTTCATTGTGACAAGATATTATTGGCCAATAAACCTATTTAAAACTCAAACTCAGTGTGGCTTGTTACATGTTATATCATGCTCTTGCATGTGCTGGACCACCTACGGGCTCCAGGTAATTAGCATATCTGTACAGTGATTGGTTATTATGGGGGCCAATAGGCCCTAGTTGCATAATCAATGGTATAATGCACAGTGCCACCACCTGGTGCACATTCAATGAACTATGATGTATGTGACATATGGGGGTTCGCTTAGCAATGTGAGAAATAATATAATATCATCTTAAAGAAAAAATTAACATTACATAATCCAAGATGGCGGCCAATGGCACCATTAAAAAAGGTGAATTTGGGGCTAACAATGCGATATATTAGCTGTGCTTTTCCAGTGTCTTTCCAACCAAGTGTGGTATAATGCGCAATATAATGACATAGTTAAAAGCGGTCGAATTCTCTACTTGTCTACTTATCACCCTAGCATAACAGTAAGCAATGAAAGTTATATTAGAACTGAGTCAGTGAGATTGGATTAAACTATCAGTGCTGAATGAGAATTGCTTAGGCAGAAAGAAATACCATGACTTGAAAAGTTAGGGTCGGTAGGTCGGAACTTTTTTTTTGAAATTTTATTTTTTAGCGCCTCCCATGCCGCGTAGCGACGGCACCGCGAAGCGGTACGGGAGTGCGCTATGATGATTGCATTTGCCCCATATGATGAGGTCTCACAATACAAAATTACTGAATAGAGAAATTGATAATTGTGAAATCTTCTTTATGTCTGCTTTTATGAGACATGTCATCAAACAGCTGGTATACCGACATTAACGGTGGGAGGCGTTTTTTTACGTGGTCACAACCGCATTTCTTGTTACATGTATATAGGACATGTTAGGGCACATATCAATGGATGTATCAAATACTTTGGTTTCATTGTAAAATAATGATGGGAAAATGATCAAGAGGTAATGAAAATCATCAAGAGGTAATGAAAAACTTCTTTAAAATATGAAAAAATTAGACAAAATTAAAAAAAAAGGTTTTGTTGCCCTGATTTGGATCAGTCGGGTGACTGGAAACCCTTTTTTTTTATTTGGGCTCGGTAATGGTTTATCTCTACAATGGTGATTTATCACTGGCTGGTCTTTAAAAAAGCATACTTTGTATTGGAAATTCTTCATCGCCAATAAAAATCAATCCAAACATACTGCTGAATTATAGAAATTGTAAGGAGTCGGTATGAAGAGTCCATGTTAGTAAGGGGTCAAAACATTATGAGCACCTTATTAACAGCAATGGACAGCAGTCATTAATGTACTGTAACAGTTATAGATCGCATATAAGGTGAGGTCTATAATGCAATGATGCCTTATAACATCAGGAGGTCATTTCTTAAGGTACTACAATGACACACAGTCCTACGACTACAAACGCTAGTACTATCATTAAAGAATCGACCATAATTGTTCATTATTAAGTTATATCACAATTTGGCCAATTTGAGTGCATTTTTTTGATAATCTCAGTGCTTTTATCATGCGATAGATGCACTGAGTTGACACTTGCACGTTGACAGAGTTCTTATTCTATACTATTATCATATGTGACAGCAGCTAAGGTGTACCTATATTGTATGTTTGACATTGACTGCTGCAGTGAAATGGCCCCTAAGTCACAAAACGTTACAGACCAACTGTTTCGGCCAAAAGAAATTTCATGTGTTTCCAATAACATGACTCAAAGACCTAGAGCTTTTTTTTCCATTATTTTTTTTTTTGAGTTTGTAAAGAAATGTTTGGGCATATCTATGTGATTCTTTGAGATAGTCCAAATCATTTTGCATGGAAAGCATATGAGAAGTATAAAAGGTATGCAAAAGAAGTATGCCTAGTGAAGCTATTAACTGGACACCCAAACATTATATTCATGAAAAATATGGAAAAAAAAATCTAAAAATTCTTTGAAATTCTCAAAATAAAAAAAGTCTAGGGTCGGCCCTGTTTTTCTAGAGTCAGTCGGGTAACTGGAAACAAACCTTTTCTTTATTTGGCCTTATATCAGAATACAACCAGGGTCAGACTTACCGTAAATTCTATCGTATTAGCCCCATCCCTCGTATAAGTCACACCCTCACTTTGGGAGGGGCTATAAGCCACATCCAAGGCTTGAAAAATGAAGGGTTTATACTTTCCTATAAGATTAAATACCCCCCTATAAGCCGCACCCTCCCCATGAATTGGGTTCTAGTATAAGCCACGGCTTATACGAGAGAATTTATGGTAGTATGGTAAGATTACTAAGAGAGATAATGATTTGACATTCATAAATGATATGAAATATTTCAAATGAATGAAACAAGTATTATGATTTGTTAACCATATAGTCCACACTGCCAGGCAGCTTGTAAAGTACTAAAGGCTCCATCCCAGTAAACACAGAAACGTGTATGAACCTAAATGATCATAGTCTCTAGGTATCAACTATGTAGAAGTTCTATGTAGAATCATCTGAAAATGTTATGTCCTGAATATGTTCCCAGAAAATTTAGAACAATTTCAAGAGTGCTTTAGATGCTCACCAGTACTCTGATCATAGCTACTTGTGAGCAGGCAACCTGAAATGGTAGTCCATGAGGGGGAGGATGGGGTCCCCTCTCTGCTTGTCTGCTCACATTTCTCTGAAGGTCAGATATCACCCAGCCATCTGTGACCATGAGAGAAACCCCCTCCCTCTCCCAGCTAGCACAACTCGTGCAATTTACGTCATTCTTACATGAAAACTCATGTTATTTACGTAAAACAGACATCATTTGGATAAGTAGTGCTAGCAGGGCTAAGACCAACAGGGTGTGGACAGGTTGGTGGGGCAGACCACAGAAGGAACTGGAATCTAACCCTAAAGTCAGGGGTTAGGTTACATTTGGGTGAATTACCCATAGTCATAAAGATGTCTTTTCTAGCAGATCAGGAGAAACAGCTGTTATATATAAGATTGTTTTCTGTTTGCCGATAAGCAAAAGTGATTCAAGCCTTCATAAAGTTGATAATATTTTGAAATAACTACATTTAGTACATCCGTGCCTACATGTAGGTACTTTAAATGAGTCTCAACTCCTACTAAAAGCATAAATGTGAAAGAGAAGTACTTTCATCTTTAAGGATCCTGCAGACCATATATAGCAGTCTGATCTTTGTAGTAGGGATACCAACAGTTATTGTTGTTACTGGTCCAAAGTTAGTTTTTTGAGTCACATCAATGTCCGGGGGGGGGAGGCATGACATTAATATTGGGTGAATGGTGAGTTCTTTTCTTCTTTTTTCCCCCCTTTTTTTATTTCTTTGGTGGGAAGGGGGGCTTTGTTTTAGACACAGAAGTGGGTATGCACCCCTAACTTGCAACCCATACCAACAGACAGCAAGTCTGTTAGGGAGACGTATGCACATTTGTCTGTGTCTATTTTGTAGAGGGCTAATGTCGAGGTATAATGTATCTGCATATATTGACTGCACACCTTAACCCATTCAGTCCTAATGTCGACATGAAGGCCTATATTTGGCCTATTTTCGGAATCCTCACATTTCTTCAAGAATAAGTCAAACTTTACCATTTTTTCTAAGTCTGACATATAGGAGGTGGTCTCTTGGGGAAACTGAATTATTGGAGTCTATCTTTAATCTCTTAGATATTGTCAATGAACCGTTACAAGTCGATGTTGTAATGAACACTGAATCCAGAGAAGTTCTTTGATCCTTGTTTATTGCATGATGACAGAGTGTACATATAGGTGGTAACAATGATACACTTGCCAGCGTGCAGGCTCTGCCCCTAAGGTCCTAGCTCAACCTATCGTAGGTCCTAGATACTAGGGAGGTTGTACGTGGGATAATGTGAGTAGAAAAGATGAGCTTAGAATAGATGAAGACTGGGGGCTGCTCACCGGTCTTATATACCTAGGTGAGCAGCTCACAGGGTGATGAAATGTACCGGTAGGAGCAGGTCAGATCTGGTCAGATCTGGTTGGGTCTGGTCAGATCTGACGCGTCGCCATACCTGGTAATGATTCTATTTATAAGTGGACCAATCAGGATGAGGGGAGATTGTGGAATTTCCCTGCATCCTAGAAATGCGTCCACAGGTATGTCGGTATGTTGTGATACTCCCAGTGAGTCAGTGCCCAGAAATAGGATGGGTCCGGCTCTCACAACATCCTGGTATGGGTGATGTAAGAGCAGCTCACTGTACACACTGGGGGGGAATGAGCTGTGAGCTTGTGAGCAGGTCCTGAGCGTGTGTGGCGAAGTATTTGATAAATGTGTAAAATAATGAATAATACCCAGAATGGTCCATTGACAAATCCCCACATTCTCACTCGTCTCTGCACGAGGTTTAAGGGAGGAAAATCATTGATAATAATGGCTTTGCCAAGTCCATTCGATGTGACTGTTGGCCCTGCTCTATATAGTTTGTGCCAAACTTAAGAACTTAAGGATAAATATGAACTTAATTATATTACTGACTAAAGCTCATAAATACAATACATAGTTGAGCTTGAAAAAGGTGTACGAGTGGGGGGAATGACCTTGTAGCACCTAAGGTGACATTATAAAAGGTTGTATTATAAAAATCACTTATAAGATCATAAGAATTTGCCAATCTATTGTAGGCATAAGAAAAGGTTGACCTTGTTTACAAAAATAAAAAGTCAGTCTTTTGTCCAAAAATAATTATCTTGGGTGGTTGTATGGGGGGTCGGGGGAAGTAGTGTCTCCACAACATATTACAAAGGTCCAAAGTTCATGGCTGCTATGGCAATATTGTCACTTGTTTTTCCTGAAATGCTCCATAGCATGGAAGCTATTGGGTTGTAGGTTGCCATGCTGTTCGATGTTGGTATTGTCTCTGGACCTGATGGTACTGGTCCCTCCTCCTTGGGCTTGGCCTCTGGTTCTGAAGGAACCGATGCTGTGTTGGTGGTAGGCCTGCTGAGAGAACGACAGGAAGAGAAAACAATTCATCACCTACAGATTGTCTGTCATGGTTTGCGGACAGGCCACAGTCAACACAGAAAAAGGATGCAAGGTCAATATCATTTTGTCAACGTATAAACATAAGTACAGAGCTCAATCGATTCATTTGGCTTAGCGCAGGTCTTGTATCCAGGGACGCTTTGGTTAGTTTCTCTAAACTCCACCAGGTGGCGGTACCGAGCTTGCGCTGTACCATGATGGGGAGAAAGAGGCTGGTAAGCTACGGGATTTAATGTGGATATGACCTGGTCTATTGTGTTAGTTAGGCCTACCTATTCTGTGATGTTATGTGGCCTAATAGGTTTGGTGCTTAGAGGCATATGGGTGTGCCTTGGGCGATATCCTGAGGTGGCGGGTCACTGTAGGGGGGGGGGGCGGGGCTTCAGTGGGGAAATGGGGTTGGGGGCGATCCCCACATAAGCGTCTTCATGGCGCTATCTGCCATCTTATCCGATGTTGTGTGTAAGGGGTACTTGCCATTCCCACATAAGTGTGATGGTATCTTCCAAGCGTTACTGACATTTGGGTGTAACCTTGGGACGGTCCTAAGTTATATGATGGTGGGGGTTGATGGGGGGGGGGTTTGCTTGGCTTTGTGTGAGGGAAAGGTGTGTAAGGTATAGTTGTTTGGTGAATTTGGGGTTGGGAAAAAGAAAAATTCATACAAATTTGGGGTGGGGGGGTTTGCTCGTCTTGGGGTGGTGTGTTTCTCTATAGGACACTTGTAGGCATAATTCTCAAACAGACTAGTTTGTTAGGCTAATCTATGACTAGTAATTGATGTATTTTACCCTGACTTTTTGTAAGAGGTTTAGTGACTAGTGAGCTGAGATGGTTCAATTCAGTGGTGGGGGCGGCTGGCCTGATATTTGGAGCAAATTCAAACATTTTAAGGATTGCTAGCTGTGCCTGAAGGTTGACCTTGTCAACAAAATGTAGTGTCTGCTGACACATGTGTAGTGACGTGGTAGTTCACGTAAAGGTTGCTCTGAGGCGATATGACTGCAAGTTGTATGCTAAGTCTGTCCCACAATGGGACGGTAGGGTGGTCGCTATGAAGGGCTTAAGTGATGCCTTCGATAGCTGAGGACACTGTGGGGTCCTGGAGTTCATCTCCTTGTGCGCTGTACTAGACAGGCAAAAATTTCAGGTCTTAGCAGCCTATGTAAATAAATAGATGTTAGTGCTTCATGATAGCCAGTCTGATCCCAAACAGATCTATGGCCTTGCTTTTATTGCCATGTGGGCTTGGAAGACTATGGATGGTCCACCCTGAGTTGAGTCCATGTTTAATCTCTGGTGCCTTAAGGCTTATTAAACGGTATTAATTAAATGGTTTGTCTAAGGTAAGATAGGTTGTGTGTGGGGTGGGTGGGGTGTTGCCAAAAGGTTGATAAGTAAGACCTAAAGTGGTCAGGTCGTCGTAGAAAGGCATGAAGTGGACTGCGAATTCAACTATCACATTTTACAAAGCACTCTGGGCGCACACTACCATTGGCATGTAATGGGTATCTGGGTAACATGATGGCATAATCCATCATTGTCATGCTAGAACGATTGATGACGCTACTAAATGGACACATAAGACAAGTCCTACCTGGGCTGTTTGCATGGCAGCCTCGGCATTTGGCCCTGTGGTCTCCGGATACTTGCTCCATGTGGTGACTGGGTTTGGTAAGTTTGGTGTATTGTTGTGAAGTGGATAAGATTAGGGTGGGAGGAGGCTTATATGCTGATCATGGGGTGGCTATTTCTCAATCACAGGCATCCCTTAAAGGTATGTCTCTCCCTAAAATGGCATGGAGCCTTACTATTGGATGGATGCTAGAGGACTGGCCGGTCATATGCAAATTATGATCCTGTAGCGATCAGGATGGAGTGGTCAGTTATGACACAATATTGTTGTGTTTATGGGTGGGTGGCGTGTGAAATACTGATGATGAAATCAAGTCATATAGGATCCCTATCCTGGCCACCTGTGGTGCAGGAATTAAGGATGTTGATGTAATTATGTGTCTCACCAAACATTCCAGTACCAATGGTAAACAGAGGTATAAACACGGATCAGGATGCAAGAGAGCTGCTCTCCTACAGTAGGCCGTCATTTGATAATACCTTAGGTTATTGAGGAGCCCTGAGCTTGTATCAAACTGGCGCATGCATGTCCCAATTGAATGGGATCACAAACCGAGCGTACGCTGTGACCGTGGGTAATTTATGTGGCGTGCCAACCAGATCATCCAGTTTACGGCTGCCTGAGCCTCCAGGAAATTAAATAAAATTTTTGGCAATGTCACTCACTTAGTTGTGGTAGTAAGGTTGTGATGTGTTGGTATGATAATTGGAATTTGTGAAAGAAAAATAAAAAGATAAAAAAAATTTGTGAATTTGGGGGATCTAAATTGAGTGCTCTGCATTTTAACAGTTCATGAGAAAATGGAGAGAAAACATCTATTACACGAAGAAAGTATGCCTATAGTGTCTGGGTAGTGTTTTGTATCTCTGTTTTAAGGATGGTAAAAAGGTTATTATGGGTGATTTTTTAGAAAGTAGTAGGGTGGGGTGTGGGGCTGGGGTGGGGGTGGGGGGGGTCTATACTCTGAATATAGACATTGTAAGATAATTTTGGAGGGAAAAGGATCTTTTATTTTCTTTTAGTGTTGGATGGTATGGGAATATTTTTCACAGCCCTGATGTGGTTGGGTGTTTTTGGTTTAGGGCCAAAGGAGATTTTTGCTCTGTGTTTAGTCATGAAATTTACACCTAGGATGGGCGGGTGATTTAGATCAGGAACCACATGGAACCTTGTTCTAAATTCATGGCCGTCGATGAGGGAGCTCATGGTCATTGAGTGACCTATCTGGATTGGGGTTTTACCATCCATTAACACTGAGAGTCTAGAGTGTCTGCATGTCTGAAATTGGTTCTTGATATTTATCTGCCATGTTTTTGGCTAATGGAAGACAGGGAGGCGCCAGAATCAACGAGAGCTCTATACAAGTGGTTATCTATGTCAACAGATACTGCACTCTTAGTCAATTCTGTATCAATGAAAATGGCCTTACCTTGCTGTCCATATTGATCAGACTTGTTTTTCGGCTTCAGAATCGAGGTTCTCCGGCTGTAGTCCTCATATTCGTCCTCCTCATCATCAGTGCAAGAGTCCTGGTCCTCCTTATATTCCATACGTTCTGTGTAATAGTCACTGGAGGTGTGAGAGTCAATTGAGTTAACTTCTGCTTCAGTAATAAGATCAGGAGTAGTGGGGGGCGGTCGTATGGTCGGGTCCTTTAGGGTGGGGGCAGGCACTATAGGTGCTGTAGTTCCGTCCCCTGAATACTAATCATCGCGTCTGCTCCTGGGGCTGTCGCTGTCAGCGTATAACTTCTGCTATTTTTTCTACCAGGGGTGGTGTCCCTTGGTGTGACGGGTGGGTATAACTGGATCATTTTGAAGGCATCAGGTGACGAATTTTCTCTCTGGAAATGGTGTGCTGCAGTTGCAGGTGGATTGGGCGTGTCTAGCCCAGGTGATGCAAGGGTACGTTCAGAAACTGGCTCCTTGGGTGTGGTCTCACTATTAATCATGGCTATGAGAGGTTAGTAGTGGGATATTCTGAGGAGTTCTCCACCATTGTCAACGAACCGTTACAAGTCGATGTTGTAATGAACACTGAATCCAGAGAAGTTCTTTGTTCCTTGTTTATTGCATGATGACAGAGTGTACATATAGGTGGTAACAATGATACACTTGCCAGCGTGCAGGCTCTGCCCCTAAGCTCCTAGCTCAACCTGTCGTAGGTCCTAGATACTAGGGAGGTTGTACGTGGGATAATGTGAGTAGAAAAGATGAGCTTAGAATAGATGAAGACTGGGGGCTGCTCACCGGTCTTATATACCTAGGTGAGCAGCTCACAGGGTGATGAAATGTACCGGTAGGAGCAGGTCAGATCTGGTTGGGTCTGGTCAGATCTGACGCGTCGCCATACCTGGTAATGATTCTATTTATAAGTGGACCAATCAGGATGAGGGGAGATTGTGGAATTTCCCTGCATCCTAGAAATGCGTCCACAGGTATGTCGGTATGTTGTGATACTCCCAGTGAGTCAGTGCCCAGAAATAGGATGGGTCCGGCTCTCACAACATCCTGGTATGGGTGATGTAAGAGCAGCTCACTGTACACACTGGGGGGGGGGAATGAGCTGTGAGCTTGTGAGCAGGTCCTGAGCGTGTGTGGCGAAGTATTTTATAAATGTGTAAAATAATGAATAATACTCAGAATGCTTCCAAACATGAGGGAAAATACTAGAAATAACATCCCAATTTTAAACAATTTTTAATAAAAAAAAATCATATAAAATATAAAATAATATATTTTTTTAAGTAAAACCTACTTTTGAGATTTTTCCATGCAAAAAAATGGGGCAACAATGGCATGGCAACAAATATACTGGTTGCCATGGCAACCAAAGTTCTAAAAATAGTGATTTTGCATGAATTTGTTTGCCATGGTAACCAATAGAAATGGTACCATGTGGCAATAAGGATCATTCTATTTTCAGAATTTGAAAATTAAAAAGAATAGCTACAATATGCACTTTATTTCATCTCAATTGATAAAGGGGTTCCTGAAATATGCATGTTTGAAGTTTGATCAAATCATTATTTTTGAGAATATGAATGCTATGTTATCAAAGCTGTATCTCCCTTATCATGATTGATACGGACAATCAGGATTCCAGGATTTTATACCCATGTGTTTAGCTTAGACCACCACCATTTCACTTCTAGTAGGAATATCAACATGATTCAAACAGATTTTGAAAGTTAATGACACCCCCTAAGGCCCGAAGTTTAGTGTAAAACACTATAGACCTGAATGGTTAAAATCATTTTGAGAGTATGTTATTATGTAACACCCCAGCCATATAGAAAACATTAGTGTCCCTTCCCATAGCATACATGTGTCTGAGCTTTTTCACAAGTTGTGTCTGATTTCTTTTTTTGTAGTTCTGCATTGCTCCCCGCTACTTTGCCATGGGGGCAAACTACTCTACCATAGGTGATTGCCACGGGGTTTCAAGGTCCACCATTTGCTGTTTGGTCCAAGAGATAACAGACTACTTTCATGACCACCTGGAGGACTACGTGGTGTGGCCCAATTCACCTCTGGATAAGAACAATAAGGTTGTCCTCTTCTATTGTGAAAAGAGAAAACCTGGTGTGTTTGGACTAGTCGATGGGACGCCATCCCTATAGCGTGCCCAAAGGACGTTGTGGCAGACGAAAATCAATATTTTTGCTACAAAGGTTACTATTTGATAAACACTATGGTGAGATATTATCTTTTAATATACTCTCAAACATTATACATGTCATAGAACTCCATGTAACCTAAAAAATATATCTATGATACTGAAGGCACATGTCAATAACTATTTCAAACTTTCCTACTTAAATTTTTTTATGAGAAGAAATCAAATAAAGTTAATATGAAAAAGGAGACTGAAAGGACTTCTTATTTTATTTCTATAGGTGATCTGCAATTGGGATTGCATTATTTTCCACGTGAACGCAAGCAATCCAGGGTCCTGAAAAAATGTCTACATCATGAACGGGTCCCAGGTCAAATATCTTGGCGAGAGGGGGGACTTCGCAGGCTTCTTCTTGCTAGGAGACGGTGGGTAAGTAGAAACAAACTTCCTTATTTCCTTTTTTGCTATTCCATATCAAAGGGATCTGCTCTATGTTGTTAATATGGTAAAGTGTGATCATGCCTTCTCTTTACCCAACTAGTCTCTTTAACTGTAAGCTGGAACCCTGTCTTCATATATTCCTGATATTTTAATTGCCGGTACACCCTGACGGATTACTTGTATAATCCTGTGAACCCCAAGGTAACTGACGAAGACACAAAATTCAAAAAGTGGCAGAAGAAGTTGCGCAGCAAGGTTGAGCGGACCATAGGCCAACTAAAGGTGGAGGTAAATATTTCTGTCTGTCTTTTATCCCCACTCTCGAGCAAGAAACAAAAGTTCATTTCTTTTACATTTGACTTTCTATTTTTCAAAGAAATTGTCAACAAATAATGAAAAAGGGATTTGCTTTCTTTCCAGATGTCTTTATTCGAGTGGGGGCTACTTGATGCACGAACCTACACGGGCAGGGTAAATCATAGAGAGTTGTGTGGCGCTCCATAATGTGGCCAGAATTGCAAACATCAAGCTACTGCGTGATTTCCCTGCCAAAGACAATATCAAGCGAATCATGCCACCTATTGATCAACCGGACAACAGAGCCCCAAGGCCACGACAAGCTTTCAAGAACCTGCGTGAAGCTTACATTAAGGAACACTTTGGTCCGCAGTGGCAGGGGCAGCAGCAGCAGCAATGGACGCCTACTGACAGTTGTCATCACCTACTCATATCTTATGCCGAAATGAAACTAGCATCTGAGGACAAATCAGAGTTAATATTAACTGTTATCAACTTTTATTGAATATCACTCTGTATTCCAGCCTTTTTTTGGTGCATAATACCGACACGACAACCTTATAAAAATATGACAAGTAATATTCTGATTAATGTGTAAATAAGTCTACTTATATCGAGCATGCATGTCTATTCAAACCTGAAGCACGAGAAGTGAACTTGGTCCATAATGGGAATTGGTTAAACCCAGACATAACTTTTGCATTTTTTACTGCAATACTATGACACTGTGATTATTTATGAAGTCAGACTTAGACAAATGCACCTGTTACATTCTTTAGAATGCACTTGTACTTTTCCAGTGAACAAGACGAAAAGATATGAACCTTCATATGTACATGTTTTTAAAATCTACTCCACATGTATCCTTACGTAGACCTTAGGGACAACATAAAAAAAGGCAAGAACTATGAATATGGCAGTAACTTTTTCATAACACAACTCTAGAATAGTTCAACACCTGTTATTCATTCTGACTCGTCGTCTTCATGCTATTAACCCATATATGTTATTTGGCACAAAACAGCGTCCTCTTCCCTGCTTCTTCCAACAGGATTATGGGTAGATGAACATTAGGTTCATGGTGTTTACCCGTATATGTTGTTTGGCACAATATAGCATCCTCTTTTCCCTGCATGTAACTACAGACGTATGGAACACAAACAATATCGACATGATTTGCTGCCTTCTTACAAATCTAAAATTTGTCTTTTTATTTGTATGCGCTCAGCACCTTCACGGTCGGAGCCTGATGTGCATGATGTGGCATCAAAGTTGCTGTTCATGTTGTCCTGGCCGTCATGGGATACCTTAATGTCATTGCATCCTTCTACATGTAGAGAGCCTTCCCCTTGATTCTCGTCTACGGGCAGCCCTTCTCTTTCTTCAGTGGCCACATAGTCCCCAGTCGCTAGTCCTTCAGCTTGAGTGTGCATGCCAGTGTTAGAGTCATGGTCTCCAAGTGTCTGGTTGCTAGCGTTACAGTCATGGTCTTGAAGAGTTCCCGGAGATACAGGGTTTTCGTGAGTTATGGTGTTAAATGGTCCAGCAGTTTCCCCTGACCCAGAGGTGAGTGGAAGCGAAGTCTTGTCATGCACTATCACAAAATCATCTCTGCTTTTGACAGTAAATGTGGGCAGGCCCCCTCTGTCATTGCTCTCGTTTGCCTCTTGACAAATAGCTATAAAGAGAAAAAAGATTGAGAAGTAAATTAAATGAGGATATTCCTCTGACACTACCTTGTATTCAAAAGGATACATACATATTTTTTAAATATGGTTTTCCTTTTTTTCATAGAACAAATCACATTCATTTACATGATATTGGATTGATTCAACCTGGAATTATAATATAACTCCGTGCCTTCACTGTATTAACGGCCTAGGGGAACTTTGGATGGTATGACGCCTAATATAATATAATTAATATCATATGCAGCTACATATTCCCTTTTTCTATATATGGGGTACAGTCTATTCTCCCTTAAGTATGTATCCTTACCAGCTGCTGGAATCAGAACCTTGAACTGCGTTGCAGACAGGGACCCTCCATCGTTGAACACTTCTGAAGACGTATGGTAACTGGCGCCCTCCCCTTCTGGGAAAAGAAAGAAAAGGGACCATTATTTTCTGTATAAGGTTTCAAGTGTTCCCTCACAACTTTTACATGACGAAAGGAGTTAAATAAAAGTATAATTACTAGTATACAGTTTGGTTTCAAAGGGTAGTTATCTTTTCCTGATCCTTACCTCAGGCAAAGTCTCTGCACTGTCCTCTGTGTCAATAGAACTAGGTTGCGGCTCCTCAAAGTCTGTCCCTCGATCAACCACTGCTGGAGCTGGAATAGAATATTTTTCTTTTAAAAATATCTTTCTTTTAGGTTACTTAATCTGGGATGTTTACTTATGGGTTAAAGGGTACTGCGTTCCCAAGTTATAGTACTCAAAAAGTTTAGCTTAAGCCTTTCTTTCTGGATATCATATATTTAGGTTTCATATATCGAGGCATAGACTAGAGCGAAGTTAACTTATTTTTTTTTAAACTATGGTTGAAGGAGTACGTCACAGCTTGATTCAACTTTTCGACAGTGGCAATCACCTGCTGGAGTATGGTGCCTGCCGTTTCAGCAGTTATTAGTCCAGTCGCGCACCTCTGTTGAAGGTGGTCTGCATCTATCACCAAGGTACTGAATGATTTAAACAAGGATACCACAGAGTCCTGCATCCCAATGAACCCGACGTTAAGTTTACTCTGTGCCTGGTTCAGCTTCTCTGTGTTCTTGATCATGATATCCCCAAGCTTTTCAATGGCCTTAACCATTTGCACTTGTTTTGTAAATATTTTATTTGTAAGGTCTGCATGTATATTAGCAAGGGTAACATTGTCCTCCTGAAGCTCTTTTTTGTTGTTGTTCAAGGAACTTGCTTTGCATTTTTAGCATGGTGTTGTCATACTAGTTATTGGCATGATCACGTTGTCATATGAGAAATATCATAAGACTAGTGGTATATAGTGTAATTATCTCAAGGCTCTTATAAATAGTGTTATTTCCAGTTGTCACTGGTTTATTCAGCTTTAGGCAACATGTAAGAAATATCAATCATACAGTAGTTAGTATGTAGGTAATTTGTACATACAGTAAATATACAGTAAGTTATAAAGTATAATGTTCTGTTCCACTCCACCTGTGAGGTAATAATAATACAATGTCCAGCATAGTTCTAGGTGGGTTCCCACACCTAGCTCCTGACCTGCTGCTTAGAGGAATAATGTAATAATGAATAACTTTACCCTCTGGTGGATGTCTTGAGGAAGATAGCCTCTGGCCACTAATGATGGAAACCAATGCCTGTCTAGCATAGTTTCACCATAGTGCAGTGGTATAGCAGGTAGCAGGAGATGACTGGAGATGTTACCTCTAGAGCGGTTCTTGGTGTTCTGACTGTCTAGGAGGTGCAGCCAGGCTATTTGAAGCAAATCCTGGAAAAGCACCTCCAGACTGACTGGAGCCAGTAGCATTTGCCTAACTCTGCAATTGTTTGAGGGGAGTCTTTCATGTGTCACTGGGTGACAAAGGACCCCCATGGACGCCGCTGTGTCCCCCTTTGTCTTGGTCGGTTCTGCATCTTCAGACCCTCATATCTCGGTTGTTTATGCGTCTATAACCGCCATTTTGCGCATGCGCGGAGTTGAATGTGCCAAGTTTATAATGCCTGCTGGATAGGCGCGTAACTCGCGCCGGTTTGTCTGTAGTGCATTTGGAGGTCGATTCAGTCTCCATAGTGTAACTTCCTTAATAATGGAAGTTCCGCCTTGATCTTGGGCTCATTCTAACCGTCTAATTATGGGCTTTCCATAAATGCTTTGATATTTGATCTAGGTCGCTCAGGAGCGACGCTAGAGCGACCGGAAGGTTATGATGTCGTGCTTATGTAACCCATTGTTCAGTCATTAGGGTGCTCAGAAACTCATGACGGCGTCAGCGGTGCTCAGGCACCCGTGACGGCCGGTTGCATTCACTTACAAGTTATTAGTTTGTGCACTGAACCATGAGGTCGCACACTGAGACCCTCATTTTTATTATATTGTGCAGTGAACCATTAGGTCGGAGCCTTTGATGTCACAAACTCTGTGTAACTGACTTGGCTGGTGTGCAGTGGGGCATGAACGCTCTTATACAAAGTTTGAGCGCTCTTATAGCTCTTAGAACCAACCTAATGTATTAATTTCTTAGATATTCTTTGATTAATACAATAATATGTTACAATTTATGGGATAATAAAATGGTATATCATAGAATACTCCCTCTCCCCCGAGAAAATGCGAAACTCCGTCATTTCGCCGAGGGAATGTACAATCTACATATTTTTACCTTATTTGGAGTTGTATACTGTTTGTAAGAGGATTTGAAGTGATGGGGAGTGCTTCAAATGCAATTTTTGTGGTAGAGCTTTGTCAGTATAAACAATTTTCTCCTGGGTATAAGTACATTTCCGAGTTTCTATATCTTACCATACCTGAGTGTATTTGCTTATGTAACATCAATTTTGGGTACAATTTTCCATTTTTATGTACAACATACAATTTGGCAAATAGTGTGCAATTTTGGCATTCAATGTTCAATTTAGCGTGCAAATTGAACATAAATGACAATTTTAGTGTGCAAATTTACAATTTCGCGTGTAATTGCGTTCAATTGACAATTTTAGTATGCAAATATATAATTTCGCGTACATTTGGCAATTTTAGTATGCAAATATATAATTTTTCGCGTATATTTGGCAATTTTAGTATGCAAATATATAATTTCGCGTACATTTGGCAATTTTAGTATGCAAATATATAATTTTCGCGTATATTTGGCAATTTTAGTGTGCAAATATATAATTTCGCGTACTTTTGGCAATTTTAGTATGCAAATATATAATTTGCGCGTACATTTGGCATTTTTAGTATGCAAATATATAATTTCGCGTTCAATTCACAATTTTAGTATGCCAACATATAATTTTGCGTTCAATTGATAGTTTCTGTATGGACATGTATAATTTTGTGTACAGCTTGGTTACACATAAAAATGTTGATTTTTGTAAAAAAACCTGATTTTAGTGTATGAATTGGGTACAGACATACAGCAAATGTGCAAACATACAATTTTAAGTGTGCAAATTGGGTACAAACTTACAATCTAGTGTGCAACATACAATTTTAGTGTGCAAATTGGGTACAAGCGTACAATCTGGTGTGCAACATACAATTTTAGTGTGCAAATTGGGTACAAGTGTACAATCTGGTGTGCAACATCCAATTTTAGTGTGCAAATTGGGTACAAGCGTACAATCTGGTGTGCAACATACAATTTTAGTGTGCAAATTGGGTACAAACGTACAATCTGGTGTGCAACATACAATTTTAGTGTGCAAATTGGGTACAAACGTACAATCTAGTTTACACTATACAATTTTTGGGATTTGAGACAAATTTTTCCGAGGACCGGAAAAACAAAGTACTTCATGTACAATAGGCTTGTTTGTCTCTGAGTTACTCTTTGATTTTGCTATATGGGTGTATTAATTGGCAATTTCGGCAGTGGGCCGCTGCTTAATTGACTTTTCCCTAGCCTCTTTGAGTATGTGTCCCTGGAAGAGATTATTTGGTGAGTATCTTAAGTAAACATTTTTCATGTCAACAATTTTTCTCAACAATTTTTTTTTTTTTTTTCATTCATTTTTCCAACAATTTTCTTGGATACCTAAAGTGTGTTACTTTAAGTAAACCTTGGTATAGTATACAAGTGCTTAAGTGGTTACAAAACTGTCTTAGTTATCTACCTGCATTCATGTATATTAATGTTAGATTTGTACAATTTACAATTTGTAATTTGCAATTTCGCAATTTTGCGCGTATATGCGCGCATTAATCATCGATTTTGTGAGAATACCATAGATTTTCATATTATACATCAACAAGTGGCTGTGTATATATATATTTTTTTTTTTCTAATACTTTGATAATTTCATTGACAGTGGAGGTGTGTCAGGAGTGAGATGTGAGTCTCCTCCCTGATGTGCTCATGCAGTGGTGGCACTTGAGGTGTTAGGTGCCAGATTCTGGCATGTGTCTGTGTCAGTGCCTAGCTTGGTGTCAGTGGACAGTTCAGGGTGGGGGGGGGGTGTGTGTGTGTCCATTTAAGGAGTGTGTGGCTGGTATTGGAGTATCAGTTCCTCTCTGGAAACCTCTGTTGTAGCACCATGGCCCATCTTCAAGCTCTCTTTGCTTTGCCTGTCTCCCAGGTGATGGAGGTGGGGAGTCCGGCTAGGGCCCTGGTGGAGGCCAACCAGACCATACACTATGGTTACATAGTGAGGAATTTCAAGGAGATCATTGAGCATGGTGATGTGTTGGTCTGCAATTACTCCTGCCACTATTTCTTAGGCTCAGCCTTGCGTCGGGGGGCCACTGTGGCCCTTCTGGCTAGGGCCTTGGGTAATATGGGGTTCTGGCCCATGGACTATAACTTCGGGCCGCAGGAGCGAGTGCTATGGGATTATCTGTTGGCAGCATCCCTCATCGACCTTGCGGCATCCGGGGATCCATTCATGGCCGCCGAGTATGGACTGGGGTTGATGGAGGCCCGGCTTGTTGAGTGGGAACATGACCACGGCCACATGATTGGATCGGACTCGGACTCCCACTCTCCCATCGATGTTGAACCCGAGGATCTGTGGTAGGATCCCGACTGACTGAAACCTAGGGTGTAAAAACCCGCCATCCCAAAGGCCCTTTTCAGGGCCGGCAAATTGTCCGAAAAGTTCTGAATACTGTCTCTGATATGTTGTCTCCTGGTGGTGGACTGGGGGCAGTCTAGGCTGTGGGCAGTCTAGGCTGTTTCCCCAGTCACCGGGGAGGGCTGGTGGTTTAGAAAATTAGCAATAGTCTGCATGTTTGACCTTGCGGTCTCCTCCTGTTGTTCGTCAATAATTATATCTGTTGTATTTTCCAGTGCTGTCATGGTCACCGGGCTGGTGCCACAATCATTCTGGAGAAGCATGGAGTAGTACAGTCCTTTGTTTTTAAGGGCTGGTATAGTACTGAACCTAGTGCGCCAAGGTAGGTGTATCACCTGAGGGAGGTGATAAGCAAATTCTCCTCTCTGTGTTGTTATAACTGCTGGTCCATTCCAGGTAAATATAGCCTTAGGTAGTGGGAAGGTTTTAACCACTATATCCTTATAGGTAGGGGCAGCTGCTGATTTAATCTCATCAAATTCATGTGGTATTGGCCTCAAGGGTAGCGCGAAGTTTGAGTCCCCACAATATATTTTAAAATATATTGTGGGATTTGTGCGCTTGGCCACATTTTTCTTCCCACAGTGTGTCTGTGCAAATTTCTTAAGGTACTTCATTATTCTGTAGGCTGAGTAGATGGTCAGGGTGAATAATATAGCGATTATCAGGGTGTGGGTTTCCTGAATTGTGAGGAAAGGGGTGTGGGTTTCCTCTGTAGGGGTTAGTTTGGTAGGATTTTTATCTGGGAGCAATTTGTGTAGGGGCAGCTCGGTGACTAGTCTAAATGCTTTGGCTGTAGGCAGGTAGGCTACAGTCCCTCCTAGTCTGTACAGTTTGAGTAGTATGTATACTATAAAAATGTGAGCTGATATCCCTAGGATGAGTCCTAAGCTTTGGAAGATTGGATGCTCTGTAACTCGACGTAGGTGTGACTCTACGTAGCGTGTTTCCATTGCCCTATCAAGGTTGGAGGCATCTTTTAATAATGTTTTGGCAAAGGGCTCTAGATTTAGTTGAGTAATATCATCCATGATTGGATTTTCCTGTAGTTTTTCTAAGGTTCTAGAAAGGTTTACTACTGGGAAATTTGGAAGATTCTCTCTTTCATCTGGTTTGGTTTCGGAAATTTGGTTAAGTGCTGCCATGAATGGTAAATTAATTGTCTTGAGGATGTAATGAAATGATAAGGTTGAGTTACAGGGCAACCTTGTGTTTGGACGAGAAAATTCTCCTACACTGATTGTGCACCCACAGGGTACACCTATGATTGAGTAGGACTGGGCTTTTCGAGTTTCAGACGTTTTACCATGGCAGTTGATAAAGTAATGGGGTTCATTAGTAGTGACCAGATACTCATCTTCAGAAATGGAAATAGCATGGGTGGTAGGTGCTTGCAGTGGTGAAACTGTGAACTTGCAATGTTCCTTAATCTGTTGAGCCTGGTTAGTAAAAATGGCTACGGGGCATGTAGGCCTGTGTTTATAGATTCTACCATTTACATCTCTGCATACCTTTACTGTAGTACCTTCACATGCCTGCATATCTGCTGAGTCCAATTCGATGAATAATGATTCGTCGTAAGATACTGCTAGAAACTCAGTTGTGGTTTGCAACTTGGTGACTCCTCTGGTGGGGGTCTCCTGTGTGTCTATAGGCATTGGTGATGTAATCATTTGGTACAGTTTGAAGGTTGAGGTGGTAGATTGTATTATAATGTCCAGATGAATATATATATGGTGAGCTGAGTAAGTGTATGAGGTCAGCTTCTGTGAATAATAGAAATCTAAGTCATTAATTGCGACTTGTGCTCCAGGGTGTGTAATCCTAAGTTTGTTATTAATGTCAATGAAGTATCTAGCAAGGTCTGAGGGTGGTACTATATCAGGGGTTAGGATTCCTGATGATAGCATCCTCAGGGCTGCATTTGTCCTTTGCAGTGATTGAACTGTATTCATTCTTGCTGCTATGATAATTAATGCATCATTTAATACTTGCATTTTCTCCCTTTGAGTTTTCTCGTGCCTTGAATATGAGTCAAGTGACCTGGACATGTTAGAGGCCCATAGGTTGACGGTGTCACCTATGGTGTTGATTGTGCTGTCTAGTACCTTCTTATCTTGGATGTATGCTTTAACAAACTTATCTTGTCTGTCTGTGATCTTTTCAATGAGACTAGCTGCTTCCTGATCCTGTTTGGCAAATTTTCTTAGTATTTCATCTATGTTCTTGAGCTGTCCCATTACTTGGTTTACATCTTCTACTGTGGCTAGACCTAGCACACCGCGAAACAGGGGTGCTAGAAAACCCAGTATGGCCTCTCTTTTGGCCTTGTCCAATGTGTTTATGGGGTTGGATAAGAACAATTTGATGGAGGCTAATGTTTCATTTATCTCCTTGTCTGCAATTTCCAGCAAGGTGTCTAGCTCCTTAGCTTGTTGGATAATTTGGCCAGAGGTATGATCTTGTAGAGTAGGAGTGGTCAACTGGAGTATTCTATCCCTTATGGATCCTTGGGTAACGGGTGCCCGAGGTATCTTGTAGGGGATAGCTAACAACAGTGTTGTGGTTGTATGTCCATTGACCAATGGTTGAGGGCTAGGTTTGAATACTACTCCTATGTTTTGTCTCACCACAGGTGTATAACCTGCAGTAAGTGGTTCTATAGTATATAATAACAGCATAGTTAGCAGTATGGGTGAAACTCTCAGTCTCCCCATGGTGCTTGTGTAAAGCAAGTTTGCTGTTTAAAGTCTTGTCAAATTTGTAATGATTTGGTGCTGGTAAAGTCTAAGTGTACGGTGTAACACTTTAAATGAAGTGGTTCAAACTGTACCTTTGCAAGATTGAGCTGTCTTGGCAATATGTCCGGTGAGTCTATAGAGATTGACCAGTAAATGGTAAGGTCAGGTTGAAGGTGAAGTAGGTGTGTTCTTTATCCTAGTGCAGTCTCTCCTAATGGAGAAGTGGGCTGGCTAATTCCCAAGTGGGGTCCTGTAGACTTGTGTTCCAGACTGCAGCTGGATGAAGACTGATGGTGGGCTATGGTCCACAGTGCTTCTTATGTAGCCTACCCTACCCACATCCATTGTGGGCCTGGTATTGTTTCTCTGGAGTCCATGCATTGATCTCCAGTGTCTTCAACTGTGGGGGTCTATTGTGTAGTCTGTGTACTGGTAATTAGCTCCTCCTGTCATCCAGGACAGCCATTCATGACCGTCTAGACAGTTGTCTGAGGGTAGCTTATAAGGTCAATTGATCTCTATAGACTGCTGTGTTGGCATAGCGCGCTCTTTCATGTGGGGATTAGGCTTTAGACACTCCATTGTGTTACCCTTACTCTTCTTAGACTTTATGTCTGCTTTACTTGGGGGGTCCCAGTCTTTGACCCTTTCAGAGGCAATAACCTACTGATATATTTACAAATTTGATTGGCTTTATATACATATAAGTAATTCATTATCAGTCACACATGTCTTATGTGTGGATGAAGAGAATTTGTAATACATTTTGAAAATCTTATGTTCTTTTGGTATCTCAATGTGTTTCTAATTTCTTGAAACTGCACCACACCTAGATGTCTTTCTTAGTATGTGGTGTGCAGGCCTAGGCTTGATAGGGCCTATGCCTGTGGTTTCTCTTGTAAGGGTGATATCATCTTTGTTCCTTACAATTTTGTTGTAGTATTTGGCCTCATGTGGAATAAGCCTGTGTGCAAATTCATTGTTTCTGACAGCCACAACCTTTTTCAGTCTGTCTATGTGCACTGGTCTGGCCACCAATAGATTGGTGTCCAAGTTTTTGAGTTTGGCACTTGTCAAACTAGGTCTGTCTACTACAACATATGGTCCCATAAAAAGGGGTTGAAGTTTCTTACACTCTGTGTTGGTCAGGATTCTAGGTATGTTTAGGTACACCATGTCGGTGACCTTGATTTCCTGTGGTGTAAGTTTCTTATCATATCTATCCTTCCTTTCCTTTTGTAGCTTGGCGACCCTTTCTATAGCTTTCCTCCTAGAGGTATCCTGATTTGTTATCATGTTAGCTACATGGTCTGCTACGGTGGATATGTCTTCCTGTATTCCCAGCCCTAAGTCCATTGGGGTGGCTGGGTTCCTTCCATGGAGTAGGAAGAAAGGGGTGAAACCTGTGGTTTGGGATTCAGTGTTGTTTAATGCAAAGGTTATGGGTTCAATAAATGAATCCCAATTGTTTTGGTGCTTTGAGCAGAATGCTCTGAGCGCTGTGCCGATGCTAGCATTGAATCTCTCTACAAGCCCATTTGATTGTGGCCTGTATGGTGAGGAGAATTTATGTTTGATCTTGAGGTGTTTAGTTAACTTTGTGAACTTTGCACCTGTATAACATGTTCCATTGTCTGTTTGAAGAGTGGCTGGTGTTCCATGATGACAAATTATATTCTTGTAGAACTCTGCTGCTGTTGTTTCAGCTTTTAAGTCAGTAGTAGCCCAAGCTGTTGCATATCTGGTAGCATAATCTATGCAGACTTGTATATGTTTGTTTCCCCTGGCAGTTGTGGGAAGTGGTCCCACCGCGTCTAGGTTTAGGAACTTCATTGGTGAAGCCATGTACTCTCTCACTGTCATTGGTGTTTTGTGTGAGTGTACTTGCCTTTTTGCTGTGAGGCATGTGTGGCAGGTGGAAACATATTTTGTTGTGTCTGCTAGCATAGACTTCCAATATACCCTAGGTCGGAGTGCTGACAGCATCCTACTGGAACCAAGATGGCCGCCAGTAGGTGAGTCATGGAAATACTGTAGTGTACTTGTTACCCATTGCTGTGGTATAACAATTTGAAGTGGTACAGTATTGGTTTTTCTCCAATTTATGGGGCATATATGGACTAATGTACCATTTACCAAGGTGTATGTCTGGCCTTGGTTGATGATTCTATTTCCTTGTGCTTTTGGTGCAGGCAAGGTCCCATCCTCAAGATATTGTATGAGGGGCAATAGGTCCTTGTCTTTCCTTTGTTCCAAGCCAAGGTTTGTACCTGAGATGGATGTGTCGGGAATCTGATCCAGTAGTTGATTTATATCTAGCACATGTTGTTTTATTCTGTCTCTTTCTTTTTCTTTTTCATCGACTATTGGCCTATCTTGTGCCTTTTGTTGGGGTGTGTCACTCTTGTTTTGGTGTGTAGGCTCCTTTGGAGGGCCCATTCTCGCCTTGATGGGAGTGGCAACCTTTTTCTTTAAAGGCACAATTTGCTTTTTGTCATTCTTCTTTGTCTCAGAGTTCTTTGACTTAGTAGATGCAGTGTCTTTTGTGACATTTTTCCTGGCAGGTGGGGTTTTGGTAGGTTTGTTTCCTGTGACCTTTTTCTCATTTAGAATAGTTTGTGATTGTGCGGGGGGTTTTGGTGTGCCCTCCTGAATCATTTCTCTATTCTTTGAGCGTGTGGTCATAGGACACAAATGGTTTGATGTTCCCTCTCCCTGCATTGGTTCAAAGAATCTGACTGATTTGGAAGTTGCTTGAGTAATAGCATATATTGTGTCTTCTGAATCCTCATCATCTGAGTCAGGTGGGGTGAAGGGTGGCTCCTTAGGAGTTGCCTTCAGCATCTGATTGAGTGATGAGAATTCGATAGGCTCGAAGTCATTCTCTGGAAAGAGTTGTGAGTATTCTCTCTCACAGTGGCAAAACACATAGTGTGTAGATTGCTTCAAGATACCCTTAATGGGTGTCTCTGGCCTTTCAATGGTGTTGGGTGGATCATCCCTTTTGAATGGTACTTTCTTTGTTACTTTTGCAAACTTGGTTCTACTGGCTGCTCTAACTCTCCTTGGTGGGGGTGGAGGGTTAGTCATGGGTCCAGAGTCTGGGTATTCTCTTCTAGACATAGCATCTGGTGGTGTGTTATCCTCACCTTTCACGTGTTGGATGGTGAATGAAAATTGTTGTATGTCTAGAGCCCATCTGGCCCATCTATGTGTGAGTCCTGTATTGGTTAGTAGTGGGATTAGGGCTGCATGGTCTGTGTATAATTGGAAGTGTCTGGTCTCTAGATAGTGTCTGAAGTGTAATACTCCATACACTACTCCCAGTAGTTCTCTCTCTGTGGTATTGTAATTTCTCTCATGTTTGGAGAGGGTTCTACCTGCAAAGGCTACTGGTCTGAGCACTCCTTCATTATCTCTCTGTGAGAGTACAGCTCCTAAACTCACATTGGAAGCATCAGTTGCCAAACTGAACTCTTTCTCATAGTTTGGATATCTGAGAAGAGCATTGGTACAGAGGGCATGCTTTAAAGTTTTGAAAGCATTATCTGCATCCTCTGTCCAGACAAATGCTTTGAGATGTGTCTGTAGATCATACAATGGTCTAGCAATTTGGGCATAACCTTTGATAAACTTTTTGAAGTATTGGCATAGGCCTGTGAAGGATCTGACATTTTTGACTGATTTTGGTGTTGGGAAGGTTTTGATTGATTCCACCTTTGTGGGAGATGGTTGCAGTCCCATGGGTGTGACTCTCATTCCCAAGAAGTCTATTCTGTCTATGAAGTATTCACATTTTGATTTCTTCAGTTTGAGTTTACCAACTCTTAGGCTGTTGAACACATCTTCCAGGTCATGGAAGTGTTGTTCGATTGATGGTGATAATACCAATATGTCATCTAGGTATGTTAGGGCACATTTGTATTTGAGTTTGTTCAGAATTAATGTGACTAGATGGCAAAATCCCGCCGGTGCCGTCGCTAAACCCATCGGCATCCTTTCATAGACATATTTTTTGTCATTTGCTATGAATGCGGTTTTATGCTGGTCCTCCTGTCTTATAGGAATTTGAAAAAATCCCTGTTGGGCATCTAGCTTACTGAATACTCTTGGTCTGAGTGACCCTATCATGTCTAGAGTGTCATCGGCTCGGGGTGTAGATAAGGCTTGATTTATCGTGTTCTGGTTCAAATAACGAAAATCTGTGACGAGCCTATGGCCTCCCGATGATTTTTGTACTAAAAAGGATCTGGAAGCCCAGGGGCCCTCAGCACATTCTCTCAGAATGCCCTGTTGTACTAGCCTTTCACACTCTTCCCCTATTGCGGCCTGTTTTTCTGGTGTTTGTCTATATGGTAGGAAATGACATGGTACTGCTTCAGGTTTTACATGTATTGAGTGGGTATACAGGTGTGTAGCACCAATGTCTCCATCTTTTCCTACAAATATATCATCATACTTGGTCAGCAGTGATCCTAATCTATCATGCTGATCTTTGGATGTGAGCACAGATTTTGGTGGAACATTCTCTTCCAATTCTGGCTCGAGGTCATGTGCCTCACTATGTATAGCAGCTATTTCAGAGAGTCTGATTGAGTTGGGTTCAGGGTCAGCATATGTGGACTCACAGTCTGAGTCTGTGTCACTGAATTGAGTTACATCCTCAGGCCGTATGGCTGAGATGGATTGATCAGTGTGTGGGGTAGTGTCTGACACCTGTTGAGGTTTTTCTAAATCAGATTCCTTGACTTCCTGAAATAGAGCTATGATGGCACCCTTTTTGATTTTATGTGGGCGCCTGCTGGTGTTGAGTAACACTAGGGGATGTTTATTATTTTCCCTGGGGGTTACTGCTGCCCTTTGAACTAGATATGGGGCATTGTTATTTCTTTGGAGGTTATCTACTACTCCAGTTTTCCCTTGCAGTGATTGAGTAGATGTGACCTTACCCAATACTGCAAGTTCAGAGAATGGAGGGATGGTAAAATCCCTCACTGCCCTAATGGGTTTGAGAATTTGTTCAGGATCAACATTAAATTCAATTTGAGATTTTGTAGTGCTTAAGAAATCTGTGCCGAGAACAACGGGCTGTGTGAGGTTGGGAATTACAGCAAATTGGTATTGGAATCTGACACCTTGGATTCTAAAGTTCAGCAGAGCTGAATGTCTAACATGACACACCGATCCATCTGCCAAATGGATGTTGATTTTAGACTTCCTCAGTTGGATATGGAATCTCTTTTGGAGATCCATGAGGAATGATTGTCTGACACAGGTGATAGTAGCACCTGTATCAACCAAACATTGTACATCTGAAACATCATATAAATTTGCATTGATACAGCCATTTTGAAGAAGTACAATAGAAAGCTTGGTACTCTCACCTGTATCCTTTGATGATGAATCTGGTGGGGTGATGTGTATCACTGATGGACGTCTCTGTCTGTTAGATGGTAGATTGGCACTAGCAATTGTCTCTGGTTGGATCCTTGTTAATCCTGATTGATTGTTTGTTTTTGGGGTGTCACAGTGCACTGGCCCATCGGCACTGTGACATCCTAGTTTTCCTGGTTCTGTGGGGTGGTTGAGATGGTTGCCACCAGGAGCTTGGAGATTTGATCCATCACATGAGGTGGTATTTGGGGGTTACTGTGTTGGTTCCCCTGGTAACCTCTTGTGTCAGGTTTGTAATCCTCCTGGCGTGAGTTGGAACCCTGGTTATATTGACCAGAGTTGCTGTATTGACCGGAGTTGTTGGATCTCTGGTTGTTGTAGGCACCATTGTTGTTGTAGGATCCACTGTTGTAGTTCCTTTGTGGACTATGGCTTCTACTGTTGGATCCTTGATTATAGGATCCAGAGTTGTAGCTCCTATGTGGACTATGGCTTCTACTGTTGGATCCTTGATTATAGGATCCAGAGTTGTTTGAACCCTGGCTGTTGTTGTAGGATCCAGAGTTGTTGTAGGATCCAGAGTTGTAGTTCTTATGTGGACTATGGCTCCTACTGTTGGATCCTTGATTATTATAGGATCTGCCAGTACTTGGGGTTCTGTCTCTCCTATCACTGTATGAAGAGTTACCATTGTTGGAAGAGCTGTTGTCTTTCCTACTGTTGTGACCTCCCCGGTTGTTGTTGTTGCCCCCCCTACCTCTACCTCTATTGGATTGGTAGTTGGGGTCATAGTTATTTCCTCTATATCTACCGGTAGGGTCTTTTGATGTAACCTTAGCCTCCTGTTGCCTTACATGGGCACTAGACATTAGGTTAACATCTTCATCTGCATTAGTGCTGATTTCCTGGACCTTTTTCTTAGTAGGCTGTGGGTTAGACTCTGCCTCCCTTATCTTCCTAGATCTTTCTTGGGTCTCAACCTCTAAGGCTAGGTCTAGGGCTTGGTCAAAAGAGTCTATTTTCTTGTTTTCAAGAGCTACAGAGATCCAGGGCCTCATGCCTTGGGTAAATGCCTTGTTTAGGATTTCATCGCTTTGGCGTTGGGCATTACACACTTTCCTGAGATGGCATGCATAGTCTAGGACAGGTTCATCTACCTTTTGTGCACGGAGTGCAGTCCTTGAGATTATATTGTCTCGAGTAGCAAAATACTCTTTTAATTTATTCACTACATTGGTCCATGTCAACATATCAGGTGTGGCACTTTCCCTGAAGGATTCAAACCAAGCTAGTGCTTGTCCTTCAAGGTACTTGGGTAAATATGTTACCATGGTGTCACTGTCTGTTACTTTGTACTTATCCTTCAGATATTCTGGGAATTTGTGATCAATAAATAATGCTGTTGACATGAGTGGTGATGGGTGTGAAAAAGTTTTGGGTTTTGTTACCTCATGTAGCCTGATCTTTCTGTCGTCCTGTTGTTTTCTGTCTATGAGTTTGGTCATGTTGGATACCATGGAGATTATGATGTCATCCTTGGATCCAGAGGCAGATGGTGTGACAACAGGTGTGATGGCTGGTGTGGGAGGCTGTGGGGTCTGGGATGATACCATCTTCATGAGATCTGCTATCTGTTGTTGTTGTCTCTCTAGGGACTTCCGCTGATCTTCCATGGCCTTCTGTTGGGCATCTATTGCTGCATTCCTCTCTGCCAGTTGTTGGTTGAGGATCCTCTCCCTTTCCTCCTGCTGGGACTTGTTGGTCTCTAGGGCAGTAACTGCATCTTGGATGGCCTTCTCATAGGCCCTTATCTTCTCAGCTGTCTGATTAGGTTGGGGGCCTTCATCGGTGTCCATGATGGAGGGTGTGGGAGAAGTGTCTCTGGAGGAGTGGCTGTCAAAGGCCGGAGCTGGGGTGGAGGATCTAGATGAGGGTGTGGATCCACCCCCTGAGGCAGATCCTTCTTCCCCTGAGGTAGATAGCGTGAGTTGAGCGTCCTGTAGAGATCCCTGGGAAATGTTGGATCCCTGAGAACTGGTTGTTCCCTGAGTAGACAGGGTGGGAGGTGTGGGGTCTACTGAGTGTGGGTCTGTTGTACTGGAGGCTGATTTGCCTCCTGTGGGCCTCCTAGATCTAGGTGGAAGGGAGACCTCTTCAACAGGCCCCTGACTACGTAAGGTCTTTGTGTGTTGTTCTGCCAGCTTGACTGATAAGACCTTGATGTGTGGGGTGGACCTCACTGATGTGTGGGAGACCTCACTGACGTGTGGGAGACCTCACTGCTGTGTGGGAGACCTCACTGACGTTTGGGAGACCTCACTGACGTTTGGGAGACCTCACTGACGTGTGGGAGACCTCACTGACGTGTGGGAGACCTCACTGACGTGTGGGAGATCTCACTGTTGTGTGAGAGATCTCATTGATGTGTGGGAGATCTCATTGATGTGTGGGAGATCTCACTGATGTGTGGGAGATCTCACTGCCGTGTGGGAGACCTCACTGACGTTTGGGAGACCTCACTGACGTGTGGGAGACCTCACTGACGTGTGGGAGACCTCACTGACATGTGGGAGACCTCACTGACGTGTGGGAGATCTCACTGTTGTGTGAGAGATCTCATTGATGTGTGGGAGATCTCATTGATGTGTGGGAGATCTCACTGATGTGTGGGAGATCTCATTGATGTGTGTGGGATCTCACTGATGTGCGGGAGATCTCACTGATGTGTGGGAGATCTCACTGGTATGTGGGAGATCTCACTGGTGACCTTTGTGGACATGGTGTCAAGGTCAAGGTCACTGGGTGGGTGGAGTGGGGTTTACTGTGTGTATGATTGTTTTTAGTAATGTTGCCAGCTTTAATTTTTATGAGCCTGTGAGAAATGGGATCTTAGTAGGATGTTCTCCACCACTTTGTCATACTAGTTATTGGCATGATCACGTTGTCATATGAGAAATATCATAAGACTAGTGGTATATAGTGTAATTATCTCAAGGCTCTTATAAATAGTGTTATTTCCAGTTGTCACTGGTTTATTCAGCTTTAGGCAACATGTAAGAAATATCAATCATACGTAGTTAGTATGTAGGTAATTTGTACATACAGTAAATATACAGTAAGTTATAAAGTATAATGTTCTGTTCCACTCCACCTGTGAGGTAATAATAATACAATGTCCAGCATAGTTCTAGGTGGGTTCCCACACCTAGCTCCTGACCTGCTGCTTAGAGGAATAATGTAATAATGAATAACTTTACCCTCTGGTGGATGTCTTGAGGAAGATAGCCTCTGGCCACTAATGATGGAAACCAATGCCTGTCTAGCATAGTTTCACCATAGTGCAGTGGTATAGCAGGTAGCAGGAGATGACTGGAGATGTTACCTCTAGAGCGGTTCTTGGTGTTCTGACTGTCTAGGAGGTGCAGCCAGGCTATTTGAAGCAAATCCTGGAAAAGCACCTCCAGACTGACTGGAGCCAGTAGCATTTGCCTAACTCTGCAATTGTTTGAGGGGAGTCTTTCATGTGTCACTGGGTGACAAAGGACCCCCATGGACGCCGCTGTGTCCCCCTTTGTCTTGGTCGGTTCTGCATCTTCAGACCCTCATATCTCGATCGTTTATGCGTCTATAACCGCCATTTTGCGCATGCGCGGAGTTGAATGTGCCAAGTTTATAATGCCTGCTGGATAGGCGCGTAACTCGCGCCGGTTTGTCTGTAGTGCATTCGGAGGTTGATTCAGTCTCCATGGCGTAACTTCCTTAATAATGGGGGTTCCGCCTTGATCTTGGGCTCATTCTAACCGTCTAATTATGGGCTTTCCATAAATGCTTTGATATTTGACCTAGGTTGCTCAGGAGCGACGCTAGAGCGACCGGAAGGTTATGGCATCGTGCTTATGTAACCCATTGTTCAGTCATTAGGGTGCTCAGACACTCATGACGGCGTCAGCGGTGCTCAGGCACCCGTGACGGCCGGTTGCATTCACTTACAAGTTATTAGTTTGTGCACTGAACCATGAGGTTGCACACTGAGACCCTCATTTTTATTATATTGTGCAGTGAACCATTAGGTCGGAGCCTTTGATGTCACAAACTCTGTGTAACTGACTTGGCTGGTGTGCAGTGGGGCATGAACGCTCTTATACAAAGTTTGAGCGCTCTTATAGCTCTTAGAACCAACCTAATGTATTAATTTCTTAGATATTCTTTGATTAATACAATAATATGTTACAATTTATGGGATAATAAAATGGTATATCATAGTGTCTCCTTGCGTTCTTAGATTTGTGGCTGTTTGATGAGAATGTTCATGCAGCGCTGAAGTTTTACCCGTACTTACACCTTTCAGCGACTTTACCATAATGTTCGCTGTCTCACAAGCATTTTGGGCTACTTCATCCTGATGTTGGAGAAGGGACTCACAGCTTTTCTTTTGCTGCTCTAGGATAAGTTTGGTACTTTCTTCCACTATAGCACGCTTTATGAACTCCGTGTCAGCTCTCCCACATCCCTGATTGACTGTGGGAAACTTAGGTGAATTTCTACTTAAAGAGGGGAGCGGATCATTAGGGCTGTTATCAAACAGTTTCCTCCTCTTTTCCTCAGACTTTGCATCCTCCACAACAGATGTGTTTGCTTTCCTTTTGCTGGTTGACAAGTTAACATCACTTGCCTTCCTATTCCCTATATATGGGGTGCTTGTGGTGAAAACAGGGGAAGAAGGGCACACCTCGACCCCAGAGATGTCCTTTTCTCCTATCAATCCGCTGAAATATGGAGGTTTGGTCCTCTTCCTCTTTGCGGGTATTTCAGGTTGTTGCACATCCTCCTCAAAATGTTCTGTCTTGGCCTCTGCTTCATTCTCCATATTAGAAGAGGAAGGGCATAAGGGTTGCTCCTTCTGAACAACTGGGTTGTTAGTTTTCTGTGTCCTAACAGGAGGGGTCTTCTGTTTAGGAAAAGCTTAAGGAGCGAAAGGGTTCTGCGATTGAACTCTTTAACCACAGGTAGGAGTGCTTTTTTAGTTGGGGTGTGTTTATTCAGTGTGTTCCTCCTCAGAATCTTGTCTGCCACTGCCAAAATAACTTTATTTCTCTCGTGTCTCTCTTTAGCATGAGGTGAAAGGTCAACTTCCGGGTTTCTAGGTTTACTGATCTAATTCCTTTTTTCTTGTCGTCTTTTCTCTTGTTGAATTTCAACATAAAGGTCTGCGTTATACTTTTGGCCGGCAGTGTCTTTAAATCGTCGTCATCCAGTAAAGACTCGTTCTGGTTCCTTTGGGGAGATGCAGGAAAGTAGTTTGCCTCATCCTGTAGAACAAAGTGGTCGACCGGCTCTGACTTCTCCTCCTGTTCCTCAGGGTTGTAGTCTGCCTCTTCAACGTCCATGATAGGAGCTGGATATGAAAAATAACTTATTATTTTTTGTTTATGCACATACACATTTTTTTACATGCACATACATGCATCCTTTACCTAATATTACATGATATGATATAAGATTTATTTATCATAATATTATATTCTTATGGTTTTATGCATACATATGTTATTATTTTCCATATATGATATGATTTCTCCTTCAGCCAACCGGACCCCCATATGTCACGTTAGACCAAAGTTCACTCAGCAACCAAATAATTTTTTTCTGCTTACCTCCAACGTCGTCCTCTGCCAGAAGGTTGCCCTCTATCACTGCATGTAAAGCGTCACTCGGCATCTGCTTCCCGGCATACTCCTCCTTGTTATCTCGTTGTGGGTCATAGCAGGACCAAGGCTTGTCTTGTCTGCCTCCTCCCTTTAAGTTGGGAGGTTGCATGCCCAGTATACCTGAAATCAGATTCATGTGTTTATTAATTCTTTTGTCAAGAAATTCCCATATGGACGCAAAAAAAGGTGCAAAAGGACATTTCCTACCTTATTGCACTAGGCATATTTTGCAATTACCGAGGTCTAATGACCAACTAAATATTTGAAAGGCACACTCATCATCTGGCTTCCTTTCAGAGCTATATCATTCTTGTAAAACCCTTCAGCAGAGATGCACTAATTATGTATAGATGGTATGCAAGTCATTGAGTGAGATATCAATTGAATGTGAATTGCATCAAGAGTAAGTTTTATTCTTAAATCAGAGTATGGGTGCGCTCCTGACCATTCATGCAGTGAATTACCTTAACACATGTAAAATATGTTTGTATCACTGCAATCATAATAATGCTGAAAACAGTGAAGTTCCCTACAGAATTAGTTCATTCAAGGTGTGACTGAAGTATTTGATTACCTTTTCTGCCATGAACATAAGATAATGTAGAATTGAAAAACTATCCAAATACATCAGACCCAGATACAAATGATAATACTGTTAAACAGTGTGAGGAGGGGAGTTTGAGTTGGCTAAGATCCTTTTTGACCCCTGAATCAGGGTGCAGGGGGTCGACTGCAAATTTCTTTTGCCCTGTGAGGGGACTGGGAGAAAAGAAAACGCTTAACCTTTTTAGAGAAAGTAGGCCTGTGATGTGCCACTATATAATAGAATGGCATGTTCAAGCATATTTTTCAAACCGTGCAGACAGGCCAAAAAAGGAGTGTATCATGATACACTGGTAAGTTAAATATAATAACTAATTGGCATAAATGTGTTAATGTAGCCCTGAAAATAAAATCAATTCATAATGCATTAACCATTGCAGTGGGACTTGGTCTGTGATAAGAACTACCTTGTTCAAACATCCCAGACTATCATGATGGTGGGTGTTATGCTAGGTGCCCTGATCATGGGACCACTTGCTGATAGACCTGGCAGGAAGCCTGTGTTAATTGCCAATATGCTGTGCACCTGTCTACTAGGGGTTGTAACATCCGTAGTCCAGAGTTACACTGCTTTTGCTGTCACAAGGTTCTTCACTAGTATAGTCCAACAGGTAAATCCTTCTAATTATTATACCTTTGAGGGCAACATTGATACCACAAGGTACCTATGATCCAAGAGTGTGGGAAAAGAACCAAACACACTGTAAAGAGTTGGGGTTATATAACAGGGTTGTTCTAGGTAAATCAACAGGGGAAAGAGCAGTATTCCCAAATACACTGGGTGTCACTGTTTAGTGACAAGCTTCTACTTGTAGACACAATGTCATGTGTACAGTGAGTTGTCCTGTATAATTACTCTCGTATACCATAGACCAGCCAGTCACTCTGCACCAGAGTGACCCACAAAGGCTTTACCAAAATAGCCTTACATGTAGGTTCTGCTACTCGGGGGGCAGCAGTATCCACCATTTGTTAAGAATGTATATGCTTATAGTGCCACCTCAATCCAACAATATCCCCAGAGCTTATCAATTAATTGTAATACAATGATAACTTCAATGGGTTCAATCTAACATTGTACACAATAGATAATGTATATGGTTATCTGAGAAGAAACTAGGAACAACCAGTAACATACACCAAGACACCACACCTGTGTCTAAATTGTATATACCAGTGCCTGGACTCTGAACTAGAAGCTAACATAGGCCTACCTGCCTTTAGGTTAGCCCAGTGTTAAAACTGAATGACCATGAAATGGTTTGGGAGAGATGGTTGTCTACTTCTCTCACTCTCAGTGATAGCACTTTACTGGGATTGGAGACATTCTTGTCTTCATCAGGCATGCATGGTTTATAGTATCAATGCATGTGCAGAGTACACACATAAAAATATTATGGGGATTGTGTCATGGACTCACCTCACTGTATACACTCTATAGAGTATATATAGCAGTGCCTATACATGCTATACAATACATTTCCTGTAGATTCACAGAACCTCTTGCTGTAATTCTACACCCCTAGCTTCTGTAAATTTACAGCAATAGTTGCTGGAACCTCAGTTGCCAGCATAAGTTTCTGTAAATTTACAGTATATTCTGCTGTTCATTTACAGCAAAACCTGCTGTTCATTTACAGAAAATATTGATGTTATTTTACAAGACATATTTATGTAATTCTACAACATATTTTGCTGTTTATTTACAACATATGTTTCTGTAGATCTGAATGATCTTGCTGTATTGTTACAGTGGTTGTTACTGCATGATTACTGTTGTTTGTATTGTAGAATTACAGCAACTCACCTCCTGTAGATTTACAGCAAAATGTATTGGAACCAAAGTTGCCAAGGGTTTTTGCTGTAAAATAACCGTGGCTACTACTACCAGTGCATAAGTGCTTTTGGCTCTTTAAAGCAGTTTGTGAGCAAAATGAAGCAAAATGACATTTTTATATGCGGTTTACATTTGATCTATTGTTCACCTTTATTTCAATTTTCTGCTGAAAGGCACGTGCTCTAGCTGGCTTTACCTACGTTATAGAGTTGCTCCCAGTATCTCAACGTACAATGGCAGGTGTGCTGGGTCAGTGTATATGGGCCGTTAGTATCATGCTGCTGACAGGCATTGCATGGCTCATAGCAAACTGGAAGCACTTCATGCTATGTATCTTTGCTTGAGTGATATGATACATGTACTGGGAAAGGGGGTCTTATTGCCCCCTGCACTAAGACCCCTTTTCGCAGATCGTGTCACATATAGTTGACCTTTTTGTAGTTCATGCATTCAAGATTTGGTTGACATGGTTATATTACAAAGAAAATAATCCCTCATGTGCCATGCTTTCCTTGAAAATGTTGAATTCTGTTTTTAATTTCAGGTGTACCAATAGTCTGGTGTACTATGGCCTGTCCTTGAATACTGGCAGTCTGGCAGGAAATCCCTACCTCAACTTCTTCCTGTATGGTTTAGTAGAGATCTCAGCATGTATCATTGCAGCATTTGCTATGAAATAGTGAGTACTTGTAACCCTATAATTATGTTTATTTTATTAATTATGCATATACCTATTTTATGACTGTTGAATGTAATTTTGGCCATAAAGGTCAAATCTGTGGCTAGAAAACTAATTAAGACTTTTGACAATTTTGACTAATTGAGAGTTCCGTTAGCAGTAGAAACACATTGGCTGATTGTGCCTGATTAATTGTCCACATGGAGCCACTAGACACAGGTTCGTGACGATTGCTCCAAGTGCGGAATTGCTCTAAGGGGGTTTCTTTGAGGGTTGTCCTCCAGCTATATTTCAAATGATGGATCAATGTGAAAATTTAATGTGTATAAATCTAATACAGTCCAAGCAATGCCAAGTGAGAAGCAGTTAGTGTATATCTCTGTAATATACTTATGGTATCATTGAAAAGATCCATTTTAATAACATAAAATGAGAAACTTTCCAGTGGGTTACAATTTCTGTACACATCAGAGACGTAGGATCAACCATATGCTCATCAACCTAGAGTGTTTAATTGTTATATTTGCAGTATTGGCCGGAGTATATCTGGCTTTAATATTACAGCGGGAACACCACTGTTTGTAACTCTATTTATCCCAGCACAGACAGGTTATTAGAATTCTTTAAGGCAGCATACCGGGAGGGTGTTGCGAAAGGACAGGAAATCAATTCTGTCGGAGGTGCTATTCCCAAATGAGAACTGACTACCCTCAGGCAATGACTTCTCCCCTGTTTTGCAGCAAGGTAATAGGTTATAGAATTGATTCTTAAGTTTTCATGAATTGGGGAATGCTTCCCAGTGTGACTCACACTAAGAGGATTGATTCTGAGTGTATGGTGAGAAGTAAGCTCTGAGCAGGGAAACGGCCAGGAACTGCAAGGTGAGTTACGACAGTGAGAATTTGATTCCGATTCTTTTCGCAATAGCCTCCTGGTCAATTGCACTGAGTTGGGGTCACACAGGGCTCACTAAGCGGTAAAAATTAAACTGCTTGGATTATTTTGAAATTGTGTGTCCAAAATACTGGTGCACTGAGGCACCTACCCTGAAAAGTGGGAACACTAATATAAAAAATTGCCAATTTTAGAGTCAATTCCATTATTTAGCATTAGTTCCTATGGGATTCTGGTCCAAATAGGGTCAGTTTTGGGAAGTTAATTTTTCCACCATCAAGTGAACACATTGACATGATATCATTTTTACATGATGTTGGGCATTGCCCTTTTATAATAGTAATCTGTCATAACAACAAAACTTCTTAATTCATGATATTTCAGGCATAATACACTAAATTGTGGCACGTATGGTTCCATGTGGCACGTATGGTTCCTGACATGGAAAAACTGCCATAGATTTCCATTGAGTTGTATAATGGGACTGTAATATTAACATGTAGATAGGTGCTTATACCACTATTCGGCCACCTGCCTTACTGCTATGCCCTCTCCTACCAGTGCATTATGAGAGCATATATGCACATGTGCTTTTTAGGGATTTTTGGATATACTTTTTCGAGGTCAAGTTGGAATATTTTGGGAAATGCTGGCGGACATACAAATTCAGTCTCGCCATTGTTTCAATGTGAAAAATCATCCAAACTCATCGGAGAATTGAACCCTGGCTGCAGTGGAGATAGGCGAAGGCCTTAGCCATTGCGCCACACTGAACGGTGAGGAAAATCAAAGCAAAGGTTGAACTCTACTAACCTGATAGTGAAAGGTCCGTGTTTCCACCCAGTTTTTGTATTGAATCCAACCACGGAACTGATCCAACCATGACATGTCGAGATATTAAAAAGAATACATCCTTAAATAGTCTAGATGATCCCTCCATACCAAATGAGTCCATAATATTAACAATAAAGAAGAATCCATTTATTTTTCCATCATAAGCGGGTCGCGGTCCGGCCATTCCCACCCGCCTCCTTGTCTGGCAAAAGTGTGTCAGTGGCCTGGATGTAGATGTAGGTCATCTGCTCGTCGTACGAGGAAGACGCCCAAAATTTCGGACCGTTTTGGAAAATCAATGGATTCTTGTTTATTTTGAATATTTTGGACATAATATGTATGTAGGGATCATCTAGACTATCTAAGGATATGAACCTGTTAATTTCTCAATTTGTCATGGTTGGATTCAATACGAAAAATGTGTGTAAACACTGCGGTACCTCTCCCGGCAAGGAACAAAAACAATGGCTTCGCGTAGAGCGGTGACCCGGGCCGTATCACTTGCTTTTACAAAATGTCTTCTCGTGGCTATTTTCTGTGGATATCAGGTAAGAAATTAATGGAGGAAAAGGTGGTATAAATGCAATATGGCATAAATATGACCGCACACGGGTTGTATATTGACGATATTGCACTCGGCCTAACAGCCTTGTGCAATATTCGTCAATATACAACCCTTGTGCGGCCATATTTATGCTATATTCCATTAATAAGTGGTTAATCTTTATGACAATGCATCTCTAGGAAATCCCATAACTATGCAATGGAGGAATCACTTTATGTGGCACATATGGTTCCTCTAAAACTACACCAAATCACATTGCAATTTCAAATATGGCAATACTGAGGTATAATGTTAATGAATCTAAAATTCTTTACCTAATGACTGATAGTTGACACCTAAGGCTTTCTAATTATATTTTTGCATTTGATGAATATGATTTATTTCTCCCCACTCTCATGTATTAAAGAATGAGGCACGTATGGTTCTACTTTACCTACACCACAAGGTTTTTAGCAATAACTCCAGGCAGATAAGGGGAATAGTTCTTGAATTGATTATATATAATGCTAAATATTGGGGGCTAGTGGAAATATAAAAAATGTATACATTTCCAATGCATTTCCTCTTTACTTTGCCCCATACTAGTGGGAGCACTATGAAAAAACATTTGAAATACCCCATAAAAAGCTTATATTTTGTACTCTGCTGCTTTAAATATTAATGATACATGGGCAAAACCATAGTTTCCAAGCAAGATCCTGACCTTACCCACCTAATTGAAATGAAAAATATCCAAAACATTCAATCTTTAGTCACATTTACCCCCTTCCCATGGTGAAAAATGGGTTTGTCCCCATCTCAGTGCAATTGACCATCTATCGATCACACCATTCACTTCAGTGTATCTGTATCTGGTCTGTGCATCGCTGTGTGATTCGCCATTCACATTTCATATATATATATATATATATATATATATATATATATATATATATATATATATATACTGGACTACCCTAGTCTACCCTAAGTAGTGTCGTGGTGGTAGCCCAGTCAGGCACAGCAAGTCCTGTGCACCTATAGGGAACACTCCTCCTCTCAAGAGTGAATGTGCCTGCTGTATATATATATATATATATATATATATATATATATATATATATATATATATATATATATAGAGAGAGAGAGAGAGAGAGAGAGAGAGAAAGAGAGAGAGAGAAAGAGAGAGAGAGAGAGAGAGAGAGAGAGAGAGAGAGAGAGGAGAGAGAGAGAGGGGGGAGGGAGGACGTTTGCTGAGGTCCTTGAGGGCTCTTAAGGCTACTCATGTGTGAAGTGCACTGTAATGTCATGATTACCTTCCCTCTCTTAGTACACTATAAGTAGCTCATATAGGGAAGGGGAACGCTTGTGTAATCTCTGTTGTGAAAAGGAGTGTTTCCACAGCTATTCATTTATTTTGGCTCCCTTTCCCCTGGGCACAGTGTGTAATGTTTGGAATAGGGTATGCAGGGCTGAGCTTAACACTACCGAATACATAGGGCTGGCTGTGATAAAGCAAGGCAGTCACACCTTGCCACCACAAAAATGGAGAGAAAAAAAAGGCAGAAATAATCCTACCATCACTGGGGTATTAATTGTAGGGTGTTTTGAATTAACCTCCTGGTCTGATCGAAGCAATAATGTGTACCAATGCAATGTAAGTGTATTACTTACCAATACTATACATTAGTGAATAATAATGCCAAGCTACCATTAAACCTAATTAGTTTTACATGTATACTAGGCCTACCTTAGAACCTCGCTCAGAAGCGGACCAGATTAAAGGGATTTGAGGTATTTGGATACTACCCTTTTCTTTAAATTGGGCCTTGCTTATGGGGGAGGTTTATCACCAAGTGAATTACAGTCCAAATAAATTGGAATGCATTCAAATTAATCTTCAAAACTTTCTTCAATTCAGGGGAACGGCTTCTGAAGAAGGTCAGCTTTTACAACATGAAAATGATTTGTATTTCAAAAGTTCACACAATATCCTCTCTCTCTCTCTCTCTCTCTCTCTCTCTCTCTGAGCATTTAAAATTCACTTCAAGCTTGAATTCTTTAATTGTGGCGCGCATCATGATTGGCAAGTTTGGCATCACTGGGTCATTTGCCAGTGTCTACTTGCACAGCCCAGAGATGTACCCTACAACTGTAAGGTAGTATTCCAGTAGTATTTTAAATTACACAATGATTACATTATACATTATTTTCAGAATGAGTAAACATTTTCTTCACATCTAGAAATCCTCTTTATCTAGGATGCACAAATTGATTCACATGCATTACACTGTATGAATGATAGATTTTTAAGTGTGAAGGATTTTATCAGTTTTGTGAAATATTTGCATTTGCAGAATTATTGTATTGGCATGCTAATTACATGTATGCAACACAAATGTATCTGTAGAGCCTGATGTAAACACAGGTATTGGCATGTATTCCATGAAATGCTGCTCAAACTCGGTAAACCATATAGTTGGACGTTTCCTAGACCCATTCATCTCCCATAGATGGCGAAGAGTATTTGCCTCTATCATAGTTGATGGGGCATATATATCAACACAAAATCCATATAGCTGATAGCTCACATGTTATGTAATGATCAAAAAAAAAGAAAGAAGTGGTATATGAGGGTTTATTTTCACATGATTGACGCACCTTAAATTGTAGAATAGGCTTCATTCAATTCAACAGACTTGCGATTCAAAATATTTGTTTAGTAAAGTGCCTACGAAATGTCAATGCCAATCTGATTATTTCATTCAAGGCCCAAGGCCATATTCTATTCATCCTTTCCCCTCGTTCTTACAGAAGCACTTGTATGGGGATCTTATCGGTCTCGGCTAGGATTGCAGCCCTCATTGCTCCCTTTACAAGTTATGTAGTAAATCATTAATTCAGGCTTGAATAAATGGATTTATAGATATTAGATATGACGTCAGTTTATTTTTCTGAAGGAAGGAATTATATCTTTTTTTCTTTTACCTCTTATGGCGGTAGTCCTGAGTGACCTTTTTATGAAAGCATTGCATACATTCCATGTCTTGAAGAGCCATGCTGGCCCTTTCAGGGATCTGTTGCGCTTTACCACATTATACTAAATAATACCCATGATTTGTACTGCCCTAGTTACCAATAGATTGATATAATTCTGATCCAACAGTAGAGACATACATAATTATAAGTTTAACTTAATGTTTAAGAGGCTGGGTTCTATTTATATAAATCTTTTTAATTGCCCATTTGGCCATCAGAGGGCACTGGAGGGCAGAATTACTCTAAAATCATTATAAAAATACATTAAGCTACTTTTTGATGCATAACTCAATGGTTTCATTTAAAATGCACCATTTTCGTTAGAAATGGCCCATATTTTGATGGTAAAATGAACATTTTTCATGAGAAATCAACCTATATGCCTGTTCCTGGTTGCCATGGCAACCATTCCAATAATCAAACTTTGCAGATTTTTATGCCAATTTTTGGGGATACTCACCAAAAACCCAAAACTGAAAACAGAAATGGAAAATTCCATCTAGATCGAAATCTATGATAAAAATCACCATATTATTATGTATTTTTGATGGAAAAGGCTGATTTAATGTTTTTAGACATTATTATGGTTTATAATAACTTAATCATCGATTTCAGATATGAATAACGACCTATGTTCAAGGAGGGGTTCTGACATAACTACTAGGAATATTTAACCCAATTATGTCTCAGTCTAAAGATCTTGAGATGAACTTTGATAATGAATTTCCCTGCAGAGGGTGTTTTTGCTTGCCTGGTCACATATATATAATCCAGACCTAGACTGTACATGAGGTGGTGTGGGTGAGTGGTAAAGGGCTGTGTACAAATGACGTCATGCATTTTTGGACCATTTTTGACCCCCCCTCCCCTCCCCCTTGTCATGTTTCATCATACAACACTTGACCCCCCCCTCAGCATGACATCATGCAGAGAAATACCCCCCCCCCCCAAAGTGCATGAATAGTGAAGGCCTATAGGCTAAAAACAAATTAAAATGGTTCAAAGGGACATATAGTGGGTGTGAATTGGCAATAAAGGATAAGATATATGCAAAGTGGAAAAAAAAACTAGCATTGATCAACAAATGAACAGAGAAACGTGCCAAACACTGTCAGCTTATATAATGTATGGGCCCCTATATGCAGGATGTACCATTTCCGTGCCTTATAGTTATACACGGAGTACTATGGTAGTGATCATACACAAGTATTTCCTGTCACAAAAGGGTTTAAAAACTGTCTAGATCAATAGTCCAATACAGTTAATAGGCTGTCTTCTTTGCAGCGAAAGTTGTACACTTGTCAGCGAAGAGAAAATCGAGAACAGTTATTATTAAGGATCATATAGTTCAAGAGCTTCAATGTATTGATTTAATCTGTAACCATATACAAGTTAACTTACCATACTTGAATAGGTTTCAGGCAGAAAACTCTGAATTTAGTGAGTGACCTAATAGAAAAAAAAATCTCAGAAATCATCACAAATTCTCAGGAGACCATTGATTGCAATCATAGTTCCAATTTATGATCTTACAAAGCAATCGAGTCACCTCAGTATTTTACTGTAGAATCTGCAAATAAGGTGAGTCCGATAGAGTTCCATTTAGACAAAGATGTGGAGAGTTAGTTTGGGGAGAGGTCCCCTTTACATCTCCCCAAGCATCCCCTCAGTGAAAATAGCAACAGGGTGGTGGAGAGCTCCAGGGGAGTGTTCGTCATTTATCAACAGTGGGAGGGGGTGGATTGGGGGAGGAACAAAACAATTTTGACACCTCAAGGGGGGGGGGATATCACACCTTTTCAAAAAGAAGCCTGTGGATTACTATGGATGCTGCCCTGAGGCAACAGCAGCAATTCAGGGGTATTTTAGATGCATCATTTTAGATCCTGAGGGCAGCAGTGACCCTTTTCAAAAAGGGTTAAATTGGTATAGGTAGGATAGAGTAGTAGTACCCCCTTATAAGGAACAGAGCCATTCATGTTTGGAGGTGACCATCTTGAAATTAGTTATGTACCTGGCCCCCGACAGCAGTCTTGGATCTGGCCGAGGATTGTGGGTAATCTCTTATCTTCCCCTCCACCCACAGAAAAGAATGGGAATTGATAAGACTGATAAGCTGCCCCTGGCTCTATCTTTATCACCTTGAGTACCTGTCTGTTGTTTTAGGTGTGAATAGAGGGGATTAGCCTGATAAGGATACAATGACTTGGTTTTACTCAGCCTAGATTACATGTGCCCTCTTAGAAAACTTTAAAATTTAATTTCTCTTGTATTTGAAGTACTAAGTCTATATAAAGCTAATATTGTTTAAGTTTAAAGTATTTGCAATCCAAAGGTATAGATTTTTAAAATATACCTTCATATAGACTATTAGGAAGGGCCAACCAAAGTAAACTGTACAAAGAGGCCAACTGTTGATCTAGCCCCCGACTACATGAGCCACCTAGGAAATTTGTTTGGTACTAGCAATGGCTCTGTCCCGTATAGTGGCCTGGACATCACCTTGATTTTACACTGACATTGATGGCAGTGATTGAGTGAGATGTCTGATGAATGCATGCATGTAGGGCCTATAGGTAATAAATTTGTCAGATGAATGCATTAAACTTCCCTACCTTTACAAATCTTTTTACAAAAGTTTTTGTTCTTGCCAAAACCAAAGCATATTGTGATTTCTTGATGACATGATGTCATGCAGCCCATGACCCCCCTACCCCCTTGTCATGCTTGGTCATGGCAAGTGGGACCCCCCCCTCCCCCCTCCTGCATGACGTCATTTGTACACAGCCCCTAACTACAACAGAGTACTAGTAGGTAGTAACAGCCCGAGCAATATACCTGTTAGGGGGCAGCACCAGTCCACACCGGTACAGGTAGGTGCTGATGGGTTATAGCAGTAGTGAAAAGTGCACATAATACCTGTATCATATTAACCATACATTGAGGCTGACCAGCGCTTATGATGAACTTATTGGGTTGATTAACTCCCAAAGGACATATGTTACTTCTTTCAGGCAGCCCGTGTATGGTGGTTGCTAACATTGTGTTTGGTGTAATGGCTATCCTGGCTGCCCTGATGGTCATGTATCTCCCAGAAACCCTAAACAGGCCACTTCCAAAAACCATAGAGGAGGTAGAAGGCTGGTCCAGGACCCCTAGTAAGGAGGAAAAACTCAAATATAAGGTAAAGCTTATTTCCATCAACTTTTTCCCATCTCAGTTAATTTAAGCTCACAGTTCTCGATGTAACTACTGTCAATCAGCTTCATACCATGTCAGTTGAATGCTCATATGAAATCTCTGGGGCTTATTTTAAAAAACCATAAAAAATGTCACTATGCTTTGAAATGTATAATGAAAGGTGTGATTAGGCTGTTTGTCAGTTTATATAGATTTGAAGTGGTGGGGGGTACAAGTAGCGAGTGAGTAATAGATGTTTAACGCCATTTCGACAGCTATGGTCATATTCATGGCGAGAACTATATTATGCAATTTCACAGAGGAATGGTACAAGTAGCATATATTGAAATGAACTCAAGCTATTTTATGTATATATAGGGTTATTCCTAGTGGGCCTCAAAAGGTGTAACATGCCCAACGGATAAAGTATACCATAGCATTTTATAACACAACTTCTCTGATTTTGGGTGCTTTTTCTGGATATTCCCGTTCTGATACCTGTCGATATTGCAGGTTGTAGGAGTGCTGATATCATGAATATCGGCACTACTAGAAGTGCTGATATCCTTACATGTCCTAACATGTCATATGTTACATGTTAAAACCTACGCAATTTTCATTGCCAGGGTAGGGGTCGAACCTGCACTCCACTGATCCAAAATCCAACTCCCAATGCATTGCGCCACAGGGACTGACGAGAAAGTGTGTGTGTTTGCCTGTATATGCATAATGAGAGTGAGTGAGTAATAGATGATTAATGCCATTTCGACAGCTAAGGTCATATTCATGGCGAGAACTACTTACACAATTTCACAGGGGAATGTGTTGGTGCCCGCGCATATGTGCACCACACACATCCTGAGGGGATAGAAAAGAGGAGAAATAGACCCTTTTAAGTGGGCTAGGGAAGCCCGTATATAATGCCATAGCCCCTACCTGGATAGTAGCGACCCCAGCAACTCTCACATGCGCAAGGTTAGAATAGCATTTAATAATAGAGGACTGCTGGACGCGTTCAAACCAAGCCAGCAGCTGCCGGGCGCCGAGGTGTGTGAACTGATGGTCTAGTGGGTAGCGCATTGCGCTCAGCTTCTACAGGTAGGCAGGACATGTCCCGGTCCTGGCGAACATTTTTTTTTCGCCATGTGTGCACACACTATGGCAGGCTTTGAGTCCCGGGGAAGGGGAACTATTTTTGTTTTCAACTTGTATTTATTGATACTCTATTGATTATTTATTGATTTTTTTATTGATTAATCGTGTAATTGTAGTTAGATAGCCAAAATCAATTGGGTGTATTTATAAGATATGGCACCTGAGGAAAGTCCGCCACTATGTTACTGCCTTACCTGTTGGCTTTACTACCAAAAGAGGCTTGGAAAATGATTGAGAACCTTTATCTGTTTTCATAATATATTATGATAATTCAATAACTCTAAATAAATCACTCATAAAGCACACTGAAAAAAATTATCTTCAAAATCTTAGTCAGATGTTAGTCAAAAAGGCTAACTTTCCAACAATAGTTAGTCAAAAGCATGTGCCTAAGTGTCCAAGTTTTTCTTAGTCAAATATGACTAACCGTTAGTCAAAGTGACCAACTTCTCTTGGTTTACCTAATTTTGACTGCTGGCTTATAGACCATCTAAGTGGTCTACCCTGACTTATAGCATTGTCCTAAATAAAGGATGGGGCTTACAGGCAGGGTATATCCACAGGCGTACCTTATATGCTAGATTTAGCGGTAAGATTTGGTTTTGACCAAGTCTGTTAATATTTTGACACACACATCTCTATGTAAAGGTATGTCTTAAACCACTGGTGACACGATCTGTGAAAAACGCCCTTAGTGCAGGCTACATTAAGGGCCCTATTCCCAGTACATGTCACCTATATAGGATTTGCACACCTGTAAATCATTTAGGAATCACGATAAATGCTTCACATTTCTTTCTTTCACAAACCTTGAGCAAGGGCCCTGGGTTTGCCATACAAATTGAGGTGCAATGGTGTGCATAGATGTATATATCTTGATTACCACAGAATAGGTGTTCGCTATCTCACTCCCAGTTCCTTTGCTAACTCATTAATTTATTTGGTATTTCTTGTCAAGCATGATGTCAGGTTGAATTATGAAAGCCCTGAGTATGTAACACAATCAAAAATCACTATAATTTTGACATCCATAGAACCATCTGTGGTACAGAACCACCACAAAAGTCCTGTTACAAACCAGCCTGCCACCTTGTCATCCCTTAGTCAAGGTGGCTAACCTTGGGGTAGTTATTAAGTCTAACATAAGTTAGTCAATGTTAGTCACCTGTTAGATGCACTAAGACCATTTGGCTGTTTTGACTAACTTAAGTTAGACTGACTAACTTGAATGTTTTTCAGTGCAGATCATGTCTTAAGTTTTGTTACTTTCAGGTGGAACAGAAAGCAATGCAAGTAATAAAGGATTCGGAAGCTAATGGGAACAGAGCAATTCTGATTAACTAGTGATTATAGGCATTGAAATGGTACATCTTGTTCAACAATAGAAATTGCAAACAATTTAGCACATTTCCATGCAGGGGGTATACGTAATAGCTACTATCTAAACGTCCTGCATCTTCACACCACTCTAAGATTGTTATATTGTTAAAATCAGTGAAAATGTCATTTAGATATTAGACATACATATTCAGAGCAATAAAACCTATTTATATCACTATAGGTTTATTAGCCATAACTATTTGCTCATTCATGGAAATTGTACATCAACTTAAATGCACAAAGTTGGAAAGCACAGATTTCTATGAAGCATGCGAAGCCATGTTTCACTCCTAGAAGATGAGAACTTTAATGAACATCTAAAGGATCTGCATCGGTGGATCTCGATAACCAATTGAATGGAAACAGGTCCTTTATCTTTCAAATTAATGGTTACTGTCCTAATTTACAGTGAAATGACTGCATTGAATACTCCTATATTACAGTTGTTGGGCCATATCTTTATCTCTATACTTAATTCCAGGAAAGCTACTTCCTCAATTTGTGAAAAGTGTTATATCTAAAGTGCACTATGACCCAAGAGAAAATGAGAAGAAATTCATAAAACAATTTGGATAGGTAACCTTATAAGGTGGGCATGAATGACTTTGGGAATGCTCGCTCTCATAAAACGAGGTTGTATCATCAATAGAAAAAGGTTTCTGACAAGTGAGTATAATATTATTTTGGATTAAAGAAAAAATACAAACAAAGAGTGACAAATAGTTTAAGATGGGCTTCTCATCTTTCACCACTGGGTTGATCACCTTTATTGCACATATCACAGACGTTGTACATCTCAATCACGGCTCTCAATATATCTCATAAACAACTACAAACAACAGACAAAATTACGTTAATCAATGTATCTGTTTACACTCAAAAACAAGTTTTACCTACCCACTTAATGTCATCACACCCAATCTGTGTCTTTGGTGAGTCTTAAGTGTCACATAAGGGCCATATTCCTTGACGTCATGATGAACTAATGCGTTATTGGCGGCAACTCATTTTTTTTTTATTTTTTTTAATTTCATTTCTTTTTCTTTGTTTCATTCAATTTTCATCCTCCATAGTGGGGTTTTATTTTGTGAACCCATAGTCCAAAAAAAAAGAGTAAAATGTGTCGCCTGAACTGAGGGTCATATGCCATGGTTTACAATCCTAGCTGCCTTTTGGCATTATGACACAAAAGGGAAAAGAAATAGGAGAATAGGACAAACACCGGGTATAACATGCCGATACGATAGACTTTTTTCTTTATACAGGAAAAGTAGTTTTCTTTATACAGGAAAAGTATTAAACTGTTCTATGCCTATTTGGGATGTTGCACAATGATAGCAATTACATTTATGTCATGGCAGATACGATCGTTACTATAGATTAGTACTAGAACAGCTGTATTCCATTGGGGCATGGAATACAATATGCTTGTATTCAATGGGGTCCGCCATCTTGGATTTTGAATGGAGCTAAGCTGTTTTTCTTTATCTAAAAGCAAGTTAACCCCATAGGCCATGACATAAATGCAAATGTCCACTCCCATGGAACATTTTTGCATCGCATTCATCTCAGTGAGGGATGTCCGCATTCAACTCCGCCTATAAGGCTCCGTTAAATACAGACAGCCTCACCTTGGTAAATATGATGCAAAAATATTCCATGGTCGTGGACATTTGCTTATGTATTTCTTCTTTGCGTTGTGTTTTCCCTTTTTCCACTATAGTAACCCCTCTAGATACAGCATATTATATGTATCAGGGATGCCACTCACTGATCCCCAAAAATCGGAAATCCTCCTTATTTTCTCAATTTACAATAGGAAATACCTATAGGAATGAAAATATAAAATTCGGAATTCCTAAAAAGTTAGGAAAAGTGGCATCTCTGATGTATGCATCGTGCCATTTTGGCAGCATGATACACAAAAGCAGCCCTGGTGAGTAAATCACAAGTGCTGCATTTCTGTATCATGTTGACCCTACGGAGGCACTGCAATGCTGGCGTGTAGACTCGCTGGCACTGCAGTGGTGCATCATGACGCCCAAGTCTCATGAACCCACATGTATCATGTCATTCCTGGGGGTTTAACTTTGAGGGCCACTAATGCAGAACTGCATCATGTCCAGTGTTCGGCATGATGCACCCATGCATCATGACGACCAATGAGCATGATGCATTATTGCATCATCAACCTTTAAGGGGTCAAGATATGACCTTCATCTAATGGCACACAAGACAACAACTTAATTATCTATCATTATACAAATTAACAACTACCCTATCACATCTGAGTATTACCTTTCACATATTGTCGCTTATCTGCTACCGCTCCAACTTCCCATCTTTTCTGTGAGCACCACCAATCAAATAATGTGACAAGTTGCTGAAGAAAGTGGTCATATGTTATTCATGTGGTTAGTGGTTGGGGGATTTTGGGATGAGGTTGTGCTGGAGTTTATAGCGAGCCCATCAGCTTTCCCTCCCCAATCTCCTTCAATTAAAAGGTGTCTAAACATTTTCAGATTCCCCTTAAGGAAACTAGTCAAAACAACTTGACTTCTATAGCGCTGAATCGGGAGTGGACCGGATCCCTAACTGACCATATGCACGGTGACATCAGCAACTTCTGGTTCTTGTCTTGTGACCACATGTGTTCCTGGCAGGTCAGGCATTTTGGAAGTATGGTACCTATCTGAATATTGCGAGAAGGTCCGAGATCAGAACTGTCATGCCTGCACACACACACATCAAAAAGAAAGTTGCTATATTAAACTGTCTATGCGCTTATTCATTTCACTGCAGTCCTAGACGCGATGCTTCAATGAGACAGGCAGTAGTCAAGACTTACCAGTACTTTGTAGAACATGAATCAATTTCAATATCCCTTTATAAGGCCACACCAAATTAAAAGATTGGTCTATGGATTTCCCGCACCTGATTTTCAGAAATTAAAATTTTATTTTTATTTGAAAAAAAATATGTCTATGGATCCTGCCCGCCTCATTTTCTGGGATTTTCATATTTTTTTTTTATCAAGCAATAAGTATAAGATTGATCATTAATGTACAGGAATAACTATGCAGATTTTTCTAATGCCAAACAGTTACCCAAGCATGGCTCACATCACATAAGGAACATACTATGTACCGAAGCCTGTATCACTAATGGCAATTTCTTTTAAAAAATCGCCCTCTCCATATATTTGATGATCAGAATCCATAGACAATAATTAATTTCTAAAAAATGAAAATAAAAATTTCGCCCTCCCGCACCATATTTTCAAAATGAAAATCCATAGACCAACTTTTTTATTTGGTGTGGCCTAACCATGACTTATTTGAGACTGACACACATTTAGTGTACTAGTACTTATACAGGCTACGATGGTACACAATAATGGAATACAGAGAAATAATGTGAAAAGAGAAAAAAAAATGCAGGGAAAGGTCAATTTTGAACAATACTACTGTGTAGTAAGGGTGACAAAAATGGCTTCATAATGGATAATGGTACACAAAACATACCAATATAATGAACACGCTACACCTTACATTTGGGTCATCGTATCGTTAAGTGTGCAAGGTTTCTAATTTTTACATTATGCCTACTGGTAATATCGAGGCAGACACCTCTCAGGAAAGATGACTAGCTTCCAGTATAATGTACATGTATAATGAACTAACTGTGGCATTTAAAGATACAACGGAGTGTAAAAATTTTCATTTTTACCCTATTACTGGTATCATCTTAAATCAGTAACCTCATACACTAGCATCATACTGATTAGATTAAGATAAGTGGTACATGAGGTTGGTCAAGTTGAGCATACTATTCACAACCTTTTCAGGGTCACATAATCTTTAATGAACCATGCCCATTCGTTGCATGATGCATGAATACAGCGCTGGTTATGCATTTATGCATCATGCTGACCATACAGGACTGACACTCCCAAAGGGTGCATCAAAACTAACATGAAACCAGTGAGGCATCATGTTGAATGCATCATGACTCTTATCATACTAAGTCTGCTCACCAGCACATCATTGGTGAACCATGCCAACCCTCAGGGCGTATCTTAGCCCTGTAGGGTCGGTATGATGCATGAATGCAGCCCTGGCGAGTAACTCATTGACATTTAAAGGGTAAGTGTTAGGTACAGCGTTAGATAAATACAGTGCTGCCACAGCACATAGAAAACCAGCTCCCAGATGGCCTGGTATAACATAACTACACACCTCTCTGTTGTAACAGAGAGAATAATACACTATCATTCAAGGATATGATAAGCAGAGATATGTCATAAGTTATATACCGTAATCTCCCGCGTATAAGACGCGTCCTCTAGGCCAAACAAATGCATTGTGCGTCTTATAGGATTTCTTCAAGTTGGGGGTGCGTCTTATACGAGGGGTAATTTTACTATAGAAATGTACTAATCTTACAAATTTCAGTATTAAAATGTGCGTCTTATACGCGAAAATGCTTCTCCCAAGAAGGGGGTGCGTCCTATACGCGCAACGCGTCTTGTACGCAGGAGATTACGGTACTCTGTGGTATAAGCATTGTAAACAGCAGGGAAGACACTTTGATACACTCATGGGTGTACAACTATTTACATCTGTATACATAACACAACATCTACCTCCATTAACCATGGAATGATGTACTCGACACGATAGACTGTCAGCCACATCCGTACCGTATTTGGTACAATAAGCACGCACACTCTGATAAGTGCACGCTATCCGGTTTTTGATCAATGACAGAAACAAACCAGGATTTTAGCAGTGCACTATACGGTTATTATGTCAAATACGGCTTACATTCATATTTCATTAAGCTGCCGACGATTTATATGGATTATGGCTGAAGGTATCCATCAACTCCACTAATGAATTGATTTAAAATGGCGGGCGGAGAAACATCCATTTGGCAAATCATTAAGAATGGGACTGTTGGATGAATGTGAGCGTAACCTGCAAAAAAATGCTTTCTACATGCATAATTATAAGCCAATCACATTTAGTGATTAATGAGCAGAAACAAAACTGGGTTACGGTATTTCCAGTCTGCTACAAAGTTTTGTAAGGGAGTCAGTGGGAATTTACCCTCACGGGGATGGCCTAGTTAGTTATCATTCACAATTCCCAAATTCAGGAATTATCCTTAAAAAAGACTCTCATGCATGTGGTAGTATCGTACAATGTACCACATTTTTGTGACATTTTCAATCCAGCAATTTTAGTATTTTTAAGTACATACAAATTACAAATCCAGTGCCTGGACATGGAATGAGCTCAGACTACGAGGCGGATACGGTCAGGTTTGGGACTGTTTCGTGGACTGCTGCGTGGGGTGCCGCCCCTCTTCCCTGACCGTGTGTCCTGTACAAGGGGAGAGACGCTCTGCATGCCGCCGGAGGACGAGCCGGAGGTGAGCGGGGCCAGGTCTGTACCATATAGTACCTGTACCACGTCACCACACACATTCACCAGGCACTGACTCTGTAAACAGAACACATTATATACATTATGACTTGGTATTATGTGTGACACCACTCTATAGAGGTTTTTAACATTAAATTGGTGCAGGCGTGTAAATTGTCATGAATTAGAGGAATTGGCTTCTCAGGGAGGTCGGCTTCTAAGAGGTTTATTGTAGCGTAAAAGGGAAAATATTTAGCAAATTTTCTAAAGTTAATATATTATCTAAATGACCGGATGACTTTAAAAGAATATCAGAGCTTTATTTGCTACATACCTGATTTTTGTGGAGATTGTCATCAAGCACACATTCTGACAGCTGGAAGGCGACGAGTGCGTTTCCGCTGAGAGACGCAACATGGGCGCGACATATTGCCATGACCTCAGCCACAAAGCTGTGCATGAAACCATTCAAACCACCACTCTGTGAAATAGATGAAATCCAAATTAGGCTGACTAGTAAATTCAAGGCACCTCTAATACCTTTACATATATAAACAAACGACTAAGGGCAAAACACTGTATACCATGCTAGATTATGATGTTAGAGGTAGCTTATATAGTGGCCTTTTATAATATTATTGCTAAGTGTATCAAAACTATTAACTGTAGTAATGACACTTAGCATATCCAACAGCTTCTGATTGACCATCAAAGAGCTCGAATCTCTCACTAAAGAGCCCAAGCAAAATTCTCATATAGCTTATTTTTACAGGAACCTACCGTATTCATTCTAATAAGCGCACCTGCTCTAATAAGCGCACCCCCCTCTTTTGGGGCCATAAGCGCACCCCCCTGATGTCCATTTATACAAAAGATGTGTAACAATAAAGACTTTTTAGGGTAAAATCAACGATTTTTAGGTATTATAGGGTGCGCTTATTAGAATAATTTTTTGATTAAAGGAATTGGGCATCTAACAAATAATTTTCCGCACATATGCGCTTATTAGAATGAATACGGTAATAAGCTTGTTGATGGCACTCACTGGGATATTTTACAGGTTGTTCAATCTAAATTTCGATAGAACATGGAACATTTTACACATATGTCTCTGAGTACAAAGACAGCCTTACCTCTCTGACAGACGTGGTTTCTCTGATGATGAAGAAGTTTAAGTGTCCAAGGTATGACTCAACTCTGCCCCCCGGGATGAACGAGAGCGGTGTCAGCTCTATGGTACCCTGCTTACCCTTAGGGCCGCTCTGTAAGGGTAAACTGACATGTTACTTGTATGCTTTACTAGTATGAAAGTCTACATGAAAGGGGGCTCAATGTTGTTTGTCTATATGTAAAGGTTGCTTTACTATTTTCAATTGCTCCATCAAACAGAAACTGTTGAGCTCTAAAGCATACCAGAAGGTTTGTTGGATTGTATCTCCAAAGACATGGCAATAGGTTCATCTACATTACAGTGAGAATAAGGATCATATCAGCAAAAATGCTGCTGTCCCAAATAATCAGTGCTCACCTATTAAACGATCAAAAAAAGGCTTGTATCAGAATCAACAACATTCTTACATAATATCTGATCCTCTTCTGCTCGTTATTGATGCGTGAAGGTGCAGGCCGGGTTAGCGGGGGATATGGGTCGCTGTGCACACTAATCGGTGCAGATACCGACCCGTCTATCAAGCCATCCATAGCAAACATCATATCATCAGTATCGGTACTGGTGTTATGTAGACTCCCTGTAACAGAAGATAGAGAGCATTATTAGATATACAAAGAACATCTAAACTTCATTAACAAAAAGGAAGTATTGCCTAAAATTATGCTGAAAAATATTGTTCTCTTGGGATTCCTGGATGATATACCCTGGTACTATACTTTATTTTACCACTAATTTTATAGTATTTTCTATGTTGTCTTTCTTTATCAAGTTTATTATTTCAGTAATTCATCATTTAATTAAATTGAATAAATGTTTTATCATTTACACTACATTAAATATAATGCAGCAATGTAAATTGCTGATAACGCGAAAAGTGAAAAGCCTGTGATTGGCTCCCATGAGTTGTGCACTCATCCTGTTGCACCCAGGTCATTTGCACCGCCAAGCCACTATTCGCATAACTCCCGCCAAAACTGCGCTATTTGCACCACAGTGCCAAAAAAGGCGGGAAAGTTGATACATGGATCAACATCATATACCTTCACCATTGGAGGCAAAAAGCGTCTTAATGGCGGCCAACCAACTGAGTCTGTGCAATATTGACAATTTCTCAAAATTTCCAAAACTTGGTAATGAAATACCTTTTCCTGCAAGACCCCTACATCTCCTCCTTTAATGGCACTACAGGGGTGGGCAGCTGTCGCAATGTCGCAAAAAGTGTGCGACAGAGACCTTAGAAAATGTGATAGTGAAATGGGGCTTGATCTCAGCTTTCTAAATCTGAAAGGATTTTGTAAATATTCTAATTAGATCCAAAGTTATGCCCTTCTCAATAGATTTGTCTGGTAGTTTTATTTCCGGAAATTGTCTTGAAGAAATACATTCCAAACATTCTTTAGATACAATTAACTCATTCACTATGGGCCTAAATTCACACCTACATTATAAACTACTGGTTTCCCAGCATGCCCTGTCTCTAGAAGACAGGGCTACATCCCTTTTTATAAGAGTGTGAGCCTAGAAAATCAATGGGAGGATTCAATATGAATGAATAACAAATTTGGTTTGGAAGGAACCTGTATTATCTATAAATTGTGTAAAAAGTTATGCAAATCAGAGCAGGATCACCTCATGGGAGATCTCTTCTTGTTGTAGTCCTAATATCTGGTCGTGCTTTAGCTAAAGTGTGTGGAGGGGGGCTCTTTGCATATTATGAACTGAGGGTGTTTATCCCTAGACAGCACCAGAATGCATCTTGAGGGATACCCCCAGACCCCCACCTTAAATAAGAATTGCAGCACAGACACATCTGTAGAGATAATGATATACTCTAAATGGCAAAGTTCAGTAGGTAAATATGGAGGTGGAAATACAAATTCACCTCCCCCAAACAAAAATTGATAGACAAAAAAGAAATGGAAGAAAGAGAGAGAACACTAGGTAATAACCCAGAACCCTCACTCCTACAAAAGGTACAAAGTGCCAAGGCCTTTCGGGACAAAGATGGACCCAAGGCTCCCACGGGAGGTTCAAGGTTAGAAACCCTGATAACCTTAAATGAGTTAGACATAGCTAAGGTCAAAACTGTCAGTCCCAGGTACCACAACATGAGCGTGGCAGAAAAGATTACTTTGGACACCTTGGCAGAGAACAAGGACATAGTTATCAAGCCAGCAGACAAGGGTGGGGCCATCGTTGTCATGAATACAAGTGACTATGTGGCCGAAGGGATTAAACAACTCAGTGATACTAGGTTCTATAAAAAGGTAGAATCCGACCTCACAGAGGAACACACTCAGAAGGTAAACTTATTCCTTAAAGGCCTACATCATAAACATGAGTTACATACCCGCATCCTCAAAAAGGTACTGACTGAGGATTGTAGAACACCAAGCTTCTACCTCCTCCCAAAAATCCACAAACCTGGGCGACATCCCCCAGGCCGACCAATAGTCTCAGCCAATGGCTGTGCCACGGAGAGGATATCTGCCTTAGTAGATATCATACTAAGACCGATAGTACCTCTCACTAAGTCCTACATCAAAGATACCGGACACTTCCTCAAGAAACTTGAGGAGGCCAAAGACACCGTAGGCCAAAACACCCTACTGTGCACTTTGGATGTAAGCGCACTCTACACAAACATACCCAATGAGGAAGGACGTAGAGCGATCGCCAGGTGGCTTATCAAATACCGCCCAGATGAAAGGCTACCACCTGGTGAATCTTCAAACTCCAGTGTTTTGAGTTTACTCAAAATGATCTTAGAATTCAACAATTTTGAATTCAATGGAGACAACTATTTGCAAGTGGGAGGAACAGCCATGGGCACTCGAGTAGCACCCACATTTGCAAATCTGTTCATGGCAGATTTTGAAGAGAGATTTGTATATGAATACCCTTTCCAACCCACCATGTGGGTTAGATTCATTGATGACATTTTTCTCCTCTGGGATCATGGAGAAGAAAAATTGTCCAACTTTGTCAAGTATCTCAACGAGGTACACGACACCATCAAATTCACCCACGAGATATCCAAAGAAGAAATTGCCTTCCTAGACACGTGTGTGAAAAAAGTGGGAAACAGGTTGGTGACTGACCTCCACAATAAGGTGACAGATGCTCACAACTACCTCCACTACCAATCAGCACACCCATGGCATTGTAAGAATGGGATACCGTACGGACAATTCCTCAGAATTAGAAGAATCTGTACTAACACAGACGACTTTATCCGGCAAAGTCTTTTAAAAGCTGCCCACTTCGTCTGTAGGGGCTACCCTAAACTACTGGTAGCCGAGTCTCTTGTGAGAGCCCTCTCCAAACCGAGACCAAACCCGTTGGCGTACAATGTAACACCCAATAAGAGTAACCAAGAAGACGTGTGCATTCTGGTTACAACCTTCCATCCCAGCTTTAACAATCTGCAAAAGATTGTGAAGACCAACTGGGAGATGCTGGCAACCTCAGCACGTACAAAAAGCCTACACCAAACACGTCTGATAGTAGGTTTGAGAAAACCACCCTCACTACGAAACACACTAGTCAGGGCTAAGGTAAGCTACCACCCAGAAACTGATGGGAAACACAAGGCTGCACTCAGTGGAAAATCTTCGAAAGAGTGTGACATGGCAACCTGTCAGTGTTGCCCCTTGTTGAACAAAAGTGGGCAGATAACATCTGGACACACTAAACAGACATACCAGTCAAAGGTAAACATCTCATGCCTCTGCTCCAATGTCATCTATGTTTTGTCATGCAAACGCTGTAACAAACAGTATGTGGGACAAACCAAACAAAAACTACGGCAAAGGTTTTACCCCCACATTGGTAACATCACGAAAAAGAGGATGGGCACCGATATTGGTGCCCACTTCAATTCGGATGGACACCAAGGTCTCAATGATGTGGAAGTCCACATTGTGGAATTCATTAACAAGAATCCACACTCTGAATATGCTGAGAAACTCCGCAATAAATTAGAAAGGAACTGGATACTGAAACTCCGTACCCAGGTACCTTTTGGACTGAATCTAATTGATGCACCCAACTTTTAGATCAGAAGATGCACCACCCAAACCTGCTCCTGCCCATAGGCTCCGTTCAAAAAACCAATGATTACAGGGCAGGACCGCTTACATGTGAAATCAACCACTTGTTGGCATTTTTAGAAGCAAATCTGACCATTTTAATAAAATGTCAAAGCATCTAAGCCATCTCTCCAGGGGTGATGCATCATTCCAACCTACATACACTTGGCTAATAAATTATTTTAACCCATCTGTATCTAAGTCTCCATCTATTTTTCTTAGGTTAATTGATCCCCATGAAAAAATACCCCTAAGTATGGAATTTATTATTTAGGATGAAACTGTGACATTGTCACATGCCTTGTATTACCTCAAGTGACACCTGATGAGATCCAAGTGGATCGAAACCTTGTACACATCACCCATATTGATGAATCATCAATAGACTCTAAACTAATGTTGGGAGTTATGTGTCAGTGCTTGGAGAGTTACACTCCTCCAGGACCCTGAGGGCCAACAGGAAGTCTGTGGTACCATGGTGATAATGCATCTTTGTTTATTGAGAACAAAGATTGCCTTGGAGACTACCTTATCAACGGAAGTTGATAAGGTAAGGCGAGCATGGCAACCACGCCAGTAGTAGCAAGGTAGTGTCGAGGTGTGGACGGTCTTAATTTTCGTCCTCTGAGGTAAATATGATTGTGAAAATTCAATAAGAATGTACTGTTTCAAGTATTGAATTTGAGGGTAGGGGTGAAAAGTTGTGCCAGAATGCCTCAGAATGCATGATCTCGAGTCAAAGTTTTATTAAGGACCGAGCCCCCAACCCCCAAACATTGAATGTCAAAAGCTTAATACAAACATTTCATTTTATACGGTGTCCAATAATGCATCAGAATAGACTTGTTTTCTTAGACTTAATATACGTTCAATTAGAATGCACCATTTTAAATCTAAACCCAGAATGCATCAGAATAGACTTGTTTTCTTAGACTTAATATACGTTCAATTAGAATGCATCAAAATGCACCATTTAAATCTAAACCCTCAAAAATTTCTAGTGAGGGCATGCCCCCCAAACCCCCTCTAGTCTGACCGCTGGACTTTGCTTGTGGTGCTCTGGGACATGAAGTAACCCCCCCCCCCCCAGCACTTCGTGATATGGCCAGCACTGCACTACAAATTCATTGAGTAATTCTCCCTCTTATATATAAAATTTCCATCTTTTTTTTAAACTTATTTGCACCACCAAAATGACTGAAAGTGCGGCGCCCCAATGTGTCTCCTTATAACTCTCTTTCGAGTTAAAAACCCATTATTACATTGCTGGTTATGAAACTATATTCGTGACTGCTTCAGCCTAGAGTACCTATGGGGTACCAGATGAAGCAAAATTCTTGGGCTGTGAAGCAGTGAAAAAAGTCTGAGTTAACTCGAATCTTCCAGATTTATATTTTCAGAGTATCAAATATCCTAACATCCCTTGAAATGTCACTCAACTTCAGACTGGTTTATCTTAGCAACAGGAGGCACACAGTCACCAAACCCGCCATTTTCTCCCCCTGATAAAACAGGCTACTGCGATAAGCCTTTTCCAAATGAGAGAACCATGTGCAAAACATACATCCGTACTATCTGATGTGACCTTTTTGGTGCAACATGTCACTAGGCGATGACACGTCACTAGGTAACAACACATCACTAGAAAACGTCACATTACAGTGGCTACTCACAGCTAAGCTGTGAATACAGGCCACAGTTTGTGGTGAATACAGGCTGTAGGCTACCGTGAATACAGGCCACAGTTTGTAGTGAATACAGGCCGTAGGTTACCATGAATACAGGCCACAGTTTGCTGTGAATACAGGCCGTAGGTTACCATGAATACAGGCCACAGTTTGCAGTGAATACAGGCCGTAGGCTACCGTAAATACAGGCCACAGTTTGCAGTGAATACAGGCCGTAGGCTACCGTGAATACCATAATCTCCCGCGTATAAGGCGCAGCCCGTGTATAAGGCGCAAAAAAATGAAAAATTCATAACTTTGGTTCTACTTAATGAATTTTCAAAATTCAAAAATCTAAGGGTAGCTTGGGCCACCCCGGACCCTCCTGGGCCCCCTTATGTCCTATTATGACCAAGGGGGCATGTAAGATATCAAAAGAAAGGTCTTGGTGTCCCCCTTGTGGATCCAATGAGAACTAAAACCCCCCATATAAGACGCGCCTTATACGCGGGAGATTACGGTACAGGCCAGTTTGCTGTGAATACAGGCCGTAGGCTACCGTGAATACAGGCCACAGTTTGCGGTGAATACAGGCCATAGGCTACCGTGAATACAGTTTGCAGTGAATACAGGCCGTAGGCTACCGTGAATACAGGCCACAGTTTGCAGTGAATACAGGCCGTAGGCTACCGTGAATACAGGCCACAGTTTGCAGTGAATACAGGCCGTAGGCTACCATGAATACAGGCCACAGTTTGCGGTGAATACAGGCCGTAGGCTACCGTGAATACAGGCCACAGTTTGCAGTGAATACAGGCCACAGTTTGCAGTGAATACAGGCTGTAGGCTACCGTGAATACAGGCCACAGTTTGCGGTGAATACAGGCCGTAGGCTATCGAGAATACAGGCCACAGGTTGCTGTGAATACAGGCCGTAGGCTACCGTGAATACAGGCCACAGTTTGCTGTGAATACAGGCCGTAGGCTACCGTGAATACAGGCCACAGTTTGCTGTGAATACAGGCCGTAGGTTACCGTGAATACAGGCCACAGTTTGTGGTGAATACAGGCCGTAGGCTACCATGAATACAGGCCACAGTTTGCTGTGAATACAGGCCGTAGGTTACCGTGAATACAGGCCACAGTTTGTGGTGAATACAGGCCATGGCTACCATGAATACAGGCCACAGTTTGCTGTGAATACAGGCCGTAGGTTACCGTGAATACAGGCCACAGTTTGTGGTGAATACAGGCCGTAGGCTGACGTGAATACAGGCCACAGTTTGTGGTGAACACAGGCCGTAGGCTACCGTGAATACAGGCCACAGTTTGCAGTGAATACAGGCCGTAGGCTACCGTGAATACAGGCCACAGTTTGCAGTGAATACAGGCCATAGGCTACCATGAATACAGGCCACAGTTTGCTGTGAATACAGTCTGTAGGTTACCGTGAATTCAGGCCACAGTTTGGCGTGAATACAGGCCATACTTTGCCGTGTAATAGAGGTACATACCGGTTAGTACTATTCCTCCAAACTGTAATGGTGAAGCCACTACGGGGGTAGTATCACAAAAATAAAATCATATTTAACTTCAGTTTAAGATGACATATTTGAGATTACTTCTGGTGAATTTCTCATTCCTTGACATCTGTATTCATTGAAAAACATGGATGTTAAAAGGTACAACTTACGATTCTTCATAATTTCCTGTTTTGCGGCGGGTGCGATATCGACTAACCCGTTTGTCAGTGATGGCGGTTCTCCTATACCAGTACAGATACCCGTCACGGATACCTAAATAGAGTAGACAGGGTTGAATCTTATACACAACATATGTTTAATTCTGCAAGAAAACAACCAGCAACCACTAAGGGCAAAATCAATTCAATTTAATCTGTGTTAAAGACGTGCTTACCTGTATATCTTCTTCGTCGTGAAGTTCTACGTCAAAGTCCAGATGACACAGACAGCATGGGGTCATTGCCCGCAGTTTGAAGAATAAACTCTGTAAATAGACAAGTTCACATTATATAACTTATAAGGAAGATCCTTTTAGCTTTTTACTGGGTTTATGAAATTGATGAGGACAATTGAATAAGCTTTTAGATTGTATTAACTTGGAAAAATGCCAGTTAACCTCCCCGTTAAGACAGAAAAAGAAGACAATTAAAAGGGTGAAACTAGAGTGACCTGGATAAGTCGTGCAGTTATAGGGTTAAAGTTTCTAAGACATACTGTGCGAAAAAATGTATATACTTGCTTAAGCAGTACATATACTAAAACGAAATGACTCTCATAAGAAAAAAACATATTCATAGTCATGTAAGTGCATCATTGTATGCCTCAGAACTAGCGGAGAAGGGATCATGAGAATTTTGCCATATTACATGTACTTTTGTCAAACAAAAACACCTTCATACATATTGCGAAAATTAACAAGCCTACCTTTAATATATTGTCAAATATTGAAGTAAATGCAATGTTATTGGCTTGAGTGAGGGAACCCCGCCACACGCGCGTAAACATCTGAAAATACAAACATAGGATTAATAATGCATACCAAATTACATGTTCACTTTATGTACAGTACAATACTTACTTTAGATGAGAAAGTTAGCTTTAATTTGTGACCAAAAAAATATCTATGTTTTGATATTTTCTGACAGACTTTTTTTCATGTCGAATACCTAAATATAACTTCTTTTATGCCTTGTGAAAACATTTATCTGGTACCTGTAGGTTGCAGGCTGTGTTGCTGATTCCCGGCATGTTTTCTGTACTACAGACGTCAAATCCGTCCGGTACCGGCGGGTCCAGCAGGACCTGCACGACAGCTGCGTCTTCCGCATCGTCAATCTGCACACAGAATGAGAGAATATGATATTATTTCATATAATGCGGATGCACTTGTTAACATCTACAGTGGTTTAACTCCCCTTTACTCTTTTTTTTAGGGGGTGGGGTGCTCAAACAAAAAGGACGAGACAGTTTACACATTTCCCCCCATTTGTTTAAGAGAGATATTTTTTTTCTCGCACATCGCTGTGACTTTATCAACAGTGGTTGCGGGGAAAAGGGGAGGGAGCGTTGTTTTCGGTCATAGACACAAAACCACTAATACCGGTAGCTTCCACTTCTCCATGTATCAGTATACGGCCTGCCTCTTGGGTGAACCTATATCACATAGCTTGAAAAGTGTTATTAGCATGTGAAAGATCTGCACTGATCCCTCCTTATCACTACAAATATGGACAGGATTAAGCTGGAGATTAACTACTGCATGATACCTCAAAGCTTCATGCTCGTTCACCAATATGATGAACCTACGCAGTGCTGCGACTCTAATCACCGGACTCACCATCGTTATGTTCAAAGTATATCAACCCAGCAGGACTGGCATGATGCATTGATGAATCAGTAGAGAGTTACTCACCAGGGATTGACTCATGTATTATGATGGATAATGAGTACCTTGGTACATGTAGTTCACTGTCAGTATCCAGTGCTTAATCTGTGAACATTGATTTATCTTCCACCTTCACTACCCTACCACAGTATCCTGCTTTGTGTTTCTACCCTACTCAGCAGGTTAGTCAAAGCTTTATATCAGTTTAAGTGCTATATTAATGCAGGAGCCTTGGTCATCATCATGCACCAATGAGGTGCTGGCGAGACTGCCCACACGCTTTTAATTAATTCATCGTACTGACTCTCTAGGGCTATATCAACTCCCTAGGGTCGGCACGATGCTAGAATGTAGCCCTGGCGAGTTACTTGCGAGGCTGCATTAAAGGATTTTGACCAAAGGGCATAGTGCATTAATGCCCTTCCAGGTGAATCTGCAGTTGCGGTAATTATGTTAGTGGTTCTGGTAGGCGTTATCCTTATTATGAACTCCATACAGCACATGTCATTTCAAAGTACCCTCGCTGGGTAGAGTGCACTTTCATCACTGCAGGCAACTGGCTATCGCATAGGTACTGTACAAACCCTGTGTATATACAGTGACAGCCGCTATGATAAATGAGGCTTGAAAGCAGCATTGGAGATTGATACTGGCCTGGCTACTAGACTTGACAGGGCTGGCTTCATCCATGCATCATGACACAAATTGGTATGATGAATTAATGCACTAGTGCCTTCAAGGTGTAAGTATAGCTGTTAGTATGTGTGTAAATGTAGGTTAACTTGATTGAGAGTATGGCTGGCCTCGACACTTACCAACTTCAAATTGATTTCCTAGCAGCCATTTTTTAAAATGATTTATCCATTTATTTCTCCTTTTAACCCATTGCGACTGGTGACATACAATTACCTGATTTTACCGTAAGTTTATAGATATGGTTTCTTACTTATTCTGCAAGGAATTGAATACTAACACATTTAACACAATTAATATGCTAAAGATGGTGCGTTTAAACCTTAACTTGAACTGACCTTGTATATATTGTAAAACATGTGCAATGTGTTTAAATTTGTAATATTGCATATGACATTGAAGTGACCTCTAATTAGATGAAAACCAGAACATAAAATGGTGACCTTGCAGTGACATTTAATCACATTTTCATCACATTCAGTGTGACATTTTATTAGTCTGTACATGTATTTTTTCACATTGAAAGATGACCTAGAACTGACCTCTAATACAAAGGTGTCCTTGTTCCCAGCAGACAGCTCAATGTCGAGTTGTTCGTCCTCACTGTCACCATCCACGAGCATGCCACGCGGCCACTGTTCAGCCCCTGGGTACTCCTGTAATAATAAAAAGTATATTATATAACTATCTACAAGGCTGATACACTCCGACATTGTCACATGATGCACTAATGCAGTTCTTAGGCGTTACTCGCCAGTGATGCAGCATGATGACAAAGGAATGTTAACTTCCAGACATCATGCTGACCTTGGCACATTGAGTACTATGCACATACAGAGATATACAAATAGCATATTATACACTTCTAATACAGAGGCCATTCTGGCTGCTAAATCTACCCACTTTATGGTCATAGGGTAGAATGTGACCTTGGCTTAGTAAACATGTCAAGCTTTAGGCTCTCTGCTAATCCTAACCATTATGTACCTATTCCCCTTATGTACCTATTCCCTACAAGCAATAAAGGAACCCTTGAGGGGCCCCCATGTCCTATGTCGATTTTAAGAAATTGCCATGTCATCATGTCGGTTCTAAGAAATGGCCATGTCCCTTTGTCGATTTTAAGAAATTGGCCATGTCTCATGTCACTAAGCCAAAAACTGCCCATGTCGCCAAGTCAATTTTAGGTGTTTAGAGCCATAATACATTGTACTTCTTTATGGACGTTATGATGCCACAAAACTCAAGTGTGCAGATATGGTGCGCACCGATGTAGCACAAGGAGGGAACTTGTCAGTGCATCATTCTATTGGTAATGTATGCTTGGCCCTCAAGTTCAAGTAGAGAGGCATATGTACACAACCACACACTAACATACACATACATGTTATTACTTATACACATACAGTAGACTAATCTACCTACCCAGTTGACCTGACCCCCCCCCCCCACACACACACTCCGTCATAACAGGAGCCATAATAAAGCCTCCAACAGAGAGATTTTATGTTAACCCTTTAGTGGTAGTGGATCGTTATGGTGAAATAGTGCTTGCATGGAAAGTGGTATTTTTTTCAATATAAACTGATGCAGTGATGCTCATAGTGTGTGACCAATCAGGCATCATGATAATAGGATTTCGTGGTGGCGAGTTAATCACCATAACTGCATTGGTACATAATTGTAAACAAACATGATGCCCTGGGGTATCATGCTATCCCTAAAGAGCCCCATGTGCCGTCCCAACCTCCTTTATGCCTCTGTCCTCTCAACAATTAAGTGCTTCTTGTAACTATGTTTTCAAACACAAAACTAACTTTTTTTCCTTTTTTTTGCCAGGCACTGATAGAAGATATCGTGGAAGACATTCACTAAGAATTGCTTTAAAATAAAGATAACCTTTGCTCAGCTGCATATATAAATGTATCTCAAACCAACAGCTGGTAATTTATTAGGTGTATAATATTGTATTTCACAAACACTGGCCATTAACCTGCAGGCTCATGAATTGGTTTAAAATCGTTGTATACCTTTCCCAATGAATTTAGCTCTATGTTTATTGCAATTCCATCAGGTGTCCTTCTTGTCTATTCTAACCAATGCTCACAGTAGTCAGAAGATATCAAACATGTTATTACTTTTTCTTTGCCTAACCTTTATCCTTTCTCTCCCTGGAATCCCCCGCCCACCCACACCTTCGCAATGGGATCAAAATACTATTAAATCATGCCTAGATTTGAGGCAGAGAAATCCCAGTTTTACCAGTAAGTGAGTAGTATATAACATTAACCAGATGAAGGCAGACCTAGCGCTACCTTTCCTTGTTACACCTCACACCGCACGTTATTAAGTACGCTCCGGTAAGTATTAATCAGTCTACGACTCAAAGGCGGCTTTCAGGGAAAGTGCTGCTTGTGTGTTATATATATTTATACAGGTATACAACCTGTTATAAGAGTAATGTATTATAGGCTTTTAATTGTGGACTACTGTAGTGTGCACTTCTATAGTACATGGGTGGTTTCTCTAGCATCTATGTTCATATGTAAGTGAAGAGTAGGGTGGTGTGAGTGTAGTATAGTTATAAGGACCTGGAGGATATTGACATGAGGACAGGATACCCTACAAAACCATGGTAAGCTTTTTTACCAATACATATCATAGGGGGGATAAAAGCAGAGGTGCCATTTAGATTACAATAGAAAATGCTTCTAGGAATTACATTTTAAGAATTCGGAAAGTAATACTTAAGTGAAAGTGACTGAGCACAAATATCCCTCAAATGCTATCACTTCCATAAACATAGGTTTTGCAGAGGAATGTATATGTCTTTGAAATCCATAAAAATATGGAAAAACCCTGGAGACTTTCCTCCCTTATAATAATCATAGCTAAAACCTGTTCCACACAGTGGGAACAATATGCTCACCGTGGCCCTTTTGAATACATCAGCGAAACTAGAATATACCAGTGACAGTTGTACCCTTTTATTACATGTTTATTTTGAGGGATTCATGGTCTTTAAGAAAGTGCTCCTGGTGCATGAATACAGCAGGCCTGTTTAGTTACACGATAGGACTGCATTAATGAATAATAATAACCGTATGGGACTGAAAAACGATTCCGGCCTCGGCATGATACATGGATGCAGAGCTGAGGTTACTCCTCAGCACTGCATTTATCCATCACCACGGCAGCTAAATTAACCTACACAAACAGGCATCATATATGGCCAGTTAAGTGGTAGGATTGACCCTGCCATACACCTTATTTCACTCTCCTGGCATGCTACATGTTTTCCCATTACTGCAAACCTAATACCCTGAATGGTGCCAACAATTGAAAGGTCTATTGTACACCTTAAATGCTACATACTGCCTTATGGCTTGAGGAGTCGTCATGATGCACGAATGCAGCAGTGGTGAGTTGATGCATGTATGCATCATGCTGTCCCTACTGGTGTTGATACACCTGAACGTCTACTTGCGAGTTACCCTGGCACCAGGGCTGCATTCATCCTCAGGGCAATCAATGGGCATAAGGAAAATACAGACCTTAAAGTCTTAAAAAAACACATTGACATATGTTTTCAGCGTATCCTAAGTCTGTTCTTAAATATATCCCAAATAGTCCCACAGCGAGAATGTGGGACAGCACGGTAGGACTCATTTGTTAGAGAATAATGGTTATTGTTTCTGTTGTTGGACACTGAAAATGCTTGAGATCATTTACTTATGATTTTGATCACTACCTAGGGGTGTCATATATATGCTGAAAGTCTTTCTGAAGTGGGTTATATGGTTTGTGCCAATAGGCAATCAATAATTCAGCACTGTTCACAAGTTCAATGTTAGAAATCCACATTATTACATCCACTAAACATCTTTCGATTTATAATATACCCATCCTATAACTATAAGGCACATCCTGAGATTGGATAAGTTTCAATAAGGTGCAGTTATGGTCAGCGTTGCATATGAGGCGTACCCATGCCTTTATATGGTAAATAATTCTATGACTATGGTTGACGATGACTTGATTGATTGACTTCTTTTAATGTCCAAAGGTGGGATCCGCATCTCAAGCGATGCCTCATTAGTTTACGGACATTGAGTCCTTTCTTTCTCAGTCTGGACAGGTGTTCGAAGGTTGCTTATCCAAAACAGATAGACAGGTATTTATATGCTGCTTGTCCATCACAGCAGTAATGAAATCTATTGATGACTCAATCTATGAGATGAACAGTCAAATCTCTGAGGAGGTGTGATGGAGAAAACCGCTGATGGGGCACATCCTCTGCTCTTCTCGAAGGAGAACAAGTGTTCTTTTATTTGCCTAGTCCCATAGGCAGGGCTACAACCTATGGCTTCTTATAGTACCTTATCCTATGACTATGGTGCTTTTCAGGACTACCTACGGCTTTTAATGGTACCAAGTGAACTTGACCTTAAGCTGCGGGCAGCAGCTGACCTCGGTGACCTAGATGGTGTCAAGACACTGCTAGGTCAAGCTGCCAATGTCAACTCCTGCAGTGAGGTGAGCGGATACCTACTCTTAATATATAAGTATTTTAATTGATTAATTAACTATTTAATTCATATATTTCAGTGCTCGAAAGAGCTTTTTCTGTAACCCAGTAGGCCTATTACAAAACTTCTTGCACAGCTTATTTGCCATTCTATTGGGGCTAATACAAATAGGCCTTTTCATTCAAAGTCTACAGTTTTAGTTCTATGTACTTAGTAATCTGGCATAGATGCCAAACCTTGCATATAAGTCTCACCAAAACTTTGGGACAACTCAACAGCCTAATTTGTCGGCTGAAAATGTCTATTTCTCAATATTTTATAGCTTCAAATAGCCCCGCCCCCACACATTTGGAAAGACCTACAGATCACAAAAAGCCTCTGATTCCCAAAACAGTCATATAACAATCATTCCATATGGTCTAAGTCTATGCCTTACACACATGTGATAAACTGACTGGTGGTTTGTATACTGCAGCATGGGGTGACAGCGCTACACCTGGCCGTGTCGTCAGGACACCGCGATGTGGTGGCTACCCTGGTCCAACAGGAGGCACACCTGGATACCACCAACCAGGTAAGGACTCAGCCTTGAACCCTTTAAGGGCCGCTAATACAAGATGCATCATGCCCATTGGTCGTCATGATGCACCAATAAAGTGCTGGAGAGACTGCTCGCCAGCATTTCATTGGAGCATCATGCCGACCCTCCAGGGTCGATACACATACTCCCGAAGGGTCAGCATGATTCTCCAATGAAATACTGGCGAGCAGTCTTGCCAGCACTTGATTGGTGCATCATGACGACCAATGTGCATGATGCATTAAAGGGCCCTTAAAGCACAATACATGAATCAGGGACGAAAGTGACCAATCCCAGTTACAGAACTTTAGACAGGGTCCTAAAAAGTCCTCAGACCAAAATTTCATAAAACTTCCATGATGAAAATCACAACTTTCCCTGACATTATGATCTACTATTTATAGTTGGGTTTGAATCCCCACAAGGTTTCTGCAATTGAGGTGGGGAAAAAAGTTCTAATGGATCTTGCCACCAACTATTCAGTTTTCCCTTTTTCCATGACTCCCCATGAGAGATGAAATTCCATGACTTTCCCTGGCAACATTTTATTCCGTGACATTCCATGAAGGATGGCAACAATGCTGGATAAAAATGAAATCCAAGAAAACCCTGAAGACAGCCCTCCTTTATAAATACAGGTCTGGTGACATACCAATTATCAGCCATGGTTTGTAATAAAGCCTAAGCAGAGGAATCCCTGAAATGCTCGATTATGACAGCTTATTACACGATTTCTTGGATTTTGGGTGCTTTTTCTGGATATCCCCATGCTGATACCTGTCGATATTGCACACCATGATGCATGCATCATGACTTTTGTAAGGTGTGCCTGATATCCATGGATAACAGGCACTAGTGCCTGATATCCATGGATATCAGCACACCTTACATGTCATATGTCACATGTTAAAACCCATGCAATATTCCAGGCCAGGGTAGGGATCGAACCTGCAGTCTCACATCCCAAATCCAACTCCCTATGCACTGCGCCACAGGGACTGACGAGAGGTGGTTGGCTAGAACTAAACCAAACAAAGGAATCCTAGCCGGGCGCTGAGGCGTGTGTACCGATCGTGTATACATAACCAAAGGACGCGTTCAAATCAATCCAAGCCGACACGGCCGCTGAAGGAGGAGACGCGGTGGTCTAGCGGTTAGCACGTCGCGCTCAGCCGTGAGGGGTCCGCGGATCGAATCCCGGCCGAGACGGACCTTTTTTTCGCCGTGTGCGCTGTCGCTGTCCGCTGCCGGGCGACGAGGTGTATTATACACAAACATAACCACGAGAAGCATTGAAATCTTTTTTCGCCGTGTGCGCTGCCGCTGTCGGCTGCCGGGCGAGGAGGTGTATTATACACAAACATAACCACGAGAAGCATTGAAATCTTTTTTCGCCGTGTGCCGCTGCCGCTGTCGGCTGCCGGGCGCAGTGGTGTATTATATTCTATACAAACATAACCACGAGAAGCATTGAAATCTTTTTTCGCCGTGTGCGCTGCCGCTGTCGGCTGCCGGGCGAGGAGGTGTATGTACCTGTGTACACACACTAGTATGGCTGGCTTCGAGTCCCGGGGAAGGATTTTTGTTTTCAACTTGTTTTTATTGATATTCTATTGATTATTTATTGATTTTTTATTGATTAATCGTGTAATAAAGACAGTAAGGAATGGGCTATCTGGCACCTCGTTCAGTGTATCGTAGGATATCGTAACTCGTGGCCTACGGCCACTCGTTACGATATCCTACGATACACTGAACTCGGTGCCCGATAGCCCATTCATTACTCTCTTAATATCAAACATGTGTGTGTAGGACTGTATAGGTCTTTGGAACTTTGAAATCCCTGATATCAGGGAAACCCCTGAAGACTTCCAACCCTCTGAAAAGCATTGCACAGCCTACTCAGTGCTACTTAGTACGCTCTAATGGCAATTCAATAAATGCTTTCATACCAGGGTAATATATGATTTGAAATCCTATTACTGGTATGTCTTTGGTCTTACCTTGACACTTTGTATGACCTGTACCTTACAGAATGGACAAACGGCATTACATGTGGCCGCTATCCGTGGTGACCTTAACATTGTACGTCTTCTCACGGACGCTGGCTGTGACGTCAACGTCACAACTCAGGTACGTCAGTCTGTGACATGCTAACTTATATACTATAAATGGGTAGTTTTTAGGATGATTTTATGATCCACCATTAATCTGTTCATTGCTGCATCTTGTAATTGCTAGGGGTCCCACTACCACCTGACTCATGAATAAATGATATTCAGATAATTTGTGGGGGTACTCTACTAGAGTGGGGATGAGCAAACCAAGAAAGAAAAAAGACTAGCATTTGCGCACCACTGCCTGTCAAATGATGTCCAAATATATATTTGACCGACCTTTTATTACTGCAAACATGCAGTACAAGGAGTTAAAGGGTTAAAGCCAAGTATTAAATCATTTATTAAATGTCCATTTTGTAACAGTACAGTCAGATGACGGCCCTCCACCTGGCGGGAAGACAGGGCCATACAGACGTGTGCCGCCACCTACTGAACTATGGTGCAGACATAAAAATCACTGACCAGGTATGTATTGGCCACTAGCTGGTCTGGAGCTGGTTCCAGCAACACACACTGATAAGATCGGACCAGCATGTCCCTGGAAGCAGGTGTTAACCAGGGACAAGGTACCCACCATGGTATGTCTTATCACTGGGTTTTACCTCAACCAGCAAAATTTAAAATGGCGGCTCCACTAGGCCTCAATGTTGAGTCCTATACATAAGAAGATGCATTTTGTTACTCTGTGTATAAGGTGCATTGTGTGTTAAGGCACTTGCCAAACTCAGTCCAACCTATCTAAGACTTACCTGGAGTTAAATCATGGTCATTGTCTTCTATGGTTCTTTTGTATCGTCATGAATTGCTGTATCCAACTTTTTATTGTAACTTTTACCGTATTGATGAAGGGGTTCGAAAAAAGATATAGCTGCACGAGTCAATCCACCACGCCCCCTCTCAAATTCAATTCCATTATTCAATCTTAAGTTTTATCTACTATAATCATTAGAGGATACATACGATCTTCCATTAGCAAAGCAGGTTTGGCCAGTATCTGTACAGTGAACAAACATCACTTAGGCAGGTAGGAGCAATAAACACTGCCGACTAGTAGTAAATTACTCTGAAAATTGGTTGAGACACTCCATCAAATCATTCTCTAAAAAAGCTACAGATCCACAGTGTATTGCTCTATTATCTTGATGAACGCAGAGCTTTAAGATACCATATCAGGCTGTCCTTAAAGGTTTACAAGACATTTCCCTTCACATTTCAGATAGAAAAGCCTCCATACTTCTACGCCCCAACTGAGGACCTTAGACGGATGCTCCTTACCGGAAATTTCCGCAAGGAGCCACTCTCAGACCAGTATGCCCGCAAAATCTCCCTTGACACAGCTCACAACAACAGTATGAGTGAGAGCTTCACAGCCGATGACATTTCTGAGCGGCCTGCACCACCATCAAGAAAGTCTTCCACAGCTGTGTTTGGTGCGGCAGCGGTTAACAAGGAGAAGAAGACAGTGGCCATGCCACCAGGCAAAAAGATGCTGAGCACCTCGGGGAGTGGGAGAGGAAGAAGGTCAGTGTCAACTCCTCGTAATCTGCTCGCGTCTTCATCTAAAGCCAACATGAGGCGAGCTGCCTCCAAGTCACCGGCCAAATTAACGAGGAGGTCGTCGTCACTAAAGAAGAAATCTCCATGAGATTTATCTAGACTATAGTAGAGGAATTCCAATTGACTGTTATAATCAAGATACTTCCATAAATATTACCTCATGGTATATTCCTGGAACATGAACCTACTTTGTTGCCTCGGTTCTCGTCTCTAAGGCATACGCCTCCTCCCCCAACCATGCCCAGTCCTTATACGGTGCACTAGGGGTCGATCCTTGAGTATAAACCGTGGCTAATAGACAGAGTTTCAAGGTATATATAGGTATCGTGTCTATGAATGATGGTGCTGTAAGATAATAACATGTATACAATAAATAGTGATCATCTTTTTCAAATGAACTACTTGTTTCTTTGTCTTTTACTTCTAGCATACCTACTTCATTACCTGTGCGATTACTATCTAATAGTGAGTGAGTAATAGATGTTTAACGCCATTTTGATAGCTAAGGTCATATTCATGGCAAAAACTACATTACACAATTTCACAGAGGAATGCCCGCGCCTATGTGAACCACACACATCCGAGGGGATAGGAAAGAGCAGATATAGACCCTTTTAAGTGGGCTAGGGAAACCCGCACAAGGGAATGTGTCCGTGCCTGCGCATATGTGCACCACACACATCCTGAAAGGATAGAAAAGAGGAGAAACAGACCCTTTTAAGTGGGCTAGGGAAGCCCACTATCTAATAGTACATGTACAATTTAGTTGCTTATTGTTTCCAGATTAAATGTTTGTTTCTATCTCTTGCTTTTTTATTCAAGTAAGGTGATTGTTAAAGTGTTGGGAAAAGACGAGGAAAAGTGACAAGTGAAACAATCTTAGGCCAATCTATTGGCAGCAACTTCTCCGGCGACCTAGTTTGGTGGGCAAACTACGCCTTCTCCCCTAGGTTACCATTTTGACCAAAAATCGCCGTATTCATACACTGCTGGTGTTGGACCTACTTTGACCCCAATACTGGGTGCTTATGGGAACCAGCATTCACTGGTATCCATCTGCCAGCTTGACTCACCAGCAACAAGCTAAGAAAAATAGTACCTCCCAGCATGCCTGTTTACCAGTGACGTAATCCTGAGACTATGAGATGGGGCCAGTGTGTATTGGCAGTGGTGCTGATATCTAACACCAGGTGGTGGCACCATAACGAGAGGTCACACGTGAACCCTTTCGAGGAGAAACGGTATGATCGGAAGTGTGTCCCTGGTTCCGGCGAAAGTTTGCTGCTCATATTTTACAAGCGAAAATGGCGCCACGTTAGCGTTTCTCCCCAAAAGACGTAACCGAGGTCACAAGCTCATGCTGGACAGCTCCCCATAAGTAGAGAGGCCAGCCGTTCGGCCAACTCCCCGGACCAAAATGCAGTAGAAAATCAGTATTTAAACAGTAGAAAAACAGTGTGGTGAGCAGTAGATCATACTGAAAATTACTGCTGGGGGCACGTAGAAGCATAAAAGGAGCAGCCGCTGCTTCAGTACTGGCACTACCAATGCCTTTCTAGGTGGTCCTTGCTGGATTTGAACTTGGGATCTTCTGATTACTGTACCAACGCATTAGCCCCCTGAGCCTCCACCCCATCAGCTATGTGAAACTGTCATTACTAGTAATGCATGCAACTCAGGCCACCCTTAAATATATGTTCGTTTCCTTTCCAGTGGCCTGGTGAAATTTTTCGTGAGGATGGGAAAATTTTTTCCTGAGTTCTGAAAAAAGATTTTTTTTTTACGCCTTCAGCACAAGAAACTAGGTTTCCAATCACAAAATCTTAAAATGTAATGACAAATTCATGCCCTCCCCCTTTCGAAGTTCATAAAAAATAAAAATATTTTTCTAAAAAAAATTTTTTTTCCTCCCTCCTGAAAAATCCCACCCTCTGGACAGGAAACGGACATATTTTTAAGGGTGGCCTCATATAGGAGGGGGACAGTATTGATTCAGTAGTACTGGGTAACTTCTATCATAGCAAGAGGGTAAGAGTAGGCATGTCTGATAAAGTACTGCTATAGTAGAATGCCTTACATTTTATTGATGTTAAGATGATAAGACAGCAGCTTTGTAATTATCAATGATACATGTATACTATGTAAAGAAAAAGTGTCATGATGTTGACCAAAATAATACTTGATGATTCAGTACATTTATGCCCTACATAAAGTCAGTGACTAATTCCTCGTTTTCACACACCCCAACATCCATGTGTATCCATTACTGGCACTCAATAACATAATCATATGCAGAGGTATAATTATACTTTTCTTCACAAACACTGGATAGTTTCAGAATTTTATTACTGAATCTTTTGATTATTGTTCACAACCATACTGACATTCACACTATGGACTATGGTCTCAGAAGCATCAGGTCAGTAGCACAATAAATAATCCATGAATGGCCAGAGGGCTACCAGTAGATAGTCAGTAGACTACTGCATCTATGCTGCTGCACAGAGTGTGACATTTTTGGTATCTATTAAGATTCAGTTGAGAGTCAGTAGACTATTGATTCTAGCCTGAAAATGCAGTGCATACTCAGTTGATAGTCAGTACACTACTGAGTCTATACTGAAAATGCAGTGTACAGTCAGCTGTTTGGGAAGTATTTCAGCAGTACCTACTGCAAAATGCAGTTGTTGATCAGCATATTCTCAGTAGCCACTGATAGGAGAAGTAGATACTGCCTTCTGGTCCGGATCTCTATATAGCAATATGTATTGCCGGTCTTTTGGGAGAGGGGTGTATTTGTAGTGGTATTTGCAAAATATTTGTGTTCATGAGACATTGGTGGTGCCATGGAACTGTAGCATTGCTAGCTGGCTTGGGTATTAATGTCATATGTTTGCAGTAGGGGTCAGCATCTCCTTACCACTGATCACAAGAATACAGCTGATTGCTTGTATTTGACTTGAGGATTTTCGACAGTGATGATTACTCTGGAAATATTTTTTGAGAAATGGTAATAAATCAACCAAACAAGGTAGAAATGAACGAAATACAGGTATGGATTGAGCTAGATTTCATCTATACCACAAAATTGTCACAATGCATTCAGTGAATTATTTAGAATTACGTTAATCTACCTACCATAAGATTAGCACTACATGTACTCTACTGTATGTCCTCCTAGTTAAGCCAAACTCGTAAACCCAGATGTCTAACAAAGTGATTAAGGTTCCCCAAACATCACATGTAGCAATCCAAAAACCATTATCAGCTTCACCATGCAGGACTGGCATTTAAACACTAAGAAATTATTATGTGTGGATGGACAAGTGCTCAAACGAGTATTTCACTCCCTGATTTATTAAGTATCTGTTCAGCTGGCACTCTTTCTATACAGTAACTCTATTTAAAAATCTATGGTAGGGCATTTCTGACGCCCTCCCGCATATGTTGGTATGGTGATAGCCCTCCACGTGCACAACTGTGCTATGTCTGTTATCTGCTTAACCCTCCATCAACTGGTCACTCTAGTTGGAGCATAACTTCAGCAGTCTTGTAGATAATATGTTTAGCCTACATTACCCATGGTGGGTTTTGAGGTACCAACTGCAAGCAAACCACTGTGAAATACTTCACACACACATATATGGTATCTGGGACCCCTTGCACTGTTATAAATGCAAGCTTGGTGAGTAACTCACAGGGGCTGCTTTTATGAATTAAGCTAGGATAGAAAGCTGTGAAATATAGTGGTATAGTGCATCAATAGGAGACAGGAAGGTAAGTTATGCGCGAATTCTGCATTGGCGTATCATGCCGGCATATGAACATACAGCTTTGAGGCATCATGCCGTCATTGAAGGACTAAATCCAGCAGCTATGAATGAATACAGCAAACAGTGGCACTTAATGTATATAGCCCTGGAGGAGGAGAGTTTAATAAAGGTCCTGAGAGACGAGCAAACAGGGCAACATGAGGGCTACTTCCTCCAGGTCACTTAGACAAACATAATCTAACCCCCTTTAAGTCATACACTGAAAACCAATGGGGTATACAAAATTGTGGATTCACGCAGCCCACAGTCAGGTTCCATCAAATTATCTCTCTTTGTGATGTTTACTTTAAACTTACATGACCCAATAAAAAGATACATTTCAACATCCTCTGATAAAAAGGTACTACAAACAGACATTCTAAATCAGAATATATGCAGATATATAAATGAGAAATAAATTGGTTACTTGTCAGAGGACATAGAAGTAAACATAACAAAGAAGGAAAATGGAACCTGACTGTGGGCTGCGTGAATCCACGAGATAATGCCCGAGATTTACAACCAGTGGAGACTCACTACAAAAAAAAAAAAATATATCACAAGGTAAGGTCTACACCGTAGCGACACAATGTCAGGATTAGGCTAGGCAAGTTGATCTTGAAGGAAATCATAGTCCTGCCAAAAATAAATATCTAAATTCAACGCATTTTGTACTCCAAATCGTAATTGGAATCTTCAACAAATTATATATTACTCTCCAGGCAGAACCTATACATCGATAAATTATAGAAGTGACAGAAGCTCTGGCTGGAGAATGAAGGTTGTTAGAATATGGAGAGTGGCGAGTGCAGGGAGAGTAGGCCTACTTGAATACATACTGAGTAAGCTATGGAGCGTCTGGTCCTCACTCTATATTCTCTCATGTTTATTTAGAGAATACTTAACAAGTTATAACTATACCGGCCACATATAGCTCTAACACTAATGGTCTATTATGTGTGCCATATAGGATGTAGAGACTTCAAATAGTTGTGTGAAATTTCACCCTACATTTAACCCTTTACATGGATTTGTACATCGTGTCCATTGGTGCATCATGTCAACCCTTTGGGATTACGACAACTCCATGCAGTCAGCATGATGCATCAATGTGACTCGCCAAGGCTGCATTCATGCAGACCTAAGGACACATAATGCATCAATGCATTATCGGTTATCAAAGGGTTAGATGGACTTTTATTTCATTACCTTGGCCTACAAGGGACTGTTGATTTAAAGAAACCTTTGATGTGCTTACGTGGTATATATACACTGAAATGTAACCAAATGAATTTCATTTAAATCCTTTTTTCATTATAACATTCCTATAGATTATTCATCTTGCGCAAGATCAAGAACAAAATCGAGTTCAATCATTATCTGATCTCAATCAACATTATGTTATCTGAAAATTAACTTTACTGCCTTTTTTCCCTATTTGGAGTTATGCAACTTGTATATAAATAAATGTTCTAAAAAACTATTCTAGTTTCATCATTTCAAATGTTTAGGTGTACAAGGATGAAAGTGATTAAAATCGTTGAAGTGTTCAAATATCAGTTCTTAAATATTGTGTCTTAGACAGAAATGTATCTATATGTATATGGAACCTAAAAATCCCAGAAATTCAGGAAAGTACTGGAAGTTTCCATTCCTTAATTAGAACGGTAAGAAACTAAGAACCCTTTTCCCTGGCCTCTCTTCATCGACCCCTCCGCACTAAGCAGTATACGTTTGATAATATGGTGAAACCTCACATCACAGTCACAGAACAGGACAGGTAGAACCTCACTACCTACTGGTCTACTCAATCTTAAAGTGTCAGGTAAGCCTAAGGTATTCCACTCCATACTTTTTATTTTAATTTGTGTTTAGTGCGTACACACATTTTATCATTCTTTCCTGTGGATAAGGTTTATAGGACTTTACCGACTGAGTGATGTCTGAGCATCAATGCATCAAAGAAAAGATCTTGTTGCGTTTTTCTGTACTTTGTTAGCACTTTTCTGAAAGTAAATTACGACAAAAAAAATTGACAATCTTTAAAAAATAGTACAATTAAGTTGAAAGGCAATCGTCAGGAATTTGCCAACGTAAATGTAAAGTTGAGTACTAAAAATGCACATTCATAGTGGACAATGGCACATTCTCTTAATACTAAACCAACGTAATAAAGACTTTACATCTTGCCCCCTTTTCGTGATTTGAGAGCTCATAGACTGAAACGATCTTTTCATATGTCCACACAGAAATTCAGATTATAATATTATGTCATGTCAACTATAATACTTTGAACCATGAGGATTTGAGCAAACACTGTGTATTTCGATTCAACGAGCAGTCATTCATGACATAACTATGAATGTTTATGGTTACATTTCTTGCTGCCTCTACAGATATTTATATTTTTCAAATTGATTTCCTAAGAGTTTCAAGAGTTTACGGAACAGGAGAAAGGGGAATTGAATGAAATTTGTGTAATTCGCCACCCACATATCCTATATAATATAGTCTGTGGGAGTTAGAGACTGACTGGGCTCTTAACTCATTAGCAGTCGCAGCATTTCTGTTCACTTAATATCATGATGCACGACTGCAGCCATGGCCAGTAACTTACCATTGCTGCACTTGTGCATCATGCCGACCCTTCAAGAGGGCATCGACTCAATAGGTTTGATGCGTAATGCAGCCTTGGCGCGTAACTCACCAGGCTGCATTTAAACTACATAACGATTAAAGCACATAATGAATTACAGCACGATGCCATGCTTAAAGGGTTAACCCAATATGTGCATTACCTGTCTATGTACAAGGTGTAAACCAATGAGAACCTGACAAACATGAGCTACTGGTGGTCAAACACTCCACTCCTACAGGTCTTGTTAATCTATGGTGGATATTTACATAATCTAAAGCGAAATTACTCTCTCAGTTTTAAATTGACATGTTTAATCTCAATGTTAGTTTCTAGAAAACTGGCTGTTTTCACAGATTGAGATATTTTCCTATAATTACAGCAATGGTATCTGGTAAGCCTGACGGTGCCCTGCGCAAGGCATCCCAGGACGGGGATGTAGCGTCCCTCAATGATGCCTTAGAAAATGGCGCTGATGTCAATGCCACAGATGAGGTACCTCAATTTACAAACTCATGAAACTTTTAAGCCTACCTAAAACCTTGGGTCATAAGCCAATCAGTTTTGGTCAAATTCAGCACCTAACTTTTTGCCACAATCTACCACAGCTCCATAACTTTTCTTATGCCAGGTAATAGATCATACTGAAAACCATAAAAAAATTGCCCTGAAAATCGGCTTCTATGATTCTCTCAAACTCTACTCCTGGATTATGAGCGGGGTCGGCTTATGAGCAGGGTCGGCTTATAAGCGGGGTCGGCTTGTTAGTGGGGTCGCCTTATGAGCACTCTCTATGTTTGTCTGATCCATATTATTTCATTGTACATACATTTGAGGGGGCAAGTCAACAGAATTGTACAGCGCAGCTGTAAGTGTAAGGCCAATGGCCTGTTTTGTATCTAGTAGTGGTTAATTTTAGTTTTTATTTAAGTAATTGCTAATTACATGTTATGGTACATTGATGTTTGTTTTCTACACATTGATATGGTACATAAATAGGGTGCTCTGCCATGGTTTTTTTTCAGCATGGTGTTACAGCCCTACACCTGGCTTGTTTCAATGGTAGCGCGGAGTCCGTACAAGTACTACTCAAGTCAGGTGCACATGCGGACTTAACCAATAAGGTAATTAAAACTAATTACCAAAGTAATTTTTGATACATATGGTGAGAATGGGATCAATATTCTATTCCTACTAACACCTACGTATATCAGAGTGGGGGGGGGGGGTCATCACATATTGAAGATGTCTGCGGATGGCAAAGGTACTTTTTGAGCAAAATCCCTCTAAAGCAAGGGCCACTTTTTGACACTTTTACTCCAAAGAGGGGCACTTTTTGAACAAAATCCCACTAAGGGCTAGTTTTTGTGAAAATATTCTTATGTGTGTCATTTTTCATCAAACTTTCTTCAAATAGAGGTACTAATAGTCGTATTATCTCAAAATCCCTCTAAAGCAAGGGCCACTTTTTGACACTTTTACTCCAAAGAGGGGCACTTTTTGAACAAAATCCCACTAAGGGCTAGTTTTTGTGAAAATATTCTTATTTGTGTCATTTTTCATCAAACTTTCTTCAAATAGAGGTACTAATAGTCGTATTATCTCAAAATCCATCTGAGCATGAATATATAGAGTATACTGTATCCTCCCTGCTCTAAGTAAGGGCAGAACACCGCACACCTCTGGACCTGTATCAGAAAGAAAATTGAGTGCCCCCCCCCTGGAATATACCATGGTCGAACAACCTGGTAAACTTATGATGTCTTTATCTTTTCAAAAAAGAGGCTAGCCATAAAAAGCCGATTGATTAGTGAACTTAGATCCAAAATCAGCTTAAAACGTCTTTCTGAACTCACCCCTGTTTTAAGGATGGGTCTTACTTACCGTAATCTCCCGCGTAGAAGACGCGCTGCGCGTATAAGACGCACCCCAAACTCAGCACATGCATTTTCGCGTATAAGATGCACATTTTAATGCTCAATTTTGTAAATCCAGTACTGTTCTATAGTAAAATTACCCCTCGTATAAGACGCACACCCAACTTTAGAAAATCCTATAAGATGCACCAGCATTTTGTTTGGCCTAGAGGACGCGTCTTATACGCGGGAGTTTACGGTACTATTATATAGATTATATACCCCAGGTTCGGCGTATAGACAGAGTTTTCCGGTAAAATGAGGCCCTAAATATGACTACTGTTCTGCCCTATTCTGTGTGATGACGTCACAGGGTGGACAGACAGGCCTCCACCTGGCAGCGTCCCATGGACACCTGGACGTCGTCATGGCATTGTGTGACGTCATGGCCGACGTCAACACACCCACTAAGGTACGTCATGGCGATTTGTAACGTCATATCATTATGTGACATCATGTTAAGTGTGATGCAAAAGAAATAGTCTGTAGAATGGATCTATACAGCACTGGTGAGACCGTTCAGCAAAATACTTGAGTAAACATGCCTCTCATCTCATGGTCTTTACCATCATTCCTATCGCTTCCCGCAAATCCTACAGAGGATACAAGGATCTGGTTTGCCTTATCAGCTCATGTTTCTTTGAACTATGAATCTATTGATAGGGGATAAAAAATATCATTCAAAATTCTTCGGCAAATCCTTGAAATCTGGGTACATCTTATACTTGCAGACTAGTCAGATGACACCACTACACCTAGCGGCTAGACGAGGGCACACTGATATCTGTGACTACCTGATAAAGAATGGAGCCAACACAGACGCTAAGGACCAGGTAGGCCTTTATTCCCCAAGTGCCTTTGTTGATAAGGGAAGGCTTTATCATTTAATTCTAATTTCTAATCATAGGGGGCTGCACAGTGCTGTATTATCTTATTAGTATTACAATTACGTGCTGCACACTGAACTCTACAATACTCATTTTCTTTTCAACTCTCCCAATCTAATACATAACTGTAATGCTTTGAAGAAAATGACTGTTTTGAAATCTACACCTAGGTCATAATGTTTTCGGTTTTCTCCCTGTCCTCTATGACTTCATTGGTGACGTCATGCTGCCTCAGTGACGTCACCCGCAGTGGCTAGTGATGTTGCCATGATCTATGAGCGCAACTCCTATCCGTGGTCCTTGCCACATTTTTCTTGTTTACAAAATAAATTCTGAAGATAAATTGAAAACCCCATCTACACATTTTAACAGGTTCCCCTGACGTTTTTGATTTACTGGTGCACCGTAAATTCCTTCGAAATGTATAAACTGCACCCTCATATAAGCTACATCCTGAGTTTGAGAGAAAGCTTTAGGCCGCACATTGGGCTTGAGAATAGGCCTCTCCTATACTATAGTGTCAAAGACCCTAACATATTTATGTTATGTAAATGGGAGTGATATTTGATAATCCTGAATAAGTACCCAATCAACTTTCCATTATATTCATCAAGTTATGTGATTTTTGGTAAATAATGTCAAATGCCATTTCTCACACATGGATATTTGAAATTCATATACCCACAGATCGGCAAGCCAGCCATCTTTTATGCGAATCATTCACCGACCAAGGCAGTGTTCATGAACAGCAGCTTCCACACAATGCAGTCTAACAAGCAGAGCGACATGCTCACCAACCCAACTCCTCACACAGAAAACGCCACACCCACCCAAGCAGCTCCAATGGGTTCTCAAAACACACAAAAGGTGGCTCCACCACCTGACAGCACTGAGTCAGATCTAGGGGCTAGCAATGACAATAAGGAAACTGCCAATGACAAAAGAGATAATGTCGGTGATGAATCAGAAGCTGTCAATGACAAACCTGGCACTGTCAATGACAAACCTGACACAGTCAATGACAAAACTGACACTGTCAATGACATACCTGACACTGTCAATGACACAACTTACACTGTCAATGACACAACTTACACTGTTAATGACAAAACTGACACTGTCAATGGCAATGAGAAGTCAGCGGTTGTCAATGAAATTACTGATAATGAGAAAACAGTCACTGAAATAAAATATAACTTGACTGTCAAAGATCAATCACCAACAGCCAATGAAAAGCTAGCAGCTGGAAATGATAAGGGTGTAGCTGTCAATGAAAACTCAGTGACTGTCAATGAAAATGGAAAAGCAGCCAATGACAGCTCTGTGGTTGTCAATGATAAAGGCGATGAGACGTTGGTCGAGGGAACATCACAAGGTGAAGGCGCAGCGGGCGAAGGAGTCGGGGAGAAAAAAGTTGCAAAGAAGCCGACAACAAAGAAATACAGGAAGACTATTTTCCACAAGATTGTAGCAGCTAAGAAAGTTGTAAAGAAAACACCTATTTGGCACTAATCAGTTACACAATACGACGCCTAGGGCTACACCCTTTTTTTTATCCTTTGGGCAGACACCTCAGGGGTAGTGATAAAATTGCCAATACACCCCCTTTCAGACTGAATTAGCTGATAACTAAGGCATTATGAACCTGAAATGTAGCAATGAAGATTTTTATTCTATTTGTAGGTGCGGTGGGCCCGCAATCCGAAGTAAAAAAATAAGATTCCCTTAATCTATGTTTTTTTTTGTGTTCTTTGTAGTCCTGACTTAAAGAATCCTCAATGTCAATGGTCTCACATAAATGTGATATCAAACAGATTCAAAGGTGATTAAAGAATCTATTTCAACTGAGCCAAACTACGTGATTAGACTGTTGCATTGATGAATTGAAAATAACAAAGAGGCAGGCCCTGATTGTGATGCAATGGCAGTCCTACAATAGTAGTACAGGGTTCCCACCATTCATGGGTCACGGTTTTAACTGACTTTTAACTGACATTTATTGGCTTTTACCTGACCAAATGTTGGATAATTCACGGGGTTCACGAAAAAATTCACCAGCTTCGAAGCGAGGATGTTAAAGAGATTTTGCAAATTCACGTGAAACCCCTAAAAAATGTCAAAATACCATTTTAACTGACTTTTCCCCAAAATATCTTCTTAACATACTTTTAACTGACCTTTAAAGAAAAATGGGGTTAACCCATTGAGGGCTAGCATCGACTATAGTCGACACCATGGTAGGCCTAGCATCGACTATAGTCGACACCATGGCAGGCCTAGCATCAACTATAGTCGATGCCAGTTATATAGGATTAGTATAGGAATTGAAAATAGGCTCGTCCTCTAGGAACTATACTTTTTTCAGAGACCGTCCCCATGGCCAGGGCAACAATTTTTGCTCTGCCCTTAAAGGGTTAATTGATTTTTAACTGACTAGTGGGTACCCTGTCGTACTGATTATTGCGCTGGTATCCAACTCACATGAGGCTCAATCTTAGTGTGTAGACATAGGTCGGTATGATTTCGGACAATTTGGAGTAATCAAACACCAGGAGCTGTGTGTGATCTTCTCCGGTAATCTCATAGATAACATGTGACTTACCGTTGGGTAGAGATGGTAGATTTCCTTATTACGGTTGATAACATCAATGATCTTACGGCGCATGTCTGCCAGCCCAGCTTCTGTCCGAGCATTATCAATCTGTAGAAAAAAAATAAATGTGGGATCTAAATATATGGAGTACAACTACACAAACTGGGATACGGAATACATACATACGGTAGGTAAATATTATGTATGAAGTGAACAGGTCTATGTCACTGAAACAACAAGGATGTGAATAATTCATGGTTTTATGAAACCTTAAATTAGATACAGCAAAGCTGTAATGCAAGCTACATGAATCTAAAAAAGAAGCTACTCACCTTGCCTAGGACCTTGGGCAGGGGCGGCGATGGCATGGCACCCGCGTACACAGCAGTGGCCGTCTAGTCAATAAAAGAAATTCAGACCGAAATTAACAATTTCTATGAATTTTAAGGTAATACCCAGTATTATAACACGGCTGGGCAAATTCATGGTGCATTATCCTCAATGCTGCATTTTGATTGGCTGTTGGACAGTGCATTATCTAGATGGATAATGCACTCCCAGTACAGGAGGTTAACCTCATCTCACTTTTAGACTTTACAATTGATGTCCCCATGTTATTAGGTGGCTGGTGTGTGATTTTTCTTTGTTATAACAGGAATAAGGAACTTGGTCATGACCGTGGGAATGCTCTAGTCTGTATTGAGACGTCTTGCGGCTTTTATGGGCCCTAAGACGTCACATGAGACGTCTTCCAGCCTTGTATAGGCCCTGAGACGTTTCAATTGTCTAGAGCACTCCACGTGCCTGATTCCCTAAATAATGCACCTGACACCCAAACGGCAAAACTTAGGCAAACTCAGCTTTGTTCTACATGTTATCAAATCTACTATCGATTCACTTGATCCTATAACAATACATCAGGAAACTATTCAATGTCTATTTCTGAACTGTAACCTGGCACTGATTTTAGAACCTGATGCTTAAATGCAATAATATGGTAAGTAAGAAACTTACAGCCACTGCTACGAGCATACGCTCTCCTACGACGACTTGCACCTTGAGACCAAAGAGAGTGTTCATCCCCTTAACCTTGAGTTTGTTCTGCAGCTGGCAGTGGAGCTCGTACTCCATGAACGGGAGGCTCTGAGAGACAGAGACAATGAAATATATCAAACATAAGCTAAAATAAATTCCACGCACTGTTACATTTATATCAATGGGGATTTATACTACCCGAATTGCTAATACCGTAATCTCCCGCGTATAAGACGCGTCCTCTACGCCAAACAAATGCCTTGTGCGTCTTATAGGATTTCTTCAAGTTGGGGGTGCGTCTTATACGCAGGGTTTTCCAACATCTCATTTGGGAAAATGCGCTGATGACAGCTTGAACTCATAGCGCCAGCACCGCGGCAGACCGGGAGGTGTCGACGCACTCACCGGGGATAAGGCCCACCATGCGGCGATGACAGCTTGAACTCATATAGCCAGCAGCGCGGGAGCCCGGTCGGTGTAGATTTGCTCGGCGGGTTTGACGCCGACCGTGTGCCGATGACAGCTTGAACTCATATAGCCAGCAGCACGGCAGACCGGGAGGTGTCGACGGGCGCTCGGCGGGGAATACACCGACCGTGTGCCGATGACAGCTTGAACTCATATATGATATAGCCAGCAGCGCTGCAGACCGGTCGCTGTAGATTTGCTCGGCGGGGAAGACGCCGACCGTGTGCCGATGACAGCTTGAACTCATAGCGCCAGCACCGCGGCAGACCGGTCGCTGTAGATTTGCTCGGCGGGGAAGACGCCGACCGTGTGCCGATGACAGCTTGAACTCATAGCGCCAGCACCGCGGCAGACCGGTCGCTGTAGATTTGCTCGGCGGGGAAGACGCCGACCGTGTGCTGATGACAGCTTGAACTCATAGCGCCAGCACCGCGGCAGACCGGGAGGTGTCGACGCGCTTGGCGGGTTCAAGCCGACCGTGTGCCGATGACAGCTTGAACTCATAGAGCCTGGGGGTGGGTGGGGGGTGCGTCTTATACGCGAACCCCCCCTGCTGAGTTGGGGGGGGGCGTCTTGTACGGGGGGGGTTTTTACAAATCGATTCAGAGGGGTTGGATGCGTCTTCTACGCGAACCAGCATACCCTGAGTTTGGGGAGCGTCTTCTACGCGCACCGCGTCTTCTACGCGGGAGATTACGGTACCTCACGTATGAGGCACGGCTTACGTGAGGAAGACAAACCACTGCTTTATGGATCTTACCTGAACCAAGGGTTCAGTCCTGTGAAACTTAAATTTGGGACCAAATCTATAGATGTCCAAACTTCAACAGTACATTTTACTCACATCACTGATCTCCTTGGCATTCGTCTCGCCCTTCGCCTCCTTCTTTGGTCGGCAGATACGGGCCTGCAGTAGGCATCCCTTACCGACCAGTGGGAACTCGGCAGGCGGCTCAATAGTCGTGAACAGCATGTCTGGGACCTTGTTACGACTGTTTAAAGGAGACAGTAGATTCATTCTATTGAAAGATTCTCAGTATTGAGCTCCACAATGAAGATGTTGAGCGGTAATGTACACATAACATATTTTACTTATCGATCCTTGAAGGACTGCAAAGTGCTATATGACAACCCTATGGGATAGATACACTCATTATAAAATATCTATGCAGTGCTGGCTAGTGAGCTCACAATCATGGCATAGGTGCAACATGGTGATTAAGCACTTTCAATCTGGAGGACACTGCAGAGGAAGATCTTATTCATTGCAGCGTAACATTAGTGACTGCAGGGCTAGGCTCATTTTGTCAACCCTACGTTACTCTGATATAAGCGCCTGTTGAACAGGGAAATACTCTACAATCACCTGATACGATTTGGAGGGTTTAAAACGTAGGGCCCTGAGCCAAATTAGTGTGTTGTGCAGTGTCTACTGGAGAGATCAGAGCAGTCTTTAACTCTTAGGGCCGCTAAAGCATTAATGCATCATGCCCACTTCAGTGGTGCATCATGGCGACCAATAACTATGATGCACTCCTGCATTAGCAGCCTTTAACTGGTTAACAGGTAGTGTTATAAATGTAAATACTGAAGTATACTGACTGACAAATGCAGCAGGAGGAGAGGTTCACCGGGTAGGGCAGTGAGTTCTCGTTGTACGGAATATGACACAGCGAGCACTGGGGAACCATCGAGCCTTGATCACTGCAAGAAAAGCAACAGTTATACCTAACCCAGATACAAGCATTCTATTCATAATACATATATTATCATGGCGCTTTCATAAACAGAATTAAATATGAAATTACTACATGATTTCAAAACTGATTGTTACCCATTCTGGAGATAGGTTTATCTTTAATGCAGACAGGTGGAGCAGTTTTATTTGAAAAGTTTCCTTTTGAAGTGGGAAATATATAGAGTAAATGCCTACGTTACCTGTCGGAGAGCTGTGACATGCGGTAGGCGGCCGCTTGGTTAGCCAAGTTCACATCCACATGCAGCTTTTTCTCCTTGTCCTTTTCCCGGTCAAATGTTGTCCGGTCGAGGGACATGGTGAGCAGGTTGTTACGGACAATAGAGTCAGGGTCAGCACGCAGGTTGACAATGGCTGCCGTACCCATGGCCGACAGAATGATAATCTCATCGCTAAAAGCCAATGTCAACATATTCATAGAGAAGCTGTAGTTCTGATAAAATTTCAGGAAAGCCATTATTTGGTCGACAAAATCTAAGAAATATTCCGATTTCGGCTACAGGAAATTCACATGGTTTAATACAATCCAAGAGAAAATGTAGTTCCAGTGGGGATCGCTAACCTTGTACCCCATTAGTGAGTTGTTTTTCTATCAATTTAGACTATTCCCGTAAACCTGTATTAACAATATCCAGGAAAGCTTACCAAATAGTTGTTTGTTCACTGTAGCCTATTACAGCATGGCAGCCCAGCGCTCGGGCGTGTGAGCGAATCTCAGTCCTCAGCTCCGTCCACCAATTATCTCTCGTTTCAGGTTCATCTGTGTGAGAATATACAGGATTGCTATGATAAATTACTTTTCCACTTTCCCGGTTAGGTTACTGTAGTGTCTGGCATATACTGGTAAATCACCTATGCATGGAACTGAAGCTTATTGCAGCTTATCAGATTAAGGTGCAAAATCTATACCCTAGCTGCACCCTATACCACGCAGCTTTCTCTTTGGTTTGATTTGGTTGATTTTACCTCCACTAATAGTACTTAAAAGTTAACAGCTAAGTAGGTATCTATAAGGGTCAGTTCGTGGGAAACCATCCCATTTGGGTTTTCAGGCTCTTTTTGGGTTTGGGTGGTTCTGTAACAAATTATCATGACCCAAGCTGGTGTTCCATGATCCTGATTCACCAGGCATAGGTAGGGCTACCAGAAAAAAACCCACAAATTCTCAACATTCCATCAAGGATTTTCTGAGTTATGGTCTTCCAATGTTGAAAAAGGGCCTGAAAATGGCACTTTTTACATGTACATACTTGCAACCAGTACCTAATTCGAGTGATATATTCAAATCCTTGATATGGCTAACATGGACAGTGGCTACAACTCTAATTTCACCACTTGTGGATAGAGGCATTTGGTCTTTTGTTTTGGTAAAAAAACAAAAAAAAAACTGATGCCACCACTATTTGCCTTTGACTGAGTGCTACTTGCGTAAAATAATACAAATAAACACTTGGACGGGACATGTTCCGTCCAAGTGTTTTATCCACAAAACAGAATTTGGCTGTTGTATGCATGTAACTAATAGGATTGTCTTTATCACTTTTTATTTCTTTTTTTCCTTGGACAGGACATAATTGAGGTTTTCTTTGAGAAGATGTAAAAACTGAACCATTGACATGAAAGGCATATAATGAGGTTTTGTATGTATAATATGCCTTGTTATTTAAAGAATTTTAAAGAGATTCAGTGGTATCTTTGTGCATGTCAAATGACTTAAAATCTCAGGTTATCCCGGGAAAAGTGTAAAAAATAATTAAATTATTTTTTTCTAGATCACAAACACTGTGAGGAAAATGAAAGAACATATCATTTTCTTAGGCTTAAACAGAAGATACAGGTGCTTTGCATATGTATGTGAGCTTTGGTGATGGTTGGATCACTGCAAACACTTAGGTGGTACCAAACCCATGACTCAATGATGAAAATTCACAGTATTTTGTTCCGTCCGGGTGTTTTATAATAACAAAGCATGTTGTGAAGAACAGGTACCATATATGCACAAAAGGGCAGCTATTCTAGTAAAAAGATGTATTGAAGATAATGTGTGTTGATTTTAATGGATGGGAAAGCAATATTGAGTGTATGAGTCTAAAGTTTGGACTCTGATACACATTTTTTATAATTTTCATGACCCGCTTTGACAAAGTGGCCCAAATTTTGTTGGATATAGCTTTTACTTTAATTTCTTCACCTGAATCTTAGAGATGATTGCTTTGACAATTCTTATATGAACTTTGAAGATAATGTACAGTGTTTGAAGGTATAACATTGAAGATTCATTTATTTCTGACTCGGACAGGACATTTTCAAGTAAGGCATTTGTTGCGCATTGACAAAAACTAAACCGCTAGGAGTTATTTTGATGATTTCTGAGTACAGGAGATGTACCTTTACAAATGTAATAAAGTTTTAAAGAGTAATTCTTAATTTTGTCATTCTTGCCCATCTGGCCCAAAAATTAGTGGTTCCTGGTGACCTGACCCATATGCTGCTTGCTCTACAAAGCAGTGATCGAATCTATGGATGAACGAAATCTATGAGGGAGCAGTTGAGGGAGAAAACTGCTACCAGGGCTTCAACCCCCTACTCTTCTCAAAGGATAGCAAGTGTTCTTTTAAATGCGTTCTCTCAATCTTATATGCAACCTTTCTCTACATGTGGGGTACTATGGAAGTACCGTATATTGTCATATAAGCCGCACTCCTCGTATAAGCCGCACCCCTGACTTTGGAGGGAGCTATTGGGTGCATCTGGTGCTTGAAAATATTAGGTTTAATACGATTCTATGGTGCCAAATACCCTCCTATTGGACCGATCCTATAAGCCTAAATTTCATTTGGGTTCTGGTATAAGCCGCGGCTTATACGAGAGAATTTACCGTAGTTTTTTTTAAATGCTGGAAATGACACAAAAAACATCATTTATACATCATAAATATCTTCAGCATAGATCTATTCATAACGGCATCAGGCATAGTTAAGGCCTTTGTGTGATTAATCTGAGGATTATGTATCAGTATGCTTGAACAAAGTAAGTCCAAATATAGAACCTTGGGGTAAACCAAGGGTGATAGGCTTAGTCATCATTATGGTTTGGTTGAGGAACCATTGTCTATAGTAGCTAGTGGCCAGTTATTAAAGGTATTAAATGACATGTGGAAGCACATGTTATATTATTAAAGTTATTTCTGGTGCAAAATTGTGATTAACATAATCAAAGGCTTTCTTGAAATCGAATTAAGCAATAGGCTGCAGAGCTGTCGTGTCCCTAGCTATATTCTGGTTATGGCAAAAGGTACCATAATCGTGCGAGTATAAGATGCACCTTATACGAGGGGTTTTAGTTCTCCCTGGATCTGCAAGGGGGACATCAACAGGTACACTCCCCTCAAGACCTAATAGGATATAAGGGGGCCCGGGGGTCTGGAATTTTTAAAATCCATTCGGTAGAACAAAAGATATGAATTTTTCGTATTTTTTTTTTTTACCATATTCTTAAACTCTAGGTACGTCTTATACGCGGGGTGCGCCTTATACGCTGGAGATTACAGTATATTGCCTTTCAATCCTGATCAAACCTTTAAGGGCTGTGATTTAATGACTATGTTCTGTAGTCACCATGACGCCCGGAAGCAGCCTAGGCTCCAGTAAAACAACAGGGCTACAATCATGCATCATGCCATCCCTATACTATTGCAAAGGTGGAGCATGCTAATCTGCTTATCATTCATGTATCAATGCACTAAACCTTCATCTTTACCACACAGGCACATAAACCTGGAGGTATCATGTTGCCCTTATAGGGTTGGATATTAATAATAATCTATATATAGCTTTGCACAATCAGTTCAGAAGCATTTTCCCTGTGCTGGGGTAAGCTGAGATTGATGATAAGTTACCTCTTCTTGGAGTAGGGGCGGTTTTGGCCACTTTCCATTTTTGAGGGAAAACTCCACTACCAGACTCTATTCAGAATGTGACAATAGATGATTTACTACTTTGGCAAGGTGTCACTCATTATCGGGCAAATTTGATCATAATGACCATCTCCTGAGATATGTACAATATACATGAGTCTATACACCTATTTCTCAAATCAGTGGGGCGTATCCCTATGGCCCATTATTTTGCCGCCGCATGGACAAAAAGCCAATCTAGGTGAGTTAAATTTCACCAAGGCAAGGAAAGGCAGACAGTAGATAACCACTTGTCACATCAATCTAGGCCCATACAGAAAGAAACATTGGCGTTGGGAAAAGTTGTTCCACAACTTACCTGGGTTGTGGATCCTATCGAGTAGCTTCACAGATCGGGCTGCGACCACACCCCCGATATGGACAAGGAAGCCGGGAGAGAAGGACTTCATAGTGAAGAAAGGGTACTCCTAAAAATACAAGCAGAGGTATTAATATATGGTCACAATTAGGGGAAAGATGCTGCATCAAGGCTTCATGGTCTTTTGTCATGATGCATTGGCACAGCTCTGGCAAGTAACTCTCCTGTAATGCATTCCCGCATCCTGCCAACTCTTGTTTAAGCACTTTTCTGAATGCAGCCCTGGACAGTTACTCACCAGAGCTGCAAATACATGCACCAAAAAAAACTGTCCTCACATATCTCATACATGTACTTAATTGGGGTTTCAAGGCCCTAAACATAGATAAGGCATAATTTGTCTGACAGATGTTCAAATAAATATGTGGAGGATTTAAGATTTAGGATTTGATAAGTATGCATTGCCAAATTATACCTAACAGATATTCTTATAGAATAGAAATGGATGCAATATTCTAGAAAGAATTGGCTTAATGGTAAGAATAATGCAAATATCTACTGATCAGGGAATATTTCACAACTTATAAAATCATATTGCTAAAAGAAATAACATTTAGTTAGCAATTCAAAAACTGTTATCATTTTGTTGCCTGTTTGATGTAATGCTTTCCACTTTCAGTGCTCATCGGTATATGGAAAAAGCAGTGCCGCTTTGGGAGGGTAGTGTGTTGCATGCAGTCTGAACATGCGCACCGTTACCTAGGATATATTTATTCCATGCCACTCCAAACAAATCTTGTTTCTCATCACCTCTTGCATGACAAGATTGCATTGGAAGATTTGTTGTTGTTGAAAAAAAAAACACATCATAAAAATGAGAAGATTTGCAATCAAACTGGCTCTTACTGGACATCTACCAGAAATGTAACTATCTGGAAATAACAATTTTCACTTTCGTAGGCCATCAAAGCCCATGGGCACTTGAATAAGAAAATGGCTTAAAAATCTAAAGAGTAAGGAAAAATGCTCCCATCATATTTTTCTTTTTTTTCCCTAGACTACCTGATGAAAAACAAGTTCTTCCTTTAAGAGTGGCATTATTCATGTCTCATCAAAATCTAAGCTAATTTATACTACCCCAGCACCTGTTTTAAGTCTGACAAATATGATAAAAAAGAAAAGGAAAAAAGATGGGGGGGGGGCTATTTCAACATGACTAAGGCTGATTCTGTAAAAAATATTGGGTAGCAAACAAGGGGACTGGTTCTATTTGAGTTCTACCAGGTGTATGAAGTAAAATTAACATCATGTTGTTAGGTTCTTCAAAGTTTGTCAAAATATCACCAAAACTTTAATACAAATTTTGGAGAACACTGTCAAGCACATAGTGTAAAATCCAGGAAATTTGCTAACCCAAAAAGAGGGTAAGAAAATGAATACCGGAAAAAAAGCAAAAGTTCTAAAACCTTAATAAGAACTGACATTTTCTTCCCTTTTCTTCTTAACTGAAATCTTATACAGTTTATCATAGACCTGGAGAGTATCTCTATGTCTATGATTTTATCTAATGGGTACATAAAGTTAACATTATTTTTGCATGATTTCTATGTCATTGTTTATCAATGCCAGGAGTGCAGTTATACATTTACACTCAACCACACACAACCACAACCAAACTATCCACAGAATATAGTCTCCAAGCAGAGGGCCTCATCCCCATTCTTATTCATCTCTCCTGAAGCTTCTTCCTCCTACTAAGCATATCGAGCTTGGAGAGTGAAGGGAACATTTAGAGTCACACACCTAAACAAGGAAGTTTCTATACAGTGGTTGACAACAATTACAGGTTCTCACACATTAACCCTTTAAGGACTGGACTGTATAATGCCTCATGGTTCATGTTTAATTGTCATCTGTTGTGGCCGCGCTGACCCGTTAAGTATGCACACATGTAACTTTGATACATTGTGGCAACCAAGGGGCTCAGCGCATTAACCAACAATCTATGAAGGGTTAAATCCTACAAGATCTCTGAAGGTCAGTCCCTGCTGACACTTACAGCATAATGTTTTAATGCACTTAATGACTATACATTGACAGCCCTGATGAGTTACGTGCCAGGGCCACATTTCCTGTATCATGTATTATAAACCCTTCAGGTTTGATTAACTTCCAAAGGGACAACATAATTCACAAATGCCGTTGTGGCGAGTAACTCACCAGCACTGCATTGGTGCATCATGGGGACACATGAAACATAAACCTTAAGGCACCACGCCATCCTTTCAAGTCTATGACAATTTTCACACGGTTGAGCTGCTCACGAGCTATTCATATCAAGTCGCTCAACTTGCAGGGGTTGGAAGGAGTGGCTCCACAACATAAATCAACAACATGCAGACTTTGTCTTTACCTTGAGGTAAACGGAGGCACACGTTACCTGCGTACCAAAATTACAAGATGAAATAACGACCACGGGCAGCGCACTTACTTAGCATGGTTTTCATGTGCGAGTTCAATTTGTACAAAAATGTTCAGTCCAACTCAAAAACATACAGATTAAGCAGAATAGCAGGAATTTAGATCAAATTAACGTACAAGATCATGGGAATAGAAGCAAAGCACTGCTCAGTTATTATATACAGGTGCAGGATCCTTTCGTGGTTAGTAACGGAAAACCACAACGACACAATCACGCTTTTCAATATGTCCAACATTTTAAAGCGTTAAGTAACTACAGGTTAGGGAGTCAACACTGAACAAAAATAAAACTTTAGGGGTTGGTTTTATCAGCAGCGTTTAGAACTAGTAATCACTTCAAGTGAACACAAAGCGACTGACCACAAGTTTAATGTCCTGTTTGTTGGAAGTGAAACAAAACATCCGAAGTGGTGCAAACTTTAGTACATAATGTATGCAGACGGTGATAGATAGAAACATTGCCATTTTATTCTACCTGCCATACAGGGGTCCCATAGCATAACCATAGGCGATACATGCGTACGCTACCTCACCATGACTTGACATAACCATACCCACAAACTGAGGTTGAGTGTGGGTTCTGGGGGGCATCACCCGGCAGGGAAATACTGAAGATCTTCAGACCCAATAGTGGTTATGGTTTATTCTATTTCATTTATGGGGGTCGGGGTGTGGGTAATAGGCATGCTGATACCCCTACTCCAAAGGTTTAGTCTCCCTCTAAATAAAAGCAAATCAAAGGAGATCCCGTTCGATCTAAATCATCAATCATGCCCGATCTTTTTTTTTTAAATGGGCAGAGAAAACCGAAAAACCCTGAATTTCCAGGTATGATAGAGAAGTTTCCATGTTTCTTCTTTGGCAAAAAGCGATAACGGAATGCAAGTTTATAGCATACGCAGAAACTGTTAGAAATATTTAGTAGTTAATGAGTAAAACCATGAATGGCGAGTTTCTGGCATGCTATTTAATTGGGTCCACTAGAATTCACCCGTCTAGGTGATAATGCTTATCTTTGACTAAGTATACATGCCCTTCATGCCAAGGTATTCCATTCCATGCGGTCATATTATATCATTCACTCTCAACAACCCCAATTAACATGGGTATAGCCGTAGCCGCTTTCTGTGAATCTAAAAGATGCTGCTCATTGGTCACTGGCAATTCTGAAGCCTTTACTTCGTTCAGGGGTGTGATATTCCCAAACAAGCCTCAAATACCCTTCTTAATAAGCACCCCCTCCATTGCTACCTTTTGATTAAACACGACACTGATCTGCATAAGTATCATGCAATTTATAACCCTCAGCCTTCACAACTGAATTGCCCAAGATTTGACTTATTTCTAAACCAAGAATGATCCTTTAATAGAAGCGGGGAGGGGGTGCTTATTATCAGGTCGAATATGGTATACCACCTTTCAAGGACTTGTATAAGGACTTAAATAAGAGTGATTTCTGTTGCACAAGGTGGCTCAGAATTTCTACTGAGATGCTCAGCTTTCTCCATTAGGGCTGTATTACCAGTAGATCCAACATTGGGGAAAATTTCCAAGGCCCTTCCCCATAGATGGTGTTCATTTTCTCTGTGGATTCTGCACTAATCTCAGGAACGGTCTTGCTGAGAATCAAAACCGAGAATTTATCTTTGAGATTTCACACCCCTGCTCGTTTTTGACTAGTATATTCACAGATTGGATGATAGGAATTACAGCCAAAAATTCGGAATTCTGGAAAAACTAGGAAACTTGGTATCTCCATGTCTATAGAAAACCCTTCATTGTAGGAAAAACAGGTGAACAATGCTCCTAACCCGTCTTTTATCACTGTTATATGGCCCAAGATATACATTAATATTACAGTTATGGTAACATTTTACCTAAAGATACTTGATATTTGAGTAGATAATTGTAATAGTTTATAACTTACCAACATGTCAATACTCTGCTGCTGAAGTGGTGGGCGATGAAATGGCGCTCGCCCACCGCCTCCACTACCGCTCCCACTACTGCCAGCAAGACTGCTCCCTATAAGTTACATCATGTATTTATTGGTTAATATTTCTCCATTAGAGTGGTCGCCAAAATACCAGAAATCTCATACATTTATAGAGTAGACAAACATATGTCAACATTCAGCAAACAACATAACATTTCAGCAAAGAATTTTAACTTTCAAGATTGAAACACTGATTAAACTTTGAAAGGAAAAGTAATAGAATAACTATAAACGTAATATTAACACTATTTAAAGAACAAGAAGTTAAATAACTGACTTTTTCTTTTAAAATTTTCTGAAGTATGGAAATGAGAGAAATTCAAGAATTTATTACTGAAATTGCAGAACTAGGCTTCTAGATCAAAAAGGCAGGTAATCCTTTTAGGGCCACATAATGCTTTAATGCATTATGCCATTTGGTCGTCATTATGCATTGAATGCAGCCATGGTGAGTCAGGGCCACATTGTGTTGACTCTTTGTGTCAATATGATGCATGAATGCAGCCATGGTGAGTAGACACTATGACTGAGGCTGCATCATGAGGAAAAATGGGCATAAACCATTAAAGCAATATGCTACACTTAAAGGGTTGAAGAACATCACAAATAATAAATCTCATTATTGCATACAACCCAAAGGAAAGATTCTGGGCATAATGAAACTATTTAACTGTGCAAAATTGAACTTCACTTCAGACTATTAGATGAGACTAAATGAACTGTGACACGGTTGAATAGTTGGTAGTTAAAATGGCTACACTGGACTGAGAATTGAACTGTGCATGTCGGTACCTGTGTTGTACATAATATTAAATATGCAGTCTTCACCCTTTAATGGCCCTACAGATGCCTTAAGGTTCATGTTTCTTGGTCGGCATGATGCACCAATGCTGTGCCGAGAGTCGACTCGCCAGCACTACACTGGTGCATCGTGAAGACTCTTTATTGATCATGTAGGATCGGTGTGATGCATGAATGCATCACTGGCGTCCGATATACCTGAGCTGCATTCCTGCATCAAAATGATTTTTTATGACAGCAATCAAGCATTATGTGGCCCCATTAAAGGTTGAGAATGGCAACTGCACTTGATAGTGTTAAAACAAATATATCTAATATCCACAAATAGTAAGAACACAATTTGTACCCAGCATTGACAAACGCTTTTCTATTTCAAGAGGCAGTCTCTTATTAGAGTACAAATATAACTACCGCTACATTGAAAGATTTCTCCCAGGACCCCAATGGCACTGAACAGTCTTTTGACAGGAGAATGGGATGCATTTCCAAGACTTATCAGGCATTTGAATGGTGACATAAATGTCAATTTCCCAAAGGATGGGGGGGGGGGGTCTCGACACACTGCAGTGCACACGCAAAGTTTACTATACAGTCAGCCCTCACTTCCTTGACCCTTTAATTCCTCAGATCCCTCATTACCGCAGACAGAATATTTACAACTTTCTCTGTTTTCTATTATATTTGGACTTAAATCCTTGAATATTTTTCTTCCTCAGACAATTTTCCTTTCATTTCCAAATTGGAGGAAGCAAGGGCTGACCAGAAACCACGGTAGCTGTACGTTTGCCATGATAGCCACCATATACTGTATTTTTTTTTGTGGGAGGCTCCAGCAGTTTTCATTGATATGATAAAATCACTGTAATTCAGTTGGTGCTCAAAATGTGATATCGCTGTAATTCCTGAAAGGTACTGGTATCTCTTGCTTGACACCGTTCAGTGCCATGACAGCAAAGGATTCAACAAACCCATTATTTAAATTCACACTGACACGTAATATAAGTGAATCAAAGCTGAACTGTACAGATCTCTCGACAAATTGCCATCCACAAAATAAACAGCAAGATATGCAAAAATTCAACTTTACTTTTGAATTTTGAATTCACTTCATAACTCACAAACCACTTCTTGTTAGGCTATGATAAAAAGCAACAGTTTTCCCTAGCTTGTGAAACTTTCAAGTAAAAAAAAAATCAATCGGTCAAAGCATGAGACATGCCACTCTCTAGTAGCGAAAACAATAGATGAACAACTCGAGGAACAAGCCCAATGAAGGCGCACTAGGAATGGACGGGGTGAGCTCATACCGAAATGGGATTTTACTTGGTGGGGGGGTGAGAAACACGCCGAGTTAATACTAAACAGTGCTCCTAAAATTCAGATTCAAATTCAGCATTTCTATCAACGGTTTTCTGCTTTATGTTGTGTCTATAATTTCACTCACCAAATATTTGATTGCGGAAAAATCAATAATTTATTTTTATTTTCCAAGCCACTTAGTACTCAGTACAAGTTTGCTTTATTTCAGGGGCACTGTTAGTGTGTGTTATGTCATCGGCAACGGCTTATTTTTATTTACTCTGAGCATCTCGAGCCTTTTCACTCAACATGGTATCCGAGCTACGCCGCGGTAACACATTCCCTGGTACATCCAGGTAATCTGGATCAGAATAATGTACAGGGCTTTGTTTTTGTTTTTGCTTTTGTTTTTTTCTTTGCATTTCTGTTGCTGATTTTTATTTTCTTCTGTCATTGTAAAGTGATGTAGATGGTCACTTCATTGACAATTGAAATATGAAATAAAAGTTGAATTAAACATGTCTGAAATGCTTTGCTGGATAAAAATACCAGTATTACAATGTGGTATTTTCAAATTTTAATTAGAGATACCTCTACATAGGCATCTCTTTTTTTCAATTATGTTTCATTCTTAGTCCATAAATTTCGGAAATCGCCTGGCCATCTACTGCACATGAAGCATTAATATATTTCATGTATAGACTGGCCTCTTATCTGATGTGTTAATGTCTTAGAATCTATTATTACATGTACCTTAATCCACAACCCTCGTGTTTAAGTGTCATGCAAGTCACAATTCTTTTATCCTTTATGACTCGTAACATGAGTCAATTCCTGGTTTTATTCTCTAAATTACATATTTATTTGATTAAATTTAGCACTTTTTCAAAAACGTTAAACTAGTGTTATATATGTCTATTGATTATAACAATGACTTCATTTAATTCATGCTATTCAGTATTCCATTTAACATGCGATTATATCTCACCTGGAAGAAGCGACTGATTGCTGAACATGCCTATTTATATAACTTCTTACGAGTGTCATATCCCTTACCAACCCTTATGCTAAGCATTATCCCCATGGCATCTGCCCAACAGATATTAAAAGGAGGAACAGGGACAGATCTTGAAAGAGAACATTTCTGTTTGGTAAATTTACCTATCATTTTAAAGTCTACGTCTAATTGAAAACTCATAAAGTCTCAGGTATAAGCTGCACTCGCATGTAAGCCACACCCCCTAACTTTGCAACAAGCCGCACCTGGGGCTTCAAAATTGCAGTTTTAGCACTGTTCTATAGTGCTGAATACCCGCCTATCAGAGTACCCCTTGTTTGGACCCTGTATGCCACAATAAGCCACTGCTTGGCCACTATGCCACAGCTTATACACAGGAGCATGAATATAGAGGTATACAATATCCCTCCTGATAGGAGTTAAGTTAATGATATAAAAGTAGCAACTGTTTTGACTTCATTAACTTTAACAAGATAGAAAGGAGACTTAAGACCTACAATGGCTTAAATAGCTTTCACATAAAAGAGCCTGTGGCTAGCCTAAATCCTATTTGGGTAGATTTTAGTTCGAGGCTAGCAGACCACACCAGTCTCATGTTAAAGTGGTTACCAATGTCCCTTATCGTCTTCTCATGCTTACTGGTACCTCATTTATTACATTACCAGTACTTTCACCATAGGAACCAGGACACCTTCCCCTAATACAATGATTGTGCTCAAACCATTACCAAAGTTACCATTACCAAGACCCCCTTTAGATTACCTACTCCTCAAAAGGCTACCACAATTACCAAGATACCTATTTGGTTACCAGGACACCTGATAAGGTTACTATAGTTACCAGGACTTCTGATCAAGTGACCATAGCTACCTGGATACCTTATCGGGTTTCCATAGTTACCAGGTCTCTTTATTATGTTTCCATAGACATTACGACTCCTTATTTTACCATGGTTACAACGCCAAGTTACCTCGTCTAGGAGGGCTCATGGCTTTGCTCGGCGGCATCATTACTGCAACAGACGCTCTCCGTTTCACTTCAGGTGGTGCTAAATCTGGTAAAGTGACCCAAATGCTAATGTAACTGTTAAAGTATATAACTTATATTTCTTCTCTCTTTGAATAAACAAATTAATCCCACTGCTGAGAGGATTTGTCTGAATCTGCAGCCATGAGGTTGATATAGATCTATCAGCATTTCAAATACATGTCCCTGCTGTATTTTTGTTCCTATCTATGCTTGTGTTTAAAAAATCAAATGAAGGCAAAGCAATGAGACAGAAGAGAGAAAGTAGGATCTAATTATGTAGATTAAAGGTTTCGACAACAATTTTTACCCGACTTGGCTCCCATTTTATTTTAGGTTAATCACTGATTTCTAAAACTTGTGCACGTTTTTGTTTATGTGCAAACTCTACCAGAACATGTGAAATAATATATGAGAACAACCATCTTTATTCTCTTTTATGATACCTCTACAACATGTTATAACATAATGATAGTTCTAGTGGTGCAGACATGCGGCTGGCCCACCATAACCTACCTTTGGGCGGAGTTCCTATCTCAGAGTCAGAGGACCTCCGACCTAGGGGCACGGCAATCTTAGCCGGGGATGTGGAGAGCTTGGTGGGTGTAATAGAGGGAGAGCTCGGGGCGACTGCATCCTCCGGTACAGGGAAGCTGCAACCAACACCATACAGACCGTGTACAGGGGACAGCCGGTGGGCACCCGTGCCGCTATTAGCGGCCGCAGGAGGGGGCACCAGTGCCACCACGGGCAGGTCAGGGGTCTGAGGGCTGAAGTCAGGTGTAGGCGGTTCTACACTTGGGGTATCTGGGGTCGGTGCCACTGTATTGTTCATGGCTGGCAAAACGGACAGGGGTGAAGGTTTGGGGGTGAACTGGGAGGGTAATGGTGAAATGGACTTGGCGGATGGTGAAATGGGCTTGGCTGATAGTGAGATAGGTTGGCTTGATGGTGAAATGGGAGGAGCTAATGGTGAAATGTGGTTTGATGCTGAAATGGGCTGGGCCAAAGGTGAAGTAGGCTGGTTGACAGTGGGGTGTGGCTCGGCTATTGCGGAGGTAATTTGAACTAAGGTGGAAATGGGTTCGACGAGGGGCATGGAGACAGGGGGGACCGGACTCGGAGACCGCGACACCTTAAAGACTTCTTTAGGGGAGGCTGGATGTATGAGGTTCTTAGAGGAGCGGGTACCACCACCACGTACTGGGAGCGACTTGGTACGGTGGATGACAATGGCAGAGGAATCATGGGGGTTGGGTCGGTGCTGGAGAGGCGATGCACCGCCCAAGTAACTTGAGCTAAGGATGGGGGAAGGGGTGGTTGGACAAAACACAGAACTGCAAGAGATGAAAGGAAGACACAAAACAAATGTTTTAGGAGACAGACAAGAGCATTTCGCAGCACACCAATCAAAAGGAAAACAACAAACAGGTTTTAGTTTTTAGTTTCCGCTATGCGTGACTGAATATAGGCAGCATTATTAAATATGATCTAAAACTTAATTTTCTGATGTTGTGTGAATATTACTTACTTTCTCTATGTGCCCATGTATTAAGTACTTTACCAGTGTAGGTATAAGTTTAATATTTTTACTGTGATAAGAAGCATATTTTTAATTTCTATTTTGCATTTGATAGAAACCATCTTTTTTCCCTTTCGTTTTACTTGTAATTACTAGTTCTGCTTCTGCAAAATACAAGAATTTTCTAAAGTGATGGATTATGTATGCTATTTTAGAGGCAGCTTATATTCAATAATGGGATAGGAGGTCTTTGGAATAAATGACTAGCGGTACCCTACCCTTAATTTATATCAAGATAGATGTTTTTTTTTTGTCTACTACTAATACTATTTAATCCTTTAAGAGTCACATAGCGTGTTTTGCCCATTTGTCACTTTGATGCATCAATTCATCCCTGGAAAGTCAACTCCCCACCAGCGTTACACGCACAGGGATGTAAGTCAGGAATAGGCAAAAATCAGGAACCATAAATTTACTTTATATAAAAGCCTTCTATTTTTCACAAACAGCCCTCCTTACCACTCATGTAAGGTAAATAAATGTCATTCAAAAATTTCAGAAATCAGGAAATCCTGATAAATCCTGAAGACTTACATCCCTGCACGCATGCATCATGTTAACCCTTCAGGAATGTATACCTCAGATGTGAAGGGTTAGCATAATGCATTAATACAGCCCTGCTGAGTATACTCTCCATAGGTATAGCTTTCATTTCTGCATTGTCCAAAGGTGCATCAAATCACAATACGACCCTTAAAGGCTCTAAGAATAAAATAATCAATCTAATCTTTATACAGACACACCACACATAACACACAGCAACACATAGAAACTATTTACACAAAGAAAACGTTTGTAAAGGGGATATATTTCTAAACAAATGAATGGAGCAATTCTTATCCTTAGAACCAAATATACAGAGAATCAAAACCATGCATACAGAAAATTAACCCTTTAAAACCCTTTAAGTGCTGCACAGTGCATAAATGTATCATGCCGACCCTGCGGGGTGGATAGGCTCATGAAGGGTTAGCATTATCTATGAACTGAGAGTCCTGGCAAGTAGACTTAAGGGGACTGCAGTCAGGCCCGGCTTGATTTGTTAATAGGGGGCAACCGACCTGATCTGAGCAGGAAGATATTTCCTGACTCGATCGGAGATGCGCACAGAGGTCCCTGATCAAAACGCTCGGCCAATAGAGTTGGTCCTTTCCACTACTGCCTTTATGCATTATTAAAGCACTAAAGTATTATGTGGACCTTAACCAATAAAGGGCTGCTTCCACTGCGTCGGTCGGGTCCGTTTTCTGCTAATCCGACGATTTTCTTCCATAGCAAAAAATGGACCCGACCGACGCTGTGTAACCAACCCTTAAGGCTGCATGATGCCTCCGCATTCATGTTTATTTGATAGCATGATGCACTGATAGTACAATAGCGGAGAAATAACTGGCATTGCATCGGTGCATCATGCTGACCCATCCTTCAGGCTTGTAAGGACACACTGGGTTCGGCATAATTAAAATGCACCTGTGCACCAGGGCATTCATGTATTATTGCAACATATGGGCTAAATGCATTAATACGATATGCAGCCATTAAAGGGTAAGCAAAAATGAGTCAAAAATAGCATGAAAATGGCATGCATGTTTGTGTTCTTGTATTGTCCAACCATGTAAGGTGCAGAGATGATGGGAGAGGGGCTTTGTAGGATATATACATGTAAAGTTACCACAACAGGTTATTTATTAAAGCACAAGACAGTTAGATCTAATCATTTAGATCTGATCAAGAATCTTTATCATCACGATACAAAATGTAAAAGACACCATTACACGTTCCCATTTGATTCAAGTGCATTTGGATACAGTGGATATGACAATATTACATTACTATGAGGCTAAAATATAATCATATGGAATTAAATCATCTAATATCAAATTAGCTAATATGAAAATAGATGGACAATGTGCCAAAGTCTCATGAGCTAGACCTTTAGAAATCCAGTATTATATATCTCTGCTACATAAACAGATATAATCTTTAAGTAAGGTTACTATAATTTAACTTAGGAGAATAAGAAGAATACTATATGCAAAACCAGACAGAAAGTGGTTATTTTCAAGAAGACAAATCTATGTCTGACTTCTATCTGTGTAGTGAATCTATAAAAACAGATTTTCACTACAACAGTACTTATATTCAAATGATTCTATAAAATCTACTGAATTTCGATAGAAAGTGATTTGTTACTATGACATTTATAAATTGACAAAACATGTCTACCACATATGATCAGAATATTCAATTAACTAACATGGCTGTATGTGTTGTTTTTATCTATTTGTTTGCATTGAAACACGGAGCGTAAGTGTTTCAACAGCTGGATGTGTAAATTAACAACGGGACAACATAAAGCCCAAGTTTTGTTTCTGTGGGGTTCGTTCAAACTAGCAACAATTGGTTCTGGCAGAAATAACATGTCTAACGAACGTAGGATGTGTATAATGTAGCGCTGAGCCAGTAAATGGATACTTACTCTTTGATTGGTGAGGCGCTGGGTGGCGAGGTAATCAGTCCACTTGTTTTAGCAATCATGACCGAGGTGCCGATACCACGGACAACAACACCCGATTCCCCCTCTAGGTCAAAACACTGTCGATACCTGGGGATTTAAATTTCCATTTCATAACTCTAATTAAAGCTGCTACAAACCCTATATTACATAGAATTTCAATTAGGATTCAGGATGTCCTGTTGGTATTTTATTCCATTTCATAGTTTTAACTTAACTAATTTTTGGTTAAAAGACACACAAAAAAAAAAAAAAATCTGTCATAAGAAAGAAAGGGAATAAAATCCCTTAATTTGCTGAAAACTCTTACCCAATCACAGCATTTCCACCCATCTCTAGAACTTTAAGTCCTATCTTTCTCTGCAGTTGACCTAGGGGAAGTAAGAAACAGGCTCCTATATACTTGAAAGGCATATTATTTGAATATAATGCAGTAATGTAAATTGCTGATAACTAGAAAAGTAAAAAGCCTGTGATTGGCTCTCATCTGGTTGCATCAGCACTCCTTTACCCAGGTTATTCGCACCACCAAGCCACTATTCGCATAACTCCCGCCAAAACTGCGCTATTCGCACCACATTGCCAAAAAAAAATGTGGGAAAGTTGATACATGGATCAACATCATATATACCTTGACAATTGGAGACAAAAAGTGTCTTATGGCTGCCAACCAACTGAGTCTGTACAATATTGACAATTTCTCAAAATTTACAAAACTTTGTAATGAAATAACTTTTCCTGCAAGACCCCTACATCTCCTCCTTTAATGGCACTACAAATTCATTAAGTAATTTTGCCTCTTATATACAACATTTCCATCTTTTTTTAAACTTATTCGCACCACCAAAATGAGTGAAAGTGCAGGGCTCCAGGGTGTGTCCTTATAACTCGCTTTTCGAGTTAAATATTGTTACTTGCAATTTTTCATATGCACCATACTTTATATGAACTTATTTTTCTTTTTCTCACATTGAGATATCTGGCTGGGACACAGAAAGACTAAAATTCTCAAGAAATATCAAATACAGAAAACTACTACAGAGGTTAAGATCATCAATATATATTCTGACTTACCAGAGAGTTTTGTGAAGTGAATTTGGCGTGCTTCGTTTGAAGCTCTCTGGGAGCGGAGCTTGTCAATCCACTGGTACTCTGGGTCGTCGTTTACGACTAACTCTTCAACAAAGCCATAGATAACCTGCATCACATAGCCATGCGGGATACCCGACGCTGAAATGGATAAAAATCATATTTTGAGTTATTGTATAGAATAACTTTTTATAAATGGTAAATGTTTGCCGTAAATTCTTGCATATGATCTGCACCCTCATATATAAAACGCACCTCAGATTGTGGAAAAGAAAAAAAATAGAATGGACAATTGGGAAAATATTGAGTATGTGTCAGATCTACCTCCTACCCTCCATCCACCTGGGTCTGGTTCTCGTACTAGCCGCAGCGTATTCATGACAATTTATGGTAGAATGATACAAAGTAAGGATTTTGAGATATTTATCTCAGCATATAGGGCAGCATAGAGTTTAAGAGTAGTTTTATACTCACTTAATGTATTGTACCCTGCCTATTGGGTACACACAGGGTTCAGGAATATCCTGTAAGCCGTAGTCAGCATTTTATTCATCTTTAAGCTGTGGCTTACACGTGAGGTACTACCATAGTATGATATGATATGACAGTTGTGTAGAAGTATACTTACTACAGAAGAACTGTACTCCACAGGAGGACTGTCGGAACTTGTTAAAATCAGAAAACAGGTCCACCTTCACAATGACATGAAGTTCTCCTCGTATTCCTGTAAAGGAAGCTCAAAATGAATTATGAATTCCAAAGAGAATGGAGGTAATTTTTCCTTTAATAGTTCAAAAAAGCATTTCTTGTCACAGCGTATACTGAAGGTTTGAAGCCCCCAAGAGCGGAGCATTGAGAGGCAGGTTTTATATGATGAAGTTCAAAACTGAAATTATACTGATCATTAAATTGGTGAAGTAGAGTTGATGATCAATTATAAGACAATTTACCGTGCATGGTGTCGTAGATGGGAAACCATCCGCTGATCATTGATGCGTTCTCCTTCGCCAAAAGTGGATTCAGGTCGATGTACACCTTCCCAATAGCATCATGAGAGCTGTACGTATCATGGTCAAGCACTCTGGAAATGTGAGTTAGTAATGGTTTCTTAGAGATTTTTTTTTTTTAAAGTTACGGTCAAATTCAAACTACACGAGGCATTAGACGAATGTGTGTCTGGACCCGTGAACATGTACAGCAGATACACAACGGAGATAGAAAAGACGGGGCAGAGACCCAGAAAAATCACCCTAAAAGAGCACTTTTTGTTAAGCAATACAGCTTTATTTAAATAGGGAAAATACAAGAAAACATCACTAAGCATAAAAGGATTATCTGGATGTATCAAATGTTTTTCACCATACTTGTTAAGCACTAAAATCTAAACAAAGTTTTCTTGCAATTTGACATTGAAAATAGGGAAGTCTAGGGTCCGGGAATTAATAGAAGCCATACGGTGCATTCTGGTACTTTTCGTGTTGTTGGAATAGGTAAAAACTTTTCTAAACACATCACCCTGCCCATATAAATATAAAAATGATATATCATTGGATCTGGACAAATCACAAAACGGACCCTGGCAAACCTTAGAAAAAAAATCCAAAAAGACATCAGGAGTTTGCATGTATACAAAGTTTCATTGACGCTCAACGTTATGCCTGTATTCATAATGAGACAGAGGTATGTTTAAGAGATATCTTTGTTTTTGATTCTCACCTGAGTTGTAGAGGCTCATCCTGAAGGTCTTCATCATCCACCTAAAACAGACACCATGCTGTAACTATCTCACTTCTAAACTGTGGTTTATACGATAGTCAGAGGATCAGCCTCAATTCAAGAGAACTTTGTCATTCAAAATTCACAATTGTCCATGAAAATCATTTTATATGTGTTTAGGAATTTCACTGTTTTTTTTTTTTAGATTCTAGATCCTAATTGCACCCTTGTAGAATACTTTTTCTCTCTCACCTCAAATCGATACCAATCTGAGTTCCACTGCGGGTTGAGAGATTTTCGGCAGACATCCGTCTTGTGTGTTGTACTGCCAAACTTGACCTTTAAATCAAGGCAACAAAAACAACGTTTGAATAGTATTAAGATTCTAATAAGAGCAGAAGTAGGCTTTGATCTTCCAAAAATAGCTTTCTAAGTGTATGATCTTATAAGTTAAATTATATAGGATAGGCATTTGAGAATATCCTTTTAATTTTCAAATCTTTTGGTAACTTGGGAAGTGCGTTAAAGGTGATTACCTCTACAAAGGCATCTGTGAGGTCGCTCGCCCTGTCCATCACCGGGAGGTCCCTCCCGGACACGATGCGGACCTTCACCTTGGCTGGCATCCTATGTGGAGAAAAAGTAAAGACATGTCATTTAGCTGAAATCTTACCAGTTCCATAGCTGGAATCATCACAAGGAAGTATACATGTATATGAAGCTCTTTTTTGCTAATTAATCGAGCCTTTTTGTCCACTCACATTGGAGAATTTCGTCTGACCAAAACGGACAGACACTGGTGTGACATGGACAATACATGGCCTAGGCTAGCGAACTACTGACGAGTGATTAAGTCATATACCGGGTATTTAGGCTAGTGCTACCCCAGTAATCTTATTCTAATTGATACCGGGAAAAGAAAGATTGAGTTGATGATCAGTACAATCAAGACAATGGTACAATACACAACATCCCCAAGCCTAATTATTCCAATACATTTTTAAATTGTTAAATTCTGCAGATAGTGTAGTACCCGGTACCTCGCAAAAATACTTAATCAAATTTTTAATCTAGATCTAATTAGAATTCATAAGCTACCGTAATCTCTCGCTTAGAAGGCGCACCCCCAACTCAGGGAAGGCTATTTCACGTAGAAGGCGCACCTATCTTCCCCAAATTGGTATTTTGAGAAACCCCCGGATAAGGCGCACCCCTTACTACTTGGGTGTGTTTCCCGAAAGCGCACCCCAGGATGTAAGGGAAGATCTTATAGGGAAGATCTTACCAAGGTATATATGATTTCAACGTAGACCCAACACCCAAACTGGTCATGTTTTTTCTTTAACCAAAGAAAAGGTGTAGTCTAACCTATGGTGCTCTAAATACCCTTTAACTGCTGAATAAAACATGTCATTCTGCTCACCGTAAAAGTGTTTGGAAATATGTGTACCGCCCACTCACTGAGAGCTTTGTTAATTACACTATTGACCCAATTTCGATGAGCAATTCCCATATAAAGTTTCAATTCATGACCATCAGTTTTCAACCGAAAAGGCGCCGCCAATGACCCAGCAGGGGCTGGGCCAATAACAAATTTGGTTTGAAACTGTCTTATCTATAACTTGTTAACAAATACTGCAAATCAGAGGATTATTTCTTTCAAAAAATGAACAGTATTGTACCTTTCAAAATGATGCCAAATAACATCAGTTGTGGGCCATATGAAGACAATTGGCATCATTAGTAGTTAATGAGTTAAATGATTCCTATAACACCAGGTGGCAGCACACACTATGGCAGGATTATTGATTATAATGCTGCATGGTTTCTCTTGATTAAAAGGTCAATAGTGTAATTAACAAAGCTCTCAGTGAGTGGGGTGTACACATATTTCCAAACACTTTTATGGTGAGCAGAATGGCATGTTTCATTCAGCAGTTTAAGGGTATTTAGAGCACCATGGGTTAGACTACACCTTTTCTTTGGTTAAAGAAAATACATGACTCTGTGTACATCTTTCTGGTTTGAAGAGCCGGGAGGCGTGGCACAGTCGGTAGCGCATCCGCTCATGGGCCGTAAGGTAGTGGGTTTGGTTCCCGGCCCGGCCGGGGCACAGTGGTGGTTCCAAATGTCGCCGTAAAGTGTTGTTTGAGTTCCTCCCTGCTCTGGCTAGGCTGTGCTGGAAAGTCTCTCAGCGGTCATGGCAGACAAATGACTTAAAACAGGCCTGTCCATCTCTCACTATGCCTATGTAGTGACGGATGTTAAAGAACCATTGCATCGGTAAATGTGTAGGGGCGTGCTTTCTATCTTCCCATAGATTCGCTCACCATCATCCCCCCTCCCCACTAGACTAGGGTCCGGGCAGAAATGCCACAAGGGTAATCTCACTTCGGTGTGGATACAACCCGCGGGACCTCTCACCCTTGAGTGTCGGCCATAAGGAAGGCACGAGGTGAGATAAAATTCGATCATCATCATCTGCTTTGGAAAGTGGAGGTACCCCAACACAAGGCAATTACCCTCCCGCGTATAAGACCCAGTCACGATCTGATTCGCGTATAAGACACGCCTTATATGCGGGAGATTAAGGTATGACTGTTTGTCAAAAATGAGTTTTTATAAATTGTTACAATAATTGTCTAGAAAAGTCATTTCATATTTGGAATTTGATCATTTGCTTCCGTCCCGAGAAGTCTGCTTCCGACTCTGAGGTTTCCTACTCAGTAGCCTGAGACTGAGTTAGTTAGTCACAGTTTGAGACCTAAATGCCACAAGTATGTGAGTTGGGCGCCGATCCAACTAGAGTTAATGAGTAGGCTACAGTCCAAGTACCTATTTTTCATGAACTATCATATTAGAGTTATTAGAGAATTAATGAAATGTCACCTAGGCTACCGGTAGACCCATGCCACAGTGACCCAGTGCCGTGGGCGTGGCATTGACTCATACAATTAAAGAGATGAGAGTTTTAGTTTAGGTTTCTATCATATCAAATAAGGCTAGGTTGACCTCTGCTCTGCCTCTGGCAGAGGGCTCTGCGCTGACTACTGAGTCTACTGTAACTGACACAGTGACAGCAGTACCGTACTGTGATAGATAATATTAATCGTCTGCACTATGGCTTATCTCTGTGCTACCTGTCCTTATCCGTTATCGCTCCAACAGCCTGACAGCTCCAGCTGACCTCACCTGGGGCTGGGCTGAGGCGCCTCAAGCTGAGACTCAGCTGTCAGCCTGGTTGAGCCACAATCCCACACTCCACAGGGCCAGGCACAGATTCGGTGAAGTCTAGTGTGGGGGTTTCCACATCGTCTGCCGCTCAGAGTCAGGGAGCTCTGTATCAGTGTATGCCAGTATGGTGTGGGATAGTTATAATAGCAAATGTTTTGGCCCTGCGGGAGGACTTTCCGCGCACCTCTCATGCATTCAATCCTTAATCAATCCTTCTGAAAATTTAGATATACATACAATGATACATCCAACCCTCCTTTACTCGGCTTTAGCTTCGCTGAAAGTTTGGGGATCCTACGGCTACGATTAAAATTATTTTAAGATAGGAAAAATTGAAATTTATTAACCCAGGCCGAATTGTGCATGGGCAGGATCTAGCACCAGTAGCTGCAAGGTCTCATAATAGAGAGGAGCCGGTCCCTAAGGCCTAACATCATATACATAGGGACCGGTTGGCAGGTAACTTACTGGTAAGGCCTAACATCATAATTCATATACATAGGGACCGGTCGGCGGTTGGTAGTGAAGACTGAAGTCTGTCTGTCTGACAGTCAGACCCAAAGCAGAACAAAACGCTTGAAATTGCACAAATCTGCCTACTCCAAGCCAATGTCATTCACACAAACGATACTTCGTGCAAGTATGCGTTTCATCTTACAAAGTTAATTACAAAAAGCATCATATTTACCTTGTTATTTATGATTTGTCGGCAATTTTATAGACAACACGAGTGAACATCGGTCATGTTGACAACCTTCTTAACGCTGATTGGTCGAGAGCCTTTGACAGGAACCGGAAACCAAAATCCGTAACTTGTTCCCGATAAACGCTAGCAGACGCCCAAAGAGCAGCGAAAGGCCGCAAGAGCTCAGTTTTCAACTGAAGCAGTTCAAAGATGTTTTTGACATCATGAGGACGATATCATTTGTTGAGCGTCTGGAATTTGAATGTCAGGGAAACGTAGTCAGCAAAGCCGTCACAGTGGCTGATGTTGACAACGATAAGGTGAGAATACACAAACCCAAACTTCACTGACAGTGAGTGACACTAGTCTAGACTAGTAGAGTCTAGACTTAGTCTTAGGGAGTGGTCATTATTTATCAACAGGGGGGGTGGTGGGTTTTTCACGCAGACGTGCAAAAATTTTTCACGCCCCCCCCCCTCGACAGCAGTAAAAAACTTTTGCGCCCCCCCGCGCCAGAGGCGCGGAGTTTTCGCGCCCCCTCTTTGATCTATAGTAGTGCGCAGGCTTTTTTGCTAAAAAGAGGGTAAATTTTTATAGCCCCCCCCCCGTCAAGAGGGGTCAAAATTTTTTACGCCCCCCCTCAAACCCACCACCCCCCCCTGTTGATAATAAATGACCACTCCCTTAGCCTCTCAGGGGGTTTCGAGCCCCCGATCAAGGATATATGGCAGAACTCATCTGAATGTAATTCAAATTCAGATGAGATCATCTGAAACTTTAATGGAAGAATATTATTCAGACTAGATCTCATCTGAAAACAGTCAGAAGTGTGTGACAGCATGGTCCCACCACGTCCCTGAGGAACTGAGGGGGCGTGAATGTTTGTCTCCAGTGTGACGTCATTCTACTTCCGGCCAGGTGAAAATCCCAAGAAGAGACCCACGTGCTACTGCAAGGGTACCCCCTGCCACGAAGTGTGTGACCTACTTTCCGCATATGGGAATTTTCTATGACATCATACCTAGCATCATCCTGACCTTGTTTACAAAGGCACAGGCATGGCTAGGGTACCAATGGAAAGCTATTGATTCAAGGATTCTAATGGTGCCAGCATTTTAAAGATCAGGTAGGGGGAAAGTTGAATTGTTGGAGGAATTGAAAAATGTATTTTTTCAGAGCTTTGGTTCACACACTTTTACTGGTTGGTTTACACTATTGAGGCCATAAATTGATCCTACTCATCAAGACAAATCCAATGATGGGTCATTTGTAACTGAGAGCCACTGAAAATTTAGGGTCAAAGATTTTGGACACATGACACCGGAGACCAAAAATTAAGCTCTGACCTTGACCTTAAATGACCTTGACCTTAAATGACCTGAAAATAAGGTCACCTGGGCTGGTAGGGTATTTCATACACATTTATAGTATTTAAGCATACTTATATTACCAGGTAAATTTGGTAGTCTCTTTAAATCTAGGTAGAATTTAGGTCTCGCTGAAAAGTGACCTTTGACCTTGACCTTAAATGACCTTGACCGACAGAAGGTCACAGGTGAGCTAGATCATTACTTTTTTTATTTGAAGGAAATTGGTTAAAAATTGATAAAATGAGAACAGAAAAATGTGTTTTCACCACCAGACAGTTATCTGTCAGCGGTCACAACGTCCTATATGCTTCACTATGGGATAATGGGCATAATTCTCAGACGACATAATCAGGGGTGTGAAATCTCCGCGGAAACGCGGAATTCCGCGGTTTTGATGGTCACAGGGATCATTCCTGAGATCTATGCAAATCCACTGAGAAAATAAATAACCATAATATGGGGGGGTCTTAAAATTTATTCCCATGTATAGATCTACTGACATCCAGAATAAGAAATTTGAGTATCCCATTGGTACTTCTTAGCCTCTCTGTACAAGAGAAGATGGCACATGCGCATTTGACTATCTAACCTTTATTTAATGTAAAAATGTATAATGGAAATCATTGCAAAGTAGCTTCAGAGGAAATGGATTTTGGGATTTCACACCCCTGATAATTGTCATTTTCTCAGAAACTGAACAAGATATTGACTTGTAATTTTCACTGAATATCTATTTCAATTAGATCTATCCAGCCATAACATCAGTTTACATCAGTGCAACAGGGATGAAAGGGGCCCCACATTGACATAGGAAAAGTTGAGAGCTATGTTCTCAGTGTGGCAGAGTTACCTGGTTGTCGTGGTGAGGACTATACAAAACATGTTACCCAGGCTCTCCATGATGTCAACACTACTTATGCCAGCTTCAGTGCCCTAGATCCTACTACTAGGCCACCCTTAAAAATATGTTCGTTTCCTGTTCAGAGGCCTGGTGGATTTTTTGGTGAGAATGGGAAAATTTTTCCTGAGTTCTGAAAAAAAACTTTTTTTTGTCCATCAGCATACGAATCTAGGTTTCCGATCACTAAATTGTAGAATGTGATGGCAAATTCATGGCGTCTCCGCTTGTGATGTTCATGACAAATAAAAATATTTCCCTAAAAAAAAAATTTTTCCCTTCCTCCTTCTTGAGTATGAAAAATTCCACCCTCTGGACAGGAAACAAACATATTTTTACGGGTTGCCCTACTCACAAGAAGGCCTGCAACATCATCAGCAATACAGACAGGGTCGCTGCTAATCACATCACTGTGCAACAACTCCACAGTGACGTCCACTTCCAGGGGATGATATGATTCTCCTTGCTCTGAGAAAAACACCTTTCAGCCAGAGTATAAGCATGCTATGGAGGAACTGTGCAAGGGCTTTGTTGATGTTCTGCAACGGCAAATGCAGAACTACATCAAAGGACCTCTTGCTAACCCTTCATCTAGACTCCAGAAGGAAACATGTACTGCTCCTCAACACAATGTGAAGTCTGAGCAGGTACTCAGTGCCTTTGATACCCAGTCCCACAGAGCCCCGAATGGAATTCATCAACGCCAAAGTTAGGTACAAGCAAAACCACACTAGTCAGTGGCTGCTTGTACAGGACAAGAGGAAGGTCATGACATTTGCCAGACAGTATGTGAAAAAACAAACGGCAGTCTTGAAACAGAGAAGCAAAGAGCTTGCAGATAACATGCACAGAGACTCAAGGACAAAGCCCAGAAAAGAGACATATCCCATCGTATGAAGGTTGAGAAAGCCTTTACTACTGCACTCAACAGCCTCAGCATGAAAACCTGTCCCTTGATGGTGTACTATGTGCAGCAGATCAAGAACTAGTTTCTCTCATCCAGCAAGTTATGAGAACACCAGAAAGTATGTATCACAGCTATGGTATGATGAGAGCTCTGCTCAAGATGTGCTCTTCACTGGCCTGGTGACTAAGTTTAAGAAGCGCAGCCAAGTGTTTGTAATTGAATACTGGAAACAGTCTGAATCGAGAGACTCCTGAGAGGAGGAGGAATTGTCACCCAAGGCATTCCTGACAAATATTTCAATTGGTGACCTTGTTTGTGTGTCCAATGAGAGGTAATGAGATTGACAGTGCTTGACTGATTTCAATGGTTCCCATGAACTTTGCTTACTGGACAACAGAATATGTGACTATAAGGTGATTATTTATGAGGTTTTGATTGAGGTGTATGTATGTGTATTTAACACTTTATCATTTGTGAAATTCATTACGTTGATATTTATTATCATTATGTCACATGATTTTTTTCTGTTTGCTACAAAGTGATACACCCAAGTTTGTACAGGATGGTTTAAATGGTTTTTCTCTGACTGTATGCTACGACTGATTGTATCACATTTTAGGATGAGGCAGGTTCCCACACGTCATGGAATTAAAAATTGTCAGGGAAAGTCATGGGATTTCTGAAAATTTCTTCTTGAGTATGGAAAGTCATAGAAAATTTGGAAACAGAATATTTATGTCAAACATACATTGGAGTGGACTTTTGTTCCACCTTCATTGCAGGAATTTTGCCAGGAGGTCAACCCTGATAACATCCAAATATACCGTAAACTCCCGCGTATAAGACGCATCCTCTACGCCAAACAAACTGCTGGGGAGTCTTATAGGATTTTTTCAAGTTGGGGGGGGGGCGTCTTATACGAGGGGTAATTTTACTATAGAAATGTATTGAATTTACAAATATCAGCATTAAAATGTGCGTCTTATACGCGAAAATGCATGTGCTGAGTTTGGGGTGCGTCTTATACGCGCAGCGCGTCTTCTACGCGGGAGTTTACGGTAGTTGAAAATGTCATGGAAAATTTAGATTTTTGTCATGGAAATGTCATGGAATTTGAGTCTAGGAATTTTTTGGGAACCCTGTTAGAAGGTACTACAAAAAGGTGACCATTTCTAGTACCAGTAGCCCTAGGCTTCAGTACAGGTATAAGATTATTTCCCCTTTGCCAGGTCCTTAAGGCAACCACAGACAGGGCTGATTCCGCCGGTAGGTAAGGAAAGTGGGCAGGTCCGATCAGGGAGATAAAAAATATTTGATATTGTCAGACTCAATCAGACATACACGCAGACGGTCCGCTTGTGGCAGTCGGCCGCTTGAGTCAGCCCAGTCTACAGTTGCCTTTAACAACCAGAGTTCTGTCTGTTCACTAGAATCTACAGTGTGGGTATCCATGTATTTTCTTGCAGGGCTATGAACTGATTGTGGGCAATGTTAATGGTGACCTCATCATTCACAAGGGGACGGACACACGTGCATGGAGAAAGGCCTCAGAACTTGGCATCGTAAGTCACTTCTTTATCAGTCCAGTTAATCATATAACCATAATACTATGTCACCCAGTATGGGCAGCACACTGCTTGAATCCACGGTTCATTTAAATCTTCATGATGCATCCCTTGCCAGTGCTACATTCATGCATCACATTGTCCATATGTGGTTTATGCACACCTAAAGGGTAGGTGACCCCCAATGGTGCGTCATTGCAGTGCTGGCGAGTAGACTTGCCATCAGTACCATACATCCTCACAACATTGAAATATCTTGATCAAACCGGGCATCTTTTAAGGGTTTAAGTGCTCTTGCTAACTATAGATGAGTACAAATCTGGAGTATAATTCTGCTTAGGGTAAAATAGAGTTTTAAACAACTGTGAAAAGCCTGATTTTGCATTCACGGCGCTGCATTCACTTTAAGGCCACATCAAAAAAAATAAGTTGGTGCGAGCGATTTTTTTTTAAGAATTTTTTTTTTTATTTTGCCAAACACCACAAAGAGAAAACTTGTAGAAACTGATGCGAGCAAAATCCGTATACAAGATTTTTTTCAAAGAAAAAAAATTTGTATGTGGAGAGGGCGATCAGTAGACCAACTTATTTTTTTGGTGTGGCCTAAGAGTTTATTTTTATTTATTTTTTCATTGCAGATAACGTGTTTGGAAGTCGATGACGTCTGCAATCATGGAATTGTAAGTATGATGTCACCAATAAAACAAAACCTCAATACCCAACCTCAGCCCTAAGCCAGGGTAGAGATTCTCTATATGCACTTTATACACAGGGGCGCCTTATACGCTGGGTACTACAGTCCTATTAGCTGTACCCATAACAATAATCTCATAGGGTTGGCCTAATGCATGAATGCAGCCACTGGCGTGTTGACTTACAAGGGTTGCATTTACACAGGATTCCTTTGGATGAGCATAATACATCAATGTAGTGTGGCACTTAAAGGGTTAAGGATTTTGATGGAGTTTTCACTGCAACCGGTCCTATTGTAGAATTACCTGGTGGTGTCCAGCCTTGAAGGATGGTGCACAGTGTTCGCAGTCAAACCAGACGCTCCCAGCACTGTGAGTATCATTTGGACTTCCCTCCTGACAAATCAAAATTGCATTATAGAATTTCACATTTGGATAAAGGGATGTAAGACTTCAGGTTTTATCAGGATTTCCTGTTTTCGAAATTTTTTTGATAATAGGAAATTTCCTTTAAATATACAAATGGTAAGGAGGCATTTTTCGAAAATAAAAGCCCAGTGGATTTTGATATGAAGGAAATGTTTGGTTAAATGTGATATCTTGGCAACATTTAGAATAACAACCCTCTGCTTTAATTTACTTTTACAATTAATGGAATGTGAGTCCATGCTTGACTTACATCTCTGGTCCGATATATACCGGGATGAAGTGAGAATGATGTATTAACAGTCCCATTTTTCGTGATCGCTGTATGGCAGGGTTTACAATGTGTTTTTGTTTAGGGCACGTCGCAGACTGAAGCCAGTCCTGAGGTGTCCGAGGAAGGCAGAGTCTTGAAACCCGCATTCCGACAGCGGCTACCTGCCAACAGCAAAACCCTGCTGATTGCAGACATAGGTAGGCTACTTCTAAATTGAATAGTCTATATGTACTGTAAGTCCATGCAACCATGCCACAGCTTATGGGTAAGACCTTAAAAATGATTGTCAAATTTGGTAAGGCTGACTGTAAACTTTTGTGACTTTTCTCCCAAATTTCCATGTCTTGATAAGGGGGTGGTCATTTTTAACAATGGGAGAGGGGTTGCTAAAAATCCTTCGTGCATGTGGCAAACGTTTTTCCTTCCCCACTCGGAAGGGTATGAACATTTTTTCATACCCCTTTTTATTCTTCAGTACTGTACAGTTTTGTTTTTTTTTTTCGCTCAAAAGGGGTGATTTTTTTTGCCCCCCCCCCCCAAAAAAAAAAGAGGGTCTGCAATTTTTTCGTCCTCACCAAACCCCCCTACCCTCTCTTGTTAAAAAATAACCACTCCCGAAGTTACAAAAATCAGGTTTGTTTTCACATATCGCTTTAATGCACAATAATCTTTAAAAGTCATAATTGAAATGCAAAAGGTCAAAATCTTTTCAGTTTTCAGCGCTCAGTAAAAAAAATTTCGAATCCCAAAGTTTGCATTTTTCTTTTTAATGGGTTGATACTATGTGAACAAAATGAATGAATGAATCTATTTAATGCACCTAGATGGGGATGGTCATAAGGAGATGGTGATTGGTTACTCGGACAGGCGCGTCAGGTCGTTCCGATGGCTGGATGCTGGGGGCGACTTGGCTAATGGCACGCTACAAGGCACCTTCATACCACTAGAGACATGGATGCTTGCTGGACAGGTAAAGATGCAATCTCCCATCTATAAGTGTGCCTTACGTACAAACCAGAGGTTTATTGCATGTGGCTCATGGGAACTGCCAAAATAAGGAATGCAGCGTATAGGCACTTAGTTAACACTAGAGAACAGGACCATAAGTTCCTCCATATAAGTCACATTCTCGACTTTTATAAGATGCTATAAGCTGTTCTTAGTGCTCGAAAAAAGAAGGTTTAGTTATGTTTTATAGTGTGGAATAACCATAAGCCGTAGCTTCTTCTTTGGACTGACCCTATAAGCAGGAGGGGCTTATGGGTTGCGTTAGCTTATAAGCGGGAATTTACAGTGCTACACCTTTAATTTTTAAACATCAGATGCCCCGAAAGTTTGGAGTGAGCCTTTCACACACAAAGCAGTAGCTTATATGCAGAAGTTAACGGTAGCTTTATACTCCTTCATACCACTAGAAACATGGATGCTTGGTGGACAAGGAAAGAAGAATATAGCTTATTTTAAAACAATTGAAAGATAATACCTGTCCTTCAAAGGCTACTTAGATCCTTGAAAGTTTATCTCACTCACCAATCTTACTTCTGTTTCTCAGATTGGCTCGATGACAGTGAACAAGCGGCAGGATGGCTCGGTCGACCTGATGGTATCCCAACCAGGTGGCACCTTTGTCACGCTTCTCGATCGTCAATCATTTGCCCGTGGAGCGGAGCTGACGGCGGCAGCCATTACTGACAAGGAGAGTACTCAGGTGGAGGGGTGTGTACAGCAGCCGTGTCTCAACCAGCAACCTCCCGCACTCCTAGATGAGCTTGAAGCCCTCGCCTCGCAACCGGCGTGGGTGATGTCCTTTTTTCTAGCTTACTAATTAGTGGGGACGGTGGGAGAAGAGTTTGGGTGTCATACGCTGGTAGGTCACTTATTATTAGGAATGTGACTCAATGCCATCAGCCACCGTTAATGTTATTGATGTTCTTAAAGTATTAAAAGTTTACCCTTTCAACATGAGTATTTCAGATCAATCGATTGACAAACTTTGATAACCTATGTTTTCTGATATATTGGAAAAGATTGAATCCATGATAACTCGGACCTTCTAACCAAATCTCTTTTTTCGGTCATTTTCGATATGCTGTATATCTAAGGTGGCGTAAAATTGGCCGTTTTGTTACATTCATTGCATGCTATCAGTGATTTGCACCCCACTCTGCTCTATCCAGGGACTACAGCCTTGACGATTCCTTTAGTGTATTGAACTAAGATACATAAAATGTCCTATATTCAGCCAACTGATTACATATTGTGGCGTCTTTTAAAACTACAAAACAATCGGTGCTGCATCATTGAGGCCATATTGGTTTGTTCCACGCCCAGATGGTTAGAGTATCATACCGATGCTTCACTGGCGAGTTATTCGCCAAGGCTGCATTCCTGCAAACCCTTCATCCCATAGATTAGTCATGGTGTTTGAAAGCATCACTGGCCAGTTGACTCACCAGTGCTGTATTAAGGAATGACAGTGATAAATTGGGTAAATTCCATTAATCAATGCACTATGCGATACTTAGAAGTTTCAAGAATACCCTCGACGTAGAAATACTGTTAATGCTCTTCCCGCGTATAAGATACACACACACCCCCGGTTATAAAATGCACCTGGGACTAGATTTCGACCACTTTAGTACTGCTGTATAATATTCTCACCTATAAGGTCCATCGAAAACTTTCGCTGATGCTATACGGCTTACTAGGGGTTTCATCCATGAATACGGAAGGTATTACGGTAAATGTATGAAAAATGTTTATCTCAAGCAGCTTTGTAAACCCCTGGATGGATATCCCACCTCCGGTCCCCGCGGCTCTCCCCGCATCATCATCCCCATTGTCATTGTACAATAATACCGTTAACATGTTCAGCAAAGAGTTAACAAAACTTACCACATTGTATTAATGAATCCATCACAGCTTCAGGATGACTTTTACCCAGCATTTGTAGATGAGTTATATACTATTCATACCTCAATTTTTTTATGATAATGCCTGTTGAAATTCAGCAAAAATGACAAGGGTCTGCAGTGGGAGGGTTCTTTCAATTATATCTGTCTACTTTTGCATAACACTTATTTTAAAAGCACCACATGCTAAATGTGATTTGTCAATGTTGTCATAGATTAGAAAATAGGTTAACCTTCTGAGTACACAAATTTGCATTATTTCTTGTTTAGTTTTTTTTCTTCTAAATTTTACATTCCATATTATTTTTCATCAAATGTGATACTTTAGATTCCGCTAGGCCCAACAACACGTGCCTCCATTTCAAATTAAACCAACATGCAGTCAATTTATACTCCAGAATTAGCTAGCATGCATAGACCCAGTTCACACTACAGTGTTACTGCCAGCCTAGTCAGATTTCATTTCATCCTATATCACTTTTATGCCATGAGCATACTTAACCCTTTAAAGGCCGCATGGCTCCTCTATGCTCAATTTCCTCTGCCTTTATGATGCATCCTTTCAGTGCTTGTGACTACTCACCAACATTCCTTTGGTGCATCATACAGCCCTATGGGAGTTAATCAATCTAACAGGGTCAGCATGATACATGAATAAAGGTCTTGTGAATCACTCACCTTTTCTCAATACATGCATCATGGTGGCAGATAGCTATGCTGTATTTATGTATCATGCAGTCCTGAAAGGGTTAACCTATGTGAAATGACAGAATTCCTTATTATACTTACTTATTTCACAGTATATATGTAGTATTTTGTGTCAAATGGTAGGATTGCATGGAAGTCTAGTATTTTAGAATAGTATATGTAGAGGAGTTTTCCATTACAGTTACACATAATATACACATTCCTGATAATATACGCATAGAACATAGTGGTATAGGAATTACATAAATATCCATCTATTTTAAGGGTAAAATATCACATATATTTCGGACCTGTGTACGGGTATTAAAGTCCGTGCATATATAGATAGATATTTGTTCATTTCATTCCATTTTGTCTATGAAGTTTAAGGCATTTGCTATACATGCTTATTTCTGGACAGTAGGATATTAACTTAACTCAGCTGTTAAATAGGTATAACAGTTTACCTGCACTATCTTGATGATATATGTATATATCCTTATCATAGTATTATATGTATACATACTTTCAGTACATTGTAATGCTAAATAGTGCGCCACACAAGGCTTTCATTGTATATCACAGCACTGTGCAGTTCAGTGAGTCCAGCTCTAGTAGATGATATATATAACAATGCACTGTATTCTCATTTCAATTCAGAGGAAAGTGGCATTATTCATATTCTCAGCTTATTAGTAATCAAAATATTTAACAAATATAAGAAAGAAGTAGGACATAATTTTCCATATGAAAACATTACATCCCAAATTGTCACCATAGAATTTATAATCTTTTCATTCACTATGTATACACATCAATTATCCATTTACCAGTAGCACACTGCATACTACTGTGCTTTGTAGAGTTTTAAAGATTTAATTACAAATAATCATGATTTTGACAGTGTATTTGATGGACCGTCCCTGGTATATCACCCTCTTGGCACAGCGCGAGCTCGCAACCCGGGAGTGACGACAGAAGTGGTGGGTAACATCAGCAGGCGTAAGAAAGACGAGGAGAAATATGTACCAAGCTACTGTGCTATATGCACACTAGATGGTAAGTTACTTAGTGGTCTAGATATGGGATAGGAGCAGGGTGTGTCGTGAAAATTCACACAAGGAGTCAGAAATAGTGTACACACCTTACCGTATGTCCTTTCACTCAAAGTAAATCACAAGCATTCGCTCTTACAACCTGTAATATTCATGGTAGTTTTAGTGAATAAAGGAATTTATCAAAAAAAAAATTATTAACAGAGGGAAATAACAGTGATCCTCCAAGAGAGCTATGCACAATGTGATATGTTTTAAAATGCCTGTAACAGAGTACAGTAAATGACATGAACCATATTATTAAATTTTAGGTACGCTGACGTTGGTAGATGACGATAAGATCCTGTGGTCGCTGTACGTGGATCACCAACTTTTTAGCCTCACCAAACTGGACGTGACAGTAAGTACCACCCCCGCCAATACGGTAAATATATATATTAAAACTACATGTTATAACCTTTCGTTTTATTTTTATTTTGGTTTAGGCCCTTTCCGCTACGGGTTGGCTCGTAACCAAATCAATAAAGAAGTTTGTCCTTATCAAAAATTGAAATATTCTTTCATTCGAAAAGTTTATTTGATGTAATGAATTCATTGATGTCTCAGTGGAAAGGTACATACTGTATATTTCTTTATTCAGGGTGATGGTACAGAGGAAGTAGTAGCGTGTTCCTGGGATGGACGCACCTACCTCGTCAACCTGAGTCGGGAAGTTGTACGTTTTCACTTCAGCGAACATGTAGCAGCCTTCTGTGCAGGTAAATATTTATTGTATTATCATATGTATTACTGTCAAAGTCTGTCATTTATTTTTCTCTCGCAATCAGTGACTTATATTCAACTATCTACTAGGAAAACCTATGACACTTAGATAGGACAAAATAAATTTCAGTATTAAAGTAATTTCAATCAATTGAGCCTTTTTCAGTGTTTGCAATACCTGCATAGCCAATTGAAGAATTGGGCCCAAAAGATGACCCTCATGATTTTCCCAGATCCAATGAGTAAATATCCTAGCATTTATGGATGGGGGGGGGGTGGCTTTGATATATTTTGAGGCTATCAAGTACAAATCGAGCCACTATAATCTTGTACTTTCATATAAAATTAAATCACATCCCTGATTGTGTATAACATATTCGCACATTCACCTTTCATTATTACATTAGGTTACTACTCAATGCCGGGACGGGGTAACGTGCCGTGTCTCATCTACGTGACCTTTAACAACAAGGTGATCGTATACCACAATATCAACATGTCGCAGATCGGTATCACTGACCTCGTACAGACTATGGAGAAAAAGGAGGGACTGCATGATCTATTCACATACTTCAACGTTGATGGTGAGTGTCATTTAAGCCTATCTGTGATTAGCATTTGTCTCTACACTGAAGTCAGTCATACATTAGATATTGTGTCCTGTTAAGGGGAACTCGTACAAAAGGTGAGCCCCAAGTTTAAACAAGGGTGTGCCGGATGTTAGAGAATATATACCTTTTAGTTGCATGGTCCCAGGCATATAAGGGGGGAGGTGTTATAAGTGGTGGTTTCACTCACAAACTGAGAATTTTATGCGACATATTACATTACTCCAGTGGCAACTGTTTTTGTAATAGTGTCTTCTTTTATGTTTCAATAGAATATTTAGTTCAGGGTCACATTCCTCTACTTAAATATTGCACTGTAGCTTGACTACAGCCTATATGGGATAATGTAAAAAGCCTATCAAAAGTAAACATTATTTCTGTTTTCAGCATCAAAACCAAACGAGGTTCGACAACTCTACCAATGGTGTCTTTATGGGATGAAGGGAAAGCAGAGCTCCAGTCCCAGCTGACAAAATGACTGTTAGTGGTTTATCTGCCATAACATTAACTCTTCACCTTTGTGCTTCAGTATCATTTAAGGATCCCTTTAAGGAGCTTATCCTTGATCCAGTGTTGTCATGATGCAATGCAGCGCTGTTGAATTTTCTCACCAGCACTGCATTTATGCATCATGGTGACCCATAGGGAATCTTAACTGCTGGCTGACATAATAATGGATGAATTCAGAACCAGCACGTCACTAGTGAGGGGTGCAGTCATGTATGACAACATAAGATACAAAGAGTATATTAATATATGGCCCTTAAGGTGGTAAAATGTACTTGTGTAGGAATAATGTAGATATATATGATTATGTAAATATTGTAATTACTGTGTAACATGAGAAATACAAATACTGATAATTGTAAGATTTGTAAATAAATGTAAAATATCTGAAACAATATACCTGTGTTATTGTCCCTGTCCACTTGAGTGGTCAGGGACTTTTAGGAGGACTGGGAATTTGCAGAGTATGAAATCGCAATGGATATAGTCCATGTATAGTCTGGGTCACTAACTAACCATACTATATGTATGCTTTGAATTGTGAGTGAAGAGTGAGAAAGTCAGGCTACATAGGCAGACAGCTAGACCACCACCTATTACCTTGCTGTGGCTCTATTGAACAATAGCTCTTGGGGTGCCCATCACTAATCCCTATGTTTGGCCTAGCTGTGAATTTAGCCCCTTACGTTGCAATAGGCTCTTCCTACAAACCTCCTCTACTACGGTTCCTTATAACCCTTAGGGCCTACATGACTGCATAGTGCTATAATGAACCACCCCCATCCCTACACTGTGAAAAATGTGTGATGAACTTACACCGTCTTGCTTCTCTCCACTACCACCCTCCCTACACTGTAAAAAATGTGTGTTGAACTTACACCGTCTGGCTTCTCTCCACTACCACCCTCCCTACACTGTAAAAAATGTGTGTTGAACTTACACCGTCTTGCTTCTCTCCACTACCACCCTCCCTACACTGTAAAAAATGTGTGTTGAACTTACACTGTCTGGCTTCTCTCCACCACCACCCTCCCTACACTGTAAATAAATGTGTTGAACTTACACTGTCTACCTTCCCTCCATCACCACCATCACTACCCTGTAAAAAATGTGTGTTGAACTTATGCTGTCTACCTTCTCTCCGCCCCCCTCTCCCTACACTGTAAAAAATGTGTGTTGAACATACACTGTCTAGCTTCTCTCCACTACCACCCTCCCTACACTGTAATAAATGTGTGTTGAATTTACACTGTCTAGCTTCTCTTCACCACCACCCTCCCTACACTGTAAAAAATGTGTGTTGATCTTACACTGTCTATTATAGCTTCTAGTTATATTGGGCTTTAAACAAAGAAATAGTCATTGATTCAGTTCAGCAATTAGGCTATATATGATAATAAGTACTCACTATTTGTCAGCAGTTAAACAATGTATGTAAGTAATTACTTACTATTTGTTAGCAATTAGTCAAAATATGTCAGTATCTAATCACAATTTGTCAGCATTTAGTCAATATGTGTCAGTAATTACTCACTATTGTCAGCAATTAGTCAATGTATGTAAGTACTTAGTCATTATATGTCAGCAGTTTTCAATATATGTCAGTATTTACTCATGATTTGTCATAATCTTAAACCTTTGAGGCCAACTGACATTAGTCATTTGACATAGTGATGAGCATATTGTCATAAAGGACAGGGACTTAGCACTCAGTGCTATGACTGTGACATTTTTTATGTAATTGTCGTACAAGACATGCATTAGATGTGATGGATGAATACAATCCTTGCAGGTAGGCTTGCCATAGTCATGGCTGTATTTAGGATCCACCAAAGGGCAGGATGAAATTTAAGTCATATTTATCTGAAATCTTGCAATATTCTCCACATATCAGACATGTTTAAATGATAAACGTCAGAGCTCTATTATAGTTACCCAAAATAAGACGCCTGATTGAAACGGGCGTCTTATTCTTTATTCATATTCTGTGAAACAGCTTGCGTTTCCCATAAGAAATCAAGAATTGCTGTGGAAAACCTGGTTTATTGTCATTAGACCTTTCAGGAATTTCTTCCTGCTTCTATTTGCAGGGTCCCCACTTGTTAGTTAAAACCATTTTTCTTTAAAGGTCAGTTAAAAGTCACTTAAGATGTTTTGGGGAACAGTAGGTGATTGTTAAGGTTTCACGCGAATTTGCAAAATTCGATAAATGTCAGGTAAAATTCAGTTAAAACCATGACCCATAAATGGTGGGAACCCTGATTTGCTTAACAATGTCTCATAGATTCTGTTATCCATAGAATGATGCAATCCCTGCTGTGTCGACAAGCAGCATGTAAATACCTATCTAGTTGTTTGGACAAGCAGCTTATAAATGCCTGTCCAGAAAGAAATGAAAGTACTTAATGTCTGAAAACCAAAGCCTAACAATGTAGCACTAGATGTTCCACTGGTATGCAGAAAAGAGTTGCATGCCACTGCGTCTTCCTCAGTTTTTATCTAGTGAATTTCTTGTGAGAACTCCCAGTATTCAGTTTAAAGATGCAATTTCAACTAAAATGGTTGAAATTGATTGATGAATCATTCTGTATTTAATGATATGTTTCCCCACTGGATGGTGTATACCATTTTGATATGTATGTCCCGAGTATGTGTAAATAGTCGGAAAAAGAATTACCGAAACATAGGAGATGTGGACAACAAAAATTATGACAAGAGTGAAGTTGCATACCACTTCAACCAGAATGGTGTGTAAGGGCACACAGAATTTGAAAATATATATTCTGGGTATATGAACACTCCCAATCGAAGATTGGCACAAAAATAAGAAAATCAATAGAATTTTCTTGGATACAAAAATTGAAATCTATTGTACCCAGTGGAATGAACATACTGGGGAGTAGCTGGTTTCTAAATGCCACATCAACAATTTTTTTTTCCATATTTCAGGTGGGAAATTCATGGCTCACATGGAGTTAAAAAATAAAAAAATAATAACTTATTTTATCCATGAAGGCCTGTCTCACACAATAAGAAATCGAAAAAAAAATAAAACAAATAATTATCTCTATGTAGGATACCCCTTCTCTATGGCGGGAAAAGAAAGTCAAGATCAGGGTAGTTAAGGGTTATAACAGAAGGGGGCTCCATCAGCTGGCTCCTAAGATAGTGGGTCTAGCTCCCGCTTTACTACCTGTTTCTCGGTGTGTAGTTATGAAGAGGGTGAAAATGACAACATTTTCTCTGAAAAGTAAACTTTTGGAGCAGAATGAGAGGGGTCTTACGCCAATAGGGGTATGTGAGATCTTCAAAACTTTGATTTAATCACAGTTATCTGGCCAATAGGAAGCTGCAAGATGCTGTGAAGTGGGTCTATTGCATGTAGGTATTCAATGTAAGGTACTGGACCTGATGTCATAGCCCAAGGACTAGCCATTGGAGTACAAAGCAGAAGTTAATGCCTGATTATTACTATTAGAATAAGAAACACCCCACAGGCCTCCTCATTAACAGTACCCTATTCCCCCTTAACCTGGCTCGACTAGGAAGCACATCAAACAACAACTGGGGCAGTTTTCATACCCCAACACTATCCATGGTCAATTAAAACTTCGGATCAAAAAGGCACACACCTGGAACACAATGATGAATGCAGAGCAATGGGCTGCCTCGATCCTCTAGTCCAGTGGCAACCAAGATAATAATTATGTAAAGATGGACATAGATTTAATACCTACCATAGTTTATGGCCAAATCTTAGGCTTTACCGAAGTCATGCACTGGTACTTAACTGGAGCACCTAAAGACGTGTTCCTCCATATTCAGGTTAAAACATAATAAATGTTTACAAAAATGCTTCTTCCCCACACAATAAAAGTTGGGACAGTGGTCCCCCTCCACAAGAAAGCCAACTCACTAGACAGGTGATTTAAGGCCCATAAGTTTGTTACACATACCCGGCAAAATACTGGAAAAGATTGTTTGTAATAGGCTACAGCATTACTTAGAACAGAATGATCTCTTATGTCCATATCAACATGGGTACTGTAAAGGACACTGGACCCAGACAGCAGTCACTGAGCACCTCAACAAGATCATGAATAATACTACAGTATAAATAAGCCAACTTATAGCTTATACCTCGATTACAAAAATGCTTTTGCTACGGTCTCACATTAGCCGCTTTAGGACTTAACGAAAATACTTGTTACTTTGTAAAAAAAAATTACCTCACCTTGTGAAAACAAAAATCAATTGCCAATGATATCATTTCTAGCTAAAAATTAATAACATATGGGGTGCCATAGGGCTCAGTCCTGGATCCAGTGCTTTTTTTGGTCTGCATGAAAGACGCTTTTTTTTTCTTTTTCTTTTCTTTTCTTTTTTTTTTTGGGGGGGGGGGCACTCAGTCCCTCTTTCCCCTTCCAACCCACTTTTCACCAGGATAATTTTATTATGTACATCATCATTTTGGGGGTGGAACTTAAAATCTAACATCATCATTTTTGGGTTTGGGGCCCCGCAATGGGGCTCGCGTAAAATGCGCAACAAAAAGGGTTAGGTCAAGCCTTATCCACAAATATGCTTTCTTTCTCAACATCCTAACTAGTCATATATTTTCTTTAACCAAAGAAAAGGTGTAGTCAATATCATGGTGCTCTATATACCCATAAACTGCTGAATGAAGCATGCCATTGTGCTCACCATAAAGTGTTTGAAAACATATGTACTCTTATGCAATTCACCTTTTAATCAAGAGAATCTATGCAGCATTATAAAAGACCTGGTGTTATGAGTTGTATGTCATTCCCAAAATCCCACCTACTTCCCTGTTATAACAGTGTAGGCCTACATAATCAATGGGAGGGTATAATATGAACAAATAACAAATTCGGTTTGAAAGGAACCTATCTTATTTATAACTTGTGAACAAATTATGCAAATCAGAGCATTATTTCTTTCAAAAATGAACAGTATTATACTTTTCAAAATGATGCCAAATAACATCAGTTGTAGGCCATATGATGCCAATTGGCATCAACAGTAGTAAACGAGTTAAATGATTCCTAGAATAACACCAGGTGACAGCACACACTTTGGCAGGAGTATTGTTTATAATGCTGCATGGATTCTCTTGATTAATAGGTCAATAGTATAATTGATAAAGCTCTCAGTGAGTGACAAGTACATATATTTCCAAACACTTTTATGGCGAGCAGAATGGCATGCTTCATACAGCAGTTTATGGGTATATAGAGCACCATGGTATAGACTACACCTTTTCTTTGGTTAAAGAAAATACATGACACTGTGTACATAATTTGGGATTGGACGGGTCCGGGTTTCACGCCACGGGACCTCTCACCCTCGACGTGTCCTTGAGGCACATAGGTGAGGTTTAAATTCAAAGCAAGAAGAAGTGGGATTGGAAGTGCCGGGAGGCGTGGCGCAGTTGGCATGAGTTCGGTTCCGGCCCGGTCGGGGCTCAGTGGTGGCTCCGAATGTCACCGTAAGGTGTCATTTGAGTTCCTCCCTGCCCTGGCTAGGCTGTGATGGAAAGTCTCTTGGTGGTCATGGCAGACAAATGACTTAAAACAGTCCTACATGTCCATCTGTCATAAGAGAGTAATGAATGGGCTAACGGGCACCGAATTCAGTGTATCGTAGGATATCGTAACGAGTGGCCACTCGTTACGATATCCTATGATACACTGAATTCGGTGCCCGTTAGCCCATTCAATACTGTTTTTATTACATGATTAATCAATAAATAATCAATAGAATATCAATAAAAACAAGTTGAAAACAAAAATCCTTTCCCAGGACTCGAAGGCTGCCATAGGCCTAGTGTGTGTACACATGGCGTCTGTCTCGGCTGATCCAGGATATCAGCACTCCTAGGACCTGCAATATTGACAGGTATCAGAATGGGAATATCCAGAAAAAGCACCCAAAATCACAGAGGTTGTGTAATAACTATGCCTATGTAGTGATAGATGTAAAAAAACCATTGCCTCAGTAAATGTGTAGGGGCATGCTTTCTACTTTCCCATAGATTCGGTCACCATCATCCCCCTCCCCATTAGACCAGGCACAACACCACAAGGGTAATCTCACTTCGGTGTGGATACAACCCACGGGACATCTAACCCTTGAGTGTCTTCCGTAAGGAAGGCACGAGGTGAGATAAAATTTGACTACTCCTACTACTTGGGATTGGAAATTGGAGGTACCCCACGTAGAAGGCGCACCCCCAACGTGGGAAGATGCTATAAGGCACATCCACGACCTGATTCCTGTACAAGACTCGCCTTATATGCGAGAGATTACGGTATATATATATATATGTATATATATATGTATATATATATATATATGTATATATATATATATATATATATATATATATATATTAACTCCCTTCCATATGTTTGTAATGCCGATGTTACATTGTGCGCTGACGATGAAGTAGTAAATTTCTAGAACATAGAATTTCATGTGTAAATAAGGTAAAAAATAGAACACATCAATTAGCAAGAATTAGGAAATATCTTGATGTACCAACAGCACTAGATATATATAAGAGTATGATCTTAACATGTTTTGATTACTGTGATTTTGTATGGGACAGAGATCAAAGGGGGGAGTCAAGTGAACTTCAATTGCTGCAAAATTGGGCGTTAGGAATTGTATATAAATTAAGGCTAGAAGAAAACCCAACAATGACAACTGCTGAAATCAGGCAAGCAAGTTGCTGTACTGAATTATGTAACAGAAGGGATAAGCATTTGTTATATTATGCCTTTTTATTAGCACAAAAGGACCAAAGAATAATACCCACTAGATTCCATATTGGAAATCGATTGCTAGTGCCTCACTGTCTGAAGCCTGTGGTTATAAGAAGTGCATACTATAGGGCAGTAACAAGCTGGAACCAATTAAAAACTGAATATACAGTTATTCCAAACCTGATAACTATTAAAAAGTCCATTAAAAAGACTACCCCAACTGCTTTGTGTAATAATAAGTTCAGACAATGACTCGTAATCCTTACCTCATCCTCATCTCACCTCATCAAGCATATAGAAACAAATGAGACAATTGTGATTTGGTTCTTTATTAATGACCAATAATCATAGAAATACTTTGAGAAATATTGTATGGATCAATATGACACAGCTGATTTCTAAGAATGATGATATCATATTGCACTATTGAGGGGGCTTGGTGGCGGGACCACAATGCTTGGACACCAAGTTATGATACCTTTACTATGTAATTGTATTTACCCAATAAACTACTTTAAGAAACATTTGCCACTGATGCAGTGGGTCCTTTCTGGGGCCTTTTAGATATGAAAAAGAAATTAGATGAAGTGTTAAGATTGTCATAATTCCCTAATTAGGAAAGGATAGCTCTCCCCTTCGGATGTCATAGATCCAGCTGGCTATAAAATAGGTGAAAAGCTGTATAGAGTCAGGTAGCCAAGGGGGTATACCTTGCACCAAGGTATGGCAAAGGTTTTTTTATTGATTTTGGACAATTAGGGTATGGCGATTCAGAATCTGCCTGTTGCCGGCCTGGTAACGTTGAGCATTTTTTGTTATTCACGGTTGCTTAGCAACCACTTAAATCAACAAATAGAATGACATGAGCCTTAGCCTTAGGGAATGTCGCCCCTGATTCGACCACTAGACCACTTCATACCACTATGAGATCCCTAATACTGTATAAATTCTCCATAATTCTCAGGCACCAGTGTAAGACCAGACAATGGTGTATTGCATACCGCATAGCTATAGAATAGTACCTAATACACCATATACATTGTTTTACATAATCATGTTTTGCTTAAATTTGAAACCTAAATGTGTGCAGGGGCTTAGAAAGTTGACATCCTATTACCCATCACTATGGTTGTCATAACTTACATTCCGATATATATGATTGATTTCTCATATATTAGCTCTTCAATGCGTCCTAAGCCTAGTTACACAGGAATTGTATTTGATGTCTTTTGGATGAGTTATCCCACTGCATGGGACGTGTGTAAAACATGTTGCTTTTGTTTTGTTTTCCATAGCTGACAAGTCAACTTTAATCAGGGTAATAGTAAGGGAGGTACAGTAGGAGGTTCACGTGTCACAATTCGTAACATTATATGTAGGGGAGGTTGAAAGCACGTCAACCGTGGGGTTGCCATAGTGCCCTGAAAGGCATTGCTTTTTATTCACATTATGATAAAAAAGTAAGAGAAAACCGTAACTTGACACAACATGTATATTATATCTGATTGGAAAAGTGAAGACCCTCAATACAACACTCTCCACATGTTGCTGTAGAGTTGGGGGGGGGTGCACTTCCTTTACATTCTGTGAATTTAATGTGTGAAAATATCCTGCAGTCTGGGTTGTGACCCCCCTCCCCTCTGCATCTGCTTTGATAGGTCCTATCTAACCAATGCTAACTAGCCTTACCTTCTAGACCTTTCACACTTTCTTTATCAGTAAGACTTTTTCTTCCTTTGGAGAAGGGACATCAGTGAAGGTCTGATTTTGCATGGACCAATAGTCTACACAACCCACTTTTTTGTGCAAGATATGCTGCATTTGCTGTATAAAGTGTTCACTGATATCAGGAGAGGCTTTCTTAATGCACTACAACCCCACACCGGCGTACGACTGTGAATGTCTGTCCTAATCCTAAGCATCTCTGCTACGACTTGAAAAGTGCAGTCATAGTGAGTTAAAATGACCTTGAGCATTATGGGATTTAACCCTACTATACAATGATTTAATAATGTAGTGGATCTGAGAGTAGAGAAGATAAAAAGAGCCTAGACTGAAGAGGCTCATGAGGTTGCACCCTGCGTTGTGCATGTGCCCCACAAATTAGGGTACTTCTCAATAAAGTATTGATTCTACATTGACTACCTGAACGCACACGCACAATGCACATGAGGCCACTACTACTACTATGTAAGTGGCACGACTCCAGCCACCACAGGCCTAAAACCACTTTCCTTTATCCAGCTTTCTAGCTCTTTAAGGGTATCTAATGCATTGATGAATTATGCCTATTGTTCGGTGTGATTCATGATTGCAACCCTGGGGACTATTTTAATACCATTGACAATCTGGAAATTCACGGACGATTTGTCTACATCGCTGAAGGATAATGCGATTCCAACCATGCAGTCATTAGAGATCACAGAGATCCACCCTACAAGGTTGGAGTGGGTGAGTAATAGATGTTTAACGCCATTTCGACACCTAAGGTCATATTCATGTCGAGAACTACATTACACAATTTCACACTCAGGTCTGTTGGTGCCCGCACATATGTGCACCAGAAACACTGAGGGGATAGGAAAGAGGAGATAGAGACCCTTCAACTTAGTGGGCTAGGAAAGCCCCACTACAAGGTTGGTGCCGGTACAATCATGCACATATAATGATATATAGGCTTTGTCAGACCAGCAGGAGGAGGTTAAGCACTAATGTAGGTATGTATGTAACGGCACATATATTATATAATAGTGAATTTCAACCAAATTAGAATGTTGTCCACAGAAATATTGAACTGATACCCTGATGATTGTTCTTATCAGGGCTGCATCCATGCATCATGCCACCTATATATGTGAGTGCCTGCATTAACCATCTATGGTTACCATTATGTATGAATGCGTTGGCCACTCTACTGGGTATGACACATTCATGTATTAGGTCACATTCTGCTTTATGGCCCAATGCCTTTTGTGGTCATGATACCTTTACATAATTATAGGCGTAATACCTCGCAGATAGTCTGTATGCTACCTACGAGTTACACGCCGGGGCTACATGGATCTAGCTTTGCAGGGAAGTGTCAACTTCACAGGGCTATATACCTTACCCCCATGTTCATGTGTCTTTGGTACAAAAATGCTGTTTTGGTGTAGTAGGCCCCATCTAAGTGACAGATACAATGTATACGGTGATCATCATGCATTATCCACCAGGGCTGAATTTAGGTATCATGACAACCTTAGGGATTGATTTAGCATATCGCCGTTCAGCATCCTCTTACCGGCACACAGTGCTCCTCCAGGGGAGCAGTATTCTAATAGGTACATCTGGGTAGGATATTCTTGGGCACGGTTCCAGCAGCATGTTAAAATGTCAGAGTAGAAATAGGGAGAGGCTGGAGCACGTCTATCCAGGATCCCAGTGGTTGCTGCTATACTGCTGCTGTCTGTATCGTAGGGCGTAGTGTAGCAGTTTACCAGCCATCTTTAGGTGTTTAAAGTCAGGACAAAATTGTCACCATCTTGTGACAGCCCAAATCAATTGTTTCAATGCTATTAATACATTAATGCCGACACTTACGGGATTGATTCAACCTTTAGCAGGGGCGTGGGAAGCAGTTTCAGAGTGGGTGGGACCAGGGGGGGTTTTCTGCAATTATTTACCTCCCTTTGCTTGACCTTTTAGTTTTGATCTTTTGATGAGTTGGCCAAAAGTGGTGGGTACATGTCCCCCCTGCTTTCCACGCCCATGTTTAGGGGATCAGAATGGTTCATGAAATAACACTGGTGAGTAGACCACTTTATGATCATGTAATGTGAATAGGTACATAGGACTATACGTCACTTAAAGTGTTAAGGGTCACTGCCAATGAATATTCTGCTTATTTTTCAATTATATGTAAGTGGAATCATCTGTTTTATTTTCTTTCTTAAAATCAGGGTCTTGTTCAGAACTTGATATCATCCATCCCCTTAACATGATATTTCATTTGATAAATGATCAATTCATCATAGGTTGTGACCATTACAAAGCCTTGGGTTTTCCAGATATAGGGGAATAGGAACCTCATAACATAATTGTAGTACAAACAGGACCTATACCTCGTTGTGAAAGGGAGCTGTTTCAGAACTCAAACACCACATGGTGGTTGTAGGGCAGCAAGAGCAGCAGCAGCAGCACTTGTGATGTTACGTCTTGGGAAGGGGCCTGGGTCGATCAGTCAGACATTATGGCAACTGACAGGTCAAAAGCTTACATTTTCCTTCAGATATTTAATCCTAGCTGCTTCCTTAGAGAGTTATAGATGCTCACTACTAGTGACATCTGGCAGCGGAAGCGGGAAGGACATACAGACGCTGGCATTTGGCAGACGACATTTTTGGGCGTTTATCTGCGGATGGAGCGTCCCAAGCGCGCCTACTGCTCTGTCCCCTCCTGCTCCTTTCTCCCGCCCTCAAGGTCAAGGTCAGGGACATTCTGCCGCCAGGAAAACACCGGAAGCCTCCTGCAGCAGCCAACGAGTCTTGGCAGTGGGGTCATTGGGAAAAGCAGACGACATTTTGCCGTCAGTTTGTATTCTGATAACGCCCGGCGTCTGAACAATGTGTTTGTTTATGGATGCTATAGAGTGATGTCCTCGCCAGTAGGTTACACAACACAATGCTGCAGCAGTGGGTCATGCCTAGATGGGCTGCTGCACTGGTAGGACCAGGAGGAGGCAGCAAGGTCACCAGCACGGGACGACACCAATGGCACTGCCTTCTGCAGAAACTTAGAGGTGAGTTGGATACATTGTCATTATCATTGGCAGTATTCTTGGCCAGTATAACTTCTGGTAAAAACCTCTTGAATATCATGTTACAATTTGATAGGTCCTTCTTGTAGTATAGGCATGATTATTGTGACTGTTGACATACTTTTTTGTCTGAATGAGTAAAGTAATGATATGATGCACATTTTATAATTTGATGTAGTGGTTACCCCATATTCTTTTATTAATGGAAAATGCATAAGGCGTAATTTACTGTATGCATTGGCAATTGCCACTGCTGGTGATAAAGTTATGGTCTCTTCTAAAATGTAATGCTCAGTAATGGATCAGTTTAAATAGCCTCAGACACGGCCTCGGCTAAACGCAATGGCAACTGCCTCAGTGTAAACAATGACTATTGACAAAGCTAATGTAATGGCCATAGCCTCACCTAAAGCAATGCTTCAGTTAAAGCAATGGCAATTGCCTTAGCTGAAGCTATGCGAATTTCCCCAGCTAGATCAATGTGTATTTCCTCACTCAGAGCAATGATAATTGCTTCAGCTGAAGCAATAATAATTTCCTCATCTGAAGCAACGGTAATTGTGAATGATGAGGTAATGACAATTGCTCCAGTGAAAGCCTTGACAATTGTCCTCACTTTAAGCAACAGTAATTGCTCCTGCCAAAACAATGTTAATAACTTTAGCAGAGCTTAAGACAGATGTTTCTAGTAAGTCAATAACATATACCAAATCAGCGATGCCATGGAACCAATTGGATTAAATAATTACAATTGCTTCTGCTGATCAAACACCATTTGCCTTAGCTGAACGAAATAGTTAAAGCCTCAGCTTTAAAATTATGATTTCCTCTGCTAAAGCTTTGATAACGACTAAACCCTTATATTATACCTTCACCTCAGTTACTCACAAACTAAATGCCCTGATTGTCATGCAAAAGCTCTATCGTAGTAGTCTAACCTTTTTATGCCGTGTGAAATCCTGAGCTACCGAAACATGTGAATGTCATGGAAGCAGCTATTCTGTTAATGTACTCTCGTGGAGGAGATCATTTCGCCAAAGGTGAATTAAAGGGCATCCATCACACTACTGATTTGTAACTATTGTGTAATGATACAACTCTCCAAAGACACATGCAGCTTAGATAATCATATATGCGGCCCTTTTCACTGTGGGGATAGGATCTTGATTCAGTTGAGCAACTTTGGGGCCTCCTATACTTTAGCATTGCAACTGATGTACCGTAAAGCATTTCTTTGATGTACCGTGAAGCGAAAGGCTATTTTTACTGATGACCTCTGTGAAGTGGTCATATTGTCCAAGGTTTTACCTGCACATACCAGGAACACAGCCTACAGGTCTACCAGGAGAGGAGCATTTTGATGAGTTTCTTCCTTTACTATGTACATCATGCATTATCAACTTTCATGAAACTTGTAATTAGATCAAGTAGTTATGCTTCCCATGTCATAACAATGTCATATGCTTAGAGCACTAAATGCATGTATTGTCTATTGATGTACCATAAAGCATACTTTCACAATGGGGCTGTGTACAAATGATGTCATGCAGGAGGGGGGGAGGGGGGGTCCCACTCCCCATGACCAAGCATGACAAGGGGGGGAGGGGGGGGTCATGGGCTGCATGACATCATGTCATGAAAAAAAACTGCAAGTTGCTTCAGTTTTGACAAGAAAAAAATGATTTGTAAAGGTAGGGAAGTTTAATGCAATGATTGTCACTGCCATCAGTGTCAGTGTTGGTCCACTACTCTATCCTGCCTCTAACCCAGGCCCCATACCACTTTGAAATACCCTTTTAGTTGGACTCATTTAACCAAAGGACCCCATATGTAGGTTGATCTATGTGGGTAAGAAGTACCCTGGCATTGAGAATTCAGTAGAAAGATTCAAATGACCCAACTTCTATTCTATTTGATAAATTTCACAATTCAAAAACCCATTGGTAATTTAGGGATTGCTCCTTACTCATCAACAGGCCTGAGGGGTGGGGTAGATTGCCATACAGACGTGCAGAAATCTGAAAATTTTATGACCCCCTCCCCCTCAGACAGATTGCCCTGGTCATCCCTCCTGTTCTACAGTAGTTCACAGAAAAGGCATAACATTTTTCTCTGCCCCCTTCCCCACTTTGAGGTGTCAAAATCTTTTTCCTCCCTCCCCCCTCAATCTGCATCCTGCTCCCCCTGTTGATGAATCACAAACTGTCCCTTGGAAACAAACAGCTTATTTTCTCCTTTTTCTGAATGGGACTCTAGGAGTTATGCCTTATATTATGCCTTACAGTAAAATGATTGTTTTGTAAGTGTGATCTTAATTATATATGTGTAATCATATCACCACACTTGTAATGTTACACTTGTAATTCAGTGAAGCCACTGTAACTGTCGGCTAGATCTGATTTCTTCTCTTATTTCCTTTCCTTTACCTCTCATGAGGATGTGAGGTAACAGGACCTTTACCCCCTGGACATTTGCCCCCAGACTTCTACCCCCAAACCATTTACCCCCATAGACATTTACCCCCAGACATCTACCCCAAACCATTTACCCCCATGGATATAATAAAGGTCGAAAAAATTAGGGTAGGTAGTAGGTAGGTTTGTTTTTTTTTAGGTTGGCGCTTCTAGAACTTCTAATTTTTTTTCGACCGATTACCTGAACACAACAATGTTTTTTAGGCCTTACCAATTCACACCCATTATTAGCCCAGCACGGTTTTGGACCATGGACGGTGGAAAAAGCCCCACCTGTTGCCAGCACCATTAAGTTAACCCAATATATACATGTCCCTTTGAACCATCTCAATTTGCTATACTCTCTTCATGTACTTTGGGCCGGGGGGGGGGGGTTACTCTGCATGACGTCATGTTAAGGGGGGGTCAAGCATTGTATGACGAAACATGACAAGGGGGGGAGGGGGGGTCAAAAATGGCCAAAAAAAGCATGACGTCATTTGTACACAGCCCCAATGTGCCAACTATATTGCTTTCAGGTGATCTCTGTAAAGTGTCAGAAGCTTGCAACTAGGTAAGGGCTCTTTAAACATCTATTTGTTGGATATGTATCACTGAATAAAATCATATACAATGTGTTATGGATTGTTGTAGAAATCCAACTGACTTTTACATGATTTTGTATTTCCCTTGCGCATTGTAGAACAATAACTGTAGTGATAGGCATATATTTCTGTTTCATCGTGTTTTGTATATCTGCTAGATGATTCAACACAAGAGACCTCTGTGTACTTTTACATGATTTATCTCCAATATGGAAGGTGTTGCTATCGGTAAGACAAAGTATAAATGTACTTAACCAGAAATATAATTTCCCCTTGTTACATTGAAATTATTTATTACTGTAAGCATACATATATAGATATGGTGTAAATAGCCATTTGTAAAGGTTCCCTAGTCCAATTAAAAGGGTCTCATCTTTTCTATCCCCTCTATGTGTGTGGTGCAAACCTGTGGAATCATGTAATATTATCAACATGAATATGACCTCAGCTGTCAAAATAGCATTAAGCATCTGAAGAGTTTGGTTCCAAAACGCAATAAACGCCATTTTGAAAAAAGAGGACAATTTTTCGAAAACCTATAGATTAGAGATACTTGAATGTGATACAAAAACTATTGTCTTTGACAAATATATTTTTCGGCTCTCCAGATTTTGTTTGGTTAAGATTTCATCATAATAGCACTAAAATTAACTACAGGGGGGCAATACAAAAATGGGTATGTGCTGAAAATCTGGAATGGATCTATTGCGTTTTGGAACCAAACTCTTCATCTATTACTCACTCACTCACCATTATTTTGTAAAATATATCTCGACTGACTTTTTCTATTATAGGCATGGCAGCATATAGATGCTATTACTGTACATATTCAGAAAGAAATGTCACCGATTTGCTACACCACTTTATTAACAGACACAATTATGAGATTTTCTCAATATGGAAGTTCAGGAATCAAATGGACAGGAACTATACCTAAAGCAGTGTCTTCTGTGCTTGGGGTGAACTTGAGGAAAAAATGGATGTCCAGTTTGAGATCCTATAATGTTAATTTTCTAACACATCTAGCCCTTACCCGACTTAAACCTCAATAATAGCATATCAGTAGATGTGGTTCCCATCACCAGAATTCCTTCTTATAGCAGAGAGATGATATATTAGGTGAAACTTTGAGTGGGGCCTACCGTATTCATTCTAATAAGCGCACATGCTCTAATAAGCACACACCTCACCTTTTGGGACATCAAATAATGCAAATGCAAGTGCAAAAACAACGAATTTGAGGGCAAAACCAACGATTTTTAGGTTCTAGGGGGTGTGCTTATTAGAATTTATTTTGTATTAATGTTTTATGCATCTAACAATTAAATTTCCGCACATGTGCACTTATTAGAATGAATATGGTATATATACGGGCGATTTTTCTCAAATATCCCACCTTTGAGTGTCAGGGGGTTAAGATGATAAAAACAGCATTACATTTTAAGACTTTATTTTATTGATAGCCCTAAATCTTGGCTTTATGAAAAGGTTCATTTAAGTCATTAACTCCAAGGGGGTATCACATTCATATCAGTAGCTGTGGTTCCTATCACCAGAATTCCTTCTTATAGCAGAGAGATGATATATATTAGGTGAAACTATGAGTTGGGCCTGTATATATGCAAGTGTTCATGCATGCACTTTACGGAGATCACTTTTTTGAGTAGCGTATTTTCATTTTTTTCAATCAATGCATCAATATGACAACAAAAATAGTTCCCACAGTGTATACAGGTTGTCTCAGACCACACATTTTCAATTTGAAAGGGTAGAAAAGGAGTTATAGCAAGTTTATTACTCATGTTACGGAGATCTTTTAAATGCTTTATGGAGATCCTAGCCAATTCTGGCAAATTGCTTTACGGTACATCAGTTGCAATGCTAAGGTATAGGAGGTCAAAAGTTGCTCAACCGAATCAAGATCCGTAAAGCGCTTTATGGACATCGCTATCCCCACAGTACTTATAGGCTAAATGAGCAAGTACGCTATAATAGCCATGTTAGTATTTTTCACATGATATTTACAGAAACCTTCCAGTACTTAGTGTTGCTGCTAGATACATAATAATCAATTACCTTTATTCAGTGTGTGTGGGTAGTGTCTTATACTTTACTACGATGCAGAAAGTGACAAACTTCTAGATTTACCCTCACTCTATTCAAAATTCATACAATCTCATGTAAATCGAAAGGGGAGAAAACGAGTAGAATGCCCTCCTTACAATCAATGGTATCATGTGGTGCAGGTCGTGCTCTGGAATAGTCAATAAACACAAGCCATTTCACCTGAAATTTGAGATAAATAGATCTACCGGTAAGTTGTAACGGTTAGGGTTTTCATTAGGACGACTTGCGTGTTGTAGGATGTAGGGCCTAATCACCTGATATGCTACGGCAAAGGTTAATACGTCATACAGGTGTAGAGGTACGTCACTACCGCTAGGGGGCCTACGTGTAGGGAGTCACACCTCAGGGAGGGCTAAGCAGATTAGAAATACCCTGGGCTACTCCTGATTTAGAATAGATGGGGTTCTTATGCAGGTACATGTCTGCTAATTTACCGTATCCACAGTAGTGTTTTCACTGGGAGACAAATATGAAAAGAAGAAGAAAGCAAGAAAAGGAAAGAAAATTGACTTTGTGTGTAATTTCAATACGTATTTTGGTACCCAGGTGGCAGATATATAATCCTTTTATTCATGAATTAGTTTGGTTTCAATGATAGATTCATGCATTATAGCATCATAACGACCAACTGGCATATTGCATTAGACCTTCAACCAGACGTGTAGTAATTAAAACATGGATAATTAGATAGACTAGATTAGCTCGGCAGCTCCTACAGGCAGGATAGATGGCATTTCCCTTGATATGACACCAATGGTGTGTTTCACAAGGTGGCGTTAGGCCTGTATATCTATTCATATATTTGTATAATAAAAGTGTGCGCTTTTATGAATAGCTATACCCTGACAATAGAAGGTGTTTCTGTATTAGAATTAGTGCATTTCATCGTACTTGTCTATGTGATTGTACTGTGATGAAACTGTTTTTTTCTACTTTTATACTTAAGGCATTTGTAATTTGGCTTTAGAATGGGCGTTTTATGGCTACTCGTATTACTGGCTTCTGAAACATCCCGCGGGGCTCAGCGGGCACACAGCACGTTAGGGCTGCTAATGTGAATGGTATCGTCAATATTTACTGTGCTATTGGAACCTATTGGGCCTGTTTGTGTGTGAGTGGGGTGGGGGGGGGGGTCTACGTGTACACATTCTCCCAGTCTGATAACACACCAATACACATTTATCTGCATGGTGGATGGGTACCCGACTTAATCCACCAGTAAGAATGTTGTATCTATACACCATCTTTTGCCTTCGTACATCTGAGCACGTAGGCCTCTGTATATGTTAGATACAAACGTCTAAAATATTACAGGCCTATGTCCTATCATACTACAGTTGGAGGCAGTGAATTGGTAAATTAAATTTCTTTTTATTTTTTTTTTCTATTTCATAATAAAAAAAGAAAAAATAAATACTTTGCAATAAGATTTAAACTAGAGGCTAAAACAGTTGGTTTCATATAACATAAAAAAGGCAGTGCACATACTTTTATTCTGAGAAATTCAATTCTTCCAGGTGGCGGCACCCAGTTCCCTATTAGTATCCTCACTTACCTCTAGGGTGTTGCATTTGCATGGTCCCTGGTGGTGATTGTCTTTAACCCCGGCTTAGGCCGACCTCCACATTACACCATACCATCCTGTGGGTCTTATTAGACTGACCTCAGGTAATTGGACCTAGAATAAGTTCTGGCCAAGTCCTGGGTGATGTAATTAAGCTAACAACTGTCCAGCCATGGAGGGTGGGTTCCACCCATGTTGTTGTGTGTATAGATAGCTAGTCTAGAGACCAATGCTACGAAATTAGGCAATTTCCATGGGGGTTACTTGGCAAAGCTTTGCATGGTTTGCTCTGAGATAATTTCTATGATTAAAGACTTATTTTATTACTAGACCTGTATGCCTACTTAGATTAGAGTTTTCCCTCTGTAAATCTTAATGATAGCCCCCTCCCAAAAAGGAGAGAAAGAAAAAATAAGCTGTACATCAAGTAACAAACTGATGAGGAATGACACACATATATATTATTCTTTTCATTTAATTCCTGCTCCACCAGAAACTACAGTAAAAGTTCCAAATATATTCATAGACATTCGGGTTTATAAATATTAGAGCATCCTTTGGAAAATGTTATAAGTTACCATTTCTTTCTACATAGATCTATAGTTGAGTATAGCCTGCCGTGAGAGTTCTTCCTCCTCATCAATGTCATGTTCCCACCTCTGTGTCTGGCCCCTCCTGTCTGCATTACAAACCTCTGACCCTGTGTTGATAAACATGCTAAACCTTGTGTGTTTTTTCTTCTGTCCTCTTCTTAACCCCGGGACGCAGCCTCTATCCAGCAGACAGGGACGCCACAGGGAACGCTGGTGAGACGCGGGTAGACACCACTACTGGATGTTCAGTATAAATATTACAACACTAGAGGAAGGAGGTAGGACTAGAGGTCATCACTTTTTGTGGTAATATAGGAAGACTACAGTGAGACTAAGAGAGGAGGAACAAGGATTCCAACATAGCGACAGACCGGATTCTGCACACTAGATCTAGCATACTCTTACATGTGGCTCACAGATGTGGTCTAAGTACTCTACTATAGAAATGTGAGTATAGAGACCTCTAAAAGGTCAATAGTCCCACCTATGATCAACCCTGAGACCTTTAGCAGGTATCTCTAAAGGCCCTATAAAGATGTTTTATGGTACAGCTACATGTAATTAATCAACATCTTGATGGAAGATGCTGCTGCATGAGAGTAACCCCTCCAAATCACCCTGGGACTGGAGGACCAATGAAAATATTGAACATGGAACCCACTTGGCAAAAAAGTGGAATTGACTTTCACCATCATCACAATTTATCATTACCTATATCTGATCTGATGGTCAAACGATGTGGCATTAAGCATACCATAACTTCAAGGAAAAACATGACATCATGGACGTAACATGTTCTATGATATTGACATGATGCTATACAATTATTTTGACATAGAAACCCGAGGTTATCGTTACATCATATTTTTGACATCATTGACACCCAAGATCTACGATGTAAAATACCTGCTACGATGTTATAAGCTTAATGTCATTGACTACATGATATTGACATGATTTCAAAACTTGATGTTTGTTACATGCTGTGGCAGATGGAGTAGGCCTAGGTTCTGTCGATGTTCAGGAGTACTGACGTGTGGTTGGAGATTTGACAGAATGTGGAACTCTTTTCAGGTGGATACAGAATTCATCTCCAGAGATGCATTCTGTTGCAGTTGTATTCACCACAATAAAAACATCTTAAACATATGTGATTGAAGAAATGGACAACCCTATTTCCTCATTTTTGATTTCCTAAAGCCTGCTGGTACTGCATAAAAAGCCATTTCCACTTCTATTGAAGTTCCATGCACTTCTATTGAAGTTCCATGCATAAAATCCAAGATGGCGGCACCAAAGCCTGTAGCAAATGACTGGGCTGTAGACCGGGGACGCTGAGGCGGTCACCATGTTGCTTGGTGAGTTCTCAGACTGTCCCCTACATGGACAATGGATGCACCCAGTGTGTTTCTCTGTGAGTAATTATTACCATGGTTACCCGGTTGTTGTTACACTGGTGTCCTGCGACTCACTTACTGTCCTACGTCTTCAACTACAACACACAGGAGGTGAGTCAGTTTTGTATATTATCTCTTCATAATTGCTTTATAACATCAAAATTTGATGATAATGCATCATAGTATAGACTTGACACCTTTAAAATGATTTGTCAATGACATCATTGTAATTATGGTGCAAATCTGACATTATAAACCTGATGTCATCAGCATCATTGTTATAATGGTGTAGGGTTGATATCATAAACCTAATGTCATCAGCATTATTGTTATAATGGTGTAGGGTTGATATCATAAAGCTGATGTCATCAGCATCATTGTTATAATGGTGTAGGGTTGATATCATAAACCTGATGTCATCAGCATTATTGTTATAATGGTGTAGGGTTGATATCATAAAGCTGATGTCATCAGCATCATTGTTATAATGGTATAAGGTTGATATCATAAACCTGATGTCATCAGCATCATTGTTATAATGGTATAGGGTTGATATCATAAACCTAATGTCATCGGCATCATTGTTATGTTGGTGTAGGGTTGATATCATAAACCTGATGTCATCAGCATCATTATTATAATGGTGTAGGGTTGATATCATAAACCTAATGTCATCAGCATCATTGTTATGTTGGTGTAGGGTTGATATCATAAACCTGATGTCATCAGCATCATTATTATAATGGTGTAGGGTTGATATCATAAACCTAATGTCATCAGCATAATTGTTATAATGGTGTAGGGTTGATATCATAAAGCTGATGTCATCAGCATCATTGTTATAATGGTGTAGGGTTGATATCATAAAACTGATGTCATCAGCATCATTGTTATAATGATGTAGGGTTGATATAATAACGCTGATGTCATCAGCATCATTGTTATAATGATGACGGTGTGATTTCATAATGCTGATGTCATCAGCATCATTTTTATAATGGTGTAGGGTTCATATCATAAAGCTGATGTCATCAGCATCATTGTTATAATGGTTGATATCATAAACCTGATGCCCTCGGAATCATTACCATTATCATGTTGTAGGCTTGACATTGTAAGCCTGATGTTGTTGACATTATCGTAATTATGGAGATATCTATAGGCTTGACAGCATTAGCCTGATGCCATAGACATCACATTGCACAATAGCCATGGTGTCAGAAAATCGATGCCATTGATAACACCCATAAACCAGGATTCCTAAATTAGGCCATTTACAAAGAAAATGATGCCCTTTTTAGCCCGGGCCAGTGTTGCCCCAGTAGAGCCTCAGTCATGGTGTAGACTACATTCATGCCTCATCAGGACAGACAGGCACAATGCATACTATTTCTAAAATACAAATAGCAGATATGAAATAAATTCAATATACCTGTGGAAGTAGCATGACGTCATGAAAGTTGCATAATGTGAGCTTTAAGTTTAGGCATACGTATGACACAAATAGCCCTAGTTAGCCATGAGTATCCTATCCATAAATGTATGTAAGATACTTATGGTTGACTAGTGGATGGTACTGCAGCTTTGTCTTGTCCACCCATATGGGCCATATCTCATGTTGCTTAAAATGTCCCCTAGGACTATATTAACCCTTTAAGAACTGCGTCATGCTGAATGAGAATTGCGCATTTGCCATCATGATACGTGAATACATCCCTTGTGAGTAACTCACTTGGGCTTCATTCGCGTATCTTGCCTAGGTACTCTATACAAAGACGCCCATCGGGTCAGCATGATACACCATAACAGTGCTGGTCTTTTACTTGCCGGTGCTACTTCTCCACTCCAACAAAGCAACATGAACCTGGAGGCATCGGCCTTACAGGGTTAACAGTCAAAATGAGCAGCAGAGTGGATTGTAGCATGCAACACGTCTATCTCCATAGCTATACGGCTACCAGGCATGGAGGCTCAGTTCTACTACATGCATGAATTTGATCAATAGGAATTACTCATAAATATTGTTGTATGCCTTTCAAGGGGGCTTTTTGCTTTAGTGTACAAATCCCATGTTTTCCTTAATACCGTGATGCGGGAATGCATCCCTGGTGAGTAACTCCCTAGTGCAAATTCGGGCACCATGTGGACCATAATTGGCCACTTGTTCAGCCACACATGTAACGGTAGCAAGTTACTCGCCAGTACTGCATTAGTGCATCATACTGACATAGCATGAATGCCTGAAACAGTCTGACTCTGTCCACAGATCTTGAGATGACCAGTCACAGGAATAGTTTTGACGCACTCTATAGATATCACTTATAAATGAAGTGATTTCAAATGATCTTTTCCATCATGTATTACTATTGAAATGGGTATTAAACAGTATGTTTGCCCTGAGGAGTTGCTCATACTACATGCTCTACCTGACTATATCGCACCTACAGCTTTCCTGATTTATATACACATGTCATACTGGGGGTATACCTTGGACAGATACTCCTGAGAACACGTCAGTGAGGGAAAACACTGTTTTACTACTAGATATATAGTCACATAAATCTCCTGGGTGCAACGGGCACTGACTCTCTGGTTGTAGGTCTCAACTGCGAAAATACAGCCCCCCCCAGGAGGGTGTTTCACCACATAACATATGGGGGCCATATGTGACATACGGCCCTTCATATGTCATATATGGACATTTTCTGTTTCTGTTCAAATTTCTGTATCTTAATAGCCCACATACGGACGCCCGCATGTGCATACAGAAATTTACCTGTTTCTGTTCAACTTATATACGAAGATTGAAAATCCCACATAATGGCCACATATATGCTTCTAAATATGGAGAGGTAAGGGGGTACCCTGTATATTAAAAGTGTGAGGATACAGGGGTTTATTGGCCATATATCCTAAGGAAAGTGCAGTATGTGATGCAGAGAGTAAATGAGAGGGGGGGAAGAGGTGTAGTGGAAGGTCTTGGGGGGGCAAATGGACAGAGACAGGATTTGCTACTAGAAATCTCAACTCCCCCCCACCCACTACTTTTTCTTGGCGGGGGGGGGGGGGCAATAGATTTGTAGTATGCTGTAGAAGTGTCTTATCATCTCTATTCTATTTGGTCATTACTGTTGGTATAATCCTCCTTTATTGCATTGCCACGCCTCAAAACTATATTTGGCCCTTTCTTTGGGGCTTGCCTTTCATATAATCCCACCCACTACCATTTCCACTATACAGCCCTGAGTGTCTTTACACCTCCTCCCCTTGTGCCTATATACATTTACCCCCCCCCCCCTCCCCAACAGAGCCCCCCCCCCTTCACTCCATGCATCTTTCTACCAACATACGGCACTTTTTTAAGATTATTTTCACATAGATCACATGACCCGCATGTGTGATGTCACATAGGGAATTCCCAGGGGGTTTCTTGGAATTTGTCTGGAATTTGCCCATGTTTACCTTTAAGACACCTTGAAGGAGTCTGACAACAACCCTCCTTTTTTTTTGGGCCTCTTCCATGTAAACTATGGTTATTTGACAATAACATTCAGGAATTTCACATCACTTGAGTGATTATGTGGAATATTCAAGTTACTTTTTCATGTAAGTTATAAACAGCATCACCACCCCCGTAATCTCAAAAATTCAATTCAATGACACATTGATAGCCACTGCTCCACGGGGTTGGTAGCACAGTTGGTACCCAAACTATAGGCTCAGTCCCCCCCCCCCCCTTCACAGGATAAATCTCCTGTACACTTTGTGTGAGTGACTTATCTTCAGAGAGATGGGCCGCACAACTCATACTGTTTCCACAACTTAACCAATACGGCAGGCCAGCGATTGGTCGGCGACAATGTAGGATGTTCCCGTAGTTGGCTATGTGGGCAAATGAGTAATGCAGGGGTGACACCAGCGAAACACATCCAGCCCAAACTGCAACATCGTGCAAGTGGTCATCTGAAATTCTGATAGCTGTAAGAAACTGCACCTACGAGTGACCGCAGGTTACATGGATGTAAATGCTGCCCTCTCATGAGTTATACCCTCGAAACAAGACACGGGAAAATCCCGTGAACGACTGGTGAATCTGTGAGCACATATTCTCGGGAAGATCCTGGGAATAGTACCTACAATCCCGTGAATTACCCTGATATTCCCCAGTTTTTAACAGGGCCCTCTAGTGAGATTTATACACATAAGTCTGATTCTTCAGCATAAAGTGAAGATGCCAGAGTCCACCAGGGGCCTCTGTGTGAGCATGGAATCCTGGTTTGGTCCAAAGAACAGAGAGAGGGAGTGAGATGGAAAGAAATGAGAGGGCAAGAGAGGCACAGAGAGAGCAAGAGAGATAGATATAAAGAGAGAAAGAGAGAGAGGGAGAGGGAAAGGAGAGAGAGAGAAAGGGAGAGGGAAACGGGAGAAAGAGAGGAAGGCAATAGAGGGAGGGAAGAGAGAGAAAAAGAGCAAAATAGAAAGAGAGCGAGGCAGAAAAAAAAGAGGGAGAGCCTTGCCCCCCCCCAAAAAAAAGGAAAATTGATTGACTTAAGCTACTGACAAAATTGATACATAAAGTTGATTGAATCATAATATTATGTGTCCCATTCTAATATGTGTGTGGTGCACATATGCATGGGCACTGACACATTCATCTGTGAAGATGTGTAATGTAGTTCTTGCCATGAATATGACCTCAGTTGTCGAAATGGCGTTAAACATTTATTACTCACTCACTCTCCCGTTCTAATAATTATGACCCTTATTGATATCTCACTAAATGTGCATGTTTGCTAGACATGTCTTGAACAGAGTTAAACCCTTTAAGGGCTAACCCTAATGCATTAATGCATTTTGGTTGTCATGATGCATTAATGCAGCCAGGGCTACATTCAAGCATCATGCTTACGCTTTGGGAAGATCAGCATGATGCCCCAATGAAGTGCTGGCAAGCAGACTCCCCAAGTCTTCATCGGTAAAACATGCCAGCCAATGGGCACGTTACACTACTGCATCAGCAGACCTTAAAGAGTTAGGTAGCATTTAGAGGCCTGGCAAATAGGCACTCAATGATTATAGGGCATGCTAAGTTGTTTACGGGCACTAAGTAAAGAGTCAGCTAAATTTAGACTGTCAAGGTTGTAGGGTGCAGGCAAACCACCTGTGGTACACACTTACAGAACAGGTCATTTTAGTCAGATGGGGAGGGGGATTTCTGGGGCATAAATGGGTGAATGTAAAAGCATATCTAAACTCAGCCTCCCATGAAAAATATACTGGCATCATTTAACACTGTCTGTGCTGTCTACTTAACCATGTAAAAGCGCCCAAAATCTCACTGTGCCTTATTCACTGTACTAAATAAATACCCAGACATTCGGTTTGGTCTTTACCCCTGGTCCATATCCAAGACAGGTACTTATGAAATTTTAGTGCTGAAGAGTTATTTTAACACCACCCCACCCCCACTAACCACTGGTACTTATATGAGACCAGCAATCATTGCTCAGTGTCAAGAATTAATCTTCTCAAAAATGAGCATCAAGATACTCACATGGAAAACTTTTCTGACTCTCTTTTGTGTCATTTTTGGGGGAAAATATTTGGGGGAATCTCAAATTTACACCAGACTTCCTTCATATGGGATGCATGCCATAGTTCCATCCATTGAAAATACACTGTAACAGGTTTATACCTAGGTCCATCACACCTCATGTATAGACTCACTATGAACTATGTGATATTTAATGGACTATACCTATGTGATATTTAATGGACTATTAACACATAAATACCATGTTATGACATGTGTCCGTCGAGAACATATTTGAGTATGATTTGAAAAATGAATGTGACATATCAGATGGAAATAGAACCACCCCTGTGCCCCCTCACCCCCTGCTGATACCTACTGAGCACTCCCAAACACCAACAGGACCAACCAGTTTGGGCTACACTGCCCCACCTCAGCTGTCATTTCCACCTGGCTCACCTACACACAAGACCTGTCTCCAAAAACTGAGGGTAACAGTGGGTAAGCATAAATTTGCCATTTTTCACCATTTTCTATTATGATATGCAAAGGTCACCATTTTCTTGCTGCTCTATTCATAAGGGCACATACAATCCTAAATAGGAAATGGCACTAGTATCTCAATATTACCAATGCCATTGTACCTTGTTGTGTGCAATATTCATGAATGCTAATTCAAGCACTTTACCAGCATTTGCAATGATCTATAAAAGAAATCCTAAGTACTTGACTGGATCTTTATTTGCAATAATATGTGATATTGTACATCTGAAGGCATGATTGCAAACCTATACATGTAGTTGTGTGGCCACTGGCTGTGTTCAGAAATAGCCCTCCTTATTGCAGCTGCATACTACTACTATACAACTAAGTGTGAGAGGCAGTCAGACCCTTTCCCAATCCAGGTTATAGTGGGCCCACCTTGTGTACTGATTACCTTACCTCTTATACAGTGTACCCATTCCCAGCCAGCCTAATTTGGGTAACTCACACAAGCACCTAGCAGAAGGTGACTTTACTTGTATGCAGGGTTGTTGTAGATTGCAACACTCATGGTCAGATTCCCCTTCTGTCCCAGTATATTTACATGTCTGTATATGTGTCCACACTCACATCCATCTATGTACATACATTCCCTTTTATCCACATACACTCACATGCCTCATGTCCACATGCACCCCCTCACACATCCACATTCTCTCTATGTCCACATCCCCTCTAAGTGCACACACACCTCCCTCTATATACACACCCACCTCCCTCTGTGTCCACACCCACCTCCCTCTATGTCCACACCCCCCTCTCTCTGTGTCCACACTTAACTCCCTATAATGTCCACACCCATCTACCTCTGTGTCCACACACACCTACTACAGTGGCCCACAAGGGTCAAATTGAAGTTGAAGTAAAGAGTTGACTTTCACAAAAAAAGTTAGAGTCCAAAACCAATATTAACCCAGATAACCCTAAAGTGGCAATTTTTGTCATAGAGTGCTTAAAATTGCTAAGTAGACTAAAACATGACCAAATATGCTCTGTACAAAATTATGGACCTTTACCTGCACCGTGTCCAGAGATATGAGGGATTGCTTACCGTCCTACATGTAGGACAGTAGGACTTAGGACTACTGTCCTTTCAAGTTTGTGTTCTTTTGGTTGCCATGGAAACCACAATTCCTGTACGAGAGTGCCAGAAACTGACAAATAGGCTTATATATGGCCATTTATGCCATACAAGAAATTTCAAAGCTTTAGCTATAGCGGATCCAGAGATTAGCACCGTCCTACATGTAGGACAGTAGGACTTTGGGCATCTGTCTCCTCTGAAAAGGTCCAAATCTTTGCCAGAAGGTAGTTTCCTAAGTAGTAGGTGTTTTGGGACATGTGTGTAATGTCATAAAAGTACCTAAGAATACCCGTATGGAGCATTTTTGGAAGCCTTGGGCCTAGAACTATAGGATGTAACATTTTACTTCCATATCTGTTAAGTTTACTTGTGGATATAGACCTCTTCCCATGATGTCACATAGGTGTCCTACATGTAGGACAGTAGGGCTTTCTGGGTTAATGTTCAAAGTCAATTTCATTTCATTGCTGTCAAACTGTCAAGGTGTCAACTCATGAAAACCAACTTGTGACAGGTATCTTTTAGCATTGCATGGTGCACTCTATGTCTTTCTATATGAACAAAGTTTATACCAGCAACTTCTGGGTAGCTATCGGTTCCCTCACACAATAACTGATGGTTCCACACCAAGTAGTTGGTGGTTCCAGCATCCTGTAACTGGTGGTTCCCACCCATTGTAACTGCGGTTCAACACCTATCCGCTACTGGCACTGGATCCCATACCAAGTAGCTGCTGGTTCCCACACCCAGCACTTGGTGGTTCCCATGCACATTAGTTGCTGGTTCTTGCACCCAGTACCTGCTGGCTTCCACATAGAGTAGCTGGTAGTGGTTCCCACATCCATTAGGTGCTGGTTCCTGCACCCACTTCCTGCTGGTTCCCAAATAGAGTGCCTGCTGGTTCCTACATCAGGTAATTGCGAGTTCTTAAAAGAGTAGCTGTCAAAATAAGTCAATTGGGTCAGGATAGGTCAAATTAGGTCAAATATGTTGAAAATAGGTCATATTGGTCAAAAGTATGTCTATTCGGGTAGCATAGGTCAAATTATGTCAAATATGGTGAAAATAGGCCAAATTGGTCAAAAGCAGGTCAATTAGGGTAGGATAGGACAAATTAGAGTAAATATGGTGAAAATAGGTCAAATTGGTCAAAAGTATGTCTATTCGGGTAGCATAGGTCAAATTATGTCAAATATGGTGAAAATAGGCCAAATTGGTCAAAAGCAGGTCAATTAGGGTAGGATAGGACAAATTAGAGTAAATATGGTGAAAATAGGTCAAATTGGTCAAAAGTAGGTCAATAAGGTCAGGATAGGTGAAATTAAGTCAAATAGGGTGAAATTAGGTCTAATTGATAAAAAGTAGGTCGATAAGGGTAGGATAGGTCAAATTAGGTCAAATATGCTGGAAAAATATGTCAAATTGGTAAAAAAACAGGTCAAATAGGGTAGGATAGGACAAATTAGAGTAAATATGACGAAATTAGGTCAAATTGGTCAAAATTAGATAAATAATGTCAGGATAGTTTAAATAAAGTCAAATAGGGTGAAATGAGGTCTAATTGATAAAAAGTAGGTAGATAAGGGTAGGATAGGTCAAATTAGGTCAAATATGCTGGAAAAATATGTCAAATTGGTGAAAAGCAGGTCAAATAGAGTAGGATAGGACAAATTAGAGTAAATATGGTGAAATTAGGTCAAATCGGTCAAAAAAAGATAAATAATGTCAGGATAGTTCAAATTAAGTCAAATAGGGTGAAAATAGGTCTAATTGGTAAAAAGTAGGTCAATAAGGGTAGGATAGGTCAAATTAGGTCAAATATGCTGGAAATAGGTAAAAGTAGGTCATTTAGGTCAAATTATGTCGAAATTTGTCAAAATAAGGTCGACTATGACTATTTTTGACCAATCTGACCTTCTTTGACTATATTTGACCTAATATGACCCATTCTAACCTACTTTGACCTAATCATGCTACTTTTGACTGATTTGACCTATTTTAAGATATTTGACCTAATTTGAACTATCCTTACCTAATTGACCTTCTTTTGAACAATTTTACCTATTTTCACCATTATTTGACCTAATTTGACCTATCTTAGCCTGATTTGACCTACTGACCTACCTTTGACCAATTTTACCTATTTTTACCATATTTGACCTGATTTAACCTCCTTGACCCACCTTTAACCAAATTGACTTATTTTCGCCATATTTGACCTACCTTAGCCTACTTTGACCTACTGGACCTAATTTTGACCAATGTGATCTATTCTTACCACCGTTGACCTAATTTGATAGAATTTGACCTGATTGACCCATTTTCAACCAATTTGACATAATTTATCCTAGTCTGACCTAATTTCATTCAATTTTACCTACTTGGAACCAATTTGACCTATTTCGACAAATTTTAACTATCTTGACTTCTTATGACCTAGTTTCACGCAACTTTCCCAATTTGCCAATTTTTGACTTATATGACCTTTTTCATCCAGAATTTATCCAGATCACTCTTTTGCTACTAGGAATGGGAACCGGTAGCTACTCTATATCGGAACCAGCAGCTACTGGATATGGGAACAAGTAGCTACTGTATGGGAACCAACAGCTACTGTTTTCAGAACTAGCAGCTACCTGATGTGGGAACCAGCAGGCACTCTATTTGGGAACCAGCACCTAATGGATGTGGGAACCACTACCAGTTACTCTATGTGAAAGCCAGCAGGTATTGGGTACAAGAACCAGCAAGGGTGTGGGATCCAGCAACTACTTGGGTTAGGAACCAGTTTATATGGGAACCAGCAGCTACCTGATGTGGGAAGCAGTAGCTACTGTATGTGGGAACCAGCATGTACTGGGTACAGGAAACAGCAACTAATGTGTATCAGACTACCAAGTGCTGGGTGTGGGAACCAGCAGCTACTTGGTATGGGATCCAGTATCAGTAGCTGATTGGTGTGGAAACACCAGTTACAGTGGGTGGGAACCACCAGTTATGGGATGCTGGAACCAGCAGCTACTTGGTATGGAACCATCAGTTATTGTGTGAGGGAACCAATAGCTACCCAGTAGTTGCTGGTATAGACATATAGAAAGACATAGAGTGCACCATGCAAAGCCAAAAGATACCTGTCACAAGTGGGTTTGCATTCATGAGTTGACACCTCGACAGCTTGACAGTAATGAAATGAAATTGACTTTGAACATTGATTTTGCTTTTGGACTTTAACTTTTTTTGTGAAAGTCAACTCCTTGCTCCAACTTCAATTTGACCCTTGTGGGCCACTGTACCCACCTCCTTCTGTGTCCACACCCAACTCCCTCTATGTCCACACCCATTTTCCTCTGTGTCTACACCCACCTCCCTCTGTATCCACACCCATCTGCCTCTGTGTCCACACCTGCCCTCCCTCTATCTTCCTACCCATCCCCACTATGTCCACACCCAAATTCTCTGTGTCCACACCCACCTCCCTCTGTGTCCACTCTCATGTCCCTCTATGTTCACACCCACCTCCCTCTATGTTCACACCCACCTCCCTCTATGTCCACACCCACCTCCTTCTATGTCCACACCCACTTACCTCTTTGTCCACACTCACTTACCTCTTTGTCCACAACCACTGACCTCTTTGTTCACACACACCTCACTCTTTGTACACACCAAACTCCCTCTATGTCAACACCCACCTCCCTCTATGTCCACACCCACCTCCTTCTGTGTCCACACCCCCACCTCCCTCTATGTCCACACCCATCTCCCTCTGTGTCCACTCTCACCTGCCTCTATGTCCACACCCACCTCCCTCTGTGTCCACACCCACTTACCTCTTTATCCACACCCCACCTCCCTCTGTGTCAACACCCACCTCCCTCTGTGTCCACTCTCACATTTCTCTATGTTCACACCCACCTCCCTCTATGTTCACACCCACCTCCCTCTATGTCCACACCTACCTCCCTTTGTGTCCACTCTCACCCCCTCTATGTCTACATAAACCTCCCTCTTTTTCCACACCAACTGCCTTCTGTGTCCACTCTCACCTCTCTCTATGGCCACATACACATCCCTCTTTGTCCACACCCATCTCCCTCTTTGTCCACTCTCACCTTCCTCTATGCCCACACTCACATCCCTCTGTGTTCACACCCACCTCCCTCTATGTCCACACTCACATCCCTTTGTGTCCACTCTCATCCCCCTCTATTTCCACATACATCTCCCTCTCTGTCCATACCCACTGCCCTCTTTGTCCACTCTCCCCTCCCTCTATGTCCACATCCATTTCCCTCTGTGTCCACACCCACCTCCCTCTATGTCCACACCCACCTCCCTCTATGTCCACACCCACTTACCTCTTTGTCCACACCTACTTACCTTTTTGTCCACACCCACTCACCTCTATGTCCACACCCACCTCCCTCCATTTCAACACCCACCTCCCTCTGTGTCCACACCACCCCCTCTGTGTCCACACCACCTCCATCTGTGTCCACTCTCACCTCCCTCTATGCCACACTCATATACCTCTGTGTTCACACATCCCTTTGTGTCCACTCTCATCTCCCTCTATGTCCACATCCATTTCCCTCTCTATCCACACCCACTGCCCTCTTTGTCCACTCTCCCCTCCCTCTATATCTACATCCAATTCCCTCTATGTCAACACCCACCTCACGCTTTGTTCACATCCGCCTCCCTCTATGTCCACACTCACATTCCTTTGTGTCCACTCTCATCTCCCTCTATGTTCACATACACCTCCCTCTCTGTCCACACCCACTGCCCTCTTTTTGCACTCTCCCCTCCCTCTATGCCCACATCCATTTCCCTCTGTGTCCACACCCACCTCCCTCTATGTCCACACCCACTTACCTCTTTGTCCACACCCACTTACCTTTTAGTCCACACCCACTCACCTCTATGTCCACACCCACCTCCCTCCATTTCCACACCCACCTCCCTCTGTGTCCACACCACCTCCCTCTGTGTCCACACCACCTCACTCTTTCTCCAATCTCACCTCCCTCTATGCCCAACCTCACATCCCTCTGTGTTCACACTCACATCCCTTTGTGTCCACTCTCATCTCCCTCTATGTCCACATCCATTTGCCTCTTTGTCCACACCCACCACCCTCTGTGTCCACATCCACCTTCCTCTATGTCAGCACCCACCTCACTCTGTGTTCACACCCACCTCCCCTATGTCCACGGCCACCTCCCTTATTATCCACACCCACCTCCCTCTATGTCAACACTCAATTCCCTCTATGTTCACACCCACCTCCCTCTGTGTTTACACCCACCTCCCTCTTGGTCCACACCCACCTCCCTCTATGTCCACACCCGCCCTCCCTTTGGGTCTACCCAAATCCCTCTATGTCCACATCCAAATCCCTCTCTATCCACACCCACCTCCCTCTATCTTCCTACACATCCTCATTATGTCCACAACCACCTCCCTCAGTGTCTACACCCACCTCCCCCTGTGTCCACTCTCACCTCCCTCTATGTCCACACCCAGCTCCCCCTATGTCCACACCTACCTCCTTCTGTTTGGTTTGGCATAACCTAGTGAGTAATGGATATACCATTTGTCTTTATAGGTGCATGAAGTTTGACCAATGAAGACCTGGAGGCAACATCCTACTAAGTGGTTCAAGAGGAAAACATGTTCTACTCCATATGATTTTTTCAAAATTTTCAAAGGTTCTCTAAAATTGTTATTTGACATGTATGCACATATTTTCCAATGATTTTTTCTGATATCCCAAGCAGGAAATGAACATTTCTAACACCCACCAGTGAAAACCCAGCAAAGAATAATTGCTTTTCAGTGACCATGATCACTGAATGGTTGATAGTATGGAGAAACAATGAATTTCTACAACATGCTTGGCAAAGTCCTAGATTCTTTTTGGTTTTTGTGGCCCATAGCCTTTAACCATTACAGCTATGTAATAATGCTATCCGTAGTATCAAGCACATCTAACAAACTGTGAACAGGTCAGCTTGACTCGTACACCTGGCCTTCAGAACTGGTCATGTGACCATAGCACTGAGACACACACAGAGGACCTGCCCTCCCCCCACTTGGCCCTTCATAGGATGTGATACAGTTACTGATTGTTAATATTTATGGGTCTTTTTGGGCAAACAAACCAATGCATTAAGTTGACCTTTGGGTAAGATGACTAGGATGCACTTACCTGAAAACTATACACACATTGCAATTAGATCTTAATCTCTTGTTGTACATGTTAAATCATGTAATTTACATACCAATCATAGGAGCATTCCATATAGTCATCTAACAATATCCTATCTAATATATTCTAATATATTGAGGAGCTTCTACGCATGGTGTAGTCACCTAACCATGTGTTGCCAATGTCTGCCTGCAGCTAACCACCCTGTGACATCACAGAGGCCTAACTGTAACACACCCTAATGGTCATGACTTTGACAGCTCTCATACCCCCTCCTCCACAGGTGGGCCGCACACACCTCTTAACCCTTCAAGGGTCTCTGATGCATTAATGCATCATGTCCATTGGACATCATGATGCACCAATGTATGAAGTGTATATTAGGAGTACAAAGTGACATGGCATTGGTTAATTGGAGTCTTAGAATGGAAAACAAGCAAGTCATTCCCATATTAGGAGCCCAGTCACATAGTATTGTTATATTTGGAGCAGTTACTGCTACAAATACACATGTTGCAGACTGGTAATACCTACACAGCCGTTGTTCTGTTTACTGGTGTCTATTTTTACACATCCCAGGTCACTTCAGGTACATACAGAGTGATTGGTGGTTTTGGGTTTTAGGTATTTAACACAAGGCGATCCTGGATAGTCATTGGTAGGTGTCACACACTGCTATTTTACAGGCTGGGTTTATATGTATACATGTTTATTTTAGTAATTGTTAATGTGGGTTAGAGTTTTAGCACAAGGTGATCCTGGACAGTCAGCAGTACTGGGGTAGGCATCGCACACTGCTATGTACAGGCTGGTTCTATATTTTAGTGGTTGGTAAGGTGGGATTAGAGTCTGCGTGCTCTCCAACACTTAATTGGAGCATTATGCCGACCCTTTTGCAGTGTGTGTGTATCAACTCATATGGTCGTCATGATGCATGAATGTAGCATCATGATGACCGATGGGCATGATGCATTAATGCATTAGTGGTCCTTCAAGGGATGTAATGGTTGGTGAGTTGGGATGTAGTGGTTCAGGTTGGTGAGTTGATGCATTTGATGCATGACCATCAAAATTTATATGATGCCAAACTATAGTCCATCCCTGATTACTTGTCACTTGTACATATAATAACTGCAACCTATAGTCCATACTGAACACATGTAAACAGATTCATTTCCCTTGGACTATGGGCAGAAGGAGGGGTCAGCTAGGCTTGTAGCTTACTGCCGGTGGGGGACCCATTCATATTTTTGAGATACAGAACCTTTAATATTATATAGGATTATGCAGTAACTTGTCACATTATTCCCCATATTCATATCCAAAAGTTGACAGATTTTTTCATAACTTCCTGAGCACTTAGATTATAAGCATATCTTTGTAATGAATGAAGTATCAACATATAGTCCAAGTGGTAACACATTTGACTCTATATCAAGAGATCTTGGGTTCTATTTTATGACAGGGAATGTAAGAACATCTGTGAGCCAGCAAGCAGAAATGAGGGTTCCTGCAGGATTTAGTACCTGTTTTAGCCACCAGGGGGCACTACTATGGGCTAGAATAGGAAAGATATGCCTAAAACTGCTATAGGCTACTTTTTTATGGACAATCCAATGATTTTTTTTATAAAACATTCTATTTTCGGGGGAAAGGGTCCATATTTGGCATTAAAAAGAATGTTTTTGGGCCAAAATTCACGTGTAAAATTCACGGGAATTCACGGGAACGACACCAGTTCAACACATGATTTTACTGGTGAATTCACGTGAATTTGTTTCAAGGGTATGGTATTCAGGCCTCCACTGAAGGTGATCTGGGTGCTGATTGGCTTAGAAATCATATGCAAGAAATATTGATAAAATTATGAAAAAAAATCACAAGTGACCCCAAATAGTTCCTAAATGGAACAGTAGATGAGTTTTTATATTATGCCAAAGTTTGGGGATTTTATCAGGTCTGCAAATGTTCATCTGGCCAATAGAGGTTTTGAGGCTCAAAATAGGGTAGGTGTACGTGTGAGACACAGTGAGTGAGTAATAGATGTTTAACGCCATTTCGACAACTGAGGTCATATTCATGGCAAGAACTACATGACACAATTTCATAGAGGAATGTGTCAGTGCCCGCACATATGTGCACCACACACATCCAACGCAGGGTGGAGGGGTGTAAGAGTGAGGAGCAGGGTCAACACGAGGTGTAAAATTGAGACACAAGGTGGGGGGAGGGTGTACGAGTGAGACGCAGGGTCCGCAGGAGGTGTATGCGTGAGACACAGGGTGGGGGGGTGTTCGAGTGAGACGCAGGGTCCGTGGGAGGTATAAAAGTGAGACGCAGGGTGGGGGGAGGGTGTACGCATGAGACGCAGGGTCTGCTTGAGGTGTACAGTAAAAGTGAGACGCAGGGTGGCGGGATGGTGTACCAGTGAGACCGTGTACCAGTGAGACGCAGGCTTCATGGGAGGTGTAAAAGTGAGACACAGGGTGGGGGGATGGTGTACCAGTGAGATGCAGGGTGCGTGGGAGGTGTAATAGTGAGACGCAGGGTGGGGGGATGTACGAGTGAGACGCAGGGTCAGCGGGAGGTGTCAAAGTGAGACGCAGTGTGGGGGGAGGGTGTATGAATAAGACACAGGGTGGTGGGAGGGTGTATGAGTGAGACGCAGGGTCAGTGGGACATGTAAAAGTGAGACACAGGGTGGGGGGAGGGTGTATGAGCTAGTGAGACGCAGGGTGGGGGAGGGTGTACGCATGAGACGCAGGGTCCGCTGGAGGTGTACGGTAAGTGAGACGCAGGGTGGGGGAGGGTGTATGAGCTAGTGAGACGCAGGGTGGGGGGAGGGTGTACGCATGAGACGCAGGGTCCACTGGAGGTGTACGGTAAAAGTAAGACGCAGGGTGGCGGAATGCTGTACCAGTGAGACGCAGGGTCCATGGGAGGTGTAAAATTGAGATGCAGGTTGGGGGGAGGGTGTATGCATGAGACACAGGGTCCGTGGGAGGTGTACGCGTGAGACGCAGGGTGGGGGGGGTGTACGAGTGAGACGCAGGGTCAGCGGGAGGTGTAAAAGTGAGATGCAAGGTGGGGGGAGGGTGTATGAGTGAGACACAGGGTCCGCGCGAGGTGTAAAAGTGAGACACAAGGTGGGGGGAGGGTGTACGAGTGAGACGCAGGGTCCGTCGGAGGTGTAAAAGTGAGACGCAGGGTGGTGGGAGGGTGTACGCATGAGACGCAGGGTCCGCGGGAGGTGTAAAAGTGAGACAAAAAGTCTCGGACAAAAAAAATGAAAACATGGGGGTTAGGAAGGGGTGAAATCTTTTTTGTGGTCTGAATTCTAACATTACGTCTGCTGTTTACACTATCCCAGCGCCGAAGGCGCTGGTCTTATATAAGGCACAGGGTGGCTAATGCCTTCATTGTGATACATGTTGAGGAATATTGATACAAATATCATATACACTGATACAGAACATATATATGCATGTAATTATAAGAAACGAGTAAAACCTTGATTATCAGTTCTGTGCATAGGCTTTATAGACGTCAACACAATACTTGGATTTGCAAATTCGGGCTGTCGGGTGGGTCAGGCATTCGCCGAGTAGTCTTCCTGAGTATGCTGAAATATTTCATTCACTTTAATTAAGGCCATTTTTTTCATAACTTTGATTGCAAACTTTTTGAGTCAACAACTTGGCCGGCCACAGGCAAAAAAAAGTGCCCAAATTGGCACCAAAAATCCCACCGGCCACAGAAAAAGAAAAAGAAAAAAAAAGGCCACTTGGCTGACGTTTTTGGGCATTCAAATGTACCTTATAGCCAATAAAGGGTGGGTTTTGACTGGCATATGTCCGACAAATGGTTAAATGTTTGACATTTGTTGGTCCCCGTGGACGTTTTCTTATTTTTTTACCCCTGAATCTTGAAAACTCCCAGTGGCCAGAGGTAAAAAAAAACAAAAAAAAACACACAAAAATCTCGCCGGCGGATCCGTAATCCAAGTTATTAAAAGAACGGCCTAAGGGGTACCAGTGACAAAGCAATGAGGTCCAATTCCCTTGACAGAATATAATGTAGGCCTAGACATCAATGTTAAAAACCTTTCAGTCCTGAAATGGGTACCTAGATATATTGACTAGACAGGTAACTTTGTTATCTATGCTGAGTTAAAGCATGCCTTATTAATCAGGACATGTCATGCTGAAGTGAACATTTTGGTGCACTTTTTTGGGTCTGTTTCAAACACGGCATTATCTGTTTCTTCTGAAACAGATCCTATAGTCGTCTGTATCAGGAAAGAGCATTTTGATGAAATTCCATAGATTCTAGATCCCAGGTTATCATGATACAAGATGTAGATTGTAATGGAAGTGAGTGCTGAGTGACAGTTACCTGCTAAATGCGTCTAATACTTTTGATGTGTTTCCAACGGAGTGTAGTGCATACGCCTACACATTTACCCCCATGAACACTTGCTGGGTCACAGTACCATTTTTTCTTCAGAAAGGTGCATGCATTATAAAATGAAAATCCCCTTTTATAGATTATCTGATATTATCTAGTTACAGAAGTCTTCCAGTGGACATGTGTTCGTGCCATGTTGACAGCCAAAGACTGGGTGTAAGTTTAACGTAAAATCTTATCTTACACTACACTTATGAAGGATGCACCGTCAGAATTAGTTGGGTAGACCACAACATATTCATTATCTGTTGTTGTGAGCGATTAATAAATAAATAAATATATATATATATATATATATATATATATATATATATATATATATATATATATATATATATATATATATACAGCATAATCAATCACGTACACGCCTTAGACTCTAATATCAACATGTCTTTTTTTCATTGTCATGCCAAAGTTATATCTGACCCAGAGACAACATAAGGAGTTGGTATTGGTTCTTAACTTATCTGGAGCTTTTCTTTCACACTAGGCCCCTATATCAAGCTTATTTATTAAAGGGGCCTGTCGTCAGACCTGTTGAAACAAGCTCTATAGTGTCCCTTTGGATGTGCTGAAAACACAGTCTGAAATAATAAGTTGAATCGTCCAGTATATTCCCAATACATATATCCTCTTACCAAAGGAGGGTAATATGCAATTTTGGTCAGGATCCAAAGGTTATTTCTTCTCATTTGACGACTGAAGAATCGTCAGTTTTTATGAATCACCCTCCAGTTGGTGTATGGGGTGGTGCTCTATGCCAAGGCCTGCCTCCGCCCCTGCTGATGCAGTGGCTGATGAAGCACAACTAATGAGGTACACAAGTACGGTCTAGGGTCCCCAAGGTACTCTACTACTGCTACTGAGGCTGAGTCTCATTACTACGGTATACCAGTAGTGTCTGCACCATGCCCGATTGTCGCCATGATGGGTGAATGCAGCCATGGATCAGGGCCATCAAGTAACGCACAAACACTGCTTTTGTAAATCATGAGAATGAAAAAGAGTTAGCCTAAATAAAGGAGAGCAAGCATACATAGATAAGGGCTTACGAGAACTACTCCAAACCAAATGCTTCTTCACGAGTTTGTGCCACCCCCCCCCCCCCGTAAAATTTAATACCACCCATAACAGACTAAGATAGTATGAGAGCTCAGGAGGTGAGCACACCCATTAGATGATAATTCTTATTTCTACCGAAATTGAAATATTTCAAAAAGAAACAAAAAATCTACCAAAACTGTCTCCAAGGTGGTCTGGCCCATGGTAGGATTGAATAGAAAAACATTTTGCGTTGGGATATTGCGGGAAGGGGGTACGGTGGGTCATATCCTGCAGCCTGGATAGTATAGCTCGCTACATCTATTAAAGGTAGTTTTGCGCTCAGGACTGGTAACTATTACCCTGATTAAAATCGGGTTAAAATCGGATTTGCGTCCCTCAGCCCTTGCATCATGTCACGGAAAAGGTTTCAACTCCTCATTTCTTTTAACATTGGCAAACAAAATTTAATTCGTTTGGGCCTATAGTGTTAGTCACTAAAATGTATTTCTTAGTCGCATAACATCTATGGTTTATTGTAAGGCCACTAAAAAAGATTTTCAGCTTCGCGGATACCGCCCGCATCAGTTAAAAGGGGCCATATTTTTACTTTTTATTCCTTTATAATATATCCTCAAAAAAATACTGCATCCCTGAAAAAAATTCCTCCCAAAACAAAAATGTTCATATCTCAGCAAGTATTTTGAATAGAAACGTGATTTAAACAGCATATTAATCCCCAATTTATCATCTACAGTGTTGACTTACTGAATACACGATGTTAGTAATGGTTACATTAATGAAAATGTATGGGAATAGTGTCTTGAAAAAGATATTGAGCAAATAAAAATAAAAAGTGCCCCTCCCTCATCACTTCAAACCCAAATAAAATAAAAATTAAAAAGCTTTTTTTCCCCCAAAGAGTATCCGCAAAGCTGATAATCCTTTTTAAGTGGTCTAAAGATATGGCCTATGTTTGAGCACTTAAGTGACCTCGACATCACAGAGTTCATACACAATGCACATGTTGGTATTCATGCCATTTTCAGCACACACATGAGTGGCCATAATCAGGAGGAGTATGCCTGTGCAGATAGCATACGGGCAGTCTTAGTGCACCTAGAATAAGGTCACCAGGGGGGTCTTTCATAATGAAAGTGTATATAGAGGAAAGCCAATAACATAACCAAACGTAAAAGAACCAACCTGAGAAAAGTTGAGTCCATTCTAGTGTGATTTTCTAATGGTGATATATTCTATTTTACTATTTGTTATTTTTAGGTTTAACAAAAAATAGGAATACAGACTTAGGGCATCGCAACATGATCTAGATAATGATAAAGATAATCATCACAATGAAAGACCCCGCAGGATAGTAAGGGAATAAGGTGAGTCAGTGAGTACACCATATACCTGCTGTACCTGGCACACTGCCCCCAAGTACCCTTCAGTACCTGCACTATAGCACGCATAGGTCATTCATGTGGCCATCATCTTAGAAAAAAATCCTTGGTTAAGTCTATCCTTTTTTTTTGTGTGTGTGTTAAATGGTCTAGGTGAGTATTCCTTATTATCACATAGTTCTGGCTTAGTTATAGGAACAATAGCTGTCTTTCTTTGATTTGAACAATCACAGGGGTATCGCTTGGCACACAGAACAATGCTTTGTAACACTTAATAATTGACTTCATGAAAGCTATTGGTGTGTACAAATGTATATACATGTACATGAAGTATCCCCGTCTTGTCCATTGCAACATAAAACCGTAAACTGATTATTAACAGGCATTGAAATAGAACCATACTGAATCAACTCAGATTCCATCCAGTCCACTTGATACATTATATAGCCCTTCCCAAGTCTCTGGTAGATTATTTTTTTTTGTTACCACTGAATAGGTGGGCAAATGTGGCCGTCTGTTGCAAAAACAAGGCAACTGTGGTCTGGTATCTATAACTTGTAAGCACGTGCGGGGGAGGTATCTGGCTCACCTTTTTACTAATGTCTCCCCTACCCCTGGCTCACCCTCCAAGTCTATATCCCTATCCCTGACTCACTACAGTAGTTATGTTAAATACCTTAAGTACTTTATATATAGTTCCTGATTTTAAGAGCTATTGTCGCCTCTGTTTAGGTCTATATAGTGTGCCAGAATCTAGCCCTCTTTCAGTTTAAAAAACTAACTAATCATTTGACAGTATGATCTTCATGAATACAATTGTTCAAAGGGGTCTGATACACTAGTGCTGCATCTGTGTATCACCAATGTCGAATTGTTCTATCACTCCCACAAAAGAAAATTGACCTGGAGGTCATATCTTAAAGTGTTACGATCACTCACAGCCCTACGACTACAAAATGTCAGTGCCAATCATATGTGGATTTTGGTACGACTTGAAGGGTGCAGTCATAGGCTGTTAAGAAATGGCTTCCTAAAGGCATCAGCTCATGTTTAAAGATTAGCTGTGACAGCATGGTTTATTCTTGAAATCATCCAATTCTCAGGATCTATAAATTTGCTATTTTCCCCTTAGAAATACTTGCCAAACACATGTAATCTCCCGCGCAAATAAAGTGATATTGGAGAGCTATGTAGTTATTGCTCACCCCCCTCCTGCCTCCCCTGACTGTATAACAGGATGATAAAAATTGGTTACTCCAGATATCTCTACTCTGAGGGTATACTCCCCCGGGATACTCTCCCAACTGTAAAATGTTGCTTTGTTGGTCAACCACTCTACGATTGCATCTTGCTCATGTAGGCAACCCAGTCCTTGGGCCTAACGAGAAATCCATATTGGTCCTCAGCAGTTCTACCATATTCCATCAGAGGACAACTTACTTACCCTTGTGCACCATTACATTTAACGCCCACACACCCTGGGCTGCATACCTCCTCATCCACCCCCCCTACCGACTCAGCCTTTTAGAAAATCATATTGGGCTACCACACTACTGTGTACAGGTTCAACTTTAGGTATACTATCGTAGTCTCGTACATGGCTAAAACCATGTATAAAAAACATCTCATATTCTGGTAAAACGTTGCAGTTATTTGATTTTGATGTACACACCTAGCTTCCTGAAGACGTTTACAATGATTATGATAAAAGGATTTGGTGACCATACATGTGCGTACCATCATGTGGAATTCACGAGAGAATTAGAATAATGTGGCGGTCATGTACACCTCTAGCCTCCTTTACAAAGTGAAAATGAATAGATCTACACACTACTTAACAGAATGACTGATTCGCTGTGCATGTATGGATCTACCCAGTCCCCACATTTATGTGGCACAGAATTGCAATAATTTGTTTACTGTGTGCACGTCTACCCTCCTGGAGAAGGTCACCTGCACGACTACCAACTGATACCAACTAAAGGTCGGTCTCGATGGTGGAGTGCTTGAGTGGTATCTTATCGCAATGTAGAAGGAGAGCAGCCCATATATATCCCATTCAACCTGAAGGCAACATGATGTCTCAAGGAGCACTTTGGTTGATCACCATAATACACTAATGTATCGCTAGCACATCTAAATTGTCCTTCAATAATTACATGATGCAAGTATACTAACCAACACTTGGCAAGTCTAATTGCCAGTGCTGTGTTGACCCGGGGGACTGCATCAACCATGCATGGTTGGTATGAATGCAGCATTGGTGAGTCACTCCCCAGGACAACATTGCTGCATCATGATGACCAATACACAATGTTGCATATTGATTATATATAATGCAATCTGTTGACCTTAAAGTCATAGGATTTAGTACCTGTTAAGGGCCACTCAAGCACATTAATGTATTTGTAACATTAAGTGTAATGATGGATTATGATGGATGATAGCAACCATTGTTGAATAGGCCCTAGTTGTCGAGCCTGCATTCAATCCATGAGATGGATGTTCATGTAGATGCGAAAGGACAGTTCACATCCGTGTAACGGCTAAATCATCCTAGTCAAAAACCTATATATTTTTACCTTTATCATCCATGTAAACTAGACAATTTGCGTATATAATCCTTTAAAGGCCAAAGCCCCACAAAAGTGCAATATCTAAGAGATAAGCAATTATACATGTCTTACGAATGGCGATGTGAATTCTGCAGGGGACCGACCCTAATGGGAATCTTAGACTCAACATAAGAGTAAATTGCCAATTTCACTGTATAACCCCCCCCCCCCCGTCAATACGAAAACCCGCGGGAAATTACCAGACTGCAGGACTGAATGTATGGCTATAGGGACCTTGTGCTACATTTTGTTTTTTACAGCTTGCAAATCGGACCATTTTTAAGGTTTTTACATACTTAAACAAAAGGCATTGCTGTTTGTTAAGGTTTAAAGAATCAAATGAGGCAAAAAAAAGGTGTGTTTCCAGTAACATGAATTGAAATGCTAGGGTCGGTAGGTCGAATTTTGTTTTTTTTTTCTAATTTTTTTTAGGGGGGGGGAAGGGAGTCTTCCTGCTGTCCAATATAGGCATGTTATATATCAAAAGAAAAAAGTTTGTAATCCAAGTTATTATGATGACATGGCCTAAGGGAGTGATAATCTTTTAACAACAGGGGGGGGGGGCTGGTGGATTTGCGCATGGACGCGTGAAAAAAGATTCTGGCACCCCTCTCAAGGGTCAAAACTTTTTTGACCCCCTGAAGGGCTGAAAAACCTGTGTGAATGCGCCCTTTTTACCTATAGTAATGAAAACAGGTGAAATTATTCTAACCCCCCTGGTCAAGGGGTCGAAAAATGTGACTCCCCCTCAAACCCACCAGCCCCTCCATTGTTAAAAAGATGATCACTCCCTAAGCCAAATAAGTAAAAAGTATATTATGAATACTGGCATATTGCCTTAACCAGCAGATAGAGATCTTTCCAAAAAGTAGTCTGCCATTTTTGTACTTCCATAGGTATTGTTACTATGGTCCTGTCAAAAAAAGAATTCACTCCTGTTTTGCTATGGTCGGTCAGGTGACTGGAAACAAACCTTGTTTTGGCCTGATTTAAATAGTGGGTTGATTCTTGTTTTTCATCATTTTTCTCTTGACAAATAATAATCTTGAGGTATTTTGTCCTGCCAAAATCAATCTGGGCCTGCAGAATGATGAAATCTGCAGGAGCGAATGTCCTGCGAGGGGAAAAACCTTTTGTCTAGACTGCCCCACCCTACAACACTACCTGTCCATCTTGTGAAAAATGGACAGTCCCCACCCTTCCGCGCAGCCCATGCTGAGTTGCTCCCTCACCCTTTATATTACTACAGTCAAGTCTCACTGGGACTGGGTCAGCTCCAACCAGAGTATCCATCAATTACTCACCTGGTAGCAGATGGCTGAGGATATGCTTGGAGATCAAACAGCTGAGGCCACACAAGGGGACGTGATGATGTGAAAAGGGAGAGTTTTTACAGCTCTGTTGTGCTTGGAGCACTTTTTATACATACAGAATGGATCTGATACAGAATGGATCTGATCCAACGGAATCTGAAGGCTGGACTCATTTCTTTATTTGGTTCACATAAAAGCATTCTTGCGTCTACCGTTTTTTTTTGTATCAGAACAGAACATATTGCTTCCCTTTTATCTTGTAGCTAATGCATTATCCTACCAAAATGAAACAAATGTGTAAATCTACAGACAGCTGAAAAACATATTGATTGATGAAATGCCGATATCCCCGCCAAGTAGAAATAAGACGTGACTTTATAAAGAAAAGGGTTTCATTTAGGAAAAAAAATTATAAAAGAGGGGCTCTTTCCTCACCCCAGCACATTAGATCCGGTCCATGGGTACTATACAACTAGAAAATAGACAGTATGTGTGGTTAGGATCCAGTTGGACATCTCCCAACCCTTGCCCTGCCTGCCTCCTGCCCTCTCTGTGCACTACTGAGCCAGAGTAGAGACTGTTCGGTGGAAGGGGGGCTGGGGCAGTGGAGATCCTGTAAGGTGGGGGTGGGGGGTGGGCAGGATGCATGTTGTTAGCCGCTGGTTCTGTTCGTGCTGCAGTACATGTAGTGTATCTAAAGTTGTACAGCTGGGTACCAGTTGGACACTACCCCCCCCCCCCCCTTAGACTTTACCACGCTGGCCCCACCTCTCCCTGCCCAACCCTGATATCACACAGCACATAGAGATTACTACCACAGTTGTGGTGGTGGTGGTCCACTTCCACCACCCCAGCACCACCAGCAGAGATCAGCACATCCCTCCTGTACCCTGCTATCACATAGACCATGTCACCACCCTGGAGCTTTCTCCTGGTGACATGAAGACCCTCCTGTGGCTGGTGGGCCTGGTAGCCCTAGGCAGACTCATGATCAGATTAGGTGAGTACTGATTTGTATTATATTGAAGGGATAGCGCGAGATAAGGGACGGGAGGTGAGGTAGGGGGTTGCTCCTGTTATGGGAAGTTTGTTGTGAGACTGCCACTGGGTGGGTGAGTGGTAGGATGGGGGTGATTTAGGGCCCCAGACAGGTAAAATCGACAAAGGGACAAGGCCACTTCTTAAAATCGACAAGGGACATGGGGTTAAGAGACAAGTGACAAGGGGCACTTCTTTAAATCGACAAAGGACATGGGCTTAGAGACAAGTGACAAGGGGCACTTCTAAAATTCGACAAGGGACATGGGGACAAGAACCATTTCTTATAATCAACAATGGCCATAGGACCCCCCTGTCCAGGGCCCTTGATTTGGGATGGAAGATACTTGTTCATCATGGCAATAGGACATCACACGCAATATGGATATCAGAGATTAGAGATTGTAAATAGGATGTAAGTGTTTTGTTGTGGTACCTTTGCTGTGGCAGTCGCTCAGTGAGTGAAACATAGAGAGGTGACTCAGGTTGGACTAGTTGTGAGTGTCAGTGATGTGGAGCTGATCGTGGTATACATGGCTCTAGGTCACCATCATAAACATTATTGTATACATGTGATATGAGTAGCTAACAGAAGTAGGAGATAAGGTAGGGGCTTGTAATGTAAACTTTATTGTGTGAGTTCTGTTGGCGAGTGAATGCTGAGAAGATCATTATGTAGTTGGTTAAAAGAAAATGTACATGACTATGGCTATCACTACAGGTCATTATGAACACTACGGTTAGGGGTGATAAGAGATAGATATCAGTTTGATGATAAGTTATAGGAGGTTTGCTTAGGTGATAGGACTGCTGTGTGGCATTTGGGTAGATGAGGAGATACTGAGTAGGGATAATGTGGATGTTTGGGTTGCTCATTATGATATGGGCCTAGCTGTAGGTCATGATGGGTAATGTCCATAGATGTATATTCACAGCTGTGCACATATTCAGTAATTGTGGTGCTATTCTACAGCACAGTGGGTCTACTTGGGCTGTATTTATCCACCATGACGGCGAACAGGAACTATTGATCACAATTGAAGTTAATCCTGAATACACAGTCCTTCACAGGGCTGATATTAGCTGTGAAATAATTTTGGAGCATTGGAAATAGTAACAACTACACTTCCTTCTGTTCTAGTCAATGGATCTTACACAGATTATTATACATTTTACAATGTGTGCTGGATATGATAATGCTATACAGGGAGTACATGATATATAGTATTACAGAGTACCACACATAAATAGACATACACCTCTCAGTGGACCAGAGTATGGTAGAATAGCACTACATAGAGTGCTATAGTGTTACTTTACATGTACAGTGATCTAATCCAATGCTGTTAGTTTACAGCCTGCTGCTGCTGATGTTTACACAGGCTGCCATGGTGATCAGGGATCATGCTTGAATCCTAACTGATTATTGTAGAGCGATGATGAAGGGCTTGAGGATTTTCCCCGATTTCAGAGATTTTCAAATCCAAGGCCCTATACGTCTAGAGACAAAACCTAGGTGGTGGTGGGCTGGGGGGGCGGGTGGTCTATTTGAGCATTTCATGGAGTTTGGTGCTCAATCACTTGCATCCCTCTTTACTTAACCCTCAATGGACGATATATGATAATCCTGTGAGGGTTTCTATTTCTATACCTATTTGTCAGTATATTGTTTGAATGCAGCCCTGCATGGCGAGTTACTCCCTAGTGCTGCATCCATGTATCAAAAGGGGCATCACTGGGGTATCAAACCGTATCATGATGTGGCAAAGCCGTGCGGTAGGTGTCTTGGTGCGTGATAACAACAATCATGTGGACACAGACCTGCAGGAATGCGATGATGTACTTAATAGGCCTCTAGCGGGATAAATCTTAGACCAAAGGGTTTTTTAGGGTGCGATTGGTACCCATTGTGATAGCTTATATCAGTGCCCATCTCGTCAGTACCAGATCAAGCAATGACCACAGGACAGTATGGTAGAGGGGTATAGGTTACATGCAATAAGAGAGATATTGTTGTTCAGTGCCCGTTCAAGAGAAAATGTCATATCATTATGCGAGGAATGCATAAGACAACAGTTTGGTGCTGGATACATGTCTATGCCTGAAAGTATGGATCCCATAATTAATGATAGAGGTGTTCAGAAAGAGGAGACACAGAAGACCCTTTTTGCAGATCGAGTAGTGAAGGTCAGGCAAGGAGAAGAGAACATGAGGGATAGAATAGGAGATGAAGACGTGAAACATCCAGACATCCCTTAAAAGGAAATATTAAAATGATGTTGAACTCACACTGAATATTTGTAGAAGGCATGCAGTACCTATGACAATGCAATAAATTTATTTTAGAAATCACATATGAAATCAACAGACTTGATTTCTATGAGTTATATTGCATAGAGTCATCAGTGTGAAAGTCTGCAATATTTACATTAGGGAGTGGTCATTATTAAGAACAGGGGGGGGGGGTTGGTGGGTTTGGGGGGGACAAAATAATTTCAGACCCCTCTAAGGGGGGGGACAAAAAAAAATTTCGCCCCTAGAGTGAAAAAGCCCGTGTGCGACTATAGAATAAAAGGGGGGAGGGAAAGATTTCTGACCCGTCGGAGGGGGGGACGGAAAAATTTTCGCCGCGTGCTCGCAGAATTTCACCACTACCCCCCTGTTGTTAAAAAAGGACCACTATCTTAGGTCAGCTTGATTTGGTAAACAAAAACATCTTTTTGAGAACACAAGCATGCCTGAAATTGCACACAATGACATCCCAACATAAACAAATGGCTCCTTTAACATACAATACTACCTTGCAATGATAACAAATGCCACTTTGAGTTTTTGTTTGAGTCTCATTTCGTGAGAATAGCTCCGATTCTCTGCAAAAATCGCGTAGTGGAGCCTCACCTATATCTTCTACAGTTAGGGAGTGGTCATTATTTATCAACAGGGGGGGTGGTGGGTTTGAGGGGGGGGCGTGAAATTTTCAGACCCCTCCCGAGGGGGGGCTAAAAAATTCACCCTCTTTTTAGCAAAAAAGCCTGCGTGCTACTATAGATCAAAGAGGGGCGCGAAAACTCTCCGCGCCTCCGGTGCGGGGGGAGTGCAAAAAATTTTCCTGCCGTCGAGGGGGGCGTAAAAAATGTCCGCGCATCCGCGTGAAAACCCACCACTCCCCCTGTTGGTAAATAATGACCACTCCCGTATTCATCAAGAATGGAAGGCTTCTGATGAGCTATCGGCATATCGATGGGTCTATCCACCCGCAACTCCACGATTTTCTTGTTCAATGGCTCTGGTTTCACTGAGATCTCGCCTGAGGCCACGTCGTGCCACGAGATCCCATCAACCGGAAGTCCAAGGTTGCGGGACGCTGAACTCTACCCGGGGTCTCGGCGATGTGTTTGAGGGCAGATCTAAGTTGTTGAGGTTACTGGAGTGAGAGGAGAGAAGGGGTATTAGGAGTGGTCTTTTTTAACAGTTTGAAGGTATGATCTATTCTAAGGGTATCTTCAATAAAAGGCTTGCTTCTGTTTCCTATTCCTTTCTCTAGGAAAATCTCAGGCTGATGTCACCGGCAAATCTCACTCTGCCACAAAGAGACCCATTGGCAGTACAGCTCACTTGTACAGGAATCCTGGCCTACATTAGTGCACAGGTTGATGAACTTTACCTTCAATCTTCCCTTTCTTGACTGCCATTTAGACAGGTGCTCTAGCTGGAGACCAGGCATTTTACAAGATCAAGAACAGCGGTGAACCTAGTCACTCTACCTGGCCTGCATGCCTGTGGCTAAACATATGGTTGGGTGTACTTCTCTATGACGTTTGACTGATGGTCAGCACTAATGGCTGCCCTGACCATGTAAAATAATGGTGCACAAATGGTTCACAGCTGGAGGCTCTTCTCTGCATATCATAAGTCAATGATTCATGTAGTATATAAAGATCTTCATGTCTTATCATTGAGAGATAAGCTGCTCAGCTCCACATCTGTAAGTATGTATACACAAGAATACATGAACATTCACTGAAACCATTTAAGTTGTCTATATGATACCCGGAATAAGGGTTTATCACTGAACATGTCAACTGAGAGTTTAGACACTCTGTGCTCACCAATTTATTTTATATCCATCTACACCAGAAGGTTATTTCAGAAAACCTTAAAATTGCATCCTCTGTAATGTCAGTATCAGACTGCAAGCCGATGGGGTGGTGGCAGTTGATGGTGAAGTGGGAGGGAGTCATTATGCAGTGATAAGAAACAAATGTATTCATCACATGCACAGTAAGATGGATTGTGATTAGCCCCTGTCTGGCCCGCCTCAAAACGATCAGTCCTGACTGAATTTTTCTGAAATGTATATGACATTCTGTCTGTCTATTCTGAAGCTTATGCCCCAGGTATGTCTACCTGTGTCAGGCAACCAGTATATAAATACTGGTCTAGCTGTTAGGACAAACTGAGAAAAGATTATGTATAGTATATAATACTTTATAATGATCATCTCAGCATGTGAGTCTAAGAAATAAAGTGAAATCTTGTCAGAGGTGTGGTCCCAGTGCTATTCTTCCCACGGCTAGGAGATGCACAAGCATGACTTCACAATGGCTGCCAGTGGAAGAGCAGCTAAAAATCAATAATTTTGCTGGTGAGGTTTGCTCAATAAGTCCCAAAGTAGATGAGGATTTCTTTCTCAAAAAACCTTAAGATAAGTATAAAGGTATATAAAGGTTAAAATGGTCTCGTAAAGTAATATATGGTTCTAGTGCTAATTTCTGCTCTGGATGCACATGTACCCAGATGAAGCAGGGTCTTAAGCATTTGGTCTATGCACCACATTTAGAGTGGGTAGAGTGACTCGGATAGATTTGTAGAAAATGCTTAAATACAGTGTACTTCACGAAAAGAAAGAATTGTCTATATGTGAGATGTAATGGGAATAGGGACCTTAATGCACCCTGCACTAAGGGCCTTTTTGGCAGATGGTGCCTGCACTATTAAAGGGCCCTTTTCGCAGATCGTGTCACATATATCCTTTGAATAAACAATGACTTCAATCAGCTTCAAAACTGCCAGATTCTTATGAAGAAGACTTGACCTGTAGTTCACAAAAGGGCCACCAGATGCCTGTAGCACTTGGTCTTGAGGGTTACAGTAGGCCTACATATAATTTCCCGGGTTTAAGGGTTAAAAGGTTTCTGTGCAAATGCTCATAGTTCGCTGGTTCCTAGCAGGAGGCAGTAGTATGTGTGCAGCCGTCCAGGTACCAGCTAAACTCGTACTAAGGTGGATCGCCTGCTTGCCGCCATTCTGGCAGGTACCCAGTCATAGAATGTAGGTCATATGAGCCCTAATCCAACAGCACATGGATATTCTGGAAAACCTGCTCATATCAAGCATACCATAGAGCCGCAATTCTAGACACTTCTTGTACAGGATATTTTATGGCTGAATCAGTTCAAAGGTGGAGCTTGATGAAAAGTTCATATCATTATCATAAGAGACAGTTAGATTGAATTTCAATTTCCACAGAGTAGCTATGACAAAACCTCATAATCCTAGTGGGCCATCGAGGCGAAGGTAGCGGGCCTGGCAAACCTACCTTGAACGTTGCATACCACTAGTACAAGTGACATCTGGTATCGAATTCACCATTGAACCAACGCCTTCGACATTATCATGATCATATTAATACAATATGCAGCTTATATTTTTCTATTTCTTTATCTCTTCATGGCTTGTTTGTTTTTCTATCCCTCTTTCTTTTTTATACTTTTTCTTCCAGGAGGGGGATAAGATAAGCACCCTCCCCATTCGGAGGGGTGGACTAGACTCACATAATTCCCATTTATCGCCATGATGCACCAATGAGGTACTTACCAGCGCTTCATTTGAGTACCATTCCGACAATTAGCATTAGTGCAGCCCTCGTGCCTTACCAGGGAAGCATTCGTGCATCATATTGACCTATGGGCGTGATGCATTGATGCACTATTGACCTTTAAATAGTTGCTGATAGAGGCTACCTCACTGGGGAATGTAATGGGGAGGGGGTTCACTGCTGGAGTACTTCCCACCTATAGACTCAACATACCTCTCCCACCTTCCCTCTCTATATAAACCCCTTTGGCACCTGTACTATAGGATTGCAGGGGAGGGGTGAGTCCATGGGCATTAGGTTCTCCTCCCACAGGTTCTATTTGGGTAATTGAGGGGGTCTAAATGGGGGGTCCCCATGTCACATGTCGATTTTAAGAAAAGGCCATGTCACATCTCACTAACTTTTTCATTCTCCATGTCCTTGTCACTAAGCTCCATGTCACATGTCGATTTTAAGAAATGGCCATGTCACCCTGTCGAATTTAGGGGTCTAGACCCATAATTGATGGAAGTATGCACACCTAAGCCAAAACCTATAGTGTCTGGTGTTATCTCTATGATCATCTTTTTCCCTTCTGATGAGGCCGAAACCATTAAGGGCTGCATAGTCGTTTAATCCACTATACCATTAAATTGGTCGTCATGATGCATGGATACAACATTGGTGAGTAACTCGCCAGTGCTTTATTTCTGCATCCATATCGACATCAAGTATCAATGCATTTTGGAAGAGTCACCCATGACTCGATCACGGGCACGTTGGCATCCTTAGTCGATTTGATACCCTATAAACTAATATCTTCCAGAAAACCTACAACCTATTTTCCAGTGCTGCCACGTTTGTAAAACAAAGTAAAGTGTGACTATAGGCATTATGCGACCCATAAAAAAAATAATAGAATTACAAACAAAGGACTCAGAAACATTCATACATAAATACACATAATATGACACCATCACCTTACCACTTCAGCCAATTTTGGAATTATTTCTCAGCATAGTCTTTATTTCTAGGGCTTTCTTCCATATGTTGGCCTACATAATTCATATGTACATGCCTACACGAATCGCATATCCTCTCAGGCGTGTATGGCTAGGCATATTATTCTCATACGTAATAGGAAGTGAGCTTTAATATTATGTTTGCCCCAAAGTTTGACCCACCCAGGCATAAAAACAACAGGAAGGATGATTTCAATATACAAACACCCAACATGACACAGTCAGATGCTCGCACAACAAAGGCTGCACTGTGGACAATATTGATTATTTACACACATTAATATATGTGTTGGTGGGTGGTGGGAGAGCACCTGGGTCAGCTAATACCTCACATCACACTAATATCATTGGCAATTGTCATTAACTGATAGCCAGGAAAGGGATACATCATATGATCCTATTGTGCCACTGGACACTGGGCGCTATATCAGAGTATCCTCCCCCATATTGGCCTATACCCTCAGGGCTCAGTACTTGTTGTCAGGTATATAGGATTGGAGGATAGAATATTGACAGTTTGGACTAGGATTCAGGATGGGTGATACAGCAGATAGAGAGAAGGCAGCCAGATTCATCTCGTTTATTTTGTATCTAATATCCCTGCGCTGGGGTGAGTACCAACCTTACCAATTAAAGTTAAACATCATGGCTTTTGGTTTTGGTCGTTTTAAGGGTTTTAACTGAATATAGTGCTGCATGATTGTATCCTGTGAAATCTACAGTGTTGATGCATTCCCGGTGTACTCTTGAACCATGCCACTGATACACTCTCATAAGGGAGTAATCATTTTTTAACAAGAGGGGGGCAAAAGTTTTTTCGACTCTTTGAGCAGGGGTGGCAAATTCTTTTCAGCCCCTCCAAGGGGATGGACGAACAATTTTACCTGTTTTCAGCGCAAAATGCCTTTGCGTTAGTTTGGTTAATACCCCCCCCTCGACAGGGGAAACAATTTTTTCCGTCCATTCTCATAGAATCCTCGTAAAAAAGTCTGTTAGTAAATTATTCACTGATACTGCCTTGACGCACAATGTGTATCATAACAGTACTTGAAGGCAGAGGCCACGTCAGAATATTTCATTTCTTTTTCATAAATTTCCTAGAAGTAGCATTTTAATAGATCCCAATATAATTCTATCCCTGGTGCTTACATGATACTGGTACTTGATATATCTAGGATCCACGTTTTCTTTGGTATTTGTTTCAATAGCTCTATATCCCAGGCGCTTATCAGCAACCGGTGGTAATTTAAGACCCATCCCAGGTGTAACAAGTGTATAGTAGCCAGTAACACGGGTACATGCCACAGTAGGTGAACCTCGAGCTGGTGGGTGGAGGGTGGGAGTGGCAACGAGTTACTCAGCTGGAGTGTTGGAGTTAATGGTTGTCCCACCTACCTGCTGTAACCACAGTCTCTATGTACATGCTCAAATCGCACTCATGAATATGGCCAAAATTTTATAAATATCCACAGAATATATATGTAGGATATGTTTGTTCACTATACATTATATAGTTTAAAGCTTCTTCATTTTCCCAATAGAGTGAGGTCAAAATACCATGGCTTTATGAAAAGAGTGATGGGATGGTGTGCAGAATGGCTCAATGATTTTTTTCATTATTTGTTTATTTATATTCATTTTATTATTTCACATATTTACCTGTCCAAGTATTTCTGCGGAGGATGGGCCTACAAACCTGTGAGAATCGACCATGTGTGTTGGGGTGTATGTTGGGTCTTGACTCTACCTGTACAACTGTTCAGCATACATCACCATGTCCTGTCTGTACTAACAGGACTACAGAGGGAAGAAGAGGGGAGGAGGTGTTACTGACCACTGCCTCCTCTCTACCTGCCCTTTACAAACCAGACCAAAATGTTCCAGGTATCGTAGGTAGAAATCAAGGGTAGAAGCCCATATTTTTTTTCAAGTAAGAAAAAATATGGGTACCTGCTCTTAATTGACAAAACAGATTAAAAAAAAAAGAAAAGAATCAATTACCTATCCATTAATTAATATATCTATTGATTTGGTTATTTTGTTCTTTCCGCTTCCTCAAATCTTTATGGAATTCTATGTTAACATTCTAGGAAGTGTTATATCACAGGGGGAAACACAAATTATTCAAGATCATGTGTGGTCAGGGTTGGGTTACCTGAAACAAATATTCTTTGTGCTGAGTCCTGGACGATACCTGTAGCTGCCAGGGGTGTTAGGATGGTGGTAGGAGATGATGGGTAAGGTGACTTGTACATCTTCTACACCCACTACTGTAGAGTGGAATCTACCTGATGTTGGTCGTGTAGAGACGAAGGATAAAGCAGTAAGCACCTTGAATTGTCGGCTGATTTGTGATGGCATCTATTATTATGCATACATAGAATTCATATAGAAAAGTAATTTTTGGTAAATTTTGGATCTGACTTTAGGCTCAGACCCCCATTTCCCCATTAACATCACCATAATAATCTAATTTGAGATGTAAAGTTTTAGCTTCTTTTCCATTGTGTTTATGAGTTCTTGGAAAATATTGGGGGGGGGGGCCCAGACATACTCAGGCCCCATCTCCTTCTTGATTGGGGGGGCCCAGGCCCCCCTGCCCCCCCCTTTTCCTACGCCCCTGTTTGGGTAATTGATGGAAGTATGCACACCTAAGCCAAAACCTATAGTGTCTGGTTTTATCTCTATGATCATCTTTTTCCCCTTCTGCTGAGGCCGAAACCATTAAGGGCTGCATAGTCGTTTGTTCCACTATACCATTGAATTGGTCGTCATGATGCATGGATACAACATTGGTGAGTAACTCGCCAGTGCTTTATTTCTGCATCCATATCGACATCAAGTATCAATGCATTTTGGAAGAGTCACCCATGACTCGATCATTGGGCACTGGCACGTTGGCATCCTTAGTCGATTTGATACCCTATAAACTAATATCTTCCAGAAAACCTACAACCCATTTTCCAGTGCTGCCACATTTGTAAAACAAAGTAAAGTGTGACTAGAGGCATTATGCGACCCATAAAAAAATTAATAGAATTACAAACAAAGGACTCAGAAACATTCATACATAAATACACATAATATGACACCATCACTGGTCAATACGGATTACATCACGAATTAACACTGAGACTCAATAGACCTTTCATGATGTACACACATGTCTATTCATGTAGCAGGTGAAACTATTCCTTTATGGTGTTATCAATCAATAATTGACTTATCAGACCGTACGACCTGCTGACATTACCAGGTCTATGTAATAATGTTAACAGGGGCTCCCTACAATCAGCTGTGACCTACATTGAAGTTCATTAGCCACAAACTTGTATCAGGTTATTGGTTATGATAACCATATACGTAATGTCACATCTAAGATAGATAATATAATTTTCAATTCTATTCAGTGGATTTTGAAATTATATCATCAGGACAGATAAAAGAATTTACATTTCAATTCACTTCAGCCAATTTTGGAATTATTTCTCAGCATAGTCTTTATTTCTAGGGCTTTCTTCCATATGTTGGCCTACATAATTCATATGTACATGCCTACACGAATCGCATATCCTCTCAGGCGTGTATGGCTAGGCATATTATTCTCATACGTAATAGGAAGTGAGCTTTAATATTATGTTTGCCCCAAAGTTTGACCCACCCAGGCATAAAAACAACAGGAAGGATGATTTCAATATACATACACCCAACATGACACAGTCAGATGCTCACACAACAAAGGCTGCACTGTGGACAATATTGATTATTTACACACATTAATATATGTGTTGGTGGGTGGTGGGAGAGCACCTGGGTCAGCTAATACCTCACATCACACTAATATCATTAGCAATTGTCATTAACTGATAGCCAGGAAAGGGATACATCATATGATCCTATTGTGCCACTGGACACTGGGCGCTATATCAGAGTATCCTCCCCCATATTGGCCTATACCCTCAGGGCTCAGTACTTGTTGTCAGGTATATAGGATTGGAGGATAGAATATTGACAGTTTGGACTAGGATTCAGGATGGGTGATACAGCAGATAGAGAGAAGGCAGCCGGATTCATCTCGTTTATTTTGTATCTAATATCCCTGCGCTGGGGTGAGTACCAACCTTACCAATTAAAGTTAAACATCATGTCTTTTGGTTTTGGTCATTTTAAGGGTTTTAACTGAATATAGTGCTGCATGATTGTATCCTGTGAAATCTACAGTGTTGATTCATTTCCGGTGTACTCTTGAACCATCCCACTGATACACTCTCATAAGGGAGTAATCATTTTTAACAAGAGGGGGGCAAAAGTTTTTCGACTCTTTGAGCAGGGGTGGCAAAATCTTTTCAGCCCCTCCAAGGGGATGGACGAACAATTTTACCTCTTTTCAGCGCAAAATGCCTTTGCGTTAGTTTGGTTAATACCCCCCCCCTCGACAGGGGAAACAATTTTTTCCTTCCATTCTCATAGAATCCTCGTAAAAAATTCTGTTAGTAAATTATTCGCTGATACTGCCTTGACGCACAATGTGTATCATAACAGTACCTGAAGGCAGAGGCCACGTCAGAATATTTCATTTCTTTTTCATAAATTTCCTAGAAATAGCATTTTAATAGATCCCAATATAATTCTATCCCTGGTGCTTACATGATACTGGTACTTGATATATCTAGGATCCACGTTTTCTTTGGTATTTACTCAATAGCTCTATATCCCAGGCGCTTATCAGGAACCGGTGGTAATTTAAGACCCATCCCAGATGTAACAAGTGTATAGTAGCCAGTAACACGGGTACATGCCACAGTAGGTGAACCTCGAGCTGGTGGGTGGAGGGTGGGAGTGGCAACGAGTTACTCAGCTGGAGTGTTGGAGTTAATGGTTGTCCCACCTACCTGCTCTAACCACTGTCTATATGTATGCTCAAATCGTACTCATGAATATGGCCAAGATTTTATAAATATCCACAGAATATGTAGGATATGTTTGTTCACTATACATTATATAGTTTAAAGCTTCTTCATTCTCCCAATAGAGTGAGGTCAAAATATCATGGCTTTATGAAAAGAGTGATGGGATGGTGTGCAGAATGGCTCAATGATTTTCATTTTTCTTTTCATTATTTGTTTCTTTATATTCATTTATTATTTCACATATTTACCTGTCCAAGTATTTCTGCGGAGGATAGGCCTACAAACCTGTGAGAATCGACCATGCGTGTTGGGGTGTATGTTGGGTCTTGACTCTACCTGTACAACTGTTCAGCATACATCACCACGTCCTGTCTGTACTAACAGGACTACAGAGGGAAGAAGAGGGGAGGAGGTGTTACTGACCACTGCCTCCTCTCTACCTGCCCTTTACAAACCATTCCAAAATGTGTTTCATGTATCGTAGGTAGAAATCAAGGGTAGAAGCCCATATATTTTTCAAGTAAAAAAAAATATGGGTACCTGCTCTTAATTGACAAAACAGATTAAAAAAAAGAACCAATTACCTACCCATTAATTAATATATCTATTGATTTGGTTATTTTGTTCTTTCTATTTCCTCAAATCTTTATGGAACTCTATGTTAACATTCTAGGAAGTGTTATATCACAGGGGGAAACACAAATTATTCAAGATCATGTGTGGTCAGGGTTGGGTTACCTGAAACAAATATTCTTTGTGCTGAGTCCTGGACGATACCTGTAGCTGCCAGGGGTGTTAGGATGGTGGTAGGAGATGAAGGGTAAGGTGACTTGTACATCTTCTACACTCACTACTGTAGAGTGGAATCTACCTGATGTTGGTCGTGTAGAGACGAAGGATAAAGCAGTAAGTTAACTCACCTTCATGTTATAAGTACAGTTTGGTCTATATAATACTGTATGTGCAGGTGTGGAACGCCTAACCTCTACCAGTAACCTTGGGGGGTATAGATATAGTTATGCATGCTCTTCCAATATGTATGTATCTATATACATGGGCATTGCCATTCTTTGTGATTTTGATTTTAGGACAGCATATGAGGCATGCAGAATCATGTAAATTTATGTCATACACTCCCGAATTCAAGGATAGTTTGAAGCCTCAAAGGGTCGTAATGATGTATGAATATGGGTCAGGTCGCCAGAAAGCAGTAGATTTTGTGTTTTTGAGTCATTTTGGACTTTTTTGGCTCTGGAGAAAGATGTTGTGAACCAATATTGTCTTACATAGACTCATTTGATAGAGAACACTTAGGGCTATCAGAAAAATGTAAATTTGTGGTCATCCATCAAAAACTTTAGGACTTATAGCCTACCGAAGTGAAAAAACGGCCAAATTTGTTCTTTTTTATACTTTTTGTATTTTTCACAAGTGTCCTGTATTGAATAAAGAACACTTTAGAGTATCCCAAAGTTATTTTTTGTATTGTATATGATCATAGGTATCATTTCCATGAGGTTTGGACATGTGACTAGGTGAGAATTTTATATGATGTGTCTTTCAAAATGGAAATCTGTAATTTGTAACGTCCGGTACCTAAATCTAAATCAGTTATAAAACATGGAAAAATGAAGCTTCAAAATCTTTGTTATTACCCATATGAAGGGCCCTATCATCCCCTACTTTGGTGAAGAAATTGTGTGTCTACCAGCATTTGTCTCCATATGAGAGCAGCTTATGTGAAATAATTCTGATAAAAGTACCGGACGTTACGTAACGTCCGGTACTTTTATCATCATTTAGGAGGCAGGCTACTGTGCATGCATAACTCAAATTTTGTTCCATTCTGTAATTGAAGTCAATAATAGACATATTGGCCTTGTTATTTCATGTGTTTGTTATGCATAATAAGACATTCTTATATTACTGAGAGAAACTTCAATTACCTCCATATTTCATTATTTTGGTACCGGACGTTACATGACACAAAACAAGCAATAAAAATGGAACCGGATGGCCTAGATTGGTATTTTTTGGTCTTCTGAGCTGAGGAGATGTACCTTGACAATTTTGTTAAGGTTATATAAAGTAATTAGAAAATTAGTTTTTCAGTGCCTTCCAGGGCAAAATCTTACACTTTCTGACGACCTGACCCATATAGTGTTGTTGAGGAGCTCACCAGGGCTGCATTCTTGTATCAGTCATTAGTTTGCCAGAGGTGCTCTTAAGTACATCTGAGTAACTCCCACAGTTACTTTTCCCGGGTGTTTATCAACTCCGTATGGCTGGCATGATACATGAATGTAGTTCTGGAGTTACCCACCAAAGGTATATGCATGCATCATGAAGACCAATGGACATGATGCATGAATGCACCATCGGCCTTTAAAGGGTTAATTAGGTGATAAGACACCTATGACGTATGCAATATCACAGATATGACGTATAGATGTGAAGATGATTATGTATAGACATGATTGATCAGTGGAGTTGATTAGTAACCCGCCTTGCAGTGAGATTAATGATGATTAATAAGGTGTTTACTTGAGGAATATGCTGTACCTAATAAGAGGTAGAGCTTAAGAGACAGTGAGCCCTTGCTTTATATGGAACTCTAAAAGTTGTAACATTTCAACATTTTAGAAGAGTAGCTATAAGAGTGATGAAAGCTCGGGGCAAAAAGAGAATATATTTTGTACGATTCAGGTTAAAATCTGGCCTCGCTGGGGCAGCTATATATTTCTTTGATTTAAGTTTCCTCATGACCGAGGCCTCAGCATTTTCAACAGATTGTAAATAATCTCAGAATATACAGTAGCATGTAAATATTAAATTATCTGTGAGTCCCTGCTTGCTTCTGACGATCTGAATACTCTATTCTTGTACTGTGGCTATAAAACATCTATGTCAGAAGTACAACCCCAATATCCCCCACTCTGCATACCTTAGGTTGTACACCATTCACACCAGCAAAAGTATGGCACTGGGCATAAGTCTGGTTAGTTATCCTAGAAGAGTTGCAGGAGTGTGTCCTGCAGACGGCCTCTGTAACATAAACACGCCCTTCTGTAGCTTTCTGTAAAGCCCAACTACCCCAGACCCTGGAGAGGCAGTGCTCTTAGTATGGCATCCTGTAGGGTATGAGGCTGCACATAGGGCATAGCTTATCGCTTAATCCCTTTAAGGGCCGCTGATGCATTAATGGATTATACCCATTGTGATGCTTGAATGCAGCCTTGGTGAGTAACTCAACAAGGCTATATATTCATACATCATACAAGGCCAATAGGGTTGATGCACTCCCGGAGGGTCGGCATGCACCTTTGCTGTCCTTTACATGGTTTATTTATGCCCTCTGAGGACAGGGTCATGTTCCTGGGGAAATAATACTCCTAGCAGGATGACCTGCAGTTCACGAGGCAGCACCTAGGGCAAGGGTCAACACGTTAGCCCCTTAAAGGTATATACCACTATTCTGTAAATCCTAAACTACCAGCATTTTCTCCAAATCCCTCTGGGATTATATTAGTTTTATGTACTATGAGATGGAAGAAGCAATAAAAACCATGGTTCATTGTGCTAGTTTCAGATTTATTGACACTGAACATAAGGAATCCTTAACTATTGCCGCTTATGGGAGGAACTCCCATTTTCCAACATTTTCTTAAATATTGAAAAATCAACCAGTGATATCTTATTTAAACTTCTCATAGTTCTAGTAGACATCATCTGTACCATGATCAAGCAATAAAAATAGGTAGTCATTGGACAAATAAAAGAGCCATGAATGTTTCAAAGAGAAAAGTGGAAATGAAAAGTATTAAAATTTCTTACATTTCTCACTACAGGAAAGAAACTGTCAGGAATTTGCTCACCAGACTTCGTAGGGATTAAGATACAGTCATTATGAACATTATATGAGGAAAGTATTGAAAGGTTCCTGGTAGAACCTAGAAGCTACAGATTTATGAAAAAAGTTTTCTTTTTCCTCAAATACAGACATCTATGAAGTTGGCCAGCAGTGAATTTAAGTGCTATGGTAGGACAATTGTCTATCATTTAACAGCTTGATAGTGATGAGTTAGGGCATACAAAAGGGAAATGAGCGTATATCATGATTTTAAGCAAAGGTTGGAAGTTTCATTTTTTGGCCACCAGGTGGCGATGGAATAGATGGTGGAATATACCTTTAAGGGCAGTGGTGGTATCAAAGCAGCAATAAATTGGTGGATCATGATAGTCAACTCTGTAACAACTCTGATGGGTCAGCAGATATATATGCATGAATGTACTGGAATGTAGCCCCGGGTAGGCCTAATTTTTTTTTTCCAGTGATATACGCATATATAACATCAGAATACATGGACACTGGACACATTGCTAGCACGATACACGCCCAAACGGGATAATGATGGAATGTTGCTTCAAATGCCTCACTTCATTTATCATCAGCAGAAGATTGCCATTTATAAGTTACCAATGCATGTACAATAACCTTGAGTAACTCACCAGAGCTACATTCATGCATTAGACCAACTCTGTTGTTCAGATTTATACCTTAAGAGGAACAAGGATAGTTGGGGACATGTCTATTTAGAAATACATATGCTATTAGGTACAGACACCATTGTGCAATATGTGCTCATACTGAAGCTTTTGTTTAATGCCTTTCGAAAATATGAATACTGCATATCAAATACAATGTCATATGGACAGATGAAAATCAATGGTGTGACGATGCGATGCAGCTATTGCAGTATACCAAAGTAGATCTAACAGATAGACACCTGTTACACCCTCATACCGGTACATATAGGATTCATAATCAATCCTTTATACTTTCTATGGATCTTACCATACACCTGAATATTGTGATTAATTGCCTGATGATTTCCATTGCCATTCCACCAACTGTACATAGATCTATGACTATAATGTGACTATGTGAAAATCGTCAGTGAATTTTCAGATTGTCAGATTTATTGAAATATGCCCCAATAAAGTGATGAGCAATCGTGCAGATGGTGCCATTAAGTCAATATCTCAATATATGTAATTCTTCATACATTGGCATGCCATTTTGCTATTTCAACTTACATTCCCAACACTCTATCATTGATATTAATATGACATATGATATATTCCCCATGTATTTGTGTACAATATTGGGCCGATGTATGTAGGATAGGCCTGCATATGGCAGATACGGACACGGTTCATTGATTCCTCCTGTGCGCCAGCTGACCCCCTGATCCACCCCAACAGGTGTTGTATTGATGTATACATAGACAAGGAGCAGGGCCACATAGACATCTTGTTTAACCCTTTAAGGGCCGCATGAAGTCACCAGATTTATGTACCTTGGTGGTCATGATTCAAAGATTCAGTGCTGATGAGTCTATTCACCACGACTGGTGCGTGAATGCAGTCGTGGTGAGTTACTCGCCATGTGTGAAATCTATGCATCATGACAGAAATGAGGACAATGCATTATAGTTGTGCATCATGTCAGTAACTTGACATTGCTCAGTGGTGCACCATGCGGACACTTTGGGGAAGTATCAGAATCTCTAACAGGTTGGCATTATTTAACAATGGCCAATTACTTCAGTAGAGGGATAAATGTATTAGTATGGATGGGGATGATGAGAAGGACATGCATAGTGTGTTAATACATTATACGGCCGTGTGAAATTGTTGAGATGTACCTGATTTCCATTTCTGTAATCAATATTTGTATGGTGCATATTGTATGTAAATGAGTATAAATTCATAAGCAGCGGGGATGGGATGGGACTATTGTTCTTATATTATGTTTATGGATCATGGTGGATTGTGTGGGATGCTTTGTGTAAGGAGGACATATGTATTCTGGACAGTTTAACTCTGTAAGGGCTGCATAATGCTTAGAATACGTCATGCTGTGTTGTATCCACAGCAGGTAAATGCAGCCTTGGTGAGTCCATTTGTAGCTTACCAGGGCTGCATCCATGTAGCATATGAAAACCCACTTTGGTAAAAGCACACCTGAAGGTTCAACATGATTTATAAGTACCTCCTCATTCCCTTCATCATGACAGAAAAGGGACCAAAAAGGTGAACCATAGGGTATGCTTAAAGAGCTAGAGGTGATTGATCAGCTTGTGAGTGTATACGTTTTGAAGTGAGGAGGACTCACAGTCACACACGTGTGTAGGCCTGTTCCATCACTATAGTGCCACATTGACAGTTGTGTCCAACATGTCCTAGCACGGTGTACATGTACACAGCATTATATACTAGATAATCTATCATCATGAACACAGACACTGCATGCATATCATGGAAGGTTCAGTTAGGGAACATATATGACTTTAGTAATCCTATTCTGGGATTTAATTATCCTCACAACTACAGACACCAAACATAAGGGTATATCTTCCTATGGACTGCAGATCTCATAAGGAATAATGGCATGACTGGAGACAATGTTCGATGGAAACTGCACCTAAGGTCCCATATGAAAGGCTAAAAGGAGCATAAAGTGCCTTAATTATGCCAGACATTAGACAAGGCTGGGATTGCCTTTGTGGACTGTTTTACATATGTAAGGTAGAATGATGGTGCTGTTGTTATGTGAGTTGGATAATATAGGTTGTTCACACAAAGACAACTCTATATAGGACATTATAGAGTAACACAGGACTCCATAGTACATGTCTTATAGGACAAAACTAGTAAGTAGATATCTACATGTGTAACATACATTGGTGTCTGGGGTCAGCTGTGGCCTAAACTATAACCACATGAACTAACACATGCACTTACACCACACAGATACTAATCCTGTGCTATGTAAAAACGTAAGCAGAAAGGGACAATCACATGGGGGTGCATGTTTTTTCTGCTTGCCTACTCACCCACTATACTCACACACTATGGCATATATTCACCATTGCCAAGGGTAGTAGATGATAGCATTTTGTCATTGTGGATATAATGCTTCTGGAAACTGCCACTATTTTGATACTCTTTATGTAGGGGATCACATGTGTTAAAATGAGTTGTATAAAGTAGTACTTCCAGCCTCAATTTGTTAACAACTACAATGTATAAACCTGATTGGACTTACTCTATAAACTGGAAATCATATGGCGACCTAAAGACCAATACAAGCTTGTTCTAACATGATAAAGTGATCAACACAAAAAGCGGCACTTAAGTTGCCAGGTTTGTCAAATTCTATAGGGAAATAGGCATGTTTTGATAGGGGTCTAGATATTATCTTTGTTAGTGTTTCAGATGTCTCACAGGCAATTTCCTGTGGTAGGGCTGGCAAATGAGGAGGACAACTTTTACTTGTTTATTTACATACTATTTGTAAACACATGCACAAACAATGCCAGAAATTAGCCGGCATTCAGAGCTGATCTTTCTCAATTTGGAGAATGATCTTGAGTTTGACCTTAGGGGAGACAAATGCTGCCTTTATGTGGATTGCCTTGACCATGAGGTCGACATCTGAGACAAAAAGAATGAGAAGGCCCTCACAATAATCTGATATGGGACGTGTATTAGTATTCTCCCACAGGGAAATTAAGAAAGATCTGTCGAATCTTCTTCCTGGTTCTTAGAAGGTTACATAATGTATTAATGCCCAACTATTCTTTCATTCCACATGATAGAGCAACCCTCTGAGGGGCAATTTGGTTTTATCCAAAATCTTGAAAGTTTGCCTCAATAAAAAGGGTATCAGATTTGAGGGGTTGTTGCTGATAAAACGACAGAAGAGATAGGAAGTGGCCCCACTGGGTTTCACCTTGAGATCAAACATCCACTTGGCTGCATTCCCTGTATCATGCTCCATGGTGAGAATCCCACCATTTAGTAGTGCAGTTAGTTATGCCGTATAGACCCAGGAAGAGTCCAGGAGAGCAGCCCACTGGGGGCGTGTGCCTCTCACCTGGAGGCAAATTGTAGTATGTCCATCTCCTGAAGTTATTATTCAGCAAGTATTATTTAAGCCCATTTGAACCACAAGTATGATGCTCTAAATTGTCATACATTTTATGTTCATGATAGAAGAATACACAACAAATATGTGCACATTCAAGCAAACATCACATCATGACCATTCTGATTAGAATTAATTGATGCACTCCTAAAGGGTCGACATGATGCATGAATGACAAGATGGGAAGCACTTTATACGGATATTAGAGGGTTAAACCTTGCACAGGTAGGCTTTATGCGTGTGGGGGATCAACACTGGCCTCCTGGACATGCGTCCTTTACCGTGAAAAAAGAAATTATCTTTCATACTTATACCTAACCTGCTTGCATTTTATCATCACAAAAAAAAGAAGAGAAACAACAAACAATAACGAGTTCAGATACAAAGCAAACCTGTACCAGTGATGAGTCACCACCATTGGAGAAGTGAAACAGTTACTACATGTATACTTTTATACGTGCTATGCAACTTGACAACTTGGTTTTAGTGTAAAAAGAAAAGAAAAGGCGTTTCTTTGCCAAATGTGATACTTGATATTCTGCTCACCACTCTAGAATGTAATTTGCAAACACAAGGTTATAGCTCTGGATCGCATAGGGGCTTATCATTCATGTGGGGACACCCATATTCATTAAATGCACAGTCGACTACAATGTCATGAGATTTCATAGTCAACATGTTTCCCTCGGTCAACTGGACGCCACTGAAATGAATGCAACTGGATGCCATAGAGTAAAGTGATATGGAAACCACTTCACTAACTCTCTACATCGGGAATTAACTGTATGCTGGGATACTAACCCTGGAGATATATGCTTCCGGTTCCGAGTTTAAATGGCCATGCCATACTTTTACATGGTCCCCATAGAAGCACACAGTTGACCCAAATTAACCCTACTCTGTGAAAAATACCCAACCATTGGATTTTGTGGAACTATATCCAGCATATTAGATAACACACAATTGGACTAATCTTACTCTGTGAAATTGGATGTTGGTAACTAAGTAGGGTAATCCTATCAGACTATGACATCACATCTATAGATGTGACGCTGCTATGTGTGGTTGGTTGTTGTCCGGCCTCGTTCTGATCTCAGCGTCTACTTTGATGTACGTCATGAGGACGCCTTTCTATGGTACGTCAACAATAATATGAATAAATTTTGGGGATTTCTTGGTCAGCCCTGCATCGAAATTCCACAAATTTTTCACCATTCCTACAGTATAGTAGGGTGCTATATATATAACTGTTGTGTTACAATCTTCAATAATTGTCAGGATAGCTTTTAGTGTCTTCCTGTGGTCTATATTGAAGAATGGGGTTTATTGCACCATGATGCATCAATGTAGTGTCAGTGATATAACCAGCAATGCATTTGGTGCATCGTGCTGTCCACTCAATACTGCATCAAGCCTGCAGGGTTAGTGATTATTCTTATAGGCCTACCAACTGCCATTGCACAAAAAAGAACTGTAATCAAATCAAATAAAAATTTGAAAAAGGGGTTACCCTAGTTTTTGTTTATGAAACCGGTACATAGAGACCCCCATGATCCCAAGTAATTTACTGCCATTTCGATGCAGATGGCATCAACAGAGCAGTGATTCGTTGGATGGTTGGTTATGCACATACTACATGTTCTACAAACGCTGCTCCTAATCCAAAAGAAACCATGGCTTATACATATGCGAGACATGAAACGTGCTTCATTCTTAGTATGTAGATGTTATGTGTAGGTGTTGGCAAATATGCCCCGGGCAAATATGATAGGATATGATAGTCAAATCTTATCTGTGAGAAGCCAAATGACTAGGGTTTTGATTAGAATGGATCGTAGACTCTTTCATTCCTCTATATAAAATTACCAACTTGGGTTAGCCAGAGACAGAATGTCAAAGGATACATGCAATAATATCTGGAGAATCATTTAGCCAATGCACAGCATGTATGCCGGTAAGTCTGCAGTTACAACTCACAATGCCTCTTTACAGCTCCCTGTACTCTGTGCTGCCCCCTGCACATGCATACTGGAAGCACAAATACCCTTGGGCATGCAGTGAGCACTATAGAACAAAACCAGAAACAAATATGATCTCAAACAAAAGCAATTTCACTCACTTATGTATATCAAAGAGAGAGAGAGAGAGAGAGAGAGAGAGAGAGAGAGAGAGAGAGACCCCGGGAGAGAGCCAGAAGAGAGAGAGAGAGAGAGAGAGAGAGAGAGAGAGAGAGAGAGAGAGAGAGAGGGAGAGAGAGAGGGAGAGAGAGAGGCAGACAGGCAGAGGCAAAGAGACAGGCAGAGAGATAGAGAAAGATTGACAGAAGAAACTTGAGACCTGTGTATTCAATGAACACATTCTTTGTTTCAGTGCGTGCCACGAGCCTGGCGTGTCTGCTGGGACTGGGGCTCGGTCTTGGCTCTCTTCTCGTGTACCGCCTGTGTCGGCGTCTGTTTGGTACCACGCACCCACCTTGTCACGCCGCCCTCCTCCAGGGTCGGGACACCAAGGATGAGGCCCTGGGCCGCCAGGAGAGGTCCTCCAGTCAGCTGTCCTCTAACTGCTCCTCCAGTGACCATCCCTCACCTGACGTAAGTAGGCTAATATCTCTTAACAAAATAAAGAAAAAAAATAAGGATTTGATATTTTTGAAAAAAAAAATATATAAAAGTGAGAAACCAAAGGCAAAGCAAAGCACAATGTCTTTGCAAGGCAGGGAAATTATATTCTTTTATGTTTCAGGAGCCGAGGTGCCAATTTCATTGCAGGTAGTTTTACTTGTGGAATGTCACTGAGAATGGTGGGATTTCTCTAATTATCATTACATTGTATAAAGAGAATAGACGGAATAAAAGATACTAAAATCTGATCCCATTGAGGAAGGGGAAAACAATTGCAATTGCACTGAAAACATGGAAGATCCGAAACTAGTCAGCGCAGACCACTTTAGGTCCTCAAGTTGACGATACCTAAAACTACAACTTTAGGTAATCAAAATGACGACTTTAAGTCGTCATCCTGATGACCTGAGTCGTCAATATAATGACCCTGTACTGTCAGTATTGTCATCCTGATGACTCAGGTTGTCAGGATGACAACCTAAAGTCGTCATTTTGACTACCTAAAGCTGTAGTTTTAGGTATCGTCAACTTGAGGACCTAAAGTAGTCACCGCTGACTAGTTTCAGATCTTCCATGTTTTCAGTGTGAATCTAATAGGGCGTAATTTCAATATATGCAAAGAAAAATAGAGTGATATGTGAACGAATTATTTTCTTAATTTTTGGAAGGATGAATGTTAAAATAGGATGGTGAAAATGGCTGAAAAAGCAACAACAAAAAAAATGGAACCATAAATATCCTTTATAAATTTCTGCCATAAAGGCCTAGTGGACTATCGATGTAATATGATACCATCTCGGGGTATATATTTCCCCTACACATATAGCCTATAGTTACAGCTAGGACCATACAGTAGGCCTACTAATATAACTCCAGCACGGTTTCAGTAGTAGACACATTCCCGGAGACCATGCCTCCTGTCCTTGAAGAGTGATACATTACCTACTAAGGCCACGGGCGGAGTGTGTGAGTAGCTCCCGGGAGTATAGCTCACGTAGGTCACGTGAGCAGGTAGCTAGTGTTTTTTTTTGGGTTTTTTTTCTGTATTTTCTTTTCTATTGTTGTCATTTATTACAGTTCTCTTTTGTCACATTGTTACCCATAGTACCGGGTCCAAAGGGGCCATCCATAAATGACGTCACACAAAATTTCACCATTTTTGACTCCCCTCCCCCCTTGTCACGTATTTGGCCAAATTTGCAATGCTGAAGGTATATGGAAAATTAATTCTGTCACCCCGAGCCTGAGCCCCCCTCCCCCTCCAGCATGACGTCATTTGTGGATGGCCCTCAACGAGTAACGGATGGCAGATTCCTGTAAATTAGAAACGATAATAATACCCCCCCCTCCTCCGTAGGTTGATTTCCGAGGGTGGTTACCACACAAATACACTTTTCACTCCCTAAATGGAGGTTGTAACTGTTTATGAGAGAGATATGCATCTCCCGGCTTAAGTTGCATGGAAACAATGCCAGTTGATCAAGAGAAATATCCCGAAGTTGGATCCACCAATCTTTATGATCAATCATGCCCAATTCTATAATTTCGTTCATGTAGACAGATTAAAGATTTCCATAATAAAAACTAAAAGAGAGTGTAAAAGAATATCGGGGTCTATATCTACTACACTACGGTAGCTGCCAAAAGTTGACCAACTCCAGAGACGCAGAAAATCCACAACAGATGAAGCCGCGCCAAGAAATCAATATCGTCTCTCTCCGAGCAGATCGTATTGTATAGGCCTAAGTGGTTGCTTGCTAGTAGACTAAAGGAGTGTTCATTTTTAACAACAGGTGGGGTTGGTGAGTTTGAGGGGGGGCATAAAATATTTTGACCCCTCCTGAGGGGGGGCAAAAAATATTTTGACTGCTCTTGAGGGGGGGCATAAAATCTTTAGACCCTTCTCGATGAGGCGCGAATTGACGCAACTTGCCATGAATACACACTTTGATAAGTGGTGGGGACAATTTCTCAGTATATTACAAAATTTATACTGATAATTCTACAATGCATCAAAATACACCATTTTCTTTCTAAAATTTCAAAAGTTTTTCAGGGGAATCATACTAAGATTGTATGCAGAGCTCTCAACATTCATGCATCTGGCGTGAGTCTCATACATCTGACGTGAGTCTCACACATTTGGAGGTTGTCTCACTCTCTCATGCTGAGGAGCCTGTTTCTCATGCATTTTAGACTTTGTAATTTCAGTATAGTGAACTTGAGCATCCATCCTCAGTTTGATATACCAAAATACTCTATAAATCAACAAATGAACCTCCATATTTCTTGGGGGCACACTCCCAAACCCCCTGGAACTGCATTTATTTCAATGCATCTTGGAAACTTTAGAAAATTCCAAGCTTCAGGGAAAGGTCTCACTCTTTGGCTCCACTAGAGCCTGAGAGCTCTATTGTATGTGTGACCCCTGTCACAGATGGCTCATGCATACATGCAAACTCCTCAGTTTTTTTTTCAGTTTTCTCCATTTTTCCAAGATCTGCGAGGGTCAATCTTTGTCCAGATCCCATGAGATATCATTTTACCATTTCTATGGGGGGGGGGGTCCTAGAAAGATTTGGATACAAGGGCATCAGCCATCCTCAAAAAGCAACAAGATGCACCATTTGATTTCTCGATATTCAGAAATTTCCTGGGGGAGATCCCCGAGTGTCCCCCCAGACCCCCCAATTTTAACCTACCAATGGCAAATCCAAGAAAGGTCTTTACTTTAAATGCCTCGAATTTTTTCGCGTTTGGAATTTGCATTTATGTCATGGTCTCTTCTCTCCCTAGCCTTTCCTCCCATCTCCCCTTTCCCTGACCTTTCCCCAAATCTCTCCCCTCATCTGGAGTGGGCCTAACAAGACATACCTGACCTGACCCGGATGGCCGGACCCGGAGAGCCGGACCAGGATGGCCAAAAATGAACCCACCCACCCGGACTGCCCTCAAGCAGATCCACCTGGACTAACTCACCCAGACCAGACTGACCTGGACCAGACAGACCTATACCTGGACTGCCCCCAGACTCACCCTGGATGGACCAATCCTGACAGACCGGGACCAAACTGACCTGGACTGGACAGACCTGGACCAAATAGACTTGTACCAAATAGACCTGGACTGAACCTACCACAACAGACCCAGTCAATACTTCAATGGGACCCAGACTAGACTGGACAGACTCGGATAGATCCAGACTGGACAGAACCGTACAAGATGGACATGACCGGGATAAAACCGATCCAGGCCTGACCCGGACCAGACCAGACGACCACCTCTGACCCCAACCCCCACCCTTACCCTACCTGTGGTCCTCTAGAGGCATGGGAAAGTGTCAGCAATTGTAGATATCAGTGTGAAAAAGTGAGCAATTGTAGTGAAAATGTCTGAAAGAAGCATCTCAAACTTACCTCTCCATAGACCATAGTGTGTTATTTTGTGGACAGAATGTGTAGCAATTTAAGATTCCTATAATAGTCTATAGAGTTTGAAATTGAATTATGATAGCTTCTTTTATCTACTTTAGAGTTATTTTTTTCAAGTGATATTTTGTGGGGAACGACTTAGTGTATGAACCTAATTTTGAAAATCATTCTAGATGAAGATCTGATCTACATAATTCTCATTTCAGATGAGCTGAAATTAAAGGCCCTCAACATTAAAACCAATTGCAAACAAAAATATCTAAATTTTCACATCAACCTGTCACCATATACCCTTAGGTTCTCTGAGCCAAAAACAGTGTATTGATGATGCAGGGGTAGAAAAAAAACCTTGAGGTCAGGTGGGATGTGTGACCCTTGCACCATCCAGTCATACCTCAGGGTTTTGCAAGACCTCCCATTATCAATTCTATGATTTGTCCAAATGCAATGAGATTTATTTCATTACATCATAAGCTGTGTCTGACCTTATACAAACAAATGGTTCTACCTGTGCTGGAACATGCAAGTTTTCTACATGAAAGTGGTCCTAAATCCAGTGTTGGCCGCTTACAACTTATGCAGAATCATTGCCTACTGTTATGTCTTCGAATCTTTAATACTCAGGATATATCTATATACGATCTCCATGTTAGAACTACATGAAAATGCTAAAGGTTAGACGTGATAAGAACTTATTATCTATGATGTATGATGTTTCTTGTGATCCAAACTGTGTCAAACTCCCTGCCAGGAACTTGCGCGGCAATGTTAAAAAACAGTTAAAGGTATCCAGATCCAGGTGTTTGACGTATGATAAGTCACCACTGTACAGGGGGTGTGTCCTTTGGGACAAATTGGATGCAAATACTCAGCAGATAGGCAGTAAGAAAGAATTCATGAACAAAATCTGAATGTATTTGGTGTATAACCGTCACTTGATAGACTACGCAATTATTTTTGAAAGATGTAATATACATGCTGCCTGCGGATAATCGACTTGTGCAAATCATGGTGATACATACAGCCCCTAAGAGGCTTTAGTTATGTCTTTAGTAATATCGTAATGATCTACACCCAAAGTGATGCCTGCCTGATGTAACTTTGTACAACCTGATTGAGCGCTACACTATTTCTTTCCTGTTGCCGTGTTTTGGCCGATCTGAAAAACGTACATGTATGATTTCTGCCAATAAACTTGTTAAAACAAAAAAACAACAAAAAAACAAACATTATATGGGGGAGGGTGTCTTAAAATATTCAGCTTAGGTTATCAGCTATCCTGAGAATGCACCAGGAGGCACCATTTGGCTTCTGGATATTCAGAATTTTCCTAGGGGACATACCCCAAGACCCCCATCTGATTCTTATTCTCTATCACACAATAATCACACTAACAATAAAAAAAACATGTCCAAGAGTTTTAAACATTTTTCTTGGAAATCAGTATGCTCATACATAAAGTTGCCCTGGCCACTTGCTCACAAATTGACCTGACAATGCATGATATTATGTCTAGATTTTTCAAATGTCCCTGAGGAACAAATTTGCAGATAGTACTTTACAGCAGAATCAAGTAACTGAAATGCTAGGTGTCTCAGCTATGGTGTCCAGGGTTCAAATATCCATTAGGATAGCAAGATATCCACCATACATGAAAGGGTCAGACATTATTAGAAACTCAAACCCCTAACCCATGTAAATGGTAAAGTTTTTGATTTGCAGGTGCGGAGTGCTTTGGTTACCCCCCCCCCCAAACAAAATTTCCATTCCCTATAGTTAAGAGTCATAAAGGCCTGTGTGTGTCTGCAGCAAGTTGGTTCAGACTTAAAGATCCTTTAAATACAGTTTGCTTGCTTCAACTTAAGTCCACCAAGGTCAATCTTGTGATTCATCCAGATCTAATGAAATCCCATTCTAACATATTGTATGAATGGTCCCTATAATAGAATTTTAAACAGAGAGTATCAGGAAACCTCAAAAACCACCAGAATGAATACATTTAGCCTCTAGATTAGTAAAATTGGTTAGCCGGGGCAGGAGATGTCCCCCAGACCACCCTATACATACTTAGCTTGTCCCCCGGGCTTGTCCTGGCTCCTTTTCAAACAAAAGACGCAAGGTTAAGTAGTGTGTGACTTGCACTGCAGCTACTGATGAAATTGGTCTTGAGTAGTGGAACCCCCTTTTCGATTAGATGATAATAACTCTGTGAAGTGATCCTTTTATACTTCAGTAAAACAATACAATTGAGTGTGATATGATGCGGTACAATGTGGTGCAATGCAACTCGATGTTGGGGGGGGGGTGCAAAAAATTTCGACCCTCCTGAGGTGGGGGGTGGGGCAAAAATATTTTGGCACCTCTCAAGGGGGATGGAAAATGTATTCAGGGGTCAAAACGAAAAGTCACCAATCCCCCCTGTTGTTAAAAAATTAACACTCCCTAAAGGTGATAAAAAGATTATGTACATGGAGAGTGTAATTCTGAGTGACCTCCGTTGCTCGGAGGGCGTCTTTGTGTGGGGCACCGGGTGGGGCATTAGCCTCAAGCTATATTATATCAAGACGCATGAATACAGTGGTCAGGCGAGTAGCCCTGGCGAGTTACTCCCCAATGCCTTGTCCATGATATTTACAAGAGGGCTTAGTGCTTTGGACGCCACATATAATATTATCACCTCGGATATCGCCTTTCTACTTATGTATGATGTCCATTTGAGATCATGATACGCAAATATAATATGCACTGAGTTACGCGCCACAGGGCTGCATCCATGCATCGTTGTGCCGACCATATTGGGTACAGTGGTGAACTTCATGCATAATGAAATGAGTGTGTATGAGACTAGACAGCGCAACATGCCTCAAACTTCCGTATGTTTTCCTCAAAGGACACATAATGAGAAAGACTGGCCAGTAGGAAGGTGAAATGAGGAGAGAGGAAAGCAATCCGAGAAGATCAATTTGGATAAGTCACCCACAGGGCTATAGGGTAGAAGAAACAATGCTACAAACAACCTTAGGACCTAGGCATTTATTATTGGGGGGGGGGGGGGCTTTCGATAGGCACATATACATGTAGTCCCCTACATCATTTCCATAAGTACGCACGACTTGTTTTTTACTTTTATTTCATTTTTTCAGGGGGTGGTGGTACTTAATACAGCGGGAGCTACTCAATACATACAGCGGGATGATCAAAAGAAGAAGAAAATTCACAACCCCCTCCCACATGCACTATCTCCCATCTGGTCATCAATTACTGGTCTCTGATACCGAGCTGCTCCTGTGGGGTTGATACATCTCTGCAGCGCTGATGAGCTACTCGCCAGCATTGCATCCATGCGTTAGGCCAGTTATTAAAGGGTTGAATCAAAGGGCATATAAACATGCAATATTCATGCTGTCTTCATGCTGTATGATAATATCTTGAAACGTGGTGCTTAATACTCATTTTGATCTACTCCTTCAAATGAGTGTTTTAGGGTAGCAGAGATTTAATCCAATGTCAGTAAATATAAAATCGATAATTGCAATAAGTAGGAATATAACGTCCAACACAATTATAAGCAAACCATATATATCATGAGGAGCTGTAGGCTTTTTGTGAATGATAGAGAAGTAGAGGTGAGCGCCAGATGGTGCTGCCATCCAGGGGAGAGAGCCAGAAGCTCCAGTCAGAGGTAGTTCTGGTTTCTGCCACTTGGTGGTGTTATGTTCTGCAATGACCTAATAGCTCATGAGTTGCTCCACAACACGACATAGTCCCTGTCCAAATGCACCCTATCTCTTGTATGTTAATGTAAGCAAATGAAACTTGTTGACTATTGTACATCCATGTATAATGACTTGGTTAATAGTTAAAACATGATATATAGTTCCTGAAGTTAATGGTTCATTGAGTAAGGGGAACTACTTGCATGGTATCATTACGCCTAGCAGCCATGACTGAGCAAGCCACAACAACAACCAAATGATGTGAATTATCTGAAAGAATCCCACTGCCAAGACCTGTATAAAGGTGCAGCAAGGTAAGAATCTAAGAGATGAAACATTTAAGATTTATTTGACTGTGTTTTGATGTATGATGGTTAATGTATCAGTGTAAATTTGAGCATATGAAAACATGCCAAGCCAAGCCTCATGTTACCAGTATTAAACAAAGGGTTTGGCCATTCAGACTATGTAAAGACATCTTCACTGTTGTTTGGTGTACTACAAGTTATCATATATGTATTATGAAAATACTCAGAGTATGTAGTTCAAGAGTTTGCCACCAGGTGATTGTGTTGATTCATATAGTGAGTTCAGAGATATATGTATGCCATCTCTGCTATGGTAAATAAGGCTAAGCATGTCATTATTTACTGGTATTATCACTCAAGTAACTCTGGTATGATTTTGTGCCTGACCACAATTTATTGGTAATTTTGCTATTGTTATTTAGCAATATTTTGCCTATTTTGGTGTCTCAAAAATGAGTATTTTTTGAGTATTTACATGGATATTTATATCATTTTAAGAGAAGAATTTGTGACATTTAAGGTACAAATTTATGATAAATGTAGCCTTAAGGCTGTATTTTATTGGACATGATAAGCCTAAATTTGGGAAATATTTCTATATTTCTATGACAAAAATTAGTATTTTTTAGGCTGAATATTTGAGAGAATATTTGCTATTTTCTATGAATATTTCTAAGCAAGTCTGTTATCCAGTTATTGGACTAAGAGAGGTTTGTGTAAGCATAAAGATGATTATTTGTGTATTTTCTATATATTCTATGGAAAATTGTGACTGCTGTGTATTTTAGAGATTCATCATTTCTCTTTACAGTTTTCACGGTGTTTACATAACAATAAACATCAGTTATCAACCAAAGACTATGTTTGCCCTTCCTTATATACCGGTCAAGGCCTACAGTGAAAACTTGTACCTTGAGACGGAAGAGGCATGTAGTAGGTTGGCACCGAGCGAGAAGTCCCGCCCAGCTGACGGACGCGTAACGGATGATGCCTGCCGATAGATGCCGCATGCGCACATGGACCTGGTCGCAGTCGGACACTGATGACTCCACGCCAGATGACCGACGAGCCCGAGTGATGTGCTACGAGTGACACGTGGAACCCAATGAAGCAAGACCAAAGAAAGCAGCAACAAGAAAGAAGTCCTAAGCAAGAATCTAAGATAGTCAGGTTTGATAAAGACTGGGTAAGAAAACAGCAAAGGCTGAATGCAAGGTGTCAATGTTGATTATAGAACATCCAAATAAGTGGATGATATGGTCACAAGGACTATAAAGAAATCACACAGAGACACTTTGACCCTACCTTGATTATTCCCCCACAAAGAAACCTTGCTTTAGGTATTGACTCAAAACACAGCACACAAGAGAACTGTGTTGAGTGCAATTTGAATTGCTTTAAGTACTAATAGATGGTATCGCTTTGTTGATTTATATAAAGAATTGGTGTTTCGCTTTGAATGTCATAAGTACAAAGGTACACAAGGTTAAAGGTTAAGAAATACGATAAGCGTATTCATGTCACTACGGTTGTCTTACATTTAGCAACCTACAGATAAGGTTTAATTTGATCTACCCTTGGGTAGGGACTGTGTTGTGTGGTGCCTTGAGAGCTTTAACCCCCCCCCCTACGACCACCTTCGTCCTCGTGTGCGCGAACCTTTAGAATGGCTGACGACAAGGACCCAGAGGGCGAACAAAGGGCCCCTTCAGAAACAGGTAGGTCAAAACACGCTGAAGAACACCAGGAGGGTACACCTGCTGAAGGTAAGTCAAACCACAATGAGGAACCTCAAGATGACGCATCTAGAAAGGGCCAACGAGAGCGTAAGCTCACGGAAAAGGCCCGACTGCTGAAGACGGAGGAATTCTCTAAAGCCTTCTTAAAGGAGGAAAAGAGATTCACCTCCCAAATTACTGCTACAGAGAACACCCTAAAGGGGTACTGCACAGAAACACGTCTTCTAGAGACAAGGGCTACCCTTGCGAAAGGGTACGATGCAGTACAGTCTGCATATGACAAGCTGAAAGAGCTTGGACCGGCACCGGATCAGAAAATCCGGACAGCCATCGATCGACTTAAGTCTGATAAAGACCTCCTGACTGCAGCGATAGACCTCAGACTGCCAAGCAGAGACGATGAGTCAATCCGTACGAAGTCACACCGTTCATCTCACCACTCGTCCCATCGATCATCACATCGTTCGGGACAGTCTACGACTTCATCGAAGCGCATAGAGGCAGAGGCGAACGCGGCAGCACGTAGGATTGAACTGGAACAACAGAAAAAGGAAGCTGAAGCAGAAGAAGAACTGCAGAAAATCGAATTGGAGGTAGCCAAGAAGAAGAGGCAGCTGGAGCAACGCAGAATCGAGAAGCTTCTACTGATCGAGGAAGCTAAGGTCAAAGTTTACAATGAAGAAGATGACCGGCAGAGTAGACACTCTGGGCTTTTCTCATCAAGGACGGCCAACCGTAGGAGCAGAGAAGATGTTCCGCAAGAGTCATCTTCGCAGACCTCACGGCCTGCGAGTGACATAGTTGCTTTGGCTGAGGCCTTTGCTGCCTCTGTAAGTCTGAGTCGGTTACCTGCACCAGAGCCCACCATCTTTGATGGAGATCCCTTGAAGTACCACGATTGGACTATCGCCTTCAAGTCCCTAATAGAAGACAAGGGGATCCCTGAGAAAGACAGAATCCACTACCTGAAGAGGTATGTGAGTGGGCCAGCAAAGGAAGCCATAAGTGGCTACTTCCTGCTGAAGAGTGGGTCCGCCTACGAGGAAGCTAGAGCCCTCCTCGCCGAAAGATACGGCGATCCCTTCACCGTCACTGAAGCATTCCGTGACAAACTGGAGGCATGGCCTAAGATTCAGGGTAAAGATGGCCCTGCTTTAAGACGGTTGTCAGATTTCCTGAACCAGTGTCGTGCTGCGATGCTGGAAATGAAGGGGCTTGAGATCTTGAATGACAATCGAGAACACAGGAAAATACTACAGAGGCTCCCAGAGTGGGTCGTGAGCCGATGGAGTAGACTGGTTGCAAAGATCAAGAAACGGGATGGTAACTACCCATCCTTTGCCCAGTTTGCAGACTTCATCAAAGAAGAAGCAACAATCGCCTGTGATCCGGTTACATCTCTGGTGTCTCCAAGAGACACCGAAGGATCTAAGGCAAAACCAAAGCCTGCCACCACCAAGAAAGGGAAAGAAGAAAGCCCATCAGCACGAACTTTGGCTTCCGAGAAGCAGGAAGAAAGACAAGGCAAGAGAGAATCTTGCCTAAATTGTGATAGAAGTGGCCACGTCCTAGCAGATTGCAGGACATTTGCTGCTAAAACCCTAGAAGAGAGGCTTCAGATCATCAAGACCAAGGGCATCTGTTATGGATGTCTGGAACATGGTCACATGTCCAAGACATGCAGACAGCGGAAAACATGTAAGGTGTGCCAGAAACGCCATCCGACATGTCTGCACAGTGACAAGCCTCCAGAAAAGGAAAAGAAAGAACCAGAGAAAATGGAGTCAGATAAAGATAAGAAAGATGCAGACCAAAACACCAAAGCGGTCTGCAACAAGATCAAAGCAAATGTTAGGGATAAGACATCTATGATTGTACCAGTGTGGGTGTCGGTGAAAGAGAATCCACAGAAGGAGCAGCTTGTGTATGCCCTTTTGGACACACAATCCGACACCACGTTTATACTGGAGGAAACACTGGATGCTCTAGAGGCTCCTTCAACAGCCGCGAGATTACGTCTATCTACCATCTCGTCGCGCAGTGACACAATATGTTGTAGGAGGGTAGAAGGCCTACAGGTTAGAGGTTATGACTCAGATGAGGCTATTAACCTCCCAACTACCTACTCCAGAGACTTTATTCCCACCGACAGATCGCATATACCAACTCCCGCTACGGCTAGGAAGTGGCCCCACCTAAGAAGGATAGCACACTTAATGGTCCCACACCAGGAGTGTGAGGTTGGGTTGCTACTGGGGTATAACTGCCCTCTAGCCTTGGCTCCAAGAAATTACATCACTGGAGATGGAAACAAACCATTTGCCCTTCAGACCCCCCTTGGGTGGAGCGTCGTTGGGTGCACCAGCGTCTTAGAAGAAGGTGATGCCATAGGCGTGGCTCACCGTGTGCTGGTGAAGAAAGTGGAGGATCGTTTCCACCCTCTCTGCGAGAAATCGAAACGTGAAGAGGTACGGTTTGTTGCCAAAACAACCGTCAAGGAAATCTTGCAGCCCTCGGAGATCATAAAGATACTAGAGGCCGATTTTGTAGAAGGAACAAAGGAGGACAAAGCACTGTCCCAAGACGACCTGTTGTTCCTAAGTAGAATGGAAAGCAGTATCCATCAGCAAGCAGATGGCCATTATAATATGGCACTTCCATTCAAGTCCAGACCAATGCTACCTAACAACCGAAGTGCAGCTGCACGCCGATTTGGGCAGCTCCAACGTCGCTTCAAGGTAGATAGCAAGTACCATAAAGATTATGAGAAGTTTATGACAGACATCATTGAACGTGGTGAGGCTGAGAAGATACCAGGCCCAGAGTTGGACAACAGTCCCTCCTGGTATATACCTCATCATGGTGTCTACCACCCCAAAAAACCAGACAAAATCAGGGTTGTCTTTGATTGCAGTGCAAAATACCAAGGGACATCCCTGAATGATCATCTGCTCCAGGGCCCAGACTTGACCAACAGCCTTGTTGGAGTCCTGGTCAGATTCAGACAAGGACCAATCGCCTTTATGTGCGATGTTGAAAGGATGTTTCACCAGTTCAGGGTGAAAGAAGAAGACAGGAACTATATCCGGTTCATCTGGACAGACGGAGATTACCGGATGAACGTTCATCTGTTTGGGGCAGCATCCTCACCAGGATGTGCCAACTACGGCCTCAAACAAATTGCGAAAGAGTATGAAGGTGACAGCAAAGAGGCTGCCAACTTCATCAAAGGAAACTTCTATGTTGACGATGGACTGATGAGTGTAGGAACTGTAGATGATGCAAAGAGACTCATCAAAGATACCAAGAAGATGTGTGCTAAGGGAAACCTTAGGCTCCATAAGTTCATCTCTAACAGCAGAGAGGTTATGGAGTCTATTCCCAGCACAGACAGAGCAAAGGATCTTGAAAATCTAGATCTCTCCTTTGACCCACTGCCAATAGAGAGAGCTCTCGGTATTCAGTGGTGTACTGCTTCAGATACCTTTCAGTTCTGCTTGGCACTGAAGGATCAGCCATCAACCAGACGTGGAATTCTATCCACAATAGCCTCTGTTTATGACCCCCTTGGTTTCCTTGCACCTTTTGTGCTGGGGGGAAAACAGATACTTCAGGAAATGTGCAAAGAAGGCACAGGATGGGACGATCCACTTCCTGAAATCCTAAAAGGTAAATGGGAAAGCTGGAAAGATGACCTCAAAGAGCTGCCCAATGTCAAGATACCAAGATGTTACCAGTCTAAGAACCTTGGACAAGTCAATAGGATTGAATTACATCACTTCTCAGATGCAAGCACCGTTGGTTATGGCCAATGCACCTACTTGCGTCTTCTTGACACTGAGGACGATGTCCATTGTACACTGGTCATGGGAAAGGCCCGGGTCACCCCATTGCGTGCGGTCACAATCCCGAGGCTTGAATTGCAGGCAGCAGTTATGTCAAGCACGATGAGCTGTCTCCTGCATAGAGAATTGAACTACCAGGACGTCCATGAGTACTTCTGGACTGACTCTAAAGTAGTCCTGGGCTATATCAGGAATGAGACCAGACGCTTCCATGTCTATGTAGCTAATCGAGTCCAGAAGATAAAAGAAAGGACACAATCAGACCAGTGGCATTATGTGGCCACGGAGAAAAACCCTGCCGATCATGCATCACGGGGCCTGAGTGTGTCCGAACTGATTGCCTCTAACTGGTTTTCAGGACCCTCATTCTTGTGGGAACCAAGCCTACCCACTGAAGAGGTAGAACCTGTCATTCTCCCAGACGACCCCGAAGTAAAGTGTCTAAGCACAAGATCCAAGGAAGAGTCACTGCTCAAACGGATAGACCACTTCTCCGACTGGTCAAGAGCTGTGACAGGAGTGACAACACTTCAGAACTACCTGGAAAGAAGGAAATCGAATGACAATGATGTCAGACAGACAAATGTCGAAAGAAGACAAAGGGCAGAAAGAATGATAGTGAAGCTTGCACAAGAGCAAGCCTTCCCTGATGAAGTTAAGACCCTAAAGAGTGGAATTGACAGAGGAAGCCTGAAGAAAGATAGTCCACTTCTCAGATTGGACCCCTTCCTCGATGATGAAGAGATTCTGAGAGTTGGTGGAAGGCTTTCTAAATCATGCTCCCTCAACTACAGTGTGAAGCACCCGATAATACTACCAAAGACAGGTCATGTAACCCACCTCATGGTGAAACACTTTCACGAGAAAGTGGCCCATCAGGGTAAGGGCATGACCATGAACGAGATTCGTTCAAATGGATTTTGGGTTGTGGGACTTGGTCCTGCAGTAGCATCTCATATCCATAGATGTATTCAGTGCCGAAAGATGCGTGGCCAAACACAAACTCAGAAGATGGCCGATCTGCCAAAGGAAAGACTAGAGCCCTCACCACCTTTCACATACTGTGGTTTTGATTGTTTTGGGCCATTCATAATCAAAGAAGGAAGAAAAGAGATAAAGAAATATGGACTGCTCTTCACGTGCATGGCGTCACGTGCAGTCCATGTTGAAATGTTGGATGACATGTCAACCGACGCCTTCATCAATGGATTGAGGTGCTTCATTGCACTTCGAGGCAAGGTTAGGCAGTTACGCTCCGACCGCGGAACCAATTTCATTGGAGCAGAAAATGAGCTGAGGAAAGCCTACAAGGAACTAGATAATGAAACAGTAAGATCTTTTATGAAAGACAATGGCTGCGACTTTATCTCGAATGTCCCCAGTGCCAGTCATATGGGTGGAGTTTGGGAACGCCAAATCAGAACAATAAGAAGCGTTCTCACAGGAATACTCTCCCAGCACAATGGAAGACTAGACAGTGCATGTCTCCGCACGTTCTTCTATGAGTCCATGGCGATTGTAAATAGCAGGCCACTCACGGTAGAGAACCTGGATGACCCATGTGGACCAAGTCCTTTGACACCCAATCATCTGCTTACGATGAAGACAGGCGTCACAGTACCTCCACCTGGTGCCTTCCAGACAGAAGATGTCTATGCTAGAAGAAGATGGAGACGTGTTCAATATCTGGCCAACCAGTTTTGGTCCAGATGGAAAAAGGAGTACCTGGCTAACCTGCAGGTTCGCCAGAAGTGGAATAAAAAATCAAGGAATCTCCAGACAGGAGATATTGTACTCCTTAAGGATGAAGACATGGTGCGCAGCCATTGGAAAATGGCCCGCGTCACCGAGACTATGCCAAGTGACGACGGACTAGTACGCAAGGTCAAGATACTCCTTGGAGACACAACTCTCTCCAAGGAGGGTAACAGAATGAGAAAAGCAACATATCTTGAGAGACCTATCCACAAACTCATGCTTCTTCTTGAGAACATTGAGGCTCCACAGGTGGGAGAAGATTGAAGAAATCACAATAGGTGATTTGGGTGGGAGTGTGAATGATAGAGAAGTAGAGGTGAGCGCCAGATGGTGCTGCCATCCAGGGGAGAGAGCCAGAAGCTCCAGTCAGAGGTAGTTCTGGTTTCTGCCACTTGGTGGTGTTATGTTCTGCAATGACCTAATAGCTCATGAGTTGCTCCACAACACGACATAGTCCCTGTCCAAATGCACCCTATCTCTTGTATGTTAATGTAAGCAAATGAAACTTGTTGACTATTGTACATCCATGTATAATGACTTGGTTAATAGTTAAAACATGATATATAGTTCCTGAAGTTAATGGTTCATTGAGTAAGGGGAACTACTTGCATGGTATCATTACGCCTAGCAGCCATGACTGAGCAAGCCACAACAACAACCAAATGATGTGAATTATCTGAAAGAATCCCACTGCCAAGACCTGTATAAAGGTGCAGCAAGGTAAGAATCTAAGAGATGAAACATTTAAGATTTATTTGACTGTGTTTTGATGTATGATGGTTAATGTATCAGTGTAAATTTGAGCATATGAAAACATGCCAAGCCAAGCCTCATGTTACCAGTATTAAACAAAGGGTTTGGCCATTCAGACTATGTAAAGACATCTTCACTGTTGTTTGGTGTACTACAAGTTATCATATATGTATTATGAAAATACTCAGAGTATGTAGTTCAAGAGTTTGCCACCAGGTGATTGTGTTGATTCATATAGTGAGTTCAGAGATATATGTATGCCATCTCTGCTATGGTAAATAAGGCTAAGCATGTCATTATTTACTGGTATTATCACTCAAGTAACTCTGGTATGATTTTGTGCCTGACCACAATTTATTGGTAATTTTGCTATTGTTATTTAGCAATATTTTGCCTATTTTGGTGTCTCAAAAATGAGTATTTTTTGAGTATTTACATGGATATTTATATCATTTTAAGAGAAGAATTTGTGACATTTAAGGTACAAATTTATGATAAATGTAGCCTTAAGGCTGTATTTTATTGGACATGATAAGCCTAAATTTGGGAAATATTTCTATATTTCTATGACAAAAATTAGTATTTTTTAGGCTGAATATTTGAGAGAATATTTGCTATTTTCTATGAATATTTCTAAGCAAGTCTGTTATCCAGTTATTGGACTAAGAGAGGTTTGTGTAAGCATAAAGATGATTATTTGTGTATTTTCTATATATTCTATGGAAAATTGTGACTGCTGTGTATTTTAGAGATTCATCATTTCTCTTTACAGTTTTCACGGTGTTTACATAACAATAAACATCAGTTATCAACCAAAGACTATGTTTGCCCTTCCTTATATACCGGTCAAGGCCTACACTTTTATAAACACTACCACTTGCAACTTCTTTTACATGGTTTGCATCAGTAGAGAATAAACAATATAAAAAGTTGATAGTCTAAGCCCCCTCACGTCCAATCTGCAGATCTAGGTCGATAAGTAGTATAGGCAGTTAATGCCTTTAGCCAGGCTTAGGGAGTGGTCATTATTTATCAACAGGGGGCGGGTGGTGAGTTTGAGGGGGGGGGGCGTAAAATTTTCAGACCCCTCCTGAGGGGGGGGGGCTAAAAACATTTTGAACCCTCTTAAGGGGGGGGGCTAAAAAAATTCACCCTCTTTTTAGCAAAAAAGCCCGCGCGCTACTATAGATCAAAGAGGGGCGCGAAAACTCTCCGTGACTCCGGTGTGGGGGGGGGAGCACAAAAAATTTTGACTACCGTCGAGGGGGGGCGTAAAAAATTTCCACGCATCCGCGCAAAAACCCACCACCCCCACCTGTTGATAAATAATGACCACTCTCTTAAGCTGAATAGTTATGACAAAAGCTTAAACCTTTTTTCCGTCTGTGCTAAATATATGCCCCTACAATTGTCATTATGGCACCGATAGACGAAGGGCTGTCAGTAGCAAGTACACATTTTGTATAAAGTGGCTTGTCATAGACCTATTGAAATTTAAGGTGCATGCAGCCTGCCATAGTTAGTGGTGTGACTGTGAGGGGGCGTGGCCGTCAGAAACTGACAGCTGTCAGATGGGCACCATCATATTGCCAACAACCTGCTCAAGATGGGGTATATTGCACTCCGTCTATTGACACTGCATGCGATATGTAGGCTGATATAGCATCCTGTCATAACCTGCACCTAATCTGCACGCCAACAAACATTCACACAGCCTGAGAAACCAACATGGAGGACACGTGAACGCTGCAGAGACGCAGCCACCATCACCCAAACATCAGACGACAATTTGCCGACAGACGCAGCGTCTGCTGACTCTGACTCAGTGACTCACCTACCGTACCCACCCCGGGGCTGTCTGCCCTCACCCCCGGCCCCGACACATGCCGACACGGCCTTTTGCCGACAAATGTCACAGGGTGCACTAGGGAGGAACCATTTCCCAGACTACCAGGCATCTGGGAGAATTTCCCTGAAAGTTGCCCCCGGTGGTGGCCACAGCACCCAGCCAACATGTGAATAGAATGTGTGTGAGTGGGGGTTGGATTTGGGCCCCGGATTTGGGCGTGTGACGGCGGAAGGAGAAGGGGACAGGGAGGTGGATGTGGCCGGGGTGTCGGCGCCGACAGACGGTCAGCAGACGGACAGGTCATGCAGGAACCCCGGTGGCTCTGGCGGTCGTCGTCACAGGGAGCTAAGGGCCATCATGATCATTATCATGGTAGGACAATAACAGCAGGAATGAACACCAGCCCTCTCAGAGGACGTAGTGTCATCACACATTATTATAAGGACCGTGGATTTACAATGATATACTACAGCCAACATTTATAACAACAGGTAGTATTTTCCACTGATAACAGATCTATCCCTCCCTTTTTCCTGCCACCTTGTTTTTCACCTGAATGATAACCCCCTACCGCCCCCACATACTTCTTTTAATAGCCAACGTGGACTTCACCATTTCGCCCCTGCAGAGTTGATACCCCAGGTTGATACACTCCCGAGGCGTGCATGATGCACCAGTACAGTGTTGGTGAGTGGACACAACACCACCACTACATTGGTGCATCATGGTGACAAGTGAACAGGAACCTGGAGGCACGATACCTTCATATCATAAGGAGCTAGGGAGGGAGGGGGGGGATGTCCCAGGGGCCTGGAAAGGAGGGCCAGGTGGGAAGAGGGAGGGTCAACTCAGTGCACATATGGACATTTCTAATAAAGGAGGTGGTAAGATTTGATTTCAGCCAGACAGCAGACTGGATTATACTGATGTCAAACCGTGTGTACCCACCTCCTCTCTGAAGGCCATTGCCTAATTGGTATCAACAGATCCCGGGCATCATATACATGTAGTAAGTACCATTGTCCCCCACCCTCAATAAAGGGGTGGGTGGTCCAGCATGCAGAACTTATTATTGGAATTGAAGGAATAATGGAGTCTGGAAAACGATTAAAAAATACAATTTTCTAGGGGTTAAACGATGCATTAGAAAATTTTTGATAGAAATCGCAATAGGACAGATAAATTATAAATGATATCTAAACAATTAAAGGAATTGAATTTGACCCCCCCCCCCCGCAAAAACAGCAACAAAAAACAACAAATGAACTATTGAACCTGCTTATATATGATATAATGAGGAGTTGGCCTCTAAATTGTGGCCAAATTGGTGGCCTTCTAGTCTTCCAGGAAACACGGCAGTGATAAAACAATTAACAACAGAATACCAGGAATCTACTTCATATATATATCCAGGGTTGTGGGCATGCACTCGGAGTCTAGAGATCTTATACGTACGGTACCTCTATGTATGGAATCAACGTGGATGGATTTTATAATCATGTGATTGATGTTTATTTTAATCCCCATGCTTACCTCACTTCAGTGAAGTAAGCATCTACCTAGTCTATCATCTACCCATTAAGTCCTCCCTTTACAAAAATTGGGACCTAGGACCTTTTTTGGCAACAGTCCATACACGTGAGGTTTACTCTTAAGCTTTTGTTCCAGCAGGGTCGATTAAAAAAGAAATCGGGACAAATGGAATCAGATTTGTATAATACGCCAAAGGATTTAGGAGATTTTCTGATGTTTTAGGATGTGATCAAGACACTTTCAAATTAGATATAAAATATCTAATGACATGATAAATCTCCCTATTTGCTCCCAATATGCACCTGATTCAAAATGTGATCAAATTGGTTGTGGTGGAACACCTGCTTTACACTGCACCTGTGACCTGTAACACTTGGACGTCCATAATATAAAGGCTCATATTCCTTTGTCATCATGATACACTAATGCGATGCAGTGCCAAGGAGTGGCATTTTTTATGGCAGTTTGCTCGCCCTGATGCATCATGACGACCATTGGCGACTGCATGCATATTGGGGGGTGTGGATGGGGGGTCCCCCATGTCACATGTCCATTTTAAAAAATGGCTATGTCCCCATGTCAATTTTAAGAAATGGTCATGTCACCATGTCGATTTTAAGGAATTGTTCATGTCACCATCTCAAATTTAAGAAATTGTTCATGTCCCATGTCATTAAGCCTAAAAGGGCCCATGTCGCCATGTCGATTTTAGTGGTCCACACCCATATATTGGTGCATATGGATTGGTACGACAGAGAGGCGCCGTGGGTTTTAAGGTTAACATCTCATTTACCCATCATACCAATGTAGGGGTTCGTTCCCCCGTCGGGTGCGCAGAGCCTTCAGAGGGACTGTTCACTTGGTTGTGTCACTCCCCCTATGTATACCATACCGATCCAGGGTAGTTGGAAGGTGGAATGTCAGTGGGGCCGTGTTGGTGACAGGGTATGTCAGGCCAGGGGATGTAGCTCAGTGGTAGAGCACTCGACTTGCAAGCGAGAGACCCAGGTTTGAATCCCGGTGTCTCCAGAGACGTTTTCACTGACCACTACAGTGGTGGAGACACCGAGTGGTCCTGCCTCGCATGGGGGACCTTTAGAGAGCTCGGTACCTGGGCCGGTATGGTATAGACAAGCGCTTCAACTTGCTAGTGCTGAGGGACTTGGAAACAGATGGGCTGTGTGTGACTCAGTACTGGTACCGTTCAGACTGGACTGGAGGACCGGTTCTGGCGGGATACAGTTGAAGCTGGTTGGGAGGAATGTAGGGGTTCGTTCCCCCGTTGGGTGCGCAGAGCCTTCAGAGGGACTGTTCACTTGGTTGTGTCACTCCCCCTATGTATACCATACCGATCCAGGGTAGTTGGAAGGTGGAAATGTCAGTGGGGCTGTGTTGGTGACAGGGTATGTCAGGCCAGGGGATGTAGCTCAGTGGTAGAGCGCTCGACTTGCAAGCGAGAGACCCGGGTTCGAATCCCGGTGTCCCCAGAGACGTTTTCACTGACCACTACACCAACAAAGGGACAAGATCCTTTGGACCATCATACCTTCCCCAGTACTTATAGTGTTAGTGGTCTTAGACCCAATTGGCAATAGCCCATACATGTAATCAACACCATGCCCGTGGACCATTCACCTGTAAGTGGTTGTACCCTTTGAGGGCTGCAAATGCCTTTATGCTTTAATGCCAGTTGTCATCATGATGCATGGATGCAGTCAGGTTTGCATTTATGCATCATTCTGACCCTATGGGGTTGGTACACTCCCGCAGGAGTAACTCATGGGGTCGGCATGATGCAGTAATGCAGTGCTGGTGTAGAATCGCCAGCATTGCATTGGTACATTGGTGGCATCATGCAGTTCTTAAAGAGTTAGGTAAGCAGTAGGCTTTGGTCTGCTCACACGTCCAACACCAGGTCTGAACCTCGGAGGGAGGGCACTCAATTTGAATTTGGGTACCAACTGCAGTGCTGATCGTGTGGACCTATGACGTCATCAAATGGTCACGTGACCTCGGCGTGTGATATTTTCGCGGGTTATCTCACGGGGGTGTGAGATACGGTGATGGAGTGTTAGAACTATGAGCCGTCAGTATCTCGGGCATATCAACATGAAATAAAATAATATATCGACCTACCTATGTTGACAGGTTGCAAAAAAGGGGCTGTCAATCAAACTTGATTTTGAAATCAGGGAGCTGTTGATGGCATGATTAATAAAATCCTACTAAGGCCCTATGTCATATTCATCCCATGGCTGTGAATCCATATGTATGCCAAAGAACATAACTACGGGAATAACTTATTAGTAGACAAGGACCGCTGAACAACTTCCTGAAAATTGGGAAGGGGGTATGGGCTACAAAGGTTGTGCCGTTTTATGGGTAGGTGGTTGTAGTTTTACAGTTGGTACCTAAATCATACCATAACAAGAGTGACCCCCGGGTGGGAAACTTAACCTGGCACTATTAGCACCACAATGCAGTGTTGAATGATTTAGTCTGGTTTGGCTACATTCCAGGCCAACCCCAGACACACATGTACACAGAGCAGACAGGTAATAATGGGCCCTGTCCAGGCTGCTACAGATGCCTCACTACTCACACATGTACACAGGGCAGACAGGTAATAATGGGCCCTGTCCAGGCTGCTACAGGTGCCTCACTACTCACACATGTACACAGAGCAGACAGGTAATAATGGGCCCTGTCCAGACTGCTAAAGGTACCTCCCTACTCACACATGTACACAGGGCAGACAGGTAATAATGGGTCATGCCCAGGCTGCTACAGGTGCCTCACTACTCACACATGCAGGGATGAAAGTCTTCAGGGAATTCCCTGATTTCAGGGATTTTGAAGTTCCAAGGGCCCTATATATTCATATAGAAATCCATGTTTTTGGGGGGAATGTTGGACCATTTCAGGGATTTTCATGCTCCGTGACTTTCATCCCTGCACATGTACACAGGGCAGACAGGTAATAATGGGCCATGCCCAGGCTGCTACAGGTGCCTCACTATTCACACATGTACACAGGGCAGACATGTAATAATGGGCCCTGTCCAGGCTGCTACAGGTGCCTCACTACTCACACATGTACACAGGGCAGACATGTAATAATGGGCCTTATCTAGGCTGCTACAGGTGCCTCACTACTCACAGGCCGCTACAGGAGCCTCACTACTCACACATGTACACAGGGCAGACAGGTAATAATGGGCCTTATCTAGGCTGCTACAGGTGCCTCACTACTCACACATGTACACAGGGCAGACAGGTAATAATGGGCCTTATCTAGGCTGCCACAGGTGCCTCACTACTCACAGGCCGCTACAGGAGCCTCACTACTCACACATGTACACAGGGCAGACAGGTAATAATGGGCCTTATCTAGGCTGCCACAGGTGCCTCACTACTCACAGGCCGCTACAGGTGCCTCACTACTCACACATGTTCTCACCACACTAATAGACTCAGCTGAGCATAATGCACCAGTGAGGTGTTGGGTAGTAAACTTGGCATCACTGTATTGATGCATCAGGAACTAGCATCATAGCAAGACAGGCCATGAGCCTGCAGGCAAATGTGGCTTTTGACCATTTAACAGGACCATAATGCACTCCTGTATCATGTCTATTGGATGCCATGATGTAAGAATGAATTCCTGGTTAGTAACTCTGACACAGAGCATGGAGAGACCCAGTCTTGGGTTTATATACGCATCATACCAACTCAGCGGGATTGATGAAGGTTAATTCTTGAAGGAACGTCATGATGCATCAGTGCATGGGTGCAGGCCTGATGAGACAATTACCAGCATTGCATTCATGCATCCTAATGACCAGTGGTATTATGCACTATGCGACCCTTAAATGGTTTACTGCTGCCATCTGAGGTCATACATTTACATCTAAATGACTATACGAACCATGCCAAGGGGGGATTACACACAAAGCATCTAGATACAATGGCCATGGTGGAATGAGCACTTGAGACCCAGATCACCTGGGACTGATGAGGTAGGACTGTATGGAGGGCCTTTGTATTAACAGAAAGTTTAGGATATGCATCCCATGCATGCCCGGGATCCCATGTCAGCTTGTTGTAGATATAGACCAAAGTACTTTGGAGTTAATCTCTTACAATTGTACCAATCAACATGGAGAAGAGGCTGCAGACGAGAAGCTTTGCTGGGGTAATGTTGCAAACATCACAATTTCATAATTGTGGGTGTCCTATGAAGCAGATGATCTGCAGCATGACCTGATATGTTTCCACCATGCCTGACTGTAGTAGCATTGGTGAATAACTCACCAGGGCTACATCAATACATCAGGCTGACCCTAGGGCCCTACAGAGTCTTTACAATTATATTGGACATAGTCAAAAATGAAATACTTCACCATCTTTAATAACAATCTCAGCCACCTGCCACCGTTTGTATACACACCCAGATAGGGCCTGAAGAAATAATGTATTTCAGGTAACCTAACTGAACAGACCAATTTTTTTAAAAATAAAATAGCATGTTTTGGGGTGACCCTTTTCTTAACCACTTTATTTATCCCACTTTTTTTACAGGATGTTTCCTGAAACACAACAATTCCTTTTGGCCTGGGAATACTAATACATGCCTAAATCTTCCCATACCCATATACTACACCACATTGGGTGAGTTGTGCATAAATAAAGCCTGAGGTCAGAGCTGTTTATCTGACCTAGGCCTGAAGAAGCTGGTGATGTGATATGATCCTTATCTAAATAGGATGTCACAGATTCAGTATACCAGTCAATAGCTGCAGGTCAGCTATTTATAAAGTGTACCGAAGTTGCTTGTTTAAGCACTGGCATTCTAAACAAGTATGAAGTCCCGGTTTAGGGCTCTGTCGCTTATAGTTTTCACCACCCCTAAAGGCTTGGCCCTTATTTGAGACCAGCACTTATCTTAATACTGTTATCAGTGTTTAAGATTGATTTCATTAGCCCCTTATCTCTGACGCTTATTGTAAAACAGTTCTTTTTGTTACCTGGTACTTAGACGGGCCAATACGGTATTTTGTGTAGCAAAGTGGCTGGGGCGCTGTGACATGAGAATATATTTGAGCGTTTAGGCTTTGTCGCTTACACAAGCCTCTATGGTATCGTTGTGCTATATCCCAGGACCTGGGTGTATATATCCACACAAAGCATACTGATGGTATACCACAACTCATAATGGATCCACACAGTGACTACCACAGGAGAGGGCACCAATCAATTACAACAGTAGGCCCTATGGACATGGTAGAGATAAGCTGCATGCTGCTGTGTAGGACTATATACTGCCTTCTCAATGTTCAACCATATCTATATTACCAATGTCTCTATCCTTGCAGGAGGACCATTAGTAGTCAAAAAGTGTTTAGAGTATTGGAGTGACAGTAACTCATAATGGATCCACACAGTGACTACCACAGGAGAGGGCACCAATCAATTACAACAGTAGGCCCTATGGACATGGTAGAGATAAGCTGCATGCTGCTGTGTAGGACTATATACTGCCTTCTCAATGTTCAACCATATCTATATTACCAATGTCTCTATCCTTGCAGGAGGACCATTAGTAGTCAAAAAGTGTTTAGAGTATTGGAGTGACAGTAACTCATAATGGATCCACACAGTGACTACCACAGGAGAGGGCACCAATCAATTACAACAGTAGGCCCTATGGACATGGTAGAGATAAGCTGCATGCTGCTGTGTAGGACTATATACTGCCTTCTCAATGTTCAACCATATCTATATTACCAATGTCTCTATCCTTGCAGGAGGACCATTAGTAGTCAAAAAGTGTTTAGAGTATTGGAGTGACAGTAGCTTCTAATGCATTGATGGATAGGTGTATGTGGTGGATACCAATATTCATATAGCAGATTCCCTGTGTGGATTTACTCAAGGAGAATTTGTTATTCTTTACCACTTTGTCATTGATAGCTGTGGCTGTTATGAATGGCATAATTGACCAGGCAGCTTTGTTATGATTGCAGTCACTTGTCAAAGCAGCATTTGTGCATGGGACTTTGAATTAACATGATGCTTTTATGCACTACACATCACTTATTTAGTAGGTATTAGGACCAAAAATCCCTTTGTATCTGATATAATTCTCACTAATTGCTCTAATGTCATTTCTAATTCATTGCAGACACTAAGTGACTCAGGCGTGTCGACGATGGGAAACTACCAGTCGGATGCCTCGTCAGTGATCAGTCCCGACTCATCATTCCCCTCAGTGCTCTACAACTCTGCAGGCAGTGTGCGCTTTAGGGGCTTCAGGAAAGATGACCGCCTACTGGAGGAAGAGCGCAACCCTCTCATGCAGGCCTCCAGCAGCAGCGGTTATAACCACACAGATGAGGATGATGAAACAGAAGATGAAGATGAGGATGAAGACGATGAGACACAAGGATTACTAAGTGGGCGGAGGAAACCCAAACGATCACCTGCAAGCATGAGGCAGCAGCTGACTATTGATATACCGGTGGATGAGGAAAGCTCTATTCACTACCAGCGGGGGCTTTCTAGTCCCGGCAGTGATATTGATGGTGTGATGGGTAATGATGGGGGGTTCCAGAGGGATGTTAGTTTTGATGGGCAGTCTATTGGGGGTATGTCCCTTATGCCAAACTTCAGTCCCACTTCTCTGCACGAGAAGAATCTTAGACTTGTCGATGACGGCCCAGCATCGCCAAGTGCAGATGAGGGTATCAACACAGGTGAGTCCACAAGTGGTGATCTGCAGAGTGAAGTGGACAAACCAATGTCTGTTGACTTGAAAGTAGAGTCTACCATACCTAGGGGTTCAGCAACAGAACTGACAAGCTGTACCCAGCATCCCTTGCGGCGACCAGGAGATAGCCCGAGTAGTACTAATGAGAGCGATTCAAGCAAAATATGTGAGGGCAGTGTGAGCTCACATACACAAAGTGAGTACTTGTCTAGTGAACCTCGCTCTCGGTCTCTTAGCCCGGAGGTCATGACTATTCTATCCAAATATCGCAACAGTTTTGACTCTTCGGGTAGTGCAAGTCCTGAATGTATTAAGCGTGGCAGTAGCCGTAGTACAAGGCGGACTGTAAAACTCTCCTCCTCAGAACCAGGCAAAAGTGACATTGACGATTGGCTTGACCGACGACGTCCCTGTTTAAAACATTCCAGTTCATCGGTCTCATCCACAGCAAGTTCCATAGACTTATCTTCTCGTGACTTAACTCTCAGGGCACGCAGTCTGGACTTTTCAGACAATCCCTCTGGAATGGCCACACCAGACAGTGATCTCTTCAACCCCGGTGATGTAGGACTTAAGACTGCAGCCAGTATGGAGCAAATACAGAAGGAGCTTTCCAACCTTGAACAGGAGATTGCAGATATGAGCACCAAAGTTCAGGTACTCAACTCCCAGGAAAATCTGCACACAATGGAGCGTGGCAGTGGTAATGATGCACTTGCTAATGTCCTTCGTGTGCTCGTTCGTCATCGCAGCCGAGACGAGACGCTCATGACACGCTCACTGAGTGCATGTCAGGAACACAGCGAGGCTGAGGCAGCCGAGGCAGAATTATTAGATGAGCTACACGACAGTCGGCTGTGGCGGCATAGCTACCACCACCAAGGACAATATGTATGGGACTACCAATCTGACTTAAACTCTGGTGTTACGCCCCCAACCCGACGGCGCTTTGTTGACCACTGGGGTACTTTAGACGAGTCAAGGGACTCTTCAAAACCCAACAGTCGGAGTCAGAGTCATAGCAGGGACCATTCTGGGGCTCAGTCCCCCAGTTTTGACCACATTCTCTCTCATTTGAGACAGAGTGCTGATTCAAGCATGGACTCCAGTATAGAAATAGCCCAGACATCCTCAAGTCTGGCAGACTTGTACATAGATGACGACCTTAGTGGTTTAGTCTCAGGACACACCAAACTCCAAGTGGATGGGCTTGTACAAGCTGCAGCAACCAACTCAGATGCCACAAGTCTAGACTCTGTGGACTCTGTCACATCTAGTGATGCCAATTGCTGCCAGACGGCGCCACTAGATCAGCGCCATGAGTATACACGTTTGGGGCCGCCGGAAGAGGAGGAGTCAGACAGTGAGAGCCATTGTAATCCACATTCAGGGCTGCATGGATTACTGACAGACGCTGGGGAAGACACAGTGGACGGACGCTACTCAGGGGAGAGCATGCAACAGAAATGTAAGTCCTTCTTCTATATACATAGTATAATATATCTATATGGGCATTACATGTTGATGTAGATTCATAGAGTAGATATAGAGACCATACAAAGAGGAGGAACATAGCCCCACTGACCTGTCCCAGTGCCCTAGATAATGAATGCTATTCATACCAGTTTGCAGTTGAGTTGATATGAATCCATGAATTTTATACAAATACCCCGGGAGTAGGGAATGATCTGTAGTAGGAGCTAAGTGAAAAACATAAAGGAGACTGGTTATTAATATTGTATAGATTGGATATTGACATTAAAATTTCAATAGCCCTAACATTTATGGGCATGGTCCTGAAACTGAGACAAAAAAAAATGAATGAATAGGCCTAGGTATAGTAATAGATATGAAATTATGATTACCAAAGCCTAATTCGAATAGTATGTCAGACTCAATGCTATCCATGCTCTTGTGTCGTGTGTAATATGATGCAGCATGTGTGATCAGTGTGGTGTCTCGGTATCTCTCTCATAATTTCTCCATCCCCTCATTTAAAAATTCCAGTCCCCCACCTGCACCTGATCTATACAATGGCAGTAACCAGAAGAGTGGGAGGGGGTGGGGGGGGGGGGGGTAGGCCTTACTGCATAGGGCGTGTAGAGTAGAGGAGGCAGGATCAATAGGGTATGTTTGTTGTGGTGCTGGCAGGGCTCACATACCACGACCCAGACAACCCAGTTTATGTATGGTGCAGTAGCATTTGTTAGGAGAACACAATAACATATAGGTAATGAACATTGAAGCTAGTTTTTTTGTACCATCATTTGGCCATTTTTGACATTGTCTGAGAGTTGAAATACCCCTATACACGCTTTCCAATAGATGGAAACATCGAAAAGTTTAAACTAAATTAAGGACATTGAGTGCATTGGTAAATCTAATAAAAAGGGTATAAAAAAAAAAACCAAAAAAAAAACACGTGAGTTTGTGGGCATCTTGGATCATCTTGGTTCATTTTTAAGAAGGTCGATTTTCTTGGAGAAGTCATTGAGAGTTGATATTTACGTGTGACATAATATATAGGTTATTGTATATACGCCAGTGGTCACATAAATTACATTATGAGTACCGGTATATTATATAAATGATGCATAAGCGACACCCTGACTTCCTGGAGACCCTACAAGCTGCAGTACCTGAAATGAACGATAAGCCGCGGCATATACGTGGGGTTTTACCGTGGGATAATACCATGATGGAATGTAGCATTGTAAGCTTTAAGTCTGGAGAGGCTCTAACTATAGAGTACCATAGGCAGTGTAATTCCATCAGCAGCAGTGTGACATATAGCCAATCTATTTATAGCACCACGTGTATAGACTGGGAATTCCCAGCCATACTAGTACAGGAGCCTGAGGAGGCAGGGGGCAGGCTACGTAACGTATATAAGAACATGTAGTGATGATACTTATACAGAATAATCTCTACGGTAAAAGATGTATGAATATTAATTACATTGTTTATTTCTTTGATTGCGGTGTTTTTTTTTTTTTCGTTTTTTTCAATTTCTGGAGAAATATTTATGTCAATTTGATTTTGATATCCGTGTTTCCCTCGGCATAATGCCTCTTTAGTCTGTTATCTGTTATGGGCAACGTTTTTCTGTTATGAATAGGATATAAGCTGTGGCCAGAATGTTGCGCATTTAGCTTCAGCCCCTGAGAAATCGACCATGGCTCAACTACTTTCTCCCAATCCCTAATATGATAGGTAAAGGACATTTCCTATCCTGTTCCAATATCTGAGATAGGGGTCTTTCCCAGCGCAATACCGTCATATGCTGTTACTATCCTGCTTATGACCCTTACGTGCCCAGATTAGCAAAAGTGCGCTCTTAAGCATGTATATGTTCATGTAATATCACGGGCTTTCCAATGATACCAAATTTGTCATGGTGTATTAGGTAAATAATTATTAATAGATCATATTGCAGAAAATAATGAATGAAAAATAGGCTTAAAATACATGAAAAGTGCGCGCTCTGGTCATCAGAACAATGGGAAAATACAGAAAATTCACTAAATTGCAAAAAAAAATATTGATAAAAATACCAAAAATATTGATCAAATATTTTTTTTGTGATTTTCTCCAAGGAATCCAATTATGATACATATCTTTTTCAATATTGATCATTATAGCTTTCTTTGAAATGCCAAAAATAATGCTTTATGAATTGAAAATAGCCTATTCCACACCAAAATCTAATCAAAAAAGATTTTCTGGACACCTATATAAAAAATCAGCACATCTCAACATCTTGTACCATCATCATTCCCTACTGATAAATATAAACCTATATATATGATATGCTTCATATTACATTTTCTGAAAGCTATTTTACTGCCCTCTTTGTTATCATTTGAATCAGTACTTTAATCTGGACATAATATAGATAATGACATCTACTATGTCAAGTTTGTTGAATAAATCATCTTTCCCAAAATAAATCTGGGCACGAAAGGGATAATGAACACAAGAAAATAACTAAAGCAGGCAATATAGGATATCATAACGATCATAGTCTTGTTATATTTTTGGTAAGGCCTTAAAATATATTTGTTTCGGGTAACCCGACCCTACTTATCAAAACAGGGTCGACCCTAGATTTTTTTTTGGTATATTTGTTTCAGGAAACCCGACCCTACGTATCAAAACAGGGCCGACCCTAGAACTTTTGAAATATGTCTGTTCAGGTGACCCGACCCTTCTATCAAAACAGGGCCGATCCTAGAAGTTTTTTCTTCATTTTTAATGCTATTTGTCAGCATGTTACCTGAATCACGCAAGTCTTTTTAATAAGGCATACGAGTTTAGCCTCACCCCCCTCCTCCCAACACATAGTTCATTCACTGATTAGGCATTGAAGGCCCCATCCCTGAGGGAACCATCATTTTAGAGGGTCCCATCAGTATGTGTCAGCTAGGCCACACTAAAGAAAAGAAGTATGTTTCTGGTTGCGAGGATGTTCAAGGAATTTGAATCTATCAGGAAATAAGTCAATGACTGTACTCACTACTGCATCACTGATTGCCTACTGATGCGAGTTTCAAAATTTGTATTGAAAAGAAAAAACCCTTCCTGGGCCTGAAAAATGTTTTTTTCATACGCACCTCTCACATTGACCCAGCCTCTCAACCAGAAACAGACGTTTTATAGTGTGGCCTCAGTGGTATCATAGAGAAGCTGACACAAAATGAGTCAGATTGGGTATTCATCTCTTTACAGCTTTCGTAGGGTTTGGTCTTGATATTATCTAAATACTAAATCTATTTTATATCTTTGGTATATATTCTAGGGGTTTAGCTTAAGAGCACTGGTTGTTCCTTATAACCCTCACCTCAAGCTCAGTCTACAGGGAAGTTGGACAGTGTTGTTAGATGTCTGTGTTAAATCACATGAGTGGCAGATCCAGGGCTTGGAAAAAGAGGAGCACGCCCCTCTTTATGGGGAAAAAATAGGTGGTGCTCTCCATTTTGTAGGATTTTTGGCCTAAAAGTGGTAAATTCTACAGACACAAAGGAGGCAGCGCATGTGTGCGTCTAAATTTGCTATCGGCTTTATATAATCATGTAATGTAATATACACTGGGTTATGCGCTATAAACCCTGCTGTAGTTGTATACATGTCCATGGTTCTGTGGTCTGTACAAGTTAATATTTTCTATGTTCTATTACAGCTGATGGCATGATGTCGGTTGGACCCCGTCAGGACCTACGGACCTACGCCAACCGAGAATGGAAGGGAGACACAGACAGGGCACGGACTATACTACAGGTAAGTAATTAAAGATTATGTTAGACAGTACAGTAGATAGAGATGGTATATTACCGGTACTTTAGAATTATATTTCAAATGAATATACCAAATGATAGGTTTTTTTTTCATATTTTCTATCAGCTGTCATTCCTAATCCTCCTGATCATTATTAGGAGTGTACTCTATAGGGGTGGCACTACACAAACGGAACTGGTGAGTTACTCACCTGACCTGCATTCTTGCTTTATGATGACCAATTGGCTTAAAACACCTGTACATCCATTTTATGAAGAATTAAATAAGCCTATTTTTATTAGATCCTTCCCCTTCAAACAGATAGGATAATGAGGATGTAATTTTAGGAGATGAAAGATTGAAGGTAAAGGGGACATGTATGACATCTAGTCTGTCACTCTGTAAGCAGACATTATCCTGATAATATTTGTAGAGGGGGGGGGGGGTCTGAGTGATGGCATTTGGGCATCATAATGACAATTCAGTTATTTATGAATATGAACTTTAAAACAATATGCCACAATATGCCTGATCATGTTGATTGAACACTTGTTCTATCCATCATTCCCTAGGGTTATGAGGAAATATGTACAGAGAATGGGCTGAGCGCATTACGGTCTATACGTGGAGACAACTACTGCGCGTTACGTGCAGTCCTCTTCCAGGCCCTTCGTACCGGAGTACCACTTATAGAGCACCTTGGGGACAAGGACATGGTTCTAGAGGTAGGTTCTTAATGCATAAATTTATAAAACCTTAAATCTTTTTGGGCCGCTATTGCAAGAAATCCAAGAATTTTGTTTTGTGCCACCCCCATGCCAGAGGCGTGGAAAATTTTCATGCTCCCCTTTAATCTATAGTAGCGTGCTGGCTTTCATGCCCCCGTCCCCTCAGGAGGGGTCAAAAGTTTTATGCCCCCCCCCCCTCAAACTCACCACCCCACTGTTGATAAATAATCACCACTCCCTAGTAATGCATTAGAGGCCAATAAAGAATTAACAATCTTGTCTGTTCTTACCTTACAGAAGTTAAAGATCTTCACAGGGAGTGAGTACAGTTATCTACAACAGGAGTGGACGTTTGCTGGACGCCTGTCTCACGGCAAAGACTCCATGGTGGACACTGCTAACCAATGTATCACTACATTATTTACTAAGGTGTGTATTGCGTTATGGTTTTAACCTGATAGTAGTATAAACAGAATATAATAATGAGTGACATGTCGTTTCTTCGCCTTCCCATTAAGTCTGAAGGACCTTGGACCTTAATTCGACAATGAACTGAAGGAGGTTATATTATGGGCTGATGTGGATCCAATTTAAGATATATCACTGTTTTAGTAGACAAGAGTTTGATGGCCATCAGAAGTTGTCAAATAGAGTTTGCCTCCCTTACTGGAGACATTTTAATACCACAATTAAGACCAAATTTCTGTTGCTTTCGCTATACATAGAAAATCTACTTCTAGGATGTATAAAGATAAAGAAATCTCAGATTGTGAGAGAAATTTCTTTCAACTGGCCTTACCGGTAATAAATCTCGAAATGAATTCCTCTTGAGACTTTTTGTGTTTCTTCAATACATACCACCCTCCACACTGTATTTTATTTCTCTACACCCCTAGATAGAGGAGGTGAGATCACACAGCACGTCAGAAGAGCGTGAGACGGTCACCGAGCAGATCTTCAACTCGTGTGTCGGTGAGGAGGCGGCAGGAGCTCGTGACGAGTTGCTCATGGAGGCGTTAAAGCTGCTCATGCTGTTAGCGGCCCATGAGCTGCTCACTGCACGGGATGCTGGGATACCCGTGCCAACCTTTGCTGAGCTGCTCTTTGCCCGGGATACGTCAAGTTCACTACGCAGCTTTATAAAGAACCACCTTAATGTGGTGGGTGACTCAGGGGGACTAGAACAGGTAGGTGTACCACACTGTGGGCCATACATAGGGGTTGAATTGATAGAAATATGTCGGATATCATAATAATGCAAAAGTACTATTAACTTATCAGTAGAATGGAGCAAATGATAATCGTGGGGTTGGGGCTGTAGGATTGTAATTGTATATAGCGGATGTTCTTACTGCTGCGGAGTTAACATTTTCCTATAGCAGTGACTTCGTCATAGTACAAGCACATATATTTGTCTTCGGGTCTGTGATGTGAATATGGGAGGGCCTTGATTATAATGATTTTCACACCCTACTTGTATTCATACTCAAGTATATCTATTTTCAGATAGAGATGTTTTTATTGGGATACACCCTTGGAGTACAGATCCGTGTGTACCGGCCTGCATACCATGGACAGTCAGACTTCTGCACTCTATATGCGGACGACACGGTCAACACACCGAAACATACCGTGTGTCTAGTAGCTGAGGACGACCGACACTATAATGTGCTATTGTGACAGCAATAGGAGTCACAATCAGTGAAAATGTGTCATTGGAGTATAGATAAACAGTATGATGTGAAAATGTAAATAGTAATGAATAAGGTGCGACAATTACTGGTGAAAAGGTTCTGAATGTTTTGCAAATTTAGGAAGTGATGAATTGGGATCCATTATTTAAGGTTATTATTATCTAGATATATGTGATGGAAGAATACTTTGCACACATTTCATGTTCAGTGCATACACATATATGTATGCGGAAGTTGATGGGGAAAAAAAATCAATTTTGAAATGGTGATACTTTAATAACTACTTCGCTGTCCTCACATAGAAGGCCTGGCTTCTAAGGTAGCTGCGCCCAAAGTCTGGGTGCACCATAAAGGCGAGGTGCGCCTTATACACGATTTATTTTCTGTACACAAACCTAATGTGCATCGCTAACTCTCAGGAGCTACAACTTCATAAGCCATCTGAATATCAATAAATGGCTACATGTTGCAGTACATTATGGAGACTTATAGCTACTATATAGAAGGGGAACACTCCAACTGTGATAGTTTGAGCCCAAGGTGATACCAGTACATTGTATTTACCACATTAGGACAGTATAGGGTCTTGATGCCTTTGTCTGCTGCAGATGATAAAACGTTCTATAGCCACTAGCATTCTGATCAAGTCTGCTTTAATTGTAATAAGGGAGTGGTCATTCTTTCACGTGGGGGTGGGATGAAACTGTACAGGAGCGTGAAAAACATGAGGGTGATTTTTTTTTTATCCCTTCTCATGTATATTAATGTGTGGTTTTGATATTAGTGAATTTGAACCACTTTTTCTGCCCCCTCCCCACCCTCCCCACTGTCAGTGTAAAAAAAAATGGTCACTCTTCTTTTAATGTTAGGTGAAGTTGTGGGTACTAATTTATTGGTGTATACCTTAATATAAAGGTGGCTGATCTGCAGTACAGGTACTACGTCGTGCCATTGTGTATAGAAATAGAGCCTGGGTGAGGTTGATTTCGCAGGTTTGATAAATCATCTCTTGTAGTTAACCAAGAAAAGCCTAAGGTAAGGCAAATCAGGAGGTTTTGAGGCACAGGTTCGTGGATAGGAATAGTAAAAATGCAATTTATTGCACTGTGTCCTTTCAGTAAGTGTGACCATTCCCACTATGTTCCTACATACATGTACCTCTGAAAAGACAAAGGTGGATTTAATTGGCACTGCATATTGCACAAGACTATACTTTGTAAAAGTTTGATTTTCGTCTTTAAATGGTATGATCCATCTCAAGTCAGGGGTTATTTTTTGTATAACAACGCAAACTTTGGACACTTGTATTCCTATCATCTTTTGTGAAGAGATTCTTTTTTTCTTTCTTCAGTTCATGTGAGCCTCATGAAATAACCATCCTTGAAGCCTAGAGGCGAGACGATGCATTTTGCATGTAACTTGAGTTTCCTGCCTCAAGATGGGAAAGTCTAAAGAAGCCTACATACTGGGCTGACCTGCCACATCTATCAAACTTTCTATAGAGGAAAGTTTTTTGTGTTCTTTCGCGATCACATTCACTGAAGGCCATAGGAAGTCTTTTGATACGTTGGTCGGTTATCATCTTAGATCAAGAGAAGGGATGGGGAGGGGAAGAGATGGGCTTATCTTTGTGCGAAATACTGTCATAATGGCCCTATGCAAGTCTAATCTATTTCAGATGATAGACTTGTGAGCTTTTGTAAGTGCTCTACAGGACCCAGGATTTGGAATTTATAGGATTATAAAACCAATCTCTCAATGATATAATGATCGAATATTCTAAATAAAGTATTGTCGATTTTATGCCTTCTATAAAATCTCTCAAATGTCTATCTGAAACAGAGAAAAGGTAATGCATAAGAAGAATTCCAGCTTTAGACTTAACCAAAGGTATCTGCATGGTAACAGCTCAATTCTGTTCTTACTCAGGTAGTGCATGCATATGTGACACATGGAAATCATTCCCATCAATATCACTTATGACTCTCGATGTGTTATGTCATACAGTGCAATTTTACACCCTTCTATTTAATTTAGTGTATGCCATGTTATACATGTATAGGACCAAAGCCGCCATCAGTGCTTTTAGCTCTAAAGTGATACTTTAAATTAAGTCTCCTTAATTTCCTTGTAGGTTAACTGTATTTCTTCTTTATCACATGTGCTTTTGTATCCATGCTGTTCTGTCTGATGACAAACAATTTGATGGTATTAAGACTCAATAATTTTCCATGGCAGAGGTCGACAACTTAATGTGATTCGGGATTTAGTTGAAGTGGTGCTACCAAAAGTTAACCAGAACATGATAATCTAGCAATGTACACACAACAAAGCAATTGAAATATACTCCTTCTAGTCCCTAAATTTAAATTATAATATGTTAGTGTAAACTGCATATGTTATGTGGTATACTATAAAAGTGCATTCGCTCTGCTTGAAATTTATGTACCGGGTATATACAGTACTAATGAAATGGGTCGAAGATAATGGATTTTTCTTTGCATCATGTTGAGGATGTAATATCTTTGTGAATTTCTTTTAGGGAATCTTATCAATGATGTAAGATGAACGTAAGGGCATACACAAAGTGAGTAGTTCAACAAAAAGGATACTCAAAGTTGTTGTAGGCACTCTTATATTATCCTTTAACCATTTTAGGGCTGCTATACATGCAGGAGTGCATCATGCTCATTAGTCTGCATGATGCACAAATGAAGTGTTAGCGAGTCTACTTTTACTTCATTGGGCCGTAGGGTTTGTATGGTACATGGATGTAGCCCTAGCGACTTGCACCCAGGGCTTCTTCCAGACACTGTGTATAAGGGGAGTAAAACACTACGTGGTCATTTAAAGGTTGATGTCATATTTCTGAGATACACGTCCATAGCTGAAAAAATTCTTTATCGGGAATCCTTGATGTGATATCAGTACTATGATATGCAAACCAGATAATGTACATTAAAGGTAATAAATGTAAATAACCTGAAACATATACTACCTGTAGACTATTGTCTTATGTACATGTGTAAAGAAAAATAGAATGAGGCCTTTCAAGTTAATTCTGATGTAAACAATTAAAGAAAATAGAAAGATAAATCCCAGAATTCTTTTGTCATACTTGAGCCAGCCCGATCAAGATAAATTACTTTGCATTAATCTGACTGCATCCAATTCGTCATGACACTGTCTTTAATACAGTTCCTTGATACTAATTGTACAAAGAAATTTAGTAAATGCAAAGGGACACAATACAGCTGTTTAATGGTGTGATACATGTAAGTACATGTAGTAAAGATGGGCACCTTGCAGCTTGATGTACATATTCCTATATATAGGTGAATGGGGATTAGTCTCTTCTATACAGACAGCTGTCTGTTCTAAGGGCATATAATGGTATAGGTGATTTTACCCTTTAAGGGCTGCATAATGCTATAATGAATGTCATATGTCCTTTGGTCGTCACAATGCATGAATGGAGCTTTGACAAGTTTCTCAGCAGTACTGTTTGCAAGGCTTTTGCTGGGCCTCTGGGGCTGAAATGTGTCCTTTAAAAAAAAAAAAAAAGAATTGTGTAGTGTTTTACACACCCTAAATCTTTGAGGATGAAATTTTGCCTGGAAGTTTGTCTTCATGATTTGTCAGTGAGTAACTTGCCGGAATTACATTGGTGAAATGAAGCATACCGTAATCTCCCGCGTATAAGGCGCGTCTTATACGGGGGGGTTTTAGTTCTCATTGGATCCACAAGGGGGACACCAAGACCTTTCTTTTGATATCTTACATGCCCCCTTGGTCAAAATAGGACAAAATGGGGCCCAAGGTGGCCCAAGCTACCCATTGGTTTTTGAATTTTTAAAATTCATTCAGTAAAACCAAAGTTATGAATTTTTCATTTTTTTGAGAATTTTCCAAAACTCTAGGTGCGCCTTATACGCGGGAGATTACGGTAATGCAGTACAGGCGAGTTACTCGCCAGAGTTGTATCATGTATGACGACAGAGCAGTGTAGTGCATAATGCAGTACTTAAAGGGTTAACTTGTCTCCGGGCAGCGGGTTTATACTGCCCTGAGGTATTCGCAAAAACAGGAATATATGAGTAAAAATAAATAAAATTACAAAATGGCGTTCCTTCTTTATCAATTCTCTATTCAACTTAATAAGCAAACAATGGTCATTATTTATCAACAGGGGGGAAGGTGGGTTTGAGGGGGGGGGGCGTAAAAATTTCAGGCCCCTCCCGAGGGGGGCTAACAAAATTTTGACCCCTCTTGAGGGGTGGGGCTAAAAAAATTTACCCTCTTTTGAGCAAAAAAGCCTGCGCGCTACTATAGCTCAAAGAGGGGCACGAAAATTCTCCGTGCCTCCTGTTTGGGGGGGGCACAAAAAATTTTGACTCGTCGAGGGGGGGGGGTGTAAAAAAATTTTGTGCGTCCGCGGGGAAACCCACCACCCGCCCCGTTGATAAATAATGACCACTCCCTAAGGGCACTCTGGATCGAGGACCAAAGTCCGCCGACATTTGCACTGTGGCAGACATAGCCACACCCTGAGTTTGTGGAAATTTCAGAAAATTTTAAAATGGAATTACTTTTTTTTTTCTAATACATGTAAATGAATCTTCAAAATTCATCTGGGGGTTGATTTTGAGTTTTTCAGGCATAGGATATTTCCGGAAATTTGAAGGCAAAAGGGGTCATCCTTGCAGATCCATTGTATACATAGGGGGAGGGGTCTTAGATTTTGGAAGGCATCTACCGCGTAAAACCGTCAAAAATGTTACCCATAGAAAGGATTTAGGCATAATCTCGGATATTAATCAATACCCATTCCCATGCATGCAGTTAAGTAGTGATCTATAGTATGATATACTCGCCTACAAGGCGTACTTTAACTCTAACCAATCTTATAAGGCGCACTAGAGGTCCATCCTCCTGCACAGGCGGCGCCTTATACGTGGGTATTTTGGTAGTTAAGTCCATTGATTGTAGTTTAGAGCGGTTTTAGTAGGTAAAAATCTGAATTTCCGTTACCGGTAATGTATAAGAGACCTGCTTTTCTGACGTTTTATTTTGCTCCAGAAATTCAATAGACGAGAGAGTCCAATTATTGTTTGCAAATCTATTTATTAGATTCAACACCTGCATTCCTTTTAGGAACGCTTCACGTCTACAGATGATAACAATAACACATACTATCTTAGTACACCACAGCACATTTTATAAATGTGATTAACACGACACAGACCAAGAAGGAATTCAGCTGATTTAACCCTTTAACGACCACATCAAGGCACGGGGTTGACATATTAAATTCCTGTATTTCCTAAATATAGCGTATAAGCCGCACCCTCGTATAAACAACACCCTGAATTAGAGCAAGCTATAGGCCACACCTAATGACTGAAATTTTGATGCTTTAGTACTCTTCTATAGGGATAAATAGCCCCCTATAAGCCGCACCCAGACTTTGCCCCCCCCCTCCCTATCCAAGAGGCTATTTTTAAAAATGCCCCTCCCCTGCTATATCTAACAAGCCCCCCACCCCCACCTGCCAATAAATGACTCGGCCCTTACAGCAAAATCCCTGGGTCTGATGACCGGGGAAGCCTTACATGATCCTATCTCATGAATCGGGAAATCCCAAACCAATTTCCTGCGAAGCACATTACACCCCTTGCAAGAACTTGAAGCCAAAATTTTTATATCAGATAAAAATGATAGAATTAGTCAATTGCACACGTTAAACCGCCATCTGACATACTTGGAGACTTAGAAATATGGAAAATGTCACAGGTGAAGGACTCAGTCCTAAGGAACAAGCTTCAATGTCAAATGTCAACTGTCAATTGACAAGTGGTCAGTGATAGTATGAAGCTACTGACATATTTTGATTAGTTACTGACAAATAGTGACTAAGTAGTGATATATTTGGGCTGATTGCTGACAAATAGTGACTAAGTACTGACATGTTTTAACTAAGTGCTGAAAAACAGTGACTATTACTGACATATTATGACTATTTGCTGACAAATAGTGACTAATTACTGATATATTTTGACTAATTGCCAACAAATAATGATTAGGCACTGACATTTTAACAAGACAGTGTAAGTTCAACACGGGCCTCCCTAGCCCACTTAAAAGGGTCTATTTCTCCTCTTTCCTATCCCCTCGGGATGTGTGTGGTGCACATATGCGTGGGCACTGACACATTCCCCTGTGAAATTGTGTAATGTAATTCTCGCCATAAATATGACCTTAGTTGTCGAAATGGTGTTAAACATCTATTACTCACTCACTGTAAGTTCAACACACATTTTTTACAGTGTAGGAATAACAAAGTACTGACATACCGGTACATTGACTTATTGCCGACAAAATGTGAGTAAATACTGACATATTGACTAATTGCTGACAAATTGCGAGTAATTACTGACATATATTGACTAATTGCTGACAAATTTTGAGTAATTACTGACATATATGGACTAAGTGTTGTTATATAATGACTAAGTACTGGCATATATTGACTGATTGCTGACAAATAGTGAGTAAATACTGTCATATATTGACTAATTGCTGACAAAGTGTGAGTAAATACTGATATATATTGACTATTTGCTGACAAATAGTGAGTAATTACTAAAATACATTGAATAATTGCTGGTGAATTCTGAGTAAAAACTGACATGTATTGACTAATTGCTGATAAATAGTGAGTAATTACTGACACTTAGTCCATATATGTCAGTAATTACTCACAATTTGTCAGATATTATTCAATAGTGAGCAATTACTAACATATATTGACTAAATGCTGATAAAATGTAAGTAACTACTATCATTTATTGACTAATTGCTGACAAATAGTGAATAATTACTAACATATATTAACCAATTGCTGACAAATAGTCCATAGATACTGACATATCTTGACAAATACCAGTCAAGGCAGGATGCACAATTGAATCAATGGCTATTTCTCTGTTATATATTGACTATTTGCTGACAGATTGTGAGTAAATACTGACATGCATTGATAATTGCTGATATAGAGTGACTAAGTACTGATGTATATTGACTAACTGCTGACAAATTGTGAGTAAATACTGACATATATTGCCTAATTGCTGACAAATTGTTAGTAAATACTGGTATATATTGACTATTTGTGAGCAATTACTCATATACATTGAAAAATTGCTGGTGAATTCTGAGTAAATACTGACATGTATTGACTAATTGCTGATAAATAGTGAGTAATTACTGACACTTAGTCCATATTTGTCAGTAATTACTCACAATTTGTCAGATATTAGTCAATAGTGAGCAATTACTAACATGTATTGACTAATTGCTGACAAATAGTGAGTAATTACTATCATACCATAGGACTAACACTAACCTGTTATAGCCCTAAACTCAATACATGTACCATAAAAACACAGATTAAAACACAAATTAAAACACATAATGACGTCAACATTTTCAATCAAACACCAGAGAATAGAGAAATGTAAAGATATCCATTCAGTGCAAACAGGGCTTGCGCAGGTATTGATGTGTAAAGCTTATCAACAGTGATAATGCACTGGTAACTAGCATTTGGATTTAAAAGGTTTAAACATGTGATCAAGCAATGGCTGCCTCCATTGAACAACTTGTTTGATGCTATACAAAGGTAGAGGAGGGGTCTATCTTTTCTACTGTTCAGATTCCACTAGTCACTAGGTGCAGTCAGTAGTTTATACTTGCAAGCATATGAATTCTATAAGGGACCAATGGAACATATCTATATTATATTGAACAGTACCAAGATACTGCATAATTATGCTAATTATGCAAATAATATGCACGGATATGGAATGTTTGGTATCAATCTGGGGTGTTTCGTCCCCCTAAAGGACATGCCCCCCTAAAAAATTTGTTTCAGAAAAGAATAAGCGAAATAATTTTTTTGACTTGCGGCCTTTTCTGCCTGAGCTGGTCCACCTGCGCCCTGCCTCCAGCCAAAACCTATCTGTTTTAAGTGTCACCGGCGAAAAAGGGCAGGTTTGAGGAAGGAATGGATCGAAAAATAGGCTTTTTTGGGACGCGGGGGCAGACTCCAGTCCAGGCACTGGCAGAGAGGTCCAAGAACTGGCAGTTTTACAAAATAAATCGTATCTCCCTTAATAATAGGAGTTTCCCATAGTGTGACCTATAGATAAAGGGTAGCTCGAGCTGGCGAACGTCATGGCGGTCTTTATTTTCAGATCTGCACAATGGGGACAAAGTTATCAATGTTTTAAAGCTATGACATCACAAAAATGGCCATAACTTTCCACCAAATTGTCGTAGGAAAAAAATTCAAACAGCTATGGACTCCTCTGGAAAATCGTTTTTCTCTCGTAACCCTATTATCGCCCAACGATGTCTCTCTGTCTTCAGGCCTTTTTGGCCTTTCCCCAGCATTTTTGGTCTCTACAGCGATGTTTTGAGGGTATTCATGAAAGAATGATACAGACCTGTTCTCGGACCACCAATGGGGCCGCGCAGCAGGCAGTGTCATGATTTGTTCAAATCGAACAATTTCCTGCAATTTCTCGGTACCATGCGGCAAACAAGGACGAGTTGTGATAATAATCCATGTGTACTGCGACAATAAAGCAAGATTTCTTTCAAATAACATCACATTTGGGCCAAAAACGGACACATCGCTGCATTGTAAACAAACAGCACTTTTGCTGGTGCTGCAGCAGTACCAGCGAACACGTGGCTTCTGGCGCGAAAAAACTGGGTCAGGCCACTACCAACAGCCAATCAAATGGTGAGTATGCACCAGGGTGACGGATCACGCCACTCCGTCCACTCCGTCAGCCAATTAAAGACAGGGACGCTGTAAACACTTTTGCTGGTGCTGCAGCTACTGCAGCAATACCAGCGGTACCAGCGAACACGTGGCTTTTGGCGCGAAGAAACTGGATCAGGCCACTACCAACAGCCAATCAAACGGCGAGTATGCATGAGGGTGACGGATCACGCCACTCCGTCAGCCAATTAAAGACGGGGACGCACGGTCAATGCGTCCTGCGTCCGGCTGGGTAAACTGCCATAAATCGACCATCTGTTTGGGGTTTTGACAAAAGTTTATCCCTGTCCAAAATTTTATTTTGCCTAATTTCATAACAACACTTAGTCTACCTATGTCAGTAACTACTCACAATTTGTCAGATATTAGTCAATATATGTCAGTAAATACTCGCCATTTATCAGCAATTAGTCAATATATATTAGTTATTACTCACTATTTGTCAGTAATTAATCAATATATGTCAGTACTTAGTCACTCTATAACATATATATCAGTATTTACTCACAATTTGTCAGCAATTAGTCAATATATGTCAGTACTTAGTGGGCTTCCCTAGCCAACTTAAAAGGGTCTACTTCTCATCTTTCCCATCCCCTCAGGATGTGTGTGGTGCATATATGCACGGGCACTGACACATTCCTCTGTGAAATTGTGTAATGTCATTCTCGCCATGAATATGACCTTAGCTGTCGAAATGGCGTTAAACATCTATTACTCACTCACTCAGTACTTAGTCACTCTAAAACAGCAGTTATCAATACATGTCAGTATTTACTCACAATCTGTCAGCAAATAGTCAATATATAACAGAGAAATAGCCATTAATTCAATTGTGCATCCTGCCTTGACTGGTATTTGTAAAAATATGTCAGTATCTATGGACTATTTGTCAGCAATTAGTTAATATATGTTAGTAAATATTCACTATTTGTCACCAATTAGTCATGCATGGTAGTAGTTACTTACATTTTATCAGTATTTAGTCAATATATGTAAGTAATTAGTCTACATATGTCAGTTACTACTCACAATTTGTCAGATATTAGTCAATATATGTCAGTAATTACTCACCATTTATCAGCAATAAGTCAATATATACTAGTTATTACTCACTATTTGTCAGTAATTAATCAATATATGTCAGTACTTAGTCACTCTATAACATATATATCAGTATTTACTCACAATTTGTCAGCAATTAGTCAATATATGTCAGTACTTAGTGGGCTTCCCTAGCCCACTTAAAAGGGTCTACTTCTCATCTTTCCCATCCCCTCAGGATATGTGTGGTGCACATATGCGCGGGCACTGACACATTTCTCTGTGAAATTGTGTAATGTCATTCTCGCCATGAATATGACCTTAGCTGTCAAAATGGCGTTAAACATCTATTACTCACTCACTCAGTACTTAGTCACTCTAAAACAGCAGTTATCAATACATGTCAGTATTTACTCACACTTTGTCAGCAAATAGTCAATATATAACAGAGAAATAGCCATTGATTCAATTGTGCATCCTGCCTTGACTGGTATTTGTAAAAATATGTCAGTATCTATGGACTATTTGTTAGCAATTAGTTAATATATGTTAGTAATTATTCACTATTTGTCCACAATTAGTCATGCATGGTAGTAGTTACTTACATTTTATCAGTATTTAGTTAATATATGTTAGTAATTAGTCTACATATGTCAGTAACTACTCACAATTTGTCAGATATTAGTCAATATATGTCAGTAATTACTCGCCATTTATCAGCAATTAGTCAATATATATTAGTTATTACTCACTATTTGTCAGTAATTAATCAATATATGCCAGTACTCAGTAACTATATAACTAGCTATAGCAATTATCAATACATGTCACTATTTACTCATAATCTGTCAGCAATTAGTCAATATATATAACAGAGAAATAGCCATTGATTCAATTGTGCATCCTACCTTGACTGGTATTTGTCAAGATATATATCGGTAATTACTCACAATTTGTCAACAAATAGTCAATATATATTAGCAAATACTCACTATTTGTCAGCAATTAGTCAATATATATCGGTAATTACTAACTATTTGTCAGCAAATAGTCAATATATATCAGTATTTACTCACAATTTATCAGCAATTAGTCTATCACTGACTAACTGCTGATAGATGGTCGATTTATGGCAGTTTACCCAGCCGGACGCAGCACTGGGCTGTGGTAAACTGACATAAATCGCCCATCTATCAGCAGTTAGTCAGTGCTATTAGTGCTATTTATTGATACTGTAATGGTTCGTATTGACTTATATGTTGGGTGGCTCTTTGGCTCGCTTACCACTAGATGTACCAACACAACACGAGTAGTTCGGGTTGGGCAAAGCCCCAGAAACCCCTACCTCTCGGGTAGGACTTTATTCAATCTCTCTGATGACAAAGTATTAGCGTCTGGACTGGACCATGTCCAGTCCCCTTCTGCCGCTCGTCCGGCTCCTTAGTAGGAGCTGGACGCGAGGCATGGTGCTGCCCCCTCTTGTACCAACGAGGTATCGCAAAGCGACACCTAGCTAGCATAGAAGGAACAAGCACCACACGAACACGTCTCTCGGATGAACGGCACTAATATATATACAATGATGCCGGCCCCTACACCACCCCCACTAGACTTTACCTAGGGTTGTGTGTAATTAACAAGTAACTATAGTTGACTTTATATAGTGGTGTTATAAATAAATAGGTAAGTCTATATATACACAGTTCGTATTAAATATAGAACATTTAAGGGGCATTATAAGTTATATGTACACAATAAGGCATCATCGTATATAACCCGAAGTGTTTATAAATAATAACAAAAATAGGAAGTGGCCCCTTATGGACCATCGACCTATGGTGATAATATTACACGTGTGTTATTATTAAACATGAGACGCGACGAAGAATATTCGATGTGTAGTAAGGTGATATTGAAAAATTTTTACAATGTTTTTACCGACCCGAGGTGGGGTAAATAACCCGAAAAAATTTTGACTTTTACTTACAAGAATATAATATACGATATATATAAAAAATTTATACAAAATATGAAATATAGGTGTCCTACCAGGGTAGCAGGATCACCCTTACAATATACCGGACTTCCGGCGAACCTGGAACGACTGGTTTCTGCAGCTCCATCCGGCGACATATGTGTGGTGGCAAACCACGTTGCTGTTATGATGTGCCCTGATGAAGATGGGAAGATGGAGACCCGGTTAGATGTTGTAGTCCATTGGGTGTTCGGGTTAGCGTCCATCCTCGCTGCAGGTTACGATCCAGGTATCAGGAGTCCAGCGTAAGGAACAGTGCCTCTGGCATATTAAATGCATTTACCCTCGGGTACCAGGAGACACCAACAGATGGACACTCAAAGATCTTCAGGATCTGTGTCCATCTTCTCAGCCGGCTCAACTGAGGCAGAAGGAGCCGAGCTGCTACAGCTGCTCGTAGAGAGCGCCGCTGAAGCCTCGCTGGGAGTCTCGCTCCCCAAGCTCAAGGCCCTCATCACTGCGGACGGGCTGTTCATTGCCTCGGATGCTGGTGCAGCAACCGTGGCAGTTGGGACAGCCCGGTTCCAAGTGGGGGGTGGGAGCAAGAGAGCTGCCGGAATCGGCGGAGCAGCCGGGACCGGTGGAGTGGCCAGGACCGGTGGAGTAGCCGGGGCTGGCGGGGCATCCGGGGGTATCTCTGGAACGAAGATGAGAGACGACGGTAAGCCGTCCCACTCCTCCAGATGTTTCCCGAATGCCAAGAAAAACTTGAGGTCCGCCTCCTTAAACCGATGGATATATCTGGAGTTTTCAGCTTCGTGAAACTCTTTAAGCTTTTCGGCTTCCTTCTGTTTTCGCCGGCAGGACTCGAGGGCCTCCTCGACCTTCTTCCTTTCCAGCTCCCTGATTTTATCTTCCTCCCGCCTCTGGATCTCGTAGACCAGATTGACGGTGGCTTCAGTCATCGCACGCCAGTAGTCAACAGACTTCTGGCGGTGCAATGCCTGCCATTCTTCCATCAGCTCATTCTGGATCTGAACCGTTCGGACATCGCGGTGGTCGACGAACGTGTTCGGATCCTGAAGACCTGACAGGGTACCGGAGATTAGTTCCATTAGGGGTACCCGAGGACCTGTTGGTGGAACTATCACTGGTGGTGGCGCTGGGGCCTCCACTGAGACAGGCGGGGTGCCTGTTGGAGGAGCAGACGGGCCCTCTACCGTGATGCCTCCTCGGCCTCGGCCACCACCCGGAGAGCCTCGGGTGGACTCCAGCCCACCGCGGCCCCTACCACGAGCTTTGGCCCGGCCCAAGGGGGTAAGGACCTGCGACTCGGGTCCAGCCGGTCCCATTGAAGGGAACTTCGCCGCGTACTCACTGTACGTGGGGCGTTTGCCGGAGGATCCCTCTCCAGCCCACCAAGTAGAATACCCGGATGGGGGAGCGAGCAGTTCGCCCCCATCATCCTGGCCGCCAGAGGCTTCGCCCGGGCGTTGTTCCGCGGGTGCAGGTGTGGAGGTGGCTGGAGTCGCCGATGCGGTCGCCTGGCTACCCGACCTGCGGGCCTGGTTGCCAGGCATCTCCAGAGCCGAGACCTGTTGTCCCGACTCGCGACGATCAGCTGGATTGGCTGGTCTGGGCTGGTCCTTGCCACCCGAAGGGCTCACGGACCGGTCTGCTCGGGTCCTCTTGGAAGCAGTAGTCGTGACTGTGCCTCCGTTTGGACCTTTAGAGCGGGCTTTGGCCTTCTCTCGCTTGTCGTCTCCTCGCCACTTTTTCACCTTCAGGTGCACCTCGCTGGGCATCCCGAATTTTGTGGACGAGGAGTTCGTCTGGAAGTAAGTCAGCAAGTTGCCGCTCTTCCACGAGCAGAATCCGGTCTCGAATGCCTGCTCTTTCACTTCCTTGATGCTCAGCGCGGACCAATTTGCAAGGAGCTCGCTGAAGCACTTGATGGCTCGTTTCCTGGTCTTCTCCAGGCCGATGCCATGGGCCTTCTGCAAATGCAGAGCCATGTCTCGGCGCCGGTGAGTGCTGAACGAGCCATCACAATGTTTACTCGGGCGGTCCCCGAGCACACACATCATCACAGGCTTGTGATGCATATGAAATTCAACGATGTGTCGAGCGAAGCGGGGCTTCGTCTCGAACATCTTCTCACCCGTGAGAGACAGCTGGCAAGACTCAAACGGGCACCTTCGGCGGTTGCCGGTTGGTCCCCATTGGGTCATTGCCCACTGGACTTTCGTCCGGGCCTCGTAGCTGTAGACCGAGCCTAATTTGGACTTGAGCTGGTCAATCCAAATCAGGTAGAACTTGCCTACTGGCGTATCTGAGGGGCCGGACTTCATCCACTCCTCGTCATCGCTGTCACCGTCCTTATTGACGGCGCTCGGACACATATAATGGACTGTGTCGTAAGCACAGTCCGCGAAGCAGCGGGGAGTCCGTTCCTTGAACCCCTCGGCTGCATTCTTCCACATCCACTTCTGATTGTCGTCCTTGGGAACATCCGTGGTCATTTCTTCCCACGTTGTCACGGACTCCAAGTCAGATTTGGCAGACTCGGGCAGCTCTGGATCGCTTTCGCTTTCCTCGCTGTCCGTGTATATGTCAGCTCCCCTACGGCCGGCTCGGCTGGAGGTGGTAGTACCAGTCGGAGCCTTGGTAGGGGACTTCGTCTTTGCACCCGACGTGCTGGCTGCAGAAGATGCAGTAACCGAGGTGGCTACCGTGGTGGTTGTAGTGGTGGGAGCGGGCGTCTTCGGTTTGCCCTTACCCCTCGGCTTGGTGGGGGGCGTGGGCTCTACCGGAGACGCTTTCGCTCCATTCTTCTTCTTCCGGCGCACAACCTTAGTCGGTTGGGCCGGAACTTCGGGACTGGAATCCGACTCGCGTCGGCTCCTGTCCCCTGTCCGAGGGCTCCTCCTTCCGCTGACTGGGGAGTCAGAGTCGGAAGAGATCTCTGTTTTTCGTTGGGCCTGCTGCTTGCGATGGGCCCGGCGAGCTGCGGTGAGCTCCTTCTGCTGCTTGGCAAGCTCGATTCGCTTTGCCTCTACAGCAGCCTGCTGGCGTGAGATGTCCTCTTCAGAGATCTCGCCAGGTGCCTCTGGGATGTCGGCAGCTGGGTCGGTCTCGGTCGTGGACCTCTCGACGGCGATGCGGACATCTTCAGCCTCCAGGTCGCTCTCAGTGAGAGGACCCTTGGGTGCAGGTTTACGGGTCAATCGCTTGACCCGGTCGGTTTCCACCGACGACAAGGTTACCGTGGAGTCTGTATCCATGTCGGATTCGGACTCCCTTAACTCCGTGGCCTTCTGGATGATGCCCGCAGAGATCAAGACGGCTCGAGCTAAATTCTCGTTAGTCGCCATATTCTCCGCCAACTTTAGGTAATTGCGGAGCCAAGAAACTGGCATGTTGTCAGCCAGCTCGTCACTACACGAGTCCATTACCATAGTTTTGAGTTCATCTGGTATGGGCTCGGGCACGCCCTGCTCCACCGCCATGGGCCCGCATCCGAACATGGAGGCGTGCATAGGGATGTACGTACCCCAGGAGGTATACACGGTACCTTCCTGGCGATCGACGTGTGCTAGACGTCTGATCTGCGTCCTGAATCCCGGAGGATACATTGGAATGTCCAGGACATCCACTTTGCTACCCGAAGCGTCTGTTGTTGACGGGCGCTCCGGGCGTGGCGGGGGTGGAGGTGGCATCCTCTCCCGGTCGGTTACCTCGGCCATAGCCGTGAGCGTCCGGGCGGCCTCCTCTGTCGAAGAATCCATAGATTCCTCGACCCGAGACGGGACCTTCGGGTCCTCGTCTTGTTCCAACGGAATGTTGGCTGTTTGACGCGCAGCGTCAATCGTTCCCTGTGCCATGGCACCGGGTTCGACTTCCAAAATTAATTGGCAAGTTTTGTTGGACTCCTCCCGAAGGATTCGTCCAACAGAAAGGCTTTTGGGGGGTTAGCTAGGCTAACACGACAGCTACAGGCTGTATAACCGCCGACAAATAACTAGAGCAAAAACGGGTGGCGTCTAACCACCACGAGTCCGCTCTAGTTATGACCAGTATGACGTCAGACCTCTCGTCTCGCGAGATCCCGCCATGGCTATCCGGTGACCTAGTTCCGCGCTTTCCCGCCACACCAGCAGCGCCACCTAGGGAACTAGATCCGAACCAACATTCGACTCGACATGTGAGACGCGGCCTACTACCCGAGTGCTATCGTCTGGAGCTTAGCGGTGTATACAACGCTTCAAAGCGAATGTACCGGTTAATCCGACCGCCACTCACGGGATACAGCCACCCGGGGAGGGCGCGTTCGACATCTCAGGCCGTGGAACGTATGTTGCCTGCCTATGGCGGACAACACGCAGCAGCTCGTTGTGTACTGAGTTAGGTTACGGCAGACCTCAACCGGGGGCTGCGTCTAACGCCTTCGGTTAGCATTTTATTTTTCCCGGCTTTACGTACGGCCTTTTCTGGATCTCGCTTGGTCAGAGCGGGACCCTTCCCATACGTAATGCCTTCACTCAGCGAGACTTTCTTCCATTTCTTACGATTAGGTCGTTTCCTGGCCTTCGTCTTCTTTTTTACTATAACCTCGTCTCCCGGCGTCTTTCTCGGCCGGCCTCTAGGGCGTTTCGTCGGTACTACCACGCTCGGTCCGCTAGGGACAGATTCAGGTGGTTTGTAACCGAACTCCCTCTCCGCCTCTTCGCGCCCCTTCCAGGGCCGAAGTTTTCCGACATTTGTCTTCCATTTCCTACCCGTCAGGCAGTCCTCTATCATCACCGTGGACTCGGAGATGACGCGAACGATTTTAAATGGACCTTCCCAAGGCGTTACGAGCTTCAGCTTATCCAGCGGCTCGTAGTACCTTAGTACTTTGTCCCCAACATTAAAACGAATTCGTTTAGCATTGGTGTCATAGCCCACCTTCTGCCACTTCGCACTCTTCAGCAGTTCTTTCCGAACGGCCTCGTATGCCTGTTTGAACCGGTCCCTTAATGACTCTACAAACAGCACCGTGCAGGGCGCCTCCGGGTCTATTCCAACCACTCCATACACTAAGTCGGCGGGCATTATGATGTCCTCGCCGAACACTAGCATGTTTGGGGTGCAGTTAGTTGATGAATGGACAGTGTTGTTGTAGGCATGTACTACAAACTCGCACTGTTCATCCCAGTCATCCTGGTGGGTATTAACCAGGGGCTTTAGTACTTGTATGAGGGTTCTATTGAAGCGTTCTACCTGCCCATCCGACTGTGGTCGGTACGGGTTTGTTCGGGTCTTACAAATGGCTAGGTAATGGCACATTTCCTGCCAAAGTTCTGACTCGAACTCCCTTCCCTGGTCACTGTGCATCATAAGGGGAACACCCAAATGCAGCACCCAGCCTTTCACAAATGCCTCCGCGCATGTGGCGGCTTTGTGGTTGGGAAGGGGGAACACCCGAGTGTACTTAGTATAATAGTCAGTTACGACCATCATACAAGTATTGTCTCGCGGCGTCGTCTTAATCCCACTGATGATGTCTATCGCTATTCGAGCAAATCTGACACCAAACAATTCCTGTGATAAGGGTTGCTTACCCAGGCCGGGTCCCGGTTTGTTTTTACAACAATCCGGGCAAGTGGCGATCCACCGGAGCAGGTCGCCTCTCATACCGGGCCAGTAGTAACGCCTTTGTAGACGCTCTATCGACCTTCTCTTACCGAAATGGCCACTCGTTTGGTGGCCATGGCAATAATACATGATATCCCTCCTCATCGGGGCGGGTATCACTATTTGCAACAGCCTACCGTTGGTGGGAGTTGTCTTCCACCTACATAGTATGCCGTCTCGGATCTCTAGCTCGGCCCATTGAGCCAGCAACCGCCTCGCTTCCCTATCCTCCAGGGAAACTAGAGGCCTTGCCGGTTTAATGCCTGACCGTAGGTATTCCATTATGCGCGCAGTGGTGGGGTCTGACTGTTGAAACTTCTTGATGGTCTCCGGGGACCAATCGAGATAGCTGCATACAGCCTCCTCCCAGGGGATACGGGGGGTGGTATAATTAAATACCAACCCGGCTACCACAGCATTGTGGGCCCCGCAGTCTTCACATGTGGCATTTTGGCACCTTCGGATAGGCCGTCTTGACAAGGCATCCGCATTGATGTGTTTAGCACCGGGTCGGTGCTCTATTTGTTTATGCTCTAATCCGAATTCGGATAGGTGAGCTAACCAACGTCCAATCATCCCCTCGGCGTCCTTGAAGTTAAGGAGCCACCTAAGAGACGAATGGTCCGTTCTTAAAGTAAAGTCACTTCCCCAAAGGAAATGCTTAAACTTCTTCGTATACACCACCACAGCAAGGAGTTCTCGCTTGGTGGTACAATAATTTCGCTGTGTCTTGCTTAACGTGTTGCTAGCAAATGCTATTGGCACTTCGACTCCCTCTTGGACCTGAGAGAGAGCTGCCCCAATCGCATCATTGCTCGCATCGGTGTCTAAGATGAAATGTCCCTCGGGAGTGGGATATTTCAACACGGGTGTATTCCTAAATAAATCTTTTATTTTATTAAAAGACTCTTCTTGCTCGCTGGTCCATGGGAATGGGTCCCGTGCCCTACCCGGGGTCCAGTGAGCTAAGCACTGCATGGGGAAGCTGACACGAGAGTAATTCGGTATGAAGTCACGATAATAGGAACAAAATCCTAAAAATGATCTCACCTCCTTAGCACTCGTGGGTCTTTCCCAATTTTCTACAGCTTCTAATTTTTCCGGATCCGCTCTTACCCCGTTAGGAGTAATGATCCTTCCCAAGTATGTAATGGTTTTCTTAAACAAATTACATTTCTTGGGTTTAAGTTTAAGACCGTTTGATAGTATCCGGTCGAGGACTAGTTGCAGATTTGCCAGGCATTCCTTGAATGACTTGCCGAACACGACCACATCATCCAAGTAAACCAGGCATTTCTTCCACAAAAGGTCACTCAGTAAGGATTCCATCATGGCCTCGAATGTAGCGGGGGCGTTACACAATCCGAAGGGTAGGACATTATACTCAAACAGCCCCATATGACTGGAGAATGCTGTCTTCTCCTTGTCTTTGGGGTGCATTGGTATTTGCCAATATCCGGACTGTAAATCCAAGGTACAGAACCATTGGTTTCCGCCCAAGCTATCTAAAGTCTCGTCTATCCTTGGTAAAGGATACGAGTTCTTCTTTGTTATACCGTTCAATTTCCGGTAGTCGACACAAAAGCGGATTGTACCGTCTTTCTTAGTAGTCATACAAACAGGGCTGGACCAGGGACTCGAGCTAGGCACGATTACCCCTAGGTCCAACTGTTTCTGTATTTGCTCTTCACAGATTAACTTCTTTTTAAGGGGAAGTCTACGATACGGGATTTTAAAAGGTTTCTCGCTGCCCACATCTATGGTGTGCAACACCTTATCGGATCTACCCACCGGGCCTCCTTCCCTACCAAAAGCACCTTCGTACTTTTGTAGAAGTCTCGCCAGGCAATCCTTATCGTCCGTATTCTTTAAATCTGACTGATCAATCAGCTTTTGGAATTCTTCATCCATAGGATGCTGACTAACTGGGTTTAGTGGTTTGTTAAATTTAGCCTCGGCGACATGTTCTACCGAACTCATCCTTCCAACACTGTCGCCTCGCCTCAAATAAACCACTGAACCACTTCGGTTAGTTATGGGTAATACGGACCAAGCTGCATTAGCCACTAATGTATCCACTGAGTCTAACCCGATGCTTGACAAATACACCGTGTCGGGTTCGTAGACTCCAGCTTCATTCCTCTGAGCCATGGATCCGCCACAAAGGACATCGCAAGTGGTACCCGGTGGGATCTTCACCGTATGTACCACTGCTGCGACCGAAGACACCTGTCTCAATACGCATTGGACATGCAAGCCATACGGGTTCCGTATACTCATCATACCGTCCCTCGGGTCCAAGACGGCCCCGTATAAGCTTGCAAAATCCAATCCGAGGATTCCGTCATCACTAACCTCTGCTATAGTTGGCGAAAGAACAAACTCTTTGCCTCCTATATGGATAGGCATAAACGTCCTACCAAATGTACGCATACTGCTTCCGTCGGCCGTGCAAGCATTTACCCCCGTTTTGAGGTTCTCATGGCTGCCGGCCACCGAATCGAAGAATCTTTTGGACACACATGAATGACTAGCTCCAGTATCCACCAAGAATTCCCCTACCCGGCCTTCCACAGATATGGGTACATACCACCGTCTCCCCCCTAAAGGCGAGGGGTTACTGGTAAACTGGTGAAAGTCTCCCGAATCACCAAGATTCAACCCGAGTCCTCTCAGGAATTCCAGACACGGATGACTTGGGGGAAGGTGTGTCCCACACACTCGAATCAACTCTTTGATCCATCCTTCCTCTCCCCTAGTGCGGCCACTCGCCTCCATATGATCACTCCTGCACATATCAACACTAGGGTCCCTGGCCCCGGCCGAGGTGCAGGGGTGCGCACCCTCAGCCACCCGGCCTCCAGGTGTAATTGACTCGAAATCTTCCACCGGGATACCCCCGGTAGCATTTTGGCATTCGTTCCCACTCGGGGCCATGTCAGATGCCGTTGACACAACCCCCACTAGTTTTCCACATCTGTGGAATCCCTAGCATTCTCCCTTTCTACGCCGTCGTCTTCGGCTTCATAGAAGGCAGCCATTACCGGCTTAGTAGCGGTACATTCAGATGAGTAGTGTCCCATGCGCTGGCACCTGAAACACTTAACCGTTCGGCGATCCACCCGGGGTCTTTGCCGATTGGCTTGGATGGCATCTGTAATTTTCTTACACATGTCTTCCAGAAGTTTGGTCATGTCCGGGGACTGAATCTTCACTTTGTCAGTGCTTACAATGGACTTGACCGCCTTATCGACAGCCTTCGGGTCACTCTTGACCTCGGATGGAGGTCTAGAGTCCCTTTGTTTATTGAAAGATTTCCTGGGAATATACTTCCTACCTGAAGTATTCTTCCTTAATTGCATCGAACAGAAGGTGCCGTCTTCCTGTTCGATATCAATCAATTCGAAGTCGTCTGATGGAGTATTGACCTCCGACTGCTGGGTCACCGATGCTAGGGATACCGAGCCGCTGGCATTAGGTATGTCCCCAGCTAACATAGCTCGCTTCTTCACGGCCATATCTATACTATTAAAAATGCCGTGTAGTGTTATGCCCTCCTTCCAGGCGTCCTTCGCTGCTATTTGTTCATCTCGGTCTCTTAGACCCTTGACGAATTGAGTGATCAAATCGTCCATATACCAGTCCTGGTTTTCAGTACCGGGTCTGGCCTTACTTAGCAGGGCATGGAGTTCCATACCGTATGCTCTGAAAGCTTCATTCGGCTTCTGTGTGCGTTTCTTAAAACGGACCATCGGGTCTTCCTTGACCATATTACATAACAGTCCACTAGCAGTTTCTACTAACTGCTCAAAACTCCCAACGAGGCCGTACCAGGTTCGCCATTGCTCTACAGCCATGCGACCCGGCCCGCCTTTCAGACATCTCACCAGATGTGGCTTGGCCTCGTATGGGGTCCATCCATTACAGTTCATCACATCGATGAAATCTTCAAACCACTCTTTCCATGGTCGAGTACCGTCATATTCTTTAGGAATAACGGCTACCCTTCGGGCAGAATTGGGAGCATACATCAATCTAGTGCATTGCTGTTTGCTCCATTCAATCGCCTTGGTTTCATTCAAGGTCCGATTGCCCCCTATACCACCGAAGCTAGAATTGCCAGGTGGAGGCGGTGGTGGAGGTTGAGTATACGTCCACTGTGTACCACCGTGGTTCGTATAACTCGCACTACCTTGGTTGGGGCCGGTACCCGAGGTACCACTATGGCTTGTGGCACCCGAAGTAGCGCCCCCCCCTTGCGCGCCTTGGTACCCGCCATCGGATGGCTGGTTTCCCGTTGACTGGCCGCCATCGTTTGATGGATTCGGTTGGGTGTTGTCATTACCAGCACCCAGCCCCGGGTCGTTACTAGGATCCACATGAATGTGGAACCCACTGGTCTCCGCACTACTGTCGGAAGCCTCTCTAGGGGTATAGTCCGGGTCCAGGTTGTGGACTATGGGCACCTCACTTATCCGGACTCTACTAGTTCGGCCATGCTTATCCTGGGTTCTGATGTAAACACCCCCTTGATCTACGTTCCGCGAAGCATTATCATTTACAAAAGGATTATACTGCGGATTCTTCGGTGTAGAACAGGAGACCGGGTCGCCCTGTTTCACGAACGTCGAGTTCGGGTTTATCACCCTACTCGCCGGAGGGGCATGTGTTTCCTCTTGCTCCTGTAAATAACTCTCCATAGTGGACTTATTTATTGTGAGGGTAGCTACGTCTGTAGTCAGGTTTCGCTGTTCCTCCCTAAGCTGTGCGTTTTCTGCCAAGATTTCGGATCGAATCTTTTCATTTTCAGTCACAGCTCGGTTTCTTTCTTCTTGGGCGATCATTGCCTCTCGCTTAAAAGTATCCTTAAGTAGGCGGTACTTTTCACCCTTCTCTTTCTGAGACCTGTTATATTCAGTAGTCTCCTTCCTAATCTCGGCTTGTTCCGAGACCATCTTGGCTTCTGTCTCAGCTTTCCGGAGTTGAAGTTTCTTAAGCTTCTCCTCCATTGCGTGCAACTCAGTTTGTAATTTATTTACATCCCGAGCCTTAGCAACCTCCTCGGCTCTAGCCTTGTCGATTGCTCTAAGTTTATTGGCTTCCTCGATTTCCAACTCAGCCAGCCTCTTTTCTTTTTCCTGTGCGTCTCTTTCCTTCCGCTCCAACCGATGGGATACGGAGGATAGACGATATTTGAGGTCGGATTCTTTTAGAATCGCCTCCTGCTCCACGGATCGTAATTTTCCGATCCGGGACTTAGCTTCCTCCTCTATTTTGGATTGGGCTAACATGAATTGTTCATGTTGCCTCTTTGCCTGTAACTCTACCTGTTCCTTGGCTTTCAAATAGGCCTGAGTATTTTTATACCCGGGACCCATCCGACGTCCGTAGATAGACTTGCGATTGCCTCCAGGGTAAAACATGGAGTCAGACAAGCCTTCGTCTAGAGATCGGCCTAGGTGATGCCTTTCCGAGCTTTTCGGTCCGATACCACTAGGCTTATCTCTTGATTTCGCGTCTGGGACTATTGCGTCCCTTTTGGTTTTACCATCGTCGCTGTCATGATCCGACGATGTCATTAGTGGGGCTATTTCGGTTCCACCACCGGGTGCTGAACCCTGGGGGGTTGCAGTACGCTGCATAGGGCTTTGTGCAATTGGTGTACCCAAGCCGCTAGCCGAGCCTGTTGGTACCATAGGACCTAGCTGGCGTCTACTAGTTATAACTTGGGACCAATCGCTCAAGTCTAAAGTTGGGGGTCTTAACACTCCCCTGAACAATCCGGTATCCGGTACTCCTGTCTGGGGTGTAGCCGGATACAATTTTACGATGCCATCTCTGGTGGCATTGTCCCTAAGGTCGGGTGTAGAAAAAATATTTCGTACACCCTCCTGGTTAAACATTTGTTGTTGACCGGGTTTCCAGTCTAACAACAGATGCTGGGATGTGTAATCATCCTCTTCGAATCCCTCTAGCCCAGGGCTGGGGGGATCCGCTTCGGGTTGCCCGAGGCTTTCGGCCAATGTGGCCGCGCACCACCCCCGAACCGACTGGTCACGGCACCAGTGTAATGGTTCGTATTGACTTATATGTTGGGTGGCTCTTTGGCTCGCTTACCACTAGATGTACCAACACAACACGAGTAGTTCGGGTTGGGCAAAGCCCCAGAAACCCCTACCTCTCGGGTAGGACTTTATTCAATCTCTCTGATGACAAAGTATTAGCGTCTGGACTGGACCATGTCCAGTCCCCTTCTGCCGCTCGTCCGGCTCCTTAGTAGGAGCTGGACGCGAGGCATGGTGCTGCCCCCTCTTGTACCAACGAGGTATCGCAAAGCGACACCTAGCTAGCATAGAAGGAACAAGCACCACACGAACACGTCTCTCGGATGAACGGCACTAATATATATACAATGATGCCGGCCCCTACAATACAATAGCACAGGTCGACTCATGGGAAGTTGGACTGTCCGATTCCGTGTGCAATCGATGTCCCATGTGAATGCAATGGAACAGGCTAGAGCCTGTTCCAAAAACTGAAATCTCTTGATCTGGGATGTTATCCCTGATGATATCATTATACGTTGGGACAAAATTCCTAAGTCAGACTCCTCCTTTTATATGTTATTTCATTTTCTTTGTGAATTCGGTCAAAAAATGAAAAAGAAATCCTACTCAATTGATCTAAAGATAAACCGAATCACAGTTGAGAACATGGTGTAGACTAATGCAGATACCAAAATACTGTAGAACCAAAATTTTCGATCATCACACATGGTCTCTATCGTGCTGACATGAATTTGTGTCCCATGTCGTCAAATTGTTGAAATATATTTGATGACCCTTAATCTACTGTCTGTCTTTTTGGTACCACCTCTACCCCTTTCTACTCAATCAATTTAAAAAATTCAAAAAGTAGCTAGGCCCCCCCAAGACACCCAATGGCCCTATGCTTCTTCAGAATTTAGGGGGAAGTGTTTCTATCAAATGAAGTGTCTTAGTGTCCACTTTGTGCACAACTGCATGTATTATCCTCGCATATAAACCATACTTTTTAGTAAGTAACGTATTATTGTAGTACCTCAAAGTGGAGAAATGGTGCATGAATAGACTAGTACATAGCATTATATGGCAGTATCACAGATCTTCCTTTAATATATGGAACTAAATGGTGCCATCAGCTCCCATTTTGGACACGATTGGTCTTGGGTTTTGAGCCCATGCAGACCACTCTGTCCTGGGATATGGCATCGTGATGTGCACTTGTAGATTTTATGTCTATTCCCATGTAGTAGTATCTGAAAATGTAAAGGGGAAGGTATGATTTACTCTTCAATATTGTTTCCCACCCCCTCCCCCATTCAGACCTTTTTCTTTTTGAAAAAAATACATGTGTTAATTTTATACATATACATCATACAAAATTAACTGAAGAAGAACTTCACTAAAAATACTGTGAACATGTGAAAATACTAGCATTATTATAAAAGATGGAAATCGAAATAGAAAAATTTGGATAGAACTTACTTCGACTCCCCACGAACACCGAGTCGGCGCATCAGCACTCGGGGAAACTGCTTCTGGACCATCTGTAAAAAAGCAAAGACAATCCATATAGATAGGAGATTGGTCAAAACTTGAAGCCAATCACCATTCTTTATGAACCCACTGAGGGTAGTATAATGCTTAAATTCATTACGCCATAGTATCATGAAGATGCAGTCATGCTGCCCGGGACAGTAACTGGTCTGATAAAAGGGCATTGAATGGTTAAGGTTTAAAAATGTTGTACTAACGTAGTATGAATTAATGCAATATTCATAAACTTGAACGTGTTATGAGGTTCTACAGGAGGGAAAAAGCTTAATTCCATGAAATCCCGCATATAAGCCACATCCTGAATTAGGGGGAAAGCTATAACCTGCTTCTTATGGTTATCGTTCCTTATGGTAGTCTAAAAAAAACTTGTACATAAGCCGCACCCTGAGTTCAGGAAGATCCTATAAGCCTGACTAAGAGCCGGAAATAGTTTATAAGCCGTGGATCGAGATTAGAATACAGAAGTTGAACGTACCCTTCCAAAGATGGCCTGGGTGGCGGGTGGGTTATTCCGCTGTTGACAGAAGTCTAGGTAATGGTGGTAAACAACAGTACGCAGCAGGCAAATAGGGGGCGCCACCTCATACTCTGCTTCCAACCTACAACATACCATAGTGTTGATTTTATACAAGTCAGGGTTGAACCTGTTCTCTACAGACTGGTCAAAACATCACACTGTAAAATCCAGCGGTTCGCCGAGAGACGTTTTATGGGGATAGATATCTAAATAGATATTGAACATCAAAAATGATAGATATGGCTGAAAACTCATTTTGGACCTTTCATTTAGGCCCTGCCTCTAACAAAGAATGAGTATTTTGCTTTTCATAAAAGTGGCCATAACTTCTCTTCTAATAGGCCGATTTTCAAAATTCAAAAACCTATAGATAGCTAAATTGACATGGGCAGCGATTTTCGGGGACGTTTACACTGGCGACAGTAAAAATGACGTCACTGGCCCCCAGAGTCATTACAGTGTGTGGAAAATCCTATTGACATGTACATTATCAAAATTTCTAATTGTGATTTTTCCAATTAGTCCAGATTTACCGATTAACTGTTGAACAATAATTTGTTTTCTGCATTATGTCCATTTATGGATATAAATCAGAGTGGATGAAAAACTCATATGTAGAAAGTCTTAAGCCATGGTAAAGTGGTATAAGATTTTTATCTATAAAACGGACTTTTGAGTCCATCTATACTTCAAAGCGGAAATCAGCTAAAATTCTGAAGACTTTTATTTGTACCTATTATGCTCTAGTTCTGAAAGGGATTATTTCGGAGTGGTCAGTTTTTAGCATCATGGACGAAATATACTTTTACTGCTGTAAGGCAGTGGTCATCATTTATCAACCACTCCCTTGGCTTATGTACATGGTTTGTGGTACTCACCACTCTAAAGCCTGCTGTCTATGGATCTCCTTATCGTCTGCTGATAACTGCCGCCACTGAACGCCAGCAGCAGCGCCCCCTGGCCGGCTCTGTTTATCCTTATCAGTTGGATTCTCAGCCTCTCGGTTTTGGTCTTCCCCAGCAGATGTCTCCTCTGGAAGTTGTTCTTCATCCGTCTTTTGAAGCTTACTGCTGGAGTGCTTTTCTTCTATTTTTCTCTTTGTTGGTTGTTTCTACAATATGATACAGAAAACTATTTTGGATCTTGATTTTATCCTTTCAAAGTCTGAGTTAGAGAGTGATCCCTAACTATGGGCAAAGGACCAAAGCAGAACATAAAGGCCAAAAAATTACCATAATTACCACCCCCGGGTTACCACCCACCTACAAGATGCATACACAAGACAAACCTCCAACTTGAGATAAAGCTTTTGGCACTGTACTTCTCTTCTATTGTGTAAGATCCTATAAGGCGCACCCCTAACTTTTGGTGATAAGACCCTATAAGGTGCACTAGGGGTCTGTGCTCATGTAAAGGCTCCACCTTATACGTGAGGTATTACGGTATATGGCACTCACCTCCTTGTCTGTGTCTGGTGTGCGCTCAAGTCGACGACCTTTGGTAACCGAGTCGTATTCATCACTCGACTCCTGGATGTCCAGATCCACAAAGTAACAGCTGACAATTAAGAAGTTCACAAAGGTAACACTTGCTTTTTTTAAACCATTACTTTTAACTTATCACTACACATTATCCACTATCATGGTCCAGTGTTATATTAAGCTTGCCTTTGTCTACAAATTCAATAGGGCCATTTCAGCTGCTTCACTTGCCTATTTCTACTGGTCTGTGATTACATCGTATAAAGCTGTATGCCTTTTACTGATATACTCTCCTCGTCATATATTTGTACACTTTACCATTTTCTTTAATTTTATCGATTTCGAATACAACTGAAGAAGCATACTTACAAACTCTTACCACGTTTGCCAAACTGTTTCAGTGCCACATTGGGGTAGTTTTCCATGAGAATCTAAAAGAAAAACATACAAGGAGGCATGTATTTGATGGATTATGGAAATATTTTGAGTAAAGTCTAGCGTAGCTGAGGTGAATTTTTTTGTCATGATTAATGATTATGATGCAGTGATATACTGCATACATGCATCATAACAAACCATGGGCATCATGCATTAACGACCCTTAATGGGCTAAGGGATGAATGAGATGGGACGACATTTTTGAATTACATATGAATAAAAATAGTGTTATTGAGTAAATCCAAGAGTCATACCTTTCCAAAGACCTTCTGTGAGATGGCACTCATGTTTGATGAGCGTCCTGAGAAGTGGGCGTAGTGTTGGTACACCAGTTCCACCAGTAGACAAACGCCCGGCGTGCATGTGTAGTTTTCACCCAGCCTATGATGAATGAAAAATGGTATGAAACTCCAACATAAGCATGGGCCGTTAAACCTTGCATGTAAGCCACATACTGTATCAAAGCTGCACTCTGACTTCCCTGCGGGTGTTCTGTTTGTTGTTTTTAACTACTTTTATCACTCTCATACATTAATCAAAGAATGCCTCGCCTGTAAGACGCAACCATACCTTTTTCACATCCTATATTAAAGCAGCACATACCTGGTCAAAGACTGCTATGTATATATGCTTTAATCACAGGGCTGGCATATTAACAGAACTATATTCTACAATATGGAATTAGACCTACAGTACAGTACCAGTATGTGGGATTTATGTAATATGTATACACTATACGGTACTTACCATAAGGCTATTTGTTGTCGGAGTCCATTTTTTTGTGCAGTGGTGAGAAACCGCCAGTCTCCGGAGGTTTGCGCCATCGTGTCATCCTCTGTGTCCGAATCTCCACTTGACATTGTGATTTATGTAAAACTCACAAGTGTTTAAACCTTTGTAACCCACAGTTACACCTTTAATAGAGCAAAATAAACAAGCTGTGGTTATTTCATGTAACAAGGGGTTAACAAATAAGAATAAAGGGGGATGGGGACAAAACCTTCCACACCCCTCCCATGGGGAGGGCCGGAAAAATTTCCTAGATGATAATGATGGTAGTACAAAGTGATATGGGAATGGCAGACGGTGTGGACCCGGGGGTGTGAAATACCCACACTAGATGACGGGTGTTATGGCTCAACTCCACTATATGAGTACGCCCTGCGCCGAGGACTGTGGCTCAGGGTAACTTACACTAAACCCTATCCATATGATTGTGATTAAGGGAGTGATCATTTTTTAACAACGGGGGGGGGGGGGGGGGCTGTGCGCGCGGACACGCAAAAAAAATTTCGACCCCCCCTCTCGAGAGGGTAAAATTTTTTCGACCCCCCCCATAAGGGACAAAAATCGTCCGCGAACGTCCCCTTTTAGCCTATAGTAACGCACAGGGTTTTCCACTGAAAACAGGTGAAATTATTTTGACCCCCCATCAGAGATGTTGAAAAAATTCTGACCCCGAGTCAAGGGGTTGAAAATATTCTGACCCCCCCCTCAAACCCACCAGCCCCCCCTGTTGTTAAAAAATGATCACTCCCTAAGAGTGAAATGCCCGGCAGTGGCCTCCACTATGCCTATGGCACTAAGGGAGTGGTCATTATTTATCAACGAGGGGGGGCGGTGGGTTTGAGGGGGGTGCGTAAAATTTTCAGACCCCTCCTGAGGGGCGGGACGTAAGAATTTTGGCCCCTCTTGAGGGGGGGGGGCGTGAAAAATTTACCCTCTTTTTAGCAAAAAAGCCTGCACGCTACTGTACCACTGGTACATCAAAGAGGGACGCGAACATTTTTGGTGCTGTGAAGGGGAGGGGGGCGTAAAAATTGTTCGCGCGTCCGCATAACCCCCCCCCCCCCCCGTTGAAAAAAATGACCACTCCCAACAGTGACTCTGAGTGAGTACTGAGTAACACTCCAATGATTTAGGTATGTGAACGTCGGCACCACTATGAGCATGGACGTGTGTCACTACATTCTGTGACGCTTTTTAGGGGGTGTACACATGTAGCTCTCAGTTATTATGCTATAAATATGGTTTAAGTTGATGCATCAATTCACTTTAAAATTCTAATATTATGTACATAAGATTCTCTGTGCTGTCATTACCTTAATTTCAAGGAGGTATTGGTAGTTAATTAATTACAGCTTAATTAAGATGAACATCAACTTCTACTGATAACCTTTACCTCATGGCAAGTAAGAGGAGCATTCAAAATATCACAAGGAGTTAAATTAAACACTTAAGATGATGTATGTCAAGTTTGAAGAAGATTGAACAGTGAGCACATACCTATCTAAGCTCCTCAGATTTTCTCATTGATTAATTTCTAAGGTTTTTTCACACTTTTTTTCTTCAAAAATTCATAATTTCTGTTGTATACATCATAGAGACACAGAAAAAGTTGCAAAATGTCCGCAAGATTAAGAGCTTTCAGAAAATATATAGTTTAGGGTAATAGAAACGTGTTAAAATTTGAGTAAAATACATGGATGTGATCACAGACCATCTCTCTTTGTAAAGTTTAAAATTATGACAAAAATCTGCCCAACCTTGTCTCATGAAAGGTCCCCTCACAGCCTCAAATATTACTTGATTTCAAAAATTCCAAAAGACTTATATTTCTCACATGCCCCTTAATACAGCTAGGGTAAAGCCAAATATGTAATAATGACTTTTAATTTTTCATTCACATACCTATCCAATGGCAATGATGCACCAACTCCTGCCGCCCGCCTGGACAAGCACTGAGACTGACAGGTCGGATGACAGGGTAGGCTGTTGTTGGCTTTCTATCTTGAATATAAAACTTTTGAGGACAACACCAGCAGTAAGCAGCAGATATTCATTCACGGATCAAAACAAATCAACCCACCTACGAGGTTTTTCCAGCGGAAGTCGGATATCGGCGATTTGTAATAAAAGTTGACAGCGGCTAAACTACCGGATATGGCTAATCTTAGTTCTATTACTGCTCCTAGATGGCGCTACGACCGGCGTTCCCGCCTGCTTCCCGCCACGCAACCGCTTCCCAGGCTGCAAAACACTAATTATTTTTCCACTGTTGGCCTATATAGCATATTGGCAAAAATAAAATATTCATGCACATTTCTGGGCTTAGCCACTATTATTTTCTTGTAGGCACACATTTTTCCCATTAATTCAGGGCCATATGAGATGTGGTACAATGTAATTAACTTTTCTGCTATCAGCCGTAGAGTGCGGACATACCCAAATTTGGGGGTTTTGCAGTGAATGATTTCAATAAATTCTCTAATTAAATAGAGTGCACCCCCTCAACTTACCATCAAATATCAGCCTGAATAACACTCAAATCGATTAATATACACCCTAAGGATTAATTTGATGCCTGGTTTGCCTACCCACTGTCAGATTTTAGACTAATTATCTTTGTACAACACCCTTCAGTGCGGAGCTAAAAAGTGTCTCCTGCTGCCACCTCCCGTCAATTGGTGTACTGCAACCTAAAGGCCTGGGTTGGCATCTTGGTGGTCAATCAAATAGCTTGAAAAGCTTTGATTCACAGCCGCAGTAATGTCTCATCCAGATTCCCTTACTTTTATGCCCATCTGGATCCTCAAAATGCAATGAGAATCGATTCCCAGAGTGGTTGTCAGTCTGAGTGCTCTCCTTAAATTTTATCGATTTCTCATAATGACAAGCAGATAAGTATCAGGGGCCTGTCTTTCCTTATTTTTAAAAATATAGTTATATACGGACTCATAAATAGGGATTTATGGCGGACAATAAATAAATACATGACAAAAAAGTGTTCCGGCACCCGTCCATATATTTTCAGCTTTATTTCCTAACATACGGACACATACGGGGGTACACATACGGACGTCTGTATGTTCCCTCCGTATCTTAATCTATGTGTCCGTTGTGGAGTTTGCTGAAGATTAATCAAGAATGAATAGAGACACGTGCTTATTGGTTTCCCGTCATCCCGGAAGTCTGTCTATTTCCGTCAAAGTTGTCTGACTTACAAATGGGTTACAACCGCGTACACAGAGGTCGCTACTATGACGATTTCCCGCGCGAGGATACCACATCCCTCCCCTTGTTATTTGTTGAAACCATACATGAGATAAAACAGTTTTACTGTTTGATATGAATAAACATGATATGATAATACAACCACTTGGTGTTGAGTCTCTTCGATCAGATATATAACCTGAAATATGAAATACACTTTTAACTCAAATTCATTTTGTCAGTTCTTTCAATGTTCAATATGATCAGATAACCACAAGTCACTTGTCATAAATATAGTATAGTTTCTCACTTGGTCACAAAATCAGTCATCCAGTTTGGAGTGTGTCTCTCACGTGTGGGTCTCGGAGATTGTGGAGGCACAACTTTGGAAACATTGGGGTTTGGGGTGTTAACAGATAACTCTGTTGGTACATGAGTAGATACAGGACTAGCTTTCATAGGACAAGTAGGCACAGAAGTTGGTTCAGGTGGAATAAACCCTTTCATGTGTGCAGTATTTCTCATACGGGCAGGTCCACCTGGACTTTGCACTACTACTGCATTTCCTCTTTTCTCAATAATCTCATGGGGAGTTGGATTAAATGGTGGAGTAATTTTGTCGGTTTTGTGAAGTTCTTTCACTAGCACTTTGTCTCCAACTTCAATATCACTGTCTTTAGCTAGATTTCGGGTGTCAGCATACTCCTTCCCTTTAGCTTTCTTCATTTTGAATTCAGGTAACTTGGTTCTGAGCTTTCTTCTATACATGAGCTCAGCAGGGCTAATGTTAGTCACTGTATGAGGAGTGGATCGGTAATGGAACAAGAACTCTTTGAGATTCTCGACCCAGTCTTTCTTTTCCACCCGGGCGATTCGGATGATTTTTAGAAGTGTGGAATTTAGTCTCTCGACTTCGCCATTACTCTGTGGCCAATATGGAACACCTTTTAGATGTTCGATGTTGCGCTCTGACAGAAACTCTTCAAATTCTGTCGACGAGAACGGTTGTCCATTATCACTTCGCAGTGTCTCAGGGTATCCATGATTGAAGAACATGTGATCTAGACACTTTTTCACATTTTCAGCGGTAGTCTTCTTGAGACACACTACCTCAGGCCAGCGCGAGAAGTAGTCTACGACAACAAGTAGGTGGTATTCGCCTGGAATATCTAGTAAATCAACAGCAATGTCAACCCAAGGACCAGTCGGGAGTTCTGTTGACTTCATCGGTTCAGGTCTCATACCTCTTCCAACTATCTGACATGGACCGCAGGACTTGACATATTTCTCCACTTGTGAGTCCATACCAGGCCACCAACACTTCTCTCTGAGTCTACTTTTGGTGCGCACAATGCCTTGATGTCCTTCATGCGCCAATTCGACCGTGCAGGCCCACAATGCTTCAGGTAACACGATTCGGTTACCTCGCATAACTACTTGGCCTGCTATCCATAGGTCATTTTGCAGAGCTTTATATATAGTACCGTTGAGCTTTGTCCAGTCTCCGGACTGAATCGCTTCTCTCACTAACTTTAGTGTTTCATCATCTTCTGACAGTTTCTCAACATCTTTTGGCACAAGTGCGACAGGTACAGCATCTCGCACTACTGAATATGCATAGTCACTAGTTGAGATTCCAGATCTGTTGTCACTTACAGTACTGTCAGGTATTGGCAGTCTACTCAATACATCGGCTTTGTTTTCCTTGCCAGGAATATGTGTTATACGGTACTTGTACTGCTGTAGATATAATATCCATCGCTCAATCCTTGCAGATAGAGGCTTTGAGTTTGGGCTCAAGACTGACACAAGGGGCTTATGATCAGTTTGCACTTCAAAGTCAATTCCGATCAGATACAGATAAAACTTCCTACACGCCCAATACACGCCTAGTGCTTCTCGTTCAAACTGAGAATAACGTCTCTCTACGCTGGTTAGCTTCCGGCTAGCATAGTATACAGGCCGGTACGTGCCTTCCTGTTCCTGCTCTAGGATAGCACCTATAAAACCCACTGGTGACGCATCAGTAGTAATGCGGGTTGGTGCGCCCAGGACATTTTTAATGTTGCATTGTTAAGGATATGAGTGTCATTTTTCAACTTTCAACTTAAAACTGCAAACATCATACTGCATATTTTAGAATCACGGGAGTACATGTTCATTTCATTAAAAAAAGAACAGAAAAGATGTTTTGAGATGCATTTAGTCATAAAGTTTCCTGACATACGGCTACACAAGGCAAAGATAATGTTAGGTGTGAACAAGATTATTATTCACCCATTGCCATATATATTGTTCAACAGAGGGGAAGTTCATTTTGATATGCATGCTGTTCACTCTTAGAAATAAACGTCACGTTTTAATACTGCTTTTGCAGCATAGTCCTTTACTTACACAATAAATTAGAGCACCAAAAAAACTATATACATTTATGTACAAGAAAGCTGTCTAGGTCCATTTAAACTTTCAATGCTGATAGTTAGTGCCATAGTATTCCTCTATCAGTGCATTCATCTGGTCCAACAAAACAGCTAGCTGAGGTGCCACTTGTGGGTCGCTGTCGTCAGGACACTGTAGTCCCTCCTGTGGGACCTCTTCCTCCTGGGGAGTGGGTTGACCCTCTTCTGCCTCTGTGTCATCTATATTTTCTTGGACGAAGTACTTGTTTACAAGCTTCCTTAAACACCATTGTGCAATCAAAATTCAATAAGATTTCCATTCTCTGTTCTCATAATCATGGGTTTACTACTGATGGTACACCAAAATGCTTTACTGGATTGGGATCTAGAAATGCATCAGAATGCACTGTTTGATGTCTAGATTTAAAAATTTTCTTGGGGGGCATGCCCCCAAACCCCCCTAGGTATCTTGCTGAGCTGCGCTTGCGATGTCGCGCCGTTGCACTTGCGACGTCGTGGCGCTGCGCTTGCGGCATTACCCCCATAAACCAGGGTTGGACACCCCCCCTTTTCAAAATCCTGGGTCCGCCCCCATATAATGTATTTGACACTGTTCAAAGTCCGTAAGATAGGGAAATACAGGTTTTTTTCCATATATAAATACGGACCTCCGCATGTTGAACACGAAAGTCCGTATATATAAGGAAATACACTTAACTGAAATATATCATATACGGACATCCGTATATGATATACGGAGGTCCGCATGATAGGGAAAAACAGCCCCCAGAGGTGTACTATAAATTCTCTCGCATATAAAGCCGCGGCTAGTACCGAAACGAAAGTGAGGGTTTGTAGATGGTGTGTGCGTGTGTGAGCATATGGAGTGAGGGTTTGTAGGTGGTGTGTGAGTAGTATATGGAGTGAGGGTTTGTAGATGGTGTGTGTGTGAGAAGTATATGGAGTGAGTCACCGTGTGTGTGTACGTTGGTCACTCCAGTGTGGTGGTGGTGGTGGTGGGGGGGTGTTACTGATATCAGAAAACAAAGCACATTTAAGTATTTAAGCACCGCAAATTAATTACATGGGTACCGATTCAAACAGTGATCATAAAATCGCGGGAACCAGTGGAAAAATCACAGCGCCCTGATTGGTCAAGGGGTGGTCACGTGACTTTTTAATGTGGGCATGCATTACCATGCCAGGGCCCCTTTAAGAGGTGTTCTATAAATTCTCTCATATAAGCCATGGCTAGTACCAAATGTGAGGGTTTGTAGATAGTGTGTGTGAGTAGTATATGGAGTGAGGGTTTGTAGATGGTGTGTGTGAGTACTATATGGAGTGAGGGTATGTATATGGTGTGTTTGGCTAGTACCAGAAGTGAGGGTTTGTAGATGGTGTGTATGAGTAGAATATGGAGTGAGGGTTTGTAGATGGTGTGTGCGAGTAGTATATGGAGTGAAGGTTTGTAGATGGTGTGTGTGAGTAGTGTATGGAGTGAGGGTTTGTAGATGGTGTGTGTGAGTAGTATATGGAGTGAGGGTTTGTAGATGGTGTGTGTGAGAAGTATATGGAGTGAGGGTTTGTATATGGTGTGTTTGGCTAGTACCAGAAGTGAGGGTTTGTAGATGGTGAGTGTGAGTAGTATATGGAGTGAGGGTTTGTAGATGGTGTATGTGAGTAGTATATGGAGTAAGGGTTTGTAGATGGTGTGTGCAAGTAGTATATGGAGTAAGGGTTTGTAGGTGGTGTGTGTGAGTAGTATATGGAGTAAGGGTTTGTAGATGGTGTGTGTGAGTATTATATGGAGTGTTTGTAGACAGTGTGTGTGAGTAGTATATGGAGTGAGTGTTTGTAGATGGTGTGTGTGAGTAGTATATGGAGTGAGTGTTTGTAGATGGTGTGTGTGAGTAGTATATGGAGTGAGGGTTTGTAGATGGTGTGTGTTAGTAGTATATGGAGTGAGTGTTTGTAGATGGTGTGTGTGAGTAGTATATGGAGTGAGGGTTTGTAGATGGTGTGTGTGAGTAGTATATGGAGCGAGGGTTTGTAGATGGTGTGTGTGAGTAGTATATGGAGTGAGGGTTTGTAGATGGTGTGTGTGAGTAGTATATGGAGTAAGGGATTGTAGATGGTGTGTGTGAGTAGTATATGGAGTGAGGGTTTGTAGATGGTGTGTGTGAGTAGTATATGGAGTGAGGGTTTGTAGATGGTGTGTGTGAGTAGTATATGGAGTGAGTGTTTGTAGATGGTGTGTGTGAGTAGTATATGGAGTGAGTCACCATGTGTCAGTACATTGGTCACTCCAGTGTGGTGGTGGTGATGGTTGGGAGGGGTCTTACTGATATCAGGAAACAAAGCAGATAAGTATCTTCTGTGATATCAGAGCTGTACCGTCGCGGCTAGTACCAGAATATAGGATCCGCCCAATGTGGGCCAAAGGGGTATTCAACCCTATGATCTATATAATAGTTCTAAAGCATCAATTTTCAGGCCCTAGCGCCGAGTCATTTATTGCCAGGTGGGCTTGAGAACTTAAATGTGCTTCAATTGTGAACAGTTCACTAGCCCACTGATTTATGTGATGCTTGGTGGAAAGAAAAAACAACATTAATTGAAGAAGTGATATGGCCATTGCTTGCAATCTGAATTATTCTTTATTCATTATCATAACATGTACAAAACAAGACACGTTTTTCAGAGTAACCTCAGCAAATTTGTCACTATAGAACAGCGAACAGCTTGGTCCAGTTAGATATCATGATCAAGAATACTATAAGCTCCAACTATACTCTGCATGTTTTGCTAGATGAATTAAATTCCACCTTAGACAATGATTCAGAAGAGAAAACATCAAAATTCGAATACCCCACACCACAATATAATAATTAGCATAATATGGAAATGATATAAGTATTTGTCATATTGTTCTACGCTTTGACGATATGTTAGACAAATTCATTATTTATGAATGCATTTGGATTTCTGCATGGTAAATGAGCTCTTCTAGACATTTTTCAATATATATTTTTTATGGTAAATGAGCTCTTCTAGACATTTTTCAATATATATTTTTCTTCTACTTTTTAGTATTGGTCTAAGTACCGTAAAACCTCAAAAACAAATCAAAGCTGCATGCCGACTTTGTGGGGTTTCTCAGTCTCAGCTTGGCCTTAAGTTTTATCATTCAAAGTCCATTTTATCATAAAAATATAACCTCACTTATAAGATGCCCCTAGACCTAGGGAATAAGTTTTGAGCTGCAGCTGATCCGCAAGGTTTTATGGTGGGCAAAATGTACCACCATACGACATCAATCACACAAGTCATCAACCATCGTCATCACAGTGTTTTATGGCATGGTTCATCCCACAGAGAAGACCTTGGTAAGTAGTTACATATACAGAATCATAAACTTGTGTAAGATGATATTAAAAAAAAAAAAGGCTAGCTCATCCATACCTTCCCTATAAGCATGCTCATTTGTAAAAGCAAATGATTTTGTGTATATTGTCTTTAACAAGGTTATGTATGATTTGTATTATAAAAACAAGAAGATCAACACCAAAGTACCTTTGAAAATTGTAAATCCGTATTACCGGTAGTATGTTTTGTAATCTAATATAATTCCACATGAACTCTGGTCAGTATTACATTTTATAACATTTTCTCTTTTAGCAAAAATTAAATATTAAGCTAACTATCACCTCCAAATGGGTGTGCACTTTCTGTCAAAAATAAATCGTTCAGTACATTATTCAATTTTACTGATAAATAAGACACCGCAATGTGTTTTAATTGACAATATTGATGACTGATGTAGTCACATATCCCCGGTACATCTTAATCTTAAATCACAATCTCTTCATTTGCACAACCAGATTTCTCCCAATCATTCGCACAATTAACAGTGTAATACACAAATTTCAACATATATGAGTATATAATCTAATATTTTTTCACACATAAAGTTTTAGTTCACCTGTCATAGAATGGATCAACTATTTTAATACAGTGTATTGAATATTTGGCATAACATAACCTATTTTTTTTTTATAATCTAAATGAAAGTCTAAAATACACACTGGTTCTGTAAATTTCTTAGATACACACTGTTAGAACAATTGCTGAACAGACCAGTAAAATATTAACTTATAGCACCAGCAGGGTGTTGAACAAACAATGAAATCAAAGAGGGTGGACATAGATTCCTAGAGGCCTTTTCTAATTGTAATACGGAAAATAATGGCACCTGCTAGAAATATAGCTTCTGCTAATGCTATGTCTACGTCATTAAAGTAATGTGTTGCACTCCTCATGAATGGTATGTAGGATATAGGAACAATACCGCTTCTATTACCACGCTGCAAAACTTGTCCTGTGAAATATTCTCACAAGGCATGTGATTTCATTTCAGCCATCAATTATGAACCTGCGGTATATCCAACTTTGTCACGATTGATAGTTTAGTATTTGAACAGCCTCAAAATATCAAGATACCCTCCCCCTTTTCTATTAAATGGTAACAACTTTTCTCAATGGTTCTACGAGTGTCACTTATTTTTTTCATTGCTGGTCAAAATATTTTGGAAATCTCATATTGTAGCGGAAACACATCCCTGATCATTTACGGTATAGCAAAAGGAATACTTTATTCTAGAGCAGATTAAACCTGCCAGTCATATCAGATCTAGACTACTGGTGATTAAATCCATAGAACAAAATCAATGGCCATTTAACCGCTTAATCACTGTTCAGACTTAACCATGGTCCAAACATAATATATATCACATCATGTCAGCCTCACAACAAATATATGATACTATACAACAAAAACCTGGTACAATTTAATCCCTCTTTTGGTATTTTACCTTTAATCTCTATTATATGTCTATTTGCAACAATCCACTATGACAAATTTGTTGCATATGTCAGTCGTGGATATACAACCAAACGTTTCAGCAGCGATCTTACTTCTGCGACAGCTTTTGATAATCATACAGCAATGAACTTGTGATATCCTGCTAAAGTATAAAAAAAACACAAAGTTTTTGATATTTGCAACTGCAACTGATGGCTGTGTCTCTCCTTAGGCAACAGTTGTAGCAAATTTTCTGTAATGGACCATCATCCTATAATACAGGGTTTGCTTGGCGTTACTTTCTGTAGCCATTGCAGTTAAGTACAGCCATATCACTCACACTACTAACACCATAACTTTGCCTAGCTTGCTCAGGGCTCAAACAGAACTGTATCGTTTCCATGATTTACTTGGTGGGTTCTCAGAACTGACCAATAATTTTCAGGAATTTAGCATGGTGGATTAGAGATCTCACTTTACTCCCTGTTTTACTCATGTTTGAAACTAGAAATTTTCAGTTTTTGAACGCTAGTTAACTCCTAACTCATACATTTTTTCAGACTCAAAAAAAAAAGACTACTTTTTCACGTTTTTACAGGCAGTTAAACTCTTAAGCATTTAAGTACTATGACAAAGTGCCCAGGGCGCTTTTGACATCGAATTTGGTTTGTTAACTTATTGTGCGAGAAGACACAATACGGATAAATACTTTTGTATCTATATTTGCGTAGCTTTAATATAAGGCGGTTAAAGCTTTCTAAGATACATAGTATCTAATTAAAATTGAACACTCACACCACGTCTATTTAAACGTATAAGATACACAGTACCTAATTGACAATTAGATGCTCATACATACCTGGGTAGGTGACACAAACACTTTTGAACTCACACACCACAACCCTATTAGTCAAGAACTTTTCTAATCAAGACTTCAGAGCTTTTCCAATCAAGAATGAAGTCTTTGAATCATTGCCTCTCAAGGTGAAGCGGGGCTACTCTGCATTCCCGGAGCTTCGTTAGTCGGACAAAAAAAAAAGTGTTGTTAATAAGACTTAGTGAGACAGTAAAGCATATTTTTGGTTTATTAAACCAATCAGTATAAAAGATAAACTCAATTTGGCTTTGATAAAGCCCTTTTTCTCGACATCAAACCATGGGGTCATTTAGAAACTAGACTTTATACATTCATTCAAATTCATCCGTGAACCTTCTACCTGCCGCTAACATTAAAGATTAGCACACTCTTCCTGAATATCACATATCAGATAATTCACATTGCTAATATCACTGCTTTACCATTAGTCCAGCTTTTCGTGTTAGCGATCGGTGTTCAGTTAGGTCGTCAAGAGTTTCTGGGAGTGGTTTGCCTGACGTTTCTGGAAGAAGGAGCGCCAAGAGCCCGGAGAAAAGGCACAGCACTCCATAGACGCCATACTCCAGCGACGGATAAATATTGGTCTGTGGGTACAGAAAAATGACATCATGAGCTCAGGATGTTATCTAGAAGCCCAGTATTGATATTCTTAACTGGAAAGCCAAGAAGTGCCTAGAGCTTAGATTTATCGTGAAATATCCAACGAGTAACTGTGTGGTGACCATAGACTCAGACACTCAGTTCTGTCCATTAGTTAAGGAAGTACATTCAGCGCACGATAGTTCATTAGATACTCTATGCTTAAAGTAATATAATACTCAATTTTCCTTATAGAGATAATTCAGGACCTCCAATTTCTATGTGCCATGTGTCCAATTATCCAGCGTGACTTCACTCCCAGGGGGGGGGGTGCACTTTATATGCTGGAGGTGCACACATGTGTGGCTAGCAAGGGTAGGCCTAATTTTCTACAAGATGTCCCTAGAAAGAGCCTACTTTAAGCAAAATAAAGTACCCCAATTTATGTGGAGAACTCCAAGTATTCATGAAAATAGCATGAACAAAATTTATATTGCATCCAAAACTGAGTGGATTTAAAATATTTTGAGCCACACCTGAGAGTGTTTTGTAAATGTGCCTTAGCAAGGGTAAGAGTAGTTCCGGGTGCAGTCGATTGTATGAAATCTAAGTGCCCCCCCTAGGCCTGTACCCAATACCGAGAGTGTGGGAAAGTGTGGGAACCGGCCACACTGCACAAAAGCTGTGTGCAGCCATTCATATCTTTGGTAAGAAAGTAGGACAGGTACGAACATTTTACTGGAAGACTCTCGTTATAATGTTATAAAAAGATTAGCTAATTGAACACTCACCAGAGGAAGCAGGAGTGGAGAGGAAGCACCACCCAGACGTGCTGCCATGGTAACCACGGCTAGCCCTATGTTCCTGACAGACAAATGTAACATACACATGTATAAGTGCTACTAATGGACAAAATCTAAAAACTATTAGTGCATGCATCGCTTTCATTCAATAAACATCATTGGTGCATTTATTTTTCACAATTTCTTGCTTCAAGTGAATATGGCCAGAGAGTGCATTTTAGTTTGTAAATATGTTTTTTAAAATATTTTTATTTGGTCCTGGTAACATAAACTCGGGTTCTCCACGGTCTGCCACCAAGCTACCAGGTGGGGGGAGAAGTGTGTGTATGTGTGTGTGTGTGTGTGGGGGGGGGGGGGGGGTTAGCATTTTTAGCCCTGTACTTTGTGGGGATAAATGTAACCGAGTACAAAAAGCCATAAAAACACTCAATTAGATGTAATTTTTTCCAATAAATGCTTTATGCTCGATGTCTTACTCAGTGCAATAGATTATCAGTATTTAGTTACTGTATAAGTGGCCTACCTGCAGGTGGTGGGATAGAGTTCAGCACTGTAGAGGAAGTTGACACAGGCAGCTATGGACACTGACATCTTCCCCAATAAACCCAGAGCTACAGACAGAGTAACTGGTCCCTGGTCCACCCATAGTGGCAATACTAGAACAGACGGTTAATACCATAAAGTGTTAGTATTAAGTAATTTGAATCATTGCATAGATAAGTTAATCATACCTTAATATCGTGCACATAAAGCGCGACTTACATGCAGGGAGAAGCCCTTGCTGCTTATCCATCACCTTATAGAATCTGCTTGAAGTTAGGGTGCGTCTATAGGCGAGGGTATCATACTATAGAGCAGTACTGAATTCTTTAAAATCAAACATTAGTTGCACCTTATATCTTCAGAGATACCACTCACTGGCCGACAGAAAACAGGAAAACTGGACTTTTGGACACATTTTCCCAGGAATTTAATATAATTTAATGCAGGAATCTTAGAATGAAAATCAGGAATTCCTGGTAAACCAGGAAAGGTGGCATCACTGTATCTTCTTCTCCGTCAACTAAGGGTGCTCCTAATACACGCGGTGCACCTTATATTCGAGGTTACTAGTGCTGGTAGTACGAGGGCGGCTACAGTTTGATAGCTGTCAATGTTCAGTCAGAGTTTGGTCTCTTTTGAATCCATAAAGTGAGAGGTGGTGGCTGAAGTATTCCACTGCACTTTATCATTGGAGGGATTATATTACATGTACTCCAAGCACACCATACCACCACAATGAATGTACTTGAAGACATGATTGATTAACCTCAATGCATATACTGCTGTATTATATCACACATGTTCTCACAGAAATAGAAAACCACATACCTGATGATGGGATGAGGATTGCAAAACATGGTAATGATGTGAATATGAGGGTCCCCGCGAATGTCCACCGACGACCGATACTGCAAAATGAAGTAGAAAATGAATAAGAAAATATTTACAATAACAATACCGTATCGTGATGGCCATATCTCTTTGATACTCTGACCCACCATACACATTTTTTCAAAATTCTATAAATTAAAAGGTTATTACACTGTACAAAATATTATGTAACTGAACACATTTAAATGGACTGCCATTCTTCACAGGTTTATAAAGTAATGCAAGGTATTTTCTCCAGAGATATTGAAGTGCTCACCTGTCTATTATACTAAGGGCGATGATGTATGCAGGTAGTTCAATGAACCCGGAGAGGCTAACGCTGATGTATCGGTTGCTGCCTAAGTTACCAGCACTCATGGTCATACCGTAATACACTGCGCTTGCTACAAACCTACATTAAAAAAAAATGCAATATTACTTCATAAACGCTCATATGGCATCCTTTGGAATCGTGCTAATGATAGAACTATAAGGAAAGAAAGTTGGCCTATAGATTCACCAAAAAAAATAAGCAAATCTAAGGGGCAATGATCAGTATCGTATCTCACTAAAATGGCGAAATTATGCATGACAACATTAGTGGAATTTTATTGGTGTAAACCTTGCATATAGGCCATAATTAAAAGTGTATTTCAGAGATCTTCTGTGGATTATAGAGTTTCTTGAACTTAGGGTGTGGCTTATAGGTGGGGTTTAGTGGCACACTTTCATGTGCCAGCTGCGTCCAGTTTCCTCACAAACTCTGGTGCAATTCACACCCAGGTATAGTTTATATGCAGAGTTTTATAATAGGCGATACTGCATTAGATTTATTTGTCAAAATGATGGCATTTATATGGGGAAAAACACTAGTTAAATGAAGAATGGGCTCAAATTGTCTTACGCGGTAATGCAGTTAACGATAGTTCTTGTCCGTAGAATGGGGTTGATGAGAAGTATCCGTAGAGAGCCCTGTGACTTGGCACTTCCGGGACTCTTTGTGGGTACTTTAAGGGATATTGGTAAACTCGGCGGCTTGCCATTAGCTGCAGCTATTGCTTCCAAAATCTATATAACAAAATCGAACAGTTGTTAAACAGACGTTAAAACACTTGTTTCAGGAAAATAATTTACCATAAATCCTCGTGTACAAGATGCGGCTTATACACATGAACTGCATCAGATGCACCCTATATGAATCAGCCCAGCTCAGGTCGTGTCTTATACACGAGGATTTACATTATAAAACAGTACTAAAATGACCAAAATGTGAGCGAGGGGCGTCCTTTACACGAGGATTTACGGTATAAAGTGAATTTTATCAGTAATGTAATGCAATTGTAGTACATCAAAGTATCAAGAAGTTCAACTTCATCACGTCCTTATCACCTGTCATCAAAGTTTAAGAAATAAATCAGCAGTGTTATGGTCAATGCATACATAAATGACTATAGAAATAGACAGGTGTAACTTACTTTATTTGCTTCTTTCGTTTTCCCCTTTGCTAATAACCAACGTGGACTTTCAGGGAAAGACCTAAAATGGAAACAAAAGTGTCAAACAACAGTACAGGCAAAATACATTTTGTAGGTAGGAGGGAAATTGTCTATTCATTGTAACCATGAGTGAGTGAGTGAGTAATAGATGTTTAACGCCATTTCGACAGCTAAGGTCATATTCATGGCGAGTATTGTAACCATGACTACCATAACTAGGGTCATAACAGAATATGACATCCTGGTAAAGATTTAATTTTTTCTTTGGTAAACTTTATTCCTAATCAACATAAAGTATCATTTCACTTACCAATAAAAGTAGAACCCTATGAGACATGGAAAGGTGCATGCAAGGGACAGCATCCTCCAGTCACGAATAAAGTATGCCATCCCTGCGTAAAGACATATACCGACAGCGAAGGTAGCGGGGAAGACTACGCCACAGAAACCCCGCACTGATGGCCCAATGAGCTCTGTGGCCATGATGAAGCTGACCAAGTTCCAGCCTCCAGTTATCACACCGGCCGCAAAGCGGGCTACCAGGTAGATGTAGTAGGTGGGTGAGTAGGCACCGGCAAGCATGGCCCAGAGAAGGGCTCCGAGGGTGCCATAGAGGCAGGGTCTTCGGCCATGACGGTCGGCCAGCGATGCAAACACGAAGGACCCCACCATGAGACCGATCATGAAGGTGGTCTGTGCAACGCCCACCTTGTAACTCTGGTCACATACCAGACTCCACTGAAATTCAAAAATGAAATGTGTGAGCAGCTGTACAGAAAGGATTCCCTATGCAGTATACATGGATCATCAGTAGCATTAGAGATGGACTTTCATGTATAAGTCGCAGCACTAACTTTAGCTGTTTCTATAAGGCGCACTAGGGTAATATTCTTGCGTATAAGCCTGGCCTTATATGCAAGGAATTACTGTAATCCCGGGTTCATGAAATAACTGCTAATTTCTCCTCTAAATTAATAGCCTAGATCTTGGTAATGTGGCCTGATGATTATAATCATAATTTCTGCATGATGTGCTATCCTTAGCCTATTGACAAGCCCATGTTGACTATGGCCAGCATCAGACTCCACTGGCACTCAGCCTGTATGTATTAATGATTACCACTATGCACACATGGTGCCTATCGACCCTGCCACCTGTGTATAGAACAATAGGCTAATGTCAACACTCATGTATTTAGATATCATGGGACCAACTGACACTCGGCAAAAAGTTCTACGCTCAAACTCTGAAGTGGGGTAGTTTGAAACATTCAAGTCTTATACCAAAGAAAAAAGAAAAAAAGTGGGAAACAGCTATGGCATATAGCTTTTTCAGAATTTTAGGATGCAGCTAATAGACGTGGTTTTATTGTTAGTTATTGAATAGCGTAGAATATGCTCCATTTTCTTAATTGAAAAAGCTATAGGCGGGATCGAATGCATTCTTTTTGTAAGAAATATTGGCAAAAAACATTTTTCCTCTGCCACAATTTGTCTTTTTCAAGGAAAGGGACATATTTAAATTCAGTTATTGACTAAGTTTGGTCAATAAGGAAACTAAACAAGAAGGGGACCTGTGCCCCAGGGTAACATGATATAAGAATGGGAGACAGTTTTCGTTTTATCAAAGCAAAGAATACACTGTGGCATTAAGGTGTTTAAATGAACTGGTCTCCCATGATGAAAAGAAAAACAAATCATTAAAAAACTTGTTTTCCCTGGACCTGACGGCGGAATTTTTTACTCCATGGCCCAATGAATAGAGTACTCCTCGTATTGTGAAGGGTTATCGTGAAGCAATGTCTAAGTGTATGATAATGATGTAGAGGTACGTCACAAAGTAGCCTTATCTTACGTTATCATGAACATCAATAATAACAGAAACTCTTAGTATTAGACTATCAGATATATTCTCTGTCCCTAATACAAAGGGTGAGGTTAGATAAGGCCGAAGGGAGGGAAACACAGGGAACAAAAAGAGGGAATCTGACATGCAAATACCTGATGGACAAAGAGAGAAAGTTCTTTTTTTGCACGTTCTGTTTTCTAGAGAAATCAATGACAATTTATAGTGGCATGGACCCATACACTAAGTCTATGATAGGGCCATCACACTCACAAAAAAATATCAGTAGGAATTTTTAAAATGTCAAGTGGCATCTCTGGGAAGACCATTAATACTTACAAAAAACAAAAACCCCTGACGACAACTCTTATAGTATCTCTCTCCTTCATTCTTAATCTTAAAGAAAATGAAACGAACAAAGTGTAAGCCTTTTCCATGCCCTACCTCAGAGACGATGGATGTGAACTTGCTGTTTGGGAAGAGGTACTGTGCGCATGTCTGTCCAGCTTTGGGACACCCTGGTGACTGTTTGAGTCCATGCGTGCAGAAGATTTCCTTCGGCTCTGCCCCGATGAACACCATGTGCAGGGTCTGCATGGCAGAGATGACAGTCGCCCAGGCCAGCACCCAAAAGAACTGGCGCTGGGCCGGGCCATACTCGCCGACAATGTTAGTCAGCGCCTCATCTATGTCCATTCTGTAAAGAAGATGTAGAAAATCTTAAGTATATGACTTTTTACGCTATTTTCATAAGGTTACTTAGAGATGCCCCTCCATACTGGTATACTGCCAGAGTCTACCACAGCCATGGATGGTACAATAATTCCCAGTACCATAAATTCTCTCATATAAGCCGCACCCTCGTATAAGCCACAGGCACACTCTCGACCTTAGAGGGAACTATAATCCTCATCTGTTGCTTGAAAATTGTACTTTTAGTACTGTTCTATAGTGCCAAATACCCTCCTATAAGCCGTACCCCTTCATTTGGATTATGGGTTCTGGTACTAGCCGCGGCTTATACGAGAGAATGATTCAATCGTTGACGTTACCTTCAGTGTGGTGTGATATTGTTCCATGGTACAATCATTCTAAAATCCATGTAGCCAATCTGGATATACTAAGGGGAACCCCGAATATTAAAAGAAGGTGTTACAATGGCAGCATCTGTTGCAGAGCTTAAGCTAAGCTAAGCTCTTAGTCCTGCCTTTTTGTTAGACACTAAGTCAGTATCGTGTCTTTTCTGGGCGGTTCTGCTGAACATGGAGCTGGGTGCTAATGTCTCTCTAGACCCCTGGCTTTAAGGAGGTGTCTCTCAGAGAAATTCAGTACCATGGGGCTATACTGATTCCTCAGCATACATACACAATGCCCATGGGAGTCACTTGTGGTTGCTACAGGTTTATGGTTTTTACCCAATCCCTGTTTTGTCACTGCCTCCTGCTTAGCTTTGTACAGTGAAACAAGTCTCTAGTGCTCCTCACTTTACCTATCAGATTTGGATGGAAAGCTGAGTCATTTCTGGACTGGGCTTGAACCCACAAACTTCAGATCCGTGTGCGAGTGCGCTGGCGACTGCACTATCCCGACCTATACTGTGTGGCCGATGAGCTCACAAGGTAAAATCTTGCTGCAGCAGCTTCGCAGCAAAAGTTAAATGGGGTGTTACATTGGTAGCTTCGGCCACATGCACTCACTGCTGCCTATCTAACATGGTCAAAATTGGCCGCAACAGCTTGCCGCACCAAGGACTGATAGTGTTTGCTTTTGGTTAGATCTGATTGGGCTTAGAAAAAAAATTGTTGTGTTCAGGTAACACTACCTACCCTAATTTTTGGGCCCTACCCTAACTTTTTTTATGGGCATTTTTGGGGAAAATCTTGTACTTTGGCACTTATGAGACATGGAATTTTTTTTATGATCTCACACATTGAGTTCGCGTCACGTACGCGCGAAAATTTACACCCAGCTTAAAAAAAATTCCCGAAATACCCTATAAGCCTAATAAGTGACTAAGGACGTCCGATCGGATCTGATCAGTGAAATCAAACATGTTTGAAATTGACTGACTGGATCGGAAGTCCCCCTCATGCAATCTGATCGGTTAAACCTTGGCACTGCCATTTAATTCTTGTTGGATCAGAAGACCCGTGCGCTCTGAGCATTTGCACATGTATTTGGTGGGTTTTTTTTTGTCTGTTTGCATGTATATTTCATGGAAAATTAAAATTATTTGTCATGTCGGAACATAATCAAAGCCATGAGATGTGAATGTGTACCCTGCCATTAGTCCTCAGGCTTTGCCTGGTCGCCCTCAGCAATCTTTGATCTTGGGCAAAGCCCTCAGACCTCGGGTCAGGGTGCAGGAGGGGGGTGAGAGGTATGCACGCAGACGCGAAAAACTTCCCCCCACCCTTCAAGGATCAAAATTTTCCGGCACCCCCTCTGCAACTATGGACCTCTGCTCGTGTCCGATTGTACATTGGCGCTCAGGGCTAGAGTTGAATGTGTGTTTGAGTTGGTATCCATTCTAGGCTAGTACTACTAGTACCGTAATGTCCCACATAGAAGGCGCAGCTCGCGTAGAAGGCGCACCCCCAAACCAGAGAAGGCTGTTTCATGTCCCTCCTGCGTATAAGACCCAGCAGCATTTTGTTTGGCATACAAGACGTGCCTTATACGCAGGAGATTGCGGTAGTAGTATTCTGGGAGTGGTGTCACGGTCAATATTTATCAACATGGAGGGGGGGGGGTAATGGTTTGAGGGGGCCGGACAGGGGGCACAAAAACTTTTGAACCCTCTTGAGAGGGGGTGCAAAAACTTTTGACCCCTCTTTTGAAATCTTATAAAAAAAGCCTGTGCGTTAGGCCTACCAGTACTATTAATGATGCTATTCTCCCTGTCGGTAATGGCTACTGTTTATAGAGGTCGCCACCTCCAAAACACAAGAAAATGCCAGGATGTTGCTGCAAACACTGGTCTTGGTGCTGTTTGCTCTGCTCTATGAAGCATAGTGAGGAACCTACACTGGCCTCCTGCTCCAACTTTAACACCCCATAGCAAGCAAAGTATCCATCAAAATGGGTTTAGATTAACACATGTTAAACTTGTATATGTGTTCTCAAACATATGTGGGCAGCAAAGCCCTATCTTTGGTATATTTGAAGAAATCAAACATTTAAACAATCTTGCCATAGGCGGCAATGGTGAACATGCCTCTACTCGCCTGTGGTACTGCTGCTCTGCTCACAGACTAGTAAGAAGGTGCAGGGGCCCAGCGTAGCTCACGGGAATCACTATCCGACAGGGAGAATAGATATCACAAAGAGGGGTGTGAAAATTCTCCACGCCTTAGGGAGGGGCACAAAACATTTTGACCACCTTCAAGTGGGGAGTTATACAATTTTTTTGCACGTCAGTTGCATAACAAATTTACCCTCTTTTTAGCAAAAAAGCCTGCATGCTACTACAGAGATTCTCTGCGCCTCTGGTGTGTTGGGGAGAGGGGTGAAAATTTTTTTGGCTGCCGTCGAGTGGGGCATAAAAAAAATGTTCTGTGTGTCTGCGTAAGAACCCACCATCCCCCTGTTGATAAATAATGACCACTCCCTAGACTAAGGCACATGCTTTTTCGCTGAAAAATTATGCCCCCCTCCCCCCTGGGGTATAGAGGTTGAACAAACTTTGCCGGCCCTTAAAAGTTAAGGCTTAACTTTAGCCTTAAGGGAAATCATACCCAAAATTCATGATGTCATTTTTTGATAGCTTTTTAGACAGCAGGCGTATCTGATGCATCTGGTGATGTCATGATTGGGCAAGCACTGTCAACCTACAATTAGATGATGTTTGTAGCATTTTACAGACACACTCTGTCCATTTCCTCTGAGAGATATTACAAGAGAACCCATCAGAAGGTTCTGGTAAAAGATCATGTTGGTGCATTATTCACTTTTCTATAATACACTTTGCTACATCCTCCATACATAAACAATGCAAACCTGATGTATTTTGCCCAACTGTGACGTCATCAGTTGCCTCAGAGAAGCCTGCTGCTCTCCTCTATAGTGATACATATTTCAATAAGTATGCCAAAATCTTTTTAATTTATACAAAGGCTATCAGAATATGATGTCTTGAAAGTAGGGTACGATTTCCCTTTTACTGTTTAAGGTAATAAGGCTTAGGCCACACCAAATAAAAAAATTGGTCTATGGATTTTCATTTTGAGAATATGGTGCGGGAGGGCGAAATTTTTATTTTTATTTTCTAGAAATTAATTATTGTCTATGGATTCTGAACATCATAAATATGGAGAGGGCGATTTTTTTTTTTTTTTTTTTTTTTTGCCATTGCATATTTATGCCTATCCAATGAGGGTCTGCCATTCCTGTACCTTTATTATTAATCATAATTGCTTGATCAAAAAAAAAAAAAATGAAAATCCCTGCAAATGAGGCGGGCGGGATCCATAGACATGTTATTTTTCAAATAAAAATAAAATTTTAATTTCTGAAAAACAGGGGCGGGAAATCCATAGACCAATCTTTTAATTTGGTGTGGCCTTAACCTTTAGTGATCACTTTTAACAACAGGGGGAGGGGGGTTGTGGGTTTGAGGGGAGGGGGTCAGAATTTTTTTCTGACCCCCCTTGACGAGGGGGGTCAGAATTTTTTATCGACCCTTTGACCATGGGGGGGGGGGGTCAATATAATTTCACCTGTTTTCAATGAAAAAGCCAGTGCCTTATTATGCTTATAGCCATATAGCCTATAGGTTAAAAGGGCACATTCGCATGGGTTTCTCAGTCCTTCAAGGGACAAGGCTTGTGACAAGGTGGGTCAAAAATATTTTGACTCCTCAAAGGGGGGCAAGAATTTTTTTCGTGCATCTGCGCGCAAACCCACTAGCCCCCCCCCCCAGTGGAGGCCACCGCTCGGCACTTCGTTCTGTGCCTGTTAGGCGCAGTTCGCCAATCTGTGCATATCGCCAATTCTACTTTGCGCCAGGTACAAATGGGCAAGATTTTCATAAAGTTTCTACCACATTTATAGAGTTCATTTGTCTAATATTTTTGAAAGATACCTTTTTATGTTATTCAACCACTGGTCTAAGGTTTGTCAAGTTTTCCTGCTTAGAGTTTTAAAAAGGAGTTGAAGTCCGAATGGCCGATATTGCTGCTTTGCGCAAGATTGGAGCTTTGCACGGCACCAATGCTGCGCTATTCTAAAATTGCGCCGATTGGTGATTTGCGCCTGACATGCCTATCATGACGGGAGGAATGACACAGGGGCAGGTACGTCTGTCTGCCCCCCCCAGTTGGTAAAAGATGATCGATCCCTTAGCCTTTAATAGGCTTAGTAAAACCCACCACCCTCCCGCCTGTTGTAAAGATGATCACCCCCTTTATACCCTAAACCCACCACTCTCTCGCCTCTGTTGTTAATGTTAAAAAAGATGATCACACCCTTTATATCCATATTATGGAAGGCCGGTGCGACATTGCCTTGTGTTATTTGCCATTTGCCAATTGCTACTTATGTCTTGCCATTTGCCAATTGTTAATATCATTTGCTGTTTGCCAATTGCCACTTACATCTTAATTATAAATAATTGTTAATAATTATTAATAATTGTTAAAAAAATATTAATAATTGTAAATAATTATCATTAATTGTTAAAAAATATTAATAATTGTAAATAATTGTTATTAATTGTTAACTTGATGTCATTTGCCACTTGCCAATTGTTAAAGGGCGACTAGGACGCTAATGCATGCCTGCATTAAAAAATCACGTGACCACCCCTCGACCAATCAGATCGTCGCAAATTTTCCGCTGGTTTCTGAGAATCTATCAATGATCTTTGGCCGGTACCCATATTGTTAAAAGTCCCTGCTAGGTCCCCTTTAATTGTGTCTTAGTCAGGAGTAAACTGGAATAGTCATTATGTCCGTATCTCGGTATCGTGAGGTGGTGCCGACTGGCTGACCACGCATACACTATGCCAGTTGTTAACCCACAATTGATGAATGGTTATTGGCAAATGGCAATTGGCAAGCTAAGGGAGTGATCATTTTTTAACAACAGGGGGGGGGGGGCTGGTGGGTTTGAGGGGGGGTCAGAATTTTTTCAACCCCTTGACCAGGGGGGTCAGAATTTTTTCAATACCTCTGATGGGGGGGGGGTTAAAATAATTTCACCTGTTTTCAGTGGAAAACCCCGCGCGTTACTATAGGCTAAAAGGGGACGTTCGCGTGCAATTTTTGTCCCTGATGGGGGGGGGTTGAAAAAATTTTACCCCCTCAGGGGGGTCGAAATTTTTTTCGCGCATCCGTGCGCAAACCCACAAGCCCCCCCCTGTTGTCACCGCTGTCGACCTGTCATCCACTACCGTTTCTGGGTCTCCGATACCCAGTACACAAGTTTTTGAGAAGGATTCGGCCGTTTGCGCCATGCAAAAAGGCGCACCTCTCCTGACTTTATTTCTTCACCAATCCATTTTATTTTTTCAGCAAAAGTTAATTTTAACACCTGCCAAGACCATTAGCATTTCAGTTTTTCGGTGCCACAAGTTAATCCTGGCCAAAATTCAATTTCAAAAGTTCTCACAGTCTCGATCACTGGGAGCATTATCAAAACAAAGATGGCGGCCGCCGAAACACATGGCTCCACTCTGCAAAGTTTTATATAATATAGCTCTCAAGATATGGCGAATTCTAATTCATTTTTTCAGAAACTTGTAGAGATAGTTGTAAAGAACAACCCACTGGCTCCATTAAGTTGATATTTCTGTCCAAATATTAAAAAAAGGTGCATGTAAACAAACGATTTTCAACTTCCGTTTTGCCGTGCGGGTGGCGATGGCCCTCTCAAAGGCTGACAGTATGGTGCAGCCCAACTCAAACACATAGATTTGAGTTGGGTTGTCCAACTACCCCCCTGTTGTTAAAAAATGATCACTCCCTAAAAGTGGCAATTGGCAAATGAGAATAACAATTGGCAAGTGGCAAGACGTAAGTGGCAATTGGCAAATGGCAAGTAGCATTCAGTTATTAACAATTGGCAAATGGCAAGATGTAAGTGGCAATTGGCAAATGATATTAACAATTGGCAAATGGCAAGATGTAAGACAGTACGGCAATTGAATTGCAAACGACAGTTTAATTAAGACATTAACAATTGGCAAATGGCAAGACATAAGTAGCAATTGGCAATTGGCAAATGACAAATAACAAATGGCAAATGGGATTTCGCACCGGTCTTCCATACTATCTTTCCAAGTTTTTATTCCACTATATATACAAAACGGCAGGCCTCTACTGGCTTGCATGGAGAATTCTCCCAGCAGAGACTCTCATAGGCATTCCGCTGTTTGGCCGTACAGAAGGATGGCATAGACTATGCTGGGAGAGCTGTTGAGTGACAAATAGCTGTAACAAACTGCATTGTTGTTGAACGCAGTGCCTTGGGCGTAAGGTGGCGCTAAATTGTTCAACCTGGGGACACTGTTTGTTCAGTCTCAGGCCATTCAAACATAGCAGTTTCTTAGAGCTATCAGTTTAATCAGTTTGGCGTTTTTGTTGATGTTTTTTGGCCCAGTTTGTATTGTATTTCGCACGCCACTATCCAGCGGCGCAGCCGCTGGTCTTCTGGTTGCAGTACACTAATTGACAGGAGGTGGCAGCAGGAGACACTTTGTAGCTCCGCACTGAAGGGTGTTGTACAATGATTATTGGTCTAAAATCTGACAGTGGGTAGGCAAACCAGGTATCAGATTAATCCTTAGGGTGTATATTAATAGATTTGAGTGTTATTTAGGCTGATATTTGATGGTAAGTTGAGGGGGGTGCACTCTATTTAATTAGAGAATGTATTGAAATCATTCACTGCAAAACCCCCAAATCTGGGTATGTCCGCACTCTAAGGCCTATAGCAAAAAAGTTAATCACATTGTACCACATGCCATGGCCCTAAATTATTGGGAAAAATGTATATCTACAAGAAAATAATAGTGGCTAAGCCCAGATACTTGCACAAGTATTTTATTTTCGCCCAAAAGCTATATAGGCCAACAGTGGAAAAATAATTAGTGTTCTGCAGCCTCTACGGGCTATATAGGGCCTTCTACCAAGTTTGTCAAATCTCGCTAAAATGTGTTTATTTTGCTTAGGGCAAGTCAGTTTGACAATGTTATGGTGAGAAAGGGCAAGGGAATCAATAAAATTAGTGAGAAATCACTGAAGTCGTAGTAGCGGAGTTTCGGCCTTGGAGAGGTTTATGAGAAATATTCTGGTGTCAATCCGCAAGCCTGATACTTCTCTCTTTGGGGTGCCAGGTAACCAAAATTATGGTTTTCAGGGTCAGAATGACCTGAATTTTACATTCTTAGCTGTTTCCATCTATTTCTATCGTCCTCAGTGCTCTATGGGAGGCCTTTTCATGCATCGGGGAAAACATCATTTTTCTCTCCCCGAGCTATGCAGCCAATGAATGTTTACTGACACTTAATAAAATGTCCTTGTATTCACCATATCTGGTAAATTTTGTTGTCCTTATATGGGGGAGCTTGAATAATGTGTAAATGGGGCCATCTAAGCCATTACACATGGAGTTAAGATGCATTTTGTTGAATTTATTCCTTTATATCATTATATTTCCGAGGGTTTTTCTTACATTTTAGCCAGATATTTCTGTGAGTTATAGCACCTAGAGAGAGAATAACACTCAGCACGTCACGTGGTGTCCCTTGGCTATCAGCATGTCAAATTTCTTGGCCCTGTGACCATTTTTTCTATGTAAAAGCACCATATGTCCATGTCAATGCTAGAAATCAATAAAATCTACAGAGAGCGCACAGACTGATACCCGCTCTGGGAATTGATTCTCAGAGAGATTTAAGGGGCCTGAGGGGCATAAAAGTAAAAGATTCTGGATAAGACATTACTGGGCCAGTGAATAAAAGCTTTCCAAGCTATTTCATTGACCACCAAGATTCCAACCCAGGCCTTTAGGTTGCAGTACACTAATTGACAGGAGGTGGCAGCAGGAGACACTTTGTAGCTCCGCACTGAAGGGTGTTGTACAATGATTATTGGTCTAAAATCTGACAGTGGGTAGGCAAACCAGGTATCAGATTAATCCTTAGGGTGTATATTAATAGATTTGAGTGTTATTTAGGCTGATATTTGATGGTAAGTTGAGGGGGGTGCACTCTATTTAATTAGAGAATGTATTGAAATCATTCACTGCAAAACCCCCAAATCTGGGTATGTCCGCACTCTAAGGCCTATAGCAAAAAAGTTAATCACATTGTACCACAGGCCATGGCCCTAAATTATTGGGAAAAATGTATATCTACAAGAAAATAATAGTGGCTAAGCCCAGATACTTGCACAAGTATTTTATTTTCGCCCAAAAGCTATATAGGCCAACAGTGGAAAAATAATTAGTGTTCTGCAGCCTTCTGCATAAATGAGGTAACTTGTATTTGTAAGCTTACGAAAGAGGAGGTGATACCGATTACAGCTACCCCTGCCGGTCGTTTTCGGAACCTGCCCAAATCCCACTATATCGCTCAACCGTTCATGGACGGGACCCTTCGTGTAGTGCTATTTCAATGGGAGTAAGCCTATGTTCATAGATATATTTCTAAATTAAACCTTGAGTCTCTTTGAATCTCTCCAAATGAATTGAATGCATAATGTCCCAATCTGTTGAGGCTCTGAGGTTGAATAATTTTAGATGGCCGTTTTTTTGTGTAAAGATGACTTTGATGTGCCTAATTATGGTATTTCACCGACACCATTTTTGATAATGATTAATCACTGCATTAAAATTATCTAGGCATTAACAATCACAAAATAAATCTTAGGCATATAGTGGGAGGGGTAGCTAACATAACTGCAATCATATATCCTTCCGATGGACAGCCTTTTAGTCCTTAATTTGTCAATTTATTTGATCCCCGGCAATGTCCGTTTCCGCGTGGGACGCTTTGTTTACTGTGCGAGGGGCGGCGAGACGCAGCCGTACCGCAGCGCCGGTTCAACCTCCTCTTGCTTACGACTAGAAATCGACTTATTTTCGCTCATGCCCATACTTGTTTACAAACAGTAGGTTCCCCCTGTCTTCTGCCCCTGCCTTCAAATCCACACAACACCATTATTCCTTCTTGGTACAGTCAAGGGAGAAAACAATTTCTAAGTTTAGATTTAAGATTGCGGATACTTGGCATTAGAATTGTGATTTCACGCACCTTGTAAAGATACCTGACGACGGGATCAGGACACCATTTTGGAGTTCGTTTCGTGGCCACTTGGAAACGAGGGCGGGGACGCAGAAAAGCGATAGTTTCGGGCAACCAAGTCCTCGGAACGTGGAGCTGCCGCGTGCCGCGGCATGCCTCTGCACGCGGGGCTGAGGCGAGCTATTTTTAGCCCAGACCTGTAAGCCTTTAGGCCTACTAAGGGAGTGATCATTTTTTAACAACAGGGGGGGGGGGGGCTGGTGGCTTTGCGCACGGACGCACGAAAAAAATTTCGACCCCCCTCTCTTGAGGGGGTAAAATTTTTTCGACCCCCCCTATAAGGGACAAAAATCGCGCACGAACGTCCCCTTTTAGCCTATAGTAACACGCAGGGTTTTCCACTGAAAACAGGTGAAATTATTTTGACCCCCCCATCAGAGGTATTGAAAAAATTCTGACCCCCCCGGTCAAGGGGTTGAAAAAATTCTGACCCCCCCCTCAAACCCACCGCCCCCCCCCCTGTTGTTAAAAAATGGGGCTGTGTACAAATGACGTCATGCAGGAGGGGGGGAGGGGGGGTCCCACTTGCCATGACCAAGCATGACAAGGGGGGGAGGGGGGGTCATGGGCTGCATGACATCATGTCATCAAGAAATCACAATATGCTTTGGTTTTGGCAAGAACAAAAACTTTTGTAAAAAGATTTTTAAAGGTAGGGAAGTTTAATGCATTCATCTGACATAAATTTATTACCTATAGGCCCTACATGCATGCATTCCTCAGACATCTCACTCAATGAGTATCACTGCCATCAATGTCAGTGTAAAATCAAGGTATATGGTTAAAGTTACAGATTAAATCAATACATTCAATATATCAATACATTCAAGCTCTTGAACTATATGATCCTCAATAATAACTGTTCTTGATTTTCTCTTCGCTGTAAAGAAGGCAGACTATTAACTGTATTGGACTATTGATCTAGACAGTTTTGAAACCCTTTTGTGACAGGAAATACTTGTGTATGATCACTACCATAGTACTCCGTGTATAACTATGTAATGGTTCGAGTTCTTATATAACTTCGGTTTAATTCGAGATATGTCAATATCAAGTAAGTGGTAACTGCACCGATCGACCCGCCCTCTCGAATAGGGAGCTAACACTATATATAACGCTCCATGAGCCCCTACAACTACAAGGCACAGAAATGGTACATCCTGCATATAGGGACCCATACATTATATAAGCTGACAGTGTTTTGCATGTTTCTCTGTTCATTTGTTGATCAGTGCTAGTTCTTTTTTCACTTTGCATGCATGTTATTCTTTATTGGCAATTCACACCCACTATATGTCCCTTTGAACCATTTTAATTTGTTTATAGCCTATAGGCCTTCACTATTCATGCACTTTGGGGGGGGGGGTATCTCTCTGCATGACGTCATGCTGAGGGGGGGGGGTCAAGTGTTGTATGACAAAACATGACAAGGGGGGGAGGGGGGGTCAAAAATGGTCCAAAAATGCATGACGTCATTTGTACACAGCCCCAATGATCACTCCCTAAGGGATTGGTCATTACCGTAGTCTCTCGTGTATAAGGGAGTGGTCATTATTTATCAACAGGGGGGGGGTGGTGGGTTTGAGGGGGGGGCGTAAAATTTTCAGACCCCTCCCGAGGGGGGGGGCTAAAAAAATTCACCCTCTTTTTAGCAAAAAAGCCCGCGTGCTACTATAGATCAAAGAGGGGCGCGAAAATTCTCCGCGCCTCCAGCGCGGGGGGGGGGCGCAAAAAATGTTGACTGCCGTTGAGGGGGGGGGTGTAAAAGATTTCCGTGTGTCCGCATGAAAACCCACCATCCCCCCCTGTTGATAAATAATGACCACTCCCTAAGGGGCAGCTCGCGTACAAGGCACACCTAGAGTTTTAGAATATTGTCAAAAAAATGAAAAAATCATAACTGAACTTCTACTGAATGGATTTTGAAAATTTAAAAAGCTATATGTGTAGCTATTAAAGGCACTCTGAGACTTCCTGAGCCCCAGTCTGTCATAGTACGACTTACAGGGAGTGTAACATATAAAAACGAAGGTCTTGGTGGGGCCCTTGATGGGGGGTCTCCATGTCCCATGTCGATTTTAAGAAATTGCCATGTCTCCATGTCGATTTTAAGAAAAGTCCATGTCCCCATGTCGATTTTAAGAAAAGTTCATGTCACCATGTCGATTTTAAAGAAAGGTTCATGTCCCATGTCACTAAGCCAAAAAAGGCCCATGTCACCATGTCGATTTTAGGGGTCTAGAGCCATCTTGGTGTCCCCCTTGTGGTTCCAGTGACAACTAAAACCTTGCGTATAAGACACGCCTTATATGCGAGAGATTATGGTATTTATCAACGGGGGGTGGGTTTTCATGCGAACATTTTTTACGCCCCCCTTGGCGACAGTCAAAATTTTTTGCGCCCCTCTTTGTTCTATAGTAGCGCGCAGGCTTTTTTGCTAAAAAGAGGGTAAATTTTTTTAGCCCCCCCCCCTTAAGAGGGGTTCGAATATTTTACGCCCCCCCTCGAACCCACCACCCCCCCCTGTTGATAAATAATGACCACTCCATAACGTAGGTCGAGAGCCCCCATCCAATGGTAACTGTGCCCGTGAGGGAAGGGCCCCACAGTTCGAGCCTCTCCCATCTATACTAAGGGAGTGATCATTTTTTAACAATAGGGGGGGGGCTGGTGGGTTTGAGGGGGGGGGGTCAGAATTTCAAACACCCTTGACCAGGGGGGTCAGAATTTTTACAATCCCTTGACCAGGGGGGCGTCAAAATAATTTCACCTGTTTTCAGCGAAAAAGCCCGCGCGTTACTATAAGTTGAAAGGGCGCGTCACGCACGATTTTTTCGGCCCCTGATGGGGGGGTCAGAAAGATTTTGACCCATCAAACCCACCAGACCCCCCTGTTGTTACAAAATGACCACTCCCTAACATAGATATTTTTGCGTGTATAAATTTCCGCGAATTTGCATAAAAAGGCATTTTCGCGTGCATTTAGATTCGCAAATTTCCTATTTTCATGTGAATAGCTAGGTCTTGGGTTAACACCACATTCTGACTACTTTCTACCATTGGTAGGGTAGGACGGGGTAAGAGGCCCTTTGGGGTAAAAGGCCCTCTTAAACCTTATCTTATCATCAGATCCATAGGCCTTTTGCCCCATTGCTTTGGGCCTTTTGCCCCATTGCTTTGGGCCTTTTACCCCAGCCTTTCAACCTATGGGGCAAGATGCCCCACTTTCTGTCAAGTATTCTTTTGGAATATTGCATAAGGCTAGGCTGACAGCCTATTACACAAGTATGATACATTGTTCCATCTTTTGATTGGTGTAAAAAAGATGCATTAATTAGGGATTATTCTCTTAGAACTAGCTCATTTACATGCTATTAGGGTATTCTAGCTTATCCCCTTGGACTTCAATATGAATTATCAAAAATGCTACTTTAGGTGATTTAGGATGTCCAAATCTCAGTGGTAGTTCATGAATATTAACTTTAACTTCTTTTTTAATGACAAGAATCTAAATGGAGCATTTATTGCAATTATGATCCTCTTTATTGTGCATGAGAGTAGTATAATAGTTGGTCTTTTCTGGATAATATCCAGAAAAGACCACCATATTTGGATTATCCAGAGAAGACCGGTGTTTTAAGATATCTATAGAAGACGGTATTCTCTGGATATTTTGGATTATCCAGAGAAGACCAGTGTTTTAAGATATCTACAGAAGACCGTATGTTTAGGAATATCCAGAAAAGACCTGTATTTTTGAAAAAATGTAGATTGCAAGTAAAACGAGAAGTTATAATATTTTTATATTTTCTTTATTGTTCTTTTTGAGACATATTATATAGTCAGAGTTACAATAATAATGAATTGTTCTTTTTGAGACATATTATATAGTCAGAGTTACAATAACAATGAATAAGATAATTGGAATCTTTTAAGATGCTGAGTAGCTTTTCGTCCACTTTTGTTGTATAGTTGTTCATTGTTATTCTTTTTGATTATTTACTGACTTTTTAGATTATTACAAAGGTATTTTGTTTTTTGAAAGTCAATAAAAAGATACAACACAAAGAAAGGTTTCAACATTCTTTTTTTAGTTTCAATTCATATTACATAATGTACTGCTTTATTTATGTTCTTCCAGCCCAAAAAATGAAACATAAATTCATCATTGATGAAGAGAGAAGCATAGAATGAATTACATATGCGTTCTAGTAAACAATGAAATTCGCTTCTGTACATTATTGTTTGATAATTTAGGTTAAAACTTGTAGATTTTAACAGTGTTACCACATTTTTATATTCTTTAGATTCAAGTACTGTATTTAATGTAGTAGCACTGTTAGGGTTTATTTTAACATAAGCATTTCCATGGAATATTATTGATATATTGCTATGCCTTGAATTTTCTCGACTTTTCCATATGACTCCAAAATAATCAACTTCAAAACTTTTCAATAACTTATCGAATTCTTTTAAACTTTCTATTACCTTATTTAATAAGGGAGAAGATTGAATACTATCGTTTTTCCATTTTTTCAAAAAGATTTCTGCAGTTTTATTTTTTAATATAAAAGTAATAACTTTAGTATTTTCATATGGAAAAATATTATTGTTTTTATATGGAAACGTATTATTTTGAGTTAAACAATAATCACATAAACAATCTTCTAAGGTGCTAAGTAAGTATAGATCCATGTTTGTATCGTATTCCATTTTGTTGCTTGTTTTGTATATGTTTTTATTCTGTTTATCACAACAATATTCTTGCTTAGTTTACTTTTTATTAGAATATTTTTTACATAGAAAGAGCGACTTCATGAATAATGTGATTCATTGAACCAATGCCATTGTAAATTTTCGTCACCTAGTTGTTTGTTAGAATCAACTTTAAGAATTCCTCTAAAGACATTAATTCATTTTTGGAGGGGTCGATTTCATCAGAACCTTTTTCATCAGTTGGTTCTTCTTCCGCCGAATAAAATTCTTGTTCTTCAGACGACGTTTCATCAGATAAATGAGATTGTTCTATGTCTGATTCTTCAGACGAGTCACTTTCTCCAGAATCACTTTCTTCACAGTCTTTTTTTTCTTTCAATGAAGCAGATATCTTTTTGCCTGATCCAAAACCTTGATCATTTCTTTCGGTTTTATCAGGTGTACATACTTCTTCTAGCTCAGGGATGAGAATTTTTTCTAATATTATTTGAGCTATTTGATCTCCATGTTTTATTTCGAAGACTTCATTTCCAAAATTAAACAGCAAAACACCAATTTTTCCCCTGTAGTCTTCATCTATTACCCCTGCTCCTACATCGATGAAATGATTAAGAGCAAGTCCTGATTTTGGTGCTATGCGACCATAGCATCCTGTAGGTATGCAAAGTATTATATCAGTTTGTACCAATTTTTTTTCTTTAGCAGGAATAATATAATCATAAGCACTATATAAATCAAACCCTGCAGATTTTTTTGTGGATCTGGTTGGCTTCAATGCTTTTGTTGATGCTTTAACATAATGCATAATAGGTTGGAGAATAGGTGAGGCAGGTAGTAAAGCAGATTTTTGACATGTTGTTACTAACAGTGTATTTGGTTTGTCTTTTACAAGAGTTATATAGAAAGAATCTTGACAACGCGCCATTTTGCTGAACGTTATTTCAGTTGTTTTGTTGTTTAATATAACGATATTCACAGAGATGTTTTCTTTGTTTTAGTTCATTTAAGATGATCTTTGCTGTAATATTTAAGATTTTCATTGTAAATTTCTTTATATATTTTGCTGTAAGCTAATTGAGAGAGTTTTTCACCTTTTTCAGTGTTTTCAAGCTTAGAACGTTCTTCTAATTTTATAGGATAATTTTTTTGTAAAACAAGTCGCGCAACAGCATCACCACTTTTTATTTTTAGGTCTTCTTCTCCGAAGTTAAATAAAACAATGGTAATATACCCTCTGTAATCTTCGTCTATTATTTTTTGGTTGATTAACACAAAGTTATGTTTTCTTGATTTGCATAGAGGTAAAATTATACCATAATAACCTTTAGGGACAGCAACTTTAACTTCTGTTGTAATTGTACATGCTGTATTATTAGGAACAGTATGGTTATATGAACTGTACATTTGAATCCCTATGTTATTTTCCTCTTCAGTAGGAGAGAAGGAACCTGCTATTTTACTGTATTTTAGAACAGACATTTTCGTTCAGTTTTATATGACATGATGTGATGCCTATTGTTATGATTCTCAAGTAAGTAAATAACCAAACAAACAAAATGAAATAATTTTTTATATGATTTTATTTTGATTGTCACATGTGTAAAGACAGTTTTTCATTTTCAGTTTGTTCCTGTTCTTTTATCGAATTCAAGGAATATCATGTTTAGCACATCATTTCTTTTCATGTCGTGTACTGCTTTCATCAGTTGATGAGTAGCACTGTACTTAGATCTTTGCCACATTTTTAAGATATTGAAGGTTAATTGAGCTATGTCTTGTTCGGGCTGGGACGATATTGTTCTTCTTTCGTCAGACGTGATATGTAGATATGTAGCTATGTCCTTCCAGTCTCTTGACATTTTTTCACTCAATAAGCTGAAATACATTTGCACGGAGGTCGATTCCACGTCATACTCTTCTAGTTTTTTTTCTTTGAAGAAATTTTCAGTGAATTCCACCAAGTCTATTCTGTGGTTTTCCTTTAAACTTGTCATCAGTTCTTCTGTTCGTAAGTAGTAAGGAACTTCTCTCCACCATTTATTCAGCATCTCTATGCCCATAGCAGTTGGAGTTTTCGTCTTGTTCATGCTTTCAAGTTTAGCATGAGGGATGCCAAGATATACTCCTAAGGTCATCCATTGACGTGCTAACGATACAGAGATTTTTTGAAGAAAGATATCTGAATATCCTAAATCATCTTGAAAGTAATAAGTAGGTAAAGGCATTTTTTACCTTCAAAGGATTAGAGTGACAATCAAAAGTAGGAAAAGAAATAAATCAAAAATACATAGACCAATGATTTAAATAACACATGTACTTCCTCAACATATGTACTTATGAAGAACTTTAGATGCTCTTAACATGAGGCTTATATTTTATCTCAAGGAAGTAAAATTAAGTTCCAGTTGTTTTTTCTTGGGAATTTTTTGGTCCATTTTTAGTATGGAACTTAAAGGTGTAACCTATGGCTTCTCTCATTGAAAACTTAGATAAGTCATGCACCATTATTCGTTCTGTTAAACACATTTTATCTTTTTTGTCAAATACGTTTTCTAAAAGGTAAAAAGTGAAACATATCATTTGTCTATGCCTTAAAACCTGTTCGAAATGTTGCAAGAGAAGTTTCAAGAAAGAATTGTTGCAAGTTATTTTTTTTTTTTTAGATTTTATGTATTTAATGGCTATATCGTCTTCCCAGTTTGTGTGTTTCAACAGTTTTTTTATTTTAAAAGTGTACTTTCCCATATCAGCGTATTGTTCTGCTCATGAAGCCAGACAAAAGTTTCTCTTGTTTTTCTGTGATTCGTTGCACAAGAATATTATTTTTGTTTCCTAAAGATTTTATTATTTCTTGATTCTTTTTTCTCTCTGCTCTAAGAATGCGAAATTGGTTTTGTTGCCTTTTTCTTGTTTCTTCAAGGGTTTATATCTTATGTATGCAATCAGGACACACCCCGTCTTCTAGCGAAGGCTTCCAATCAGAATAACTGTTCATGTTACTTTGACGCAGATCAATGTTCACATAAAGTCTGTTTGTTCACTTATCTCATCTATGTTTTTATTTCTTAATCACTTTCATGTTTTTTTTCTGAATTTAAATGAAAAGCTTCGTTTGGCTTATTCCTATAAGTCTCCATTAAAACATCAGAAGGCATAGAATCTGGCACATCACAAGTTTCACCGTCTGCTACAATTTTACTGCCTTCTTCTGAGTCATCACCGTCGGCTACTGTACGACCATACGGATAAGAACCTCTCCTGATGTTATATATTCTCTCTGCTTTAGCTAAGTTGTATGCCTTCCTGTGAGCCATTAAATTCATATTTTCATTTCGTGCTTCTCTTAATTGTAAAGTAAGATGGAGATTATTTTTTTCTTCCTCTTTTATGATATTAATGTGTTCACGTCTTTCTTCTTCTAACAGAGATATATAAGTGCCTTGATGTAAGCATATTTTTTCAAGTATTTCATTGCGCTTTACTTCAAAAATCATATTGTTCCCTTTTGTATCCATGATTAAGACTTGAGAAATAATCTTAATTTATATATTTTTTTTAGGTCTCACACGAGAAAGATGTTCATTCTTATAATTATTTGAGTATCTCAGGATCTTTTGTTTCTTCAGTGAATACATTTGAGTCGGGCAAATGTTCTTGATTTGCAATGGTAGTTAGTAATTGATTATTTTTTTCGTACATTATGTTATTAATATCTCGGTTTTCATTTATTTGAGTAGATTTTAAGTCATGGTTAGAAACAGAAGATCCTATGACAGGATATGTCCATGTTTTTCTGTGATTTACATTAGTTACAAAACAAGACAGGAAAGTTTGAGTTTTTTCATTGTTATGATAAATATTTCCGCTTTCTGTACAAGACAAAAATATTTCATCTCCTTTCTGTAAAGAAGGGGAGATAGATTGTTTACGCGTTTCTAAGATAATGACTACGATGCTTAAAATAAGAGTAAAAACTATTCCTCCTGCTCCTACTTTCCCGTTTGAAATCAAATTATTTATTTTGCTTAAACTTTTCATGCTTCCTTCTTTTGTTTTATGTTCGCTCATTTTTTTAAAAAAAATATCTTTTTATGATGATCAGTTCCAACAAATCGGCAAATAATTTCCAAGACAAGATGAAAAAGAAATAATACATTAATCTTTTTTTCTTTTTTGTCTTGTTCTTAAAAAATTATTTTTTGTAGAACAAATTTGTTTGTTACAAAACAAGGATTTCCTTTTCCTTCGATTATTTTGTTTTTTCTTTAAAAAGTATTGTTTTACTTTACTGTCATTCCAATCAGGATCTGAAGTGAAGCTAGATATAACTTGTTGCATTGACTTATTCTCAGCTCGTTTTTCTAAAAAGAACAAGCAATATAAACCACAAGTCATAGAAAAAAGTCCTTGAATAGAATGAGAGGAATATTTATATTTTTTAGGCAAAGCTTTCAGAAAACTTTTTCGCATAGGACTGAAGCCATATGAATCGAAATATTCAGCTAGTTTACGAGGTTTTTCATAATAAAAAGCTACCCAATGTTGTCCGGGTAAGTTACTGTTGTCGGTGTTGACTACATAACCTGTAGGAAATGATTTCACTGCAGGTATAGTATCAGCTGAATAAACACCATAATTTCCTTCTTTTTTTCTTTTAATTTTCTGCAAGAAAAAATTTATTTCCTCTCCATTCATGTTTAGGAATTATGCTATTTCAGATTTTGCTCTTAATATATTGCTAGAATCTAATCTCAGGAGTTCATGATGTTCTAAATAAATGATAGCTGCTACTCCATGGGTTAATTCTTCTTCTAGTTTTATGACAAATCCTAAAGAACCATTTTCTGAATATTCGAATGTGCCTGACGTTATTCCATTTTTAGATATGTCAAAACAGTAAAGACAATGACCTTTCTTGAATTCATCAAAAGAAATATCTATCGTATCGTCTCTGAATATTGAACCTGTAGATCGTATAAGAGCTAGGTAGGCCATATTGTATAAATCATTAGGGTAATCTAATTCATAGTGATAAAAAGGAGTTCCACCGTCGTTCACTTTCAGTTCTATTTCCTTAGCTTTGAAGTGCTCAAATTGAAACGGATTACGATTATGACTTCCTGTAAAGGCATCTAAATGAACTAACCCTATGATGACTCTTTTTGGAAGAGGAGTGTTGTTTACTATATGAGAGGCTTGCAAAATTGATTTTTGAGGACCAAAAGTGACGTATTTCATGTCTATTTTGTTTACAGGATAATCCCAATACGGAGTAACCATTCTAGCATCCATTATTTTTTTATGGAATTTTTCAGACACTCTTATTCTTTTAATGAATAAATGTATGCCATGTATGTCTATTAGGTATTTTTGTGTACCTAATTTAGACATCAAACAAAAGTCTTCATCTGCTCTATCAAATTCTATAGTAAGAGGCAGATCTCCAGGTAACACTTTGACCTGTGCAAAAAAGGTCATTATGAATTCGTCCTATCACTTCAAATAATTTCCCGTTTTTAGTTTTGTTATAACGTGCTTTCACTCCAGAATTATGATCGTCGCTGTTAACATTTGTTACTTCATTAAAATCTTTATCGTCTTTGTAATACATAGCCAAAGCTCCCAAGTGTTTAGCAGTGGTTGGATCATAACTTAATATATATTCCATGATAGATCTATATCCGTGCAAATCATTGCTGTCTGATATTCGTATTCCTGCTATAGAAAGTTTCACATTTTTAAACATGGTAGAAGCAAAATAATTCACCGGAAAAACTTTAGCTTTATCGTTTATTGTCCCATCGTTAGCTGGGGCATCTGGATTTTGTTTGTCGGCTTTTAATATTTTGCCAGACACTCGAATAAAACTGTCGTGCAAAGAAATGAAATCTGTATGTTTAGATTTTAAAGTGAATTGAACTGTTGTGCTGTTAGGAGAAGCAGTGGGCTCAACTTTTTCATAATAAGTTTTAACTCTACTTATATCTGTTGGAGGAACATGAGTAAAATCAAACTCCGAGGCTACACAAAAACAAGGATCTTCGTCTAACAATGACATTTTTTAAGGTTATGAACAAACTTTAAAAATATTTGTTTGTTTTTCTCTTTTTTTCAGTAATCTCAGGTTATTTTATGTTAACCAAAGATATCTTTTTTGAAATTTCTTCTATTTCTATTTCTTTTTTTATTTCTGATCGTTTTATTAACTTTTCTTTTTTTGGTTACATGTGAAATAACTTCTTTGCCTAAATCAGACAAAGTTTCTTGAGCTTCTCTTTTTAAAGCTCGTTTAAAGTTTTCACCTTTCATGACATTTTTTGCTACTTTAATTCCTCCTGTTAAGGCTCTTTTTCCTATTCCTTTTGCGGCTGATGCCGCAACAGGTTTCACCAAAGGAATAACTGTCTTAAATAATCCTTTTAAAATACCACCTAGCCCATAACCTTTTTGATTTCTGCTTCCTATGAAGGGGGTTAAAGAATAGTATCCTTTTCCATACTGTACATCATAAGGATAAGATCGCTTAGTTAAAAAATGTTTATAATATATATCTTCAGGTGAATCGTTAGAATACATTTTGATGTTTTTTTATTTATTTTTTTTGATTTATCTCAAAACAATTTATATCTACCAGTCAGATGCCCATTCCTTAGAAAAATATTTTGGGTTGTTTTTGCTTCTTCTTCCAGATCGAGTTGAATAAGGTGATGGCTTTCCTGACAAATATTTATTTGTTTTAATTTTCCCGAAGACATCTTCTTGTGGGCTTGGGTAAGATACTTTTATGTTTTTTTCTTTCCAAGGTTGCTTTTCTTCATACGGGAGAGGAGGGATATTTTTTATTGGAGTTTTCACTATGCCTCCGCTGGCTTCTCCTATTTTGTCTTCTTCATTTGCAGAAAGATAGTCGGTGTCGTTATTTTTATCTTCAGTATCTTTTGTAGTTGTTTTTTTCAAAAGGGGCTTTTCTTTTTCTTGAAGAAGTGTTTCATCGAAAATGCCGTCTTCAGAAAATTCATCGTCTGTAGCATCTGTAGAATAATTGCTTTCATTTCTTTGTTTGTCTTCCATGTTTTTATCTTCTAAAGGATATTTTTTTATTATATAAGGACGATTGTTTTTTCTAGCTTTTTTTGGCTTATTTAAAAACCACGATTTAGGAATATGATTAGATATATTGACCCAAAGTTCTTCTGTTCCTATAGGTTCTGTTTTTATGCTTGCATTTGAAAAGAATTTCATGATGCTTATCACATTAGAATTTCTTATTAGTTTACCTCTGATGATAATTTCTCCATGTTCATTCCATAAATAGTTCAGTTCTATCATTTTTTTGAGAATTTCTTTGATGTAAGGAATTTGTGCTTGTCTTATGTTGGATAAGATCTCAATTATTGATATACCTGGTTTTATTTCTTGTTTTTTTTCTGTAGGATTAGAATACATGAAAGCCGAGTCTTTAGCTATATTTTGATTTGTGCTTAATATCTTATATGGTTTCACGTCATACATTCTTTGCGCTAATAATTCTTGTTGCCTTTCGAGAGCAGGATTTTTTTCTTGGTTAGTGTTTATTTCTTTAGTATTATTTTTTGCTGAAGATAATTTTTTGTAAGTTGCTAAAGGTATCACTATACTTTTTTTGAAGCTAGCCATGATATTAATTTTTTGCACCTGCCAATCCTCCTATTAAGGACACTGCTAAAGGGAGGAGAAGAGAAAGAAATCCACCTTTTTGTTTTAAGACTGCTTTCCTTTTTTTATTATTCACACGCCTATTAATAAGATATCTTAAAGTGTTCTTGTATTTTTTTAACTTTGAATAAGACACTGAATTTAATTTAATGTTTCCTGTAAGAACATTAAAAATGCACTGACATATAGAATCGATGTCTTCTTTATCTGCATATTCTATTAACAAATCTCTTTTTCTTTTGTTTTTTGTGTTTCCTAACATTGTCAAAAAAGCTAATCTTTTGACTGATCTGATGTTTGCTGCTTTCTTCTTGATTTTTCTTTTCAGTCGTTTGCAGCTAGTTCTTTTTTTTCTTTTTGCTACAACTGATTTCTTTTTTATTCTTTTTTTTCCTTTTCTTTTAGAGACATGCATTTTTTTCTTTAACGGTGGCATTCTTATAAATGAACTATGACACAAAAACTTTTATTTTTTTGTTATATTTTATTCAATCTCACGAACTTTAATTTGATTCATACATGTATAGTTGTTTTCTGTTTTATATTTTATTAGGTATATACACCTCTTGTCCTATGTCAAATATGTTGCTCCTAAATCTGTATTCTTGAGGAGTTTTTTGATGACCATCTATTAAAAGATAGGAATGTGGTTTCCTAGTTGCTTCATTAAAAATATTAACAAAAGTTTTATAATTTTTAGGCAACAGTTTTCTCCCTAATGTTTGAGGGACAGTTTGATCTAAAGGTGAATTAAAAATAACTAAATAAGTCGCATTTCTGTTAACAGTTTGCCTTTCTTTTCCTTCAGAGTAATAATTTTGTGAAATATATATAACATTTATCGATTCATGATGACATGTTTGAGTGAAAAGTTTTCCTATTTCAGGATTGTTTCCACATTCTTTCATTAAATCATCTAAAATAACAAGTCCATTAAGGTCAGGTTTTATATATTTATCAAAAGAAGAAGGAATACCGTTCAAAAATGTTATGCTTTTCCCCTCCATGAAGTCTTTTTTTGCAGGAGGGGTTTGACCATAACACCATATGATATAGTCTATTTTTTTTTCTATTATTCGCTCATTATTTTTTAATAGATCATACACAAAAGTAGTTTTTCCACTGTTGCTTGGTCCTGCTATGATCATAGAAAATGGAATTCTAATACATGCATTAAAAACAGGGAATTCTATGTCTTCCATTTTTATTTTCCTTTTATTTTGTTTAATTCTTCTTTGTAAAAACTACCACTCAATATTTCATTATTTTTATCTATTAACACATAAGTAGCAGGCCACGTTCTAAGAACATATGCTATTTGAAATATTTCTTCTTTCCAATGAGAAGAATACCCTCTCCTGAAAGCAGTCTTATATTTACTTATTCGTACTTTATCTCCTACTTTAAAAGGCAGTTTAATTCTTTTGCTGTACAAATATTTTCCGTATTGCTTTAACCATATTTTTTTTTCGTTTGATTTGGTTACTTCAGAAGGACTTATTCCTAATGTTCTATGTTTACTATGATTATAACTTTTAACTAAATCCTGTAGAACGTCTATATATCTCAGACTCTTTTTGAAAGAAAGATATTTATATATTTTGTCTTGTATGGTACGATTGAATCTTTCTACTATAGCACATTTAGTGTCTTGAGAAGTACTGAAAAATTTTATTTCATTTTCTTTTAAAAATTTTTGAAAAACACCTTTAAATTCGCTTCCTTCATCTAATTGTATTAAGTTGGGCTTAACATTGCTTTTTAACAAAATTTTTTTGAAGCCGTCTAGAGTGACATATGCAGTTTTGTTCACTAAAGGTTCAACATAAGCATAACGTGAAAAACAATCTATACAGGCTAATAAATATTTTATTCCATTGTTTTGATCTTTAAGGTTAAAAATACTTATTAAATCAATTTGCCATTGATCGTTTATGCCTTTCACTATTGTTTTTCTTCGAAGAAATTTATATATTATTTTCTTATGTGAAGTATAAGTTCTAGTGTTACGGAGAAAATTTAGCACGTCCTTTCTCGTTATATTTTCATCTATTTTTTTAGCTGCTTCATATAATTTTTTCACAGAAGAAAAAGATGAAGGATGAGAAGGAGTGAAATAAATTTTTTTCAAAATATTTTCTTTCTCCATGTTTGAAAAATATTTTCTTAAGAACATTAAAAGAGAACCATCTCAGAGTAGTAGGTGATATAATTTTTGATGAATGAATGACATCTTTTGCAACAGCATTCAGACAAAACATTTTTCACAACATTTTTATATAAATGAATGACACAACTTTTTTCGTGCACGCGAAACAAAATGGAAATCCGATACGCGTCCATTCCAAGAAAAAAAAGGTAGAGACATATTTTATCCCCTTATGAGTTGAGCAAGAGCACAAATTTCTCTTTCGAGATGTACTTTTTGCTGACACATAAGTTTTAAAATATATGTACCATAAAAAACTTGGCATTAGCGCAAGTTCCTCCTTTGAGGTGTACTTTCTGCCAATGCATAAATTCACAGAATGGGGCATATTAGCACAGATTTTAACCCATTTTTACGCGTGAAAAAAGTCATTAAAAGCAATGCAAGTTTCCGGATTTCCGTGAAAAAATGAAAAAAAATCTTTTTGCCTTATAAAAGAAAAATTATTCTATAGCATAGATATTAGTGTATATAGGAATAAACCCATCAGGTATTCTAGTTTGGTTTGTGTTAGTTCCTATAGTTTTTTGTGCATGTTTTTTTACGTTTCCGGTTTTCTTCAACACAGTTTTACCTTTAGTGGAACAAATAGTTTTCTGTTTTTTTCCTTTCTTGACTTCTTTTTCTTCTTTCTCACTTTCTTCATCTTCTGTCATGCTAGTCCCTGCTTTTCTTTTATTTCTTTTTTTGCTTCGATTTTCATTTTCGTCTTCAGGCAAAGGAGAGGCTGTCAGGTTGTCTTTTCCTTCTGATTCTTCGGAGCTAGAGTTTTCTGTGTCGCTGATTTTTTCGTCGATAATTAGCTTCAATTGATTTTGAGCAGACTTAGCTTTGTTCCTCATTTTTTCTTTGAGATATTGTGTATGGCATGAATTACATCTCAAATGATTTTCGTCAGCAGAAAAATAATGGAGAGAATGAAAAGGTTTATGACACCTTATGCATTCTTGAACCATGCTTTTTTGGCATTTTTCACAATATTTTTTATCTTGAACTATTCTCCCTTTTCTTCCACAATATTCACACTTAACAGGCATATTATGTATATTTTTATATAATTCAAAACAAAAATACTTTGACCGTAGATATGTTGTAATCTTTCTTGCTGTAGCTCTTATCTCAATAAGGTTTTCAATCGCTGTCACTGTTACTAGAGGCTATGTTATCGTCGCTGCTGCTGTCACTATGAGACTTTGATTTTTCTTTCTTTTTCTTAGTGTTTTTAGTCTTTCCAGGCTTTTCTTCTTCACTCATTTTTTTAATTTTATCTATTTTTTTGTCTATTTTATTCCTTAGTTCAAAGAGTAAATCATATTCTTCTTTAAGAAGAGAAATACTTTTGTCTTTTACCATATCATGAAAATGTAAATATATTTTTCCTTTGAATTTATTTATGTCTATTCTTTTCCTTTTTACCAAAAGCTAAAGTAGGATATTTAGATGATTTACTCATTTTGTTTGTTTGCAGATAGTTTGCTATTCTATTTTTGTCTTTATCTCACAAACTTTTCTTCTTTTTGAATGAATATCTTCAAAAGGAATTTCTTTCATTTTTCTTTTTAAAGGGGGAATCTTATAATGACCATATGCGTAAGATTTAATTCCTCCTCTTCTCAAATATCTTTTATCTTCAAAAGGAGAAAGAGATATCTTTTTTTGAGACATAGTGTATACTTTGTGTTTTATGCTTCTTATGTTATCGAATTCTGCTTCTTTTATTCTATTTTGGACTAAGGTAAGCTTAAAGTCATTGTGCCTTATAGTTTCTATGCTACTTTTTTTGACTCCCTTTATTTTTTTCTCTTCTTCCCCCTTTTCAAATAAAATGGAATACATTTTTGGCCTGAGAGCAATAAATTCTTTTATTTTTTTCCCCCCTGCTTCATCTTTAAATTTACCTAAGACCTTTTTGTTCGTTTCATCATACAAAAAATGATTTTCAGGTAAATTAGAAAAATCAAAAAAATTATTTAGATCTTTTATTTTTTTAAGATAATTTATATCTTTTATGTAATACACTAAAGAATCTGTGTCTGTATATAACAGTTGAATATGTACGTCTTTGAATTTAGGCAGCATGATATTATAATGGAAATTAAACATCCATAGTTTAGATAACTCTAAAACAGAAAACCCAATATATATCGGTTTGTCTAGTAAAATTTTTTCTTTGCTGCTTTGTATTCCTACAAAGTCCTTTTGAAATATATGAAGAGATTTAAAAGTAGGTTTTTTAATAAGATTTTCACTTTCTTTAGGGTCTGAAGTTAATTTCATGCTAGTTCTTTTCTTAACATTTTCCATTGTTTTACCAAATGCTGCATTATTTAATAACTTAAAGAATTCTTTTTCAAAAGCAGAGGTAGCCAAAGTTCGTTCTCTGTTATTGAATAAAATGTAAGATCTCATCCAATCTTTCTGATGAAAGCTTAAAACCCGATGAATTTTTTTTATCTTTAAGCCTAATGCAAGGTATAATTTTAAATTACGGTAATGCACTACATAATTTTTTTTGTCTTTTAAATTGCATATAAGCTTTTTTCCTCCTTTTTTGTAGGACGTTTCAGTTTTCTTCAATATTTCTTTTGCATATGGAGATAATTCTTGTTCTTCTATTTCTATTTTTCGTGGAGCTAGAGGAAAATCGTTGTGCATGTTATGAAGACAGTCAGGGTAAGTTAAACTTACCTCCAGTATGTATCCTGTTTCATTATTATCTGAAATGCTTTCTATGTTTAGTTTTTGAATTTGATTTTGGGTTAGCCATTTAAAATTTGAGTGAGGCAAAAAATCTGCTAAACATTTTCCATAAAGGTTATTGCAGTCTATGTAAAAGATGATTTCGTCGGAAGAATTAGCTTTCGCATACCTATGAGAAACATTAGTTATGCCACCCCTTATACCGCCTTCTATAAAATTATATTTTTCGATGTCAGAAAGCAACTCTAGTTCAACTTCTGTATGTTTTAACATAGCTTGATAACTCAAACTAGGTGCCGTTAGAAAATGAGCAGGGTCTAAACCGTAATAACTTAAGGCCTTTTCTCTGAAAGATTCAAAAACATCACATAAAAGCAAAACGTCTATTTTCAAGTAGGCTTTCAAATAATCTTTTATGTTTCTACATTTTAATGCTTTAAACATATGAATTGCATGACAGTAATCGTCCTCTGTTATATTTTTTTTGGTTAAAGTAGAATAAAATTTGTCTATAGGCGGTAATTTTTTTTCTTTCAAAACAGACCAAGAATCAATGTAATCATAGCACATGACACCTTTTCTTATCATATAAGGAATCATTTTTTTGTTTGAAGTATGTTTTTTTGTTTGAACGAAATCTTTTAAACCTTTCTCTTGCAAAAGTTCAGCTAATTTTGAAAGGGACGTAGGTAAAAATTGGAAGGAATCTATAATTCTAAAATTTTCGAAACTTAAAGTAAGAAATTTTTCAGATGATTTAGCAATTACAGATATGGTGCCCTGGTTTATATATTTATATAATTTTTGGATGAGAAAATGAGTGTCATAATTCATGCTGTTGTGAATAATAATAGGTATCTTTAAATTGTCCATCCTAAGACTAGTGTAAGTAAGATTACATCTATTGCAAGCATAATTTAAATCTCTTCCTTTTCCTTCTTGTCCTATGTGAGCATGATCTAAAACTTTTCTTATACCTTTTTCGGTGAAAGATATCCCGCATATGTAACAATTTTTTTGCTTCACTATATGTAAAATATCGTCAGAAAACAAAGACAAAGGTTTTCTCTTATGATCTAAAATATACGAAATTTCAGCTCTTTTTTTATATAAGTAAGAAACAAATTTTTCTATCACATTTTTTCCTACGTATATAACAGGATCTTGACTGTATTTTTCATATTTAGAAATAAATATAGCTCCAAAGGCATTTAATTTGTGTTCTTTGGAGCAGCACGATTTCCCTTTGTATATTTTGCTTATAGCGCGATTATAACATTCAAAATCTGCATATTACAAAAGGAGTTTTAACTTTAAATTTATGGTCAACGAATTTCAAGAAAGTCCCTTTCGGTGGAGTAGAATAACCCTGACCACTGTATACGTTAGTTTTGCAATTGTTGTTAACGTGCATTTCATATTTTTTTTTTGAGCAAAATGATATCAAACATTTGTAACAAAAGTACCTAGTTTTTTTCCAAAAGAATGGTCTGATAAACTTATGTAAATTTCTGATAAGATAATAGTGATCATTAAATAACAATAAATCAATATGTCTTCCTTCAGTAAGGGGAGAAGAAAGGACTGAAATATACATAGGGAAAGGCTGAAATTCTTTTTTTTCAGATACTAAAAGGCCAAAGACATTTATAGTAAGATTATTTTTCTTTTCGAACTTAGGAATTTCACTCAATTTCACAGGAAAAGAAAGAAAAGAAAGATTTAATTTTTCTAAAAAAATATCGTACGACTTAGCCAAGTTTGCATTGTGAGGAATTTTATGTAATCCTGCTAAAACAGAGTATATGAAGCATTTTTTGCCGCTTCCTTTTATATTAAGAACTGATTTTTTTCTTTGAATAATGCTTTCTTTCCCTTTTTTCTCACCTCCAAAAGGATTATATTTAAAAACAGAGAGGCGTAACACTTTTATTTCTCTTAAAAACCATCCTGACCCCATGTGCAAAAAAGCATCGAAAAAACCTAATATCACAGAAAAGGAACTTCTTATTAATTCCTCTACGTTATGAGAATCAAAGTTTACTTGAACAGGACTTTGGAACCATGGTTGAATTTCAAGATATTCATTGTCTTCTAGATTATATTTTCCTAACACTGTGCATAACGATAATTGAAATTTAACCCCCCCTTCTTTTTTTTTTTTCTTCAAAATTAATTTTTTTATTTTTTTGGTCTGATTAAGTAAAAATAAATCAGGATCATATTTGTGAAGAGCAGGAGTTAAATCATATTCTACGATTAAATTTTTGAAAGCTTTACGTTTTTTCATTTCTTATAGGTCTGAAATGAAGAACTAAAAAAACTGTTCCATATTCAAATTGAACCAACTTTCCTACATCGTCACATATAGTTATTTCGATTTCTTGTATTTCACTTTTTTTTACCTTTTTATAGTACGGAGAGACAAAAACTTCCTTAATATCGTCTCCGAATTTTTCACTGCAACGAATAGTCCTCAATAAAGGAATTTGAAGATCGCCTACAATTTCATTAGCAACTATATCAGTATAAATATAAATATTAGAAGAAACGTGATGCAAATTAGGAACACCTCCCGCATGAAAATATTTATAATGTTTGTATCTTAAAGTAGTGCTCATTAAAATCTGAAAATCTGATAAACTATTCAATGGAAGCCCTGAAAAAGTTATAACGTCATCGTTTTCTATCTCAGCTTCGTTGTCTATTTCTTCAGATACATCCAATCTCAGTACGTTACTTAAATATTTAGACATAACAACTTTGTCTCCTCTCCCTACCTTTAAAATAGGTTTTAAATTTTGCAGCTCAGTTTTTACATATGGTTCTCTACTTTTTCGAAAAAATTCATCGTCAGGGGATGCGTCTATTTTTTTCAAGGCTGCATTTATGCTTTTTATTAAACTATCTAAAGAAGTATAATTTCCATATGGAATTTTTTGCACGACATATCTTTTTTTTATTTCTATTTGATCTAATGAAGTTATTTTATTCACGTCTTGCTTCAACCTGAAATCTTTTCTTTCTACTACCAAAGTCCTATTTCTTTCTGGAATTTCTGGGAAATTATACCAAGAAACTGGTATGTTTACTTCTACTAATCCCACTTCCCATTCTCCTTGTAAAATTAAAATAGAAGGTAACTTAACCCAAAATTTGCTTGTTTTATTTTCTCGGGAGGGATGAATAGTATTAGAAGGTAAATTTATGTAAAAAGGAGAAGAAACATTCATTTTAGAAATATATCTTATTTTTAAGTAATAAAATCTTTTTTTGATAATTTTGAAAGTATTTCTTATCTCAGGGAAAAAAAAGACCACTGGTGGCTCATATGAACAGGATATTTTCTGTTCAGTGAAGACCTCTAGTGAGCATTCCTAAAATTATCTTAAACTATACCATATTTAGCACTCTATAGACCTCTAGAGGCTAGGACTGACATTATTTTACTAGATCAGCGGAGACCTCTAGTGTGAGTCACTAAAACTAGATCAGGGGAGACCTCTAGTGTGAGTCACTAAAACTATGTGCATGGTTTTACACTGAAGACCTCTGGTGGCTGATATAAATTATGTGCATGGTTTTACACTGAAAACCTCTGATGGCTTATAGAAGGCATTTTCTGCTTACTGAAGACCTCTAGTGAGCATTCCTAAAACTATCTTAAACTATACCATACTTAGCACACTGAAGACCTCTAGAGGCTATGACTAATATTTTTTTACTAGATAAGCGAAAAGCTACTTTTTTACTTATGTTAATTTGTTGCGAATCGTTCCCATACAAGCATTGTAACAATTAATTTTACCACAAATTGTATGTATCTAACAGGAATTAATTATGTTAAAATGAAACAAATTTAAATTTTATCTCTCAGTGAACAGTTGACTCAACAGCAATTTTTAATGAACTCACAAAAGCAAATCTTTAGCTTTACCTTTAAAGCATTAATCGCAATGCTTTTTTTTTGATGACCATCTATTAAAAGATAGGAATGTGGTTTCCTAGTTGCTTCATTAAAAATATTAACAAAAGTTTTATAATTTTTAGGCAACAGTTTTCTCCCTAATGTTTGAGGGACAGTTTGATCTAAAGGTGAATTAAAAATAACTAAATAAGTCGCATTTCTGTTAACAGTTTGCCTTTCTTTTCCTTCAGAGTAATAATTTTGTGAAATATATATAACATTTATCGATTCATGATGACATGTTTGAGTGAAAAGTTTTCCTATTTCAGGATTGTTTCCACATTCTTTCATTAAATCATCTAAAATAACAAGTCCATTAAGGTCAGGTTTTATATATTTATCAAAAGAAGAAGGAATACCGTTCAAAAATGTTATGCTTTTCCCCTCCATGAAGTCTTTTTTTGCAGGAGGGGTTTGACCATAACACCATATGATATAGTCTATTTTTTTTTCTATTATTCGCTCATTATTTTTTAATAGATCATACACAAAAGTAGTTTTTCCACTGTTGCTTGGTCCTGCTATGATCATAGAAAATGGAATTCTAATACATGCATTAAAAACAGGGAATTCTATGTCTTCCATTTTTATTTTCCTTTTATTTTGTTTAATTCTTCTTTGTAAAAACTACCACTCAATATTTCATTATTTTTATCTATTAACACATAAGTAGCAGGCCACGTTCTAAGAACATATGCTATTTGAAATATTTCTTCTTTCCAATGAGAAGAATACCCTCTCCTGAAAGCAGTCTTATATTTACTTATTCGTACTTTATCTCCTACTTTAAAAGGCAGTTTAATTCTTTTGCTGTACAAATATTTTCCGTATTGCTTTAACCATATTTTTTTTTCGTTTGATTTGGTTACTTCAGAAGGACTTATTCCTAATGTTCTATGTTTACTATGATTATAACTTTTAACTAAATCCTGTAGAACGTCTATATATCTCAGACTCTTTTTGAAAGAAAGATATTTATATATTTTGTCTTGTATGGTACGATTGAATCTTTCTACTATAGCACATTTAGTGTCTTGAGAAGTACTGAAAAATTTTATTTCATTTTCTTTTAAAAATTTTTGAAAAACACCTTTAAATTCGCTTCCTTCATCTAATTGTATTAAGTTGGGCTTAACATTGCTTTTTAACAAAATTTTTTTGAAGCCGTCTAGAGTGACATATGCAGTTTTGTTCACTAAAGGTTCAACATAAGCATAACGTGAAAAACAATCTATACAGGCTAATAAATATTTTATTCCATTGTTTTGATCTTTAAGGTTAAAAATACTTATTAAATCAATTTGCCATTGATCGTTTATGCCTTTCACTATTGTTTTTCTTCGAAGAAATTTATATATTATTTTCTTATGTGAAGTATAAGTTCTAGTGTTACGGAGAAAATTTAGCACGTCCTTTCTCGTTATATTTTCATCTATTTTTTTAGCTGCTTCATATAATTTTTTCACAGAAGAAAAAGATGAAGGATGAGAAGGAGTGAAATAAATTTTTTTCAAAATATTTTCTTTCTCCATGTTTGAAAAATATTTTCTTATGAACATTAAAAGAGAACCATCTCAGAGTAGTAGGTGATATAATTTTTGATGAATGAATGACATCTTTTGCAACAGCATTCAGACAAAACATTTTTCACAACATTTTTATATAAATGAATGACACAACTTTTTTCGTGCACGCGAAACAAAATGGAAATCCGATACGCGTCCATTCCAAGAAAAAAAAGGTAGAGACATATTTTATCCCCTTATGAGTTGAGCAAGAGCACAAATTTCTCTTTTGAGATGTACTTTTTGCTGACACATAAGTTTTAAAATATATGTACCATAAAAAACTTGGCATTAGCGCAAGTTCCTCCTTTGAGGTGTACTTTCTGCCAATGCATAAATTCACAGAATGGGGCATATTAGCACAGATTTTAACCCATTTTTACGCGTGAAAAAAGTCATTAAAAGCAATGCAAGTTTCCGGATTTCCGTGAAAAAATGAAAAAAAATCTTTTTGCCTTATAAAAGAAAAATTATTCTATAGCATAGATATTAGTGTATATAGGAATAAACCCATCAGGTATTCTAGTTTGGTTTGTGTTAGTTCCTATAGTTTTTTGTGCATGTTTTTTTACGTTTCCGGTTTTCTTCAACACAGTTTTACCTTTAGTGGAACAAATAGTTTTCTGTTTTTTTCCTTTCTTGACTTCTTTTTCTTCTTTCTCACTTTCTTCATCTTCTGTCATGCTAGTCCCTGCTTTTCTTTTATTTCTTTTTTTGCTTCGATTTTCATTTTCGTCTTCAGGCAAAGGAGAGGCTGTCAGGTTGTCTTTTCCTTCTGATTCTTCGGAGCTAGAGTTTTCTGTGTCGCTGATTTTTTCGTCGATAATTAGCTTCAATTTATTTTGAGCAGACTTAGCTTTGTTCCTCATTTTTTCTTTGAGATATTGTGTATGGCATGAATTACATCTCAAATGATTTTCGTCAGCAGAAAAATAATGGAGAGAATGAAAAGGTTTATGACACCTTATGCATTCTTGAACCATGCTTTTTTGGCATTTTTCACAATATTTTTTATCTTGAACTATTCTCCCTTTTCTTCCACAATATTCACACTTAACAGGCATATTATGTATATTTTTATATAATTCAAAACAAAAATACTTTGACCGTAGATATGTTGTAATCTTTCTTGCTGTAGCTCTTATCTCAATAAGGTTTTCAATCGCTGTCACTGTTACTAGAGGCTATGTTATCGTCGCTGCTGCTGTCACTATGAGACTTTGATTTTTCTTTCTTTTTCTTAGTGTTTTTAGTCTTTCCAGGCTTTTCTTCTTCACTCATTTTTTTAATTTTATCTATTTTTTTGTCTATTTTATTCCTTAGTTCAAAGAGTAAATCATATTCTTCTTTAAGAAGAGAAATACTTTTGTCTTTTACCATATCATGAAAATGTAAATATATTTTTCCTTTGAATTTATTTATGTCTATTCTTTTCCTTTTTACCAAAAGCTAAAGTAGGATATTTAGATGATTTACTCATTTTGTTTGTTTGCAGATAGTTTGCTATTCTATTTTTGTCTTTATCTCACAAACTTTTCTTCTTTTTGAATAAATATCTTCAAAAGGAATTTCTTTCATTTTTCTTTTTAAAGGGGGAATCTTATAATGACCATATGCGTAAGATTTAATTCCTCCTCTTCTCAAATATCTTTTATCTTCAAAAGGAGAAAGAGATATCTTTTTTTGAGACATAGTGTATACTTTGTGTTTTATGCTTCTTATGTTATCGAATTCTGCTTCTTTTATTCTATTTTGGACTAAGGTAAGCTTAAAGTCATTGTGCCTTATAGTTTCTATGCTACTTTTTTTGACTCCCTTTATTTTTTTCTCTTCTTCCCCCTTTTCAAATAAAATGGAATACATTTTTGGCCTGAGAGCAATAAATTCTTTTATTTTTTTCCCCCCTGCTTCATCTTTAAATTTACCTAAGACCTTTTTGTTCGTTTCATCATACAAAAAATGATTTTCAGGTAAATTAGAAAAATCAAAAAAATTATTTAGATCTTTTATTTTTTTAAGATAATTTATATCTTTTATGTAATACACTAAAGAATCTGTGTCTGTATATAACAGTTGAATATGTACGTCTTTGAATTTAGGCAGCATGATATTATAATGGAAATTAAACATCCATAGTTTAGATAACTCTAAAACAGAAAACCCAATATATATCGGTTTGTCTAGTAAAATTTTTTCTTTGCTGCTTTGTATTCCTACAAAGTCCTTTTGATAAATAGACGTACGACAACTCCAATCTAGTTTGGGCGAATATTTTATTGGACCTGGCCAATAAACATACATAACCAGGCCTAAGTAACACAAGAAGAAGGAAAAAAAAAAATCTCCAATGTGAGACCGGTGGTCCTTCCTGGGGCTAGGCAATATGGCCGACTACAAGGCCACCAGTGAAGGAACCTGTTACATAACAGGTGAGTGGAAGTGGTGACATCTGGTAATACATTTGGGAACTGCTACTGCCCATTTATCACCACTTATATGCGCGCATATAAGTAGCTTATAAATAGACGTACGACAACTCCAATCTAGTTTGGGCGAATATTTTATTGGACCTGGCCAATAAACATACATAACCAGGCCAACACGCCAAACAGAATGGAGAACAAACAAAAAAAAACAAACAAAAAAAAAAACAATGAAAGTACATAACCAGATTTTACACGAATAAGGCGCTGACCATACGCCGATCAAGATCGACACGAGCTTGTTTGGATTTTGTCAAATAATGCAACACACTCAATGATTTCCAGTCACCAATGTTCTTGATGTCCAATAGACTGAACCCTGCATCTGCCAAGGCTGATGCACCTCCTCTTCGTAACGAGTGTGAAGACAACTTATCGATGCCTGACTTGGCGCACAACTTGTGCAATTTGCCTAAGTACCATGAGTAACTGCCACGACACCATTGGCCATTTTTCATGTACGACACTACTTGTGAGTCACTGGATGGGTAGTTCACCATAGATAACAGCAAGGTCAGGTAATGATGAAGGCAGAAGATAGAGTCATAGATGAATGTGAAGGGTATGAACAAGACCCGCTCCTTAAATGAAATAGTCTTTGTACGGCGAAGTCTGACGGAGACCCCCCAGACTTCCCAGGTCAATCTGACAAGCAGACTGCCAGTCCTTGTTCAACCACATTGGACTTACGTAATAAGCCTCTGAAGCACATGATAACAGTGATCCAAAATGCCACATCTTCAGAACATGACATATCCAATAGTTTATAAATACGCTTTAAGTCCTGCACTGACGCTGGTCGCGCCTGGTCCACATGATCACCTAGGGTCCTTCGGATACCTCTCATAGTGATGTAGAGTTCAAATGTATTAGGGTTGACATGTGCATAACCTAGGACCTTGTGCAACACCCAAAGTCCTCCTAGGTACTGTTTAATAGAGCTGTAGCGCAGTCTCTCAGCCAAGTGTGTAACATATAACAACACAACTTCTATACTAGCGGGGAATGGAACAAGCACACCATATAATATGCAAAATTCCAAATAAGAGTTCCATTGGCTCTTTCTAGTACGCTCCGTGGCTCCAGCCATCCACTGTGACTGGTAGTTCCGTAGTTTGTGAGTCAAGACATCCCCTGCAGCAGAAGTCATTTATCAGAAATGAAGGCAATCCTTTTGCACACCTTTTATCCGTACAGCGCGACAAAAAGTCAGGAACAATATTGTCTTTAGATTTAACGCGAGTAGCAACAATATAAAAATTATGTACAACTGATAACCAAAATAATTCTCTTATCCACCACATACAACGAACACTCCGCGATCTGCCAGTATTTATCATGCGTTGGACTTGGGTATTGTCGGTTCTGACTACAACTTTTGTATCCGACCAATCATTTCCCCAACGTTGCGCTGCGGCAACCACTGGCCAGACTTCCAGTAGGTTAATGTCAGCTGTCTCATCATATTCACAAGGGGGTTTAACAGTATGATATAATGGAAAGCGATTATACAACTGATTGTAGGCAGGTAACTTCCATGCACCTACTAACCAATCACCATTATAACATGAGCCAAAACCAGTTAGTGATGAGTCAGTGTCTACGATAGGATGATAATCAAAGGTACGTAGGATTTTTGCAGAACCATTGAATACATAACTGAACCTTTTCCACCAGCGGATGTCATCCATAAACCAATCAGGTAGTTTGACCACCGTGACACTGTCGGCCATGTATTTGAGTAGGTTAATGACTCTACGTGAAAATGTTCTGCCTCCCCGAATAACTCTACTAGCGTGTGCCAAATGACCACACAGTTCTTGTAATTCTTTTTTGGTAGCAACAGTTTTACCCAAGAACTTGTCGATCAGTACCAATAAGTTGTCTAACTTTTGTGGGGGTAAGCTGATTTCCATTTTCACTGTGTCAATTACCAGACCCAAATACTGGACTTTGGTAGCAGGGGTTAAGATTTTTTTCAATGCAATATGGAAACCGAGACGTCGGAGCAGATCTACCAATATCGCCTGACGCCTCGCACACTCCTCGTAGTTGTCAGCCACAATGACAAAGTCATCCAGGTAACCGAAAACATTGAAAATACCTCTACGATTCATACACCGGATGACAAACTCGGTTAGTTGAGTAAAGATAAATGGTGCACATCTAAGACCAAACGATAAGGCTTGATCTTCGAAATATTCTGGTGCACCGTCCAGACTCCAGACAAAACCTTGCTTGGAACGATCGTCCGGATGAACAGCCACACTGCGATAAGCAGATTGGATGTCCAATACACATAAAAACGAGCCCTCATGTATGACATCAGTAACACTATCTACTTGAGTATAATGAAACGGTTGGCAAGTTGTGTACATAAAGTCATTAATACTTTTGAGATTATCATCGGGATCACCACGGCTGCAATCTGTTATGGGTCTTAAGCTGCCGTCTGGTTTTAAAATAGCCCCCAGTGAATGTACACACTGGGGTCTACTAAGAACCCTTTTGACTTTACCATCAATTAACTCCTTCCTTACCAGATCGTCCATTTGGCATTTTACACCTTCTTTGATTATGGAATGGTAATTTTTTTGAAAATAAGAACCATCATAATCCACATCAACGATTTTGAATCCGTTACGAACACCGTCTAGGATATAAGCATAGTTACCATCAACTTCCTCAAACCCCATGCATTCATCAAAGAAGGCGTGTGGGTTGAGTTGGAGGCACATGCCATCTAAGACATGAACGGAATCACAATCCAAAGGACAAGGTCTAAACCATTCAACACCATCGACAATTCTGGAAGTGTAGATAGTAGGAGTTAATATAATGTCTTCCGTCTTTGGTAATGAATCTGAAGAATTGACATGATTTGAACCACAAGGAGTTACGAATTTGTTGACATCCCATAATAAACTATATTCAAGTTCACTGGTAATATCAGAATCACTGGTATTGTCAGAATCGGAAGATTTTATAATTCCACCATCTATGCCAAACTCCTCGGAGACATTGACCCCTGAATCAGAATCCACTAAGGCCTGATATCAATCATTTGATTTTTTCACAGTGCACTTTAGTTTTGTGTGGTTACCCCCACAAGAGCGACATACATGTGGGTGAGGGCAATCTTTGGCGTTACAACCATTATCACCGTTAAATGCATAGCAACAGTGAATTTCATCTGACTTTTTCTTTTTGTTCTTTTTTCTCTTACTACTCGATCCCGCAACAGTACCAGCACCACTTTGAGATGATGGAGGCTGGATACCAAGAACATTACATAAGTGCTCGGCACTAAGATTCTCAAGACCAACACTGTTTGAGAAGATGTCGTGATCGAAATAGCAGAATGTGTGTTCACCAAACGATTCTCCCCTTTCACGCATCGCAAGATCATACTGAATGAGAGCATCCTCATTGTAGAATGCTTTCTTGTCAGTTAGGAATTTAACATGTTTACCATAGTTTTTACATGGGAAGTTTCTAGCCAACATGCTATTCAAGAGACCCATGCTAGCAGAAATAACATCATTCAAGGCGGGTTTTTTTACTTTATCATGCGGCATGTGCTGTTCAATGTCATAGGTCACAAACTTACTGCCACTGGCATTGTTTGGTGAAAATATCACCATTGGGGCGCCTTGAGCTTGGTGTTGTAGTTGCTGGTTAGGATACCATGCTGTTGGGTTATGTGGAATTTGAGGTTGCACAGACTGAACACCAGGAGCCTGGAACAGGCTTTGTTGATTGGGTATGATTCCTGCAGCCTGGTACTGTTGTTGTGGGTTAGGAATAACGCCAAACTGATATGAAGCCTGCTGCTGATGGGATGTTGGGACTGGAATCCCATACATATGAGAAGTAGTCGGGTTACCATATACCATAGGTGTAGGTGGGAACTTTAGCCTGCCATCCGGTGCCCTAAATTGACCCACACCAGGCCAACTGACAGTCTGACTAACAGGTGTGACAGGTGGGGAATAAGGTGTGCCATCTCTGTAGAACAGCTGAGGAACAGTGTTAGTAGCTACACCACCACTTCTCCACTGTTTCCACAGTAGGAACTCTTGATAATCATTGTCTAATTCACCATGGGAATGACTTTGACCCACTGGATAGTCAGGTTGATTGTCTCTGGGGACCGGGTGATTGTACCGGGAAGGTGGCTTGTTATCGCGGGTGAGCGACTTGTTTACTTGGGTATTTCCCTCTACTGTAGGCAATTTTTTACTCAAGTTGGGTAATTCAAACATACCTGAGGTGGTTTCAAGGCCGGATTGGCCTGCGGAGGGTCCCATAACTTTAGAATCAGGCCCTAAAACAGTGTTTGCGGCCGAAAACCGGCTTTCCGGAAGTACAGGGCGGCCATTTTGGGCTCCGCAGTTAAAGTTAGAGCTGGCTTGTGATTGGCCAGTTTGGAAGCCTGGTGTGTTCGAGTCACCACCTTTATTCCTTACTGTATCCAACTCTGATGAGTTCAAATACGTAGCACTAGCAGCAAGAAAAGAAGTTTGGGCCTCGAACGCACCTAGGGCGTTCGACCCACCACTTTCGTTCCTTACCGCATCCAGCCCTGAAGGATTCCAACATGGTGCACTAGCAGTAAGAGAAGAATTTTCACCCTCGAACGCACCCATGGCACCTCGCCAAGCCCGTACGCCTTCGTTTAATTGGCGAAGAGATCTGTTATTTTCAGCCCTAAGGCTGGCCAACTCTAGTTCCAACTCCTTGCGTTTACACATTTCATCAATTTTTGATTTCCTGGCCCTTTCAAGTTCAATCTGATGCAATAATTCATTTTGTGTAGATTCCTCCCCAAGGCTGCTAAGGTCACCATGTTGACCGTCCTTCCCGTGGGGCGGCCGGTCGCTCTGCCTGGCCTCCGTGGCCTCCTGCTCGTCACGCTCGGCTGAATCCGCTGAACCAGGTAATTTTTCCGAATCCTCCGGAGAATGACGTTTCCCCGGATTGGTCACCCCACAATTCGGGCACTTGGCCGCGTTACCATGGTAGGAAGTATCACAGGCCACGCATTTAGTCATGATGACTGAGAAAAAAAATCTCCAATGTGAGACCGGTGGTCCTTCCTGGGGCTAGGCAATATGGCCGACTACAAGGCCACCAGTGAAGGAACCTGTTACATAACAGGTGAGTGGAAGTGGTGACATCTGGTAATACATTTGGGAACTGCTACTGCCCATTTATCACCACTTATATGCGCGCATATAAGTAGCTTAAATATATGAAGAGATTTAAAAGTAGGTTTTTTAATAAGATTTTCACTTTCTTTAGGGTCTGAAGTTAATTTCATGCTAGTTCTTTTCTTAACATTTTCCATTGTTTTACCAAATGCTGCATTATTTAATAACTTAAAGAATTCTTTTTCAAAAGCAGAGGTAGCCAAAGTTCGTTCTCTGTTATTGAATAAAATGTAAGATCTCATCCAATCTTTCTGATGAAAGCTTAAAACCCGATGAATTTTTTTTATCTTTAAGCCTAATGCAAGGTATAATTTTAAATTACGGTAATGCACTACATAATTTTTTTTGTCTTTTAAATTGCATATAAGCTTTTTTCCTCCTTTTTTGTAGGACGTTTCAGTTTTCTTCAATATTTCTTTTGCATATGGAGATAATTCTTGTTCTTCTATTTCTATTTTTCGTGGAGCTAGAGGAAAATCGTTGTGCATGTTATGAAGACAGTCAGGGTAAGTTAAACTTACCTCCAGTATGTATCCTGTTTCATTATTATCTGAAATGCTTTCTATGTTTAGTTTTTGAATTTGATTTTGGGTTAGCCATTTAAAATTTGAGTGAGGCAAAAAATCTGCTAAACATTTTCCATAAAGGTTATTGCAGTCTATGTAAAAGATGATTTCGTCGGAAGAATTAGCTTTCGCATACCTATGAGAAACATTAGTTATGCCACCCCTTATACCGCCTTCTATAAAATTATATTTTTCGATGTCAGAAAGCAACTCTAGTTCAACTTCTGTATGTTTTAACATAGCTTGATAACTCAAACTAGGTGCCGTTAGAAAATGAGCAGGGTCTAAACCGTAATAACTTAAGGCCTTTTCTCTGAAAGATTCAAAAACATCACATAAAAGCAAAACGTCTATTTTCAAGTAGGCTTTCAAATAATCTTTTATGTTTCTACATTTTAATGCTTTAAACATATGAATTGCATGACAGTAATCGTCCTCTGTTATATTTTTTTTGGTTAAAGTAGAATAAAATTTGTCTATAGGCGGTAATTTTTTTTCTTTCAAAACAGACCAAGAATCAATGTAATCATAGCACATGACACCTTTTCTTATCATATAAGGAATCATTTTTTTGTTTGAAGTATGTTTTTTTGTTTGAACGAAATCTTTTAAACCTTTCTCTTGCAAAAGTTCAGCTAATTTTGAAAGGGACGTAGGTAAAAATTGGAAGGAATCTATAATTCTAAAATTTTCGAAACTTAAAGTAAGAAATTTTTCAGATGATTTAGCAATTACAGATATGGTGCCCTGGTTTATATATTTATATAATTTTTGGATGAGAAAATGAGTGTCATAATTCATGCTGTTGTGAATAATAATAGGTATCTTTAAATTGTCCATCCTAAGACTAGTGTAAGTAAGATTACATCTATTGCAAGCATAATTTAAATCTCTTCCTTTTCCTTCTTGTCCTATGTGAGCATGATCTAAAACTTTTCTTATACCTTTTTCGGTGAAAGATATCCCGCATATGTAACAATTTTTTTGCTTCACTATATGTAAAATATCGTCAGAAAACAAAGACAAAGGTTTTCTCTTATGATCTAAAATATACGAAATTTCAGCTCTTTTTTTATATAAGTAAGAAACAAATTTTTCTATCACATTTTTTCCTACGTATATAACAGGATCTTGACTGTATTTTTCATATTTAGAAATAAATATAGCTCCAAAGGCATTTAATTTGTGTTCTTTGGAGCAGCACGATTTCCCTTTGTATATTTTGCTTATAGCGCGATTATAACATTCAAAATCTGCATATTACAAAAGGAGTTTTAACTTTAAATTTATGGTCAACGAATTTCAAGAAAGTCCCTTTCGGTGGAGTAGAATAACCCTGACCACTGTATACGTTAGTTTTGCAATTGTTGTTAACGTGCATTTCATATTTTTTTTTTGAGCAAAATGATATCAAACATTTGTAACAAAAGTACCTAGTTTTTTTCCAAAAGAATGGTCTGATAAACTTATGTAAATTTCTGATAAGATAATAGTGATCATTAAATAACAATAAATCAATATGTCTTCCTTCAGTAAGGGGAGAAGAAAGGACTGAAATATACATAGGGAAAGGCTGAAATTCTTTTTTTTCAGATACTAAAAGGCCAAAGACATTTATAGTAAGATTATTTTTCTTTTCGAACTTAGGAATTTCACTCAATTTCACAGGAAAAGAAAGAAAAGAAAGATTTAATTTTTCTAAAAAAATATCGTACGACTTAGCCAAGTTTGCATTGTGAGGAATTTTATGTAATCCTGCTAAAACAGAGTATATGAAGCATTTTTTGCCGCTTCCTTTTATATTAAGAACTGATTTTTTTCTTTGAATAATGCTTTCTTTCCCTTTTTTCTCACCTCCAAAAGGATTATATTTAAAAACAGAGAGGCGTAACACTTTTATTTCTCTTAAAAACCATCCTGACCCCATGTGCAAAAAAGCATCGAAAAAACCTAATATCACAGAAAAGGAACTTCTTATTAATTCCTCTACGTTATGAGAATCAAAGTTTACTTGAACAGGACTTTGGAACCATGGTTGAATTTCAAGATATTCATTGTCTTCTAGATTATATTTTCCTAACACTGTGCATAACGATAATTGAAATTTAACCCCCCCTTCTTTTTTTTTCTTAATTTTTTTATTTTTTTGGTCTGATTAAGTAAAAATAAATCAGGATCATATTTGTGAAGAGCAGGAGTTAAATCATATTCTACGATTAAATTTTTGAAAGCTTTACGTTTTTTCATTTCTTATAGGTCTGAAATGAAGAACTAAAAAAACTGTTCCATATTCAAATTGAACCAACTTTCCTACATCGTCACATATAGTTATTTCGATTTCTTGTATTTCACTTTTTTTTACCTTTTTATAGTACGGAGAGACAAAAACTTCCTTAATATCGTCTCCGAATTTTTCACTGCAACGAATAGTCCTCAATAAAGGAATTTGAAGATCGCCTACAATTTCATTAGCAACTATATCAGTATAAATATAAATATTAGAAGAAACGTGATGCAAATTAGGAACACCTCCCGCATGAAAATATTTATAATGTTTGTATCTTAAAGTAGTGCTCATTAAAATCTGAAAATCTGATAAACTATTCAATGGAAGCCCTGAAAAAGTTATAACGTCATCGTTTTCTATCTCAGCTTCGTTGTCTATTTCTTCAGATACATCCAATCTCAGTACGTTACTTAAATATTTAGACATAACAACTTTGTCTCCTCTCCCTACCTTTAAAATAGGTTTTAAATTTTGCAGCTCAGTTTTTACATATGGTTCTCTACTTTTTCGAAAAAATTCATCGTCAGGGTATGCGTCTATTTTTTTCAAGGCTGCATTTATGCTTTTTATTAAACTATCTAAAGAAGTATAATTTCCATATGGAATTTTTTGCACGACATATCTTTTTTTTATTTCTATTTGATCTAATGAAGTTATTTTATTCACGTCTTGCTTCAACCTGAAATCTTTTCTTTCTACTACCAAAGTCCTATTTCTTTCTGGAATTTCTGGGAAATTATACCAAGAAACTGGTATGTTTACTTCTACTAATCCCACTTCCCATTCTCCTTGTAAAATTAAAATAGAAGGTAACTTAACCCAAAATTTGCTTGTTTTATTTTCTCGGGAGGGATGAATAGTATTAGAAGGTAAATTTATGTAAAAAGGAGAAGAAACATTCATTTTAGAAATATATCTTATTTTTAAGCAATAAAATCTTTTTTTGATAATTTTGAAAGTATTTCTTATCTCAGGGAAAAAAAAGACCACTGGTGGCTCATATGAACAGGATATTTTCTGTTCAGTGAAGACCTCTAGTGAGCATTCCTAAAATTATCTTAAACTATACCATATTTAGCACTCTATAGACCTCTAGAGGCTAGGACTGACATTATTTTACTAGATCAGCGGAGACCTCTAGTGTGAGTCACTAAAACTAGATCAGGGGAGACCTCTAGTGTGAGTCACTAAAACTATGTGCATGGTTTTACACTGAAGACCTCTGGTGGCTGATATAAATTATGTGCATGGTTTTACACTGAAAACCTCTGATGGCTTATAGAAGGCATTTTCTGCTTACTGAAGACCTCTAGTGAGCATTCCTAAAACTATCTTAAACTATACCATACTTAGCACACTGAAGACCTCTAGAGGCTATGACTAATATTTTTTTACTAGATAAGCGGAAAGCTACTTTTTTACTTATGTTAATTTGTTGCGAATCGTTCCCATACAAGCATTGTAACAATTAATTTTACCACAAATTGTATGTATCTAACAGGAATTAATTATGTTAAAATGAAACAAATTTAAATTTTATCTCTCAGTGAACAGTTGACTCAACAGCAATTTTTAATGAACTCACAAAAGCAAATCTTTAGCTTTACCTTTAAAGCATTAATCGCAATGCTTTTCCTGTGAAGAATTCTCCGTAGTCTGCGTCAGAAAAGTTCATCTGATTTCGCTGCCTCCTTCATTCACTTCATTACCTCATTCGTTGTCATATAACTTTGCTGCCTTATAGGTTAACTTCGTTGCCTTATTCGTTATACTATATTACCTTAAGTTATAGTAGTTTTGTTTCTTTATTCTCAGAGACTTTTTGTAAGCTACTGCTGTATATGTTATGAAATATTTGATATTTAAAATGTAACATAATACAAAAATATTTGTTTCCAACTTTTTATTTCTTATCAAATAAACAAACTTTTGGTTTTTTTTTCTTGATTTAACAAGGAAGTGTCAGATGATTTTCTCATTAACCATAACAAACATTCATGACCAACCCATGGTTTTTCATGTATCCATTCTACAGAACAGTAAGGACATTTTATTGTTTCAGTCCTATGATACAAATTTGATTTTTGAGTGAAATCATCAAAACATTTTTGATGTACTGGCTTGTTGCAACAAATCATATAAGCAATGTTTCTAGTTTTTGTAGAAATAATCATTTCAGTGTTGCATAATTTACAAAGCATGTATTCTAGTGACATTTTATGCAATTTTTGCCTTGTTTTATTTCTTAGTTCTTTTGATATTTCTGATAATACATAATCGCTAGGATCTAAAGAGTAATCATATTTTCTTTTCTTAGGTTTCATTAACATTTCTACGTCGTAAACATATCTAACGTCAAGTAAGTCGCAAGCAAGATCCATCATAGTGAAATAAAAAGTTTGATATGGCATTAAAATACAGCACATTTTAAGGACTCGTGGCAAAAGCATGATGTTACACAAAACTAAATTGCCTATTTCTTCCTGTAAAAAAAAAGACAAGAAAAAGTCGGCGAAAAATACAAGCGCTTCTACTTTAATTTTCTTAAGCCATGGCAAAGAATCAAAAACAGACAAAGCTAAAAAAATTTGACCAGCTTCCTTCACTGACATATAAGGCTGGGAAGGAAAACTGACATCTATTATATCCTTTTCGTTGTCTTTAAAATGTACCTTTCCTTCGAAATAAGCAATCCTGCTTTTCAATAAAACGTAATTAATTTTCATTTTCCGAGGCTATCTTATAACACATCAATAGCAACTGTTATAACATATGAATAGCAACTATTATAAGCTATTTTGTTTCAGTTGCTATTAACGCAGCTTAAACTATATGACATCCTGAATAGCAACTAAGTGCGCTTAACCAAATGATATAATCAATTTCGTATGACAGATATGATCTGATTTTCGTATGACAGATATGATCCGATAAATTCCAATTTCAGTTATGTTGAACTACATAAGGTTAAATGACATTTACTGCTCTTAAGCAGTATAACGTTATTGTTTGCACATGAGTGAACCAAAGAACAATAAGTGTCCTTTGAAGTGCAGTAACACATTAAACATGGCATTCAATCCATCACGTCAACAACTGTTTTTTAAATGATATATCGCTTGACTCTGCATGCAGTACAAAAAAAATCCTGTTCTTTTCAGGTGGCGTAATTATGGTCGTCAGGACAACATCAGCATAAAAAAAGCAGTCAATCCATAGTAAATATAGGACTATGTTATCTTTCTCTGCGTTATAATTGATGCATAAGATATTTATGTCCGTGTGAGTGAATCATGAACACTTATGTTCTATCTCAAGGATATTTTGATGTAATACCTCATACACGTTCGTAAATCAGGATAAGGAGAAACAAAAACACATAGCAAATATAGCAAACACAATGTATATCAGTAAGTCAATACCGTCTTAAGAAGCTACATACATTTTCGCGTTACTTAAAACATTCTTTATAGAAAGATATTTTTCTCTTGTAATATTTTTTTCTCATAGAAAGATATTTTTTGCTTTGCCATTTTAAAAATATTTTGCTCCCCAACGGATTTCCATTTAACCATTTTGTTCTACAATCAAAACATTTAAAGCCTTTTCTTGTGTATGATTTAAATCGAAACTTTAAGAAACATGAACGATGGCTTGGACATCCACAACAAATTAAACGTTTAATTTTTTTGTTCAAAGGACGTTTTAAAGATTTATGTTGACCTCCACAAGCTCCGCAAAGATAATAATTTTTTCTTTATAGCAAGAGTAACAACAATATTTATTTATATGATGACGCTGACAATGTATGTCCACTAAGATATCATAAATAGAATATTTTTCTTTCATTAAAAAAAAACAGAAATGAACTAAAGAAGCAGGAACTGAATGACATAGAATACCATTGTATGCATACATGATTAAAATTTTACTGATTTCCTTCAAATTTTCTTGAACTCTTAAATATAAATAATTTAACAAAAAATCACTTTGAAAAAAACAAGCAAAAAATGCTATTGATTCTACGTTTTCTTCTAAATCCAAAAAAGTATAACTGTCTTCAGTTTTTTCTATATTTAAATATTCTATGAAAGACAAACATTTTTCAGGAGTTATAAAAGTAAATAAAGGAACTTGAATTTCTACTATGTCTTTCTTTTTTCCTGCTTCTTCATAAAAACTATTGTAAGAATTAAAGTATTGACATCGTGAACATAAAAGACTAGTGTCAATGTGAACAGTGCTTTCCATCCTAAAAAAATTTAATTTTACCCTCTTCTACTTAGAACCTATATGTCTGTGATGCCTTCTTCGAACCAAATTTTTACTTCAGCCCACCCTCATGAACAGAAATCATGTGGTTGATGCAATCATTGGGATGTTCAAAGATCGCATCACAGCATCTGCAGGAATACATCCCTTTTTTTCTGAAGTTGAGGAGAAAAGTCCCTGTAACGTTTAAGGGAGACTTGCAAGTGGGACAGATACGGTGCCTACACATGTGCTCTTTTTGCTGAGCACTTATTTCTAAACCCAACCTTTGAAGACAAAAGTCTTCGTAGTAGTACTGTCTGACCCTCGGTACTTTAAAAAGGTTCTTGATGTTAAGCTGCGGGTTCACATCGTTTTGATTAGGAGGAAGGTTCTGAGGCTGACTAACAGACGGAGGAGCCTGAGGGTTCACTGCCTGAGTGACCGTTCTCGCAGGTCCCTCTGACTGAGAAACGCTAGTCGATGCAACCGGAGGGGCCTGAGGGTACACAGCTTGGGTGACCGTCCTCGCAGGTCCCACTGACTGAGAAATGCGAGTCGATGCTACCGGAGGGGCCTGTGGATCAACTGTAGGGGTGACCGTCCTCACAGGTCCCACTGACTGAGATATGCGAGTCGATGCTACCGGAGGGGCCTGTGGATCAACTGTGGAGGTGATCGTCCTCGCAGGTCCCACTGACTGAGAAATGCGAGTCGATGCAATCGGAGGGGTCTGAGAGACCGTCTTCACAGGTCCTACTGAAGCAGAAAAGCGGGAAGTCGATGCTACGAGGGGGGTTAGGAAGTGAACTGACTGAGCATCTGCATACCCAGGTCCTGCTGACAGAGGTACGTAAGAAGGCTCTGCGGAAGGATCTATGCCCTGTTTAGGCTGAGTCGGCTGCGAGTCAGCCAGAGGCTGGATTACTGTAGGAGGGTTGTTAAAATGAGGAATTTGTGGACACTGCGGTGGACCATGTGGAGGAACTGTCGAAAGGTTGTTAAGAGGAAGAACTTGCACACACTGTGAACACTGCGGGGGACACTGTGGAGGGACTGTTGGAGGGTTGTTTTGTAGAGGAATTTGCGGAAGCTGTGAATACTCAGGAGGTGCAACAACAGACCGACATTGAAGATAGACAGGTTGAGTAGCCGTTTTATCAGTAACAGTTTTCTCAGGAGTCACCTCCTGCCTTGATACCTGTAAGTTCCCAGAAGCTCCTGTTCGCTGCTGGTTAGGAAAAGGAGCGGGAGGCGTTTCAGGACCTGATCTACGATATCTTTTACCTGGTTCTCTCGAAGCACGTCCTACTGCCAATCCTAATTCGTAGCCCTTATCGTAGATCTCATAGAGATCTCCGAGAGCAGACAAACCAGGGAATCCTACCGTTAGACCTGAAGATCCAGGGACCGACGGACGATCCTCAAGCCCCGGCCGACGATCCTCAGGCACCGATCGACGATCCTCAGGCACCGACCGACGATCCTCAGTCACCGGCCGACGATCCTCAGTCACCGGTCGACGATCCTCAGTCACCGGTCGACGATCCTCAGTCACCGGCTGACGATCCTCAAGTACTGCTCGACCATCTCTAGCAGTTTGTGAAGGACTTCCTGCGGCTGCTGCAGGTCGAGATCGTACTTCAGGTGCTTCACCTTTTCGAGCAGCTACACGTTTGTTCAAAAATTGTTTGAAATTGTCAAGAAATTTAATGCTAGGCCGTTCTACTACCGAAGCCGAAGCTTTGGAGCAGAACGATCTTGAGTTGATCTTCTTGACTTCTTCGTCTTCTTTGTCTTTTTTCACAGGAGGGGAAGAAGCAAAAAAAGAAGAGAGGACAGGATGTTTTCTGCTGAGGGGGGAAGGAGAAGGACCCTCAGTCTTCACAGGGAAAGAAGAAGCAAGATTAGATCCAGAAGTAGAAACAGGTCTTGAAAGAGTCTCGACCTTCACCTTTGTCTCAGGAGAGATTGACGTAGAAGTGTTAGTTTTCAAGGCTGAAGAAAAAGCAGAGACTGCAGTGTCAGCATTAGAAGGAGTCTCGACCTTCACTTTTGTTTCAGCAGAGGTCGAAGCAGTCTTAGTATCCAAGGTTGAAGTAGAAGGAGAGACTGTAGCGTTTCCTTTTGAAGGAGTCTCGACCTTCACCTTTGTTTCAGCAAAGGTCGAAGCAGTGTTAGTATCCAAGGTTGAAGTAGAAGCAGAGACTGCAGTTTTTACTTTAGAAAGAGATGAAGAGAGAGGTGTCAGTTTGACATAAGGATCAGGCAAAGATTGAAAGACAGAGCTATCTTCTAATTCCCCTTCTGTGCTAGAGCTATCACAAAAAGAGACAGCAGAAAACGGTATGTCTTCTGCGTCTAGATGGCCTAAATCAGGCAAATGAGAATCAGAAGAAGTTTTGGCAAATTTTGATTTCTTATTTTTTTGTGGCATATTTCTTTTTTTAGGCATCTGTAGAGAAAAAAACATAATTTAAATTAATCATGAAAAACTTTAATTTTCTTAGCTCTAGGTGCTTTTGGTCCCCTTTTGTCCTTAGTTCCTTTTAAGACAGAACTAGAACAGTGCTGAGGGCACCTTAAACATTTTTCTAAGTTTTCAGGCAAACAATTAGTTTCCATTACTTTTGCATGTTTTTTCATACGTTCTGTTATAGTAAAAAAATCTTTTACGTTCATTTCAGCTGCTTCCCTTTCATCTTTAAATAAATAAGCTAAAGATGGAAAATCTTTCAAAGCAGTCACATTATTTTCCACTTCTATTTCTTTTTTGGGCATAATTTTTTTTTCCTTTTTCTTAAAATGTTTTTTATCTTCGTCTTCAGTTTCTGATAAATGAAGATCCTCTTTCAAAAGAGAAAAATCTTCTTCACTAGAGCTATCTTTTTGACTTTTTTCTTTGCTTTCGTCTTCACTGCTGTCTGATAAATTTTCTTCATTAAAAAATGATTCATTTTCGCAACTTTTCTTTCTTTTCAAGTTAGTTCCTTTTTTTGTTTTAATTTGACTCTCCGAAGGAGAACATTCTTTAAATTCATTTAAATCTTTGTTGAAAAAAATGCATATAGCTTTGCTCTTGAAATTATTTACAGGATGAAATTCAGTGCTTTGATTTTGAGTACTGAAATAAATATTTATTTTAAATATTTCAGAAATGCATTCAACCAAAATACTATGAGCAGACAGTAAATCTTGTAAAATTTTATCCTTGTTTTCATACATGCAATACGCATAGCATGCTCTGTAAGCTTCATCCTTTTTCATGTAAGATAAAAGTGAAGACCAAGCTTCATCTTTTAACAGAGAAATTACTTTGTCTCTTGGAATTTTTTTTTCTTTTTGTTTTTTCTTGATATATTCAGAGACAAAGAAAAAGCAATGTGCTTCTTCCTCGGTTACCTTTTTCCAATATTCATGGTTTTCACTTTTATCTTGGCATAAAATAGTTAATATCAATAAAAGAAATTGAGTGATCAACTTATTTTCTTTCATTTCAGAAAATTTTATTTTTTTCTTCTGATATTTCAACCAAAGTGTCTTTTATCTCTGAGCACAAATCTAAAAACAATGTAGTGTCTTTTGTTATACAATTTCCCTTAAAGTTGTGACCTAAAGTTAAAGTAATATTTTTATTGCAAATTCTGAAAGAAGAAAAATAGGACAGTTCCTTGAAAACTGCAGTTTTATGATCATATAAAAGCCAAGAACTTTCAAAACAATTTGATTCCCTTATCTTAAAAAAATATTTTTCAGACAACTTTAAGTTTAATTTTAAAAAAAGTTCAGATATTTTAACTTTTTTTCCGTTCAAAAGAATTTCTATGCTAAGTTGAATATTCAACAACTTAACACATATCTTACTAAAGTTTATAAAAGAGTAGTTAGAAAAAAAATTGATGCAATGCAAAGTAACAAACTGTTTTATGTCATGCAAAATTCGAGAAAAATTATTTCTTATAAAAATATAACAATATCCGTTTCTTGTAAATTTCAAAGAAAACTCTTTGCTGGAAACAACTATAGATCCTCGGTACTTGCTTATATTTCTACGAGAACTTCGAAAGCTTTCTATGTCCAATTTAGCACAAGGATCAGTTTTTACTATAAGGACTATATTGTTCAAAATATATTGTATAGACATCAATCATTTTAGCTTAAAATAATAAAAATCTTTTCATAGCAACCTTGAAGGGAGATCCTTTTGGGATCAGGAAAAGAAATGGATCAGAACGGTCTGCAAAGCTGGCTCAGGAGGTCTCTTTGCAGAGTAGAACCTCTACGATTTTCAGCACAAGGCAAAGGTTTAAATCTGAAAAATAAATTCCACTGTTACTTGTCAACGTCGTAATATATGGTATCTTGCAAACAAAGCATGTTTTTTAGTTTTTAAGCCTAAATGAACTGGTAACTTCAATTACTGTTATCAATTTCCCTACAGGAATGAATCTCTCAAGCATTACGATGATCAGCGTCCTAGTAACTGACTGATGATCTGGTTACTTCTTTTCCTATGCTCAATCTCTCCGCAGAAATAATTCTATCAAGCATTTCAGTGATCAATGTCTATATGAAACATCTAGCCTCTTGTATAATTTATTAAATCACTCACCTGGAGACTGCTTTGTGCTGTGTAGCCTGTCTGTTGTCAGCTAAACAGATAGATCAAAACGCTCTGCAAAGCTGGCTTAGGATTTTTTTTCGTAGAGTAGAACGCCTGCGATTTTCAGCACAAGGCAAACCTTAAAATCTGAATATATTTTGTATAGTAAGTCATCAACGTCATATATATGGTATCTTGTGAACAAAGCATATTTTTTTTACCTTTCATCCTCTAGTAACTTCAATTACTGTTATCAATTTCCCTACAGGTATGATTCTCTCGAGCATTACGGTGATCAGTATCTACATGAAACAGCTAGTTCTTTATTCTCTCACCAGGGCGTGGCTATAAGCTATTTTGCCTGTCTGTTTGCGACCTTTTATTGAAGAATGGAGTATAGCTCACAAACTTCAGCATTTGTAGCTCTCTTAAAAGGAAAAAAATAAAACATTAACATGTCTGTTTATAACTGTAGTAGCTGAGCCGGGGATTGTACAATAGTCTAATCCATAAAATGATTCCCTTTCCGGCAGCTCCATTTATACTGTTGCAGCTGCGTCAGGCATAATTCAAAAGTCTAATACGACTCGTTTTAGTTCTTACTTTTAACACTAGAGGACACATGTGAGCAACCAGAACATCGCTGATCGATATTTCTGCTCGTTCTTGCACATCAACGTAAAGCTGAGAACATATAACCTGCTAACGTCTAACAATTTAGCCTTCATACACACTAAGCATCTATCCTGTTTCAAAATAAATTTAACTGACATAGAACTATCTTAAAAGCAAACTAGATACATAATGACGTTCAGAAAAACGTGAAACCAAAGCGTTCACAGAGAAGTTGGGATTCGAACCCTCAACCTTGGCTGAGCGAAGCGAACGCCTTAACCCCTCGGCTATCCTGACTGACGTTCCTTCCGCCTACTTTCTGATAAATATCAATCAGCGATGCCCTGGTAGCTCACATGTGTCCTCTAGTGTCAAATGTAAGAACTAAAACGAGTCGTATTAGACGTTGTTTACCATGCTGCTCTCAACCTCTGCTTCATTATCTAGAAACAGGAATTTAATCTGTCTGCAAAAAAGTTTTATACTAAGAGCTATCTTTCTAGGACACGCACGCTTCCCTCATATTCTCATTCAAGATGAAAACCTTAGGACTCTTGGCTGCTTTATTGTCTGTTTGCTACATGCAAACTATACGATACAACTGTCAATGTATTTTCGCAGAACCTTCGTTGACTTGTGAACCACATGTGAGGTGTATTCTTTCTGTTCCACTTACATATCAATCTATTGTAACAACAGAGATAAAAATCAAGAAAAATGAAGGAGCAGAAAGGAAATTTATTCCTTACGATCAAAATGTTTTCCCTTTCTTGGAGAAATTAACTACAGAGCTGGGAATATATTCTTGCGACGCTGGACTTTGCAGGTAAAGAATTTTTCTTTGGCTTATTTTACCTTGTAAGCATAAAAGAATAATCCTAGCTTATTTTATCTCATGAACATGAAGCATTATCCCAACAAAATAAAATGTTTTTTTAGTCATTTAAATTAAAAAATTTCCGTTAACCTTTTTTCTTTGCAGGCTGAAGGATATATTGTCTACTACCTTCCACCCTACCAGTGAACCTATTGCCACGTCCTATACTACTACACGACCTCCTACAACTGCTTCTTGGGAGTCTAAGTCTACTTCTCTGCCTTCAACTACTTCTTTTGAGAAGCTTAGAGCATCTACACGGCTTTCAACTACTGCTTATTTGAAGGCTAGCTTAACTACTCCAACTTCAACTACTTCTTTAAAGCCTTCTGTCAAAACTGTTCCTGCCTCTACCTATCATCCAACAACGTCTACAAAAACCTTGCCTGAAAATGACATTACTCAACATGTCCTGTCCTATAGCCCTGCCTCTTCAACTGAAACCCTACAAGAGAACGTTTTGACAAAGCCTGAGGGAAGCTCTGAAGGGAAACCTACTGCTATATATAGCATGCCTCCTACCACTCTACTTACTGAATCTACCTCAGGACCTTTTCATACCAAGTCTGCCTTAAGGACGTCGAAAAATTTTTCCTTTCCTACCCCTACCTCTTCAACAGAAATATCTCCCAACAAGGTTAATGTTCCTGAGACAAGCAAGTGAGCAGCATTTTCTCTCAATTATTTATATGTCTTAGATCAAACCAATACTTTGCAAATTTTAAGAGAACGAATAAAAGAGATCTCACTATATTAAACAGAGGCAGCTAAACATAAATTAGTTTGATAGAATTACAGTCTAAAAAATTTTTCAACCCTCGATTTCAAAATTAATAGGCTTTAAGCGATCGCCGTAATGTTCTCCTGCCTATCCTATCAAAGTAAACTAAATATTTGAAAAAATAATTCTATCTACTTCTCTGGAACATGTAAACAGCATTTTATGTCAAAATCTCAAACATGTAAATTTTCATGAGATTCCAGGAAAACACTTACCTCTGTGAAAAGCTTCAACTGGAAAACAGTCACTCAGTCCTATTTCAACTTGAAATCCACGTCCAAGTTGAACTGGAAATCAACGTCGTCAAACTTGAACTTGAAGCTGAGATCTACGCCATCCAACGTAGACTTAGGCTCAGGATCTTCGTCTTTTGACTTGAACACTAAATCTGAGAGAGCTGAGACAATTACTCCCTTCTCACGGAGCTCTCGAGTATATATAAGTCCTGTAACAAAAGGGGAGGGGCTCATCTCCTCCGCTGTGAGCCCCACCTCTCCCTCTTTTAACCCTTATGAGAAAACATGGCATATCGTAACAGGAGCTAGCATAAGCACTGTATTCATCATTTTTATGATATCAATATCCGTTATGGTAGTTCTCAAAAGAAAAAGAAATCAAAGGTCACCTATATATATACCTAGCCATGCAACAGCTAGCACAGAAAGATATATGATAGAGCTTGAACCCTTAAGATCTTTCCGTCCTTAATCCCTGTTTTCACATACTTAAGCCATAAAAGACTAAACAAGATATCATAAATCATATATGGTGAAATGAATATTCATAACGTTCCAGAGTTTTCCTGAGCCTAATTCTAAGACGCATAAAGCCATATATGGTGAAATGAATATTCATAACGTTCCAGAGTTTTCCTGAGCCTAATTCTAAGACGTAGAAAGCCATATATGGGAATGCTAGCATAAGATATTCATGACATCATGGAATTTTCCCTAGAGCTCAATGTCAAGAGGCATAAAGCCATATATGGTGAAATGAATATTCATAACGTTCCAGAGTTTTCCTGAGCCTAATTCTAAGACGTAGAAAGCCAAATATGGAAATGTTAGAATAAAATATTCATGACGTCATAGAATTTCCCTCAGAGCTCAATATTAAGACGCATAAAGCCATATATGGTGAAATGAATATTCATAACGTTCCAGAGTTTTCCTGAGCCTAATTCTAAGACGTAGAAAGCCATATATGGGAATGCTAGCATAAGATATTCATGACGTCATGGAATTTTCCCTAGAGCTCAATGTTAAGAGGCATAAAGCCATATATGGTGAAATGAATATTCATAACGTTCCAGAGTTTTCCTGAGCCTAATTCTAAGACGTAGAAAGCCAAATATGGAAATTTTAGAATAAAATATTCATGACGTCATGGAATTTTCCTCAGAGCTTAATTCTAAGACGCATAAAGCCATATATGGTGAAATGAATATTCATAACGTTCCAGAGTTTTCCTGAGCCTAATTCTAAGACGTAGAAAGCCAAATATGGGAATGCTAGCATAAGATATTCATGACGTCATGGAATTTTCCTCAGAGCTCAATGTTAAGACGGATAAAGCCATATATGGTGAAATGAAAATTCATAACGTTGCAGAGTTTTGATGAGTCTAAATCTAAGACGTAGAAAGCCAAACAAAGTAGCATTAAACACATATCAAGCATCTTATCAACACATTATTTCATACGTGATGGAACTTTCTGAACACAAAAGTTACTGAAGCTATCACTACGTCTATTACAGTCAAAGGCACTTTCTATGCTGGTCCTGAATAGGTTAAGCTATGTTCTTAGGTCCTTATTTAAAAAAAGGCAAGGCTAAAAAGGAAAATTTATGTGCACTGATGTAGTCCATGTCACCTGATGCCTGGTACAACGCTGTAACAGATATTAAACCCTTCTACTGCCTCAATGTACCAATAAGTCATGCTGGAAAACACGTCCAAAGCTGGAGTTTCTTCCCGGCAAGATTTTTTAACAACGTCTATCAAAAAAGTACCTGCCCATGAAAAAACCTCAACAAACAATTAATTACATTTCATAGGCTAACAACAACTCGACTCAATCCATATAATCTTATACGCCTTAGCTGCTATTTCACAACCGTAAGCAGTCATAATGCTTCAATGTAGTGCTGTTGCATCTATATAGTCCTAACAAAACTAGTGGTCTATAGGTTTAATGTACGTTATGTATACTGTCATAGAGGATGGTTTAACATTTCAAAAATAGATAGCATGCAAATCATTTATTCCTTGTTACAATCAAAGAAATATTCGTCTGTAAACCTTAAAGTGTTTCAAGTCATATCTCTTGCGAACTATAGCAATGCTATTTTACAGTGTACATGTAGCTAGCTCTATGTCTGTGCGCTCAAAAACTATCTTCCATATATTATCGTCTGTTCTCAGAGCAAAAACATAGAAAAAAAACCTTCATTTAAGGTCTATAAAATCTTCAATTTAACTACTATATAAGTAATTAACTTGAATGTATTACTTTTAAGGCAATGCTATGAATAGAATAGCTTAACATTTAAAGCTTTTAAAACCAGTAAAATCCTTAGCTTAGCCGTCTTAAACTATCAACTTATGCATGCTAAATAACAAAGCAATGCTATAAATAAAATAGCTTAGTATATTATAACCTCACCTAATTTTTTTCGTATAAGCCTCCCGTTACATGAATTATTAAATGCATGCTTGCTTACAATTCATATAAGCTAGGATCATTAACCTCCACGAGATAGAAGCTGAGAACAGTTTATAACTTACAAGCTTACCCTCTTACATAATCTACACTATCATATAATTATAATTACATGTTATCATGAAAAATAAAAAATCTTTTATGAATTTGTTGTTGCTGCCCCATTATTCAATAAAAATATCCGCATAACAAGGGAGCTCATTAAAAATTTAAGCTATACAACAACTCTTCTTAAATCCCCTTCTCATAAAATCCTACTATTTAAACATGTAATAAAAAGGAAACTTCTGCTTTTATTTTACTATGCAATAAAATGGAAACTCTCACTCTAATTCAACTATACAATAGCACAATTCAACTGCGCAATAACATAAACTGCGCAACAGCATAGAAGTTTTCATGTTAAATGAACTGCGCAATAGCATGGAAATTTCCATGCCACTTAAACTGCGCAATAGCATGGAACTTTCCATGCAAGAGGGAGTGGCTAAAATAAACTCCTCCCTTTCCATGCTATTTAAACTGCGTAATAGCATAATGGAATTTTCCATACAATAAGGGGTGTGACTAAATAAACTCCTCCCTTTCCATGCTATTTAAACTGCTCAATAGCATAATGGAATTTTCTATACAATAAGGGGTGTGGCTAAATAAATTTTAAACTGCGCAATACAATGGAAATTTCCATGCTATTTAAATAAACTGCGCAGTAGCATGGAATTTTCCATACAATAAGGGGTGTGGCTAAATAAACTCCTCCCATACCCCTCCCTTTCCATCCTATTTTAAACTATGCAGTACAATGGAAATTTCCATGCTAATTAATATGTGTAGTAGCATGGAATTGTCCATGCAAAAGGGAGTGGCTAAAATAAACTCCTCCCAAACTCTCACCCCTTTATATATAGTAAGGAAATAACATAGAAACCAAACCATGGAGAAGGTCTATTCCATGCAAGATATCTTATTTTTATTTGCTCACATTTTGAGCTTTAAATTACCATCTAGTTTCAAGGTAAGTGTTCCAACAGGATTTAAAAGAAGGAAACAATATTCATATAACTTGTGTGATTGCTTAGATGGGAAACGCAGTAAATGTGGAAAGCTATCTACAAAAAACTGCTGGACAGGACAAAGCTATATCAAAATGTGCTCGTACCACAATTCTGTGTGCTATTATTCTTGTGTATTGTACAAAGAAGCCGGCCATCGAAGTTATATTTTCAGACAACAGCCCTCAAAAAAGTCATTGTACATAGCTATAGAAAGTGCTTTACGTATTTTTCAAGCCATTTTTTTTGTTTAACTGCAAAATAGACAAAGGGCACAGCTTTTATTTAGCTCAATTACTGAGTCAAATAATAAGTGAAAATGAAATGCTAGCATGCTTCAAATCAAAAGATATCACAAAATTACCTACAAAAAAATTATTTTCCAAAAAAGACTTCATTTTTTTCTTGACTCAAATGTTTGTAAGGGGGACATATTTTTCTCACAAAAAAAAATGTATAGGAAATTCATACTACATCAGAGATTTAGACTTTACTATGCTCGTTATAAAAAATATAGAAAAAAAAGGGTTAAACCAAGCAATCAAAAATTTTTCCTTCTTTCAGATCATCAGAAACACTATAGAAAATGAAAGCCTTCTCCAACTTCATTTAAAATAGCTACAAAAGCAATGTGTTTGCCTGTCTCTACGTATAAAGCATGTAGGTATATATATATATATATATATATATATATATATATATATATATATATATATATATTCAAATAAGGAAGCTGTATTTTTATGCTTGATCCAGATCTGGTTAAAAATCTGCTTCTTAAATAATTAGGCTTCATGTTATCACTTGATCCAGATCGAGTGAAAACAAAAGCTAAAAAAAAAAAAAAAAAAAAAGCTTTCAATATCTTCATTTTATTCGACGTTGGTTAGATAAAATGAAATATACAATATAAGCCATTCATATATATCTATATATCTACTTAGCTCATAGAGAGACAGGAAACTTTGTTTTTGTTCCAAAATTTTCACTTTAGGCCTTTATTTTTTCAAAATTAAATCAGTCATGTAGATCTACCTTCACGTGGTGACTGATGGATGTATATTTATACAAACAAAATATGTGTAAATATATAACAAAAGATCTACTTTTGGTTAAAAATTAAGCAACTTACTATACCTTGCCTTTTACAGAGAGCAGCTCAAACTCTGTATAAGCCGCTCGCTGTTACTTTACATAAACATCAAATACCTCGCTATTGCGAGCCTTTTACAGTGAGCAGCTGAGACTCTTCATAAGCTGCTCACTGCAACTACAGGCTCACTAAATGACTCACTAACTGCTCACTGCAACTACAGGCTCACTAAAAGACTCACTCAATGACTCACTGATTTGCTTACAGTGATTAAATATAAACTGTCCACTGTAACTACTCACTGTAGTGAGCAACTCAAACAGATCATTTTGTTGCGTGTATGGACTAAATCTATGTGTAAAAAGTCAAAAGAGTAACTCATGCCGCTCCTCTCCTACTCATACAAACATACTAACATACATACACAGCAGGCTTGGAAACGAGTGACTCGATGACATAGTCAGCATGGAGCTTCACATGAGAAACATAAATGGAACCGTTATGACTAATGCAACACCTATTGCTCTCCCATCTGGAGGCATTCATAAGAACTAATCGAATCTTGTCTATATATCTGTTTACATTATGACATGGAATCTAGTAACAAGGACACGGAAAATGATCTGAGACATGATCTTATCCTAAATTCGTCATGTGACACGTAGATCAGTGTCAAAAAAATGGGATAATAGTAATTTAACAACATATGACATGGAAAAATGACATGAGACATGATCTTATCCTAAATTCGTCATGTGACAGGCAGATTAGTGTCAAAGACATGGGATAATAGTAATTTGACATGTGACATGGAACCTAGTGACAAGGATATGGAAAAATGACATGAGACATGATCTTATCCTAAATTCGCCATGTGACACGTAGATCAGTGTCAAAAACATGGGATAATAGTAATTTGACAACATGACATGGAAAAATGACATGAGATATGATCTTATCCTAAATTCGTCATGTGACACGCAGATTAGTGTCAAAGAGATGGGAAAAGCTATGTACATAAATTATTTAGTTCCACATAACCTGGAACAGGACAAAGATAGTTCATATTATTCTCGGTAGAGGGAAACCTGAGAATGCGTTCTGCGCTCTAAATACGATGAAATCTATCGTCTCATTTGTAAGCTATGAGCAAATATTCTTTATTGATATCAATAAAATATATCAAACAATGAAAAGAAAGAGCTCTATACATGATTCATTCAAACTGTTCAAGAAAATACAAAGAAAAGAGCATTATACATGTAATAATTTAGTTCCACATAACCTACATCATGCTAGAAATAGTTCGTATTGTTCTCGGTAGAGGGGGACAAAAAATCCGCGTTTTGAATAAAAATCTATCGTTTCAATTTAAACTACCGCTGTAAATTCCTCTAATAACTCAGCAAATGTTCTTTGCTGATATCAATGAAATATATCAAAAAATAGAGGAGAAAAAACTCTGTCCCTAAATCACTCGAACTGATGAAAAAAATCTATATCTTCTTAAACTGAATGTCTATTTGTTCATAGACTTAAAAGTGTAACACCACATTTATGATTTCACTGCTGAGGTGGAGTATATAAGGAACGCAATGTCTGGGGTTAATTGGAGAGGTCCGGCCCTCATGTCACGAACCTCCACGTCTGTAGCTTCAGGTACTAGCTCCAGTGACAAAATCACAACAGTTCTTCCGACCTTGTCAACTTAGAACGGATGATGGTTGAAGCGTGTCTGCTCCCATCAGTTGGTTGAAGCAGAACGGTTGATGCTCCCATTGTTGGTTGATGCTCCCACTGTTGGTTGAAGCGTGTCTGCCACCGTTCCTTAGAGCGCTGATCTGGAATTGAATGTGTTCCACAATCCTCCTTCAATCCTCCTTCAATCCTCCTTCAATCCTCCTTCAATCCTCCTTCAATCCTCCTTCAATCCTCCTTGTTTCAATCCTCCTTCAATCCTCCTTCAATCCTTGGTACACTCAGTTCATTCCTCTGTACCGAAAGCTCAGCTAAGAACCTTGTGACATGAGAACCACTTGACCTCTCTTTTGTATTTAAAACCTAAAGTGATATAATTACTATTTCTAAAATAATCCTATTCTAAATATATCTATAAACGACCTCTTTTATGAATAATCTAAATATATCTATAAACGACCTCTTTTATAGATAAATTAAATATATCTATAAACGACCTCTTTTATAAATAATCTAAAAATAGGAGGTCTTCTCTGGATAATTCAAATATGGTGGTCTTTTCTGGATATTATCCAGAAAAGACCAACTATTATACTACTCATGAGGGCCTTTTATCCCAAAGGTTGTTGGCCTTTTACCCCAGCATCCACTTTTTTTCATACATGATTTACTGTAACAATCTATGGGCCAGAGCTGACAAGCTTTTGCAAATGAAGAAAATATCATTCCATCCTTTGATTAATGTAAAAAGTATTCTGGAAGCAGCCATGAATTTCTTATAAATGGCACATTTGTAATTTAAGGGCGTCTTACCCCACTCTACCCTACAAAGGCATGAGGTTTTCACACCATCCGATGCCACCCTTACTTCATGCAATGCCGCCCTCGCACCTTATTATCAGTAGACCATATTACAATACCTGGTGCCTAAATTTGGACCAGTTGGTATCCTAAGGGAGTGGTCATTATTTATCAACAGGGGGGGGGGGCTGGTGGGTTTGAGGGGGGGTGTAAAAAATTCAGACCCCTCCCCAGGGGGGGTCTAAAAAAGTTTTGACTCTCTTGGGGGGAGGCTAAAAAAATTTACCCTCTTTTTAGCAAAAAGGCCTGCGTGTTACTATAGCAAAGAGGGGCATAAAAAATTTTGCATGCTGTCGAGGGGGGTGTAAAAAATTTTCCACACATCTGCGTGAAAACCCACCACCCACCCCGCTATTGATAAATAATGACCACTCCCTAAAGTGGACCAATGTGCATTATTGTTCTCTATTTCCTTATACTTTCATTATATTGAAAAATATGTAAAGCTAGGGAACTTTTAATATATGATATCACATATTCTCTTGTTATTTCCATCAATATCATGTGAATTTGCTCCGTACTGGAGTGAGAAAAAGGTTACACTTTCATTCAATTTAGAAAACCAGGCCTAGGCCCCACTGAGTGGTCCAATTTAGGCAACTAAACTGGACCCAATCTTACAACTATGGTCCAATTTAGGCAACTCAAGCTGGTCCAATTTAGACAATTCACACCTTTCTTATTGACAGTTTGTTTTCTAAAACATGACAATGGTTTTTTATTAAATTTCGGTTTAGTCTAAAAGTATAATATTACATTTAAAATTCTGAAAGGATTTTGAACAAAAGAATGTTGCCTAGCAGTGACACAAATAAAATCCAGAGGTCCAAAAACCATTTTTCACAGAAGATGTGCATAAAATTACAAAAGAAATGCGCTTTTGGAAGTTATTAGGAACTTTAGTGATATTGACTAAAAAATGGCAGCATTGGAACCTAGTTCCTATTACTGCCACTAGGGGAAACAAGGGTGGTCCAATTTAGGAGCCGGTCCAAATTAGGCAACTTTCCCTTATGTAATATAGAGGTGACCCTTGCTTCCTCGATCCTTTTATTCCGCAGATCCCTCACTACCTCAGACATAGGGTCTAGCCTACAACTCCCTCTAGGCCTCGGTTTTCTATATTTGGACTTAAATCCTCAGACAATTTTCCTTGCATTTTCGAGATCTGAGAAGGCAAGGGTCGACTGTATATATAGTGCTCACGTAGCAATGGAGCATTGGGACATGTTGGAATATAGGCCTAGGCCCAGGGCCTATAGGCCCCCTAGGCCTCAGCATGAACCAATGTTGGGATTGGCTACCATATTAGAAGGCTTTATCGCTGGCCCTCAATTGGTCCAAGCTTGGAATTTTATACAGAATATGATGAAAAATCTAAGTTTGGTGAAAATTATTTATAATCAAGAAAAAGAAATCACCACATTTATATGTTTTAAATCAGTGACAAACTTTGTGTGGTATTGAAATTAACCCTTAGTATTGCCACACACTACCACACTCAAACACTCATAATTATGGTAAGATGAAACAGTTAATGGACTGACTAGGCACTACTGCATGTGCAGTATCTTTTGGCTAACTGTTACTTGATGATTAATTTTCTATATCTTTTGGGTAGAAAATCATATACTTCGGTAGCTATCTAATCTAAACTTGTGTAGAGGTCGGTGAAAACTTACTAGGAAACACTGGGTTTCGAACCCGGGACCTCTCAATTTGCAAGCGAGCGCTCTACCACTGAGCTACATCCCCAAACCTGACGTTTCATACCTTCCATCTACACCTGGATCGGTATGACACACACTAGGGGAGCAGTGATGACCAGGTAACTGGCTCCTGAGAGTCGGTCTACCAGGTATAAGGATTTCCGGTCCCCTACACTTGTATTAGACTAGCCCAGCATGAGCCCATTGTAAGCCCAGAACATTTATCAATAATTACAGGAAAGGAAAAGATGTAAAGCTATAGATTTAAGTCCAATTAATGCTTAGAGGGTAGCCAGCTTGCCAAAGACTTAAGACATTCTCCACTGAAAACCTGAAAGGTTCAAACCCGGGGGTTTAAAACTCGTCAGTGGTGACGACTTTAGGTCCTCAGTTTGACAATACCTAAATCTACAACTTTAGATGGTCAAGATGACTATGTATTGTCATACTGATGAATTATTTCATTACCATAATGGAGGTATCAAACCCCCTTGTGGAGATCCTTATGTCTACTTTACCATGTTGAGCCAAGAAGCAGATGAAGATACCAACGGTTTCAATAATAGCCAGCATGCCAGTCATATCCTACCATCAGATAAATCAATAGAGCTGGATATTCTTACCATCGCTGGGGGACTGATGGGAGGATGTTTTGAAATAACCCCCAGCTCAATCTATGCATTTGGGTCACAAAATATGGGGAGTCACAAAAATAATTTGACCCCTGAAGTTCGGCCATTTTAGTGAAAATATAGTCAAAATTGAGACTATTAAGGTGAGACTAGATTAAGGTAGGGTAACAGGTATGATGAAATTACATGTGAAATACACCAAAATGACCGTAGTCTCAATCAAATAAGTTCCATTTTATCTGGCGTTGCTCAGCATGGAATGAAAACAGAAGAAACACAATCTTTTTTAGCTTCATTTTCTAAGAACAGCATCATGGGTTGGAAATTCAACATAGCTATCCGTTCTGGTGATTGGAGAATTATCTTCAAGTCGTTTCTAGATATTCTAATTAATACCCAGCAAATTGTCGTGAGTCCTCATCAACCTGTGTGAAGTGGCTCACACATGTCGCTAGATGGAACACGACGTCGTTATAGCACAAGATCACCAGGAATAGCAATTGCTATGCCACATGAGTCTAACACACAGTGGCGAAAGATGACAGAATGAGTTATCACTCAAAAAGGAGTCACCTTTGATGACCAATCATGGCGACAGATGACGACAATTTGCTGGGTAGGGTCAGAAGAGCTCCTCAAAGTTGCTTAGTTACTCAAAAAGTGTTTTGCATCCATTTTTCCCGGAACATTACTATTTTTTTTTAGTAAATAAGCAACTTTGAACAGGTCTCCTGACCTTAATAATTGGAATATCAACAAAATGGGGGAAAAGGCCCCCAGGAAATGATTTCATGATAATTCCCCAATCATCAGAACTCCAATCATCTTAGATTCCCATCCCGTAATGTCGTTTTAAGTGAGAAAGCTAGGAAAGTTTTTGTTCCATTTTCATTCCATGCCTAGCAACACCTTCTAAAATAGAACTTATTTGAATCAGACATCACCTACAGTCATATTGTTGTAATTTCACATGTAATTTCATCATACCTGCAACAAAAATAATGCACTGAACGTTTGTCCAGCTGAATTACCCTAGAACCCTACCTTAATCCTCAACAAGAGCCCCAAAGAAATGGACAGAAATATTCATTTTAGACCTAAAGAGACCACTAGAAGCCATACTTCCTCAAATACAGTCCAATGTTTGTACTGCCACAGTACATTAGAACGAGCTTAGATTAGGCTTCATGTATCCTCCCTAAAGGTCATCAACAATATGCCCCTTCCCATATAACTGTGATGGCAAATTTTGGAAAGCCCTAACCCCCCCCCCCAATTTTGGCTCAAGCTCCTGTGTGATGCTATGACTGTGGGATGTGGGTCTAATGTCTACCTACTTCCTACTTTTTTCTCTCTTTTTCCTCTCCATAAATATCAATTTCAATTGGTATCCTATATAACAGTAGCCCTACAGAGTAAGAAGCATTCCTGAATCACTCAATCAAGGTGTCTAGAAGAGATATTATGATCATTGAAAATTGAATTGTAATCATAGGGAATTGAATAAGAAATAAAGGGATGGTCATCAAACAGTCTGCCAAAGCCCTTTTGGATGGTTTCAGCAAATGACCCAAGTCCATTACTCAATGATTTCATATGAAATAATGCATGCACCTATACCTAATTAGGATTTTAAAGTTATGCCTGGATATGGGTTGAATTCAGTTGAAAAGGGTTCACCAATTTTTACGATTTTGGTAGTTATTATAAGGTAAATTAATCATGTCTAAGTGTATCACAGTTTTTTCCAGATACAATTTATAATACAATGATCTGGGATTCATCTTAAACTAGATTGTGATAAGGAGCCAGCCCATTTGATGGAGGTTGGAGAGGAAGGGTTGGGAACGGCACAGATCCTCCAGGGTACTGTGACCAATCTATTGTCTTTAACTTTAATATTTTGTATTATTAGATATAGATTTTACAATATACATGTATTGTACTTTTGTCACTGTGTAATGGTACATCCTGGTACAATGTCTGTGTCATATGATTCTATTAAAGCTCTACCAATATCGTACAACCTTTATTCTTCCTTACGATAGGGCACAGCAATACCTAGTCATTCAGATGCACATTGAGAGGTATGAGGTCAGTCTACTGAGGTCCCGGAATGTAGGTGTGCTTTTCCCTTTACCAAATTATTTTAGTAAATTCTAGAAGTCTAAAGATGGGACCTGCAGGGCATTTCAAAACCATAGCTATAGATATCGTTTTGAAATTGCTGGGATCCTTGCCTCCCACTCTTTCCCTCTTATGTCTCTATGACTTCAGAAACCTCTCCTCTTTTGTTTTTTACTTGGGTGACGCAAAGTCATTCAGACACCACTTGACTGTAATTTGGGTATTGGGATGAGGGTAAGAAGCCTCTCCTTTCGTTTCATGAAACCATGGACCAGGACAAGTCAAGAAGGATAGCAAGTCTGAAATGTCTGAACTGTTTTGGTCCCCATTAAATCCACCTCCCATGCCTCCTTCCAACCACTGTTATAAAATGACCACTGCCTAAACAACTGCCTCAAAATCCTTAGTATATGACAAACCAAATTACCAAAGTCACTCCAGAGGCTGCTCTGTTTACTTACAGAGGCATATGATTGGGCAGTCTCCCAATAAGGGTTGGTTGTACCTTATAGTTGAGTGCCTCGACCCTCAATTGCATGTTGGGTAGGTGTAATGACATTACATACAAGGTAACATACACTGAACAAACAGGGTCACCGAGGAAAGGTTCTTCACTACTTCTATTGTATAGAATGTTTGTGGTATAAGCCAAGGAAGATGGGGGTGTGGATGGGGGGTCCCCCATGTCATATGTCGATTTTTTAAAATGGCCATGTCACCATGTCAATTCTCAGAAATGGTCATGTCACCATGTCGATTTTAAGAAATTGTTCATGTCCCATGTCACTAAGCCTAAAATAGCCCATGTCGCCATGTCGATTTTAGTGGTCCTTACCCATATTAAAGATGGGTATAATTATATGGCAATTAGTCCATCGGCTAATAGCAAGGCCAACAACTCTTATGGGAATTAGGTACCAGGCGAATGACATGTAAGCTACCATAAACTGGATTCGACTAAGGATCTGCTGATTACATACTAAACCCATTCCTGTATATCTATTCCTCGCTGATTTTGGTCAGTTTCTCCCTAGTGTAGGGGATCAGAAATATGTGGGTAATGCGGGAATATTGTTTTAGTAATGTCAAACTCATAGATTATAATGGCATAGACATTTAAATCACAAATCTAATCACAAGGAAAGGATGATTTTACTGATAGTATATCATTTTCAACTGTCGCTGAGAAAGGAAATACACATTTGTTGATAGCACAGGCCCCGCTAGGTGGCACTGGCAACCGTTAAACAGCACACTTTTAAAAATCCTTTATTCCTCTGTGTTTGTTTATATTTGACAGAACAATGTAATATACTTTCCGTACCAGCCAAAATTAAATGTAAACAAAACACATCAAACAAAGGGTTTCAGTGTTACTATAGTGGAGCTCCGGCTTATGAGCTGTCCTAGATAATCATAGATAAGAATACATCATGAACTAATAGGCAACGACGAGGCAATGGCATGGCAACCTCACTTATACAAATACCGAGTATACTATGCCCCTTTAGATAGAAAAAAAAATATTCAAGTATGGGTAATTTCACTATTGAGTGAACAAAATATGTTGCTGTTAATACATGTAGAGAAATGTATACTGATTCCATGCACTTGTTCTGCATATGTGTTAGTTGTAGTTTTTTTTTTGTTTTTTTCTTTTAACAAGAAGCTTTATTTCTGAAACCTAACTTTACATTCTCATCTAATGTTCTGTTGTAAGTAAGCCTTGTTGGTTAAACAAGGCTTATTCAGCCTGTATTTCAATCAATAGCCATAGTTAATTTAGGTTGTCAACCTTAGAGCCAGTATAGAGGATGCCACAATAATGAATAGTCAATAATTGTTTAGATACCCATAGTGATATTGATGATATTGGTAGCAGTAGGTTGACCATGTGACAGCAAGACAAAACAAAACAAGGTGTATATGATAAAGGTTGACAAATGCAACAATGACAATGCTCCCTTTCTTAAAATGTGTATGTACGAGACTTGAAATAGTCAAGGAAGATCATAATTTAAAAAGTAAAAGAAAACTCATAGAAAAAAAAACCTTCCCTTCCTTTGATGATAATGTTCATTTTAGCCTCAGGTTTCCATATGAAATACTTAGCGTTTAATCAATGGTATGAGACAGCACGAGTGAGTTTATGGGTTCAATATTCCACGACCCGCGCAGCGGGGATTGGATTAACCCAGGAGAAGACATTTTGCTGAGTGGTAGAAAAAATAGACTTTGCCATGTTGTCAGTGGACGTCGTCCTGTGCTTTCTTGTCCATATTGCCGTGCTGCTTCGTCGCAGGGTCTCAGCATGTGGATAATCAATTTCTTACGTTGAAATGTTATGATATTAACCTTTTAACCTATCTATTCTTTACTACATGCTGCTGAGGATTATTCTCGCCATGTTTCAATGCCATTCTAGTCTATATAGAGGCCAAATACCAACAAATTCTTTATAAATTGGAGCGAAAAGCCAAGCCTTTGACCCATAACTAGGTGCCTGTCCTAGTTACGGGTCAAAGGTCAGCAAGCTGCAATGGTGGGTGCCGAGACTTATCGCTATGGAAAATGATTGGATTCTTATTTATTTCAAACAATATGGAGAATTCAGGCATGGCATGTTCATATAGGATATCTAAGGATGTTTCCCTGTTAATAACTCCACCTGCCACCATTGGATTCTATGCTAACGAGGTGTGCAAACATCAAGTATGTCAGACAACTTATTCAAATCCTTCATATACATTGGCTTCTAGTACTGTTCGGCTTGGTATAGTGGACAGCGCGTCTGTCTCATGCCACAGCGGCCGGAGAACGATTCCCATAGAGCCCTGGATGGTTTTAACTGGAAATGTATGGTGATGTTGACTTTGTATACTTCTCCAATTTATTAACATGTCCAGGTTGAAACTAGCACCTTCTTGAAGATGAACAAAAGGTCTCAGAGTAGGGTTATAGCTTGATAATGCACCGGGGTTATAACCAAAAAAGCACTGTCCAAGCCAAAATCGTTAGATAAAACAGATCATTCATTACCACACACATATAAAGTCCCCACTCAATACACTCTCAGCCCGAATTGTAAATCAGCAGTACATACCAGTGTACTGCGTACAGGGCAATCTACTGTAGGATTTCTTCTAGCAGCAGGTCCTAGTGTTTTCCAAAAATACACTGCATTGTGCTGTAAAATAGAGTTGCGCAGTCTGAGAGTGTACCTTCACAGTCCAAGTGACTAGAAGTCCCTGTCTACTCCGTAGCCTGTGTGCGGGGATTATGGAAAAAAAAGTTGTTTATATAGCATCAAAGAGGGAATGAGAGATCAGAATGACACTCCGGCCATCCTACCAAAAGGGATTATGCACAACCACTCTTTTTTTTAAACTAGATACCATCAGCACGGTGAGATCACCGACTCTGTTCCAGCTGCTGGTTGGATACATGGCAGCTATTGCTGTGATGGTATGCAATATGTGTTGTCTGCTTCCTGCATCCAGGCCCTGCAGGGAGCAATACCAGACTTTCAGCTATCAGCAATACGAGCAGTAGTACAAGGGATTATGTTCTTAACTGTTGGATGGATTGTTTCAACTGACTTCAAGGTTAAAGATGAACAAATACCAGGGTTGATTTATATTCTGGTGTATCCTACTTCCTCTTCAATATTGGATTTTGTGCTGGTGCAACTTATCTGCCCTTGGGAGACTTACAGGGGATCGTTGCAGTAGCAGCAATTGCCTTTGCTGTAGTGCTGTCAAAGTTACTATTCAACATGGATATACCAAAAAGCATCATTGTCGCTGCCCTAGTATGTGTGGTTGGTGTTGTGTTAACAGTCCAACCATCTTGGTTGTTCAAAAAGATATTACAGACTAGCACTCAAGATCCTGCAGTGATAGTCTTTGAGAATGTTTCCTCAACTTCTCAACCAGAGAATGTCTCCAAAATTGCCAGCAGTACTAATGTACTGGTAGATTATGTGTTTGGTATACTCAGAGGTGCGGGACAAGGAATAATGGTTGACGTAAATGGTGTATTACTGCATGATATGAAGATTCTTCCTAAGGCTACATATGCTATGTTAGGATGCACAGTGGGTCTGTAGTATTCATGTTTTATTTTGAAGACCTGGTGTATATAATGGATCTTACTCAGTTAATGTATGATCTAGAACAGGCACTCCTTTATGCAGTTGTCAAACTAACAGCACTTTATTCAGCTTCTGTTATGTCAGGCCCTATCCTGTGTGTAGTATATAGCCTTGAGGTAGTTACAATGTTACTATCTCAGTATACTATTATGCACACTATCAAACCAGGCAACCATAACTGGATTGAGATATCTGGATGTTTTATCATCGTTTTTGGAGCGGGAATTCCTGGTGTAACAGATGTATTAGCAAGTAGGGGCAAAGCTGATGTACTTCCCTGACAGTATTCCATCATGGTAAGACATAGAGAGAATCTTACTTTCCAAGGTATCTCCACAGTGAGAATTGTAACATCAAAATATGTGGGCTAACGGGTAAGAACGTGCCTCTAGGGGGGATTTTTAGTACTGGCTTTGGCCACCAGGGGATAATTTATGGGTAAAACACTGAAAAATAAGCAAAAAAAGAATCCAGCAGTATGCTTAGAATTTATTCCATCTCCACTGAAAATGTTCTATTTTTTGGAATGCAAAAGGAATGTTTGTTGCCATGTTTGTTGCCATGGCAACATAAAAATTTGACATATATGGCAATTTCTGGTTGCCATGGAAACCACCCCATTATTCCAAATAGGAATTTTTGCCACAATTGCTTTTGGAAATCCCTTTAGGAACTCAGAGCTGAAGAGAGAGCTCAAAAATTCCCTCTAGAACCAATTTTACAGTATAAACATCACATTTCTTTGGTTATTTTTCCACAAAACTAGTTTTTGCATTATAAGTATTTATGATAGGATATAACACATTTAGGGAGTGGTCATTATTTATCAACGGGGGGGGGGGGGGGTGGTGGGTTTTCGCGCGGACGCACGAAAATTTGTTACGCCCCCCCTCGACGGCGGTCAAAATTTTTTGCGCCCCCCTCGCCGGAGGTGCGCAGAGAATTTTCGCGTCCTCTTTGATCTATAGTAGCGCGCGGGCTTTTTTGCTAAAAAGAGGGTAAATTTTTTTAGCCCCCCCTCAAGAGGAGTCAAAATTTTTTTAGCCCCCCCCTCGGGAGGGGTCAGAATTTTGTACGCCCCCCCTCAAACCCACCACCCCCCCACCACTCCCTTAGAGCTTATTTGCCATTTTCAGTTGCACATTGCAGCCTATGTTTGACAAGCAATCACAGCAAAACTACCAGGAATATTTTAGCTCAAGATCTCATTTTTAAGCCTGTGACTTAAACCTTGAAAAAGTATTTCCCCACTGGAGGCATGTTTTCCCTCATCTGGCCACATATTTTTTAAAGTAAAGAGTCATCTGTACCTTAATCTATTTAAAAGATCCTATAAAAAGCATTAAACTACTATCATGTATTTCAAAGAAATTATTTAATTATAAGTTGGAAAATTGGAATGTTAATAGAAGTCAACCCCTTTGGTGTCATACTGACAGCAGTCGGAATCCCACATGGAGTCCACAAAGAAATTCATTTTTTATCAATGGTATTGAAAACATTATGCACGGTTCTGAAGTATCAATATCTGCAGATGACACTGTGCTACATAGGTATCTACAGGAATCACCAAATAGTGCTTCAAGGTCATATTTAGGGGAGATGTCATTGGCCAGTGGTGTTCTAGAATTATGTTGACTATGACAATGTTTTAAAAGAAATACATGCTCGTAGGTCAACAGAGTGTCTTCCAAAGACGGACAGACACCCAAAGTCGGACACAAGTGGGATCGAATTACATGGCCATTTTCACTATTACAATAATTAGATATGAAAGGTGATGTATCATTACCGTTGAAAATGAAGAATATGAAACTCAAGTCTCTTCTTTCATCATTTTTAAATCTGTTCAAACATGGGATGCTTACACAATATTTTGAAAGTGAGAAACTCTAAGAGAATGGGAACACTGATCTCATGAATTGTTCTATCAATTTTTTGAGATATACTGAAAATCAAATATTTGTAAAGGCATATATTTTGTAGGGAGTTGAGTTATCATTCTAGACTATTAATTGTGTATTCTAGATTATTCCACGATTTCTGGGTTACTGGGTGCTTTTTGGTGGCTATTCCCATCCACATATCTGTAGATATTGCACACTCTGTAGGCTGTAACATCAATTTTGTAAGGCGTGCGGTTATCCATGGATAACCTGTGCCCGGTGCAGGTTATCCATGGATAACCTGTGCCCGGTGCAGGTTATCCATTTCCCTCCATGTCATATGTTACATGTTAAAACCCACGAAATATTCCAGGCCAGGGTAGGGATCGAACCTGCAGTCTCACATCCCAAATTCAACTCCCTATGCACTGCGCCACAGGGACTGACGAGAAATGCCTGGTTCGAACCACGTCTGGATATGATACAAAGCCCGGCAAGGCGACGACTGCGGGCTGTCCGCTACCATAACCGCGGGACGCATTCAAACATAGCCAAGCCGACACGGCCGCTGAAGGAGGAGTCGCAGTGGTCTAGCGGTTAGCACGTTGCTCTCAGCCATCAGAGGTACACGGCTTGAGTCCCGGTCTGGGCGCATCTTTTTTCGCCGTGTGTGCTGTCGCTGTCTGCTGCCGGGCAAGGAGGTGTATTTTACACAAACATAACCGCGAGAAGCATCTTTTTTTCACTGTGTGCCACTGTCGCTGTCCGCTGCCGGGCGAGGAGGTGTATTTAGTACACAAACATAACAGCGAGACGCATTGAAATCTTTAGCCGTGTGCCGCTGCCTGTCTGAGCCGAGACGGCCACTGTCGCTGTCCATTGCCAGGCGAGGAGGTGTATGTACCTGTACACACACTATGGCTGGCTTCGAGTCCCGGGGAGGGGGAATAATTTTTGTTTTCAAATTGAATTTATTGGTATTCTATTGATTATTTATTGGTTTCGTGGAATAAAATAAGGAGTCAATAGATAATTCATGACTCGTGTGTCTTAGCAAAGGCTAATAACACTCGGCCTACGGCCTCGTGTCATTATCCTTCACTAACACACACTCGTCATGAATTATCCATTGGTTACTTGTTCACTATTTGAGGATAGTATTGGATAGGCTTCCTTCAGGGTTTCTTGAAAGAGGGCCGAACTGGTATGGTGTTCTAGAGCGTGGGCATGGACTAGTTACTAAGTAAGTCTGCATAGAAGAGGTTAAGACACTAAAGGCCCTGTGCTGCCTTCTGTCAGATACCCATCGAACCATTTCCTATACATACACATTGAGTGCAGAGGCGAAGGGGCCGGGGCGTTGGCAAAGCCTACCTACACTAGCATCTGCTTGGAGCATGAATTGAACAATTGGTCAAAGACAAGACCTATAGTACAATCACTTTGTTCCACGATTTAACCCTTTAAAAACCACTTGAAAAAAAACGTATTTTCAACGTTTGCAAACCTTTTCCTTAGGTTTGGGGAAAAACGTTTTAAAAAACTTTTTATTAGGTTAAAAAAACGTTTTCAACGTTTTCCAATCAACTTTCAACCAAATAATATGTTTGAGCACATGTCTTGACGTTATTTTAATGTTGAAATAAAAACGTTTGGCAAACCTAGAAATCAAATAAAACAGAAGCATAGTTTTTCGAAATGAATTTTAATAACATCATCTATTATGAAAACGTCATTCTTCTTATCCTTTTTTTTCAATGCAACTAATGCATTAATACATCACCCCCATTGCATGAATGCATTATGCAGGACTGTATTAATGTCTCATGCTGACCACACAGGCATGATACGCACCCAGATGGTCAGCATGATGTCCCAATGAAGGGCTGGTGAGCGGACTCATTCTACTCAATGTACTTCATTGTTGAAAAAGTTGCTTTTACATACTCAGCCAAATCATTCTATTTCAAGTAAACAAATCAACATCACCTTACAAACAACTCAAAATGACATGTTCAAAGAAAAGACAATTATCCTGAATAAACAAGGTGTTTTATCTGTCAAATCAGTTTTTCATCTCATGTGAAAATTATTATTGTCTGTGCATGATTATCAGTTATAACATCACAAGTTGTTTTGCTGGATACCAGCCTGTATTGGACACCATATTTTTCCTATGATGTCACATATCCATGTTATGATGTCACATGTCAATGTTATCACGTCAAATTTCTGTGTTATACCATACGTGGCTGTGCTATTTCCATGACATCAAATGCCCATGATGTCACAAGTTCATGACATCACATGTCCATGCTATCATATATCATATTATAAATATTGTCACATGTCCATGACATCACATGTTTATGACATCATATGTGGATGATGTCACATGTCCAGGTAATGATGTTACATGTCCATGACATCACATGTCAATTTTAAGATGTTACATATCTATGTTGGCCATGTCAGAGGGCGGTCTTAAAGAACCTCGTTGTCGTGTACCTGGGGGTTCCTCTTGGGGTAGCGACAGAAAATTCTGGTTCTTAACAGCATGATCTGTGAATCAAAAGAGAAAAATAGTTGTAACAAAAAAAAATAGCTAAATCATATGATAAAGCCATGTAAGTTAGCAAAGATATTACAGCCTCCAGATTTCAACTATATACTCAGAGCTATTTGTTCTATGGAAACGTGCCGAAAATGGAAAGTCAATCACAACCAGTGTGAATGTATTTTTGAAGGCTGATAGTGAATTAGTTCATAATGCCCATTGGTCTTTCGTGGTGCATGCATGCCACCCTGGTGAGTAGCTACCAAGTGCTACACTTATGCATCATATCAACTCTGGAAAAGGTGGCATATGCTTGAACTTATTGGTGCACCATGATAACCAATGGGCTTGATGTACCAATGCATCAGTATGCATTAATGCATTCATATAGATTTGGGAGGTGTCACAGTTATGCATCAATGCAACCATGGCAGATCACCGATAATTATTATGTAGGAACTGTTATGATACTGAAGTGCAACCCCCAACAGTGTGTCAACCTCCCTCCCCCCTACCTTGATGAAAAATTACCACTCGCTGATTTTGATTTCAAATGAGAAAAGAAACACTAACCTCTATTAGAACTCTTCGGTCTGTTATTGTGCTCTTGTACTGTGAATATATTCATCTCTATACCATTATGTTTATGCTGAAGTTGCTGATGTTGCTGTTGTTGTCTGCATGGCCACAATCGGGCTGACCCTGCATCAGCAATTTGGTTTGAGCCAGTTACAGAGTACTCAGTACTGCCCCCTAGAGGAGAGTCTGAGAAGGTCTTGGTAGAGTCGGAGATGGACGTCTCGTCTGTAAACACCACACTGATCCCCCCACTGCTACTACTGGTGTTAGCTGGAAAATAGACAAGTTGGAGAAGCTTTGAAAATTCATATTGACCAATATTATAATAAGAATAAGAATTAACAATAGAATTAGATGATTGGGTTTACAAAGTACCAGGCAGATTTCATGTCACATGACAAAGTAACTATGAGTCATTCAGTTGGAATCAAAAATGGAGGATATAGACAAAGGTTCATGAGTAGGACCCATAGGCCATGGGCTGAGAGGGTTCACCATGCACTACCTCCCACATCCCAGCATTACAATGGGTATTCATTGATAACATTGATTATCTTCGGATGCACTCCAGTTTTTTCTCTTTGGACATAATTGAAAATTATAACAAATGCAAATTTAGCAATGAAATAGATGTCCCTACCATTCATTGATGATATCAACAAACCTTAGTTATCTATTCTTTATGAAAACAAAATGACACAGATACATCATATGTCTCAAGTGTTGGTAGTATCTCTAGAGGACTGTACTGTGACGTTAGTCAACTCACAAATGACATGGCATTTTAAGGCATGTCAAATCATATGATGATTACTGCATGCTACATTCGTCATGGTGACACATGTCCAAATGACGTGTGCTATCTACGTCAAATCAAGTTGAGGTGGGTAGACATGTCATTTCATCAGGAAAGATTTCTTCAATGGGCCACCTGCTGAGGTCTGGTAGCCTTATCAGCTGCTGAGTCACCAAATTGGGTGGTAGAAAATAGGTCTCATGATGAATGCAAAAAGGCAGGACAGTCAGAAGGTGGGGCGGGGGTGGCTTTTCGGTAGGACAGCCTTTTCATGGTTATAGCTGGATTAGGGTATACTTTCTGAGCTGACATTCTAGGCAGGCTACCCAGAATGTTCAATGAATAGAGGAATATCTCAGAATCCCCCTATGCTGAAAGGCATCATGTTGAGTTTTTTTTTATATTCAGGGTGTACTCTTTACCTCAAAGGGGAAAATGTGTTTGGCATATTAGAATTAACTCTTAAAATACCGATAACCCTCACGGTGGACCCATGCTCCAAGGTATTGTTATGCACAACACTCACACCAGTGACAGACACATAGACATTAGTGGATTATGCAGCATGACAATGGTAAAGGTTCATTCTAATTGGTCTGAGTGAGGGTTATCTCACGAGGCAGAGCTGAGTGAGATAACCCTCACTCAGACCAATTAGAATGAACCTTTACATTTATCTCATGTTGTTTTTGTGAGATATTTCACAAATTTAATTTATTTGGCTCAAAATAATGATTTAATCACATTTTTTGGCCTTTAATGATAAAGGAACTGGCAGTGAAATACGGGGTAGGGTTATTGCATGGGGGATGCAATACGGGGCTCCTTGGTTAAACCTATGGAGCTTCAGTATTCAACTTGAGATAATAGATGGCGGTGAATTCTTGACGCATAACTAGGCACTCTGCCCCCAGAGTGAGAGCCACTGAGCATCCAGCATTAGCAGCACTTGGTGTGAAAGTTGTATCATGGACGATATAGGCGGTAATTTTCAACAAGAATCTTGAATTATCTTTGGATATGTTTGTTGAAAAATACCTTTATCTTGAGGTATGTTCTTGGAACCCTGGCCAGATCGCCTTCAGCGATCCAGGCCAGGGTCCCTAGACGCTGTGGTTTGGTGTTAGGCTCACACTACAGGAGCTGTGGTTAAACATGCAGCCTAAACATGCAAGACATGAAAACCAGTTTGAACTTATCTAACATGTTTCTTTGGTCATGATAAAGATGAAGAAAAAAGCGCAGTGCCATTACACCCTTGACCATCTGTGGTTTCTCACACTCCTGGAGTCAAACAGATCTACCCCATGTGTGTACATTAAACATGAATGCTGTTACAAACTCATCAAAGGGAGCATAGTGTTTAAATCCCTTTAAGAGCTGCTAATGCATTCATGCATCATGCCCATAGCTTGCTATAATGCATGAATGCAGTCCTTGTCAGGCCTATATATGTGTATCATGCCACCCATAGAGGATTGATACAGTCCCAGAGGTTTGTCATGATGCACCAAATAAGTGCTGGGAAGTGTGTTTGCCACCACTTCATTCATGCATCATGCCGACCAATGGGTAGGACACACTCCTGCATCAGCGACCTTTAAAGGGTTAATACATTGGTCACCATGATGCAAGAATCCAGTCACAGCAAGTAACTCCCAAGAGGTCAATTGATACACTCTTGCAACAGTATCATGATACACTCATTAACCTTTAAGGGTCAGTGATGCAGGGGTGCATCATGCTCATTGGTTGTCATGATGCACCAATGAAGTACAATGTACTCACTAGCACTACATTGGAACATAATGCCATCCCTCTGAGAGTTGGTATATCAACCCGGATAAACTCTGTAGGGTCACTATGATGCATGAACCTAGTCATGACAAGTTACTTACCAGTGCAACCAAAATCAGCAGCTTTTAAAGGGTTTTTAGGCGTCAGTATGATACACCATTTCAGTAATTTTGGGTAAATGGCAAGGAATGCATTTGTGCATCATAGCCACAAAGCATACCAAGGTCATCTTGATGTAATAATGAAGTGCTGACGAGTCAATTCATGAGCACTTCATTGGTGCATCATGCTAACCTTCTAAGAATGCCTCAACACAGGCATGATGCTTGAATGCTGATGTGGAGAGTAACTGATCAAGGCTGCATAGATGCATCATGACAACCAATGACCATGACAACCAATGGCCATGATGCATTAGCGACTATTAAAGGGTTAAGTGATACAGAGTTTGAGTTGGTATTAATGAGCATCAATAGCTCCAATATTAACTTCCAATATTAAGCAGCAATAGCCACAGCTGCCATTCCCCCACAATCTATACCATGCGTAATGGTGCACACCATTACATAATACACAAGTCAATGTATAGGTATAGTCAAGGAGGCAAACATAAGGGGTTGCTGCTAGTCATTCCATGGAAAAATGATGCTTAACACTTGTCGATCCGCAGATGCAGAAGTGCATCATGTCCATTGGTCGTCATGATGAGTCTGCTTGGTGAGTCTGCTCTTCTATTGAGCATCAAGTATCATCATGCTCCAGGTATAGGTATAGTCAAGGAGGCAAACATTAGGGTCTGGTACTAGTCAGTTCATGCTAAAATGATGCTTAAAACTTCAAGATCTCCAGAAGTAGGAGTGCATCATGCCCAAGTATAAACGTGTGGTATACATTAATGCATCATACCCATCAGTAATGATAATGGATGGCAGAAGCTGTGGCAGGTCTACTCGCTAGGAATGTATTCATTCATCACACTGACCACCTTTAGGGATAAATACACTCGCAGAGTTTCGGTATCATGGCAAGATGCAGTGCTGCTTCAATGCCCACACTGAAAACCTAGAAGTTCTGAAACTAGTCAGTGGTGACCACTTTAGGTCCTCAAGTTGACGATACCTAAAACTACAGCTTTAGGTAGTCAAAATGACGACTTTAAGTCGTCATCCTGACGACCTGAGTCATCAATATGATGACTCTGTACTGTCAGTTTTGTCATCCTGATGACTCAGGTCGTCAGGATGACGACCTAAAGTCGTCATTTTGACTACCTAAAGCTGTAGTTTTAGGTATCGTCAACTTGAGGACCTAAAGTGGTCACCGCTGACTAGTTTTGGATCTTCCATGTTTTCAGTGCATTAACCCTTTAAGTGCTGCTGATGCAGGAGTGCATCATACTCATTGGTCATAACGATGCGACAATGAAATGCCAATGAGAGATCTCAAATGAGGCGAAGCCGAGTGTGACAACCCTCCATACATTCTTTTGTATTTATCTCAAGTTATGCTCAAAGTTCCATTTATTTAGCATTAGAAATGATTTTACATAGGTTATGTAACCATTTGGGATGCTTTACCTCGTAGTGTGGTATGGGGTAGGGTCGCACTGGGATTGTGATACAGACGCTCTTGGTTAAACCTATGGAGCTGCCATATTCAATTACTTGAGATAAATGTAGAAGGTCCCTCGAGAATATTGATAGGCCACTCTGTCTGTCAAGAAGACTGAGTCACTGACTTTTAGCAATTTACAACTGTTCTATAAAATGAAATCCTTGTGTCTATGATTCACTTCGATTTCAGGATGATTTTCCATGGTATAGTGGGGTAAAGGGGTTTTTGCAGTGATACCTCATGTAAAATGTGTGGTTTATACACAATATACTGTGGTAGTTATACAATATGCTATATTGATACTAGCCAAGCTATATCCCTCCCATATCCCATCCATATATGTGTGCCCATGCGTGCCATTCATTACATCAATGTCACTACTGTATAAGGTGTGTATATCAATGTCACCAACAGGAGTAAGGGCTGTGGCAGACATGAATGTTGATATTGCCAAAACTGAATTCCTTAGAGTCTTCTATATACAAATTTATGTATAAGTATGACAGTGATGTTTGAGGGATTATGACACTTAAATCAGATAGAAAGAAATCTGTGATGGATATAAGATGATTGAGCCATGGATCACATAGATACTACATAAAAATACTGAAGATAGATTAACACTTACAATCTCCTGTTTTGAAACCACTGTCCACTGTCCGGACACTTTCCACGCTGTGTTTATGTTGCACACTTTTTGCAGAACTCTCCCGGCTTTTAACTGGAGAGGGTGCCCCAGCCTGACCAGACTCTGCAAAACTCTCTCCTGGCATCCCGCTCTGTGTTTTGAGCATGTCTGCCGCACCAACAAGCACTCGTCGCCTCTTTTTGGGCAGCTTGAGCCTGGCCTGTGCATGGGAGTAGTACAAGGAGAAGTTATTCACAATAACTGGTACTGGAAGAGCCAGTACAAGTACTCCGGCCACAGCACAGATCCCACCTATCAAGTACCCCCCAATGGTACGCGGATAGATATCACCATAACCGAGTGTCGTCATGGTAACACAGGCCCACCACAACCCAATCGGGATGTTTTTAAAGTAGTTGTCTTCATGTTCATCAAAAGTCTCACAGAGGTACACCAAACAAGCAAATATCAAGATGAAGATTACTAGAAACATGATGAGCAGAATCATCTCCTTGGCGCTCGCTCGTACTGTATGTCCCAAGATCTTCAACCCACTGAAATGCCGCGTCAACTTGAAAATCCTGAATATCCGGACTAAGCGGAAAAACTTGAAAATCTGTCTTCTGCTCTGATTCATCCATGTGCTAGCTGCAGCCTCCAGGATCCTCGCAAGGTAAAAAGGTACTAACGATGCAATGTCGACCAAGTTTAATGCTGTCTTGAAAAAGTTGACCTTACTGGGGCAGAGAATGAGTCTTAGGAAGAACTCAATGGTAAAGTAAGCGACACTGACATAGTCGAGGTAGGCAAGTGCTGGTGTGGGTCGAGTGTAAGTGTTGATTTCGTTGACACTCCAATTAGGGTCTATGGTCATTGTGTCATTGATGGTATAGCGGAGTGGGAGACATGTCTCCAGGGTGAATATAGAGATGGATAGCAGCACGAAGATGATGGAAATAGCAGCTACAACCTGCAAAGACACAGTAAAGAGATGAAGACCTAGCCACATGAAACAGATGCTAAGTGGATAAGCATAAAGTCTCACTGCCTAAAGTACAAAGCACACAGCACAAATATGAGTACAAACATTCTTCATGATTTTTATCTTAAATATTGATTACATGGATGGGAAACCTTTATGGTGATTTCTGTGACTCAGGGTGCTTTACCTGGATATTCCAAATCTGATACCTGTCAATATTGCACACCACGATGCATGCATCATGACTTTCTATGGCGTGCCTGATATCCATGGATATCAGGCATCATATTATGATTCCCATAATAAGCCTTACAAATTTGAGGCGTGTCATATGTCACGTGTTAAAACCTACGAGAATTTCATTGCCAAAGGTAGGGGTTGAACCCATACCCTACTGATCCAAATGCCACCTCCCTATGCATTGCGCAACAGGGGGTCACAAATCATAAAAAGTGTGCATATGGGGCCTTACATGTCATTCGCCCAGACATGTGCCCAGAAAAAGAATTCTTATAAGTATCCTTCTTTTACAATAGCAAGGACACATCTGATATAAATGATAATGTGATTTTCTTAATCTACAGGTCAAAATAGTCTGGACCTAAGATTTTCATGGAGGTATGAAGATTGTTTCTGTAAGAAATTAAGCCTTTAACATGGCTTGTAACTCAAAATGTCATTCTCCCAGACACAATTTTGCCCAGACAATTTTGGTCATTTTGGGCACATTTTACCCCCCTGGAGCCCAAAATATGCATATCAAAACCCATATGTAACATGAAGATCTCATCCAGCCTCACACTTTGAGCCAAGGAAATAGAGGGGGAAACTAAAATTCGAAGAGTAGGGGCTGGAATACCTCCAAATTCGTCGTATGCAAACCTTCTATGATTTTCAACCAGGGACTGATGAGAAATGGTTGGTTAAAACCATGTCTGTGTAAGTCATTGATATGATACAAAACCTGGGGAGGTCACTCAAATATAACTAGTTTACATTCAATGTGTGAAAATATCCTGCAGTCTGGGTTGCGACCCCCCCCCCCCTTCTCTGATTCTGTGTCCGCTATGGTAGGCGCTGACAGCTTGCAGTACTGTGTGCGACGGGTCTGGTTATGGGTCAGGGTGGGAATGGATTAGGATATCAAACTGGGGGCCTATGGCCCCTCTTTAGATATCCTATGATACAAGCAATTCAGTGCCTGTTAGCCCATACATTAGTCCCTCAATTTGATTTTGTCTCAAGTTTGAAAGACTCCCATAAAAAAAAATTATAAGAGAAGGGGACTGAATATTTGGACTCTTATGGGGTTTATACACTCCAGGAGGGTCAGCATGATCTGCCAATAAATTGCTGGCAAGCAGTCTCACCAGCACTTCATGGGTGCATCTTGCCGATCTATGGACAGGATGCACTTCTGCATTGGCTGCCTTTAAATGGTGAACTATAGGCAATTGCCAGCCAGGTCCAAACACATTGGCCATATCAGTAACAGAGTGTGGTGTTGATATAATGAGTCTGGTTATTGACTGTGTACTTGGCATGGAGTATTGCTATTTACCACTGTATTTGTTCACATATAATATGTTCCGGCTATAGAAAGGGGAAGCTAACTAGGTGATATTCATAACCTATAATCATACTTTCCTATGCATCATTTCAAACACCACACAGTGGTGATATTAGCAATGAATAACACCCCCTCCCCCACATCGAAAGTGGCTTTCTATATGTGGCATTTGGAAGTTTAAAGACTACTAATACTATGCAACATGGTAGCCATGAAACTACTTTTGAATCCTTTGTTCTCTATGTTATTATTATTTTGTATTTGGCATTGAGGAAACAAGTAGAAAGGATACCTCATTGCACTATAATGTGTAACAATAACAGACAGAAAAAAAGGATTTAAAAGATTTAAAATGCTGACGCCACTGTCATGTTAGTAGACCTTGGGCATATCACTGCCACCTTTAAGTGCAAAAATATACTTTCATGTATCCTACTGGCTCTATGAGATTGATGCTTTCCACATGGCTCCACATGATGTAGCAATACAGAGCATGACAGTTTTAAGCTGCTTTGACTATTTAACGTGTTTTTCTTTTTGTAACATTATGATACTCTCATGTTTCCCAATAGTCTGTAGACACCAGATGTTTAAGCTGAAAAGACAGCAATTCTTGAAAACTGAAATACTGTTAAACAAAGGCCCTATTTGGAGCCATGTGAAAAGACAGCTGTGGAACCAATAGCTTGTGCATTAATGCATCAGTGACCATTAAAGGGTTAAGTGGGTTTTAAGCAAAACTGATATATTTAATGTAAATCCCCTCATATAAGACAATGCTTGTACACGGGGATCACATCATCCTACAGGATTTGCCCCAACGCAGGGTGTGTCCTATGCGCAGGTATTTTACATTATGAAACATCCGAGGGGTGTCCTATAGGAACCTAGCGGAATATAATATTGACCAATGAGAAAATTCCTTTCATTCAGTGCTGACTTTTCAGGGTGCATTACGTAATACCTGGTACCCATCAGCTCGCTGTTATCAGTCCTTATCTCGCAAGGTATCAGCTTCAGCAGGGGTCAGCCCACGATTGGCGGTAGATGCTTTTCCTTACCTGTGCAGGTTTAGAAGAGTAGGGTTCCTCCATCATCTTCCACAGACGGGGTTTCCAGGTCTCCCACCAGTTTTGTGTTGGTTTGTCATCCTCTGTGATACCAAACCTACCAAGCATTAAATAAAGAAATTAAAAAGCGTGTTAAGAAGTTACTAAATCTACCAAGTAGTTCATGTAATATCAATTCATACTCTTTTTCTTTTTCTTTTTTTTTTTTTTTTTACCAAACTTCATAATTACAAGGCCTATTTTAGTGTTAGATATTGGTCCTTGCACAGTTTGTCTGGACCTTGCGGATCCATGTTATTTTATTACAGTGAGATGTTCAACAAACTAGTACAGTGATACTTTGCATTGGCTAATAGATATTACTTTAGTTCAGCGATACTTTGTATTGCCTAATAGTTATATTCTAGTACAGTGACACTCTAGATTTGTATTGTCTAATAGTTATTATTTTGTAGTGCAGCAAGCCCTTCTACAGACCTCATGGCTATGGCAGCAGCATCCTCCTCATCACTGTCATCATCCCCAAACCCATCTAATTCAGCGAGTGTCTCCTCCGCGTCCCGATGTGTCCTGTAGGTCATCCAGCAACAGGCCTCTATCTGTTTTTCATCGATCCCTGCATAATATGTATCATATACATGCATTAACCTGTAAGGACAACTCAAAAAGGGAAATTAATTTGAAAGTTTAATCTAAGCGATTTTGCTGTGATCAAGTCACACAATTTATCAAATAGTAGCAGGGTCTATTCAATATCAGAAGGAAGTTTATGTAAACCTCTGAAGTCAATCATCTAATTGAATTTTATTAAAAAAATATAACACAGGGTTCTCCACAGACTGAGAAATTACACAATAAAACATTTACCATTCAACTAAATGTGTCTTTCTGCATAGATATAGCCATAACTTTTGATCTAATGGGTCGATTTTCAATATTCTAAAACCTAGAGATAGATAAATTGACACCCATGGCAATTCTGTGGTAATTTGACACTGCCTGCAGCTGTAAAACAGCACTGCTGGCTTGCTAGTGCCATAAAAGTGTAAGGAGAACCTTATTGAATGTGGTGAAAAATGAAAAACATATACCCCAGAATGCAAGTTCCTCCTCAAACATGGGTCCACATACGTCTGTTGGTGCATGCAACTTGCCCGTCCTGTAGTAGTTAAGGACCATGTTGAACACACCCGGGTGTCGGTCAAAGAAGTACTCCTGCAACAACAATGGTTAAATACATCGTGAAACAATTACAATAGACAACAGAGATCAACGTGATAGATGAATACATAATATTATGTCTGTGTATGTGGGAACCAGATATACAGAATGGGGGAAGATCTAAATTTATAGAGCTCATTTGGGAAAAACTGTATACCAGTTTCTGTTGCTAATATGACATGTGCAATGAGCCAAGTGAAAGCGTAAGTATTACTGGATACCATTTCTTGAGGTACAGTGTACTATGACTGCACACAGCGACCATGATTTGATTCCCCACAAGGTTAGTGTCAGTGATCATAGGTTATGTGCTATGACTGCTTTGTATGGTTCACACTTGTGTAACAATCATTCACATAGAGTTTGGCAGGGTAGTCTATTAGACTGTTATGTTACTTAATTAATTCATTAGACTGTTGTGTCACTAAATTAATTATAATACTCACTAAGATTTGAAAGTGAATAGTCATAGCGTGTTATAAAATGACCTTCAGATAATGTCTGTCCAAAACAATAGCTCCTTACCAGATTAGCAGCTTTTGCTCCATCAGAGCCAAACCTAAGAAATTACTCAAGTGCGTTGTTTCAAATTGATACTGTTCGGGTCTCATTCCACATGTGTATGCAGGTGGCATCAAGAAAAGAAAAGACTTATTCTAAAAGTCATACATGTTATATGCAAGTTTTGTGTGTGCCAAACAAGGGTTGACGGAAGGGCAGAAGAAAAGCCAAATTTGTAAACAAACATTTTTAAAATACATTTTTCTTTCCCTCAGAAGAAAGCCATTGCTGACAAGTTCACAGTAAAGGATTTGGGTAAACTTATATACCTCTTAGGTGTGACTGTTTACCAAGGGGAAGATCCTGGTTCTATCTGGATGGGTCTACCAGCTTATACTCAGAGGGTATGTATGGTGAATTTATTTTGACCCCCCCCCTTTAAACCCACCACCCACTCCTGTTGTTAAAAAATGACTAACTCTAATGATATCTCGATTTTTTTGCTCCCCCCCCTACACCTCCTTTTTCTCATACAACTAAATTTTCTTAAACTAGTATGTATCATGCATTTGCTACGAATATTGGGAAACTTTTGATAAATTTTTGTTTGTTTGTTTTAGTCCATAACTCATATGAATAACAATAAGTGTAGGCCTAGTATGAACATTGGCATATTGATCAGCGGATATAGCCCTTTCCAAAAAGTGGTCTGCCATTTTTGTATGTCTATTGATACCATTATTATGCTCCTGTCAACAACAACAAAAAATCAGCCCTGTTTTGCTAGGGTCGGTCGGGTAACTGGAAACAAACCTTTTTTTTCCCAAAGAGCATTGGATGACAGTGAAGCGTTTCATGCCCTACCTGTAGGGCATCATCAACTATGGTCTGTGCCATGACAGGAAAATTCAAGGTGATTGCACTGGATTCTCTGATTCAGACTAGACTGGTGATTTGAATGACTTACAATCAATCAACTTCTGGATATGTATCCCAGATCTGCAGAACTGCAGTCAGCTGAAGGAGCAAGAAGCAAAGTTGTGTAGCACTTTCTACCGCTGAAGCTGAGGTGTATAGCACTGGCTGGTGCTGCCCAGGAGGCACTTTGGCTAAAACAACTTCTCACAGATCTTAAGAAGAAGCCAATATGACTATTGGTTATCTATGAAGACAACCAGTCAGCTATATCTATGGCTAAAACCTGATGATTCTATGGCCAGTCCTAACATATTGGGATAAAGCATCGTTTCATATGTGAACAAGTAGAAAAAGAGATTGTTGCTCTACAATACTGCCCAACTACACATGTGATTGCAGATGTTTTTGACAAAGGGCCAGAACAAAGTTTGAGAAAATGAGAAGCATGTTGGCAGTACAACTGCTACCTCAGTAAAAGATTATGTGTTAGTTAAAGACAAAGTGTCTCATTTATTTGACAAACAGATATAATTACTTTTGTTTTGTTAATTCATTATGATCATAGACATTCAACAAATGACAAAGGTATATATCATGTTATTTAGATGATGTCTGTAAAGGAGTATTGAAATATATAATCGTCATTTCGTGAACGGACTCGTGTACATATGTGTAATAATTTGGTGTGTGCATCATGTTGAACTATGCCAGGACCATAGCCAGTTGATGCATGTGAACGTCGCTGGTGTGGCTCTTCAAAATAATAGACTCCCATACAGCTGGTCTTAATTAAGGAGTGCCAATAGAAATTATTGCTAAGTGACTCATGCTTCCGCCTTTTATCAGTAAATCAGCCTACTTTAAATTTCCGGTCCTCCAACCCTGATCACGAAGGCTTTTTAATAAAGTCCTCACACGAATGTCTTTGGTATATTTCAATATCCCTGACTATAGCATATGTTTTAAATTGTTGATAGGCCCACTATGTGGTGCCCAAAGTAAGCCTACTTTGTTTTGAATATGGACTGGGGGTCTACACTGCTTGAAATCAATGAGCACCCCATTGGTTAAACAGACTAATAAGGTGCTCTACCAAATCCTATATGATGATGACATAGAACGACAAGTTGCGAGTCATATTGCAACAAGCCCAAGACCAAATTTCCTTTATCCTGTCTATTATGCTTACCATATTATTACCCACTGGAAAAAAAACCATGATATTTAACATCAATCATTTTTAACGTTTTAAAACGCCTTAGGAGTCAGAGGGATACATTCTGAAACGTGTAGTACCATTTTCTTGTTGAATGGGTATGGGGGGGGGGGGGTTATTGCAGTGGCCATGCATTGTAAAGGTGCTGGGGTATATTTCAATATCAATCTGGATGTTGATGCCATGATTTGGCGTGCAGTGGTAAGAGATGTTATGACGATTATCCAGCATGTCAATACAAGAAAAACCCTACTTGAGAAGTGATATAATTATATGCATAAATGCAATAATTCGCGAAATTATCCAATGATCAGGATACTACAAGTATTGATAGGCGAGGAAAGAAAATCAAGACCCATGTTGATTGGTTGATTGTTTTATATTCATCCATCAAAATTATTACAAGCAAGTTAAAAGAATTAACAAGTTATTAGAGGGAAAGATTCTATATTTTCATGAAAGCGCATTTTCATAGCCTTATTATCAAATAAAACGATTCCGACAAAGTTAGTTATATAGGTATCATTAGATAGTGGCGCAGCAGGCTTATGATGACGTCACAATTGAGCAACATGCAACCCAGCAATGCTTGCACAGCACTGTTACTTCACAATCAGATGCTTTTTGCAGCTTTTTTCTCATACAGGATTATCTATTCATTTGACAAGTATCACCGAATTAACACACAGAAGCTTCCTATCCAACACCCTGGAGGTTGGCACTTCATTATTCTAATTCCAAAACATTTTGAGGTCCTAAATGCATAAACAATATCTTCCCTGATGCATTTCCCCTAATCGTGATGAGCAGACTCGCCAGCACTTAATTGGTACATCATGGCGACCGATATAGGTTTGATGCACCCCTGCATCAGGGAGGTTTACCTTATATTTGGGAGGTTTAACATCCCATAGCATATCACGCATACATGTAGGGGTAAAATGTATGTATAGACCTAATTGACATGATAACCACTATTTCTACGCTCATAATACGTAGAACCATTGCCCAAGAGTAGAATACTGATAGAATTTTCCCAAGGCACATCCATTTGTCTAAGTCGATCAAGAGGGTGTTGTCAAAAAGTAACTAGGAGTACTATTTTGGTTATCATAGGTGAGACTTGGGATCCATTTAGGTATTCATACAGACGAGTTTAATGGGTATCTATTGCATTTGGAAATAGGCATACTTTGAGAAGGAAGCATCCATGCACGATTTGCCTATTTGTTTTGACCCGAATACATTTGGCAATATGAGACCTTGCACTTATCATTCTTTGGACCACGTTTCCTTTTTGGCAACACCCTCCTGCCTGTTTACAAAGTAGTTGCTAATTCTGCTTATTGATTATGTCCCTTACATGTTATGTTACGCTCATACATTTAATATCGAGCATTGTTTGAAAAAGAAATAGATTTAGATAATTTATCGAAATATCACATCATTAGTGCCTAGTGTAGAACACATTGGAAATCTCTGCAAATTGATGAATCGAATCCAACGAGTCAAATTTCAGGGAAGTAGGAAATCGACTGTTATAATAAAAAGCTTTGAAATGAGCAGAATGGTTTTCCTGGTTATTTCTTAGATGGAATAACTAACACCATGAGAGCCCATATGCAGGAGGGGGGCATTTCCCCATTCAATTATAGATATAGAGCTAAACACCTGAAAGATATCTGAAATATGGGGTACATATTTGTTCAACACCTGCACTCATTTATGATCAGACGGGGAAAAACAACCACAGGAGCTTAATTCAAAAGATCCTGGGATCACGACCCCAGCGATCTTAGGAATAAATCAGCCTTATCCTATTAGGCGATCTTAAGAGTTGACTGGGTTTACATATCCTAGCCAGCACTAAGATCGCATCGATCTTAGCCTCAGCCCTCCTACACTATTCCAATAAGAACTGACTAGGCACAGGGGTAAGGGTCCCAAAATAAAGGAATAGCTGTGGAGTCACTCTTCTTCACAAGAGTGCTTATACCATCATTCCCCGTCCCCATATGGGCTAACAAAAGAGCACAGGGTGCAGTTGACCCCCGTACAGTATTCAAGAGTTGTTCCCATGAATGTATGATTTATGCTAGCCTATTAGAAGCATTGTGCCCTCCCCCCAGGACAAAGAGAGAGAAGGGAAGAATTAACTTACAGTGCACTTAATGCATGAGTAGCCCTAAGAGCCCTCAAGGACACTCAGCAAACGTCCTCCCTCCCCTCTTTATGTATGCAGCAGGCTATTCACTCTTTCGACCAGGAGTGTTCCCTGTAAGTGCTCTTGTACTCAGGTGAAACCACTATGCATTTCTTTCACTAAGATCGCAGTGATCTTAGTGATGGAAATGGAATAGTGAAGTGATCCCAGGACTAGCTATTCTGGACAGGCCTGCAACCACTGCATTACATAGGGTAGACCAGCCAGGTCTTGTGATATGTGCCTACACTAAGACCGCTGGGGTTGGGATCCCAGGATGTTTCGAATTAAGCTCCTGACATAAGGCCTAATTTCAAACATCTTACACTTATTCAAGTTAAGATTTGTTAAGGAATGAAAAAAAAATACCATGGCTGCCTAGAATAACTTTGAAATCGTGCTGTATAACCCTGTTTTAAATAGTTTGGTTTAATCCACGGTAGTCTCTATCCATCTCCTCCCCCCCCTTCAGGAAAAAGAGAAGCACACATTTATTTCATGTTATCTTAGTTTGAAATGTTCGAAACCCTTTTGAAGTTTCATAAAAAATGTCTTTTTTAAATTGATTTATGGCTATTTTGGCATGTGCGGCACTAGCTGTTATGAAGAAAAAAAAGTCCTCAAAGTGAGCTGCGACAATTAAATGAGGCAAAATAATTAAGATTTAACTTGTCAGACCTGGCAAAGACTGTTGACAACTTCTAAGCATATAATTTATATAAATATGATCCCAATTCTATGGGTCATCAGTTAGGGCCATCTAATTTGGAGAGTAAATCGCCGATTTTTGGCCGATTTTTGGTACCCTCTCTCTTCCTCAATTGTCACCATTGAGATATGGTGGGCTACTAAACATGGTAGAGAATTAAGAAAGGTTTGGGCCAATTCTAAAGAGTATTTATGGCAAAAAATCATAAAAGATGTAAAATAATTTCATTTTTCTAATGAAAACCTACTTTGGGCAGTTTTTCATGAAGAAAAAGATGGTACCAATGTTTTTAATAAATTTTGGTGGATTCTGGACAAAAATATTGGTTACAGATACACTGAAAGTTGTGATTTTACATAAATTTGGTTGCCATGGTAACCAAATAAAATGTATACCATGTGACCATGTAACTTGAACATTCTAAAATTAATAAAAAAAATCTATCATTTTTTTTTTATTTCATGTAGATTGATAGAGGGAATCCTAAAATATCATTATTTGAAGTTTGATGAAATTATCATTTTGTAGGATATGCATGCTGTGTTGTCTGCCTTATCAGAATAGATAAGGACAATCAGGATTCCCTCGATTTTTGTCTATATGCTTACCTTGGACACTCATTACTCAGCTTCTAGTAGGAATATCAGTATGATTTAAACAGCATTTGAGAGATTATGAGAGCACCTAGAGACCGATTTTAAGCCCAAAACACCTTGGTAAAAGAAGAGTGCGCCAGAACTGATAATTTAGAGTTGACGGGTTTTAACTCATTTATTCTATACTGCTCATCATGACAGTAAGAAGACCCAAATGGCACTACATTTTCAGTGTGTGGTTAGCATTACTCCAGCATTATAAATCACCCTAGTGTTAAAGGATTTAGGACTAAGCACACTCACCTTGGTCTCAGGATCATAGTCAGAATTCTGTGCCGTCGTCTCAGTAATCCAAGACAAGCGTGTGTCAGGCAGGTTTTTAAGTGTTGATTTGTATGTTTCGTACTTCACTCCCCCTACATTTATTATAACACGGTTCTCACTCTTCCCATTCACCTTATCAGTTGTTAGTGTTGGAACCAGAGACATTGAACGCCCTGGAACCCCACTCGCTCGTCTTGGTTTTTCAGCCATTTCCCTGTTTTTTTTTTCTTCAGCCTATGAGTTTGTGTTTTTGGTTAATTAGTTGTTATAACTGAAGTAGCAGATATAGTCAATACTACTTCAAATGTTATTCCAATGTTTTAATAATGTGCAGAATCTTGCAGCCCTCAATGCATACAGTAAAAGTCCAAGTTGCTCATAGCACCAATACTCAAGTGGCAATAATCAAGTTGTGTTATCCTAATGTGTATAAGCATCCTTAATGTAATTGAAAATGCTCTGCTCTGTAGCTTCAGTCATGTTGATATATTATACCTTTAGATTTCTGTACTGTCAGTGAATATGAGGAGAAAGTGCAGTTGAATTCTCTTTCTGCTGATTTTATGTTTATATTAAACTCTAGATGTCTACCATAAATATAAAAGTATTTATGTGTATTGTCCTGAGTTGTGGTTAGGCTCCAAACTTATTGCACTCACTCATTCAGTCCCAAAGTCTATCCCACTTTGAGCTGCTCAAGCTAAAAACAAGATCCACAAACGTAGATCTAGCCACTCACCACACACCTGCTCCTTGGGCACGTGACTGCTGCAGCAACTCCCAGCATGCATTGTTCTGGTGTTTCCGGTGGTGGGATATGTGTAACACGGTTCCCATGGACACATAGACGTCAGCATGCCCAGACTGGTTACTTTGTGTTTGTGTATGTTCATATGAAGTCAGCCGTCTCAGCTCTTACTCCTCTCTCTCTCTCTCTCTCTCTCTCTCTCTCTCTCTCTCTCTCTCTCGTTCTCTCTCTCCCCCCTCATTCTTACTCTTTCCTCATTCTTGTGTTCTTTTGGCATCCTCTTAATCATCCCTTTCTCTTTCTACCTTTTCTATTGCAGTCCATCTCTCTCTCTCTCTCTCTCTCTCTCTCTCTCTCTCTCTCTCTCTCTCTCTCTCTCTCCTGTGGCTATAGTCTTCCGGTTACGATCTCATATCCACACCTGTTCCCAGCATGTTATGGAGTTTTGTAATATATATGGGAGCTATTATGGTTGTGCAAACAGGTCTTCCCAAGTCAGTGCTACACTCTCAGCCCCAAGTGTAAATGGGCTACAAAGACCACTGTACTGGGTACAGGAAGATCCACATCAGGGCATTGGATTTGTTCTGACAGCAACTACTACTGTTTTCCAAAAGTAGAAGGAATCTACTGTAAAAAGCGTGCTGCAGTCTAACAGTGTATAAGGCGCACCTTTTAAAAACCTACATAGGACCGGAGTGAGAATCGTAAAAACTGACGACAAAGAATTCTAATTTCCATCAGGATCCAGGTCACATAAAGAGTTCTAATTAAGTTAGCTATTCCTATTATTTCTCCCACTGCTATTTCTACATCATTTCCAGAGTAAATAAGCAGTAAAGAATGATTAATGTTGCATATTATATCAGTCAATGACCATATTTCCTTCAAAAGTGCTTGCTTCTAAATACACCCTTCATTGGCCATTTTGCAGACCCTGCCCTATTGTAAATAGGATGAAAACCGGGGAAAATAAAAACATATTTTCTCAGCTAAATTTTGATTAGCATTATTGGAGGTAAAAATCACCTAAACCAAACAGGCATAGAGGTCTTCAGTTTTTAAGGATTATGCTCCACCTGG